>CM033424.1:210663812-211913812 GCA_019425775.1 Rafetus swinhoei
GTTCCTCCTCCCCCTCCCGGGCCGACCCCCTCGCAGCACAAGGGAAGCCCCCTGCGTTCCTCCTCCCGGCCGACCCCCGCCATGGCACAGAAACCCCGCCCCACGTGCTGCCTCTCCCAGGACTTACCCCCCTCCTGGCTTCAGGGAAGCCGTGCTCCGGGTAAGGCACTGGAAAGGGAATGGGAAATGGAAGGGGCAGGGTTTGGAATTTGGCGCCCCATGCAACTTGGCGCCCTAGGCGGCTGCCTATTTTGCCTATAGGCACGGGCCGCCCCTGGAACTTGCATTTCTTACCGGCACTGCCATATGGCAATTGCCTCCCCCCCCTGCCCCTTGGGAGGTTTATATTCTTAGGAGGCATTGTTTTAAAATTACTTTCCACCATAAATTGTGCACCTTGCATGACAAACTAATCTAATAAGGGCTGGGGGAGGCTGTTCCAACCTCTGTTTATATATTGACTATAAAACTGCTTTACTTCATCAAGAAGATCCACCTTTCCTGTCTATGAGTGAGGCTCAGCCAGTACGGTTATGTCACATCAGACCAGAAGTGAACCTATTCCACCTGGCAAGAAGTAAAAACTAAAAGCTGAGAGAATTTGTAATAGAAAATACTGTGAATGAAAATGTGCATCATTAAAGCAATAACTCTTATTTTCTGTTATTAATACAGTTTCATTTCCATTGGAATGGGTATGGGGAGGCTGGGCAGGATATTGGGGGAGGGCTCAGAAGATGGGGTGGAGGGGCTGGCGTGTGGGAGATGCAGAACTCAGAGCTGGAGGTAGGTATGATTACTATTCCCAATATGGGGTAATTTAACTGAAGAGTCCCCTAGATATAGCCCCTGGGAGAAAAAAACCAAAAACTTTTCTTAAAGTTGACCTAGTTTACCAATATATTTTTGCCCAGACTTGGAGACCAAACCATGGCTTTGAACATAATCAAGGGTCTTACGCAGTTGATGTTTGCCCACAGAAAGTGCATGGCACCTACTATCCCTTTGTTATTACCAAAATAATTCATTTCTTCAGTTAGGGTATGTCTACACATCAAAGTTAATTCGAAATAACAGCCGTTATTTCAAATTAACTTTACTAGCATCTACACAGCCAAACCGCTATTTCGAAATAAATTTGAAATAGTGGAGCACTTATTTCGAATTTGGTAAACCTCATTCTACGAGTAACAACGCCAAATTCGAAATAGCTAATTCAAAATAAGTGCTGTGTAGACACTTACTTCGAAATAGGGGGCCTCCAGCCTTACCAGGGTGCCCTGGTGGCCGCTCCAGCCTCAAACAAGAACATTCCTCTCCCCCCCTCCCTCCCCGGAGCCCTTAAAGGGGTTAACTCTGGCCACAGTGCCTGTGCCAGCTCCAAGCCTGGTGGCCCAGAGCCAGCTGTCACTGCCCCTGACTCAGTGACCCCAAAACATGAGCGAGCAAGCCACTGGCAGCCAGCCCTCAACCACTCCCCAGGAGCAGTCTGCCAGCTCCCAGGAGCCTGCCAGGGCCTGGAGAAGGCGGGCGCCTTCCTGGTCCAAGGTGGAGATCAGGGCGGACCTTACTCAGGTTTGGGGGGGATGCCCCCAACGTCCATGATCTCCACACTAGACGGAGGAATGCGGCCATCTATGGCAGGATAGCTGCCATCCTGGCCACCAAAGGCCACATGCAAACCCACGAGCAGGTTTGCATGAAAATCAAGTTGGTCCGGCGAGACCCTGAGCCCTGAGCTTCCCCTCCCCCTTCTTCCCCTTGCTTCCCCCTTCCACCTCTCTCCTCCCAGGTTTCCCCCTCCCCTCTCCCACCTCCTTTCCCCAGTTTCACCAGAGTTTCATTCCCT
The DNA here is from genome assembly GCA_019425775.1 of Rafetus swinhoei. Taxonomy (NCBI): domain Eukaryota; kingdom Metazoa; phylum Chordata; order Testudines; family Trionychidae; genus Rafetus; species Rafetus swinhoei. Next base: position 210,665,662 of record CM033424.1, read on the forward strand.
CTCCCGGCCCCCCAGTTTTGTTAAATAAAGAGAGTTTGCAATTATGAAAATACATGTATTTTATTTGACATCAGGAAGGGGGGCTGGGAGGGAAAGTGGAAGGACATGAGGGAGGAATGAGACACAAGCCCCCAGTGGGGCAGACCAGGATGCTCTTAGTGCTCCTCAGGGTGGAAGCTCTCCTGCAGGGCCTCCTGGATACTGACAGCCCCCCAATGGACCTGGATGGCAGCCTGCAGAAAGTGCAGCCAGGCTCCCAGCAACGCGTTCACGAGAAGCACCAGAGTGCCCAGGGGCAGCTCTGGCTCCATGTTGCAGAGTGCTGTGGTGTCCTGAGTGAGGGCAACCAGAGCACGCAGAGACAAAATGCTTTGCTGTCCCTCATCGAGGTAGGCAAGCAAGCAGGGAAAGCTGAGAACCAGCTGCCCGGGGTGGGGGTTACTTTAAGCACAAGTCTCAAGCAGCAGCCACACACAAACTCCTGACCTGATGCCCTGCTGGACCTGGTTCCGGTCGGCCTTCAATGCAATTCAGCATTCACTCAGTGTGGACGTGCTATTTCGAAATAGCAAAACGCTATTTTGGAATGCATTTTGTGTTTAGATGCCTTATTTCGAAATAAGCATTTTGTGAGTAGACGCGTTATTTCGAAATAAGCTATTTTGAATTAACTATAAGATATTGCGAAATAACACTGTAGTGTAGACCTACCCTCAGGGTAGGTAACAGCCGTTATTTCGAATTAACTTTAATAGCGTCTATACAGGCAAACCGCTATTTTGAAATAAAATTGAAATAGCGGGGCACTTAATTCGAATTAGTTAAACCTCATTCTACGAAGAATAACGCCAAATTCGAAATAGCTAATTCAAAATAAGTGCTGTGTAGACACTTATTTCAAAATAGGGGGCCTCCAGCCCTTCCCAGGGAGCCCTGGTGGCCACTCTGGGCCAAACCAGGAAAACTCCTCTCCTCTCCCCCAGCCCCAGAGCCCTTAAAGGGGTAGACTCTGGCCACACTGCATGTGCCAGCTACAGGCCTGCAAGCACAGAGCCAGCAGTCACTGACCCTGACACAGGGGCCCAAAGATGAGCCGGGCAGCCAGATTCAGCCAGCCCTCCACCGCCAAGTCCCCCAGCTCCCAAGAGCCAGCCAGGGGCCAGAGAAGGCGAGCGCCATCCTGGACTAGTGCAGAGATCATGGACCTCATTGAGGTTTGGGGGGAGGCCTCCACTGTCCATGATCTCCGCACTAGACGAAGGAACGCGGCCATCTACAGCCACATAGCTGCCACCATGGCCACTAAAGGCCACATGCGCACCTAAGAACAGGTGTGCATGAAAATTAAAGAATTGAGGCAGGGATATGCCAGGGCCACACGGGGCAGCTCCCCAACAGGGGCACACACCTGCCCCTATTTCGAGGCCCTGGACTGCATCCTGGGGGGCGGGACGGTCTGGGCCAGCCCAGGGGGGAGCAAGCTGGGAGCAGAGGGCCCTGATCAGGGCGTGGAGAAGGAGCCACCACAGAGGGTGCCACACCGGCCGGCCCCCCAAGCCGTCCCAGCAGTGGAGTCACAAGGGTCGTCCGGGGAGGCCACAACATGTGAGTCCCCTTCCCGGGGACCCTTCCCGGGAGGGTGGGGAGGGACACCAGGGACCGTGCGTATGGGCCTTGCTTACCCTGGATCATGCAGCAACCTGTGCACATGCAAGCACGTGCTGTGCCACCCCTGGGCAGGTGGCTCCAGCTGCATGCCACACAGTGGCCTTGGCCTGATAGCCACACGCATGTGTGAAGAGACCTGACATGCTCCTGACCCCGGGCGGGACACAGCAGGACGCCCTTCCTTCACAAGCCCCCTCTACACAGAGGCATGGGACATCTCCTCCCCACCTCGGCCGTACTATATACAGCACAGGGGCATGGGTGCGGTCTCGGGGCAGCTCCCACTCCCAGGGATAGCTGGATGTTCCGACCATGGCCTCTGTGCAAGCACAGAGGCTCTGACGGTGCAAGGAATGGTCATCCTCACCTCACAGAGGGGGCTGGGCTTCACCCACTGTGTCCCAGGGAGAACTGACCACTTCTCTTCTTTCTCCACAGCCGCACCAGCTGCGCATGCAGGGCGCACCACCCCACCCGGGACATCCTCCTGCACCCGAGGGCTCAGCAGGTCCACCACAACACTGCAGGGGTACCGAGACCAGCACCTGGGGGCCCTGCAAGCCCTGCAGCGCACCATGGAGCACTGGGTGCAAGACGAATGGGAGTTCCAACGGGAGCTGCTTGCCCAGGTTCGTGCCATCTGTGCACATCTGCAGACCCTGGTGCAGAGCGTGCTGCCTCGTGCCGCTCCAGCGCCTGCTGCCTCCCCAGCTCCCGCTCCTCCTCCCACTCCTTCTCCTCTTCCCGCCTCTCCCTCCTCAACTACCACACCCTCCTCCTCAATCTCCATACTCCCAACCTCAACCTCCACACCCTCCTCTCCATCCCCCCGGGGACGCCGAGGCCCCTGCACCCTCCGTACTGGGAGACAGTTGGCCTGGCGAGACCCCCACCCCGAGCCCTGAGTTTCCCCTCCCCCTTCTTCCCTTTGCTTCCCTCTTCCAGCTCCCTCCTCCCAGGTTTCCCCCTCCCCTCTCCTGCCTCCTTTCCCCAGTCTCCCCATAGTTTAATTCTCCCCCCCCCCAAAGTTTTGTTAAATAAAGAGATTTGATATTTTTGAAAATACGTGTATTTTATTTGACATTAGGAAGGGGGGTTAGGGAGGAGTATGTTGAAGGACGTGAGGGAGGAATGAGGCACAAGCCCCCAGTGGGCAGACCAGGGAGGCTCTGAGTGCTCCTCAGGGTGGACGCTCTCCCACAGGGCCTCCTGCATACTGACAGCCCCCCGATGGACCTCCCGGATGACAGCCTGCAGCAAGTGCAGCCAGGCTGATAGCAACGCGTCCACGAGAAGCACCAGAGTGCCCAGGGGCAGCTCTGGCTCCATGTTGCAGAGTGCTGTGGTGTCCTGAGTGAGGGCAACCAGAGCACGCAGAGACAAAATGCTTTGCTGTCCCTCATCGAGGTAGACAAGCAAGCAGGGAAAGCTGAGAACTGGCTGTCCGGGGGTGTCCCTTTAAGCACAGACCTCAGATAGCCTCAGGCAGCAGCCCCACACAATAATTCCTGACCTGGTGCCCTGCCGGAACTGGTTCCGACCAGCCTTAAATGTGATTCAGAGTCCACTCAGTGTGGACCCACTATTTCAAACTAGCAAAACACTATTTCAAAATGCATTTTGTGTGTAGACGCGTTATTTCAAAATAAGCTATTTCAAAATAACTATTTTGAAATAAGATATTTCGAAATAACACTGTAGTGTAGACATACCCTTAGTCTGGTGCCTAAGTCTCACGATGCTGAAAGGATTACACCAGTGGTTTTCAGTCTCTCTTTTTTAGACCCACTGGATTACAGTGAACATGTGCAAAGAAAGAACCAAAGAGGGCTGAAAGCCAGCTTTACTCATAGCAAATGTGTAGCTCTGGGGAAGTGGTTCTCAACCTGCAGATCACAGACCGTTTGTGACCCAGTCAGCACATAGCTGCAGCGCATATAACATCCTCAGGGCTATATGGCCAGTGTATTTATGAGGGATGTAATAGTATAGTCGATTAACTTATAAGCAAAAGCTTATAGGTTAATGCTCTAGAGTACACACATTTCCCCCCTGAGTCCTTGCCAGTAAATTTTTTTTAGCAGTCTGCCTAGCAGCCTGGCTCAGTCCTGGTTTGCACTGGGTCCTGGACCTACCACTACTGTGGCTCTACATTTAAAGTGTATTAGGAGACAGGCGGGCAGGCAGCCCGGCTCAGTTCCAGCTCGTGTTGGTCCAGAAGCTCAAAACCCTCCCCCCTGGACAGGGGCTGCCCAGGGACTATAGAATAGTCAACTAACCGATAAGAATTCATGAGATTACTCGACTATTCAATTAACCGATATTTACATTATATATATATGTATAGTGTGGATGTAGCCCACATAACAGAGAGCTGCATATGTGGATCACAATGGTAAATGGTTTAAGAACCACTGTTCTGCAGCAATGTTGTGTCTCTTAAATGTGATTATTACTCAGACACTATGGCTATGTCTACACTCGCGGCTTCTTGCGCAAGTATGGCCGTTCTTGCGCAAGAATCCGCAGAGCGTCCACACTGCCCGCCTGCTCTTGCACAAGGAAATGTACAGTATGGTGTGGTAAGAGAGGGCTTCTTGCACAAGAGCTACACTCTTTTCTAACAGGTGCAAGCCCTCTTGTGTAAGAACTCTTGCGCAAGAGGGCAGTGTGGACGCTCGGCAGGGATTTCTTGCGCAAGAAAGCCCTATGGCTAAAATGGCCATCAGAGCTTTCTTGTGCAAGAGAACGTCTACACTGCCATGGGCGCTCTTGCCCAAAAGCACAGCTCACACATGGCAGTGTGGACGTTTTCTTGCGCAAGACTTCTTGCACAAGAGCCCTTGTGCAAGATGTTCTTGCGCAAGAAGCTGCGAGTGTAGACATAGCCTATGAGTTCAAGCCCTTGTGTGAACAGAAATCTGAAATAAAAAAGGCATGTTCTTACAGCCTGCCTCTGGTAAAGGGGTTTTGTATTTTAGGGAAATGTAATCTGAGTACAGTGGATTATTCAGAAATCCCTAAAACAATTTTAAAAAAGAAATTACACATGGAAACATTTGCTGGGAGGTTAGGGAGCAGAGGAATATGTGGGTAGGGATTGAGGCTGCAGTGAAAGAAGAGGGATACATGGGGAGGAGAGAGAAGGGAAGGGAGAACAGTTTTGGGCATAAGTAGGGGAAGGGAAATATGAAGGCCAGACAGGAGGAAAAACAGGATCAGGTGCACTTGTCAGCCACACAACCTCCCTTGATCTGGCATCCCCTGGGGGCGATAAAAGGAGAAGGACATGGGGCTGGGTAACCTTATCTGACCACAAAGGAGCTGTGGGCTATCTATGTGTGGGACTGCATCAGGGAAACAAGAAGCAGTGTGAGAGACCCCCTGTAAATAGCCCCTTAATTATTTTTAAATAGCCCATTAACTGCTCTTTAAATAGCTCCCCCCAACCCCACAGCACTTTAAATAGCTCCTGAGTCCTTGCCAGCTCCTTAAATCCCTGCTGATTCTTTATATAGCCCCTTGCTGTTTTTGCTGTAGCTCAGCCAGCTCTTGCCAAAGCTGCTCAGCAGGGCACACCTTACTTTCACCTCTGCATACTTACCAGATATTAATTAGGGATGTTAAGTAGCAATTAATTAGCAAATCGAGTAGTCGATGGAATTTCCATCGATTAGTCAGTAAGAGGAGGGGCGCTCGCCATCCCAGCTGTGACTCTGTGGTTTAAATGTAGTAGGAGCTCTGGGACTGCTGCAGCTCTGCTGCCAGGCTCCTGCTACATTTAAAATGCAGAGCCACAGCGGGGTTAGTTCTGCTCGCACTGGCTCCAGGACCGCTGCAGCTCTGCCTCCCCTGCCCTTCTCCCCACACTGCAGAGACGGTGTTGGGGGGGAACCAGCTTTTAAGCCGGCTTCCCCCCCGGCACCGGCTCCTGCTTCCCCCACTTGCTGCCTCTTATACCCAAGCTTATTGTGTAGTCAACTGCTCGAGGAGTTGCTTTCATCCCTAATATTAAAGTAAATAAATCTCTAGAAACTGACTCCCACACCTGCATGTGAATACACATATGTATTCACATGTATACATCTAACATGCACTAACACATACTTCCCCATTATTTAATATTATAATTGATTAGTGCCTAGCAACCCCAACGGAGATCAGGACTCTGGGGTGGTACTTGTTGGACACAGGGCCACAAATGGGTTGGGAGAGTTGGCAACCCTAGGCAGGAGCAGGTTCCCCCTGAGCACCAGCTGTCACAGAGGTCTATAAAGGCATGACTGGTATGGAGAAAGTAAATAAGAAAATGTTATGTACTCCTTCTCATTACACAAGAAATAGGGGTCACTAAGTGAAATCAATAGGTGGTAGGTTTAAAACAAACACAAGGAAGTATTTATTTCAGGGGGCGAAGTGCCGTACTCTCTCCCTCCTGACGGTCCAGGGCTGGAAAGACTGCGGGCGCTGGCCAGCCTGGGGCAGAGACCAGTAGATGAATGGGGGGGCGGCTCTGGATTCCAGGGAGCATGACAGGAACAGGCCTCAGGTGGAAGGGAAGAGCTGGGGGATAGCCTCTCCCACACAGAATTTCATATGCCACAAATGAGTTTCTCTAAATCCCTTTCTGCTTTTCCCCACCTCTCTTCTCTGGCTTACCTTCAGATGTGTATTCCTGTCTGTATTCCCCACATCCTATAGGGTTCTCAGAATGCCAGGCATCCTAGCAGTTAGCGCGCTTCTGGCATCAACCCTCAGGGCCAGCCTTAACGAAAATGGTGCCTGTTGGGTTTCAGTATGTAGTAGGGTTGGTGAAAATTTCAGATATAAAGTGGTAATCTCAAAAGTTTTTGTAGAGTTACTCAAAAAATAGACACAAAATTTGATTCTATTTTATTAAAATAATAAACTATGTAAGTCATAAAAACATTATAGCTAAGTGTCATATAAAGTAAACATTAAACTAAACACTAAACTAATGAATAAGAACAAATACAAAATGTTCACCAGGATGCTAAGATTCAGAGGGCAGCGCTGCCTTTGCTGCTGCAAACTGTGATATTGCTTGTGACAGGCGAGATTGTGAGCCAGAGCATTCTCCATAGACAGAGGGTGGAATTGGAGTCTCAGGAGATTAAGGGACAAGGCGCGTTCTTGTGGCACATAAAGGAAGCTGCTCAGTCCTTTGCTCGCCTGGGTGCAGGGCCTGCTATAGTCTCTGCCCCTTGCAAACAGAATTGTCATTATCAGTGCTTCTTGGCTAAGCCCTTTCTTTAAAAGCTTCAGGGGGGATGGATTGTTTTAGATGAAATATTAACCCTAAGATATGAGGTGCAGAAGGCAGGCTGCTATTTTTGAATGGCATCAGATTGTGAAATGAAACAGTGGGTGAGGAACCTGAGTGGGTCACTCACCTTTCAGAGGGGCTCTTCTTCCACAGTTTGAGCTGCTCTTCAGAAGCCCTGGCAGCTTCCTTGCCAAAGCTGTACCTGTTCCTTATGCCTGATGCTTGGTCTTCAGCTCAAAGCAAACTCCGTGTTGTCGGATGGGAGCTGCCTGCACCCATGGCCCTCCTGCAGTGCGCTGGCCACTTCTGACTCACCAGGGTGCCATTTCAGATTGGGGGGGAATGTAACTTTAACTGTGATTCCAGAGGACACTGAGGCACCTGAAATCATCACAATTTTTTTTCAAATAACTTAGAAATTAGCTGCTGATTTCACAGTACACCCAAATCCAGAAATATTTCCATCAGCAATAATTAAATTATTTACATATAGGGAAAGCAAGAAAAATGCTGATTGAGAACTTGTGATATAAACTTCTGAATTGGGGTTGTTACAAATGGATGAGTGTTAAATGACTAGTTAAATCAACAAATCAAGTTTGGTTTTAGGATATTTATTTTGTATATTTGACGTGATACTGAGATTTAGTATTTTGCTGTTTTGTTGTAGTCATGTTGATGCTGGGTTGAGAGTCACAAGGTAAGTGAAGTAATATCTTTATTGCACCAAATATGGTCGGTTAAAGAGACAACCTTTGGAACTCTGGAGAGCTCTTCTCCAGGTCTCTGAGGGTATGTCTACAGTAGCTCGTTAGTTCGAGCTAGGTAGGCAAATGAGGGCAACGGAGTTGCAAATGAAGCCTGGGATTTAAATATCCCGGGCTTCATTTATATTCCAGTGCCGCCATTTTTAAATCCCCTTAGTCGAATTCCGTGCCCGCGGCTACGTGGCACAGAGTAGGTAGTTCGAATTAGGATCTCTAATTCAAACTACCTACCCATGCCGCGTGTAGCCGTGGGCACGGAGTTCGAACTAAGGGGATTTAAAAATGGCGGCACCTGAACATGTAAATGAAGCCCGGGATATTTAAATCGGCTTCATTTGCAACTCCGGTTGCCCTCATTTGCCTACCTAGCTCGAACTAACGAGCTACTGTAGACATACCCTGATAGAGAAGCGGCAGCACGGAGGGAGGGTGAGGGGATCAGGAGAGAGCCAGTACACATGGGAAACCAGCTTTCAACAAGCAGTGGGTTGGGCAGGCAGGAGCCAGTGCTCAGGGGCAGCTGGCTTAAAAGCTGGCTCCCCACAAGCACCGGCTTCATGGAGCCACCCCCACCCCCTGTGCTGCTGCCTATGCATCAGAGGCAGCAGAGTGGGGGTGGGGAGCAAGTGACTCTGAGGGATCTGGTACTCATGGGGAGCTGTTTAAGCACTCACTATGACCCTTAACCTTAGCCCCTTGCGCTTTCTATCTCTGGAGCAAGGGTGGGCAATAATTTTTATGACGGGGACCACTCCAAGAATTTGGTAATTGGTCAAGGGCTGCAGTCTCCCATGAAGTTAATGGAGCAGATGCAGGTTAGTTATAGTGAACTTTCACCTTAATATGGAATTTTGTTTGATTTTGTTTAGTGCTTTTTAAAATCAGAACAGTGTACAAGACTAGGACAAATGACTTATAGGAATCTTATGTCAGTACAGTTACCTTTATCAACCAAACCTGTAATCTCATCAAAAAGTGATAACAGGTTTGTATGACAAAATATGAAGCCATGTTCATTGTCATTAATTAAGCTACCATCTTCCCATTCTTTACTGATTGATCCTAGACAAAATCATGGAAAGGCTGATGTGGGATGCAATATCAGGATAATCAATCTATGACAGCATTTCATAAACTCTCAGATCATCCATTTCCCTTCCAGTGCCTCCTACATGCCACAGAACATCTGTTCAGTGGCATCCAGGAGGTGTTGGAAGGAAGAGGCAGAAGTGGGAACAGGACGTGCTCAGACGAGGGTGTCAAAAGAGGCAGGGAAGAGGAGGGGTATAGTGGCATAGGAGTGGTAAGAGGTGGGGTGGAGGTATGGCCTGGAGCTGTGCAGAGGATGTTGGGGATCTGCAAAAAATTAAATACAAATAGGGGTCTTTAGGTTCCTCTACTTTGAGAACTGCTGGTCTGTGGTTTTCCTGGTCATCCCATTCACCCTTTTAAGATACTGGCAAATATTAGCTTTTTTACTTTCCTCTGGAGTAAGGATGTTAAATATCGGTTAATTCAATAGTCGATTAACCTCATGAATTCTTACCGGTTACTCAACTATTCTATGGGCTCCAGAGGCGAAGTCAAGCAGCCAGTGCACTCTGGCCCCACTCCCGAGGAGCCTCCAGCCCAAGCTCTGCCACTACACAGTCACAGAGGAGGAATGAGAGTGCAGCATGGGGAGGCCATGCCTGGCTATTCAGGAGGCACAGTCTCTCCCAGCCTATGATACCTGCTGCCAATGCACATGAGGTAAAATTTTGAGAACCACTGTTTTATTCAGTTAATGGTAGTATTGCCTTCAAACGTGGGGACTTGCTGGTGGGACCACAAGGGAAGCACAGAGGCATGGTCTACCTCTAGTGTACCCATGCACATATATGACCCTACTCTGTGAGATGAAGTTGACTGTGCAAAACCACAGAGACACCGTGCAGGCCTTTGTGGCCATAATCTGGCCTATATGGTAATTATAGGACTGAACCGGAGGGTCTCTGAAGAGATTGTCCAGAGATGGGGTGGTGCAGACCCAGCAGATGCAGAATTGAGCCAAAAGACCCCAGAAGACAGGAGAGGGCTGCAGTGGCTGAGGAAAGGGCACCAAGAGGAGAGTACTCTGGAGGAAGAAGACCTGTGGGAAGGACTGTCCTTACTGGTGAAAGTCCTGGTGCATGGTTAAACTGGAGCAGTAAGGCCCACCATCGCCCCTTCTGACCAGTCACTGGCAGAATCACACTCACAATGCTTAAAGCTCAAAGAAAAGTGCAGATGATCCCCAAACATCTTATTCTTGTAATTAGATTCACCAATCCAGTTACAAAACAGCTTCTGTAATACCTTACTGGTTACAAAGAAACTAAAATACGGTTTCCTTTAAGCAATACAGGTCTTTGTCTTCCACCCAGATACCCAAGTCTATATAACGAGGGTTATTTTAAATCTTATTCACCATACTTAAAGTTCTACTAATCCAAAGAAATTGGATACAGTACACATCAGGGCAATGAATGTTTCAGATTTTTTAAAATATATGCTTACAACGAATTTTTATTAACTGAATCTAACATTTAGTTAAAAACAAAAAGCTACTATAGTTAAAAGATCATTATTAAGGCTACATTTTAGTCATGGGTATTTTAGTAGAAGTCATAGACAGGACATGGTCAGTAAATAAAAATCCACAGCCCCATGACCTATCCATGATTTGTACTCTACCCCTGCTAAATCTTAGAATCATAGAACACGAGAACTGGAAGGGACCTCGCGAGATCATTGAGTCCAGTCCCCTGCCCTCACGGCAGGATCCAGTACCATCTACATCATCCCTGATAGATGTCTATCTAACCTGCTCTTAAATATCTCCAGAGACAGAGATTCCACAACCTCCCAAGGCAATTTATTCCCGTGTTTAACCATCCTGACAGTTAGGAAATTTTTCCTAATGTCCAACCTAAACCTCACTTGCTGCAGTTTAAGCCCATTGCTTCTTGACCTATCTTCAGAGGCCAAGGAGAACAATTTTTTTCTCTCTTCCTTGTGACACCCTTTTAGATACCTGAAAACCGCAAACATGTTCCCTCTCAGTCTTCTCCTTTCCAAACTAAACAAGCCCAATTCTTTCAGTCTTCCTTCATAGGTCATGTTCTCTAGACCTTTAATCATTCTTGTTGCTCTTCTCTGGGCCTTCTTCAATTTCTCCACATCTTTCTTGAAATGTGGTGCCCAGAACTGGACACAATATTCCTATTAAGGCCTGATCAGCGCAGAGTGGAGTGGAAGAATGACTTCTCATGTCTTGCTCACAACACACCTGTTAATGCATTCCAGAATCATGTCTGCTTTTTTTACAACAGCATCACACTGTTGACTCATATTTAGCTTGTGGCCCACTATGACCTGTAGATCCATTTCTACAGTACTTCTTCCTAGACAGTCGCTTCTTGAGAGTGCCATGGGTACTTGTGGGGTGAGTATGAGTGCTTGTGGGGTGACAACCTGGGGAGTGCTGTGGGAGCTTATGAGGGGGAGCCCCGGTGCTTGTGGGCATTGACCTGGGGGGCCACCATGGATGCCTGGAAAGCCAAAGATGCTGGTGGGGTGGCGTGGGGGTGCTGTGAGTGCTCAGGTGGGAGCAGCCAGGGACTGTTGCTGGGGTCTGTTGGTGGGGCTGGCAGGCTCTCTACCAGGTTTCTCAGAAGTGGTGACATGTCCCTCACTAAGCTTCTAGTGCCACACACTGCCAGCTTTGCAGATCTTGTTCTCCAGGAACTGTGGCCAATAGGAGCTGCAGGGGCAGCACTTGGGGCTAGAAGCTGAGAGGGAGGACATGTCACTGCTTCTGGGGAGCAGTCCAGGTAAGCGCCCAAGACTGTCCGAGCAATGGCGGTGCAACTTGTTCAGGGGCTGCCTGGGCTGCTCAGGCAGTAATGGCACCAGCTACTCCGACTGCTGCACAAGTCACAGAGGTCACAGAAAGTCATGGCATCTATAACACCCATGACTCTGTGTCAAACCTGCAGCTTTAGTCATCATACATACAAATATGAATCAAGTTCTTAGGTCAGTTACATAGTAGAAATGGTGGGTCTACTGATTTGTATCAGTCCTTCCAATAGGCAGTCTATGCTCAGAATTTTTTTGAAATTCTTCCATGAGTATTTGGAAGGACAATCCAGGCAAGACCTAGAGACTTCAGACTTGTGACTTTAACCAACCCTGACAAAGTTTAAGCAGATCTGAGATAGTAAGGATCCAGTCCCAAAGTTCTTTTATAGCTGACGCTCAGCTAATAAAGCTCTTGGCAGCAAGTAATCACAGCAGGCATTGGTTGGATGAAGAATAGATAATATACATAGTTACTTCAAAGTAAATTTCTATTTCCTAGGTAAATACCGTAACTAGTTGTCTTCATTAGCATAAGGTGATCATTCAAGCCATTCATAGGTAGTTTTACAATATGGAGTCACAAATGTTGATGAGAAATGAAGACAATAATATTATTACACCAACAGGCCCACCTAAATGTTAATATTCCTTTTTGATCTTTGAATCAATAGAGCATAATAATGAAACTTTACAAACAAGAAATGGGAGTATCGTCTCAGTGTCATACCTCTCAACATGGACTTGCTATCTGCTGTGGCAGACTATCTAGAAAAAGAAAGGAATGACCCAACCTTGGGCCAAGTATATGAACAGCTTTCCCATGAGGATAACACAGCAGTAGACTCTCAACAACTGAAACAGTGACCACATTTTGAGCTGTGTGAAGAAAGGGCCTATCGGGCTAAGAAGGAGTCTGAAGATGGGGGATGTGAGAATGCAGCTGCTGGTTCCAAGAAAGTTCTGAAGGGGGTTGCTCTGATTGGCCCATGTGATTCTGCGCAAGGGCCATTAGGGAGAGAAAAGACACTTAGTAGAATGACTGTGCATTTCTACTGGCTGGGTGCCCACTCTGAGGAGCAGGACGTTTGCACATCATGCCTGAGCACCAGAGGAGAAGTCAGAAAAAGATCCCAGTGGTACCACTGCCCATTGTAGGGGTGCCCCTTTTACAGAATAGTCATGGTCCTTGTGTGCCTGGGAGAAAAGTCTGCAATTGAGTACAAATACATACTGGTGATCATGGACTATACCTCCTATATCCTCCAATACTCCAAGGCCACCCCTCTCAGATTAGCTATGGGGCAGAATTAAAAGGGGTTCACAGAAGGGTGACAAGAATGGTTAAGGGGCATGGAATGACTCACTTGTAGAGAGATTGTTTACTTTACAAAGGAAACATGTAACAGAAGACACAATAGTAAATGGTCTGGAGAAGGAAGGTAGGAAGGATGAAAGTTCTCCCAGTTTAATAACACAAAACAAGGGGACAATCCATGAAATGGAAAGGTAGACAATTCAATAGTGATAAAAAGAAATACATGTTTCCACATTATGTGGAACTAGATTGGGAATTCATTGCTAAAAGATGCCATTGAGCCAAGAATTTAACAAGATTTTTCTATTAATTATAGGAAGTGAGCATTAGTGGGCTGCTAGTAGTATGTAACCCATATTTTGATCTTCTCATTTGTATATTAAGGAACCAAATGGACTGATGTTTCTGAACAGGGGCTAGTGAACTGACATAAGAATTTTGTTTTATATGTCATATGGCAAAGTTCTGTCCATGCTTCATGGGTCTCACGTTACTGGAGGATAATATTAACCTTAGAGACTCGCTGTGGTCCAATACACAACCCCTTTCTCTTTACAGGAGGCAGGGTCCACAGCTTAGTGAGCCATCCTCATCACAGGCTAGTCCATGGTTTTGGAGTGAAAACCCCCTGATAGTCCTGGACTCCCTTCTTAGCACAGGCTTTGTGTTGGCATGGGGGAAGGTTTTGGGGGTACCTGGGCCTGCCCACTACTCTGGGTTCCAGCCCAGGACCCCTAAAGTAGCAGCAGCAGACAAGGTTTTTCCTTCTGACTTGGCAGCTTTTTCTCTGGGCCGCTTTCCCAAACAACCACTCCAAAATGTCTCCCTCTAGTACCTGTTAACCAGCTGTGATGGGGTGGCAGGGGGCTGAAGAGCCAAGCCCCGTGCCCTGCACTCGGGCAGCGGGCGGCCCCGGCGCCACAGGGCGCAAGTGGCTCTGCTGAGCCTGCTCAGTGGTGGCCGCCTGCACAGGCGCAGCAGTTTCCCCGGCGGGCGTGCCGGGGGAGGGGAGGAGGGGCCATAGAGCGCATGCGCCGGCGTCTCCGGAAATGGGCGCCGGCTTTAAAAGGGGAGGGTCCCCGCCCCGGGGGGGGGGGGGGAGCAGGGAGCGAGGCCTGCTAGGCGCCAGGGAGCTGCGGCGCCAACAGTCTTGGGCCACACTCCAGACGGACTGGTGGGCTCGGGGGTAGCGTGGGGGCCAGGATGCCCGGCGGTCCGGGGCCAGGAGGGCACTGAGGAAAGGCGGCACCGACCCACCCAGACACACAGGAACAGTCACACAAGGACCGGACGGAGGACAACCTGAGGGAAGGAAGGAGCCCAGGACGGGACCAAGGAGGACCCGAGGGCCGGTGAGTTGCGGCATTGGCCCCCTGGTCGAACAGGGCGTCAGTGACACCTGACTTAGGGTCCTGGGCTGGGACCTGGAGAGAGGGAGGGCCCCGGTCCCCCTTCCCTCACGGCCGGCGCCGCGGTGTCCACAGCTACTTGACGGGGGAGAAAGCACTTATAGGCGTGAGAAACGAGTACTGCAGAGGTGGGCCGATCCCAGGTAGGGGAAGGACCCATAACACCAGCTCTCAGCTCACATACAGCTTCTTCTTGTTTCACCTTCTGATGCATCACTCTTTGTCTCCCGCATCTCCTTATGTAAGGAAGGCCTTTTAAAGCAACTCCACTGGCTGCAATTGGCTGCAGATGTTGAGTGATTTGCCTGAGGGGAGCAAACTAAGTTAATTAGCCTCAGGTGTTTTCCTGCCTTCATTTTATTGCAGCAGGCTCAAGTACGGGGCTACTCAACACGCGACCCGTTTGTGTGTGGCCCATGGTGCGGTTTGGATTTATGTGGGGCTCTACTCGCAGCCTGCGGGTGGGATCCTTTGAACATGGCCTCCACTGGGAACATGCTCCACAATGGTTAGGCATCTCCCAGGCGGGGTGAGCACTGAAAGACACAAGTGGACAGGCTGGCTGGAACAGAAGGGTACAGGGTGTCGGCGTTTCTAGCTCCCAGGGAGGAGTTGCTGGGAGCGCTGGAGCAATGTGGGAAGTGCTGGCTGCTTAGCCTTGTGGGCCGAGCCTGGCTAGGTCTAGACTGCATCCTTCTGTCGACAGAGGGATGCAAATCAAGCACATCGAAATTGCTAATGAAGCAGGGATTTAAATATCCCACACTTCATTAGCATAAACATAGCCACCGCTTTTTTTTGACACGGAGCTTTTTCAAAAAAAACGGCAGTCTAGACGCGAATCTATCAAAAATAAACTCTTTTTTGACAGATCCCGTATTCCTCAAAAAATGAGGTTTACAGGATCTGTTGATAAAGGGTTAATTTTTGACAGATCCGCGTCTAGACTGCCTTTTTTTAAAAAAAAACCCTCAGTTTCGAAAAAAAGCGGTGGCCATGTTTATGGTAATGAAGTGTGGGATATTTAAATCCCTGCTTCATTAGCAATTTCGATGTGCCTAATCTACATCTCTCTGTCGACCGAGAGGTGTTGTCTAGACACACCCCCTGAGAGGTGCTGATTGGCTCACACAGGCCATGTTTGGGTCCTGTGCCACAGCCAGGCAGCCCTGCCTCCGTCTCGCATGGAGTGATGGACTCCTGTGTGGGGACATCAGCCCTTCTGGGAATCCAGGTCGGGGCTCCTGGGCACCTGTCCTTTTTTGCCTCTCGTGTCCAGCCAGACTCGCCCAGCTACCCACCCACCACAGGTTGGAGAGCTCTGGCTTGGAAACTTTTCTTTTTACAGTAAAATCACTCTAAGAAACGCACAACTTGAAGCTTCAAGTTAAACACCCAAAACACTGGTATACAATTTTCTTTTCAATAAGAAACATTAAAAATGACAACAAAGAAGAGATGCTTGTTGGATGAACACAGGGTTTTCAACCCTGTTTGGGAGGTGGAATTCACTTTTGCAGAGCTAAACGGAAAACCAATGTATCGTCTTTATCAAAGACTATCGCTGTGTTAAAGAAAACAAACTTGCAATGGTACCATGAATCTTGTCACCCTGAGTTCAAAGATTTGTATCCACCTGACAGGAATTTAAGAAAAACTTAGATATGTTCCTCACTGGAAGGTTTCTATACTCAACAAGATATGTTCCATTTTCAAGTTAAAGACAGTGATGGTGTTACAGAAGCCTCCTTCAAAATGGGCCACATTTGAAGAAGAGATGATAGAACTGTAAACAATAGTATTCTAAAAGCTAGGCATAAGGAATAGGACACTGAAACATTTTGGATGACCTATGTACAGGAAGACATGTACGCGTTACTGAAATGTGCCAAAAAAGTGCTAACTTGCTTTGGGTCTACATATGTCTGTGAAAGTTTATTCTCCTCCATTGGAATCATCAAGTCAAAACTGTGCACCTCTCTTACTGGCAGACATCTAACCGACTGTCTCTTCTGACCAACTGTCTCTGTGCTGCTACAACGGAATACAAGCCAGATGTGAAACAGCTGGTGAAAAGTTGCAGACACATTCTTCACATTGATTGTACTTATACTCCAGTAAATTCCAGTGCTGTATTGGCAGTTTTTGTTCGATTTGTTAAAATTGTGAAGCCAAAACAAAAAAGTAGTCAATATAATGGTCTTCTGTTGATATGCGTTTTAGTAGTTAAATTCCTGGACTGTTATTGCTCATTAAAAGTGCTGTCATATGGGTGGAAATTCGGGTAAATATTGCATTTGATTAATATCAGTAGAAATGGCTTAAATGGGGCCTGCATGTTGTGTAGTCTTGCCTTAATCTTTGTATTCATGCCCATCAGTGTGAAAGAAGCTATTTGCATATATTTGCATATATATTTGCATGAACATGCAACCACACTTAAGTTGTGGCCCTCGGCATGTGCTGTGAGTATCATTGTGGCCCCTGGGGCTTCCACAGGTGAGCAACCCTGCTCTAGTAGTTTACTCTGGAAAGAGAAAACCACTTATCCAGTGCCCTGTATACCTGCCTTTCACCAGAGAGTGGCAGGCTGCTGGCTTAGGTCTGTAACAGTCAATATAAGTAATCCTTATTGACATCACTTGTTAAAATAATCAGGTATTAAAAGAATTTCAGTATAAATGCATATTAACTGAAGTGAGATACAATTTTAAATCAGTCTGCTGAAATCGACTGAGCTCTCAAATGAATTTTCAAACTATTTATTTTGTGCATCTGAATAAAAACAAACTTTTGCATGCGTGGTGGTGAATTAAGCCTTTCATTAGACCAATGAAAAGAAATTTTGTGAGAACCAGTCTTTGAAAGGCACTTAAATAGCTGACCTGATAATCAAATGATATACAATATAAGTCCAGAAGATGGAGCCCCAATCTCCTCCTTTTGTAAGACTGAATAAGAAAGCATTTTTTCTACTAATAAGTTTGATTGTGCAGTCCTGAATATTGAAGAAAATATCAACAAAATATAATCTAATATATAAAGGAGAATGTTTGTATGTTTGTGCTCTAATAACTTGGACACTATGAGTATGTCTAGACTACATGGCTCCATCCTACTAGACATAGGAAAATGAAGCGGCGGCGATTTAAATAATCGTTGCTTCATTTACATCAAAATGGCCGCCGCACTGTGCCGATCAGCTGTTTGGCGGCACAGTGGGGCAGTCTGGACATGCCGCGGTCGACAAGGGAAGCCTTTGTCGACCACTCCGGTATGCCTCGTGAAATAAGGTTTACCGGAGCTGTCGACAAAGGCTTCCCTTGTTCACCGCGGCGTGTCCAGACTGCCCCGCTGTGCTGCCAAACAGCTGATTGGTACAGTGCGGCGGCCATTTTGATGTAAATGAAGCAACGATTATTTAAATCGCCGCTTCATTTTCCTATGTCTAGTAAACTCATCTACATGGCTCCATCGACGACGGAGCCATGTAGTCTAGACATACCTTATAAACCTACCGCAACCAAACTTTCCATGAGATAACCTTTCCTCCAGGAAAAGCCCAAGTAATATATATATTTTCTTTGAACTGTTTTTCCTACTGAAGAATAATATTTGTAACTTTAAAAACAAGTGGTCCTGTAGCACCTTAGGGTACGTCTACACATCATACTGATGTTATTCTGAAATAACAAAAAGCACGTCTGCCCAGAAAGTCATTATTTTGAAATAATGCCGAGCTGTAGGACTTCTTACTCTGACTCCTGTTCCTGCTGTGTAGACAGCTCCAAAAGCTGAATTAAGCTACGTAATTGACATAGCTGGAGTTGCATAGCTTAATTCACCTTTAGCCCTGCTGTGCAGACCCTTAGAGACTAACCGAAATATATAGATTGCTGAGCTTTCATAGCCAAAACCCACTACATCAGATGAATTGGAGTGGAAATAACAGCAACCAAGAGATATATTACAGCAGAAGTACTTGTCAATTGTGGGACCTGTATTAATGAGGCTAATTAAGTGGACTGGATGTGTCCCATACATAATTTTTCATGGATATAAAAGTAGCTATTTTTCTACAAAGGAATTTCACTAACGGATTACAGAAAGACTCTGTAGAATTGAAATTTATCTACTGATTTGACATCATTACCCTGAGCCTAAACAAAGACATTAACCGGTTAGCGCATTACAAAGCCAATTTTTCCTGCCAATAACATCTGCATTTCCACATCAAAAGCTATGTATGGGACACATCCAACCCATTCAATTAGCCTCATAAACAAGGGGCCTATAATTAACAGGTACTTCTTCTGCTGTTATATACGTATATCTTGGTTTCTGATATTTCCACTCCAATTCATCTGGGGTGTGTCTAGACTATAGGGTTTTTAAAAAAAGTGAACTTTTTTTGGAAATACCTGTACCTGTGTCTAGATTGCTGCCGCATTCTGTCATTTTACGAGGAAGAATGCCTTTTTCAACAGAGATCTGTTGAAAAAAGGTGTGTGTGGATGTGGGGAGCCTGTTCTTTCAAAAAAAAAGGCCTCCAGGAAGAAGCCCTGGTAGACAGTCCATCCTTTACATGCTGAGCACCTCTATGGTTCCTGTCTGCAGCCTCTTAAAGGCACAGGCACCCAGACAGACATTGCTGTCAGGAAGCTAGCCAGAGCACCCATGTAGCCATGTCCCAGCCTCAAGGCCCCCCTGGCGCTTCTCAGGACAGTGAGGAGAACCTACCCAGAGGCACCAAAAGACCCTGGTCTGCCTAATATGCTCCAGGTCTGGTCAGGGCCAGAAATTAAAAACCTCCTGGAGCTCTGGTCCCGGGAAGAATCCCTGCAGGCCCTGCAGTCACGCCACAGGAATGTGGACATATATGGGTGCATGGCCCAGGGACTGGCCAAGAAAGGGCATCAACCCCACACCATGGAACAAGTGAGGGCCAAGGTGAAAGAACTGTGGCAGGGGTATGCCAAGGCCTGGGACCAGAACTCCTGCTCCGGGGCAGCCCCACAGAGCTGCCCATATTATGCAGACCTGGAGCAGACCTGGAGCAGATTCTGGGTGGTGGGGAAGCCCAGACTCCACTGCGTGTGGTGGAGTCTGGGTTACCCCACCATATTGTGGACCAATCCCTGAGGGACGACGACCAGGAAGGAGGGACGGGAGCGCTGTACCTGGAGGAGGAGGAGGAGGAGGGAAAGATAGCAGGGACCCTCTCCCAGGATCTGGTCCTCCAGACCCCAGAGGTCTCCCAGGCATCCATGGACATCGGGAAGGGAACATCAGGTGAGTGCTTTGAGGGGTCACACACGGGCGGGTTGGTAGTCTGGATGCTCTCTTTCGAAAAAGCACAGTTTGTGTTATATTGCATTAGAGCACTTTCAAAAAAAGGCGTAACTCCTCGTAAAATGAGGTTTTCTGCCATCGATTTACTTTTGAAAGAACATGGCAGCAGTCTAGATGCAGGGGAAGTTTTTTAAAAATGTCTACATTTTTCGAAACCCCCCCTGTAGTTTAGACACACCCTTTGACACAGCAGGGAGACAACTGACAAGGAGAAGTGCCTGGGAGTTGTTCCTTCTTAAAAGGCCAGTCACTTGGTGATAGGGCCAAATCTTTCAGTCTTTTTTATCATGTACAGGAGCAAAACACTTTAAATCAATAGAATCTGCAGATGCTTAGTACCTCAGAGAATCAGTCCATGTTTACATGATTTTCAGAGGCCCTAAACACCCACAGCTGCAAAGTCACTGTCTCAAGCTGTAGGTGCCACAAATAGGGCAGCCAAAAAGTGAGGCACGCAAATTTACTAATTTTTTAAAAAACATTGGGCTTGTTTAAAGTTCAAAGCTTGCTAGAAAACAAAACATTTTTCTTTACAATATCAAAATTCTGACAGCTCTACTGAGGTCACACTGTGAATGAGAGGTAGAGTTGAAAAGAGACCTCAGAATCATGGTTCCTCTCTTTATTGATTGGAGCATGCGGTTTTCCTAGTAATCAATTGTTAGCTACCACCAATCCCTGATTCTAGAAGAAACTATGAAATCACTGCTGATAAAGTATGCAGATAATAGAAAGACACAGCAGGACAGGCTATTGATAAGAATGATGTCTTCTGGACGTAAAAGCTATGCATCTATAATTTCTCTCTTCCTCTGCTATTTTATTTAACAACACAATTGTCTAATTTTTCCTTGTAATGTAACATTGGATAAAATTTGCATGCAAGGCATGATGGAAAATAAATCTGTATTGTCTGGGGCTCTATTCCATCTGGCACCAACAACAGGTGCTTTTCCATACATCATCTCAGAGGAGAGGAAGAGAGTGGCATCGTAGAAAAAGGCGTTGATATAGATGCAGATAACTGATCATTATTATTACATCATTATATTTCTATTTAAAACTTCAATTATGGAAAACAACCCTCCCCAAATGTTCTTCATATGACTTGTAAGACATTAACAAGTTCTTAAGACACTTTCCCTTTAAACTACTCCCACCCAGATCTGTAATCTTGGCTCAATGCCTGGCCACGCTGGATTCAGTTTTGACAAACAAAAAATGAGTAAAAGACCATTAAGGATCCAGATGCAAGATAACCCTTATTTACAACTGGACAGACTATTTACAAATTACATTATTTTCTTAAACAGGTATGTATTTTTCAGTCATGTTTATTTATAGGTTTTTAATCCTCAACTTGCTGTTTGCATGATTTATAAGGTAAGTGATAAATAGGTTAGAACACTTTTATCACACTGAAATAAAATCATTTGAGATTTGAACAGAAACTGGGTAAAACTGATTTTAAAGTTTAGTAATTATTATAATTGTAGTAATTCTATTATTGCTTTATTTTGTTTGTTTTCCCTTTTATCTTACGATTTAAAAATGTAGGTACTGAATGGAATTAATAAATAATATTTAACAAGGACTTTTACTATGCAATTTGCATTCACTAACAATCTGAAGTGTTAATTATTAAAATGAATTGCTCTAAATAGTAAACATTTTTTGTAATTCAGGTTTCATACCTAGCAGTGCACTGTAGAACTTAGTTAACACACTGACTGAAGGACATTTTTAATGATGTATTCGGTTTACCATTTTTTTTTATCATAGATACAATCCCATAGTGATTTTATTTATAAATGGCATTGTATCCATTCTTTTAGAAGGAAGTGATAAAATATTAAGTTGTAGAATTTCTCAGGTAAACTATTGCTTTGTTCAAAAAGAGAATTATATAGTTTGGACTTTTACAATTCTTTATATATATCTTTGTGTAAAAGTGCAATTTAGAATCACAAAAATCATGTTTCTGTGTATTTTTAAACAAGTGGACTTGTGTACCTGCAGAAGGAAACATATAGTCAATGTTTTCTGTTTTTATTGTAATTTAAATAGGATGATAATTATTTGTTAATGGAGGTCTGATCATCTCAGTTGGATGTCCAAATGAAAGTTATAGATAGCACTGAATATTTTTACAAAGATCGGGAACATTTTGTTTGTCCCATCCAACTTTTTTTTTCTCTCAGTAAAACAGATTATAATATCCAAGAAGGGTATGTGAGGTAAAGCTGACACTGCAGAGGCAAGTTTTCCTACTTGGCTGCAGAATTGCCAGTTTTTTGTTTTAACTTTTTCCTTGGTAAATCTTTCTGAGATACTGTACTTAGAAGCTGAAAGATGCTTAATAGAAATTTTTGTTCTACATATGCTGTCTGTGTCTATTTTAATTTATTGCTGAAAAATTAATAGATGTTTTTGTTTTCTATTAATAGGAGTACTAAGTCATTTGAGTTTGAATCACCATCACTATGTGGAAAAAACATTTTGCCTTTTGCATTTTACTTTTGGCTGTTGCAACAGATCATGTAGTCTATGGACAAAACAGAAAGAAGGGACAAAAGCCAATTCTTCTTGCAGGAAAAGATGATTTTCAGGGTAAAACTTTTTTAAAAGAAATTGCAATAGGATGTATAAAATGTTTCATAAAAGTTTTCAGGATAATTTCCAAGGAAATGAAAAATTATACATGTGTGGGACTACATTTGTTTGGTTGGTTGTTTTTTGTTTTGGTTTCTTTTGTGTTTCATATTCAGTCATGAAATATATGGCAGCACATTTCACATCTGTATTGTACTGTCTTTACCTCCTAAAGAAAGGATGTGGGTGGTTTGTGAATGTTGCAGTGGCTTCCTTAATTTAAAATCATGGATGTAGGTAGATACCTAGAACTCTGTGTTGATACAAAATTTTGTATCCTCATCTGTATCCACAAAAATGAACTAGGGATACGTGCATCCACATCTGCAGATGCGGAGAGCCGTGGATATAAAGCGGATATCCACAGATTTGCAGGGCTCTATATATGTCCTAAAGATAGAATTATTATTGTAACTTTCTTGTTCTGTTACAGATCCCGTGTGCTTCATTGACATAGTATTTATATTGGACAGTTCTGAAAGTGCAACAATTGTGCTGTTCAATAAGCAGAAAGATTTTGTTAACAACTTAAGTGACAAAATTTTCTTAATGAAACCTCGTAAATTCCGGAAGTATGATGTCAAACTGGCAGTCATGCAGTTCAGCAGTACAGTCAAAATTGAGCATCCCTTTGTAGCCTGGAAAGATCTGAATAACTTTAAGCAGGAACTCATGAACATGAATTATATTGGGCATGGCACCTATTCCTATTATGCAATTTCCAATGCCACTCATCTGTTTAAAACTGAAGGTCGCAAGGGAAGTGTAAAAGTGGCTTTGTTGATGACCGATGGTATTGACCATCCAAAAAGTCCTGATGTCCAGGGATTTCTACAACAGCCAGGGATTTTGGAATATCATTCATTACCATTAAGCTGTCTAGTAAAAAGTCCAGTAAATCAAATCTGCATTTGATATCTGGAAATTCTCCCAATGAACCTGTTCTTATCTTAAATGATCCTAATCTCTCAGAGAAAATAAAAGAACAATTGGTAAGTAACTGTTAATGGTTACATTTCTCTTCCCTTTTATCAGTGGCAGAAATTGTTGTATATGATGATATGGACACATTAATTTGCTAATAAGGCAGTCTTTTTTTCTTAAGTTTTTAGCCCTCCTGGTTTCAGAGAAAAGTTTGAAGGCATTATATGAGTGCACCTGAAAAGTTCAATATAGCAAAAAAAAACCTAATTTAAAAAATATGTTTGAAAAATAATTAAGCTGATTTTTCTAGGAGCAGTCTCATGTTGATTTTTGAATGTTAAGCAATGCTGCAGAAATAGGTGGAATGGTTCATCTGGGGAAAAAAAATTAGAGGCAGTATGAATCCATTTCAATTCACAGGCTCAGCCTTCAGTCAAACAACATCTTAGGCAAAGCAGAATTTTGTGCCATCCCTCAATATATTATGAGGGATAGTCATTCATAATTCTAGCGTACCTCCTAGTTTTCAGGGGATTATGTAGTGCAGGTTGGACTTCCCTGATCTGGCACCATTGGGACCTGACCAATCCCAAAAGAGAGAATTTGCCAGACCAGGGATGGTCTCCTGCCACCAGGCAAAAGCCCCATTGCCTGCTGCTGACAGTCTGCCACAACAAACACCCTGACTCTCCCTCCTCTCTCCACTCCAACCTGGCTGGACTGCTTGCTCAGCTGCTGCTGGCTTCCTGGGCAGCACAAGCTCCAGCTCCTGTTGCCAGGATCCAGCCCCATGCATCCGGGGACAGCTGCGGGGCCCCAGCCCCGGGCTCCAGGGGGTTTCTGTGAGGCTCCGGCCAGGCCCTGCACTCTAGCAGGCTGTTGTGGGTCTCTGGCCCTGGGCTGCTGCAGGGCTCAACTCCACTCCTATGTCCCCAGGGGCTGCCGCAGTGCCCTGTCCCCGTGCTTCTGGGGGTTGCCAAGAAACTCTGGCCCGTGCTGACCTGTGCTACTGGGGAACTACAGCATGGCCCCATGCTGTCGTGGGCAGCTGAAGGCTGCCATGGGGCTCTGACCCCAGTCCCGTGCTACCCACAGCCGGGCTGCTGACTCTGTTGCCCCAGCCTGGCTGTCACTCCTGCCCTTGGGCTACTGGGCTCTCTGGTCCAGGAGCATCTCTGGTCCTGCCAGATGATGGATGTAGCCAGAGTAGAGAGTGCCAGTTTTTGGAAGTACAACCTGTACTTAGATCACAAAAATCTATTGCCACTTTCTGAGTAGATGTTACATACTAGCATTAGTGGCCTATTGGTGTTTTCTTCATGGCTGGTGCTACATTACACACATTTTTAATGCATATTCCTAGACACTAGTACAGTGTTTCTTAAACTATGTTCTGTGGAACACTGGTGTTCCGTGAACAACTCGCAGGTGTGCTGTGACCTCTTCTTTGTTTTTGTTACTTCTTTGTTTTTGTCTCTTTTTGTCTGACAACAGTATTTTTTTGAAGAAAATTTTCATAGGTGTTCCACATAAAAAATATTATTGTTTGGTGTTCTGTGGTCTCAAAAAGTTTAAGAAACACTGCACTAGTATATACAGCTGAAAGTTCCACAGCTCTTCCCCATATTCTATGGGTCCTATTCTCCACCTGCTAGATGTGAGTAACTCCCTTTAGAGGTGGATAGTATCACAGTCATGATTTCAGGATATTTAAGCAGAGAAATATGAGCTCTCTGATGGCCCACTAGAAAACAGAGTTTTGAGGGCCGGCATAGTGCACTAGCTTAAGGAGAGCTAGCATGTGTATGTGTATGTATATTTGCTGTGAAGCATCCTCCCAGATGCAGTATGAGACGTATCCTAAAGGAAGCTAAACAGCAAAATGATGGTAATTCATCCGCTTTGGGGATTTGTGAAGGTGGCAGGTTATGTTTCTATGATGCTACTTGTCTCTCTCTGAGAATGTGGCATGAGTAGGCCTATTGTATAAGTGTTCACCAGTGTAAGAATTGCACACTTAAAGGTTGAAATCATTCTCTTAATTTATCGTTCGTGGAATTAAACTTGGAAACAGTATATTTTATAGGAAACAATTTGGCTAAATTAAGAAACTGATATATTTTACAAGAGAATATATTTTTTCTTTTCCTTTTTCCTTTCCAGGTTACCTTATTTAATAAGCGGGTAAGTTTTTTACAAACTTTTGACTACTATCAGTGTAACACATTGTAATCAGCACATCAAAAATCACACATTCACTAGTGATATCCTAATACAAATGTAGTAGTTCTATGTTTTTATTTCCTCATAGAACAGAAGAATTTTCTTAAAAACCAGAGTGTTAGGGTATGTCTACACTAGCCCCCTAGTTCGAACTAGGGAGGCTAATGTAGGCATTCGAAGTTGCAAATCAAGCCCTTGCAGGAGGAATAACAGGTAGTTCGATTTAGGGCTTTAATTCGAAATACCGGGTCCCTGCCTCATGTAGACGTGGGCAGTTAGTCCGGACTTGTAAATTTAAAAAATGGCGACTGACCGGGAAGATGCAAATCTAGCGTGGGATATTTAAATCCCGGGCTTGATTTGCAACTTCGAATGCCTACATTAGCCTCCCTAGTTCGAACTAGGGGGCTAGTGTAGACATACCCTTAGAAATGAGATGGCTATTGATATTCATTGTTGGGTCAGTTTTTTCTACCTTTACTTACAGTGAGTAATATTCCTTGAATAGAATCACTGGGAGAATGGGAATACTTGATGAGTAAGATACTACTCAATGTAAACAAGTGTGACAAAATCTGGCTCTATTATTTGTATAGGATTATGGTGACTTTATTATATTAACTCTCATCCATTCCTTCCAGACCTTCTCACCATAAATTTCCAAACACTGATCCTTAGTGAGAGATGTTTAAGCTTTACAACTTAAGAAACTTTTCTTTTAAAAGGGTAGAAGATACTTGCTTTTCTCATTAAAATGTAGTGGTCTGCTTGGCTTAAAATTGAGATTCATGCCCAAAACTAGTGAGTAAGATTTTATGCTGCTGCATGCTATGTGTCCACTACCTGAAATGTTTATAATGTATAACATATTTAGCTATTAAGAAAAACATTTTTCAAAATATTTATAATACAGTGTGTGTGAAACAAATACTGAGATGTAGCAGGCTTAAGGGATTATTTTAATGGAGATTGTGTAATGTAAAAATGGTTTCTGGTTTGTTACAGAAAGGCACATTTTATAAGACCATTTCTTTTCCAATTGCTTCACTGTTGTGTTTCATCTAGCTCATTTCCTAGACAAAAATATAGATTTAAAAGTGCTTTAAAATTTGACATGCTAAGTTTGAATATTTTTCAAAAATATTTCTATTAACTCTTCAGTGTGAGCAAAAATCCTGTGAATGTCAAAAGGGAGACCCAGGACCACCCGGCCCTCCTGTAAGTATATATTTCTTTTGATAAGAATTCATATTTCTGAGGCTTCCTATCAAAAGTCAAGACTGAACATTACAGATTCTTGCCTGAATTGTCTTTTAAAATAGTTGTAGTGCGCATAAAAGCAAGATCTCATTATGCTGTGATCATAATTTTGTTTCTATGGTTTCATTTCAATTTAAATGAAGTGGTGATTATTTAAATCGCTGCTTCATTTCCCTTTGCCCAGTAAACAAATCCTGGACTTTTTTGTGGTCTCTAATCAGAATTTAAATTATTTTGTTCAAAACGATTAGATCACAGTACAGTATGTAACAAGAATCCCAGGACCTCTACTTCCTTTTCCCGCACAGCCCTTTGCCCAAGCTACACCATTCTTGTCTCATAGACCAGGAAGGTGGCGGGAAGAACTTTTGGTCTTAGGGCTGCAGAATTTGGCATAGAATTTGGAATATGTTCTACACAACATATTATGGACAGAGGCCTCTATATAAAACAATTCATATTCTTTAGTGTGTCAATGCTAGGGAAAAAATGACTGAAATGTCTGAAAAATAACAGCAAGGAAGTTTTATGTTTTCTGTTTGCACCTTAGTTCATTAGGTTTCCTAGGATTCCGTTTTGCTAATGTTGATGATGGAAAACTTAAACTGGGCAAGGTAAAGAATCTCAGCTAGAGTCATTGATGAGTCTTGTGACACCTTTAAAGACTAACAGATTTTATTTGGGCATAAGCTTTCACGGGCAAACACCCACTTTGTCAGATACAGTTGCCCACCAAAGCTTATGCCCAAGTAAATCTGTTAGCCTTAAGGTGCCACAGGATTCCTTGTTGGACTAACATAGCCACCCCACTGATAACTAGTCATGTCTCTGGATACTGATCAAGGAACTTTATCAGATTAATGAAAACAATCTTATGTCAGTCCCAGCTCCTTCTCCTCTTTCTCTCTGCTTCACAGTAGAACTTTTGTCTAAACCTTTCCTATTGTCATTGTTTCCTGCCTTCCTGGTACAGTGTTAAAGAAACCAATAATATCTCATTAAGATGTTCATGATATTTTCCTGATTTGTTTAAGGGAGGACATGGTGGTAGAGGGGATAAAGGTGATCAAGGACGAAAAGGAGACAAGGTAAATTGACAGTTTTCTCTTTAACATGAATGCCAATTTCTTCTTGTTTTCTTCAAACTATGCAAATGAAGAAAGCAAAAAAAATATATAGTACAATGTGCCATAAATCAGTCCTCAATCATGGAATTCTGCCCTCCAAGGATTCTATTGATATCTAACAAAGATGTATACAAGGTTAGTACAGGTTGAAACTCTCTAGTCTGGCACCCTCAGGACGTGATTGGTGCCAAATCAGAGAATTTGCTGATCCACGGAGGTCAATGTTGTCTAGCAGCATTACCAACAGTGCCACTGCTTACTGGGCACTTAGAAGATATTTAGGGGTAAATTAGAGCTAAATAAGAGCACAGAACACTGAGCGCCAGGACTGGTGTCTGTAAGCAAACTTTATGGGACCACTGGAAACTTGGCCATACCTATGATAAGTGGACATCAGGCTAACTAAAATCATGCCAGACCACAGATGTTGTCAGACCAGAGAGTGCTAAACTAGAGAGGTTTTTTTTTAATCTAAATCTTTATCTGGTAGAACAAATTAAGACTTCAGTTCTTCAAGCTCTTCTCTGCACTCCTGCATCTTAGTGGAACCATATTAAACTCAATGAGGTTCTGTGTAGCCACAAATGCCTGTTTATTAGGCACAGTTAGCAGGATGGAGGCCTCAGATCAGGCATCTAATAAGTATGCTTTAGTGTCTGCGTTCTCAGTTTTGCACTGTATAGGCTTCATTGTAAAAGAGAAGTTGGAGACCTTTATGTTAAAATGGTGTTAATTTTCAGTCAGTATATCTTGGTTCTAATCTGGTAAAACAGTGATGCATATTTTGATTGGGTTCCATTGTTCTTGACAGGGTGATTCTGAAAAAGGAGAAGGTGGAGAAAAAGGTCAAGTGGTATGTAGATGACTTAGCATTTCCTTATTAAGATCTATTCTTCAGACTATTACAATTTAGAAATCTAGGGCTAGATCATTACCTGATGTAAACTGGCATAGTTCTATCTACTGTTTTGGGGAAGGGAAGGGTGTATGTGGAAAATGCTATAACTTCAAGTCTACAGAAGATGACAACTTTTTACAACCATATTTAAGCTTCATTATACTTGATAAGATTATTGAATATAACACCTAACTACATTTTTCCTGTTAGTACTGTAACTATGTGCTATATCTTCAGATAATTTTTTAATCTATATTTTTAAATAGGGGGCTCCTGGCAACAAGGGAGAAAAGGTAAGATCTTTAAAAAAAATGAGGTGAGCCTAAGGCCAGATTATCATTCAATGAAAATCCGCATGGGAGATTCAGCAGGAAGTTCTTTGTTAAGCCCGGAACTTACAAACACATACATGCATATTAATGTTACTGCCATGAGCAGTACCACTGAAATCAATAGAAGTATTCACGGTAGTACAGTTAATCATGACTGTTTGGAGAGTTGGAGCCATCACTGGTTGTTGATGTGATCTTTCAGGGGGGTCTCTACTACCCTTTGACTGGCTTTCTGTGGCTAGCCCATGGTCAGTGCAGTTCTTGGCTCCTGGACTCTTTCTTATTAGGCCTCGTGGGTTGCTTCAGTCACTTTGGGCTGTGGTTCTGGAGGTAGCCTGGTGCAGGGGTGTTAGCACTTCATTGTTCCAGGCTTTTCTACCTCTCTTCCTTCTCTAAGCACTCTCCTCTTACAGCAGGCCTTGTGTTCCCTTTGGTTGCGGTTGTGAGTGCCTACCTCTGTGATTAGTAATAGAGATGTACTGATTTGTCTATTTTATATGTGTTCACTTTTTTTTTTATTGTATCCCTTTGGTATATATGGTCATACCAATTTTCTTCCACAGTTTGATCTGAGGAAGTGGGTCTGGCCCACAAAAGCTCATCACCTAATAAACCATCTTGTTAGTCTTTAAAGTGATGCATAGTCCTGTCTTTTGTCTCTGTGATTGGCAGTTGTGGCAGCTGCCTGGTATCAGGCTGCTTGCCTACATGCAGGAGAGACTCCCAGCCCCCTTCTGCCTTTGCTCAGTATAGGGTTGGTAGACTTTATTTACAGTATTTAAAAAAAAAAGTTGGGGAGGAGACAATATTTCAGACACAGTAAATTCTGGGAAGGGGGGAAGGATTAGGTTTGGGTGGGATGATAAGGAGAAAGAAAATTAAATATATTTCTATTGACACAGGAGGTAAATAGAGGTAATATATTTAGAAAATTAAATATAGACATGGGAGGTAATCTTAGGAGCTGAATAAAAACACTGACCAAATATTATGGAAGTTTGCTTCAAAATAACATTTAGGATTGTTAGTGAGGATTGTCAGTAAAATTTCAATATAATGCAGATCAAAGTGACTGAAAAATATGAGAGTCCAAACTAACACGTCTAACATCACTCATCATAGACAGCCAAAAATAGAAACAGAGCTACCCTCCGTGTATGTCCCAAATCTGGCCTGTAAACTGGTCATTCCACAAGGATTATTAATGCAATAACAGTGAAAGTGCTTCTCTGTGCCTTCATACTAATAAAGTATTTTCATTCATGCATATATGCTCAAAACACAAATGCTTTTCTTTACTCCCAAATTTACTCCTAATTTTATGTTGTTTGATTTCTGGAAAACATGAAAACTAGACTTATGTATTACGATCAGTTTTTAGGAAGTATTCGCTTGGAGTTATTTGTCCGCCTAATTTACTTCATTGTGTGAACCCAATCTTGCAGACATTACCCAGACAAAACTCACATATACCATACTAATGAGCATGGTACAACAACTTAGATAAATAGGATCATCCAGTTAGAGGTTTGCCTGAATAAAAACTACAAGACTGGATAGCGTGATATTGAATATAATATTCCCTAACCATGTAGATGACAATGTTATAGGAAAGAAACTTCCATATGCTGAGTAGAGCAGAATTTCTGAAGAACTTGATATAGTGACAATGCTTACAAGTCTTCAGAAAACACCATAACTCGTGTATCACCATAACATTAATGCATTTTAATTAACCACAAATTAATTTTTATAGGGTGAAAGAGGAGAATGTGGGACACCAGGATTAAAGGGAGACAGAGTAAGTATGACTTTTTTAATTAAAATGTTGTCCATGGTGTGAACTGTGAAGCACATATATAAGTATCACCATCCTGTGCACTAAATGAGACAGGTGGGGTTCAGGTGATTAAAGTCTATAACTATGCACATACACATGTGAGCCTGAATTGGGGCATCCTTCAATCTGGAATTTCCTAACTTTTGACACCGTGACTTTGAAACTATAGAAATTTTATTTTAATGCAGTATTATGTGTAATTTGCTAGTTTTTCAAAAAGCAAACTAAAAATCCAGCAACCATATCAGAAACTGTTACCAGCCCTATCTGTAAGGGGCTGTTGGTAAATTCCATAAAACATTTTTTTGATAATTTTTCAAGCTTCCACTGCCCGTTATCACACTTTGTAACACTGAAACAAATGTGTAAAATTAAAGACCCCTGCCATATTTTACCTAATTCATGTCCAGCCTCTAATCATATAGATACAAATGCTATATAGATTCTGTCCCTATTTTTGAATATACCCTATAAAGTGAGTTACAGATGCATATAGGCCTGAGGCAAACCCCACTGAAGACAATAGCAATAATCCCATTAACTTTGTTGATTTTGAATCAGGCCTAAGGAAAAGACAATATAGTCTAGTCCTCTCTATATAAACATTCATTATGATAAAAACATTGACAGAGATTAGACTTTATGTGAGAAATTTAAAATCTATTGACACAAAAGGTATCACAATTACTCTTAAGAGCTATCAATTAGCTTTGTAACTACATCATATTATCAAAGTATTTATACTTTTTCTTTGATATTATACTCTGCAATAAGTATGCCGTATTAAAACCAACACTGAACAGTTTCTTAGTGCCTATAAAGCAGTCATTTGATTTAAGTTGACAAAGCAGATGTTTGTGAAACATTTCCATTGGCAGCTAGGACACACTATTAATCAATAAGATTTTTCACAAAGAAAGAAAACCTACCAGATCATGTGAAACAGCAGGGATTCAGAAATCTCTTTAAGGGCAAATGAATCCGAAGAGATAATGACATTGAAGAAATAGATGAGTTGAACATCTCACATGCAAAAAAAAAATGTGATTTTGGGCACATTTTAAAAGCAGTAGGAGGCAAAGTGAAATGTGTATTAAGATAAAAAGAAGTTGTTCAGAAGCTGGCAAATAACATGGACAAAGCATCCAAGAAAATCAGACATAAAAACTATATGCTGAGACTAGAGAAAGCTAAGCAGTGTTCTTCTGTTTAATTTCTGTTAAGAATAGTGATGAAAAACAATTGACATCTGCAAAGGATCTGTAAAGAAATTATAATGGATTAAGCACTTGAAGTTACTGAACAGACTAGAGATATAATTACCTACAGAATTATCTACTCAAACCACATATGCAAAAATAGATGAAGATCTGCAAAACACCCCAAGAATTAAAAAAAATTTAAAAATTGTGCCACTGGAAAATCTTCAGACCCTGAACACATGTAGGAGGAGTGTCAAGAACACAACTCTGATATTCAGAACCAAATTTAGAAGCTGCAGTGATTGGAATGTAGGACGTATTTTTGGCAGTCTTGGAGGAAGCTTTATTTTTCTTCCTTCTTTTGTAATTAATTACACTGACTTTAGCACAGCATCTGATGTTTCCTACTGCCTGCAAATTGGGTTTCCCTAAGTACAGATGAGACTAGACTAGAAACAATGGCTCAAAATGCAGAAAACTTGTCTTGGTTTGAAATCAGACCTGTTTCTAACCAGGTGTGCATATTCTCAGTGTAAGCTGTATTCTATACACACTTACCACCACAAAGTGTTTCATTCTAGTGGCTGTTTTGCCATTTCCACTTAATTTTACAAGTGTGCATTAAATCAATGTGGCTACTTATGGTAGCAAGCACTACTAACTCAGTAGTTAATCCCTGAGGGTATGTCTACACTACAGCACTAATTCGAACTAACTTAATTTGAATTAGTTAATTTGAACTAAGCTAATTCGAATTAGTGCATCTAGACCTAAACTAATTCGAATTAGCGTTTGCTAATTCAAACTAGCATGTCCACATTGAGTGGACCCTGAACCGGTTAAGGCTGGCCAGAACCAGTGCAGCAGGGCATCAGGTTAGGATTTAGAGTATGGAGCTGCTGCCTCAGGCTAGCCGAGGGCTGTGCTTAAAGGGACCTGACCCCACCCCGGACACACAGTTCTCAGGGTTCCCACTTGCTTGTCTACCTCGATGAGGGACAGCAAAGCAGTCCTGTCTTGGAGTGCCCTGAGTGCCCACACTCGGCACATCACAGCACTCGGCCATCAGCCCGGCTGCACTTGTCGCAGGCTGCCATCCGGGGGTGTCAATCTGGGGGCTGTCAGGATCCAGGAGGCCCTGCAGGAGAGCTTCCACCCCGAGGAGCCCGCAGAGCCACCCCAGGCCTCCCCATCGGGGGCTAGTGCCCCATTCCTCCCTCACCTCCTTCCACTTACCCTCCCTAGCCCCCTTCCTGATGTAAAAATAAAGGACACGTGTTCAAAAATAGAAACTCTCTTTATTTAACAAAACTGGGAGATGAACCTCTGGGGAGACTGGGAAAAGGAGGTGGGAGAGGGGACGAGAGGGTGGGAGAGGGGAGGGGAAACCTGGGAGGAGGGAGCTGGAAGGGGGAAGCCAGGGGAAGAAGGAGGAGGGGAAGTATAAAACTATGGTACGCCATATCTTCAGTACTGTGTACAGATGTGATCTCCTCACCTCAAAAAAGATGTTTTGGCCTTGGAAAGGGCTCAGAAAAAGGCAACTAAAATGATTAGGGGTTTGGAACAGGTCCCATATGAAGAGAGGCTAAAGAGACTGGGACTTTTCAGCTTAGAAAAGAGGAGACTGAGGGGGGATATGATAGAGGTCTATAAAATCATGAGTGGTGTGGAGAGGGTGCATAAAGAAAAGTTCTTCATTAGTTCCCATAATATAAGGACTAGAGGACACCAAATGAAATTAATGGGTAGCAGGCTTCAAACTAATAAAAGAAAGTTCTTCTTCACAAAGCAAATAGTCAATCTGTGGTACTCCTTACCACAGGAGGCTGTGAAGGCTAGAACTATAACAGAGTTTAAAGAGAAGTTAGATAAAGTCATGGAGGTTGGGTCCATGGAGTGCTAATAGCCAGGGGGTAGGAATGGTGTCCCTGGCGTCTGTTTGTGGAAGGCTGGAGATGGATGGCACGAGACAAATGGCTTGGTCATTGTTTTCAGTCCACCCCCTCCGGGGTACCTGGTGTTGGCCGCTGTCGGCAGACAGGTCTACTGGGCTAGATGGACCTTTGGTCTGACCCAGTACGGCCGTTCTTATGTTCTTATGTTCTAAGCTCAGGGCTCAGGGTCGGGGGTCTCACTGGACCAACTTGATTTTCATGCAAACCTGCTCCTGGGTTCTCATGTGGCCTTTGGTGGCCAGGCTGGCAGCTATCCTGCCCTAGACGGCCACTTTCCTGTGCCTAGTGCGGAGATCATGGACGTTGGAGGCCTCCCCCCAAACCTGGATGAGGTCCACGATCTCTGCACTAGACCAGGCGGGCGCCCACCTCTTGCAGCCCCGGGGCAGGCTCCTGGAAGCTGCCAGCCTGGTCCTGGGAAGAGGCGGAGGGCTGGGTGGCAGCGGGTGGCTGGCTCATGCTGTGCCAGGTGCAGGGTCTGCTGACTGGGTTCTGGCAGGCTTGCACCTGGCACGGGCACCGTAGCCAGACCGTGGCCCTTTAAGGGCTCCGGGGCCAGGAGGGGGGCAGAAGAGTTTCCCTGGCTTGGCCCAGAGTGGCCACCAGGGCAACCTGGGAAGGGCTAGCCTCAACTAGTTTGAATTAAGTGGCTACACAGCCCTTAATTCAACTACTTAATTCGAACTAGGCGTTAGTCCTCGTAGAATGAGGTTTACCTAGTTCAAATTAAGTGCTCCGCTAGTTCGAATTAAGTTCGAACTAGCGGTTTGCATGTGTAGAGCCTATGAAAGTTAATTCGAACTAACGGCTGTTAGTTCGAATTAACTTTGTAGTGTAGACATACCCTGAAGGATGAGGCCCTCATATGTCTGGATACATACAATGACTTGGCCTTTGGAATCTATTTCAGTATGAGGAAATAGCTGATGGAATGTAATACTTTTAATGTCATTGATTAATTTGTCAGGACAATTACTGGATCAAAACAAAACACATGCTGTGAAAAGAGCAGTCAGATCCACTGATTTCTATTTATGTAGAAATATAAAAAAATGAAGGAAGAATGAGGAGGAAAAAACCCAGGGGAACATCTGGATTGGTCTAAAATTCTTTTTACTTTGTAAGCAAATTGTAATTGAGCCAGATGGAGTTAAAATGTGGAAAGTTTGCATTTTGGTCATTAGTGGAAAAAGTAGTAGAGAGAAGACTCAGCGGGGTAGTGTGTTAGTCTGTATCAGCAAAAACAATGAGGAATCCTGTGGCACTTTAAAGACTAACAGATTTATTAGGGCCTAAGCTTTTGTGGGTAAAACCTTTACCCGCTAAAGCTTATGCCCATAGGCATGGGCACGGGGTGTGCCGGGTGTGCACAGGCATACCCTAATGTTTCAAAGGGCCGCCCGTGGCGCGAGCCCCCGCACTAAAAGGAGCGCCGCTCCGGCGCTCTGGGGAACAGGCACCACGCCGGGCTTACCGCGCATGCGTGGCTGCGCGGTGAAAACCGGCGGGTCTTAGGACCCCGCGGAAAGAGGCGGCAGGGATGCAGCAATGTCACCTCGCCGCCCTGTCAAGCGAGGTGAGTTTAAACCCTGGGCGGGGGGGTGGAGGAAAAAGTAGGAGAGGCGGGGGGTACCCCGGGCAGGGGATCAGGTGTAGCGCGGCTGGCCCGGGAGTTGGGAGCAGCGCGGCTGGCCCTCGGAGGGGTCAAGCCCTGAGGGGCCACGTGCGTGGGCTTCCCTGCTCAGCGGGAGCGTGCAACGGGGCTTCCTTGCTCTGTGGGGGTTGGCCCCGGAGGGAGCACTGACCGGTAAGTCCCAGGAGGCACACGCTGGGACTTCCCTTCTCCGCGGGGTTGGCCCTGAGGGGCTGTGTGCGCGGGCTTCCCTACTCCACGGGAGGGGGGTCGGCCCTGTGGGGTCGCGTGCGCGGCTTCCCTGCTCGGCGGGAGGGGGAAGGGAGTGCGCAACGGGGCTTCCTTCCTCCACGGGGGGGATCAGCCCCAGAGGCAGCGCACGGCAGAGGCTTCCATCCGAGGCTGGTGTAGGGGACTCCCTGCCCCCACTGGCACCTGCCCCAGAACCTTGTCCCCCACCCTCCTGCCCCCATTCCCTCTCCTGCCCCCAGCCACAGAACTGTCCCCTACCCCTCCTCTGCAGAAACCTGCCCCCAGCATCCTGCCTCCCACTGCAGAAAATTGTCCCCTGCTGGCACTCTGCCCCTGCAGAAACCTGTCCCCTGCCCCCACCCCACCCCGGCACCCTGTTCCTCTCCTGTCCCCAGCCAAAAACCCTGCCCCCACTGGCACTCTTCCCCAGTGCCATGTCCCCTGCTCCCAACTGACTTTTCTGTGGGTCAGTGACCCCTGACTCAAGACAGGTTCCCTGCCCTTCTCGTAAATAAAGACAAGGCAGAAACTTTTTGTGTTTGACATAGTATTTTATTTAAAAATGAATCCTGGCCAACAAATCCCCAATTGGGGCCAAGCCTCCATCTGGCCACAGCCACTCCTGCACTCCCCCTTGCCCCACACCCTCTATCTGTACACTGGAACCCCCTGCCCTGAGCCCCACATACCCCAACCCAAATTCCTGCACCTTCACATCCACAAACCAGTGGCTTGCTTAGTACCCCAACACTGCCCGGCCAGGAGCCCCCTCCCTGAGCCAGCGTCTCCTTCTCCACCTCCTCCTGCATCCAGATTTCCTCCCAAAGCTCGCACCTCTCACCCCTTCCCACACCCAAATCCCTCATTCCCATCCCAGAGCCTACACATCCTGTCCTCAACCCAGCAGGGGTATGGCTAGACTGCAGGAGTTTTTCAGGATTCTAGAGATATCCCAGAAAAACTCTTCTGCATCCAGGATGCATTTGTTCTTCGCTTTTTTTAGTGGAAGGGCAAACATGATCTTTCGGTCACCCATATATTCCTCTTTCCACAAGGAATAAGGGGGCTTTCAAAAGAAGGAGTTTTTCTGACATTTGGTCCAGTCTAGACAGGCCAAATATTGGAAAAACCTCTTCCTACAGAAGAATAGGGGGGAAAAAAAGCAGCAGTATAAGGATTGGGGATAGCAAGTGATGGAGAGGAGGAGAATAGAGAGGGTGGGGCTTCAAGGAAGAGGCGGGGTGGTAAATCTTGGCTTGGTCTGTCATTTAAAAAGTGATCTTGGGTGTAAAAAGGTTGGAGACCACTGGAGTAGGGGGAGCACCAGAAGGGTGAAAGTCAGGGCGACCCTAGAACTCTGTTACAGACCAGCTGGCGGCTGCTGGAGGAGGGGGGAAAGGGTCGGAGAGGAAGGGGCTTGTGCTGAGGGGTGGGGGGCAGGTCAGGAGAAGAAAGGGGAAGGCACCAAGGGACAGGGTGGAGGAGAGAGACAAATGCCAGGGGGCCAAGTGGAGACAATGAGGAAAAGAGCAGGAGGGGAGATGTCAGTGAGAGGGGGGGACAGGATAATGCTGGGAGAGGAGAGGGGAAGGGCTTTGGAGGCTAGAGGGGAGAAGGGGAGGTGCTGGGAGAAGGCTTGAAAGAAGGGGTGGGCATGAGGAAGGCGGGTATGGAGCAAGACATGTGTGAGGGCACAGGGGCATGGGAATGGGGGCAGAGGGTGGTGAGGGTGGGCATCAGGAAAAAGAAGGCAAAGGGGGCAGGGGCAGTGAGGGAAGGGGGAGGCACCAGGAGGGTGCAGGGGTAAGGGAAGGTGCAGGTGCCAGGGGATTCTGGGGGTGAAGCAGAAGGGCAGACACCTGCAGGGGAGGGACCAGCACCAGAGGAGAGACGCAGGGCAGATTTCTAGATGGAGGTGTTGGAAGAGGGGATGAGGAGGGGTAGCTCACATGATCAGAGTGGGGCTACTGGAGGAGTGGGCACGGGGGGGAGAGAAGGGCTGGTGGAGGGGGGCAGGTCTCAGGAATGCTGAGGGCAGTGAGAAGGGCAGGAGTCAGGACAGCAGAGGTGGGTGAGGGGTTGGGGGGGAGGATAGCAGGCACTAGGGGAGCCGATGGAGCAAGGAGAGGAGACAGAGCAGCAGAGGGAAAAGGCAGAGGTTTATAAGATATTTATTAATAACTTGGATGCCACAGTGGCACATCAAAACAAGCCCCATGAACTCAGTACTGGTGCACAACACAAAATTTATTCTGCTCATGGGAGAAAACTCTTAGAGGGGAACACTTCCCCCAGCCTCTCCGCCCCCGAGTTAATGTCACACACATTGGGTTAATGCAATTGCAGGATAGTTGCATGAGGGGGGTTTGGTGGGGGCCAAACTAATCCCTACTGGTAGGAGGATGGTGGGAAAAGTCCTTGGGGGGGGGGGGGTCACATGACACCTTTTACTTCTGGTCATGTGTCCATATTGCACTGAGTGTTACCTCCAGAGGTGTGGCTAATGGGGGTCAGGGGGTGTGGCTAATGGGGGTCAAAGAGTACATTTAAAAAAAATTCTTTGGGTGCACACCCTAATGAAATGTGCTGTGCTGCGCATGCCTATGCTTATGCCCTAATAAATCTGTTAGTCTCTAAGGGCATGTCTACACTACAGAAAAGATCAACCCTCTGGAGGTCAATCATCTAGCATTTAATGTAGCGGGTTTAGTGTAGACCCCCAAATTGTACGCTGAGGGCAATCCCTGACGGTGTCCTGTACTCCTCATTCTGTGAGGAGTAAGGGAAGCTGTAAGGAGCATATGCTCCCGTCGGCCTCCCACCGTGTAGGCGCTGAGGTGGCTCGGCTTAAGATAAGGTGAATCTAGCTATCCATTTTGCATAGCTGTATGGTGTACTTTAAGCTGACCTACCTGGTCTAGTGTAGACCAGGCCTGAGGTGCCATAGGCCTGGTCTATTTCAGACCATGCCTAAGGTGCCATAGGACTCCTCATTGTTTTTGTTAGTAACAGAAAGACTGATTTATGATCTACACTGGAACTGGATAGTAGCTGTAACTAGTAAATCCCTTTTTATGGAGAATTAATATGTAAGCTAATAAGATAATAGATAAATATAATTTTTCTTTTGAAGGTGAAGCATTTTATGATTATTGCAAACTATATGTCTGATTCTACTTCTGTGTCTATTGCTTAATTTGAAGTTGAAGTTACTGTATTGTAAAACTTATACAAGTGAGATCAGACTCAATCCTATTATCACAGAGATAACGTTATTACTGATGGGGTTGTTAAAGATTTTTCCATCAGATATATCAGTAGAAATTGAGATTCGGGACATGTATCAGATGACAACCAGCTAAGCAGCCAATCACTCTTGTTTGTCAAAAAGGACTGATTCTGAAGGCACATCTGTACTGTAATGTAAACCTAGGATTAGTGGAACACAAGGGAACAGTCCCTGGGCTTTTTAACCTAGGGCTTGAGCATCTACATACATTTGCAACCCCAGGTTGGGAACTATTGAATCCCCTGGGTCTTGAGCATCTATATTGCATTATGTGCACCTGAGTCCAACCACCCATATCTAAGACTTTCTGCAATCCTCCCAAAAGTTGGCCACTGTAGTGCGTTGATAACGGTGCAGTGTAGCAGGACTTGATTATCTAGAGGACACAGAAAGTTAGCTCATGGGATTGTGGGATACTATTGTCAGACTTTGACAGTGCTTGTCCAGTGAAACTGCATCTATATTGCAAAGCAATAGAACTTGAATCCTGGTCCTTGGTCTGAACCCTGGGTTATTGAGATTTGTGTGTAAATGGAAGGAGGGTTAGGCTTGAGCCTGAGTTCAAACTTTGGACTTACATTGCAGTATAAATATACCCTAAGCTATTTTGTATCTCTTTTATAATAAAGGTGTCTGAACAAACATCAAGAGACAATTCAAAGGGAAAACAGAGAATTACTAAAATCACAACAAAAGAGCAGCTGGTCTACACTGAAAGCTTTTATATGCATAGTTATGACTCTCAGCAGTATGGAAAATTCATACCCCTTAGGAAATATAGCTATGCTGATCTAATCTGCAGTGTAGGCAGCGCAAGGTTGAGGGAAGAATTTTACCACCTCTTGGGAAGGTAGAATAATCACAGCCACAGGAGAACCTCTCTTGTCGCTGAAGTGAATGTCTACACCGACACACTCCAGCTCCAGGGCTGTGGCTGTGCTGCTGCAGCATTTTCAATGCAGACATAGCCACAGTAGAGTAGGGAATGAAATTCCAAGGAAAATCATGAATGGAGACATGAAATAAATAGATCTCATTTGTTCTGTATACTACAAAGACAAAAAAAAATTGGGCTATATTTTCAACACTGTACTTCAGCAAAATATGGTTCTAAATGCAGTTAGTTGATAAATTGCACATTGCTACTTTTCCCTCCACAGGGATTAGAAGGCCCTCTTGGACTAAAAGGACCCCGGGGACCACAGGTGAGTGAGCTGAAAGTTATTAAATAATAAAAAGTACTACAGGTTGAAACTCTCCAGTCTGGTACGCTCAGGACCTAACCGGTTCCGAACCAGAGAATATTCTGGATCACGGGAGCTCAATATTGTCTAGCAGCAATACCAACACTTCCACTGCTTACTGGGCTGTGAGGGGACATGTATGGGGTAAATTAGAGCTAAATAACAGCATAGATCACTAAGAGCTAGGACTGGTGACTGTAAACAAACTTCATGGAACCACGGGAAACTTGACCACACCCATGAAAAGTGGACACCCAGCAAATTGAAATCATTCTGGATGATGGTTGTTTCTAGACCAGATAGTTCTGGACTAGAGAGGTTAAACCTGTACTTGTGGTGTTCTCTGTAACTTTGTTTTGTAGTTATCACACAATCTACTTTATTGCAAGTTGCATATTTTGACATATAAAATAAATCATGGTAACTCTGTATATTTCAGAAAATTCTTTATGGGCCAAATCTTGGCTTCTGCTGTGTATCTGGCACAAAGCCTAGCCACATCTGTGTGGTTCAGTTGGACTCCTCAATTGCAGAGCTCTCCACATACTGTGGGAGATGTTTCTCCTGTTAGGCTGATCATATAGCACCTATGTTATTGCCAAATGACATAGAGTCTCAAGCTCCACCCCTCAATAACCATATATGGTGGCCTCCCCAATGTCCTAGCAAGATGGGCAATGTACTGCCCAGATGAATAACAGCTGGAGGGATAGAACTGGTTGAGGAGTCCAAATGCCAATATCATCATCAAATGTGCATTGTCTATCGAAGACCCGTTGCATGAGCCAGAGTGACCATAGATTATGGCATCATACCAAGCATTATAAAGTGAAGTTCCCAGATCTGGCTCAGTTCTGCAAATCCACAAATCTCTGGGGCAGCCCCATAGGTGATGGCATGTAGGGTCAAGGCAGGCATGCTTTTGCGCACTGTTGGAAAGTCTGAGAGCCTGGTATGTGCTGGCATATTTTTGTCCATATTGGT
The DNA here is from genome assembly GCA_019425775.1 of Rafetus swinhoei. Classification (NCBI taxonomy): domain Eukaryota; kingdom Metazoa; phylum Chordata; order Testudines; family Trionychidae; genus Rafetus; species Rafetus swinhoei. The sequence goes on from CM033424.1 coordinate 210,707,163, forward strand.
GGACAGAGAGCATGTGGTGCCACTTTGAATGTAATGAGCAACTGGAGGAAGGCCAGGTCTGTTCAAGATTTCACACAAAGTCGAAATACTTTAGACTCAAGGTGTGGCACTGACAGCACCTGTGGTGTGTCTCTAGCTGCTTTAATTCTATAGGTAAGAGGTTTCTAAACTCAATAGCAATGCAGGCAGCACACAAGTTTGTTAGATCCTGAATACTAATATGACAGTTTCAGTATCGAGAGTGATGAGCCACAGTAAGATCCCATCCCATTGGGAAGAAGATATTTCTTGTTGTTTGAAAAAGAATGATGGTTAATCCCTTCATGGCTGCCAATCCCCCAGTTCTAAGCTCACTTATTTTTAATTATCTGTTGTTGGAGGCCCAGATCTTGTGCCCATGCCTGTGTTGTTACTGGTATCCTGGGTTTCCAGTAACTTCAACAGATCTTCTATAGAAAGTGGGGACAGGAATCTGGGAAGAGTTGCCTAGTATTGCAGGGACCTCAGGAAATTACCTGTGTTTCCCTAGTGGATCTATATACTGGTTTTGTGGATTTGGGATATGGATACACTTCTACCTCTACATCTTTCAGAACGTGCTTCAGACTGGGCACCTTACATACCCCTCACAGATATCAGAGGCTTGTTTTCCTTGTCTCTGAGAACACAATTGCGGCCACAGTACCAATTAGCTCTACAAGTATCTTGCAGAAAGCAATGTATTTCAGAAAATAAAAATAAACCACAGTTCGGCAGTTGATAGCTGGCCTCACAGAAGTGGTTACTTTGCAGACTTGAATGGAGAGAGAAGGGTGGTGGCTTGTGAACTTGCATGGGAAGAGAATTCTGGGCAGAGGAGGCGGTATGGAAGTAGCACAGTGTCAGAAGCTGGAGAAAGTGAGGAACAGGAAGTTCCAAATAAAATGCATTTAGTTTATATGTAGAAGTGTAATATTTGTTCTGCCAGAGCTGGTTATTATTATTATTATTAATGTGTATTATGATAGCACCTTGTGGTAAGGGCTCTGTTATTCTAGGCACTGTACAAATGTAGAACAAAGACAGCTCTAGCTTTAAGGATATTTTACTGTATTGTGTTCAAGACAACATTCAAAAGAATCATTTGCATCTTTGAAGAAAGCTAATTCTGTGGTATTTATCTTGGTATAGGGAATCAGTGGACCGCCAGGCATGCCAGGTCCAAAAGGTATTCAAGGAAGTAAGGTAAGATATAGGACTGTGTGCAAGATAAGCTATAGCAGAGCACTAGATAACAGTTTTCATCACTGTGATGTCATGAGTTTCTTGACAGTGGTGTCCTCAGCATGAGAATAACATATAGTAGGGGAGTGTCATTAGATTATTAAATATTAATGTTTCTGACATGGCTCTCTGGTTCCAAATCCATTCAGAGAGTTTGGGTGCATCTACACGGCACCCTAAACTCTAAATAACATACACAATTTGTGCTATGCAAATTACGTATCTTATTTCAAATCTATTTCAAAATAGTTTATTTTGAAATTTGGTGCGTCTACACAGCGCAAAATTTGGAAATAACACGCTATTTCGAGCCGCTCCTTATCCCTTATACCTGCGGTATCCCGAAATAGCCATGCAGTGTAGATGTACCCTTTGATACATACATATTTAGGCTGAAATGTTTTGTGCTTGAATATTGTTGAAATAGTTTGATATGTTTCTGTTTTGCTGTTAAGAGAACTTCAGAAGTGAAAGAGCTGTTAAAAAGAGATAAGTATTTATGTGATGCTTTTTGTGTTACATGGATTGAAAAATGGTATTAAAAACCACTCTACAAGGATTTGGTCCTGAATGAAGGTCAATGCCTTTGATATATGTAAGAGAGATTGTTCAGAAATAATGGGTTCTAACTAGAGGCATTCTTCCTGTTCACAAATAGTTAGCAAATTTATTTATGCAAATGCATTTGTTTTACTCAAAATTTCCCATATTTTCAATGAGTGCTGTGCAGTAAAATCCTCATACATCTCTGTCAAAATATAAGGGCTGAGGTTAACACCAGCAAGTTGCCCATTTTATTGCAGAACTAGGGGTAGTCTGTTGAATGAAATGCCATTCTTAGGTTCCATTAGAACTGGGTGTACAATTTAGGATATATTCGGATATGTCTACACTAGCTCGTTAGTTCGAGCTAGGTAGGCAAACGAGGGCAACCAGAGTTGCAAATGAAGTCCGGGATTTAAATATCCCGGGCTTCATTTGCATGTTCCCGGGCGCCGCCATTTTTAAATCTTAGTCGAACTCCGTGCCGGCCACACGCGCACGGAGTAGGTAGTTCGAATTAGAGACCCTAATTCTAACTACCGTTACTCCTCGTGGAACGAGGTGTACCGCAGTTCGAATTAGGATCTCTAATTCGAACTACTACCCGCGTGCCGCGTGCAGCCGGGGCACGGAGTTCGACTAAGGGGGATTTAAAAATGACGTCCGCCGAACATGAAATGAAGCCCGGATATTTAAATCCCGGCTTCATTTGCAACTCGTTGCCCTCATTTGCCTACCTAGCTCGAACTAACAAGCTAGTGTAGACATACCCTTCATGTTTTGTTCCTGAAGCAATAAATCAAGTTGAAGATACAAAAGAATAGCTGTAAATGTGGAAAATATTTATTATATAAATGATTTTGGAATCCTGGCCAGTTGTTTTCCTAACAAATGCTTTTCTTGTTCTTTTTGTCCATTTTTCATGTAAAAAGCAAAACACATAATTAAGGAAGCCTATAGTAGATTATTTCAGCAAGAGAAAAAAAGGGGAGGTGGTACTAAAAGGAACTATTCATGCATGTGGCAAAATAGCAATGTTTCTACTAAGCCTGATTTAAGCTTTGCAAAAGTTAGAAGCCTTGGCTTCATTCTGTAATTTCACATAGACAGTGCATGAACTGTATTACCAGTAAAACTCCCTCTTGTGCAAGAAGGGTTTGCACAAAAACGGCTGCGAATTAATTATGCAAATGAAGTGCGGCGATATTCTACTCCGTGATTCATTTGCATAAGCTTTTGCGGAAGAAGGCTGCAGTATAGACGTAGCTTTAGCTGTTCAAGTGTTCTTACTGAGGCTATGTCTACACTACACAGATCTATCGGAAAAAGGTACACAAATTTCAGAAAAGCCTCCTCTTTCGGAAGAGCCCTTCTTCCTTGTGGGAGGAGGAAGACAGGGCTTCCAAAAGAGCGTGTCTGCTCTTTCATCAAAAAGGAAAAAAAAAGCGGAAGAGCTGAGCGTTCTCTGGATGTGGCAGAGTTTTTCCAGGATACCTCCTATATCCTGGAAAAAACCCTTAGTGTAGACATAGCCCCATTCTAGATTAAATTTGTTCAGTGTACACACAAATATTTCTCCTAACTGCCAGCTCTGCAAAGTCATCCTGGGTTCTGAGAAATAATGGGTTCTTCCTGGTTTATGCAGTTTTATTTGTAATAAAGATTCTACAGGCCAAATTTTGCCCTTATTTATATTTGTATAATCCCACTGTTTGCTACATAGATTTAAATCTGGTTATAGAATAATGTAGGTATAGAAAGACAAAGATCTAAATATCACTTACTTCAATTATCTTGTGCCACGGTTAAATTTTGTGTGTGTACACAACTTAATTTATTTGAGATGAGTAACCTTTCCACCCCTCCCCCAGAAAACAATGAATGTTTGTTCACAGCTTAATAACCACCCACTCAGCTAGCAAAGATTGGGGCCTTTTCCACTTGTGCTTTATGGTAGTCAGACACAAAGTAGTAACTGAGAAGTAACAAACTTCTCAACTTCAGTTATCCTTACAGAAGGATTATTGAGCAACTCTTAAAAACTAGTTTTCCCAACACTTAGTATGATGAATTTGAACATAGAGCCACTCTCTCCAACAGTATGCATAATCTGTCTAGCCTGAGTGTAATAGCAATGCAGCCATTCACTTGCCATGTAGAAACATTTGTTGTTTAGCTGAGCTGATGGCTGACTTCTCTGATTTAGGAAAATTAAGGCTGGCTGTTCAGCACTGATACAAATATAACTCAGAACACTATTAGGCTGTGTCTACACTGCACCCCTTTTCCGGAAAAGGGATGCAGATGAGACAAGTTGGAATTGCAAATGAAGCGGGGATTTAAATTTTCCCTGCTTCATTTGTATAAACATGGCTGCTGCTGTTTTCCGGCTCGGGCTTTGACGGAAAAACGCGCCAGTCTAGACGCGGCTCTTGCGGAAAATAAAGCCTTTTCTGAAAGATCCCTTATTCCTGATTTTAAGAGGAATAAGGGATCTTTCGGAAAAGGCTTTATTTTCCACAAGAGCCGTTTAGACTGGCGCTTTTTTCCACAAAGCCCCGAGACGAAAAAAGCGGCAGTTATGTTTATACAAATGAAGCGGGGAAAATTTAAATCCCCACTTCATTTGCAATTCCGACTTGTCTCATCTGCATCCCTTTTCCGGAAAAGGGGTGCAATGTAGACACAGCCTTACTGAACATGTCTGTTCATTGTGAGTTCAAGTTAGGACATGATCTGGAAGAGGAATTTTCAGCGCTTGTGAGCATGTGAGATTCAGGCTATGTCTACATTGCAGGCTTCTTGCACAAGAACTTTTTGTGCAAGAGTTCTTGTGCAAAAAGATCTTGCGCAAGAGTGCGTCCACACTGCCATGTGCTTTTTTTTGCACAAGAGCGTCCATGGCATTGTGGACGCTCTCTTGTGCAAGAAAGCTCTGTTGGCCATTTTATCCATAGGAGTTTCTTGTGCAAGAAACCCCTATTACCTGTCCACACATGCCTTGTTGTGCAAGAGCTCTTGTGTAAAAAGGCTTATTCCTCGTGGGGAAGCCCTCTCTTCCAGCACTTTATTGTACTTTTTCTTGCGCAAGAATGATCTTGTAGTGTGGATGCTCCACAAGGTTTTGCGCAAAACCAGCTTTTTTTGTGCAAAAACTCTGCATCGTAGACATAGCCTCAGGGTACATCTACACAGCAGCTGGGAGTGTACTTCCCAGCACAGGTAGACAAACAAGGTTTGCTCAGGTTTGAGAGCTAAAAATAGCAGTGTAGTTAGTGATCTGAGTGGATTTATACTCTGGCATCTAGCTCTAGCTGCCAGCCCTGCAACCCCAGGCCACATTGCTATTGCTTGTCTGATAGCTTGAGAAAAACTGGCACATATTTCTCTGTTAGTGCTGGGAAGCACACTCCTAGCTGCAAAGTAGACGTAGCCTAAATCTGTCATGCTTGCCTGAATGGACTCATCCTCTTCCAGACACGGGCTTGAGCCCAATGCCCCGTCTGTCTTTTATAAATCTCTCAGACCTAGGATTGTGGAATCCTTTGGTGGAGGGTTCAAGCCCAAGTCAAGCCGGAACCGAGGGATTGAGCCCTATTGCTTTGTAGTATAGATCCAGCACCTCTGGGAGTACACCAAAAGTATCCTATGGACGAATTTGTCTTCTCTACTCCAAAAATCTCCAGTTGTCTCCAACTGAAAACAGAAGCATCCACTTTTGGTGTAGTACAGCATTATGGTGAGTCTGTATTTAATCCTTCCATTGTCTTCTGAACACTGAGCTGCAAACACAACATCAGAGAGCCTTCAGTGTGTGCAATGGAGACTGAACAGAACAAGCCCATCACAAAGCATGCTGCTTCATGCTCATGGGAGCACAGCCAGATTGTGGTAAAGTCTGGCGTGAGTCCAGTACCACTGTGGAGTTTAGTAAGAGTACCAGGAATGACTGTACCTGCTAGCAAATAGCAAAGAAGCTGTCAGCTTTCCAAATTTACTGAATTGGTGACCAGTGCAGAGAGAGGATTAAGTAGCTCAAAAGCAAGTATCAGAAAACCAGAGACCAGAACCACACCTTGCAGAACTCACTGACATGACACCCATTTTATGATGAGTTTGACTGGCTTCTGGCCATTGTGCCACACATAGAGCCTATTGTGGTGCATGAGAACTTGGTCAACCAAGATTGTACCCTGCTGGCTCCCAGAACTGAGCATGGGGACTGATAGGAGGCAGCAGCAGGTGCCGAGTGATGATAGTTAAGTTCATTGTTCCCTCTGATTTTTCCCACTCATGTGTGGAATGAATCGTGTTATGTGCATCAATATAAGAGGGTTGTGTGACAAGTCACCTCCATATTGGTGCATATGACAGAATTAATGGCATGTAAGGGGGGCTCAGGGTAGGGCAGGACGTTGGGGTCTGGAGGTGAAAGCCATGAGGTGGGGCCAGGAATGAAGGGCTCAGGGTGCAGGAGGGGGATCAGGGCTGAGGGTTGGGGTAGGAGGTGAGGGCTCTGGCTGGGGGTGGAACTAGGGATGAGGCATTTGGAATGCAGGCAGGCTGTCCTGGAACTGTCCTGGAGCTCCAGGTCAACTGTTTAGAGGGAACTTAGGTGAGGTTCCCTTTCTGTCTATCCATGGCATAAACATCATCCAAAGAACAAAAGCAGCAGCACTGGATTGGGGGAGGGATCCCGATTGAAAGGAATTCAGCCAGTAAAACAGCTGGACTATGTGGTGGGAGGGTTTGCTTCGAATTCATTTAGCTTGTTGAGTTAGGCATTAGTTGCATTTTACTTTAAATTTCTTGTGGTCGATTCTGACTTTAATACCTCATTACTTGTAAACATTTAAAATCTATCTTTCTATGGGTAATGCACTTGTTTTATCTAACCCAGTGTTTGCACTGAAGATTTGGGAAACTCCATTTGGGATGGCTGGAGCTGTGCATATCATTTTCTAGTAATAAAATGACAGACTTCATAGAAGCGTCTCTCAAACTGGAGGCTGTGAGTGAGTAGGTAAGAAGTGACAGTTCTTGCACCAAAGCTGTGCAAAAAGCATCTGTCATGACCATGAGGGTTAGCCAGCAGTCTGGGGGCTAAGGGATTAACTATGTCCCTTACCTAGCCAGGTATCTGCTCAGCCAATAGAAATGCAGATGGGGATTTCAAACAGAGACAAAGGAATTTTTGTTTTTTCCCTCCTTTGTCCCTGAGCAGTTTCTTTCCAGCTACTGAGGGGGACAGACATGTCTCTCTCTCCAAGAAAAGACTCTTCACTATCTGTAAGTAGGGTAAAGTTTAGATAAATCTGTTAGGTTTTATTGTTTTATGGTTTGGGAATGGGAATCTGATGTCTGTGCATTTAAAAATGGGTTTTCCTCTCGTTTGTAACGAGGATCTTGGCCCATATGGGGTCCCCCCATCAGTATATTAATTGGAGACTTTTCCATCTAGTCATTATGCTTGTAACAGGAGTATTGTGGTGATGATAAAAGTTCTTTCTATTTCTTTTTTCATTAACCTGGTATTGGTTAATTTTTTTGTGTCCTGGTTTTACTGTAGGGCTGAGATTTCACAAGTGATCTCTCCCTTGACTTTGTTATCATTACTTGGATGGTGGCAGCGAATTTTTATCTCCAAAATCTAGGTTTTTAAGATTTTGGGGGGAAGTTTTATACCAAAGCCTGGAAAAATCAGATTTTGGGATACTTTTGTGGGCCCCCACTTCTGCATTTATTGTGCCAGAGTGGGGAAGAAGCTTTGACAGCATCTCAGGCTAGAGAATTGTGGGCACACAGGTGTTCCTCAGTTCGGTTTGTATCCTTGGTAATGTCACAGCAACCCTCTCACAATATATTGAAGTGTGGTTGGAAAAGCAACAGGCCATGCTGTGGGCAATGCAGCAGGAGTTAGCTCTCTTAGGGTATGTCTACACTTGCAGCCTAATTCGAAATAGGTTGTATTAATTTCACCCAGTCAAATTAATCATAAAACAGGCACAACTCCCCTGAGTTGCCTGAGAAGTGATTCTGGTTTCTGGTTTTCTGGTACTTGCTCTTCTCCATACACTGATCACCAGTTCACTAAATTTGCAGTGCTGCCACACATCTCACTATTTACTAGAGTGTGCGGTCATTCGTGGTACTCTTTCTGAAGTCCAGAGTTGTGCAGGCCTCATATCACAGATTCATTAATATCTGTTTGTGGTCCCATGATCATAGAATCCTAGGGCTGGAAGAAACATCAGGAGGTCATCGAGTCCAGCTCCCTGCCCAAAGCAGGACTAATTCCAACGAAATCACCAGGAAGCAGCTCACTTTGCCAAAGGCTTGTTCTGTTTGGTTTCCGTTGCAAACACAGAAGGCTCTCTGCTGGTGTGTTTGTAGCTTGGTGTCAGAAGCAATGGAAGGGTTTGTGCAGACTTACTGAGCTGTTGCTATATGCCCAGGGATGAGCGCTTTCATTTTCACTGGAGTCCTTGGGAGTTTGTTGGCAGAGAGACAGTGAACAAAGGAAGTTGGCCCATGAGGTTGTGGGATACTTTAGGCAGACTCCCAGGACCCAAATCAGGGGAACTGCATCTGCACTGCCATAGGGTTTGAACCCTACGTCATGACTTGACGTGGGCTTGGACTCTTTACCCCTGCAGGCTCCATGGACTTGGGGTCTGTGTTCTGGGTTCACATGTTTTGTGTATTGATGGAAAGGGGGTTAGCCTTGAACCTGTATCTAAGCCAGGGCTTACATTGTAGTCCATCTTCAGAGTTCTGAATCATACCAAGCATAGTGTAAACAGGAAGTGGTGTGTACATACAGCCAAAGACAGGCTGTTGAGCCCTAACTTGAGGAGCTTGAAGATAAAACAAAGCTAATAGAGCAGACAAGTGTTGCCAAGTATTTTCATGTAAACAAGCCACTTCACTTTGTGGGTGTTCATGGACCTGTTTGTTTGCTTATTTGCAAACATTTGGTTGAGTGAGGTTTTATTTGAAAAAATTTGGCAGAAAACATTTGTCCTTCTAATGACATAAATGAATATTTACACGAGTATTCACATCAGATCTGCTCAATGACATTTTGAAAGTCTTGTAATGTTATTTAATCTTTAGAGACAATCTGTTGGATAATTTGCAAGCAGGAAAGTATGCTTTTTTTTAAAAAAAAAATTTACTTCCTCATCCAGGAAAGAAAATCCAGTGTGACTTAATCAGAGCATAAATAGCAAATAACGGACAGGGAGTACTTACAGATTATTTCTGAAATGGTCACAATGAGCTAAAATATGTTTGTTTAAAACTATTAGACCAGTGATTTCCAAGCTGTGGTCTGTGGACCCCTGGGGTTCTGCAGCGGTACTGTAGGGGGTCTGCAGGGAGTCTCTTGCAGCCAGCACCTCCTTCAAACTGCACTGCTTCCCCAGCGGTCTGAGGGACGCCGCTTGGCAGGCATAGATATATTGTCGGGAAGGGGGTCTGTAAAATTTTAATAGATTGAAAAAGGTTGGGAGCCACTGTATTAGACCAACAACTCCTGCAAATAAACACATCTGCAAAAACCATGACACATTCATGGATAGATTACAAACAATTTTGAACAGCCAAATTTATTAAATAAAGTGTTCACTTGTGGATAGTTTCCGTAACTTGAATTCTGTGCTTCTCTGGTAAATTCCACAGATGTAGCAACCTTTTGGATTAAGACTAAAACCCTACTAATAGGAAACACAAACTTTCATTAAGAAATAGTTAAGGAAATAACTACCTAGCCCCCCCAAAATATATTAGAATAATTATGAAACTGTATCTCAGACAAATTCCTCAAAAAGTGTGAAAGTCTGAAAATGAATTGTTAAGAGATCCAACTACTTCATTTATACATGCTGTAAATTCCTTTTTTATTTACTTTTGTGCAAGCTGGCTGTCTTCAGTCAAACCTTAATTTTGTGTCATTGAAATATACCAAAATGCATGTAAAATTAAGAGCATAAAATTAGGAGATTGTAAATATATCCCCATAGTTTAAAACTGGATTTATACCTTCATGACCTGGGTGGTCGCAAACCAGTGAGTTTACCAGAGAGGTCAATGCTTCTCTGCTGTCTGCTGGCCTTGGCTCCTATTCCAGACATTGGTTCCGCTCCTGGCTGCCAGCCCTGGCCACTGGGCTCCACTCCCTGCCCTGGCCTGCCACTGGCTCCCCTGTGCTTCCAGCTCTGGCAGAGCTCCTGGTTTCCAGCCCAGCTGCGCTTCTGGCTCTGGATGGGGCTCCTAGCTGCTGGCCCCCTTGCCATTGGCCTGGCTGTTCTTCTGGCCTCAGCAAGTTCCCTGCTGCTGGGCCACCTGCACTCCCAGCCCTGACAGGGCTTCTGGCCACCAGCCCCCCTGTTGCCAGCCCGGTGGTGCTCCCAGCACTGTCTGGGTGCCTGGTCACTAGCCTGGTCCCTTTGCCTTCAGCCTGGCTGCACTCCTGACCCTGGCTGGCTCCCTTGCCTCTGGACTTCTGGCCAGCACTCACTCCCAGCCACCGGAGCTCTCTGGTCCAGCATTATCCATGGTCCTGCTGGCCCACAGATGCTGCCGGACCAGAGAGTTCCGGATTTCAGAGGTTAAACCTGTACCAATGTCCTTACATACTAACTGATAATAGCTGCTGAAAAGCTGGTTAAAATCCAATAGTCACTTAAAGGCAAATATAATGGTTTTGCATGGTTAAAAAAATTAAGTGTCTAAACACAACAGATTTAATATCAGTTGAAAGGTGAGTCAGTGTTTATCAAATAGTGGGTTTCAAACTGAGATGCGACCCACCACAGTTGTCAGCATCAAAATATTCAGCCAGGGAGCTCTGTGATATTTTGCTGGATTCTAGAATGAAAATATTATCATTTTATAGATACTAGTATTAGATGAATACTGCAAAACTAAAACCAAATCCCAGTAATCACTTTAATTATTTTTGTTTAATTTGTTTTATGTTCACCAGGCGCTTCCTGTTCATTCCCTATGAATATTCTAGTCAATGAATGTGCTGGCAGGAATAGTAACTGAAACAGTACATTTTAACAAATATTGCAGAATATTCAAGGAAATCAAGTGTAGAGGTTCTAGTCATCATTATAAGAGACTAGGGTGTAGGTAGTCTTGTCTAGCCATTAGAGCTGGGCTGATGCCTACAAGCCAAGGGCAGACATAAGGCAGCAATCAGTAAGCAGGGTTCAGAATAACAGCTGAAGCCAGGATCAACAGGCAAGAGTCTGGGCAGGTTCTGACTAGAGTTGGAGAGATCAGAGCTACTTACTGTCTAGAATCAGGAGGCAATAGACAAGGACAGAGACTAAAGATCACAAAGCAAGGTTAGGTCTGGAGCCGCAACTGCCCTTTGTAAAAGGGCAGCCTCACATGGGTTCATAGCACTTTGATTGTTTTCTATCCTGGCAGGTCTTGTTTTAGTTATAAAATAACAACCCTGACCTAGGCGGAGACACTTCATCCAAAAATTGTCATTCATGAGACTGACCAACAGACTCAAGCCCTGAAGTATTTGAGACCTCCTTGGGTCTCTATGTGAAAAACAGGTGACCACCCAGTAAACCAGGTATAAACTGAAATTCTTCCACTCTGAATATATAGTACCTATCTTTGAAGTAAAAACATTAAGACAACCCTGGCCAACTTTAAACAACTATACTCTAACATCTCTAGTGTTAGAGTAATGCACACACCACAGCCAGGGGCTCATAAGGAGACGGAGCGGCTTTAATATGCAAGGAAGCTTCCATGCACTGTCTTCTGTTTTGTAAACAGTTACACAAAAGAAAGGATGATGCCCTCCTAAGATATTGTCTTCCAAGCAGATTAAGTGTGTTGTCACAGGGAGTGAGACTGATATAACTAAAGCCCTACTTCATTTGTGATATTAAGGATCCCACAATATTAAGCTTCCACCAATTTTGTCAGTGGGGTGACTGACAGCAGGAGCCCTGGTCCTAGCTACCTTGTTCTGAGAGTCGGAACTCTCGCTGTCAGCCTCGTGTATGGCAGGATTCCTGCAGTCAACCCCACACATTAATTATTATAATATAGTTGCAGGAAAATATTTAATTTCTCAGACAAATAGGTTTTCATTGGCTTTTCCAAATTACCACAATTAATAATTATTAATATTCCATGATTTCCCATGTCTTGTCTATAACATTTATTCGACAATCATCCTGCAATTCAAGTAGGGCTTTGTAACATGCCCCAGGGTATAACTTCAGCTGTTGGAACTGCTGCACCTCCTTTTTCCCTCTGGTTCAGGTACCTCTTACACTGCTGCTCTGTGAGGCTATGTCTAGACAGCAGTGCTATTTCGGGATACCGGAAGTATCCCGAAATAGCTATTCTGCATCTTTAAATGGGCCTGTTCTTTTGAAATATATTTCAAAAGAAAGGGTGCACTATTCCAGTGTCCCTGTAACACTCATTCCATGAGGGTTAAGAGACTTGCTGGAATAGAGCTTTATTTCAAAATTACCTCGAAATAACCTACACAATTTGTGTTGTGCAAATTGCTTAACTTATTTCAAGGTAAGGGTACAGTGTAGACGCACCCCTAGTGACAAGCAACCCCTTCAGGCTTTGTTCTCACACATCCATTAGCATATAAAGTTGTATTTAAAGTTACAGGAAGGCTCTTCTAGCCACTCATGAACTATTTACAGGGAGACACCAACAAATTTCCTCCATCCCCAGCCATACACCCCAGCAATGTACCCCCATTACATTGTTCAAGGCCTTCTTGAGCAGTATTAGATCATTCATTAGTTTGCCACTCCATAGAAGGGTAGTGGACTTGCACTGGCCTCTGTTACCTGAGCAGGTTACGTAAGCACATCAAGTGAAATCACATTGATTAGCTAAAACATTCAAATAAATGTTATTCACTGCAGATAGATTTTCAGTGATTGTAAGTGATAGGCACAAAAGTCAAAATTGGTTACAAAATACAATAAAAATCACAATCTAATTTATTTTTCAGGCAAAGCAAGATTTGAATCAGTTTTTCCTCAGCTTACTAGATGTTGCAGGTAGAATTTAGATCACAGTTCATATTAACTAGAAAGCACTCTAAGACCAGCCCTTCTCCCTAATTCAGGGAGCGTTCTCTTTGTCTTCCAAATGAGATGGGCAGAGAAGAGGTGGAGTGATGGTGTCATTGTCCCTCATTTTATATTCCCCTTCAAGTGCTGGACAGATCCTTGCTGTGTCCTTGGGTTTAGGCAGCCCCATTGTGTGTAGGTGCTTGAGTAACTGTCTTTCATGTGAATTGGAAATGTTTTGTTTACACCTCCCCTGCTGGTAAATGCCTGGTGATGGTTGCTTAACACCTGCCTGGGTACTGATGACGCTTTTGTTGCCACTGAAAATCTAGTCTATGGGCATTTTGCAGACTTACAACATTTCAGTAACAAACATGTAACAAAAACTTAAAATACAACTAATAGTCCTGCAGCACCTTGGAGACTAACAAAACATGTAGATGGTATCATGAGCTTTCGTGGGCACAACCCACTTCTTCAGATGAATGGAGTTTAAGAAACTTCATAATTTCATATACAATGGATACACAGGATAGTAAAGTTCAACACAGCATGATTTTTCAAATGATATCTCACTAGGCATACTTCGTACAAACATAATCACATAACAGTGGTGAATGTGTATCTCAAGTCTTAGGTATAACTATTGGCTATTTGTACTTTTTCCAATAAAGTTCCCCAGGTAGACAAGCCTTTAGAAGCCTAATTAAAATTTTCAAAAGTGTCTTAGGCCAAACAGAAAGGTGAAATTCAGGACTGTGAGGTGGTTCTGTTTAGATGAGGAATGAAGTAAAGTCTTTTTTTCTGCCTCAGTCCAAGGTAGAATCTGAATCCACATTTCCTATTTCCCAGGCAAGTGTCTTAGCCAGTAGGCTATAGAAGGCATGGGTGAAAGTAATTAACCATTGTCAGGGCCGGCCCTAGCTATTTGTGCGCCCCAGGTCCCGGGAGCGTGGCGCTGCCCCCAGGAGTGCGACGTATGCGTGGCCCTGCCCCCGGGTGCCCGGTGCATGCGTGGCACCACCCCGGGCACGCGGAGCATGTGCGGTACCATCCCTCCCCGCCTGGCAGCCCCATGCGGCGCCCCCTACAATGGGGCGCCCCGGGCGGTAGCCCGGTTGGCCCGTACCTTGCGCCGGCTCTGACCATTGTAATGATTTATCAAAGGTCATGATGGATTTTCCACTGACAATTTTTCTAAAACATACGCTTTAGGAATTATCCTGGAGAAATGTTATGTCCTGTGTCATTCAGGAAGTCAGTCAGACTGGACAATCACAGTTGTCTCCTCTGGTCTTAGAATTTAGGGGTATGCCTACATTGCAATGCTATTTCGGAATAGTGGAGTATCCTGAACTAGCTATCCCATGTCTTCACAGCAAGCTTGTTATTTCAGGCTCACTATTCTGACGTCCATATAAAACTCATCCTACGAGGAGCAAGGGACATTTCGGGAATAGTGCTTTCTTTCGAAATTTAGTAGACAGCGCCAAATGATGAAATAAGCTATTTCAAAATAGCACTGAAATAAGATCTGCAATTTGCATAGCTCAAATTGTCTATTTTATTTTGAATTATGGTGTACCGTAGACGCATCATAGGAGTCCTTTTCATTTTCTCTTTAACCCAATGAATATTTAAGTATTTACACACAGTGAAACAGCTTCAACAGGAGAGATTGAGGGCACATTATTCTAGAATAGACTTTAGCTTGGTGGTTAAGAGCTCAGCTAAGCAATAGGTGAGTTGAATTCAAGTCCCTGTTCCTGCATGAGCATTCAAATCACATCCTATGCAGGTGCCCTATTAAATAGACTAAAGTTGGTAAGGGTATGCCTGTCATCCCAACTCAGAATCATTCTCTCATCCAAACGGAACCACCTTATAATATCCTGAATTTCAATTTTTCTGCTCACCTTGCGGGTATGCACACATATGTTTTGTGAAACTGGGCTGAACATTTGTTCCCAGATAAAACTTATTGGGTCACATTTGTGAACAGTTTGGATTGACAGAAACTGCATTTTTTTGGCAAATAAATTATTCATCCTAAAATGTTCACTTACTCTACTCCAAAATGCGTAATTCACTTGCCTAAGTCACTTTTGAAAGTCGCACTTAAGAGCCTCAATTACTGAGATGCTTTTGGAAAATTTACCTTTTGTGTATATACAGATTGTACCAAAGTTTATCCCAACACAGAATCATTCTCTCATCCAAATGGAACCATCTCAAAATATCCTGAATTTCAACTTTTCTCCTCAGCCTATGGGGCAACAATACTTATAGTAGAATGTTTGCCAAGAAAACCAGAAAGCAGATAAGTATTCATTTTGTTTAGGGATGCAATATCTCATTTAAAATGTTACCCGATTAAACTATAAGTTTAACTGGCTAACTGGCTCGCTGCAGTGCGCTGCAGATGGAGGGCTGCTCCTGCCTGACCAGGCTGCAGAGACCCCCACCCGCAGTGCAGTGGGCCCAAATGGAGCAGCCCCCTGTGGCGTGGCACAGTGGGACCAGCTGACCAGGGCATAGCAGGACCCATTCCACCCTTCCATGGGCCGGGGACTGCATCAGCCCAGCTGCGCTGCTCAGGCTGGGCTGGGCGCCAGTTAACCAGTTACCATTTCCATTCCTAATTTGGTTTGTATTATTCTTTGCCTTTTCCTAATATTCCTGCTGATGGGAAATATTTAATAGTCTATAGAGTTTATTTTTTGATAAACTGATATTACAACAAAATGTTAATTTTACTTCAAATAATCTTTGAAGTAGAACTGGTAGGATGAAGATCTGGTTCTTGAGCAATCTTATTTATTTTTAAATTGTTCTAAAGTTACTACAGGGGAAAAAGAAAAACAATAGAGAAAAAAGATCCAAATTATAATCTGAGTTACATCGGCGTAAATTGCACTTAGCTGAGTTAATCATGAGTTACTATGGTTGAAATCAGAATTTGGTCCAAAGTCTCTATAAAAATGAGCACCATTGTGAAAGCCAAATAACATACACTGCCTTGGAATGTAACAAATTCTATTCTTACGACTGGTATTTTGGCAACAGCGAGTGCAATAACACAGACTAGGTGTTATTGCAAGTGAGCTGGTGTATTATTCTGATGATACTTGCCCTCTTTGAGCATTTCTGGTTAGCTGTTGAGAACTGTCCTTTAAAAGTTAGAATAATTATGAAAGAGTGAATATAAGTATATGGAGCTATACCTATCTCAGAATTGAAAAAGACCTTGAGAGCTCATTGAGCCCAGTCCCCTACCCTCATGGCAAGACCAAGTACCATCCCTGACAGATTTGCCCCAGATCACTAAATGGCCCCCTCAAGGTAGCAGGCCAGTGCTCAAACCACTGAGGTATCCATCCCCCTTTTAAAACTGTCAGAGTTTATATTATAACTAGGAGATGTACCCGGCATTGCTCAGGTCTTTAAGTAAAGTAGTGGGTTTGGGGGTTTGTTTGGAAAATAAAAGGGAAAAGTCCATGCATTATTTAAATGATTGTATTTTTCAAAAATGGGTGGGGGGAGAAATTTGTATTCATAAATGAAGTAGTTCAAGCATTAGATAGAGTTTGTTGGTAGACAATATTTGCAGTTTGGCTTTTGTTAGAATAAAACCAGGTTGGGATGCAGGAGTGAGAGCAGAGGTTGGGGAGGTCAGGGCAGGGAGTGGAGGGTGCTGGAATGATGGCAGGAGGTGGATGCTCAGGACAGGGGTGAGGACGGTGGGGGGTCCCAGGGCAGAGGGTGGGGCTGCAGGAGCCAGGGCAGGGGACTGGGATGCCGGGGGAGTGGGGGGAACTTACTGGAGCCACCTGTGACAGTGTGGGTATTGCAACTCTGGCAGTGGCTTCTCCCAGGAGTGGGGAGGAGTAGCAGTCCCCAGCTGGTGGCTTCTCCCAGGGGGCCAGAGCTGTGAGGGCTAGGAGGTTTGCTCTCCAGCTTGTTTGGGAGTGGAGGAGCCAGCCCCAGGCTCCGTGCCCCCCCGCCACAGTCCTGCATTTGGTCAGGAGAAGAGGCTTTGGTGCTGGTCCTGGCCTCCAGTAACACCTCCAAGCCCCCAACCTGTCCAGGCTGCAGCCACCAGTGTTTCCACCCACCCTGCAGCTGGTCCAGTGGGGCAGGGTTCTGGGACTGGCCTCCCTCCAGCCTGCAGCTATTCTTGACCTAGGACTGAGCCTTAGTTCCCAGGCCAGGCCTCTTCTCCCCAGGGCGGACTGCATTCCTGGCTTCTCCTCCAGTGTGGGACCTCTCCTCCAAAGTGGGCAGGCTGTGGTTGCTGGCCCTGGCCTCTGTTTAGGGTGGGGGCTCTTCTGGTGGGCACCTGGCTGTGCTTCCTGGACCTTGGGGTCTTGGGGGTCCATGACTGCAAGCCAATGGGTGGGGGGTGGGGTGGAGGCGGAGCGCTGATCTCAAAAGGTACCCCCGTTGGTGGTGGTATTCCTAGTTACTTGTGAGGAGTAAGAGAAGCCAAAGGGAGTGTTTGCTCCTGTCAGCCTCCCACTGTGTGGACAGGGATTTAAGATGTGTCAATTTGAGCTACGTAAACGACATAGTTGGAGTTGCATATCATACTTTGACCTTCCCATGTAGTATAGACCAAGCCCAAGTGTAAGTATTGGGCTTATCACCAAGACAGCTGAAAAAATATTTGTCTTCATGTTGAGTTTATTTGGTTTCAGTTAAATCCTAATGATGTTTTAAGCCATTGATTTTGGTATTTGTTACATAAAACTGATTGTTTACAGATTTTGTTTTTGTTAGTGAACCCTACTATAACTGGTTTAGAATCACACTAAGAACACTTGAAAATCAGAGACTGACTAAAATGTACAGAGGCACTGTAATATACAGTCATCAGGATGAAAAGATATAAAGCCCAATAGTTCAGGCATAAATTCTTCCTAATCCCCAAAAGACAAAGTGAAGGACAAAGCAACACACATAAAGTTACCAAATAAGGCCAACAACGAAGGAACCATCACAAAAACAAGCACCACAATTCGAAGCGTGCGGAAATCCTGTGCTCTCATTATTCTCAGATTGGTTATATTTATGCAGTGACATCCTAACCCCAGTGATGTCAAGGATACAATTCTCCATGACTTCAAAGGAACTGGGATTTCACCCATGACATCTATTAATTTTGAAGCTCATTTCCTTAAATCAGAAATGTTCTTTGTAAGTAAATACATGCTTTTGCCTCCGTAGCGAGACTCAGGATACACACTGTGGAGAATATTGCCAGAATATAGGCACTTTGCTATCTTTTAACTACTTTTGTTTCTTTAGGGAGAGCCAGGTCCTAGTGGTCCTTCTGGTCCCATAGGACCTCCTGGTGTTGGACTTCCAGGACCTAAGGTAATCATCAATACTACATTTCCCATGATGATGCAGTATATTTTAATGAAAGGTCACTTGAGTTTAACAAGTGGGTAATTATCCTTTGAAACAGAAGAATATATTATTTTTAGAAGTTTACACATTTGCATAGGATGGAGGTAGCTGAACTGCTTTTCACCCAGCCTAATGTCTGATTATAATTTTACCTACAGCAGTGAAAATGAGAAGTAACTCTTCCTAAATCAATGTAGCAAGATCAGTTTCAAGCATGATATACACAATCCTGCACCATTATGCATATTTATGTAAAGTGTATATATATATGTTAGCTGCTTTTTCACATACTATACACTGCCAGAGACAAAGGGAGTAAAACTTGTTGGAGAAAAAATGGCTGATTTCTCTTATATTTCTTAGTTGGGAGATGGTGATTCCCTGCTATCTTCTCTTTCATGCACCTAGTTATTCCTGCATCTTGTTTGATTACTTCTGGTGCTAATTCTTCAAAAATTGCTTTAGCCATGTGTCTTCTATACCTTATGGGCAAAGAGTCAATGCCTAAAACAACATTCCTGTAAGGTTTTGTTGCTCTTTTCCCTGCATCCATGGAATTCATGGGGGTTTTTCATGCTGTGGAGCAGTGTGAGATGTTGGAATGCATTCAGTGAGTACTGTGTGGTGGCTACACAACCTTTTTATAATCTGCCCAGATGAAGGAGCATAGCACTGTTGTGTTGTCTTTAGAGCAGCCCAGGAGGAAAATTGTAGTGTAGGGAGTCACAGTCTTTTCCCAGATGCTATGATGCTATGTGGATGAACTACAAACCAGTATGGCACATGCTCCCCGATGTTCTGGAGGAGCCATGCCAACTCCCTACTGCCTTATATAGACTGGGGTATGTAGTGCCTCTGTGGAGCCTGATACCCCTATATACTGGCTCTGATAGTACCATGAACTGATGCAAGAGTATAAGAAGGTGCCTGTTACCCCCTTACTGTGTTGCCATTGGCATGTAGGATGGGATGCAATCTAGCCCTAAGGATAAATGAAGATGACTTTTTTATGCTCCTGATTTATATTTCATATTAATTGTTCAATAAAAGATGCTAATGGTTTCATTGCAGTGCTACTGGGGGACATTATATGGGGCACTATATCTCAATGATGATTGAAGAGTAAATATTTCAAAAGTGCCCAAAAGAGTTGGGACCCTACGTTCCATTGACTTTCAATGAAACTTAGACTCCAGCATGCTAAGTTCCATTTTCAAAAGTCATTTAGTCTTGGTCACTTGGATGCTTTTGAAAGTTTCACTCCAAGAAAGCAACAAGTAACATTTCTGAAATTCCTTCTCAATAGGGTGACAGAGGCCATGAAGGAAGAATTGGGCCTCCAGGACCTATTGGAATTGGTGAGCCAGGATTAATTGTAAGTGGACAGGACATTTTTGAGTAATGTGTTAGAAATTAAAACAATTAAAGTTGTCTAATGGTGCTCTACACTGCACCCATAGCTTGAAATAAGCTACGCAATTTGACCTACACAAATTGCTTAGATTTTTTTCAAGTCAATTTCAAAATAACATATTTCTAAATTTGGCACTGTCTACACAGCACTTATTTCAAAATAAATTGCTATTCTGGAATGTTCCTTACTACCCACGGAATGAGGTTTACAGGGATGTCGGAATAGCAAACCTGTTATATTTTGAAATAACAGGCACATTCAAAAGATGCGGAATTGCTACAGCGCTGCAGCCTAGACATAGCCTAAGTGAACTTGTTTGATAGACGATGGTCAATAGCCACTCTTACCTGCTGCTGGAATAATGAAAGGGAGAGTACGTGCTAGAAACTGTTGAAATAACAATTGCATGAGGCAGAGCTGAGCAAATAGCCACTCGCATCTATAAAGAATATAAAACTAAAGAAAAATGTGATTGCCCAGCTAAACAGCCTCTTAGGGCAAGGGTGGCCTCGGTTCGGGGCTCTGAAAGGGGCAGCCTGTTTCTGGTGGGTTTTTTTGTTATTGTTTTTGCTTGACCAAACACAGCATCTGGGGCTTTTTTTTTTTTTTTGGCTCAACAACTTTTTTCCCCTCAGCTCTTTGCGCTGTATTCACCACTATTTTGGCTCTTCATCTGTAATGGGTGTGCCACCCCTGTCTTAGGGCCTTTTCAGTAAGACTCTAGATGCACATTTATCTCTGTTTCTCTCTAAGTGATATTTAGGAGAAAAGCCCTTTTTAGAACTATCAGAAACAAAAACTCAATATTTAAAGCTGGGCCATTGCTATGTATCTGTGAGTAACTTAAATGCATCAACAACTCAGCTGGACTAGAAAGGTTATTTAGATGCCACATCTTTTAAATGTGTCTGTGCCACTCAGGATCTTAGTTCCTGGTTTCAAACTCATTCTTACATTTCTTTTCCTTATAACCACAGAGAATAAACTTTTAATTCATTAATTTCATTCATAAATATTTTACCATAGCCTTCTCTTAACCACAATAAATCTTCTTTCAAGTTCTCTGCAGAGCCTTTCCAAAACTAAGCAATTGTTCTTGCATTGTTCTAATATCTTCCAGGTGGCCAGTGCCTTTTAACTAATGCATGAAGATTTATATGGTTCTCTTCACTGTTGTATTTATGCCCATTGGCTGCTATCTCTGGGCACCATATATATAAGAAGATTTGTCAAAGGCTATGTCTACACTACAGTTTTTTTTCGGAAAAATGGCCGTTTTTCCAAAAAAACTTCACTTACGTCCACACTGCAATTGTGTTCTTCTGACAAAAATATTGAAAGAACAGAGGGGGTTTTCCGACATTGGTAAAACTCTTTCTGCTAGGAAGAAGCCTTTTTCTGAAAGAGCTCTTTTGGAAAAAGGCGTGTGTGTACAGGGAAGAAGGAGTTCTTTCTCAAGAAGAAGAAAGAGGAAAAAGCACAGGTGCCCTGGTGGCCACTCTGTCCATAGTAATCACAGCTTAAATGTGAGATAGCATCCATTCAGTCTGGACGCTATCTTTCAAAAAAGCAGATCGCTTTTTTAATGTGCTTTGGCAGTGTGGAAACTCTCTTTCGGAAGAAGTTTTTTCAGAAGATCTCTTCCAGAAAATCTTCTTCCGAAAGAAGCCTGCAGCCTTAGACATAGCAAAATAGGTTACAGTTCCATTGTTAAATATCATCTTACAACCACAAAATGACCTGGGGCTGCAACAATGGTAAATCACTATGATTTTATTCTAATACCATTTTCATTTTTAAAATCAGCTAATCACTAGAACAAGCTGAGTATTGTCTTTCCCCACAAAAATCACAGGACCATTACACTGTGCTGTCGTCATCTGTAAAAACTCATTAATAGCTTTAAATAACTAATGAAGGTTGAATTCTAGGAAAGAGTAAAGAAGGCTGCAAATAGAAAGCCACGTCAGTGTTTATCTAAGGCAAAAGAGGCTTATTTTAAAGAGTAGCCTCTGGATTTCTATGCTTTGCCATTTCTTTCTCTTTTTTTAAAATCATTTTTATCATTCTGCCATTTCTCTAGTAATAAGTTATTAGCTCTCTGTTGAAAATCATGCACTTCAGCTCAGCTTTGTCATATGTTTTATCCATATAAATTGGGGCACTGCGTTTACTTTACACATACAATAAAAATATTCTTAATTTAAATAATCACACTCTCACATTTGGGTTTTGTAGAGATTTTTTACCCACATAAAACAGAATAAGTAATTGTCATCTTGCTGTATTTCCAGAATTCTAATGATAGTACACATACAGCAATACACAAACAGACCAGTGTTGGAGGTTCCAGAACCTTTCTGGAAGACTATTCAGAATTTAATTACCCTTACAATTAGAAAGCGTTCCCAATATCTTATCTAAATTGCTCTTGCTCCAGAATAAGCCTGTTATTACTTGTCCTTCCAGTTGTGTTCTACACTACCTTCAGTAGACATGGAGAGCAATTGCTTGCCCTCTTCTTTATAACAACCTTTATAACAACATAAAGACCATTATCACATCCTCCCCCAGGCTTCTCTTTTTCAGACTAAAACTCAATGTTTCAATATTTCATCAAAGGTCATGTGTTCTAGATCTCTAATCACTTTTGTTGCTGTTCTCTGGACTTTCTCCAGTATGTCCTCATCTTTCCTAAAGGGTGGCACCCAGAACTGGGCACAGTCCTCTAGATTAGGCCCCACCAGTAGAGCAAGTCGAACAAGACCATGGCCTCCTGTGTCTTACATAGAACACTTGTGTTATGCACCACAGAATTATATTACCCTTTCTTGAAACTGCATCATTGTTGGCTCCTTCAATTTGTGATCTACTAAAACCCCCAGATCCTTTTCAATAGTACTGCTAGCCAGTTATTTCCCATTTTGCAGTTGTGTATTTGATTTTCCCTTCCCAAATAAAGTACTTTGCATTTGTCTGTATTGAATTGGTTGATTTCAGACCAAATCTCTGATTTTAAACCTGTCCTGCAAAGTTCTTATAAGCCCTTCCAGTTTGGTGTTGTAAGCAGTAGACATGATATATCTTGACTCTCCAAACCTTTGTCCAAGTCATTAATGAAAATACTGACTAGTTCCTGATCCAGAACTGACCCCTGTGGGGCCCTGCTAGACACGCCTTCCCAGTTTGACAGAAAACCATTGATAAATACTCTTTGTGTACAGTCTTGCAACCAGTTATGCACCCACCTTATAGTCATTTGGTTTAGTCTACATTTTTCTAGTTTGCTTAAGAGAATGTCATATAGGACTGGGTCAGAAGCCTTACTAAAATCAAGATAAATCATGTCTACTACTTCACTCCCATCATGTCAAATACAGAAATTAGGTTGGTCTGGCATGATTTGTTTTTGAACCTTTAATACTCGAGGTGCTTAGGGTACTGATTGCTTAATACTTTGTTTTGGTATCTTTACAGGTGTCAAGATTAGGCTGACAGACTAAAATTCCTTTGATCCTTTTCGTTCTCCTTTTTTAAAGAGAGGCACTATATTTGCCCTTTTCCAGTCCTCCAGGCCCTTACCTATCATCCATGAGTCCTCAAAGATAATTGCTAATGGTTCTAAGATTGCATTAGCTAGTTTCTTAAGTATTCCAAGATGAATTTCAGACTTTAATACTTATTTAAATATTCTTTAATTTGATCTTTCCCTATTTTGGGTTCTGTTTTTGATATTTTTAACCTTAATTGAATATCTGGTTCCCATTACACTTTTTCATGAAGAATGAAGTAAAATAGGCATTAAACATCTTAGCCTTCTCTGCCATTAGTTATTAGCTCTCCTTGCTCACTAAGTAGAGGACTCATTCTATTTCATCTTTCTCCTAATGTATTTAAAGAGCCTCTTCTTTCAACTTTTCTCCCTTGCTACTTGTAACTCATTTTATATTATTGTTTTATGCATTATAATTCCTTTATCAAACCAGGTGAGGGATCAAACTGTGCAAAGGGGATTAAAAACAAATGTTATTTATGTAGCATGCGTGTTTATGAGTTAAATAAAACTAATTTATTCCATGTATAATGCCCATAATTAACCCTACTATGAATTATTATTCCAGAGTTGATGGTAATAAGCAGTCAGGAGTACATTTATTATTATAAGCTCTTTAGGATCCAAGACAGTCATTTATTATTTTTGAAGAATGTCTAGGTCAAAACCTTGCCAAAGTCTCTAGGGATTACCACTATACAAACAATGAAGGCAATTACAATATCTTGTACTAGCACACAGAAATTGATCCAATAAAATATCTTTTTATATTGTTCACATAATTTTAGTATTGGCCCATTGTTATGTAACTCATTTAAAGCAGTTGCTCCATTGTGTTCTAATTGCTTGCTTGAAATAGGCTGTTGCCAAATTTCTCCATTATTGATCAATGGGAGCTGCAGGAGTGCTGTCTGCTGGCAAGGACAGCGTGTGGAGAACCCCTGCTTTGACCTTCTCAGGGGGCTGCAGTGACATGCCAGCCACCTCCAGGAGCACAACCAACCATAGGGATAATTACTCCAGACATGACAGGTTAGGCATTTTAGTATGGCTGTTCTCAGCTCCATGACAAGTGATATGGGATGCTAGTGGTGTGTTTGAAATAGCAGCAGTAAGGAAACGTTTAATTGCACATGCCATCTGAGGCTATTCTTTCTTTTTTAACATCAGGGGCCTCGTGGTCCTGAGGGTGTGCAAGGTGAAAGAGGGTCCCCAGGAGAAGGCTTTCCAGGCCAGAAGGTAAATGTTATACTAAAATTCTTAAATACTGTGAATGGGATTTTCAAAAGTGCCGAGGTGACTTGGGAACACAGTACCTCTAAAGCTAAAAGTCAGTCAATGGAATATATTCTTCAAGACATTTTAGGTGCTTCTAGAATATTTCACATTCTCTTAAAAAGTTTAAGAGTCCCACTAAAAGACATTTCACCCTCTCCAAAATACAGTAATAAATTAACGTCCCAGTTAGTGCTGAAGACTGTGTTAATAACAGGTCTTATCTTGGTAGCATTGGTAGGTTAAAAATATATTTTGAAAAGCTCTTTATGTAAAATTTAACCAATACAGCTGCTCAGTACTGAGGGTACTCTGATTTTTCTTGCCACTCTGGGAAATTCTGACAAGGATTATGAAATTATGATACTAGGCACCTCTGTATTCAAATTCTATACACTGCTGCAATAATATTTCTACAAAACATGCCTCGAGTGATATCATATAAAAGCTAATCATATGCAGGCCATTAATATTATTGCAAAATGCATGTGTTTATGTTGTATGTGGAGTTATACTCAGGTTAATAGGATAACCAGTGACCCAACCTCTCACTGGTCTGAATAGCACTCCAGAATGTGAGGATGAGTCTTTATGGGCGTATACCTCATTATAGCCTGGCATCACCGTCTTAAAATTAAATATACGAGTGTGCTGATTAATAAAGTTTCTTGAAACAAACACAAAACCCACAAAGATTAACAGTGGAATTTGAACCGAAATCTCACTTCCTAGTCCCACATAATACTCTGTCTGCTGTTTTGTACAAGAAGAACACAAAATACTGTGCTAATTGAGGTATTTCATTGGTTCCACAATTCCCTCGTGCCTTAACTTCTGAACAAGGAAAATTTTCCTCCCCACTAAGCCAAAGATGTCAGATAGACATTGCAAAATGTACATGAGAGAGCTGTTGGGTATGTACTGTTGTGATGAAATGACTACAGATGAAACACCCAGGGTACATCTAAACTACGCTCTATTTTTGAAAGAGGATATGCAAATTCCTCGGAAATTTGCATATCTTCTTCTGATCTCACTTTTGAAAGCAGAGCTTTCGAAAGTGAAACTCTGGACATTTTTTTTTTTGGAAAAAACAACTTTTTTTGAAAAAAACACAAACCTCAATTTTTAAGGAAGAACAGGTTTTTTTTTTTAAACTTTTTTTTGTGTTTTTTCAAAAACTGCATCCAAACTACATTCACTTTCAAAAGATCTGCTTTTGAAAGTGAGCTCGGAAGAAAATCCTCTTTCAAAAATAGAGCATAGTCTAGACATAGCCCAAAAGTGTACCAGTCTTCTTTCTGGTATTGCATTTCCTTCTTATTACTCTAGCTAAACCTGGGAATTCTTTTTAAGCTCTTTTAGGCTACAGTTATTCTAACAGAATAAAGGCAAACTTTGGGGTTTATGAATGGTCGCTAAGCTACTTCCCTTTGTGACAAATGAGTCTTTTGATAGATTGTCTTGTTTGAAGAAACTATTTCTGAACAGACATCATCTACTCTGATTTTCTGTTTATTTGCTCTAGAAATTTAAATGTATGAAGTCCTAAAGCCAGCTATCTTGTATCAAAACTATGTATTTCCAGGGTGAAAAAGGCTCAGAGGGCCCAGCAGGTCCAACTGGAATAGCAGGAGAGTCAATCAAAGGTGATAAGGTGTGGTAAAAAGGGTTTTTAAAAAATCATATCTGACTTACAGTTCAAGCAATGAGTGATCACATTCTTTATGTGATCTAGAAGCAGAATGTAAATATTGTATAGTTGCATATGGGCTGAACTGTTCTATGCTATGCTATGACCAGCCCCCTGGATAAGTCTATTGATTGATGATACATGGGGCGCAGCTCTCAGCTGCAACCAAGCTGTGCTCTGTGCAGTTGGGAGTGAGGGGGAAGAAGTGGACAAAGGTGACTTTACCCCACATTTAAGTTCCCTAAATTCTTGGACTGGCCAGCTTCTGTTGGCACCTTTCATCATAGCATGCAAGGGCATTTCTGTCAGCCAGGCATCACTGGAGCAGAGCCCTTGCTTTGACCATGGCCGCAACCTCTGTGCATGGAATTAGAATGCCAAGTCTGCATTGCCAAGCCCTGCCTCACATGGCAATCTCCAGGAAACTGGTTAAGATTCTTTACCACCCTGTTGTTATAATGGAGCAATGGAAATGGACCATCTCACAAGAAAAACTTAAAAAACAAAGAATGGTCCTGCAGCACCTTCATGACTAACAAAAAACGTAGATAGTAGCATGAGCTTTCGTGGGTACAACCCGCTTTTTCAGATGAATGGAGCAAGGGGTCCAGAGGCACAAATAAATAGCAAAACAAGAGGGGATGGGGATGGAAAGAGAAGAAAAAAAAATCTTGAGACATGGTGGGCTGCTACATTCAACACCCTAATGACATCAAAAGCTTACAGCCCACTCTATTAGCCTCATTTAGCACAGATACGCCAATAGACAAGATGTTTTTCCTTTTCTTTCCCTCCCCATCCCCTCTATTTCTGTTATTTATTTGTACCTCTGGACCCCTTGCTACATTCATCTGAAGAAGTGGGTTGTGCCCAAAAAAGCTCATGATACCATCTACACTTTTTGTTAGTCATGAAGGTGCTGCAGGACCATTCTTTGTTTTTTAAGTTTTTTCAGCTACAGACTAACATGGCATGGGAAAGGCCACGATTTTCCAAAATATGTGCTGAAAATGAAGCAATGGAGTTCTCATCCTTTTGAAAATAGGGACACTTTTTAGGCATCCAAATGTGTGTTGAAGAGCAAGTCTTTAAGTGCTTGATTTGCAAAACTTGGCCTTTGAATCTGGTGTATGGTATTAATTAGCAAAATAAATTCTGCCAAAGACCAGACAATAAATTCCCTGAATTCCTGAGAGAGACCTCAGTAAGAGACATTTGAAATCACATGGGGTGCGTCTAGACTACATGGCTCTGTCGATGGAGCCATGTAAAGTAGTTTACTCGACATAGTCAATGAAGCGGGGATTTAAATAATCCCCGCTTCATTAAAATAAAAATGGCCGCTGCGCTGTGCCGACAATCAGCTGATCCGGCACAGCGTGGCAGTCTAGATGCGGCGCAGTCGACAAGGGAAGCCTTTGTCAACCGCTTCAGTAAACCTCGTTTCATGAGGCATACCGGAGAGGTTGACAAAAGCTTCCCTTGTCAACCGTGCCACGTCTAGACTGCCGCGCTGTGCCAGATCAGCTGACTGTCTGCACAGTGCGGTGGCCATTTTTATTCTAATGAAGTGGGGATTATTTAAATCCCCGCTTCATTGACTATGTCGAGTAAACTACTTTACATGGCTCCATCGACAGAGCCATGTAGTCTAGACGCACCCCATGTGATTTCAAATGTCTCTTACTGAGGTCTCTCTCAGGAATTCAGGGAATTTATTGTCTGGTCTTTGGCAGAATTTATTTTGCTAATTAATACCATACACCAGATTCAAAGGCCAAGTTTTGCAAATCAAGCACTTAAAGACTTGCTCTTCAACACACATTTGGATGCCTAAAAAGTGTCCCTATTTTCAAAAGGATGAGAACCCATTGCTTCATTTTCAGCACATATTTTGGAAAATCGTGGCCTTTCCCATGCCATGTTAGTCTGTAGCTGAAAAAACTTAAAAAACAAAGAATGGTCCTGCAGCACCTTCATGACTAACAAAAAGTGTAGATGGTATCATGAGCTTTTTTGGGCACAACCCACTTCTTCAGATGAATGTAGCAAGGGGTCCAGAGGTACAAATAAATAACAGAAATAGAGGGGATGGGGAGGGAAAGAAAAGGAAAAACATCTTGTCTATTGGCGTATCTGTGCTAAATGAGGCTAATAGAGTGGGCTGTAAGCTTTTGATGTCATTAGGGTGTTGAATGTAGCAGCCCACCATGTCTCAAGATTTTTTTTTCTTCTCTTTCCATCCCCATCCCCTCTTGTTTTGCTATTTATTTGTGCCTCTGGACCCCTTGCTCCATTCATCTGAAAAAGCGGGTTGTACCCACGAAAGCTCATGCTACTATCTACGTTTTTTGTTAGTCATGAAGGTGCTGCAGGACCATTCTTTGTTTTTTAAGTTTTTTCAGCTACAGACTAACATGGCATGGGAAAGGCCACGATTTTCCAAAATATGTGCTGAAAATGAAGCAATGGGTTCTCATCCTTTTGAAAATAGGGACACTTTTTAGGCATCCAAATGTGTTGAAGAGCAAGTCTTTAAGTGCTTGATTTGCAAAACTTGGCCTTTGAATCTGGTGTATGGTATTAATTAGCAAAATAAATTCTGCCAAAGACCAGACAATAAATTCCCTGAATTCCTGAGAGAGACCTCAGTAAGAGACATTTGAAATCACATGGGGTGCGTCTAGACTACATGGCTCTGTCGATGGAGCCATGTAAAGTAGTTTACTCGACATAGTCAATGAAGCGGGGATTTAAATAATCCCGCTTCATTAGAATAAAAATGGCCACCGCACTGTGCAGACAATCAGCTGATCTGGCACAGCGCGGCAGTCTAGACGTGGCACGGTTGACAAGGGAAGCTTTTGTCAACCTCTCCGGTATGCCTCATGAAACGAGGTTTACTGGAGCGGTTGACAAAGGCTTCCCTTGTCGACTGCGCCGCATCTAGACTGCCACGCTGTGCCGGATCAGCTGATTGTCGGCACAGCGCAGCGGCCATTTTTATTTTAATGAAGCGGGGATTATTTAAATCCCCGCTTCATTGACTATGTCAAGTAAACTACTTTACATGGCTCCATTGACAGAGCCAGGTAGTCTAGACGCACCCATTGTGGCTACATTACTTCCACATGCCATAGGCTGTTATGGTGCTCTACGTAACATACTATCCCAACACTCAGAATTAACTGTTTTTACATGCTAAATTGTAGAATTTATCCATAATTCTGATTAGATGACAATGTGGAATCACCCCGGTGCAGTGGGAGCTGAGACAAGGACTGTGCCTCTAGGAGCCATAATCATGCTTAGGGGGAGTGTGCAGTAGTCCACATTACCTTTTAGCATATCCCACCTCCCCTGTCCCTTCAATGTAATGTCTCCCCCATAAGAACTGCAGTTGTCCCTGACCTTTCTGCCGGGACAGGTTTCCTGCATCCTTCTTCTCATCTCATGTCCACTCAAAAGACAGGGAAAGTCTATTCCTATGCCTAATATTTCCCATTCATGACATTGAAAGTATTGTAAGGTGCACAGATCAGCCAGATTTCTGTAGTAACAAATGCAACTGCAAAAATAGTTTCAGGTAACTTAAAATATAGCTGAAAACCAATTATTAGCTCTGCTTCTCAAACCACCATTACAGTTTAGTTTTCTGTGACATACTTCAGAGGTATTGTTTCTAGGATGTATACTTCAGTCTTCTGCTTGCTAATTCTAATTTTCTTGTGGGTTAGATGAATGCAAGTTTCAGAAAACTTCTCAGTGTAGACATTGCTTATAAGCGAATTATTCCTGTTCTTTATTAGAACAGAATTTTGTTAACTAAGTTATGTTATTTGAGTTGGAGGAAGATTTATATTTTTGTTTGTTTTATTTTCCTTAAAGTTGATGTCTGTGAATAATTCAAACACATTTTCTTAGTGACTTTTAATGTTCCAAAGATTTGGTGTTGTTATTAACACTGAATAAAAAATAACAAACAGCTGTTTGGAAAAATAATGGCAAAGCTAGTCCAAATATTCTGTATCCTATGCACACCCTCTCTTCGTGGGTGTTTCTTTTGGATGCTTTACAAGTTAATCTGTATGGTAGAATGTGAGGAAAGCATTTCAGACCTAAACATGATGATGTTATAAATCACTATTTTACAAATCACTATTTTGCAAGTCACAAGGTTTCTCCATACAGGGTGAAAGGGGCCCTGAAGGTCCACAAGGGCCTATTGGACCACCTGGAATTGGCAGTCAAGGAAGCCAGGTAAATCTGATATTACAGTTAGTTTAGAACACATTCAGTTGAATACCTAGTTTTGGCATAATATACTGCATAATCTGTTAGCTTTCTTTGATAGGATAACAAGTCTTGTGGATAAGAGAGAAGCGGTGAATGTGGTATACCTAGACTTTAGTAAGATATTTGATATGGTCTCTCATGATCTTCTTATCAATAAACTAGGGAAATACAACTTAGATGGGGCTACTATAAGGTGGGTATATAACTGGCTGGATAACCATTTTCAGAGAGTAGTTATTAATGGTTTGCTATCTTGTTGGAAGGGCATAACAAGTGGAGTTCCGCAGTAGCCAGTTCTGTTTAATATCTTCATCAACGATTTAGATATTGACATAGAGAGTATGTTTATTAAGTTTGCAGATGATACCAATCTGGGATGGGTTGCAAGTGCTTTGGAGGATAGGGTCATAAATCAAAATGATCTGGAAAAACTGGAGAAATGATCTGAGGTAAATAGGATGAAATTTATTAGGACAAATGCAAAGTATTCCTCTTAGGAAGGAACAATCAGTTTCACACACACAGAATGGAAAGCAACTGTCTAGGAAGGAGTAGTGAAGAAAGGTATTTAGGGGTCATAGTGGACCACAAGCTAAATATGAGTCAACAGTGTGACACTGTTGCAAAAAAAGCAAACATGATTCTGGGATGCATTAACAGGAGTGTTATGAGCAAGACACGAGAAGTCATTCTTCCGCTCTACTCTGCACTGATAAGACCTCAATTGGAGTATTGTGTCCAGTTCTGGGCACCACATTTCAAGAAAGATGTGGAGAAATTGGAGAAGGCCCAGAGAAGAGCAACAAGAATGATTAAAGGTCTAGAGAACATGAGCTATGAGGGAAAACTGAAAGAATTGGGCTTGTTTAGTTTGGAAAGGAGAAGACCGAGAGGGGACATAATAGCAGTTTTCAGGTATCTAAAAGGGTGTCACAAGGAGGAGAGAAAAAAATTGTTCTCCTTGGCCTCTGATGATTGGACAAGAAGCAATGGGCTTAAATTGCAGCAAGGGAGGTTTAGGTTGGACATGAGGAAAAACTTCCTAACTGTCAGTAGCCTTCTAAATACTGGAATAAATTGCAGGAGGTTGTGGAATCTCCACCATTGGAGATAATTAAAGCAGGTTAGATGATATCAATAGACGGTGCTTGTTTGCCATGAGGGTAGGTGCCTGGACTTGATGACAAAGGTTCTAGTATTCTGTGATCATTATTATGGCAGCAAAACCTATTAGCTATGTTACTGGAATAAATTGCCTCTATCTACCATTGGAGATATTTAAGAGCAGGTTAGACAGGCATGAGGGTAGGGGCCTGGATTCGATGACCTCTCAAGGTCCCTAGTATTCTAGTTCTAGGATTCTATGATTATTATTAAATGGCGGGAGCCCAAACTAAAACGTATTAGTTATGTTGAAGTGAATGGTTGTATCACTGATTTCAATAGGAAACGGGGTCAGGCCCAGCCCTAAGCTTTGTAGATGTAGCAAAATTTAGATCCAGACCTAGATTTCATAGTTGGCCTATTCTCTAATTTTTAATGTCTAGACTCAAAACACCAGCGTGATACATATTTTAAAGATACCAGAGGCTATGTCTATACTCGCGGCTTCTTGCACAAGAAATATGCAAATGAGGCTAAGCGTGGACTATCGCCGAGCCTCATTTGCATACCTAATGAGCTGCCATTTTTTCAGAAGAGGCTCTTGCGCCAGAAGTAGCTGTCTACACTGCCCCTTCTTGTGCAAGAAAAACTCTCTTGCGCAATGCCGCTACGCCGATTATTTTCAGGAATAACGGCATTGTGCAAGAGGGTTTTTTTTCTTGCGCAAGAAGGGGCAGAGTAGACAGCTCTTTCTGGCGCATGAGCCTTTTCGGCAAAATGGCAGCTCATTAATTATGCAAATGAGACTCGGTGATATTCAACACTTAGCCTCATTTGCATATTTCTTGCGCAAGAAGCCACGAGTCTAGACATAGCCAGACAGGGCTCAATCCAGTGCTCATTGACATCAATGGAAAGACTCTGATTTCAATTGTCTTGAGATCAAGTCAGAAAAATGAATTGTCTAGTCTAGATGAATCCACGCAGACTTCCTGAGATCCCCACATGGGATGATGTAGTAGGGAACTTTTTTATAGGGTGAGTGCTCAGTACACCTGAAATTCTGATAATTTACAGAGGACTCGCAATAGAAACTCAAAAGTTGAAAGGTGTAGCCCTGTCCTCTCAGAGGCCACTACCTGAACTTGGGGTAATTCCGTTAAATCCATGTGTGTGTGACTGAGGGAAAATTAAGTAAAGCGCTCTTGATTTTGCCAGTAGGGTTTCTTTTCCTTTGGAGGATAATAAATTCAGTTTATTACCTCAGAAAATGAACCAGTGGAAGTGCAGCTTTCATTAACTTCTTCCTTCTTTTCTTTGAAGGGTATCCAAGGTCCTAAAGGTATACCTGGGCAAAAAGGGTCTCAAGGAATTGGTGTGCAGGGTTCAAAGGTAATTTTCAAGAGAATTGGCAATTGAAGAATATTAATGACCACCTCAAGGGATCAGGAATATATCTGAGCACAGCCAGACTTCCAGTGCTTTTAAAGCAAATTCCATTGTGGGACCAATAGAAAGAAATCAGTACATTTGTGGATCAAAATCCGTATTTGGTCTTTGTGGGAAAACTCCCCCGACAGTGTGGTATGTGGGAGGATTAAGCTCTGATATGTCCTGAACTTTGGAACTTTCTCTCATGCACCGCAACAGCTTTCTCCTGTAGAAGGACAAACCAGATATTCTACATCGGGGCAGGCAAAAGGGCCTCCGCAAGCTGGATCTGGCCTGCCATGCAGGTTTATCCAGTCTGTGGAGGTCCTGCCGCTCCCCGGCCCCCCGGCCAATCAGGGCCTATGGACAGGGGAGCGCATGGCACTTAGAGTCAACTGCTAGGGTTGATTCTAAGCACCACGTGCCGGAGGGCAGGGAGTGAGAGACTTCATGCTTCCCCCAGCTCCAGCCAATCAGGGCCTGGGGTTGGGGGAAAGCACGCAAGTCTCCTTCCATCCTGCAAGGAGCTCGGCACTTAGAATCAACCACCAGTTGCTGCTCAGCTGGCAGGTGACTAAGCGCTGCGCTCCCTTTCAGGGCAGGGGCAGACTTCGCATGCTCCCTCCCACCCCACATCCTGATTGACTTAGGCGGAGTGGGGTGAGGGAGCTTGTGAAGTCTCCTCCTATCGCCAGGGCCACGGGCGCCTAGAGGGAGCTACCAGCTGTTCAGAATAGCTAGTGATTCTCTCTGGTGGAAAGGGGGTGAGGGCAAACACTTCACGCACTGCCCCAACCACAGACCAATCAGGGTCTGTGGGCGGGGAAGCACGGAAGTGTCCTGGTCCTGCCTCTTCCACTTGAGGCCCCGCCCCTTCCGGGGCAGCCCGGGGCCACTTAAAAAATTTCTAAAGTCGCCCCTGGTCAAAAATTATTACCCACTCCTGTTCTACATCATAAAAGGCAGCACTGCTAACCAGTGTTTAATAGTATATGAAGCAGAGATGTAGATACGATATATTGGAAAGATTATGTAGAGAAAAGCCACTCCATTTTAACAGCATCCATTGCTGGACCTCACCATTGCATTTTTAAGGCTAACAGTTATATACTGTTTAAACAAACACAGATTTTCTTCTTCAACCATGGATTGGAGACACTGTATGCAAATGGCATATTCTACTGAGGAATTCAAAGCTAATGGCTCTGCCTGCAAATTCTGGTGATTTGCATGACTGTTCACATCATGCTGGCTTTCATTCTTCTTGCCATCTGATTCTCCAGCCTTGCATCCTCATCATGAGGAAAAAGTTTGGAGGTCTGTATCATTAGATGAAAACATGAAAGGAGAAAGCAGAGTCAGCCTCGCAACATTTATAAGGTGACACTGCTACATAAGTGGAAGACAAATAAGGTGAAACAGGAGCTACCCTCATAACCAGAGCCACCAGCAGGACTGGTATTTCAAGTCAGGAATATTCAGAGGCAAAGAGAACAAGGCATAATGGGTAAGAGAACATGTGGAATGGCAGGAGCAGATGAAATGAAAAACAAAAATAGGCATTGTGATTAATTTTAACCACAAAAATGCTTATTTTATTGAAAGCAGCCTGTTAAATACTTTCTGGACCTTTTTTTTTTTCATGTTGGCAATTGTTGGAGTTGCCACAGGAATACTGTGTGGTTTGGCATGGAAGAACAGATGATCAAGAGTTATGGTCTCTGTTAAGACCATGAAAAGCTAACGGATAGTGCTGGACAGAAAGTGCAATTTCTGATCCTTGGACTAATTCTGTCATTTCAAAATTTCATTTTGTTCCAAATCAGAATGAAAAGCAAAAATATTAATTTCCAGAAGAACCCCCCAAAATCTGGTTTTATCAAGACATTTTTGTTTCACTGTCAAAATATTTCATTTCAATAATGTAAATATTGATGTATTAATATTAAAGTAAAAACAAAATGACTAAAAGAATACAGAAAAAATAAAATGTTTCACCATCAAAATAAAACTAGAAACTCAAAATGATTTATTGACTTTTTTTCTGTTGATTACTTCATTGGAAAAAAACCCATATGTTCCTGCAAAACAATTCAGCTGACAATTGTATTTTCTGATTGAAAATTGACGACAAAACAGTTTTCCATCAGCTTAACCTGAGAAATCCTGCTGCTATACAGATAAATAAAGTTAAGATCTGTACTTATGCTAAACACAAATAATTGTTCATTACTAGGGAAAAGAGGGTGAATCGGGACAAAAAGGTGATCCAGGATCACCAGGAGTTGGAGTACCTGGACCGAAAGTGAGCCTATTTTTTTAAAAATCTTGCCCAATTTTCTACAAAATGTGTCTGATAAGTTGTAGCAAGGAGTTGTTTATATTCATGGACTTCAGTGACAAAGTGAGTATCAACTGTTTAAAATTCAGTTTCTATCATTATTCACCCTTCACCCTTCTAAATAAGTCATGTTTAAGTGATGGCATGATGCTCACAAAGGGGAGAACAATGGTCACAAAGACTGAATGATTGGAGATATTTAACAGCGGGTTAGATAAGCATCTTTCAGGGATGATATAGATAGTGCTTGGGACTGGACTTGATGACCTCTCAAGGTGCCTTTTAGTTCTAGTGTTCTATGATTCTATAAGATATGAGTGATGAGGAGCAAACAGAGCTCACATAGAAGAGGCTGCACATGTAGCCTTTCTATCACTCCTAATACACACCCAACTATGCCTTCATTCTCTCCTCCTTATTAGTCATATATGTAAACAAAGAAACAAAACCCTGTGCAACTTTTGTATTACTCTCACTCAACTAACTGCATGATTGCTCCCAACCTTTCCCCCCTGTCTGGCCCTCCTCCTAAAGTCCACTCCTGAGCCAGTCTTTACATCCCAGTCTCTTTAAAGCTAGCAAGAAAAATCTCCAGGCCCGCACAACCTGTCCCAGGGTTAACCTGAATAGAGCCATAGCTTTGGGAGAAGGAATGCAGTCTGTGTGGGAGAGGAGGTGGGCTCTGGGAGGCAGTTGGGAACGTGAAAAGAAATCTAGAGATATTTTATGACAGAGGTGAGATTTAAAAACAAAAAAAAAACAATAAAACAAAAAAGTTAAAATGTGTATTCCAAATTGAACACATTAGTTTTGTTTCTTGACTGGGATAAGCAGCAAATGCTATTCTGCTTAGCGTTAATTAGGAAGAGTCTCTTTTTGGACAGAAATGTTGCCCATAACCAGTACTGTAACAAAATGAAACTTCCTCAGTGTAAAAAGTGCATTAGTTACTGTGGCAGAGTCCCCATTCAGGCCTCTTGGTCTGGGACACCTTCTGGTCCACCAATCAGCCAGAGGCACTTCTGGTGTAGTCACCCACACTTTTATTGTTAGTTCCCACCATCTTCTATTTACAAAGCTTATAGAGATCCCAGCCTGCTCCTCTGCCTACCTGGGCACATGCTATAGACGCACGCTTCTCCCCCCTCCTTTCTGGCTTCCTTCCTCTGCCTTATATAGCCCTCACCCAGTGATGCCCCACCTGCTTGCTTTCCCCTTCAGGCCTGGGCTTGCTCCCTCCAGCTGCTCCCTCCTCAGCCTCTTTAGCCAGGCTACAGCTTCAGAGCTCTGGCCAGCCAGTGCAGCAGAGGTGTGATTTAAAAAAAAAAGAAATTTAAAGTATGTATTCCAAATTGAATGCATTAGTTTTGTTTCTTGACTGGGATAAGCAGCAAATACTATTCTGCATAGCATTAATTAGGAAGAGTCTCTTTTTTAACAGAAATATTGCCCAATAACCAGTATTGTAACAAAATTAAACTTCCTCAGTGTACAAAGTGCATTAGTTACACTAAGCTTTTGGGAAATAAATGTTTACCACCATTTAAGGGAGATCCCGGAACATCAGGAAAACCAGGACAACCAGGAATGAAAGGAGAAACTGGAAATAATGGGAAAAAGGTAAGTTAGTATTTTTGTTTGCTGGATGTGAAAGCTTTAGGCTAGATAGGACAATCAAATTCAGACCTCATTGTACAGTGGATCCCTCTGCTCTCAGGAGAATAGTTAGTTACACAATGAAGAGATATTCCTCCTGGGGAAGGTAGACACCATTACTTGCCCTTCCCTACAGGGTCTGTTGAAGTAAGACAGTTTTAAATCTGGATAACTATCCATAGAGCCCCACTGGCAAAGTAGCACTGGGAATGGAGTCTGCCATTGTTCAAGCTATCCTTGCAAAGGTGGCCACCTCTCCAGGTTTTCCCAGGATCATCCATTTTTAAGGTAGCTGTCCCAGGAGCTCTGTCCAGGTGCTCAGTACACACTTCTAGCTGTCAAGTCTTATAGGTTCTGGAACATCTGGGATTTCCCTTTTTTTAAAATTGTACCTGAAAGGTGGCAACCCTAGACCTGTCCATTTTGTGTTGGCCAGCTCTGGATTTCTGCTCTCTCTCTTCCACCCATTACACATACTCTATCAGAGTGGGGGAGTAGATGAGTAACATCTTGTGTCCCCAAACCCCTCTTTCATTCAGATTTTCTGCCACCAGGGGATTAGTATGGCCTTCAGCATCTAGTTTGCTTTGCAAGATCTAGTTCAGTCTGTCAGTCTAGGTCAATGAATATCTTCAAAAGCAAGAGTACAAATCCATTTTTCACTTCATACAACCTCTTTTTAGTGCTGCTGTAAAGGACACAACTAGTACAGATTAAAGGCTGAGGTATGGGATCTTTCATGGTGGATGGAAAGCAGGGTGAGGTTTCACAACTTAATGTTAAATTATATTATATTCATAAAAATATTAGCAGTTGGGCATCTATGCATCATGTTCATTAGAAGTGCAATACAGTAAAACTCCAATAGTCTGGCATCCAATTGTACAGCACTCCTGATAGTCTGACATCAAAATGGCAAGAGCCTAGTGAGTGAGTTTTGGCAAAAAATGAGTCACAAGGCAGCAGTGGCAGCAGCTGAACCGAGCAAAACCGGACGGGACCGAGTCAGTCTGCCACTGGCATTGTGTGACGCTGGACAGTGCTTGTGCTACAAAAAAAAGGGTTAAAAACACGTTATATACAATATATACATATAAAAACCATCTTAGAGTACCTCCTGATAGTCCGTCATATCCGATAATCTGGCACTACCTAGGTCCCAAAGGTTCTGGATTATCTGAAGTCTACTGTATATAGCTCTCTTGCAGCTTTTGGGACTGAAAAGTCTGGATACTAACTCCAAATTAATCAAACAGTGTGGTCTTTAAATCATGCTGAAAAGATCTCAAGGCTATTTTTTTTCCCTGAGACTGTTGAGGCTGACTGTTTCAGCTATGCTGGATATATCTGAGAAATAGACTTTTTGGAGTATGCTGGAAGTTTGATCTTGCCAAACCAGGAAAAGCATATTCACCCAGGCCAGTTCTCAGAACATTACTAATTATGATTTGTATTCTATAGCCTATACATCAATGTGAGAATTAATAAACTGATATAATTTTCATTAGGGCGAAAAAGGAGTGCCTGGTTTAAGAGGCCTAGAGGGACCACCTGGAAAAGGAGATGTTGGCCAAAAGGTGTGAATTATTAATATTCATCTTTGAGAAACATAACAAAGTTAAATGTTCTTGTTTAAATACAGGTCAGTGGATGGTGTTTTAATTTGTTATGGTCTTTGTTAAGTAATAGTTTCACAAGTTTAAATGTTTGATCTCAGTAGAACTTGAGTGCGCTCAGCATGAATATGTGGCAGAATGAGAAACAGGAACTAAACTTAAAGTTCAAAATTATAATTGAAGTCAGTGTGAAGTAAATGTGCTCAACACCTTGGGGTGGGAGTATGTGAAAATCAGGCTACTTTTTAGGCTTTAGGAACCTCACAGGATATAGTCAAAAGGCACGAATGAGACTTAGGTATCTAAATACTTTTGAATCTTTCTCCCTAACTTTAAGCACTCAGGATTTTTTTTTAATTATTAAATGTAAAATCTTTGAAATAATTAATAAATGGAAAATATTGTATTTTGGTCAGGGTGATCAAGGAGAAAAAGGATCCCCAGGAGTAGATGGTGCTTTAGGATCACAAGGGCCTCCAGGACCAAAAGTAAGTTTTGATCCTTCTTTTTCTACATGAAACAAACACCTCTGGAATTTTTAGGATATACATTTATTGACAAATCTGAAGCTTTGAGATTTTTATGTTAAGCTGGCAAAACAAAAAAGGATATTCATCCTGTGCACTGAATGGGCAATGGGTTCTGTGGAAAAAATAGTATGTGATTATGTAATTAAACGCTATTTTTAAAGGGGTCATATTAATGTTGCAAAAGCACTGTTAATTCAGACATTTCCCAAGGTTAGGGTTTGCAACCTTAACATTCTTTTAATGTAGTTTCATGTATAATATATATATATATATATATATATATAATCTCCCCTGCACCCTGAAGCCTTCCAAATCTTACACTTATATAGCAAAATAGCTGTTAGGTGAGCAAAGTAACCATCAGCACCAGCACAAGAGTTAGCATTATTTTTTCCAAATAAGATGTTCAGTCAGTGCTCATTTCAGACTTGAAGTTTACTCCATGTTCCTTAAGAGCTTTGTTAGAGTTTATAAATTTGAGGAAAAATGTTTTTAACCAAACATTGCCCAATTGATCTGACACATTTGTCTTTTTTATACTAAGGTTGACCAATAAATAAATTAGTACATATATAAAGAGCATTTACTTTATAGTTATACTCAATTGTTTTAATGTAGGGTGAACCTGGAAGAAAAGGCTCAGACGGTAGCCCTGGACCATCCATTCGTGGACTGCCTGGACCAAAGGTAAATCATCTGAGGTTTGTCTGATGGAGCCAGGATATCGAACATTTTGCACTAGGTAGCACTTATAAAAGTCTCTATTCAAGTTAACAGAGCTAAAGTTGCAGTGTTAGTGATTAAAAAAACTAGCCCAATTAGTTAATACAGATATTGTGCCTGTCTTCTTTTATACTCTGGTTTATTTCACAGTGGAGAATAACTGCTTTGTTGTTTCACTGAAAGCAAATTTTGCCAGAGCGACCCAAAATGGCCCTGTAAAAGCTGGAACTTCCCATGTGTATTGAAAAAGCTAAAAGGTTTAATTTTAGCCTTTTGCAATACAATGCCACCCACCATCTCAGCAGGGGAGGAGGAGGATTGATTAGCCCTGCAAGGAAAAAAACATGAGACCTCTGGGGTTGTGGGAGAAGGGGTGGAAGGGAGGAATGGGCTTGGCTTTTTGGGGATCTTACAGACTTTCCCCCTCCTATCCTATATCTCACACTGAGATGTGCCTGGCCAGAGAGAGGGGTGAAAGATTCTCCATGACTCCTTGTTATCGTTGGGTAGACTGTGGAACAAGGGACAAAGGAGAGGTGATTGTCTTAACTTCCTCCTCTATATTAAGCTTTGAGGGCATGCAGATGCCATTTTTCTTTCACTGCTGCCCTATCTGATAATGGTGGTGTAGTTTGAACTGTGTTTCCAAGATGCTGTGGGTGTGAGCAATTGCCAGTGTGAGAACGGGAAGGAACTTTTCCTTTGGGGCAAGAATATCAAAGTGTCAGGTGGTGTGAGAGCCTTACTTGTAGCATCCTAGAGGCCTAGTTGTAGGTTATTAGGGTATGTCTACATTGCATTCCTCTTTCAAGGTATTTCAAAAAAAGTGGCCGGACGCAATTATGCAAATGAAGCATGAGAAATTCAAATCTGCGCTTCATTTGCAATTTCGTTTGTCTGCATTTGCATTCCTCTCTTGAAAGAGGAATGCAGTGTAGACATACCCCTAGAGAGTAAGGGCAGAAACTAGAAATAAAGGTTTTCACTGCAATTTGTGGTTAGACCCAGCTCAGGTGAGAAGCTCAAAGGGGTCAGTTCCCATAGGTAAACATGAGGGAGGGTCCACCCAGAAGATAGTTGGTGGACCCTATTACTCTGGAAGAAGAAGAGGAGCTCTCTCCGACTTTCTTCTTCATGTAACCTCACTCCCCTAATGGTATGTGGGTGGGACTGGGGAGAGTCTGGAGAGGGTAAGATGATTCAGAGGAGGGGTGAATCTAATGTGTGGGCTGAAGGGGGGGGTCAATGCTGAATAGTGATTTTGTATTGAGGCCATTTAATATCACACTGGAACCAAACACATACCTGATAATATAATTTGGGGCCATTTATATCTTGTTTTCTTCCATCCTTGAACAACATAACAGCCTCCACTATGATTGTAGTGCCTTGTCTCCTGTTAATTTGTCATTCTTTGACTGGACCAGGCTGTAGTACAAATCCCAGGATTCTAGCCTTGCTGCAGATGATAGGAATGAAGATATGGCTTTCCAAATTTCTTTCCTCTCTCCTCTACTTCAAACAGGCACTGCCATCTATATTTACAGTGAGTGAGGAGAATTCCTGTTATCGTTCCCAGGGTGGAAAGGAAAGATATTGGGACAGGAAGGCAGGTTAGACTATATCTATCTATCTATATAGAGA
The DNA here is from genome assembly GCA_019425775.1 of Rafetus swinhoei. NCBI lineage: Eukaryota > Metazoa > Chordata > Testudines > Trionychidae > Rafetus > Rafetus swinhoei. The sequence goes on from CM033424.1 coordinate 210,748,744, forward strand.
GATACCTATCTTATAGAACTGGAAGGGACCTTGAGAGGTCATCAAGTCCAGTCTCCTGCCCTTAGTGCAGGATCAAATACCATCCCTGACAGATTTGTTCTAGATCCTTAAATGGCCTGCTCAAGGATTGAACTCATAACTGTGGGTTTAGCAGGCTAGTGCTCAAAAGGGGCAGAGGGGTAGACCCAGTGGCCCCAAAATGAGCCAGGAAGCCAGTGCCCAGCCAGCCCTCCACCGCTCCCCAGGACTAGTCCTCCAGCTCCCAGGAGCCTGCCAGGGGCTGGAAGAGGCGGGCACCTTCCTGGTCCAGTGCGGAGATAATGGACCTAATTGAGGTTTGAGGGGATGCTACCAACCTCCATGATCTCTGCACTAGATGGAGGAATGCGGCCGTCTATGGCAGGATGGCTGCCAGCATGGCTGACAGAAGCCACATCCACACCCAGGAGTAGGTGCAGGCCTCATGTGCGTGTCCCGTCACCTCAGAGCAGGGGCGAGCTACTCACAAAGCTCCAGGAAGGTGTCCTTCTTCATCCTGAGGTTCTGGGTCCATTGTTGGTCTCCCCAGCACTCCAGGACAATGTAGTCCCACCAGTTGGTGCTGGTCTCCAAATGCCAGATCCGGCGGGGCACACTGGCGTCCAGGAGCTGCAGCTGCCCCTCCACATACCCCAGGAGGGTGTGGAAGAAGGCCTGGGGGTTGGGTTGCTGCAGATTCTGCGAGGCAGCCTACAGAAAGTGCTGCCAGATTTGCAGCAACATGTCTAAGAGCAGCAGAGTGGGCAGCTCTGGATCCATGCTGCAGAGAACTGTGGTGTCCTGAATGAGGACAACCAGAGCACGGAGAGAACAAATGCTTTACTGTCCCTCAAGCGAGGTAGGCAAGCAAGCAGGGAAACCTGAGAACTGGCTGTCCAGGGGGGTTCCTTTAAGCATGAGCCTCAGATACCTTGTGTGGCTGCTGCCTGAGGCTAACTCCTGACCTGATGCCCTGCCAGAACCAGTTCTGGCCAGCCTTAAATGTGATTCAGCATCCAATCAGTGTGGACGCGCTATTTCAAAATAGCAAAATGCTATTTCAAAATGCATTTTGTGTCTAGATGTGTTATTTCAAAATAAGATATTTCAAAATAACGCTGTAAGGTAGACATACCCATACAGAAAAAAACAACAAATGGTTTGGTAGCACTTTATAGTCTAACAAATCATGTAAATGGTATCATGAGCTTTTGTGGGCACAGCCCACTTCTTCAGAGTCTATCACTTAGAGAAATGTCTTGCTAGGCCAGCCACTATTTCTCTGTGGTATATTGGGACGGATGGAAATCCAGTTGGGCTGACCTCTTTGGCAAGCACAATGCTTAGTAATTCTATTCTAGAAGCCTCTCATTATTCTGCCATAATGAAGTCAGGTGAAATAGTTTCCAACATAGTGAGTTTGTATACCATCAAATCTGTAAGCGTCTCAGGCTGTCGGAGGTCATCCCAGTTTGTGTGTTAGCCATTGTTGTCAACCGTTGTATATCAAATACTTGGACAGCTTTAGTAGTATTTATAGGACACTTCATTTAGAACAAAAAATTTGGACAGTTTTTACTGTCTCTTGGCAAAGAAAGTCTCCTGCCTTATTTATGTGAGCAACAGATCTTGTAGGAATGTTGCTTGAGCTCCTAGTGGTGCATTCCGTGGTGTTGATAAATTGCAAACTTTCTGCTGAAAATTAAGATCTTTTCAAGATCCCCCCAAAATGGGGGGAATATAGATTGGGTTGGACAATTAAAGGGGGTGGTTTACCACTGGCCACTTTTGGGGCAATACTGACCCTCCTATAGATCATCTGGCAGGAGAGAGGTTTCCCATCTTGTACCAACACAACAGCTTTTTGTGTTGTGGAGATCAGAACTGAGATAGAAAGAGCTTTTCCTAAAATATTTGTGGCTTAGTGTGCAGACCTTCAGTTATTGGGTGTCAAAATTAAATAAATACATGAAACTGGTACTTTTCTGTAAAACCTAGAGTGAAGACGGTAAATAATCAAGGTTTTTTTTCGTATAGGGGGAGTCAGGAGAAACTGGACTAAAAGGAAGTGATGGAAGTCCCGGAAATTCAGTAATGGGACCAATGGTAGGTAGCATGTTTCTTCATTTCATGTTTGGCTGAGAAGAAATATTAACCATTTCAATGAAAGAAAAAAAGTTTGAATGGTTTTGAAAAAACCCAACTGGATGATAATTCAAATCCATCATTCCAAACTGAATCTAGCTGTTCAATAGATTTCTGACAAGTTTGCTTGACAAATGCAAAGCAGATACCTGGCTCTGTGTAATCACTACAAGAGATCCCTATACAAAGTTAGCCCCTCAATTTTTTGTACTTCTCATTCTTTCCCTTGGTGTTTGTTCCATTCCATTATAGCCTGACTGTACTTCGGGCTTGTGACAAGAGTCAAACAGTTATAGTTGTGACTGTTAGCCAGGATGGGTAGGGATTGGGTTCTTAGCCTCTGTTTGCAAGAAGCTGGGAATGGGTCATAGGGTTGAATCATTACATGATTACAGAAGACAGGGTAATGAGCTAGCTGGAGTTTTGATCTGATTCAGTATGGTTGTTCTTATGCTGCAGTACTGCAATTGTGAGCAACCAAAAAAGTCATGAGTTTTGTTGGGGTTTTTAAATTCAAACTAGGTATTAGCTCTTGCCCCATTCAGTGCCCCTTTCCATCAGTTGCTTGCACTGTGCTCCTTCTCTCATTCTGTGACTTGGGATAATCCCTTTTCATTACTTGGTCCAGGGCACTACATAGTTCCACTGTTTGTCGGTAACGAAGTCCAGCTGGACAAATTGTCCAGATGTTGCCTTAGATTATCAGACATTCCATATCTAGGTCTTGTGCCACTTTCTCAGTGGCTGGTAGGGGAATCCAGGCCCACCCAATACTCCAGGTTACAGTCCAGGGGCCCTATGATTAGTAGCATACATCTGCTCAGTCTCAGACCTTGTTGCTATTTCCCTCAGCTCCCTGCTACTCCACCTCTCCATCTCGTTGTCTATCACTGGGGGTATGTCTACACTTGATTCCTCCTTCGAGGGAGGAATGCAAATGTAGACATCTGAAATTGCAAATGAAGTGGAGATTTAAATATCCCATGCTTCAACTGCATAATCGCGGACTCCTGCTCTTCCGCAATAGCACTATTTCGGGACATCAAACTCGGTCCCCACGGGGTTATTTTGAGAGAAAACCCTTCCCTCGAAATAACCTTAAACCTCATTTTTTGAGGAGTAAGGGTTATTTCAAGGAAAGGGTTTTCTCTCGAAATAACCCCGTGGGGACCGAGTTTGATGTCTCAAAATAGCGCTTTGCGGAAAAGCGGCTGTCTGTGATTATGCAGATGAAGCACATGATATTTAAATCCCCACTTCATTTGCAATTTTGGATGTCTACATTTGCATTCCTCTTGAGAGAGAGAAATCAAGTGTAGACATACCCTGGGTTTACCACTAGAGATTCCTCTGTTCCCAGTGACTAGCTCACCCTTCTCAGCCTCTTGTGTCTCCTCAGTCCAGGGCAGGATTCCAGAGCTTACTCTCCCCTGGAATCTCCCCCTTGTCCCTTGCCAACTCCCTTGCCCTCTAGGGAGTGACTGCAGACCTTCTCCCTGCAACCTTCTTTTTATTCTCTCTCCCTTTGTGGCATAGCAGACTCCCTTCCTGATTCTATGACTACCATGCATTCACATATTTCCTGATATTCTTCAGGACTTGCCGAAGAGCTATTTTTATTGGACCCTCTTTTCCTTGGATTATTGTAGATGCTGCAAGGAAAATGTTACTCTTTAAGGGCCTTTTAGTTTTCTATTCAAAGACTGCCTTCCTGGGTATTGGGTTTACAATTCCAAAGAACATGATCTATCATTTCTTGACCATTACATGTTGCAAATAATTAATCTTTGTGTATGTTAATTATTAAAAAATACTAGTTAATCCACAATGCCCTGTTAGAATTCTAAATAGAGTCCTTTCACCCTTCCTCTCAGGATCTTGGAGTATATCAACATTTTCAATTGTTGGGCATGCCTCTTGCACTTTCCCCTTTTGCTTTGTTGCCCCAGATTGTGCCATTCCCTCCTTAGCTCATTTTTGATTAAGTGTTTAAATTCCAATTTGCTTAAGGGGATTCCTTGGTCAGCTTATTTGTCTTTATTGGCACTTTGCCTGCTCATCCCTTAATTCATTGCCTGCTATCTCGGTATGCCCCAGCATCCAAGCTATTATATCCAGTTGCACCAGTTCTGTTGTTAGCAGTAATAGTTCATCAAGAACAATATTCCTGTTACAGACTGGCTCAGCTTTCCCTTTGAAACTGATCTACCCACTGCCTCTTTTCTCTCCCTCCTCCCCCTTCCAATTTTTTTCCTTCCCCCTGCTATCCTCCCTCCCCGTCCTTCCCTCATTTAGTCTTGGTTCTGGACATCCAACACTCCAGTCATCTGAAGAAGTGGGCTGTGCCCACGAAAGCTCACGATATCATTTACATGTTTTGTTAGTCTTTAAACTGCCACCAGACTATTTCTTGTTTTTTAAATTTTTCCTGTTACAGACTAACTCAGCTACCCCTCTGAAATATTTCTGCTGTCAGACTTGCTACTGTAAATTGCCTGCAGCCCTGATAAGGAGTCAAAGAGGATGGCCATGGCAGCTAGTCACCCTTCCAAAGCTCAGTTTACTGCTAACATAGTCCTTGTTAGCTCAGCTGAGACAATGGATGCAAAGTTAGTTTTCTGGCTTTCTTGAGTCTGAGTGAGGGCCTGCAGAAAGCTGTTCTGACTCTCCTTTTGGGAGCCATCTGTAAATATCTGGCTATAGCGGGGTGAGCAATCATTTTCAATGGGGGGAGGAGGGTCAGTCCAAAAATTTGGAAAGTGGTCAAGGGCCGCACTTTTCCATGATATTAATGGAGGGGGTGTGGGGTGTGGGGTCTGGGACAGAATTTGAGAGGGAGCTTTGTGTAGGGGATTGGAGTTCAGGAGGGCGTGTGGGTTCCTTTGGGTGGGAGTTTGGGTTCAGAAGGGGGTTGTGACCTGAGCATGGGTGCAGGAGAGGGTGCAGAGGGTTCCCAGTTTGAGTCGTGCAGGCAGTTGTCCTCACTCCATCTCAAAGAGATGCACTGAATTTGAAAAAAAAAGTTACAAAGAAGAGCAACATAAATGATTGGGGATATGGAGCAAGTTCCATCTGAGGAGTGATTTAAAAAAACTGGGACTTTTCAGCCTGGAAAAGAGACAACTAAGAAGGATGCTGGAGGGCTATAAAGTCATGAACGGTGTGGAAAAATTAAATGTTATTTACTACTTCATATGACAAAGGAACTGAGGGTCACCCAGTGGAATTTAGTCAGCAAATTTAAAACAAACAAAAAAAGACAGTATATTTTTTACAGCTAATCTCAGGTGAAGGCCAAAATTATAACAGAGTTTACAAAAAACCTAGGTAAATTCATGGAGGATAGATCCATCAATGGCTATTACCTGTGATGGGCAGGTATGCATCACCACGTTATGCATGTCCCTAGTCCAGGGGTGGCCAACCAGTGGTTTGTGAGCCGCATGCTCGCGAAGAAAAGAACTGCGGCTCCTGACGGAACTGGGAGAGAACCTGGAACTGCTCAGGTCAGCCGCTCTCATGGCCAGGCGGCTGTGAGCCACACGCGTGCTCATGGCCTGCACCATTCCACTCACGTCCCCCAGCGCACTACGTCATATCCTGCATGTGCAGGCCGGTCGCGCACAGCTTCCCAGCCTGCATGTGCAAGCAGCCAGCTGCTGAGTGCAGGCAGTGGCAGCAGCAGTGGCAGCGGCTCCGGGTGTGGCAGCGGCGCCAGCACCAGCAGTGGCTCCGGGACCTGGGCATAAGTTTAGTAGGGAAGGGGGGCTGGGTTAGAGTGCGGAGGGGAGATGTTGGGGGCTGGGGTAGAGGAGGGGAAGGAAGGGGGTGTGGGGGATGCACACGGCATGCTGGCCGCTCAGTATGCTGGCTGCTCAGTTCATGCGCCCCAGTGCCTGGAGGGAGACGTGCGGCTGTAGTGGCGGCTCCAGGACCTGAGAATTAGGTTAGAGTGGGGAACGGGGGTGCCTGGCTCTAGTCTGGGGAAGGGGAGGAGAAGGAAAGGAAGGGAGATTGGGTTTGGGGGGGGAGGGTGCGCACGGCCCCCCAGCCAGCACATCTCAAGGCCAGCCACTCAGCGCATGTGTGGCTGTAGTAGCAGCGGCTTCGCCTCCAGGACCTAAGAATTAGGGTGCCTGGCAGGGGAAGGGGATTGGTATAGGGGTGTGTGTGCCTAGCTCTGGGGAAGGGGGATTTGGGTTAGGGGGTGTGTGTGCCTGGCTCTGGGGAAGGGGAGGTGGAGTGGGTTGGGGAGGTGTGCCTGGCTCTGGGGAAGGGGAGGTGGATTGGGTTGGGGAGGTGTGCCTGGTTCTGGGGAAGGGGAAGGGGAGGGGGATTGGGTTAGAGCAGGGGGGTGCCTGGGGAGGGGAGGAGAAGAGCAGCCAGTGCGCTTCCTGAGACCCGGGATCCCCAGGTACTGGCCCCAGCTGTCTCTGTCCCCTCCTCCTGGCCAGACTCACGCACAAGTACCCTGCCCCAGTACCCACCAGCACCCTGCCCCAGCACCCTGTCCCCTGCCCCCACCAGCACAGTTGGGGCCACATTAGAGAGGCTTGGGGTTTTTTGGAGCAGTTGTTTTTTGCATCTCACTTGTGTGGCCCCGACTGTCTTTTCTGTGGGTTAGTGACCCCTGACTCAAAACAGGTTCCCACCCTCTCATAAATAAAGACAACACTGAAACATTTTGTGTTTGACATAATATTTTATTTAAAAATGAAGCCTGGCCAACAAGCTCCCAATTGGGGCCAAACCCCCATCTGGCAGCAGCATCATAACACTCCTGCACTCCCACCCGACCCCAAACCTGAGCCTATCATACACTGGAACCCCCTGTCCTGAGCCTCTCACATCCCCAAACTCCTGTACCCCCACATCCCCAGTCTTCTGCCACAACACTCCTGCACCATCCACACACTGCAAATCTGTGTCCTGAGCCCATCATACTCCCAGCCTCCTGCCCTGAGCCCTCATGCACCCCAGCCCAAACTCCTGCACCCTCACAGCCACAAGCCTGCAGCTTGCTCAGCACCCCAACCCTCCACCTGACCCCAACACTCTCCAGCCTGGAGCCCCCTCCCTGAGCCAGCATCCTCTTCTCTACTTCCTCTTGCACCCAAATTCCCTCCCAGAGCTTGCACCTCTCACCTCTTCCCTGTGCTTTTTTTGGGAGCCACAATAGCAGTGGAGACAGCGTGCAGAGATGGGGCAAAGTTGTTGAGAAAAAAAAAAAAGCCGTGCACTTCTACGGATGTACTAGCACCTGTTTTCTCCCAGCGTGTTTTTTTTTTTTTTTTTCTTTCTTTGCTCAAACTTTGCTCTGGCTCTTCACACTGTCTCCACTGCTATTGTGGCTCTTCATCTGGAACGGGTTGGCCACCCCTGGGTTAGATGGACTTTTGGTTCTATCTAGTATGGCCGCTCTTATGTTCATATATATATTGCTCAGATGTATCTGTCCCCTGCTGTAACCCACTACATACCACTCCCCTTCCAGAACTGGGTTGGGACTAAGGATGTTAAGGACTAATCGACTAATTGGTTACCCTTCCCGCTGCCTCTATCAGGTAGAGGCAGCAAAGGGGGGGGGAGGGAAGAAGGGGTACTTCAAAGCGGCAGTGCTGCATAGCTGAGCCAGGGATAAGCTGTGTGGCGCTGCCTCTTTGAAACCCCAAGGCAGCATTTCAAAGGGGCAGCTGCCTCACAACTGATCCGCGGCTCAGCTATGCAGTGCCGCCCCTTTAAAATGCTGCCTCAGCATTTCAAAGGGGCAGCGCCATGGAGCCCGGGGTCTGCTGGGGACTCCCCAGCTGATCCCGGGCTCCGCACAGCATTTCAGCAGAACCTGGGATCAGCTGAGAAGTCCCCAGCTGACCCCAGGTTCTGAGGAAGTGCCACACAGAACCCAGGATCAGCTGGGGACTCCCCAGCAGACCCCCGGGCTCCATGGTGCTGCCCCTTTGAAATGCTGAGGAGACTCCCCAGCTGATCCCGGGTTCCGCTGAAATTTTCATTGATGATTTTCATTGCTTTCAGTTTCATTTGTTATCTCCTCCATCTCATGCTGCCTTGCCTCAGCCAGCCTACTAGCTCAGGCACTGCAGCCCCAGCTATATACTTCCTGACCCTTTCTGCTCTCAGCTTCCTGGTTTTACAGTGTTCATCCAGCCCTTCCTCAGCTGGATTTCCCCCTCAGTTAACCCTGGCTCTTCTCTCAGGTGATGGTGGATGAGCTAATTGAAATCAGGCCCTCACTAGGTTTGTCAGGGCTGAGAAGATGTGCACAGCCATCAGAAGTAGAAACTTACATTTTTAAACGTGAAAATAGTCTCATGCAATTTCTTGATTCCAGCAGCTGATGTTTTAAAAAAAAGTCCCAAATATCACAACAATTACAATTAAATTGCAAGAGTTGGCAACATTGTAATTTTTAGCCACACTCAATAATATTATTTGTGTTATAACTCTTTAAAAATAAATCAGAAATTTGCCAGCCAGGGGATGTAGACCATAGAGGGGTAATTTGAAAACTCTGTTTACACTGGATCACAAAAGCACAGCAGAATCATGCACAGTTAGTGTCAGTCATATTCTAACTTATGTAGTTTGCATGTAGGTGCTATAGTTTGGATTGGGTGAAAGACAACTGCCGCTCAACTGTTCCCAGAGGGCTGCAGGTATCAAAGGTAAGGGAAGGCAATACCTTCCCAGGGTGTGTCTAGACTACACCTCTGTGTTGACAGAGAGATGTAGATTAGGCACGTTGAAATTGCTAATGAAGCCGGGATTTAAATATCCTGCGCCTCATTAGCATAAACATGGCTGCCACTTTTTTCAAAACGGAGCTTTTTTTGAAACAAAAAAGGCAGTCTAGACATGGATCTGTCGAAAATAAACCCTTTTTCAACAGAGCCTGTAAACCTCATTTTTTGAGGACTACAGGATCTGTCGAAAAGGCTTTATTTTTGACAGATCTGTGTCTAGACTGCCGTTTTTTCCAAAAAAGCTCAGTTTCGAAAAAAAGCGGTGGCCATGTTTATGCTAATGAAGTGCAGGATATTTAAATCCCGGCTTCATTAGCAATTTCAACATGCTTGATTTACATCCCTCCATCGACAGAGGGATGCAGTCTAGACGTAGCCCCAAACTGCCAGGCGTGGGGACTCAACCTCCCAAACATGCTGAAATAAGAAGGTGTGAGGTTTTATAGCACGGATTCAACTAGAAAGTCATCCACACTGGTGTCTTAGAAGTTGTGATGGGGCGGCCTCACCCTGCCACCTCACTGAGGCAAACGCTGGACTGAGCTCTGGACTGAGCGGCGCATCGCTCCCAGGTGGTGCAGCGCATGTTTGGGGGGAGGCACGGGCAGATTAAAGGCCGCGCTGGCACTCTTGAGGGGAGGTGGTGAAGACGCAGGGGGAGCGGCCGGCGTCAACGCGGAAGCAGGGGACAGCCGGTGGGAGCAGGGAGCAGTGGAGGACGCCGCTGGAGGAGGAACCCCCTCGGGTCAGCGGGAGCAAGGGGAAGCCCCGGATCTGCCCGGGGAACGAGAGTGAGGGGGTGTCAGGGATCGGGCTCCCCCTCAGGCTACAGCCCAATCATCATCGCGGTCGCCGTCCCCCAAAATCACCCTTAGCTTGTCTTAGTGCTCCCCTTTTTCCCAGACCCAGGTGTTACTCCCGGCTTCTTGGTGGTTCAGCCCGCCTGTCCATCTTACCCTCCGTAGTGTAAGACCCTCCTAGGGCTCCCTCTGTCCAGCTCGTGAGGCGGTGGTCCGTGTACCCCTCCGGTCCTCCCCCCCCTTCGAGCCGGACCCCTCCGGCTTTTGAATCCCCCTCCGGTTTTAGCCCCGCCCCCCTTCCCCCGGGGCACGAGCTGATGACGTCAGTAGACGTCTGGACGGGGTCAGTGTTCCCAGCCCCGTCGGCAGCGGTGCGCTGCCGCCGCCGGGCTGGCAGGGGATTCACTGCGCGGGCGGGCTCTCCGTCCCCTGAGCTTGCCCCCCCCGCTCCTGCGGGCAGCCGGAGAGTGCGGGGGTCGGGACCTCCGCTGCAGCGGAGCCCGACGCCCCGTCACACATCCCCCCCATTACGTGGTTCGCCGTCCTCCCTGGCAGTCCTTCTTCCTCTTCCATTACCCTGGAAAAGAAGTCAGCATTTTTATGCTTTAGGCCCGAGCGATGATGTATTTCAAACTTATATGGTTGCAGGGCTAGATACCACCTCATTATCCGCGGGTTGGTTTCTTTCATTGTTTGTATCCAATGAACTGTAGGATGAACTCTTTTGTGAAATCCGGTTGAATCAGGACAGGCGCCCTCATTAATCCTGTTTTCAACCGGTGGAAGGCTCGGGCACACTGTTCTGTCCACACGACCTGCTTTGGGCTGTTTTTCTTTGTCAGATCTGTCAGAGGTGCCACCTCTGCTGCAAACCTCGGGATGAATCGCCTGTAGTAGCCCGCCAACCCCAGGAATTGTCGGACCTGCCTTTTTGTTCGGGGGGGCTTAAAGTCCGCCAGGGCCTGCACTTTGCTGGCTAATGGCTTTAACTGCCCTCTCCTACCGTGAACCCCAAGTAAGTCACCTCCCGTTGTGCCAGATGACATTTGTCGGGGTTAGCGGTCAGCCCGGCCTGCCGGAGGGCGCCCAGAATGGCCCGCAAGTGCTGGAGATGGTCTGCCCATGACCCGCTGTACACACTATATCATCTATATAGGCTGCAGCGTATTGCAGGTGTCCCTTCAGTACGCGGTCCGTGAGTCTCTGGAAGGTAGCAGCAGCCCCGTGGAGCCCAAAAGGCATGGTTCTAAAGTGGTACAGCCCGAAAGGGGTGGAGAAGGCAGTCTTCTCGCGAGAGGCGGGCGTTAGGGTAATCTGCCAATACCCCTTGGTGAGGTCTAAGGTGGAGATATATTGGGCCCGCCCCAGGCGCTCCAAAAGTTCTTCCACCCGAGGCATAGGGTAAGCATCAAAGCATGAGATCGCATTGACCTTTCGAAAATCTATGCAAAAACATATGGTCCCGTCTGGTTTTGGGACCAGCATGATGGCACTGCGCCACTCGCTGTGGGACTCCTCTATTACCCCTAAGCGCAGCATTTTCTGGACCTCCTCCCGCACCGTATCCCACATCTTCCGTGGGAGGGGGCGGACCGGTTCCCTCACCTTACAGCCTGGTTTGGTGGAGACATGGTGGCTTGCCCAGGTGGTGCAGCCGGGCACGGTTTTGATTACTGACTCGAATTCCCGGAGCAGCCCTCGGATGTCTTCCCTTTGAACTGCCGTCAAATCGGGCCCTATATCCACGGCCCGTGTCGCCTCAAGGTCTCCAGCCCAGGGTCCCAGTTCCAGGGGAAGGGGCTGGGGGTCCAGCAGTAAACTCTCTCTCGGATTCCACTTTTTCAACAGGTTTATATGGTAAACCTGGGTACCTTTTCGCTTCCCCACTAATCGTACCTCATAGTCGACCTTCCCGACCTTCCGCACGACCTCGAACGGCCCCCGCCATTTTGCTAATAGCTTGGATTCACTGGCGGGTAGCAGGAGGAGGACCCTGTCCCCTGGTTTAAACTCCCGCACCCGGGCGTTCCCGGTTGTAGTAAAATGTCTGCCTAGCCTGCATCAGGTTAGCCTTTGCAAAGTCTCCCAGCTGACGTAACTTCTCCCTCAGTTGGAGGACGTAAGAGACCGTCCCCCGGACTCGGGTTTCCTGGTCCTCCCAGGTCTCTTTTAACAGATCTAAGATCCCTCAGGGTTGTCGCCCATAAAGGAGCTCGAATGGGGAGTACCCGGTGGAGGTTTGGGGGGACCTCCCAGACAGCAAACAGCAGTGCGGGCAATAGCTTGTCCCATTCATGCGGGTCACCTTCCGTGAACCGCCACAACATCGTTTTCAGGGTACGGTTGAAACGTTCAACTAACCCGTCGGTCTGCGGGTGGTAAACTGAGGTGCGTAGGGTTTTAACCCGCAGAAGGCGGCATAGCTCCGTCATTAATTTAGATGCTACGTTTGTCCCTTGATCAGTGAGTATCTCGCGAGGAATCCCCACCCGCGAGAAGATTTTCACTAGTTCCCCTGCCAGGGTCTGAGCCATAGTGTTCTTCAACGGCACTGCCTCGGGATATCGAGTGGCATAGTCTATTACTACCAGGATATATTGGTATCCTGCTTTTGAACGCTCGACCGGTCCCACTAGGTCTAAAGCGACTCAATCAAAGGGTATCCTTATTACCGGCAGCGGGACCAGCGGGGCTTTGGCTATCTCCCGGGGTGGGTGAGTTGGCACTCGGGGCAGGAATTACAAAAATCCCTTACCTGTCTATGTACGCCGGGCCAAAAAAACCTCTGTGTGATACGCTGTAGTGTCTTCTCTCGCCCAAGGTGTCTGGCCCAGGGATAAGAACATAAGAACATAAGAACGGCCGTACCGGGTCAGACCAAAGGTCCATCTAGCCCAGTATCCTGTCTGCCGACAGTGGCCAGCACCAGGTGCCCCAGAGGGGTGGACCGAAGACAATGATCAAGCGATTTGTCTCCTGCCATCCCTCTCCAGCCTCTGTCAAACAGAGGCCAAGGACACCATTTTATCCCCTGGCTAATAGCCTTTATGGACCTAACCTCCATGAAATTATCTAGCTTCTCTTTAAACTCTGTTATATTCCTAGCCTTCACAGCCTCCTCTGGCAAGGAGTTCCACATGCTGACTACACGCTGTGTGAAGAAGAACTTTCTTTTATTAGTTTTAAACCTGCTACCCATTAATTTCATTTGGTGTCCTCTAGTTCTTCTATTTAGGAACTAATAAATAACTTTTCTTTATCCGCCCTCCACACCACTCATGATTTTATACACCTCTATCATATCCCCTCAGTCTCCTCTTTTCTAAACTGAAAAGTCCCAGTCGCTTAACCTCTCCTCATATGGGACCTGCTCCAAACCCCTAATCATTTTAGTTGCCCTTTTCTGAACCCTTTCCAAGGCCAAAATATCTTTTTGAGGTGAGGAGACCACATCTGTACACAGTATTCAAGATGTGGGCGCATCATAGTTTTATACAGGGGCAGTAAGATATTCTGGGTCTTATTTTCTATCCCTTTCTTAATAATACCTAGCATCCTATTTGCCTTTTTGACCCGCTGCACACTGTGTGGAAGTTTTCAGAGAACTGTCCACGATAACTCCAAGATCTCTTTCCTGATTTGTCGTAGTTAAATTAGCCCCATCATACTGTACGTATAGTTGGGGTTATTTTTCCCGATGTGCATTACTTTACACTTATCCACATTAAATTTCATTTGCCATTTTGTTGCCCAATCACTCAGTTTGGTGAGATCTTCTTGGAGTCCCTTACAGTCTGCTTCTGTCTTGACTATCCTAAACAGTTTGGTATCATCCGCAAACTTTACCACCTCACTGCTTACCCCTTTCTCCAGATCATTTATGAATAAGTTGAACAGGATTGGTCCTAGGACTGACCCTTGGGGACACCACTAGTTACCCCTCTCCATTCTGAAAATTTACCATTTATTCCTACCCTTTGTTTCCTGTCTTTAACCAGTTCTCAATCCAAGAAAGGACCTTCCTCTTATCCCATGGCCATGTAATTTACACAAGAGCCTTTGGTGAGGGACCTTGTCAAAGGCTTTCTGGAAATCTAAGTATACTATATCTACTGGATCCCCTTGTCCGCATGTTTGTTAACCCCTTCAAAGAACTCTAATAGATTAGTAAGACAGGATTTCCTTTACAGAACCCATGTTGACTTTTGTCCAACAAATTATGTTCTTCTACATGCTTCACAATTTTATTCTTTACTATTGTTTCGACTAATTTGCCCGGTACTGAAGTTAGACTTACCGGTCTGTAATTGCCCGGATCGCCTAGAGCCCTTTTTAAATATTGGTGTCACGTTGGCTACCTTCCAGTCATTAGGTACGGAAGCCGATTTAAGGGATAGGTTACAAACCACAGATAATAGTTCAGCAATTTCCCATTTGAGTTCTTTTAGAACCCTTGATGAATGCCATCCGGTCCCGGAGATTTGTTAACATTAAGTTTTTCTATTTGTTCCAAAACCTCCTCTAATGACACTTCAATCCGGGACAGTTCCTCAGATTCATTACCCACAAAGGACGGTGCAGATTTGGGAATCTTCCCAACGCCTCAGCCGTGAAGACTGAAGCAAAGAAATCATTTAGTTTCTCCGCAATGGCTTTATCGCCTTGATTGCGCCTTTTATAGTTCGATCGTCCTAGGGACCCACAGGTTTTTTAGCAGGCTTCCTGCTTCTAATGTACTTAAAAACATTTTGTTATTTCTTTTGAGTTTTTGGCTAGCTGTTCCTCAAAATCTTTTTTGCTTTTCTTATTACATTTTTACACTTGATTTGACAGTGTTTATGTTCCTTTCTATTTATCTCACTAGGATTGACTTCCACTTCTTAAAAGATGCCTTTTGTCCTCACTGCTTCTTTTACATGGTGGTTAAGCCACGGTGACTCTTTTTAGGTCTCTTGCTATGTTTTTTAATTTGGGGTATACATTTAAGTTGGGCCTCTATTATGGTGTCTTTAAAAGTTTCCATGCAGCTTGCAGGATTTGGCTCTAGTCACTGTGCCTTTTAATTTCTGTTTAACTAACCTCCTCATTTTTGTGTAATTCTTTGAAATTAAATGCCAGGGTGCTGGTCTGCTGAGGTGTTCTTCCCACCACAGGAATGTTGAATGTTATTATATTATGGTCACTATTCCCAAGCGGTCCTGTAACGGTTATTTCCTGACCTGATCCTGCGCCCACTCAGGACTAAATCGAGAATTGCCTCTCCTTGTGGGTTCCTGCACCAGCTGCTCCAAGAAGCAGTCATTTAAGCCATTGAGAAATTTTATCTCCGCTTCTCTTCCTGAGGTGACATGTATCCAGTCAATATGGGGGTAATTAAAATTAGAGTGGGCCAGCTCCAATACCTTCCGGCGCTCGACGGCTGGTACCAATAACTGCCAGAGGACGCCCTCGCCCTCCCCGGCCTTCGTGACCTGGTAGAGTTGGTCCCCTTGTACCTCAAAGAAGGGGCCTTGTTTCAGCTTCTCCTCTTCGTCCTTTTCCTCGCCCATTCCGTCTGCTTGCTCCCATGCCCGCTGTAACGATGGGTTGTCCCGTTGTTCCCTGACGAAGTCCCCCTCGGTTCCGTCCTCTAGGGTCAGACTCCATTCTTGCGGTTCTCCTACCTCTCCCACTTCTGTTTCGGCCATACTCGAGCCAGCGTTTGGGGCATGTCTTACTGGGCGGGCGGCCAGTGCGCTCTCCGGGGGGCGACCGTCTGACCTCCCGGATGTCTGTGGGTTCCACCCTTCGATGAGTCATTTGAAGGAGGGCCAGTCTCGGCCCAACAGCACCGGATATTCTAAGTTTTCCGCCAAGGCAACCTGGCAGATCGCGTCCTCTTGCCCATCGGACATTCTCACCCAGGCCGTGGGGTAGGACTTCACGTCTCCGTGCACGCACTTCAACCAAATAGGGACTCCAGTCGGCTCTGGGCTGGGAACCAGGGAGGTTCGCACCATGGTCTGCCCGCAACCCATGTCTACCAGCGCCCAGACCTCTCGCCCCTCCACCTTTAGTGGGACCAGGATCTTCTCCTTCTCCTTGGGGCGGGCCCTGGAGCCGAGAGCCACCACCTGTCCGAAAGAGCAGTCCATAAATGGACAATCTCGGCGAAAATGTCCTTCTTGGCCGCATTCATAACACGTGCCTCGGTTACCCGTACCTAATCCTGGGGTGCGGGTGGGTTCCTCCGCCCTCTGGGTCTTATCTCCCCCTGTCTCCTTCCCCTAGGATATTGTCCCAGGTGGGGGTCAGGGATTCCCCTCCTGACCTTTTGACACCCCCGTAGGTCCGTCCCCGTCCCCCTGAGGAGTCCGGGCCCGTCCTACAGGGGGCTGCTGGGTCCGCCCCGCCCCCGGTGTTCTGGCTGCCTCCCCTGGGCCTTCGGCCGATAAATAGGCCTCCATCAAGGTGACCGCGTCGGCCAACGTTGAGGGTTGTTGCCGCCGCACCCCCTCCTTTGGGCGTCCGTGGGCAAAATCTGCAGGAACTGCTCGAGAACTATAAGGTCGACCAGCTGGCCGCTAGTCCATCTCTCGGGTTCCAGCCACCTTTGGCACGCCTCCCGTAACTTTTGGGCGACCGCCTTAGGGCGGGCCCCTGGTGGATACCGTTCTTGGCAAACTTTTGCCTGAACGCCTCGGGTTCACCCGATTTGGTCCAGAATTGCTTCCTTGACTTTATAATACCAAGGGCCTCCCGCGGGTCTAAACTCCTGTACGCTAACTGGGCAGGTCCTGAGAGATAGGGAGCCAGCAAAGTAGCCCAATGGTCGGCCGGCCACCAGGCTGCGGTCGCCACTCTCTCGAATGTTTCAAGGAAGGCTTCCGGATCGTCCTGAGCTCCCATCTTAGTTAGGCGGATGGGTAACTGGGGTACTCTGCCAGGGCCCCCTTCGGCCCCTGCCCTGGCTAAGGCGGCCCCTTGTTGGAGCCATACTTCTCTTTGAGCCTGCTGCTGGTCTGCGAGCTCTCTTAGTAACTGTCTTTGCTGTTCTTGCTGCTGCGCCGCCAATTGCTGTAATAGGTGGGTTTGCTGTTGCTGCTGCTGGCGTTGCTGTTCGGCCAGCCATTGCCAGACTTCCTTTGCATCCATCTTCCCCACCTCTGCTTATACTAACAAAAAAAATTTTTTCCTCAAAAAAAAAAAAAAAAAAATCACCCTACTTCCAGGGTGTGGGGTCTTAACGGCCCACATTCTCCACCTTCTGTCAAGGATCGGGCTCCCCCTCAGGCTACAGCCCAATCATCATCGGGGTCGCGGTCCCCCAAAATCACCCTTAGCTTGTCTTAGTGCTCCCCTTTTTCCCAGTCCCAGGTGTTACTCCCGGCTTCTTGGTGGTTCAGCCCGCCTGTCCATCTTACCCTCCGTAGTGTAAGACCCTCCTAGGGCTCCCCTCTGTCCAGCTTGTGAGGCGGTGGTCCGTGTACCCCTCCGGTCCTCCCCCCCCTCCGAGCTGGACCCCTCCGGCTTTTGAATCCCCCTCCGGTTTTAGCCCCACCCCCCTTCCCCCGGGGCATGGGCTGATGACGTCAGTAGACGTCTGGACGGGGTCAGTGTTCCCAGCCCCGTCGGCAGCGGTGCGCTCGGCTGCCGCTCGGGGCTGGCAGGGGGATTCCCCCACTGTGCGGGCGGGCTCTCCGTCCCCTGAGCTTGCCCCCCCCCGCTCCCACGGGCAGCCGGAGAGTGCGGGGGTCGGGACCTCTGCCACAGCGGAGCCCGACGCCCCGTCACAGGGGGGAAGAAACGGGCCGGAGAAGGAGCGGAGGAAGAGGCGGCAGGTGTGGAGTGAGCAAGCCGACGAAGTGGAGCACCGGAGCGGAATGATTTAGGCGAGCCCCAGGGAGGGTCAAGCCACCCCCTTGAACAAGGGGGGCTCACCCTCGTGGAATGCGGAGGGTGGCCCGGAGGTCCCTGAAGTCGGGAGCAGCACGGGAGGCCCTACGCCAGTGGGACCACAACGCCTCAACGGGAGAAGACATCGGGGGTCGGTGCAATCCGAGGGCTATGCCGTGGTGTGGAGGAGGAGGCACAGCATTTAGTGGGGTAGGAAGTGGCCCAGGGAGGACAGCGAGCGGTTCCAGGGACGGTCAACAGGGTACGGGGATACCCCTACCAGACTGGTGAGACCACTATCTCCTGCCCTGAGGGCTCTGGGCCAGGACCCAGTAGAGTGGGTGGGCCCCGGGTCCCTCTACCCCACCATCACCACCCAGGAACTTGCTGGAGTCATAGAGGGGGCAGCGGAGACAAAAGTCTTCCACCTGGCCAGCATCAGTGCAGGGAGACTGTTAGTGGAGAATCCGACAACCCAAGGACCGAGCATCTTGGGGAAGGGTGTGGGATATCACTGAAGGGCTCGAACGCCCCTCAGGTAGCGGCCTACCTGGATGCCGACCACAGGCCCCATCGTTCAGACCACGTCACTGCCACTACCAAAGCGGGGCTAGAACAAATCCAGGGTGGGGTGCTCCCCAACACCGCAGGGAGGGTTCACTGCCCCACAAGCATTTGGGGGCCACTTGGGCCACTGACAGGTGGTGGAGAATGTGAGCACCTTGATCTTGACCCCTGGGATTAGGGATGGGGAGAGGGTGACCCCGATAGAAATATGGAGTCCTCAAAGTTGCTGGAGTGGCTGGTGGAAAGCCAGCGCCAGCAGCATCAGCAACAGATGCAAATTAGTCAGCAACTGGCTGCTCAGCAGCAGCGGCAACTGGTCAGGGAACTGTCAGAACAACACCAAGCCCAGCAGGACCGATGGTTCCAGCAGTGGGCCGTGGCTGGCTGCTCTGGGCCCGGCGTAGTGCTGATAGGGGAAAGAGAGGCAGGGGACGGACCCCAGCAACCCATACGACTAGCAAAGATGGGCCCCGGAAATGATACAGAGGCCTTCTTGGTTTCATTTGAGAGGGTGGCCACCGCCGCACAGTGACCACGAGCACTCGGCCATATTATTGGTGCTGTATCTGACAGGGCCAGCCCAGTTGGCTTATCGGAGTCTCTCTGATAGGGAGGCACTTAATTACCACAAGGTTAAGGAGGCCATCCTCAACCAGACCGGCATAAACTCGGAGACCTATAGACAGTGGTTCCGGCAGAAACGATACCTGCAGGGGGTTTGCCCCCAGGTGGTAGCTCAAAGGCTCCATGAGCTGGGCTGGCAATGGCTAGAGCCAGATAGGTGGACGGGGTCCTAGGTAGCTGAGATCATTGTTCTGGAACAGTTCATCCAGATACTTCCCGCAGGAGGGCAATGCTGGGTGCGGCAGCATTGGCCCACTGCCCTCAGCGATGCTGCGACCCTGATGGAAGATTACCTGGCAGTGGAGAGACTGGAAGAAGGAAGGACTGGAGGGAAGCTGGGGCGAGGGCACAGTGATAAATAGAGTAAGCTTCCCCAACCCTGGGGAAAAGTGGGACGGGGTTCTACATCCCCCTCCTGAATGCCTGATCAGAGGAAAGCAGGGATCAGCCGGGGTGTAGCTCCTGAACATGAGGAGATGTAGCTTTCACAGGGAAAGAGGAAGGGGAGCAAGCCCCAAAAGTGAGCACCCTCCCCGTAATGTATACTTTGAATGTGGCCAAGAGGGGCACTTTTGTAGAGATTGCCCCTTCATGGACTGCTCTTACGGGCAGGTGGTGACTGCGGAGGTGGGAGTCAACCCCCAAGAACAGGATCAGATCACGATGCGTGTTGCGGTAAACAGAGCCTGGGTGGTCATGTTGGTAGACTCGGGGTGTAGTCAAACTCTAGTCAGAGCTAACTTGGTAAAAGACCCTGAACCTGGGGAACCCCTAGTGCAAATGCAGTGCATGCATGGGAATATTAGGACATACTCCACAGCCTGGGTGACTATAGGGGACGGATGAAGAGAATGTGCTTGTCGAGTAGCCCTAGCCCCCGAGGTAGTTTACCCTGTAATCTTAGGGTGGGATTGGCCAGGGTACAGCCAGGCATTGTGAGAATGGAGCCAACAGATCCCACAAAACCCCGACAAGGAAACCGTTGGGCCGATAGTGGGGGCTCATGGAGAGGACTTGGAAGGAGATTTTGTAGCAGGGGGGAGACTTCTTGCAGGAGCAACGGGATGACCCCACATTAGGACCAGCCTGGGAACAGGCCCAAGACGCAGAGGGACAGGAGGAATCCAGAGATAGGAGGCCCCAAGGGCCGCGGTTTGAAGTAAGTAATGACCGCCTTTATAGAGTGATAGAAGGGCCCCGGGGAGGCGGGGGGGGAGACGAAGAGACACCCAGAGGTTCTTTTGGCCGGGCATTTATAGAGTCATCCGAGACTTTTGTAATTTGTGTCCAGAATATCAAAAGGCCAACCTGAGACTCGCTTCTAAGTCTCGTCTAATACCCCTACCCAGGGTAGGGGTACCTTTTTGAATGGATAGGACTGGACCTGGTCAGGCCCTTGGAGAGGTCGAAGTTGGGGTGTCAGTATATTTTAGTGGTGGTCAATTACGCAACCCGTTATCCAGAAGCGGTTCCCCTGAAGAATGTTACGGCAGCTACATTGGCAACAGAACTGGTAAAAATATTTTTGAGGGTAGGGGTACCTTGTGAAATTCTCACAGACCAAGGCACCAATGTCATGTCTAGACTCATGACAGAGTTGTGCCGCCTGTTGGCAGTAAAAGCTTTAAGAACAACCATGTACCACTCCCAAACTGATGGCTTGGTTGAACACTTCAACCAGACCCTAAAAGTGATGTTAAGGCAATTTGTAGAGGAGGATCCCCGGGAGTGGGACAAGCTGTTGCCTGCTTTGTTATTTGCAGTTAGAGAAGTACCTCAGGCTTCTACTGGCTTCTCCCCTTTTGAATTACTTTATGGGCCGCAACCTCAAGGAATTCTGGATTTATTGAAGGAAACATTGGAGGACCAGGCATCCTGGGTAATGGGCACGGTACTCTATATTTTAAAATTGTGGGAGAAACTCCATAAGCTAGGGGAATGTGCAGGGCTGGCTTTAGTAAGCGCGGGGCCCAATTCCGGGGGCGGGGCCTCGCATGCACAGGGCCCCGGCGGCACAGCGTATCCGTCGTGTGCCCAGGACCCCGCGCATGCGTCATGCGCCCCGGGCACTGCGCATACGTTGCGCGCCCAGGACGGCACTGCACATGCGCCATGTGCCCGGAGCATTGCGTACCCAAGGCGGCACTGTGCGTGCGCCCGGGGCCCCGCGACATGTGTCGTGCGTCCCGGACAGCACTGCGTGTGCGCCACGCACCCGGGGCCCCGTGCATGCGTCGCACGCCCGGGGTGTTGCATACCTGGGGCGGCACTGCACATGCATCGTGCACCCGGATGTGGGGCCCCCTTAGGTGTGGGGCCCCATTCTGGGGAATTGGCCGAATCGGCCCAAAGCCAGCCCTGGGAATTTGCAAAGGAGAATCATAGTAAGGCTCAGGGTAAGCAGGCCCAATACTACAACCATAGGGCTAAGCTAAGAATTTTGAGCCGGGAGATCGGGTAGTCCTCTTTTACCAGTGCGGGAATCGAAGTTGCTAGCGAAGTGGCAAGGCCCCTATGAAGTGGTACAAAGAATAGGGATGGTAGACTACAAACTGAGGCTACTGGGTAGGATACAAGAGACACGAATCTACCATGTGAATCTGCTTAAAAATTGACAGCCTCAAGGGGGGTTACTAATTATGCCCCAGGAGCCGGAGCCCGAGTTTGGTCCATGGGAGGGGATTTGAACGTGACAGAATCAGTGATCATGGAAGAAGACCTAGAGCTGCCCCAACTAGCAGAAGTTCAGGGTGTGTTAGCACGATTCATGCATGTCTTATCGACTCTGCCCGGGAAGACAGAGTTGACTAATCATTATATTGCTACCAAACCGGGCCAAAAGGTCCGGGACCATATACGCCCCCCTTCCGTGGAAAATATGGGAGCCAGTCCAACAAGAACTTCAGAAAATGCTCCAGTTGGGGTAGTCGAGGAATCGAAGAGTGAGTGGAGAAGCCCGATAGTTTTAGTACCAAAACCAGGGGGAGAGGGAGCTATCCGGTTTTGTATAGATTTTCGAAAGGTGAATGCGATCTCATGTTTCGACGCATACCCTATGCCGCAAGTTGACGAACTGTTAGAGCGACTGGGGGGGGGAGCCACTTAGCTTTCTACCTTAGATTTGACCAAAGGGTATTGGCAAATCCTGTTAACGCCGGCTTCCCGAGAAAAGACGGCCTTTTCTACTCCCTTTGGGCTTTTCCAATTTGTTACAATGCCATTCAGTCTTCATGGGGCTGCTGCAACTTTTCAAAGACTCATGGATAAGGTGTTGCATAACCACCAACAATATGCTGCCATGTATATCGACGACATTGTCATCTACAGCAGGTCGTGGGAGGAACACCTCCAACACTTAGAGGCAGTGTTAGCAGTGTTGGGAGAAGCACGCCTGACCACTAACCTGGGCAAATGCCGAATAGGACAAAAAGAAGTTACCTACCTAGGTTACATGGTGGGGGGCAGGAAGTTGAGACCTCTAATTGACAAGATACAGGCATTACAAGAATACAAGGTACCAACAACAAAGAAACAAGTCCGACAGTTTTTAGGACTGGCAGGGTACTACCGACGTTTTGTGCCCGATTTTGCCACAATAGTGGCACCATTGACCAATTTAACAAAGAATACTCAACGACGGCAAGTATGGTGGTCCAAACAGTGTGAACAAGCATTTCAGATGCTAAAACAGTACTTGTCGCAGGCTCCAGTATTGACCCAACCTGATTTCTCTAAAACTTTTATCTTACAGACTGATGCCTCCAAAGTGGGCCTTGGGATGGTCCTATCCCAGGAGGTAGGGGTGCAGAACACCCTGTACTGTTCATAAGTCGGAAGTTATTCCCAAGAGAGCAACAATATGCGACGATCAAAAAAGAAGCATTTGCGGTAAAATGGGCGATAAAGGCGTTGAGAGATTATTTATTGGGAGCAGTTTTTATTAGTGACTGATCATGCGCCTCTGCATTGGTTGAATGCCATGAAGGAGACTAATGCCCATATTATACGCTGGTATTTAGCCCTGACCATATGATTTCGAGGAAGCGCATACGCCAGGAAAGAGTCATGGCAACGTGGACTTCTTTTCTCGAGTATTTGAGGAAGAAAAAGAGAATACCTGCAGAGTGGGGCAGAACCTAGAGGGGGGTGTGTGTGACAGGGCGGCCTCGCCCCACCCCCTCACTGAGGGAAATGCCGCACTCTGGACCGAACAGCACAGCGCTCCCGGGCGGCACGGTGCATGCTTGGGTGGCTGTGCAGGCAGATTAAAGGCCGCACTGGCACGCCTGAGGGGAGGTGGTGGAGACTCAGGGGGAGTGGCCGGCGTCAACCCGGAAGCGGGGGACGGCCGGCGGGAGCAGGGAGTGGCGGAGGATGCCTCTGGAGGAGGATCCTCCCAGAAAAAGTCAGAGGCACCTTTAGTAAGGGGACTACACATGCAACAGCAGTTTGATTAAAGTGATGGTCATATGTTGGCATATTTTGCATAGCCAAAACTCTATAGTGTAGACAAGGCCTTAGGGTATATCTTCATTGAAAAAAGAAATGCAGGAGCAAGTCTCAGATGCCAGGTCTACAGCCTAGGTCTCACGGGGCTCCCTCTATGGTGCTAAAAATAGCAATGTGGAAGTTCTGGCTCAGGCTGGGGCTCGGGCTATGAAGGCAGGGGGAGCAGAATGGTGCTTCAGAACCTGAATTCCTGCCTGAGCTAGGATAGCTACGTGGTTATTTCAGTGCATAATGTAGCCTTAGTCTGTAGACCTGGGCTCACTTTTGCTGCCATGGGGTTTTGGACATTTTTTTGGTTATGCAGACATATCTCTACTTAGCAGCTATTCAATATTTTGTTTTCTTCTCATTTGGTGTGTGGCTGTAGATTTTATTTACTACACACTATACATGCCCTGTTCTGGTGAGAGAATGATTAAATTCCTCATGGCACTTGCCATTGTAGTATTCGACAAAGTCCCAGCCCTTGCCCTTTCTACATTCACATCAGGCAGCTTCCTTGTCCACTGGCCACTGGAAGCAGATGAGACAAACTGCCTGCACAAGGATCCAACATCCCTGCAGCAGCCTAGAGCAGTGTTTCTTAAACTGTGCCATGGTACACCGGTGTGCTGCGAGACAGTCAGAGGTGTATTGTGGCCTCTTTTAACTTTTTTTTTCCTGGTGGAGACGGAAGCTCAGTAGGGACATGCGCAGAAATTAAAGGGGCCACAACACCTTTTTTGGGGGGGAGAGTTAACAATTTTTCCCCGGCTTTCAGCATAAAAAAAACGATTGTTTGGTGTACCACGGTCTTGAAAAGTTTAAGAAACACTGGCCTAGAGCATCAGTTGTGAAGAAAGTCCTGGTGAGCCCCTGATAGGAGTATGCTCAGAGCAGATAATTTTAAGGGAATTTAGCAGTTAAATTTAAGAAGTATCTTCTGAATATTCACAATTTCCAAAGATTTGTAACTTGGCCAAATGTTGGCACATTTCCTTGGAGATGGAAAAACATGTCCTTGACATCAAGGCAACCTGCCAGAATTTAAATCTCGGCTCCAACACCTGGAGGGTGCTAGAGCTTCTCAAAAAAGAGATCTCTAGCATCTTTCAACATGGGCAAAACAAGTTATTTTCCTCTAGTCTTGCTGTCAGACACAGCTGAACTTTTTAGGATGAAATTTTTCCAGAAAAATTCAGCCTGTGGCAGGCATCCAGCATGAAAAATATCCTGCCCAAATGG
Source organism: Rafetus swinhoei (assembly GCA_019425775.1). Taxonomy (NCBI): domain Eukaryota; kingdom Metazoa; phylum Chordata; order Testudines; family Trionychidae; genus Rafetus; species Rafetus swinhoei. The sequence continues at coordinate 210,773,267 of CM033424.1, forward strand.
TTGTAGTGTGGGCAAAGTTCTAAACAACTGAAAATTGGCTTGCCTGTGGTGAGTGCTGGGGAGGGGGCGGGCACTCCCTGCTGTCTCCCCAAGCCAGGCCCCCTGGTAACCTCCTGGCTAGCATTGCTCAGAGAAGGGTGCTTCAAAAAAGGGGGCCAATCAGGGGCAGGAAGGGTCAGGCCTGTGGCAGGGGTTGTTGCCCTGAGCCCCACAGCTGGGGGTCACTCTGAGGGGAAAGAATTAAATCCATTGAAAGGCTTCACTGGAATTTGAAATAGAGAAAAGAATTTATAATTGATTATTTCCTTTTTATCAAAAAGAATAAAAAATAGGTTGACTTTATTTTGTACAAGTATGAAGAGCTAAGGAGACACATTACACTGCTCTACAGCCAAAATGCTTCTGAAATAAATGTAGTCAAACTTTACTAATTCTGGGTCACTGAGAACGAAAATGATGCTTAAAATTGTTGATTGGCTCTAGTTTTCAAGATATGCTATTGGGTCAGTATCTACGACCCTTGACTTGGGAATGGCGGAGGATAAGTGAGTTATAAAGGGAAGGGATCTCAATTTAAACCAGAAATGACTAAAATACATCTTTGACTGGATCTATGAATAAATCTATGACTGGGTTTGGACAGTACTTGCTTTTAGGCAAAACAATGAATGATGCAATCTGAAGCTGGTATTATACATAATATATGAATTGTATCATGTTATTCCTAGAAGTCATGGATGATGCAATCATAACGAAGCTTACATCACTCTGCTGAACAAATTGCCCTATATCAGCTCTAGAAATCATAGTGTCATGCTCTCTTATTTGTCAGTGTTTGATTTTGCAAAGGGACACATTTCTGTTTAGCCAAAGTGAGCAGAGATGCCTCGAACTTGTGTGAACAGTGCAGATAACTTCTGCTATGTTTGTGGTTAAGTGACTTTTGCATCACAAAAGCGCAGTATAACCACTATGGTTAAGAAAGCCTATCACCTCTATTTTGGCTGCAAAATTGGAGATCAGGACAAGAGGTGGGCCCCACACATATGCTGCAACACTTGTGCAACAAATCTTCACCAGTGGTTGAATAGGAAAACGAAATCTATGCCCTTTGCAGAGCCAACAGATCATACCAGCAAGAGATTCCCACTACATCAAGATAGATTGGCCACTCCGACAGTCATTGGAGCCTGGGAGGAAAAGTGTTCAGCATCCACCACTTGTTGAATCAAGGAAGATTTTGTTACCACCCTTACACATCAAGCTGGGTCTGATGAAGAACTTTGTCAAGGCCATGGACAAAACACAAGCAGCTTTCAAGTACCTCTGGAAAATTTCCAAGGTTAAGTGAAGCTAAGATAAAGGAAGGTGTCTTTGTTGGTCCTCAGATTCGTGAACTTCTTCGAGATGATGCATTTGACCACACTGCGTGGCAAGGAAAAGACGGCATGGAAAGCCTTCCAGTTAGTGGCAATAAATTTTCTCAGAAACAACAAGGCAGACAACTACAGGTTGTTGGTGGAAAACCTCCTCAAGGCATACAAAAGCCTTGGTTGCAACATGTCACTAAAGATACATTTTTTGCGATGAGCACGGTGACCGATTTCACCAGGACATTGCAACAATGGAGAAACGCTATCAGGGCAAATGGAGCCCATCAATGCTTGCAGACTGTTGCTGGACAGTGACAAGAGATGCTCCATTTAATGAATACAAGAGACAAGCCAAGAAGCGCCGAGTAGACACTGAATAGGACTAAACTATGTACATAATAGTTTTTGCCTTTTGTTTCATAATAAATTTTATTTATATAACCCTTTGCTGATTTTTAAAGTGTTACATAAACAGGACAGGTGAAATATTATCATGTAAAGCAACCATAAACACATGAAAAGACCTAGGTTTACAATTTATGATTAAAACTCTACTATCTACACAATATACATAGACGTAAAATGTAAAAACTTAAATATCTTGGAAATGGTAGCCAATCAGTTGTTTTAATTGTCATATTTGAATTCAGCACATCAAAATACATAATAAATAGCACATTTTATCTCTGAAGCAGACGACATCTAAAAAATTGTAGACCAGTGATCTGGGGAAAAATGAAAGTTTGGACTTCCATCATTATTCCTTTACAGTAGTTGAACTTAAAGTAATGAATCAGAGCTGTTTTCAAATCTGTTATTAGACTTCTGTAGCTGAAAATCATGATAAGTGTCTTCCACAGTCTTTGCAGGTTATTACTTTGTGACTGCACCAAGCTGCTAAAAACCCAGCAATGGTTTTGAGCCAATACACGTATATCCTTAGTGTTCTGGAAATGTGGTCGTTCTATAAATTATTCAAGTAATGTAGATGATTTTATTTGTATAACCTGTATACAGACATTAAATCCAAAACAATGTTTTAGACATAGTAAGGTACAGAATTATTACTCAAAGCCCTTTCACTTCAGTGCACCTCACTTAAACTTACCAGTCTAAGTAGGAACTTCTAAAGCTAAAGCTTCTCCTTTTCCATATTCCCTTTTACCCCAAGTTACCAGATCTTGTTCTGTTTTATCACTGGCTAGCTCAGATCTGTCACTGTGTAAAATACAAAACTCCTTCCTGTATGGCCCTACTTGATCAATTCCTTTTTAGCTGTACTTTCCCAAACTTCAGTTTTCATTATAACCAGCTTTGGCTACTGCTAGACTCCTTTGCCATAAGCCATATCTAGTGTAGGATCATTCTCTTTTCACTTCATCTTCAATACTGCTCATCTGTCTCTGTCAGAGGTGATCTTTCCAATTTACATAATCTTTTCTACTGCTTGTGAACATTTTATTTATTTAGAGAAAGTTTCTACTCTTCATATCAGCATACATCTCAATCTTAAAAGCTGTGTGACAGAAGAAATTGAAATATGGCAAGTGTCCAAAGTGGATAACAGCTGTGCTTTGTTGCTTATCATGCTGTGCTTCACAGTTTACAACATTTTTAAAACTATACCTTGCTTTTAGGGATGTTTTCTAAATATGTTAATTAAATAAGCCAAGATAGAAAGAAAATTTGAAATACAGAAATTCCTGCTTACAACAATCCTACATAGCCCAAGGATTAGCAACAGAGTTTGAAGCTCCAGATTTTGTGCACACACTTTTACTCCTTGTGTTAAAGTTTGTTATGCCCAGTGAACAAAAGGGAGAAATAGCACACTTTGCAGCAGGGGTGCTGGGACAAGTTGTATATTGAGGTACCAAGAATCATTGAACAAAACTGTAAAGTCTGAGTATAATGGAAGCTGCCTCAAGCCACGGGGTATGTGGTAGCTTCCTCAGGACACCTAGTTCCAGAACCTGTGCTTTACAGGATGGGTGGGGGAACTTAAGGCCCGGGGGGCTGGATGCAGCCCCCGGCTTGCTTGGATCCAGCCTCCAAGGCTCAGGGCTCTCCCCTCAGCATTGGAGAACCTGCACTGGTGCTCCAGCTTTCCCCTGCCGCCCTCCATGGAGCTGGAGCACACAAAATCTACTAGCCTGGAAAAGCAGTAGAATGTTGAAGGGATCACGATCCATGACTAATCACAAACAGGACTTGAAGTCTAGTAGTTATGGACAGGATGGCTAAGTATATTGATTTTGTCATTTATTCTGAAGGACAGTGTGGCTGAATGAAGGAAACTTGGTTTCTTTCTTCAGATCAGCAAGGAGTGATCTAGTACAAATTCAATAAATGTACTTGTAAAATGGCAGTTGGCAAGGAGAGAGAGAATTATATTACTAGCTTGCGGTATTACTCATCAATAAGGCTTTTGAAATGCACAGAAATATAAGCAGTGGAAGATGTGAGCTAAGAACTCATGGTCTCCTGGTTCAGTGCATTGTCCCCCTGAATCAAAGGAGATTATACAGAAATCTCTTTCTTTCTCTTCCCCACAAAAAATTGTTTGGCTCTGGAAAACTGTTCAACCTGGAGGCTGATTTTCCTTAAAAAAAATCAGACCATACCACATAAACTAAGAAGTTGAGGTTGGCATGTCATGTTCTTAGTACTGCCAGCCTCCAGCACTAGAACATCGTGAGTCAAACCCCAAGTAGTCATGAGATTAATAAGACAATGAGGTTTAAAAAAATGTGGTTGGCCTCCTGGTTGCTGAGGCTTTAGGGTGCACTCACTTCACGTTTTCAAGCTCTTCTCTGCAAAACAACCTCATCTAGGAAAATACTTTGGAAAAAAAAGAAAAACAATCTTGAGTTCTCCAGGAATTTTCCAATTCCAGAGGCAGAGGCTGTAGAAAACAACCAACCAACCAACCCCCACAAGTATTATGAGACTTGCAAAAAATCACAAGAGCTGGGAACACCGGGGTCTATTGTCCCCCAAACACACACACACAAAAGTCTTCATATAATATACATTTGTCAGTAGATCGTATGTGTCAGTGTTATGTACAGTTTGATTGCTAATTTGTTTTTTGTATTCAGGGTAACCCAGGACCAACAGGACTACCCGGGCTACCTGGACCAAAGGGAGATGGCTATCCAGGTGCACCAGTATGTGTTGTTCTATGTAATTTCTTACTGGTAATTAGATACTATACTTGTTGGTGTGCCACATAACATGAATAATTTCATGTTTAACGATAGCTATGTGGTTATGAGTTACAGTGAGTTTGCTGCGTTGAAGTGCCCAATTAGGTTTCTCTGTCATCTGAAGTAACAGGAGCATTTTGTTCACATTTGGAGACTTCTAATTTCTCAGCTCCTTCGTTTATTTAAAAAAAACACTTCCCTGTCATAATCCTGCAAATAATTATCACGGGGCGAATAGTGGCCACCCTAGGATTGCTGTTGAGGCAGTGGACTGTGGCGGCTCCAGACGGCTGCTTGGAGACCACTGCCAGGGGGCAGGTCTGACAATGAGAAGGGGAAAAGGGGGTAGTGCCCTGGGGCCCAGGGCTCCCAATTATGGAGCCCTGGGCCTTTAAATTGCCTCTGGAGCACTGCATGGCATGCTCCAGGTGCCTTTGAGGGCAGATTGGGGGAAGGGGAGTATGGTATGCTGCGGGCAGCACTGAGGGTTGGCTGCCTCCAGCCCTACCCCTTCCACCTGAGGCCCAACCCATGACAGGAGCACAGAGCCAGCCCCTCCTCCCACACACACACATCTTGCTCATGAGCCCTGGAAGTCTTTTGGCCCATCAGCTTGAGGCTAGTGGAGCATGATGCTCCAGCCATCCTGAGCCTGCTGCTGGGAGATGCCACAGCAGTGGCTAGTGTGGCTGTCCCTGGCCCCTGAACCAATTGACTGGGGTCAGCCACACTGGACCATGCAGAAGTCATGGAGTCACTAAGTCCCAGTATCTTGATTTGCACAACCTGCATGACAGACATGAAGCCCTACTCATGACTTTCCCTGCTGATCCTTTCCACACTATATTCATCCTCTCATAGTTCAATGATACTATATCTGTCCACATCCAAAAACTCACTCTCACCCCTTCTCCACTCCACACCCACCTCTCCAGTTACCTCACTCCATCTCCTTTCCCCTGGTCATCTTTAAACATACTGAACACACCATCTATAACTGTTCCTTCAAGTTTCTCTCCTTCACATCCATCCTGGAGCCCCTTCATGTGACTCAAACTGCACCAACATCTCTAACAACCTCAGCTTGGCCAAATAGCAAGGCCTATATTATAACCCATCCTCTTGGATTTCTCAGCTGTTTTTGACACCAAGAGTCATATCCTTGCCCTTCTTGGGATTTTGTGACTGTTGAGTCTCCTATCAAGGTTTTTAAGGGAAACTCTTCAGTACAAGTAAATTAAGATTCAGACAAAAATATCCAACAGCAAAAAAGTAGCAATTTGGAGCTAGGGATAAAACTCCATTCTTTGTGTCTTATGGTTTGGGAAACTACTCACTTTATTTCTCTGGTGTTGTGCTAGGGACCTCCAGGACTGCCAGGCTCTCCAGGACCAAGAGGCCCCAAAGGCTCCGGAGATCCTGGACAAAAGGTACCAGCACAATAGTAATGCATACAATAAAAATACCATCTATCTTCACAGTATGAGTCCAGCAAACCTGAGATGCATGACACATATGATGAAATGGTGCTTTGTGTCACTGTTATGTTTATAAGCACACAGGATCTTTATAGAGGGAAAGGCAAAACGCCGCTTTAAGAATACAATAGTAAAGCAGGTAGCGCACGCGCGCGCGCACACACACACACACACACACACACACACACACACACACACACACACACACACACACACACAGGGTATGTCTACACTACATTGCTCCATCAACGGAGCCATGTAGATGAGCTTTGTAGACATACATCAAAATCGCTGCCGCTCTGTGCCGATCAGCTGTTTGTCAGCACAGTGCAGTAGTCTGGGTGCTCGGTGGTCGACATCAAAAGCCTTTGTTGACCGCCCCGTTATGCCTCGTGGCATAATTTTATATTTACCAGTTCATGGTTCATGTTTCTCTGGTGGCCAACCAGATTGATTACAGATAGGAGTAGGGTTCTATCAGTCCGGACCGATGCTCCAGTGTTAGCAGGACGGGACCCAAAATTATGGCAAAGCAGCTTTTCTTAATAGTATTTTTTCTTTATTGAAATCTGTAAGTTTTGCACTTTCATGCTATAGTTAATTGCTGTTTGATGACTACTTATTTTTTTAAGTTCTACTTATATCACAGCTATCTTGTTCCATTGATAGGTGCATGCCTTATCTTTTAGAGTTGTCAGTTTGCCCTTTATCTGCATCTCAATAGGGGTATATAGAAATCTTCTGGTGCTTTTACATCTCCATTTGGCTTCTCTCTAGAACATTTGGTTCAGTGATGGCCTTAACACTTATCTTCTAACACACATTTCTCATTCACACACATGAAACAGAATTGATTTCTTTATTACACAGACACAATATGAATATTTAAGCAAGAACATTAAATTACAGTGTAAGCAAAACAGCCATTATACCCTTTTACTTATTTTACAATACTAATTTTATAACTTAAAACAAAAAACCTTAAAAATATAGTTCTGCCTTGGAATCAGCTTCACACACAAAATTCTGACTGGTACTCCTTTACTAACACACTAGGCTGTTCCTTTCTGCTAGTCAGAAAGGAAGGCTGGTAAGGTACACTAAAGCATATTACATTACATAAAGCCACATTTTAGCTACATGGCTACATCACTGTCAGATGTTGATTGTAACATCTCAGGCACAGTGAAAGCCCTGCCTTGTTTTATATGCCCAAACCCCACAGAGAATTGTCATAAATCTACAGGGCATCTCATCTGAGTGTTGGAATTTTCAGTTAGAATGCAGATTTAGCTGCAGAAGCTCATGCAGGCAGAAAGCTGTCTAGTGACTACGTCTCTGCAGAGAATCACATGCATTGCCTGTTCCAGAAAATACACAACATATCTTGTACTGATGCTAAGCTTACTTACGTTTTTGACAAGAATATGCAAATATTTGAAGAGTAGGGATGAAACTCTCAGATTTGGGGAAATCATGCGCCATAGGGGGGGTGCCATATTTATTTTGTTTCTCTCCACTCCCATCAACTTTCTCCCTCCTGTCATCTATTTCCTATTTGAAATGTGCAAATAATTAAACACTGGCCCGTGGGAGACTATACAGCAGTTTCTCTTTATTCTCTTTCCTCCAGACTTGTTTTTAAGTGTAGCAGTTGCACTGCATCTCTGTGGTCCAGCTATCACGCGGCCTCGACCATTAAAATAAATTAGGTGACACATATTATGAAAACAAATTGGAAGCATTTCAACTCTACACTTCTAATCATGTGTCACATTTAGTTTCTACCAGGTGCAATGCCTTTCAGCCACTGAGAACCTTTGAAGTGTTTTCTTAATATGCAGCTAAGTCCACTTAAAAATTTCTAAAAATCTCATTAATTCTATATTCACTATTCGTTCCTGGGAGTCATAGAAATGAGAGCACATGGTTTCCCTTCATTTCTAGATTTTTTGAGGAGAAAGGAGAGACAATTGGTATTTTAAGACAACCTTTTATCCTAAGCTTTTCCAAATATTTTACACTTGCACAGTGTTGAATCTCATGACATATTTAGTTTAAGCTATCAAGCTACAACAGCCATTCCCAAACTGTGGGTCTGGATCACTCAGAGGGTTGTAAGTTTATTATGTGTGTGGGAGGAGAGGGGTTAATTTGTAAGTGGAGTAACACTCAGAGGCTTGCTATTTGAAAGGAGTCACCAGTACAAAAGTTTGAGAACTGCTGAAACATTGTGGGTGGAGATTGTCTTTCACTTGCAGGCAACCTATTAAAATCTGGCCCAGATGTGTGGAAACCAAAAATCATCAACTGGAAATGGTTTGATACTTTTTCATAAAAAACTCAGTCACCACTGACTCCAACTAGCAATCTCATCCTCATGGCCAAGGACTGAAGGGGAGATGTAACGTTTCACGAGGCATACCGGAGCGGTCGACAAAGGCTTCCCTTGTCGACCGCGGCACGTCTAGACTGCCCCGCTGTGCCGGATTAGCTGATTGTTGGTGCAGTGCGGCAGCTGTGTTTATTTTAATGAAGCGGGGATTATTTTAATCCCTGCTTCTTTGCCTATGCTGAATAAACTATTTTACATGGCTCCGTCGACGGAGCCATGTAGTCTAGACATAGCCATGCTGATTCTGCAAAGAGAATGGCGGTCAGTGTTGCAGTGTGAGACCATTGTTTCAAAAAAGGCTAATATCCAGATAATACATTTGTAAGCTTTGTGCAGTACATATATAATTAACTTGACTGCAGAACAGATGGTCAGAAGAGAGAAAGAGTGAGAGTGATTGACCAAAGGATCAGATCTTTTTTCTCTCTTCTATATGTACAGGTGTAGGAATTCTGAGCCTTAGATAGGTTTTAGAAGGGGTAGGGGAGACATCTGAAATGCCAGAAACCCCCCTTCGCCCCATTAGTCCATAAACTGGACCCTTAGTAACAATTTTTATAAACTGTCAGACTGGAAATAAAATTTTAGCATAATGTACCTTCCATTCCATCCCTTCCCTCCTACCCCTCTCCCAAAATGAATACAAACAGTACACTAATCTCTACTTATTATAAAAGTACACTTGCTTAACAAAAGAGACTCAGTCATAAATATACACACTTGTCAATCTGAAATTCTACCAAGTACCATTAAATAAGAATGTTCCATACATCTGAATTGCAGCTCTGTTCTCCCTGCTTTCAAAGATGGCTTACATATGTGCACACTACAGAACAGGAATTTTGTATAACACAGGCCTGTTTCACGTGAAAACAAAGTTGAAACATGTGGAATGCATTCAGTATAGAGAGCACCAAATTTTCTATATCATAGACAGCACGGGCACAGGAAGCTGGTACTTAATCACAAGTGAATATAAATGCACTATGGCCAACTAAAGGAATGGTTAAACAAATCAATATCCTAGACAACACAACATTAGAAAAAGCCTAACCACCACTTATAAGAACATAAAAATAGCCATACTGGGTCAGACCAAAGGTCCATCTAGCTCAGTATCCTGTCTGCCGACAGTGGCCAGTGCCAGGTGCCCCAGAAGGTGGACTGAAGACAATAATCAAGCAATTTGTCTCCTGCTATCCATCTCCAGCCTTTGACAAACGAGGCCAGGGGCACCATTCCTTACCCCCTGGCTAATAGCCTTTTATGGACCTAACCTCCATGAATTTATCTAGCTTTTTTTTAAACTCTGTTATAGTCCTAGCCTTCACAGCCTCCTCTGGCAAGGAGTTTCACAGGTTGACTGTGCGCTGTGTGAAGAAGAACTTTCTTTTATTAGTTTTTAACCTGCTACCCATTAATTTCATTTGGTGTCCTCTAGTTCTTATATTATGGGAACAAGTAAATAACTTTTTTTTATTCACCCTCTCCACACCACTCATAATTTTATATACCTCTATCATATTCCCCCCTCAGTCTCCTCTTTTCTAAACTGAAAAGTCCCAGTCTCTTTAGCCTCTCCTCATATGGGACCCATTCCAAACCCCTAATCATTTTAGTTGCTCTTTTCTAACTTTTTCTAAAGCCAAAATATCTTTTTTGAGGTGAGGAGACCACATCTGTACACAGTATTCAAGATGTGGGCATACCATAGTTTTATAGAGGGGCAGTAAGATATTCTTCATCTTATTTTCTATCCCTTTTTAAATATTTTCTAGCTTCCTATTTGCTTTTTTGATTGCTGCTGCACAGTGTGTGGATGTTTTCAGAGAACTGTCCACGATAACTCCAAGATCTCTTTCCTGATTAGTTGTAGCTAAATTAGCCCCCATCATATTCTATGTATACTTGGGGTTATTTTTTCCAATGTGCATTACTTTACACTTATCCACATTAAATTTCATTTGCCATTTTGCTGCCCAATCACTCAATTTGGTGAGATCTTTTCAGAGAACTTCACAGTCTGCTTTCGTCTTGACTATCTTGAACAGTTTAGTATCGTCCGCAAACTTTGGTGCCTTACTGTTTACCCCTTTCTACAGATCATTTATGAATAAGTTGAATAGGATTGGTCCTAGGACTGACCCTTGAGGAACACCACTAGTTACCCCTCTCCATTCTGAAAATTTACCATTTATTCCTACCCTTTGTTTCCTGTCTTTTAACCAGTTCTCAATCCATGAAAGGATCTTCCCTCTTATCCTATGACAACCTAATTTACACAAGAGCCTTAGGTGAGGGACCTTGTCAAAGGCTTTCTGGAAATCTAAGTATACTATATCTACTGGATCCCCCTTGTCCCCATGTTCATTGACCCCTTCAAAGAACTCTAAGGGTATGTCTACACTGCCACCCTAGTTCGAACTAGGGTGGCTAATGTAGGCATTCGAACTTGCAAATGAAGCCCGGGATTAAAATATCCCGGGCTTTATTTGCATGTTCCCAGGCACCGCCATTTTTAAATGCCCGTGGTTGAACTACCTGCCCGCGGCTACGCGCGGACTAGGTAGTTCGAATTAAAGCTCTAATTCAAACTACCATTACTCCTCACTGCAATGAGGAGTAATGGTAGTTCAAATTAGGAGCTTTAATTTGAGCTACCTATTCCGTGCTGCGTGTAGCGCGGGCAGGTAGTTGGAACTACGGGCATTTAAAAATGGCGCCAGAACATGCAAATAAATCCGGGATATTTAAATCCGGGCTTCATTTAAGTTCGAATGTACATTAGCCACCCTAGTTCGAACTAAGTGTAGACATACCCTAATAGATTAGTAAGACATGATTTCCCTTTACAGAAACCATGTTGACTTTTGCCCAACAAATTTTGTTCTTCTACGTGTCTGACAATTTTATTCTTTACCATTGTTTCAACTAATTTGCCCGGTACTGACGTTAGACTTACCGGTCTGTAATTGCCAGGGTCGCCTCTAGAGCCCTTTCTAAATATTGGTGTTACGTTAGCTGTCTTCCAGTCCTTGGGTACAGAAGCTGATTGAAAGGATAGGTTACAAACCACAGATAATAGTTCTGCAATTTCACATTTGAGTTCTTGCAGAACCCTTGGGTGAATGCCATCTGGTCCCGGTGATTTGTTACTGTTAAGTTTTTCTGTTTGTTCCAAAACCTCCTCTAATGACATTTTAATCCGGGACAGTTCCTCAGATTCATCACCCACAAAGGATGGTGCAGGTTTGGGAATCTCCCTAACATCCTCAGCCGTGAAGACTGAAGCAAAGAAATCAGTTCGTCTCTCCGCAATGGCTTTATCATCCTTGATTGCTCCTTTTGTATCTCGATTGTCTAGGGGCCCCACTGGTTTTTAGCAGGCTTCCAGCTTCTAATGTACTTCAAAAACATTTGGCTATTACTTTTTGAGTTTTTGGCTAGCTGTTCCTCAAAATCTTTTTTGTCTTTTCTTATTACATTTTTACACTTAATTTGGCAGTGTTTATGTTCTTTTCTATTTACCTCACTAGGATTGGACTTCTACTTTTTAAAAGATGCCTTTTTCATCTCTCACTGCTTCTTTTACTTGGTTGTTAAGCCATGGTGGCTCTTTTTTAGGTCTCTTACTATGTTTTTTAATTTGGTGCATACATTTAAGTTGGGCCTCTATTATGGTGTCTTTGAAAAGTTTCCATGCAGCTTCCAGGGATTTAACTCAAGTCACTGAACCTTTTAATTTCTGTTTAACTAACCTCCTCATTTTTGCATAATTCCCCTTTTTGAAATTAAATGCCAGAGTGTTGGACTGCTGAGGTGATTTTCCCACCACAGGAATGTTAAATGTTATTATACTCTCACTAAATAACAAAGGAAATGCCAAAACCACCTCCCTAGTGTATGAATGACAAAGCCAGAACCAGTTGCAGGAAGAATACTCTCCAGACCTTGGCTCCTGCATCAGAAATAAGTCCAGAAGAGAGGAGACAGACTGTTTCCCTCCTATGCAGTCTCTGCTTATTTCATTTTCATGACAATATTATATAATCCTCACAACCCCTTCCCACAAGGGAACTTTGTTAAAAGGAAAAAAAAAACACAGGTGAAGTTGCTAAGTGACGTTTTGCAACATATTACATATCACACAATCATGTATACATCCCAGGGAATCTCACCTGCTACTGGCATGGAAAACAAATCCATTGCACTTATTAAATATGAGAAAGGGCTTTACAACTCCAACTATTTCTAAGAAATATATTTGTTTTTAATAGGGGTTAGGGGAGAAATGTATAACCATCATTGTACTATAGCCATGAGTGTCTGATAGCTATAGTCACTGATGTAATCATTTCTGTGCAACCAACATTATTCAACCAACAGAGGGAGAACTTGGGTGGTGAAATTTCACGTTTTCTGAAGGGTAGTTGTCATCTTTACAAAGTATTTTAAAAATATATATTATTTATATATATATATTTAAATAGTTTTTTTAGAACTGGAGGGGGATAGATGCATTAAAAACTTAATCAGCTTCTTGTTTGTCAAATAATCATTTGTTTGGAATTGGAAAAAAAATGAATTAAAGACATAGCTCACAGTGAATAGAGTACTAAATCTGTTGAAATTCTAAATGTGAAAATTAGCAAGTGAATCTTTCCACTGACTTCAAAGAGCTTGGATCAGTCCCTTAAAGGAAATGGAGGTTCTGTTAGAAAAATGGAAGAAAGCAAGGGAGGCTAAACAGGAGCTTCTGACATCACCTAAAAGGCACACTGTGCATTGCGGAATTGTAGGGGATATAGAAATTAATTTTACCAAATTTTCAGTAGCAAATGTAAACTATACTGTTGCATATCACATTCACCTATGATGCTTTTTCTCTGGGGGTATGTCTACACTACAGAGTTTTTTCCGGCAAAACGGTAGTTTTTCCAAAAACCTTGAGTTACATCCACACTGCAATTGTGTTCTTTCGAAAGAAAATTGACAGAACAGAGGAATTTTTTTCTGGCATTGGTAATCCTCTTTTTATGAGGAAAAAGCCTTTTTCCGAAAGAGCTCTTTCGGGAAAAGGTGTGTGTGGACGGGGAAGAGGGAGTTCTTTCAGAAGAAGATGAAAAAGCCAGGTCCCCTGGTAGCTACTTAGTCCATAGTAATCACAGTTTAAATGCGAGATAGTGTCCATGCACTGTGGCAGTGTGAACGCGCTCTTTCGGAAGAAGTTTTTTCTGAAGGTCTCTTCCGGAAAAGCTTCTTCTGAAAGAAGCCTGCAGTCCAGACGTAACATGGGGGGCACTGTGGTCATTCTCTCTGCCTATATGGTGGATCATCTTTACCTGTACATTTCCTTGTTTGTAACATTTAAAGAAAAAGAAACCCATCCTTTCGCTCCCCCCACCAGTACAATGAGACTTCAAAGATTTTCAGTGGAAAAGGAGTAGTGTTCATTGTAGAGCTAAACATATTCATGTTAAAAATGTACTATATTGTGTGTCACCTACCAATTGCCTCCCACATGTCACCTCTAATGATGATCCTCCTTTGTGAATCTGCATTGTCTTCTGGTAATCGTAATGCAGATGCTCCCTCTACAGGTCAGGTCAAGATTTTTTTAATTTTTTTTTTTTTAAGTAAGCACATGTAGACTGAAATGTTCTAACTGGTACCCTGTTAACTGAATTTTGTCTGTGAACTCCACAGAACTATCACAGGTTTTTAGTTCCTCTAAATGTAGTGTCTTTCTTTCATTCCCTTGCTTGTGTACATGCACACAGAGTTATATTAAGATTATAAGTTTTAAAACAAAATTATTTATACAACTGAATTAATAATTTTTTGTTTCAGTTATTCACTCCATATGAGCACTCCCTATCTACAAAATCTTTTTTTTTCAAACCAGCATTGCATTTTCCAATGATGATCTGCTAATCTGTTAGGGTGCATCTACACAGCACCGTAACTCGAAATAAGATACACAATTTGAGCTACGCAAATTATGCATCTTATTTCGATGCTATTTCGAAATAGATTATTTCATTATTTGGCACTGTCTACACAGCACCAAATTTCAAAATAAAGCACTATTCCGAGATGTCCCTTACTTCTCGTAGAATGAGGTTTATAGGGAAGTCGGAATAGCGAGCTCAAAATAACAGGCTTGCTGTGAAGTCACGGAATAGCTATTTCGGGATACTCCGGTATCCCAAAATAGCATTGCAGTGTAGACGAACCCTTAGCTATTTTGTCATTTTTACAATGATGTCTTATGCTGAGAAGACAGCTAAAATAAGACTCAGAATTCCTAACTGCTAAACAAAACCTTGCAAACACTTACCTTTCCTTCTCTTATAAGCTAGTAAGAACTACAAAGCAGTACTGTTGCTCTCAGGACAAATATATATTTGAGATTTAGAAACAGACTAATGAAGAACATTTACAATATCCATCAGTAAAAAGGATTCCTTGCAAAAAGAAAAGAGGATGTGTATAATTCACCTTTAGTTTCAGAATAGGTACATCACTGGCTGTATCAGGGTATAAATGCCCACCAGTGTGTTTCCAGTCTGTCCTGCAGAGTTCCCCAGTAGAAAGTGAAAAGGTGGTAAAAGTATTCTTCAAGTCTATTCATTTCTATGTAACAGGGAAAACAGCAAATCATGACCAGCTGTAATGATGATTTTGGTGGTGTCTACCTTTGTCAGTTAGGAACTGAATTGAGACCAAGAAATTTTAGTTAAGGCTCTGAACAGCTGACAGATGCAAAGGCACCTTTGCGGGAGGGTAGCGGGGGCTGCAAATGTGCATACTCTGATGCTTGCTCTTCCCGTTTTCCTGACTACCAGAGAGCGAGGGGGAAGTACGCAGCTTGGGTGTGTCTACACTGCACCCATGCTTGATATAAGCTAAGCAATTTGAGCTACACAAATTGCGTAGCTTATTTTGAGTCAATTTCAAAATAGGTTATTTCAAAAATTGGCACTGTCAGATTTTATGTTTACACAGTATTTATTTTGAAATAAATCACTATTCTGAAATGTCCCTTACTGCTCGTGGAACGAGGTTTACAGAGACATCAGAATAATGAGCCCGTTATATTTCAAAATAATGAGTGCACTCAAAAGACACGGAATAGCTATTTTGGGATACCACTGGTATCCTAAAATAGCACTACCGTGTAAACATAGCCCTTGAGTACATTTCTCTCACTCCTGGCTAGAGAGGAGAGGGGGCAGAGGAGTTCCTGTACCTGGAGTCCTGTGCAGATACAAAATTTGCATTGCCAGCTGCAAAAATGAGCCGCAGATATCTGCATTGACATCTAGGATGTGGACAGTTGCAGATATAAAGTGGATATCTGAAAATCTTCAGGGTTCTAGATACAAAAATTGCATCTGCATCCTCATCCATATCCTCAAAAATGAGCTGCAGATATCTGCATTCACATTTGTGCATGCAGATACCTGCGGATATAAAGCAGATATCCGTGGAATTGCAGGGCTCTCTGTACCCACTTATGCATGTGATCAATTCCATTAAGCTCGGGGGGATGACAAAGATGAATGCTGACAACGATGACTCACATGACCTGTGTTTTGGCATATAATACTTCTGACTCCATTCGCTGTTAGGTTTTATGAAAAAATATTCTCATTGTAGTTTTTTAATCTTTAATAGAATTCTTTGATTTATATATGTTTTAAGACATTGTATAAGTTTGACTGACTGTCTCATCCTGGATTTTTTCTGGAATGTATAATACATGAAATACAATACTAACGTTCTAAATGAAAGGATGGTCTCTACCTCAAGTATATCAGCTCACAAGTTACTAAATGGTAAATTATTATGTCTTTCTTTTAGGAGAGCTTGGAGCAAGGGGATTGCCAGGACCTTCTGGGCCTAGGGGAATAGGAATACTTGGTCCAAAGGTTTGTATAAGCCCATTTTATAGATCTGTGATCTTTATGCCTGAGTGCTGACAGTAATCTCTCCTACACTGGTGTAGCTCCTTTAACTACTGGATATGCACTGTTACAACTGAAATCAGAATCATGCCTAAAAAATAAAGACCCTGATCCTGTACCCACTTATATATGTGATGAATCCCATTTTTCTCAGTGGGCCTACTCATGTGATTAAAGTTAAGCGCACATGCAAGTGTTTGTGAGATTGGAGCCTAAAACTGAAGAGAGAACCAAACCACTAAAGCCGCTAATTAAATTTAGTAACACGGACTATGTTTTCTTCGGTTAATTTCTGTACTGTTTTCTTTTTAGGTTTTTTCTTTGAGAAGCTTTTTAAAAAACACATGTACATGCATTTATCACCCAATTAAATCTAAACCCTAAATCTAAATTAAATGTAAACTACATTCATGAATAAAAGGTATTTCCTTACCTACTTTTTCTCTTTATCCTGAGACCAACATGGCTCCCAGAATACAGCAAACTATATTTTAAAATAGTATGTATTGCTTAAGAACACAAATTGCTAGCAAAAACCAATGTAAGAAAATATGCTACTTACACTAAACTTAATAAGAAGTTACAGAATGAAAAAAATATTTTCACTTGAAAGAGAAAAATAATTTTATTTTAAAAATTTTGTGGCCCTGATTGAAGCATGTTTAACCAATTTCTGAAAGTAGTCTTTTCACCAGCATGCTCTATTTTTTTACAAACTTAACCTCAAAATAAATCTGTGTACAATCTTGAACATCTCTTGTCACAAACCATAGCAAGTACTTTTCAGTGGTCATTAACAGCTGGAAGATTTGTGAGTTTAAACAGCTGCATATAATGATACTTAAGACATCTAAGTTTTGCAGCACTTCTCAATAGTATCTACTGAATACAGGCACTTCACACAACATTGGAGATACTTCACTTACTGTGTTGGAGAAACAACAAAATAGTAAGATGAATTAAGACAATTTATTGTCAAACTTGAAGATGAACTGTAGCTCAGCGGTTTCTCTTTGAAGTCTGGTCTTGAAGTTTTTTTGCTGCAGGATGGCTACTGTTAGATCTGCAATTGTGTGTCCAGGGAGATACAATTGCACACAATTGCAGATCTAAAGGAAGCCATCCTGCAGCAAAAAAACCTTCAAGACCAGACTTCAAAGAGAAACCGCTGAACTACAGTTCATCTTCAAGTTTGACGCCATCAATTTAGGATTAAACAAAGACTGTGAATTTCTAGTTAACTACAAAAGCAGCTTCTCCTCTCTTGGTATTCACCTCCAGATCAGCTACTAGAAGTGGGCCTCATCCTCCCTGATTGGATTCACCTCGTTATCTCTAGCCTGATTCTGGCCTGCATATTTATACCTGCCTCTGGAAATTTCCACTACATGCATCTGATGCAGTGGGTCTTTGCCCATGAAACCTTATGCTCCAACACTTCTGTTAGTCTATAAGGTGCCACAGGACTCCTCGCCGCTTTTGCAGATTCAGACTAACATGGCTACCCCTCTGATAAGTATACTATATCTACTGTATCCCCCTTGTCTAGTTACTAGTTACCCCTCTCCATTCTGAAAAATTACCATTTATTCCTACCCTTTGTTTCCTGTCTTTTAACCAGTTCTCAATCCATGAAAGGATCTTCCCTCTTATCCCATGACAACCTAATTTACACAAGAGCCTTTGGTGAGGGACCTTGTCAAAGGCTTTCTGGAAATCTAAGTATACTATATCTACTGGATCCCCCTTGTCCCCATGTTTGTTGACCCCTTCAAAGAACTCTAATAGATTAGTAAGACATGATTTCCCTTTATAGAAACCATGTTGACTTTTGCCCAACAAATTTTGTTCTTCTACGTGTCTGACAATTTTATTCTTTACTATTGTTTCAACTAATTTGCCTGGTACTGACGTTAGACTTATCGGTCTGTAATTGCCAGGGTCTCCTCTAGAGCCCTTTCTAAATATTGGTGTTACGTTAGTTGTCTTCCAGTCCTAGGGTACAGAAGCTGATTGAAAGGATAGGTTACAAACCACAGATAATAGTTCTGCAATTTCACATTTGAGTTCTTGCAGAACCCTTGGGTGAATGCCATCTGGTCCCGGTGATTTGTTACTGTTAAGTTTTTCTATTTGTTCCAAAACCTCCTCTAATGACACTTCAATCCGGGACAGTTCCTCAGATTCATCACCCACAAAGGACGGTGCAGGTTTGGGAATCTCCCTAACATCCTCAGCCGTGAAGACTGAAGCAAAGAAATCAGTTCGTCTCTCCGCAATGGCTTTATCATCCTTGATTGCTCCTTTTGTATCTCGATTGTCTAGGGGCCCCAATGGTTTTTTAGCAGGCTTCCAGCTTCTAATGTACTTCAAAAACATTTGGCTATTACTTTTTGAGTTTTTGGCTAGCTGTTCCTCAAAATCTTTTTTGTCTTTTCTTATTACATTTTTACACTTAATTTGGCAGTGTTTATGTTCTTTTCTATTTACCTCACTAGGATTGGACTTCCACTTTTAAAAGATGCCTTTTTCATCTCTCACTGCTTCTTTTACTTGGTTGTTAAGCCATGGTGGCTCTTTTTTAGGTCTCTTACTATGTTTTTTAATTTGGGGTTTACATTTAAATTGGGCCTCTATTATGGTGCCTTTAAAAAGTTTCTATGCAGCTTGCAGGGATTTTACTCTAGTCACTGTACCTTTTAATTTCTGTTTAACTAACTCCTCATTTTTACGTAATTGCCCTTTTTGAAATTAAATGCCAGAATGTTGGACTGCTGTGGTGTTCTTCCCACCACAGGAATGTTAAATGTTATTATATTATGGTCACTATTCCCAAGCGGTCCTGTAATAGTTACCTCCTGGACCAGATCCTGTGCTCCACTCATGACTAAATCGATAATTTCTCTCTCCTCTTGTGGGTTCCTATACCAGCTGCTCCAAGAAGCAGTCATTTAAGGCATTGAGAAATTTTATCTCTGCATCTTGTGCTGAGGTGACATGTACCCAGTCAATATGGGGATAATTGAAATCCCCTATTATTATTGAAGTTTTTATTTTGATAGCCTCTCTAATCTTCCTTGGCATTTCAACGTTGCTATCTCTATCCTGGTCAGGTGGTCGATAATATATCCCTACTGCTATATTCTTATTAGAGCATGGAATTACTATCCATAGTGATTCTAGGGAACATGTTGATTCATTTAAGATTTTTACTTCATTTGATTCTACATTATCTTTCACATATAGTGCCACTCTGCCACCCGCATGACCTATTCTGTCCTTCCGATATATTTTATATCCCGGTATGATTGTGTCCCACTGATTGTCCTCATTGCATCAGGTTTCTGTTATGCCTATTATGTCAATCTCCTCCTTTAATACGAGGTACTCTAGTTCACCCATCTTATTATTTATACTTCTAGCATTTGTGTAGAAGCACTTTAAAAAATTGCTACTGTTTATTTGTCTGTCCTTCCCTGATGTATTAGATTCTTGTATATGTGATTGTTTTTTGTCTGATCTGGCCCATACTTTATCATCTCCCCCCCTCTCTTTCTGACTAAAACCTAGAGCATCTCCATCAATGGACTCTCCTCTAGGAGAAGTCTCCGTTCGATCCACGTGCTCCTCCACACCAATCGGCTTTCCCCCATCTCTTAGTTTAAAAACTGCTCTCGGCCTTTTTAATGTTTAGTGCCAGCTGTCTGGATCGAGGATCCACCTTGGTTTAGGTGGAGCCCATCCTTCCTGTATAGGCTCCCCCTCTCCTCAAAGCGTCCCCAGTTCCTAATAAATCTGAATCCCTCCTCCCTACACCATCGTCTCATCCACGCATTGAGATTCTGAAGTTCTGCCTGCCTAACTGGCCCTGCATGTGGAACAGGAAGCATTTCTGAGAATGCCACCATAGAGGTCCTGGATTTCAGTGTCCTTCCTAGCAGCCTAAATTTGGCCTCCAGGACATCTCTCCTACCCTTCCCTCCTATCCTTCCCTATGTCATTGGTACCTTCATGTACTATGACCACCGGCTCCTCCCCAGCACTACACATTAGTCTATCTAGATGCCTTGAGAGATCCACAACCTTTGCACCAGGCAGGCAAGTCACCATATGGTTCTCCCGGTCATCACAAACCCAACTATCTATGTTTCTAACAATCGAATCACCCACTCTTCCTAACAACTGACGTTCTCTCCCCGGAGAGGTATCCTCAGTGCAAGAGGATACCATAACATCCTTTGGAAGGAGGGTCCCAACTATGGGATGGTTTTCCTCTGCTCCCATTGACTGCTTTCTTCCCCTGAGCCGTTCATCCTCCTTAACAGCGCTGGGGCTGTCAGACTGGAGGTGGGACGGTACAACAGTGTCCCGGAAAGCCTCATCAACATACTTCTCTGCTTCCCTTAGCTCCTCCAGTTCTGCCACCCTGACCTCCAAACCCCGAACTCAGTCTCTGAGGGTCAGGCGCTCCTTGCACTAGGTGCACATGTAACACCACCAGGTGGAGTTGAACCTGGGATCTCTGGAGTTGAGTACAGGAGCCTCTACCCTCTGAGCTAAAAGCCAGGTTGCTTTTAGCTCAGAGGGGTAGAGGCTCCTATACTCTGCTTCCAAGGTCCAAGGTTCAAATCCGCCTGGTGGTGGTTACAACTGCGGGCTTGTCCGGGATCTCAACTGGGTCTCTGAAGCTCAGGACGTGCTTCCTCACCTAGGGGAAGTATGTAACCCACACACTAGGGCTATGTCTACACTCGCGGCTTCTTGCGCAAGTATGGCTGTTCTTGCGCAAGAATCTGCAGAGTGTCCACACTGCCCGCCTGCTCTTGCGCAAGGAAATTTACAGTACGGCATGGTAAGAGAGGGCTCCTTGCGCAAGAGCTACTCTCTTTTTTAACAGGTGCAAGCTCTCTTGCGCAGGAGCTCTTGCGCAAGAGGGCAGTGTGGATGCTCAGCAGGGATTTCTTGCGCAAGAAAGCCCTATGTCTAAAATTGCCATCAGAGCTTTCTTGCACAAGAGAGTGTCCACTCTGCCATGGGCACTCTTGCGCAAAAGCACAGCTCGCACATGGCAGTGTAGACATTTTCTTGCGCAAGACTTCTTGCACAAGATGTTCTTGCGCAAGAAGCCGCGAGTGTAGACATAGCCCTAGTGTGGTTACTGAGCAATGCAAGTGGTACCTAGACCACAGCAAAAGCTAAGATCAGGAGACCTCTACAGGCTGGGTTGGGAGGTAGCTGGCTTTTAGCTCAGAGGGTAGAGGCTCCTATACTCCACTTCAGAGGTCCCAGGTTCAAATCCACCCCGTGGTGGTTACACACACATATGCCACCCTCCCACAGGGCAGGTAATCATATGTGTTACACTTGACACAATAAACAGGATAGCCCCCACTCTGCTGCTGGCTTCTGTCTGCATTTTCTCCTGTGAATAAATTTGATCATAGACAGGGTTTTTATTTAAATGTTTGGGATATAGATTATAAAAGTTTTATGTTTAAAGAAGGTCAGAAGTAACTAGTGGCCTTTAAGCGCCCCCTCTAAACTCTGCTCTCAAAACTCCCTCCTGTTAGCAATCACCCTAACAGGTGATTTGTGAGTTAAACAGCTACATATAAAGATACTTAAGACATCTAAGTTATGCAGCCTTCTCAGTAGTATCTACAGAATACAGGCACTTCACACAACATTGGAGATACTTCACTTACTGTGTTGGAGAAACAACAAAATAGTAAGCTGAATTAAGACAATTTAGTGCTTTGGTCTTTCTTAATCACCATTTCTTATTTGTAGTCAATGAATAGCTTTCAATTCAAAGCCACAAGATTTTACTTTTAACACATCAGATTGAAAACATAGCAAACGATACCCATGATCTCGTATATAGTTCTTAGTTGGTAGGTGAGGTGTAGTTGAGAACCACAGATTTCCAGGGTCCTCCAGGAGCAGAGAGACTGTATATCTGGTGCCCCACTCTGCAGGGTTACAGCATTACATCCTCCCTGCCCTCTTTAGGGTATTGAAAAACCCCAAGGGAGTAGGGAGAGAACAGCCCTTGTCAGGGTGGCCGACAGCCTTGCTGGGCCCCTGGGACAAGTGGGAGGGCCCCAGCTCCATGCTCCTGAAGGGGCGGGGCCTCAGACAGAATAGGAAGGGCAGGGATAGTCAGCCCACAGTGCCAGCTAGAGTATGCTGCACTGTTCCCCTTCCCCCCTGTCAGTTCTTAGCGCTGCCTGGAATGCGCCACATGGTGCTCCGGATGGCAATTTAAAGGGCTGGAACTCTGGCAGCTGGGAGCCCCAGTCCCTTCTGAATCGCCATGGCCTGGGATAACTGTCCTCTTTGTCATCCCCCACCCACCACATTGGCAGGCCTGGCCTTTGTAGTTCGTAGCACACAAAGGTTGCAGGTCTTCCTGGCCTTTATACTTTTCTCTCCCACGATGTAAGGACCAGGTAGTGTGTGGCCCTGAAACAGCATGCTCAGGCCCCACCAGACGTGGCACAATAGGTGTACCTGGAGACGTGCCACACAATAGGCTAATATGCACGACAGCCTACAGCTGGGCTTACAAAGCATCTGATGTCTCCACTGCTTTGCCCTTTGTGTGTTCAGTTCCACAAGAGCAAGCGTACAATGCTGCCCCACCAGAAGGTTTTAGGCCCACTTTGGACAGGCATAACTGACTACATAATGTGCAAAGCACTAGAAAATAAGGCTTGGCTTCATTGGTATAATTATTTATTTATTTTAAATATTTTTACCCCACCTCTCTATCTGAAATATTCGAGGAGGCTTACAAAAAAATTTTAAAACACAATACAAATATATATCAAAATTTAAAATACGAGACCCCAGAAGGACATAAAACTGACTAAAAGCATCTCAAGAGAAGGAACACACACACACAGACTCAAACACCAATAAAAATACAAGTTAAAAGGGCGGCTTTAGCCTGACACCAAAACAATGTTAAAGTTGGCGTCACGCGAATATCCGAGGAAGAGAATTCCACAGCCTGGGAGCAAAAGCTGAGAAGGCCCTGTTCCACATAGATGTTAATCTTATCTCCATAAGTGGGGGAACACTGAGCAGAGCCTCCCCAGCTGACCTCAATCCCCAGGCAGGTTAATATAGGAGAAGACGGTCCTTCAGATGCCCCGGACCCAACTCGTTTAAGGCTTTATAGGTCATAACCAAGACCTTAAATTGTGCCCGGAAACATACCGGAAGCCAGTGCAGCTGCAGGAGCACTGGCATAATGTGCTCTGTATAACGAGGATTAGTTAAAACTCGAGAAGCCACATTCGGGACCAATTCATTCTTTAAAGCTTTGAGATGAGTTATCCCCTTGGTTACTGTGGTGAGTACTGGGTGTAAGTACTGAACTCAAGAATCACTTCAATGTAAACTGTCAACCAGAGGAAAATCAGGGCCAGAGTCCCAGATCTAGTCTATACTGTGGTTTAAGTTGATGTAAGTTATGTAAGTTATGTTGCTCAGGGGTACAAAAAAAATCACCCACACACTCCCCCCGAGCAAAACAGCTTACATTGACCTAACATGGGGTCTACACTGCTCTACATCAGCAGGATACACTCTCCCATTGACTTTGCTTCCACCTCTTGAGGAGGTGAAGTACTGCAGTTGATGGGTGAGCACTCTGCCTTCAACTTATTTCATCATCACCAGACCCACTAAACTGACACCACTGCATTGACTGCAGTGGCGCCAAGTTAGTATGCTAGTGTAGAGAAGTTCTTAGAGTTTTAAAATGCTTCTTATCTTACCTTTGCTTGTTGTTAATGTGTTTTGATTAAGAGTAATTGAGAGTCCTTAAACTAATTCTTCTCTCTGTGATGTACAATGCTTAACAGGGAGCTATGGGACAGAAGGGTTTGCCAGGGCCACCTGGTCCTCAGGGGGACAGCATACAAGGAAGCAAGGTAACCAATTTCAATATGTTTAGCAAGAGATCTCTGTTTAAAATGGTCTTTTGCAGAGAGTCTTTGATTCTTTTTTTTTAAATGACAAAACTGTGAAACAGCATATTTCTATGTACTATAAAAGATCTAATCGGATTACCCTCTCACCCCCGCCAAAATGTTTGATCCATAAAAAAGGAGGAACAGAGACCTGGGATGGAATCCTGGTCCCATTGCTGTCAATGGGAGAACTCTGACTTCACTGGGGTTAAGACTGCAGCTCAGGTTTTACTGCTTCTCTGTGGCATTAATCCTGGTTTATGCTAGCGCAGTTCTATACCTTAGCTTGGGAGTGACAACCTAGAATGGTATCAGGCTGTCCCAGTACTACTTTTCCCCTGTCACTTTACCACAAAAAAAAAAAAAAAAAAAAAAAAAAAAAAAAAAAAAAAACAGAGAACACTTGGTATGACTTTAGAGCTAGTCTACACTAAAAGCACTACTTCAGCACAGCAGCACCAATGCAGTTGCACCACGCTAGTGTGTCCGGTGAAAAAGCTGTATGCCAACAGGAGACAGCGCTCCACTCCATGAGAGGCAGTAGCTACGTTGGTGGGAGAGCTTTGACATAGGCCTGTCTATACCAGCACTTAGCTTGGTGTAAATTACATAATTGTACATACATTATAGCCAAGCAAGTAGTAGTGTAGACAAGCCCTCAGAATTCTCTAGCAACTGCTCTGCCTGACTCAGAATTGCTACTGACAAGTTGTAGAGAGAATGACATTCAGCCCTGTGTGGCCGCGGAGATGATCACTGTGGTTTGAAGCTAAAACCAGAAAAGGGGGGACACAAGAATAGCTGAGTTTCCAGAGTGGCTTGGAAGTTTTAGTGAAAAACAAAATCTGCTGTGCCCTAGAGCCTAATCCTATAAATTGCTGAGGCCTCTGTCAGCTGCCCAGCTGACAAAACTGTAATAGAAGCCTAGTATTTCAGGATCTGCAGTATCACAAATTAAGTAGGGCCTTAATGATAATTGTAAAAAGTAAAAAATGCCTTGAGCATCGTGCCCCTGAATGTTCCTCCACACCTCCCTCATCTAATTCGGGGCTGGGGACGGAAATGGGGAAATTGCCCAGGGGCCTGGTGATTCAAAGGGGCATGGGGCTCCCAGCTTCTGTCGCTGCTATTGTGGCAGCTGGAGCCCTGAGTCCTTCTAATTGCTACCAGAGCATGCTCTGTGTGGCTCTGAGGGGTGAGCAGGGGTGTGGACAGCGCTCCAGCTGGTGTGGAGGGATGACTGCCCCTGACTCCACCCAAGACCCCAGCCTTCTGGAAGTGCAGAGCCATCCCCTCTCCTCACCTTGTCCAGGAGTCCACGGATGCTGTCATCTCCCCTGCCCCCAAGGGAGCAAGCCCCACAGTTTGAAAACCTCTGGCCTAGAGATTAATAACAAACATGAAAAGCTCCAGGGAACATAGTTCTTGCCTTTCATTTTACTATGTGCATTAATACAGTATTAGTGTTGCATAGCTAAAAATTTTTGAAAACTCAGGTTTTTCCCACGGCACAAGTTTTTTGCCAGCCCTGCTCCAGTTTTAGTTTTTCTACAGATAAAATATTCCAGTCCTAGTTCAGAGAGTTTGGAGCCAGAGGCAAAGAGACTGTCTGACAAATCCATGGTAACATGGTTAAAACCAGCAGTGTAGATGCAGCAGTAAAAGCTTCAGCACAAGCTACCGGTGTATGTACCCAGTGTACTTGTGCAACCTTCGCTGAAACGTGTGCTGCTGTGGCCACTCTGCTAATTTTAGCTAGCTAGGCTATGTCTACACTCATGGCTTCTTGCGCAAGTAATATGCAAATGAGGCTAAGCGTGGAATATCGCCAAGCCTCATTTGCATACCTAATGAGCCACCATTTTTTTCAGAAAAGGCTCTTGCACAAGAAGGAGCATCTACACTGCCTTCTTGCAAGAAAAACCCTCGCAATGCCGTTACACCTATTACTTTTCAGGAAGAACGGCATTGCGCAAGAGGGTTTTTCTTGCGCAAGAAGGGGCAGTGTAGACGCTCCTTCTTGCGCAAGAGCCTCTTCTGAAAAAAATGGTGGCTCATTAGGTATGCAAATGAGGCTTGGCGATATTCCACGCTTAGCCTCATTTGCATATTACTTGCGCAAGAAGCCGCGAGTGTAGACATAGCCCTAGTGTGGCTAGGTTTACTTGTGCTGCCATCACACTTTGGATTGGGGTGTAGATAACATGGCCAAATTGTCATTAGGCCTTAAAACTATTGGGGGCTATAGCAGCATTCCCTGTGGCTGTGGAAGCTGTGCTTTAAGTAAGACGAATTATTTCCTGTCTTTGGGGCTGTACTATAGAGACATCTGTTTATTATTGCTTGGACTTTGTATGTGAACATTCCCATTATGTATCTTTGTGGCTGCTTTGCTGAGCCCTGGGATTGTTGGCTGAATTTCACACGATGGCTCAGTCAAAAAATATTAACATTAAGCGGAACAGGAAGGTTTGTGATCCTTTATAGCTGTAATGGATTTGCTGTACATTCAGGAATCCACAGGTCACTAAAATTACAGTTTTTAATATCCAGTTTCCATGGTGGCAGTTATATTGAAAAAAGTGCCACCATCACAAAGCATTTTACCAAGCAAGGCAACTGATGCACAATAACCAACCCTGTTTTATGAAAAAATATTGTGGATCTTCAGCGCAGATTGAATCTGCAAATCCAAACCCATTCATTATTATTGCTACTTACGAGCAGCACTTTTCAAATATTAGTGACATTACCTAAGGCAAAGCCTCTGTCTTTTTCTATGACACAGAATGTTACTACATGAATTTATCATTTCCATAATTTAATTTCACTTTCAGTTAAATTTACTCCATATTGTATTCAGGAGAACGAGGAGTTCCAGGTTTACCAGGACCTAGGGGTTCAGAGGGATATGGTCTCCTGGCCCAAAGGTAAATCCTAGCCTCTGTATTAATAAAATATTTTTTTATTATATGTGCCTGGTTCTATGCAGATAAACAAAAGACCAACTCTTAAAGAGAACCTGTGGTCTGAGGGCCTGATCCTGCAAACACATAGGCACGTCTACACTCTAACTTGAGTTGACCAATGTTTGGTCAACATGTGGCCACCACAGTAATTACTGCAGTGGTTCATGTCCACACTGCTCTCCTTCCATTGGTGGCGTGCATCCTCATCAGGAGCATGT
Source organism: Rafetus swinhoei (assembly GCA_019425775.1). NCBI lineage: Eukaryota > Metazoa > Chordata > Testudines > Trionychidae > Rafetus > Rafetus swinhoei. The sequence goes on from CM033424.1 coordinate 210,800,861, forward strand.
CCACTGACTTAAAAGGGGCAGTGGGAGCGGGAGAAGGCTAAGCTCCTGCCAGTAGCGCAGCTCTCTGCTGAATGGGTCAAGCCCCTCACCCCATTTTCTCAGCTTCCCAGACAAGCATAGCCAGCTGGGAATGGGGAGTCTGGGGAGGGGAAGAAGCCGGGCTCCCAGCCTGGAGATCTGTACCCAGTGTTCAGGCGGCTGTCCCATTTCCAGCACAAATCTGAGAAGCCTGGCGTGGCTGCCCCATTCTTGGTGGGAAGCCAAGAAGCCTGGTGTGGGCTTCTAATTTATACCAGTTTGAGTGAGAGCTAATCAGATCCAGAGTGTGTATGTTGCATCATGATATCAATTTAGTAAAAGGGAAAAACATCTGACACTCTAAAGCCATTTCATTCTGCACGCAGAATCAAACTGTGGCACATCCTGCAGATGCCAATAAGGTCCCATGGGTTGGGTGGTTGGGTGAGGGGCACTGACACAGTACTACCAGGAGGTTTCTAGGGCCTGACATTGCATAGGCTGGCACAGATTTTGCCTACAGCCATAGGGCGCTGCTCTATCCCTATCCCTGTCTTGCAGAAATTCCTAATTCAGATCCTTAACATTCTAGTAGTACCTTTTAGAGCTGCATTATATGTTCATTTTCATTTGAAACACAATATTAGGACTGATTCTGCAGCCCTGACTCATATTTGAAATGAATGGGACTACTCACTTGTATAAGGGATGCATAAGCTGGCCCTAAATGAGAAGATGCATATTTCATACAGATGTAGCACAATCAGTCTCTGCTGCTCCCATAGAGTGACCAATGCTAAATGGTGGACCATATTTACAGCTGGTGTAAATGAGTATAAATGCATTGACAGTATCTCAGTTGGATTGGTAGAGTTCTTCCATGAGTAGGTATGGAGGACATATGCTAGCGCAAAGAACACAAGTTCCAATAGTGTGTCTCTAGCACTTCTCTACTCTGCTGTATTTTATTAGGGAGATTATGGGGAGAAAGGTGATCCAGGAAAAAAGGTGACAAAGGAGATATTGGAGAACCCGGACCTGCAGGACCAAAGGTAAAACATCCTTTTTACATTATTTAATTTTACTGAATGGAAATGAGACAAACTTCCATTTATTAATTGATCTCATTCTACAAATTCTTAGGGGCTTATGGGAAGAAAAGGTGAACTTGGTCTTTCTGTAAGTATGTGCATTAATTGATTTACAACAGACAAGAATTTACCCTGTGCTTGTTTTGTTAATTTGAAGAAATTCTGATCCTGCTGCTACAGAGTTTGACTAACTCAGAATTCAGAGACACACTGGCGGTACGTTATCAATACATATGGAAGAACACAAATTTCACCAGAGTTGATAATCTTGTTGGTGGAATGAGTGACACAGATGGGTTCTGCTGTGCAGTTGTCATGCTTGTTGCTGGTTGGGATGATGGAAAGACTTTGCTAATGACATCACTTCCTGAAGAATCTACAGAGGCCAAACATGGAGAATTTCAAAACCTTTTCATGTGACAGAAGCAGACATTGCCCTGTATGCAATTGGCTGAAAATGCACAATGGGGTAGATAGAAATGTATACAGGAACAACTAGGGTATGTAGTAATGGCCTTTCTTCGTTGAGTGATGTCCCCGTGGGTGCTCCACTGTAGGTGCTGGGCTTCTCCCAGGGCCGCAGATCAGAGACTTGTCCATAATGGTATCCAGCTGGACCCGCGCATGCATGAAGGGTGTCTCATGGCATTCGTGCTCTTTTTGCACACGCACATGGTCCAGCTCCCGCCAGTTCCTCTCAACCACCTCAGGCTGCAGACGGAGTGAATCGGTCTCCTCAAACTTTTCCTCATTTGTGAGAGTGTTCAAACTTGTTAATAGTTTTCATAGTGTTATAGTTAATAATTAATAGTTACTTTGCTAATACCTTCATTTGTTGTTAAAAAAAACCCCTTTCTTTCTTCGTTACGTAGATAGTTACATAAGGTTTTCATAGATATATAGATAAATACCTTCTCCTTTTCCTTCGGTTTGAGGACTTAGGTTTTGGGGTTTTTTTAAACAAACTGAAGAACAACCTTTAAAATGCCCGGCTCCCGGGTTTTAAAAAGTGTGACACATGTTGCGCAACACCCACATCTGGCAGGCATTCGGCTTGTATTAGTTGTCTCGGTGAAGCTCATGTTCCACAAAAGTGTTCTCGTAGTAAATTAATGGCGAGGGCCCGCCGAGATAGGGAGATGAGGCTGTGAATGATCCTTTTCGATAAGGCTCTCTAGCCAACCAGATCAGATTCCACAGCCACGTGTTATGTAGATTTTGAAGAACAGCTAACTGACTTCAATTAGGAGTGCTGTTTAAAACTGATGGCATTGTATAGCTTTCTGTCAGACATTTATGAGTCCCAGCCACTTAATAATGATTTCAAAGTGCAATATAATTTGCTCTACAAAACAAGCAAAACTGCAATAAAAGGGACAGGAGGTTTTGGAAATGCAGTAGCAGCTCAAACAAAAGAAAAACATGCCCCAGCATTAGAATAAACATAACACTTTCATGGATACTCTTTTTCAGAAAGAAGACATTATCAGACTTATCATGGAAATATGTGGTAAGATCTATGTTATAGAAAAGAAATAAGTTTTATTAAAACACATTGAATCTACTTTGGCGGAAAGGATACAAGTGAAGCCTGTGTGTGTAAGGATCTCAGTTATAATGGAACACGTGTACAGTGTCAGCAGTAAAACATCTTTGAAAAAAGATGTTACAGAAAGTAAATGAAGTTGGGTAGAGGTTATGATTTTCAGCTGAGAAGTAAGCACATCATATGGGCCAGTAATAGGAATTCTGCAAATCAAAAGGAAATCCAGCGGAGCTCACAGTGGAAGTATAAGCCAGCCAGAGGCTGTATCATATGTCCCGAGACACTATCTGAGCAGCATGAAAACGGTTCTGGGGGCAGACACCAGCTGAGGCAGTCCTTATAGCATAGCCATGCAGTCAGGGGAAGGGAGAAAAGGATGAGAGATGGGGGCACCAAAGGAAGAGAAAATGAAAGAGGAAACACCAGGGCCCAGAGCTTCTGCATATCTCAGGGTTTGTGGGAAAGCCATGCAGAATGCTCCAGAAATGGCCAAGAACCTGCTGTCTACACAAAAACTTCTTTTGAAAGAGAGCATCCACACACAAAAGCGCATCAGAAAAGTGATCTGCTTTTTCGAAAGATAGCGCCCAGACTGATTGGACGCTCTCGCATAAAAGGACACATGGAACCACTTCAGGCAGGGCTTTAGGTCACCAGTTACTGCCGAGCCTTGCAGAGACATGTGCTTAAAGGACCACATTGGACAACCATTTCTCTGCTTCTGCTGCCTGCTTGCCTACCTCTTCGAGGGACAGCAAAGCTCTTGCAGTGCCTGTTGTGGTTGCCTTGTTTTTTGGATGCCCCAGCTTTTGTCTTGGTGCCATGAGCCGGAGCTGCTCCTGGGCATGCGATGGCCTCACACAGCCATGCTGCAGTTTCTGCAGCACTTTGTGCCGGTTGCCTTCCTGGTCCTGACCAATCTCAACCCTGAGCTCATTGTGGGGACCCTCTCCCTGGATGCGATAGCTCCACTCTGGCAACTGCAACCAACTGTGAAGAGGTGTTTCTGGAGGCTGGACACCAGTGGGACCAGCTGGTCATGGAGCGTGGGATGACCAGCAGTAGCTCCAAAACTTCCGCATGCAGAAGGCCACATTTTTGGAGCTGTGTGCCTGGCTTGCCCCACTCTCCAGAGATGCAACACTCATCTGTGGCCTGCCACCCCTGCAGAAGCGGGTCACAATCGCCTCTGGAAGCTTTGCACCTCTGACAGCTACCGGTCAGTGGGCAACCAATTCAGCGTGGGGAAGTCCACCATCGGGGTCCTCCTCGCGAAGGTAAGACACTCTGGGGCTGCAGTCCCTGCTGGGGAGGGGGTAGCCTTATAGGAGGAAGGTTTGGGGAAGGGAATGGGAGAGGGGTGGGCACCTCCCAAGGGCTCAGGCACTACCTCTCATTCTCTGTTTTGTGTGTTTGTTTGTCTCCTTCTGCAGGTGGTGAGGGCCATCAACTCCATCCTCCTGTGCAGGGTCATCCGCCTGGAGACCTGGACCTGATCGTGGCCGGATTTGCTGCTCTGGGGTTCCTGAACTGTGCTGGAATCATAGATGGGACCCAAATCCTGATCCGAGCACAAGAACATTGAGCGGCCAAGTATATTAATAGGAAGGGCTATTTCTTGATGGTGCAGGCCCTGATCGACCACTGTGGGCACTTCATGGACATTTTTGTTGGGTGGTTGGGCAGGGCACATGATGCCCGCGTCTTTAGAAACTCAAGCCTCTACGATAAGCTGGAGGTGGGCACATTCTCCCCCCGCCGTGAACTTGCCGTTGGGGATGTGCATATGCCACTGTGCATCATGAGGGACGCAGCCTACCCCCTCATGCCGTGGCTTATGAAACCCTATACCAGCCACCTGGACCCCAGCAGCGACCAATTTAATGCCCATAATTTAACCAGGCCTGGATCCAGGTGGAGTGCGCCTTTGGACACTTCAAGACACATTTCAGGTGCCTGCTGACCCGCCTCAACATGGCAGAGCACAACATCCCCGAGGTGGTGGCAGCATGTTGTGTCCTCCACAACATTGTGGAGAGGAAGGGGGAGGCCTTCCTCCTGGGGTGGGGGCAGACGCCGGGCTCAAGGGGTGAACCTTCGAGCAGCTGAGGACAGCTGCCATCCGACAGGCCCATCAGCCAGGGTATGCATCCAGGAGGCCCAGAGGGAGAGGTTCTCTCAAAGACCTCAGTAACTCTCCCCAGAGCCTCCCCTCTAGGGGCCTCTGGCTCGAAGCCCTATCCCTTCCCCACCACAACCCCTCCCTTTGCCCCTTCCCTGACCTCAGAATAAAGACACCTGTTTGGTTTTGAACAAAACAAAGTCTGTATTTATCTTTCATTAAAAAAAGGTGGGCAGGGGGAGGGCTCATAACCTGGAGGGGGATGCGGGCAGCTAGATGTGCCACCTTGGGTATAGGGACCTCGTTGGAGTTGGGGTTGGGTGGGTCCAGGGACCACAGGAAGGTGGGCAGCAGAGGGAGTTGGAGGGGGTCAGGGATGGCAGGGGAGGAGGCAAAGGGAGGGGGCAGAGGCATCACATGGGGGCAGGGGAGGGGAATGGGCATAGCAGGGGCAGGAGGTAGACAGGAGCAGCGACATCAGGCAGGTGTGCCATCATGTCAGGCATGACGACACACATGCTGTCGCATTGCTGCATGAGTTGGTCCCATGCGCGGTTCCACCACTCTGAGTCCTTGCAGACCTTCTGCCCCAGGGTCTGCTGCTTGTCGTGCAGGATGCAGACATGCTGGCACATGAGGTCTTCCTGGACCATGGCACGCTTTTGGATCCCCTGAACTCTGGTGGCTGGCTCTGGTGGTGTGGCTCGCCCCTCAGTCCCGGCTGTGGAGAATTGAAAGAGGGAGAGGTGGTCAGTCATCCATGCACACACTGTCCCAGAGGCTGTGTCCTCCTCTGTGAGCAGCGACCAACAGTCCTTGGGGAAGAGAAGGGGGATGTCCCAGGAGCAAGGCCATGTGTGACCTGCACAGCAGGACCTGCCTCACAGGTGCCCCAAGTTGCCCAGGGGACCGTGCTGCAAGCTTCCCCTTCCCCCCCACACACAACCCCGGCCCACGGACAAGCAGGCAAGGGAAGTGTCCAGCCACAGTGGGATCCCCTTGCCCCGTGGCCAGACGAATATGGCCTCCCCTGAGCCTGGCAGCAGGATCCCACCCATGCTTAGTGGGTGACTGCTGCACCTGCATGGTGCACAGTAACACTGCATGTGGTTCCACGTGTGTGGACCACAGCACAATGTCCAGCCCAAGCAGCCTGAGCAACACTCGCACCCCACTCCCTGTGCACCAGCCTCCCCCCGCCCTGTGTGTATGACAAACTAAGTCAACTCACTTGAAGATCCTTCCCCGGCATCCAACAAGGCCTAGGAGACATCCTGGCTGACAGGCACCGGCTCCAGAGACAGGGTGATGGTGCCCGTCTCCTCCTCCTGCTCCTGCTGCTGACTCTGGTCCTCCTGCTCCTCCTCTGCCATGACCTCCGGCTGGGCGACGATGGGGGTCTGGAGGCCGGAGTCATCTACAACAGGTGGGGAAGATGTTTCCCCACCCCCCAGGATCTGGTGCAGCTCCTGGTAATAGGGGTAGGTGTAGGGTCCTGCCCCTGAGCGCGAGCTGCGCTCTCTGGCCCTGACGTATCCCTAGCAGACCTCCTTAACTTTACTCCAGACCTGTTCCAAGTTCTGGGGTGGGTATCTGCACTCCACCAGGATTTGGCCATGAGCTCAAAAATATTGGTGTTGTACCACTCGGAGCAGAGATCCTACAATGTCTCCTCCTTGCTCCACAGCTTGAGGAGGGACAGGATCTCTGCTCCAGACCAGGAGGGTGCCCGTGGGTGGGTCCTGGGACCCTGGGGCTGCTCCTGCGAGGGCCATGGAGATCTCGGGGCTTAGGCTCCGCCATGGGTGGCAAGGCCTTTGGCAGGAGAGCCATGCAGTGAGGTGCTGCTCTCAGGCTGGCTTCCTGCTACAAGGCTTATCCAGGGTGCCTGCAGCTTTAAGAGGGGCCAGGAGACAGGAACTATAGAATTCTGATTACTTTGGATGGAGTGGCCACCAGGGAACCTGTGTTATTTCCTGGAGGTGTCCTCTTTCAGAAAAAAACCCTCCTCCCCATCCATACATGCTTTTTTCCAAAAGAGATCTTTCGGAAAAAGGCTTCTTCCTCGTAGAAAGAAGAGTACCGCTGTCGGGAAAACCCCTCTCTTCCTTTGATTTACTTTCAAAAGAACACGATTGTAGTGTGGACGTTACTCAAGGTTTGTCGGAAAAATGGCTGTTTTTCCGACAAAACTCTGTAGTGTAGACATACCCAGAATAACTAGGTTCAGAAAAAGATTTAGATAAATTCTTGGAGGTTTGGTTGATCAATGGCTATAGCCAAGATGGTCACGCACTGAGGACCTCTAAACCTCTATTTGCCAGAAGCTGGAAGTGGATGATAGGGAATTTCCTGTTCTGTTCATTGCCTCTAAAGCATCTGGTACTGGCTACTGTCAGAAGACAGGATACTGGATCAAGTGGCCTGATTCTGTATAGCTGTTCATATGTTCTAAAATATATTTAGTAGATGTTGGTTAAGTAGATATTGGGTAAATAAACAAAACACAAACAAGAAATAAGAGCACCTTAATTTAAAAAAATGTAGAGATAAATACTTTAAAATTTGGGAAATCAGAATCTTCTACCCATTTCTCTCCATTCTATATCTGGCCTACCATTTCCTAGGAAAACTCAGTAACAATAGATTACTTTAGTTTTCTGTTTTCAGAAAAGTCACCTTGGCTAGAGGACTTAGAATCTGATATGTATTTTTTCAGCTGCATTCATTGTGTAATTGAAAGGGTATTTCTCATAAAATGTCTAAAATTGTTAATATTTTAGGTTGTGGCATCAAATGCAAAGAAACTCCACTGGAACTTGTATTTGTGATTGACAGCTCAGAAAGTGTTGGACCAGAAAACTTCAAAATTGTCAAAGATTTTGTGAAAGCACTCGTTGACCGGGTAACACTCAACCAAGCTACAGCCCGCATTGGCATTATCAACTTCAGCCACAAAGTAGAGCTGGTATCGACTCTGCAGCAATACACAAGCAAAGACAGGCTGAAACTCGCTGTTGATAATATGCAGTACCTAGGGGAAGGCACTTACACAGCTACAGCTATCAACAAAGCCATTGAGATATTTCAGGTTGCACGACCAGGGGTAAGAAAAGTGGCTGTTGTAATAACCGATGGACAAGCTGATACTCGTGATCAATCATTAGATGTTGTAGTGAGGAATGCACATGCCATCAACATTGAGATATTTGTAATTGGGGTGGTTCAAAAGTCTGATCCCAACTATGAGGATTTTCTGAAAGAACTGGACCTCATTGCTACAGACCCTGACAGTGAACATGTTTACCAGATAGATGACTTCATCACACTGCCAGGTAAGAGAAACTACCTCTTTAATAGCACATTGCCCGGAATCGGGCCTTTGACATTGCAAGTGAAGCCAGTCAGTATATTTCTATGGCAAAGTGGCTTCCCCCTTACCTTCAGATGTAATTTGTTCCTCAGTTTCTCACTTGCTGTATATTAATCCTCTCACCAATCAAATCTTCACGGCTTCCAGGGTAAAGGAAAGTCCAATACAAACAATGAGAGTTCCCACTCACTTTTGTATTAGTTTTCAGATAATTTTCTGATTTACTTTTCAAGTCATCCTTCCTCTAATAAATTCACTGTGTTTCACAGGTAAATAAATCAATATGTAGCAGTTTTTCGTGACAACAGGCCCACTGACGGGGCAGGGGGCAGAGGGGGCAATTGCACTGGGTCCTGGCAATTCAAACGGGCCCAGGGCTCTAGCAGTGGTGGTGGCTGGCGCCCCAGGCCCTTTAAATAGCTGTCAAAGCACCAGGTGTGCATTCAGATGGCTCTTAAGGCTTGGGAGGGGGGGTGAGCTGCAGACAGACTGGCACTGAGAGCTGGCTGCCCTGACCTTGCCCCTTCTGCCCAAGGCCCTGCCCATCCAGGGGTGCAGAGTGATGCCCAAGGCCCTGCCCATCCAGGGGTGCAGAGTGACTCCCCCCGCCCCACCACACTCCTTGCCCAGGGGCCCATGGAGGCTGTTGGCTCCCCTGCCAGACAAACCAGTGACAGCCAACCAGATCTAGAGACACTAGAACAAGGGTTCTCAAACTGGAGTCATGAACGGGTGTCAGGTGTCATAACCACTCTGCTCTTTCCATATTGCTAAATGAGATAGGGCTCCAGGTAGATACTAAGGGTTTTCTGGGGGAAGCAGGTTGAGAACCACTGCACTGGATTATAGACTTATCTTCCTTCATGTGTATGATCACTTTAGAGCAACTCTGGCAAATATTCCACTTACGCACTGAATTTCCTGTGAGAATCAGAAGTAAAATGTGGAAGTGTTTCAATCTCTCTCTTTCAAACACTAACATATGCATGTTTTTCTTTCTGGACACTGGTCCAAGAAAAGTTTATTGGTCATGGAAACATTTGTGCTGTTTTAACTAAATGTTTCTAACTCTATCAAATGTTGCAGTTTAAAATCAAATCATTCTGAAGATTGCCATGTGAAGAAATAAAACAATGTAATTCTGACATGACCTTAGTGGCCAATATCTCATGAACCATTAGAATTAAAGATTTATGCCTTATACCACAATGCAAGTACAACTAGAATCAGGCTCCTAGTTTGTTTTTCCTTTTGTTTGCCTACATAAACTTCCTATTTCTATTCATTTTTCAGCTCTAGAAAATAAACTCTTCAAACAAATTTGTGAGAATGACTTCAGCGCCATACTCACCAGAGTCTTCAGTTCATCTTCAACTCCTCACCCTGGATTTGAAACACGCAATGAACATATTGATCAGTTTGATAAAATTCCAACTCCAGAACTTTATGTCCCTCCACCTACGCAAGAAACTGTCAATTTTGTAAAGGACAACTACTGATAATCTTTTAAAAGAAATATGCCTGTATTTACATTAAAATGTAATTTCTTACATTAATTTTATTCTTTTTAAGATGCAACATGATCAAACCATGAATTATTTCAATAGACAGAAGTAAAATTTGAAGAAAGGTGATTTAAAATCAGATATTGAACTTAATTATTAATAATTAAAAGCATCAGTTTACTAAAAGAAATAAGCTGTTGGAATCTTAGAGCCAAGTAAGATCTGTAATATAGATATTTTGCCAAGGGTTTTCAAACTTTTCATAATATGGCACATATTAAAATTAGCTTTGTGAGTGCCTCTACTTCCTTTCACATTTATACAAATCACAGCCCCTTTGTGAATGCAACTACAACAATTTCTTACATGGAAAAGTACTATTAGAAAATACAGTTATGTAGAAAAGAAAATATACGTAGCAAAGTATACGTGTATGCTAGAAAAGTATAGAACATGAAATTTACTCTTAAAGCAACATTTGAAAGAGGCTTCAACCCAGCCTCTGTTTTTACACAAGCTGTTGAATGTGCACCCAGTTTACATGCTTAATTAATTAAAATACTAGAACTGGAAGGGACCTTGAAAGGTCATTAAACAATGCCTTTTGTGGAGGTGGAGTTACTAAGCTGGCATAATGGGACAGTTAGGTTGAGGGGAGCAAAATGTTAGTATAGACACTTACATAGTTAGGACAATATAATATGCCTTGTGTCAACCTGATGCTGTAATGTAGATCAAGCCATAGATATTCCCCTCCCCACTGCGCAGCCAAGTGGCAGTACATGTAGTGCTGTCTACACTGGTGGGGGTTAGGTGGTTTGACTATGTAAATCAAGGATATGGATTTTCCACATTCATAAGTGATATGGTTGTACCGATATAGGTTGCTAGTGTAGTCCAAGTCTGAGCAGCATGGCAACTCTGTGTGCCAGGTCACAATGCCTCACTCTCAAATTTGGCCAACCCCACCCATCATGATGGAGGGACAGCCAGCCAAAATTTGTGTTGCACTACGGGGGGAGGGATGGGCATGCTGAAATGTTGCCTAGAGTGGCAGATTGTTTTCAGTGGTCTGATTTGGATATATGGAATGGTCTCCTTATTTTAAAACCTGTTTCTATAACATACTTGTGATGGTCTCAGAGAGGTAGCCGTGTTAGTCTATAACTGAAAAAAAAACTTTAAAAATGGTGAATAGCCCTGTAGCACCTTAGAGACTAACAAAAAATGTAGATAGTATCATGAGTTTTGTGGGCACCACACACTTCTTCAGATAAATAGAGCAAGGGGTCCAGAGGTACAAATAAATAGCAGAAAAAGAGGAGAGATAGGGAGGGAAAGGAAAAAATCTTGTCAGTAAGAGTGTCCGTGTGAAATTAGGCTAATAAAGTTGGCTGTAAGTGCCCGATACATAACTTTTGATGTCATTTTGGCATTGAATATAACAGCCCATCCAGTTCATGTAATGGGGATATGATAGAGGTAAATAAAGTCATGAATGGTGTGGAGAGGGTGAACAAAGAAAAGTTCTTCATTAGTTCCCATAATATAAGGACTAGAGGACACCAAATGAAATTAATGGGTAGCAGGTTTAAAACTAATGAAAAAAAGTTCTTCTTCACACAGCGCATAATCAACCTGTGGAACTCCTTGCCAGAGGAGGCTGTGAAGGCTAGGACTATAACAGAGTTTAAAGAGAAGTTAGATAATTTCATGGAAGTTAGGTCCATAAAGGCTATTAGCTAGGGATAGAAATGGTGTCCTTGGCCTCTGTTTGTCAGAGGCTGGAGATGGATGGCATGAGACAAATCGCTTGATCATTGTCTTCGGTCCACCCCCTCGGGGGCACCTGGCGCTGGCCACTATCGGCAGACAGGCTACTGGGCTAGATGGACCTTTGGTCTGACCCAGTACGGCCATTTTTATGTTCTTATGTTCAAACCTATGTTAAATGTGTCAAATTTGCATATGAAGGCAAGTTCCACAGTTTCTCTCCAGCTGGTTTCAGAAATTGCTTTGTAAGAGTATAGTCACTTTTAGATCCATTAATGAGTGTCTGGGCAAATTAAAGTGTTCCCCGACAGGTTTCTATGTGTTACCACTTTGAATATTTGATTTGTTCCTATTAATCCTTTGTCATAAAGACTGTCCAGTTTGGCCAATATACATGGCAGAGGGGCATTGCTGGCATTTAATGGCATAGATCACATTAGTGGATGTGCAGTTGTATGAGCCTCTGATGTGGTGGCTTATGTGATTAGGTCCTGTGATGATGTTGCTTGTGTAGATGTGTAGACAGAGTTTGCAACATTGTTTATTGCATGGGTAGGTTCCTGGGTGAGTATGACTGAGGTGTGCTGCGCGGTGCTGTAAAGAGTTAAAGGTTAGGGGGTTGTCTGTAGGCAAGGACTTGGCCTGTCCCCAAGGCCTGTGAGAGTGAGGGGTCGTTTACCAGGATAGGCTTGTAGATTGTTAATGATGTGCTGGAGGGGTTTAAGTTGGGGGATGTAGGTGATGACTGGTGTTGTTCTGTTTTTTTGTTTGTTGGGCCTATCTTGAAGAAGCTGATGTCTGGGGACTCGTCTGGCTCTGTCAATCTGTTTTTTCACTTCCTCAGGTAGGATCCTGTAGGTGTTTGTCTCTTTCTGTGGGACTGGAGCAAATCTGGTTGTATCTTAGGGCCTAGCTGTAAACAATTGATTGGGAAATGTGTCTTGGGTGGAAGCTAGAAGCATGTAGGTAAGTGTAATGGTGGTAGGTTTCCAGTATAGCTGGTGGAAATGTGGCCGTCATTTAATTGTACTGTAGTGTCAGTATATATATGATGGGATTAATTTGTTTAGTGCTATGTCACTGCATCTGTGTGTGAACTCCATCATACTCTCTGGGTGCTGCTAAGCCATCAATTCCTGACTCAACCTAAAATTCCTCGCAGTTCTAACAAGTTTTTTGGTTCAAGGATACTAGTTTGCATCACATATCATATCAAAAGCAGCTGCTGGAGCACAGCTGCACACCTTCCTGACTTGAGTTGTCGCTTTCAGTTTACTTCAGAGGTGTCAAACTTCTCAGCCCACAGGCCAGCCCTGCCTGCAGTGATTGCGCAATCCTCACGGACTCCTTGGCGGGTTGGGTGAGGGCTCTGTCCATTACCAGTCCCCAAGCCCTGTTCTTCCTGCCATCGCCCCACCTTCTGACCCCATGGTACCCCAGACCCAGAGGACGCAATGTCAAGGATTATTGTCCTTCTGCCTTGGCCCGGCCATTGGTACACGGAATTTTATCACCACATATGGCAGCCCCTCATTAAGCCCTGGAAAGTCTGATCTGTCTGCCATGCTAGTTATACACTTCTTGTTCATATTCCTTTCTTTGTAGCTTTGTTCTCAAGTTTTAAGATTTCTCCTGTCCAACAAGAAAGTTTTTACCTTTCAGGTCTTATATATGGTGCTGATTATATTATTTGTCTTATTAAAATACAGCAACGCCTTTGCAGTACATCAGAGCTAATGTTCCATTCTGTTCCCTGCATGCAAATAGCCAAACTCGAAAACCCCAAAAGATTGCCTTGTCCAGCAAGTCTGATAGAGACAAATTATGGAAGATATTTGATATGAGATTCTCTGTAGTAAAATTGGGTGGATATGAGCAAAGCCAGCATTAAAACCAGAACTGGGTTGAACTTGTAACTCATGTAATAAGTCTAATTAAATATCACTGACTCAAACTGTGAGAGTGAATGGATTAGCTAATAAAAATTCTTTCAATTGCTGATAGATTTTTAGCATTAGCAATTAAATGGTTCCACCCAGATTTCGAAATTGACTGCTTTATTTAGTCAGAGAGGTAGCCGTGTTAGTCTGATCTTGGTAAAATAAAAAAGCCATCATGTAGCACTTTAAAGACTAACAAAATAGTTTATTAGGTTATGAGCTTTCAATGGGTCTTCCCCATGAAAGCTCATCACCTAATAAACTATTTTGTTAGTCTTTAAAGTATTACATGACTACTTTTTTGTTTTGCTTTATTTAGATTAGGGCTGTCAATTCACATGCTTTAACACCTGCGATTATTGCAGGGAAGGATTAACATGTTAATTTTAACGCCTTAATCGCAGGTGTTAATGCTGCACTGCCCCTTTGAAGTGCTGCTCGGGTTGATCCGTCCGATCCCTGCTCCTAATGCACTGCCACTTTGAGGTGCCAGGGTGGTGATTCAACGGAGCAGCACTGCATGGAGCCCGGGGTCAGCTGGGGACTCCAGCTGATCCTGGGCTCCTGCGATGCTGCTCCTTTAAAACAGCACTGCAGCATTTCAAAGGGGCAGTGCGTGCGATTAATCACATGATTAATCGTGATTAAATTTTTTAATCATGCGATTAATCACAATTAATTTTTACAATCACTTGACAGCCCTAATTTAGATGACTAATGGAATAACATGTATATGCTGTTTTTACTTTAGCCTTGGGCAAATGATGTCCTTAGTTATACCTAGTGTTGCATGGGTGATACTTAGGTCAGAATTTGGCCTTATGTATCTGTAGGCAAAATAGTTGGAAGCAGTGTATTGAGCTCATTAGTAAATTGGATCTATATGAGATCATGTACTACATGTGATTTATTATTAATTATTTTGACCTCTCAATGACCATGTGCTCCTTACTATGAATTTGAAGGATCATAGCAGTAGCTAAACCATTAAAGCTCATAACTCCTATCAAAATAAATATGGCCATTTAGAGGATTTGAGCTGAAACACAAATGTAAGTTTGCAGCCTGAAGTGGTTTCTTTGGGCTATGTGTGCTTAAACGTCACCCACAGTTCCTGAGTTATAGTGGGAGATTTTTCCTGGACTGTCCCTGGATTCTAGTTGCTTGTAAACAAGAGGATGCAGAACATAATGTTCAGTTATAAGTTACACATCAGTTTGCCATATGCAATATTTGTTCCTGTTAATCTATCACACTACATGCTTTAAGTTACTGTTTGAAATGCTGATGTCTGTAATATTTATTTTTCACTGAGTGGGTGCATAGTTTCAAAAATCAAAAGTGATGGTGTATTTATAGATTTGGAATTCAGATAATTCAGGTAAAGCTCTCCTTTCTGTGATCGATAATTCCATTGTTTACAAACCTTGGAGTCATTTTTAAAAGTTGGGGATAGGTTAATGATCAGCTGAGCTTCATAAATTTTAGGAAGCAGGGTTATTTTGCCCACAAAATTGTCCATATTTCTACTGCTACATAGTGTAAATAGTAAATCACTATCATTTGTAGATATAAAATTCTGATATTTGAGTAACTGTGTTTACTTCTTAATATGTTCCAGTTAAACATTCAAAATCCTGACTCTCAGCAGCAGGAAAACGACATGCTCTCATGCATCTATGAATGGGAAAAGAGTCACAAGAGATGGTCTGCTCAATTTAAATGTTTATGGCCTTCTGCTCTAGCAGGCTCTTACGGACTACTTTCCTAGTTCCTAAAAGGGTCTATGAAGAGGTAGAATGCATACACAGACCCTGTCAATAATGCAGCAAATAGGGTGCCATCTATCTGAATGCCTAGATGCAGGATCTAATACAGTGTTTCTTAAACTTTTTAAGACCGAGGAACACCAAACTACATTTTTTTAATGAGGAACACCAAGGATTTTTTGTTTACCAAAAAAAAAAAAAAAAAGGGGGAGAGGGGAGTAATTGAGCAAAAAAAAAAAAAAAAGTCACTTGTCCCTTTAAGGGTGGCCATTTTGAACTCTGTTGCCGTGGAACACAGTTTAAGAAACACTGATCTAATACATCACACAATCTCTTGGAACTATGTACTAGAAATTATGAAGCATTTCACAAATTCATTTTACCCTTTGGCCCCTCATTCTCCTGGTTTTATTTGCATTGCCAACAAAATGGTTCCTGCAGCTTAACAGGAATTAAGTTTATCATAGCCAGTGACTGAATTAAGTGGAAAGGACTATACTGCCTTCTCGGTCAGTCAGTACCAGAGAAGTTCTAAAACATATTTACAGTAAAACTCCAGTAGTCCGGCATCCAATAGTCTGGCACTCCTGATAGTCCGGCATCAAAATGGCAAGAGCCTAGTGAGTGAGCTTTGGCAAAAAATGAGTCACAAGGTAACAGCGGCAGCAGCTGAACTGAGCAAAAAGGGTAAAAAAGGCTTAAAAAAACTAAAACATTACAGTATACTGTATACAGTATGTACAATAAAAAGGGTTAAGAACACTTTATATACAGTATATAATGTATACAGTATATATATAACCTGCTTATAGTACCTCCTGATAGTCTGGCATATCTGATAATCCGGCACCACCTAAGTCCCATAGGTTCCGGATTATTGGAAGTCTACTGTAGTAAAAATCATCATTGCCTACTGCGTCAATGTCAGAGACAAGAACAGAATCCAGGAATTAGCTGCCATCCCCCTACATCATTTCAATTTTTCTTTTGGTTTGTGAGCTAAGTAGAATTTTACCATTAATGTAAAACTTTGAATCCTTTTGCAGCTGAGCCCTCAAGGGATTGATAGAGAAACAGTGCTGTTGACTTCCATACCAGATTACATTGCCACCACTCCTATTCAAGGTAGCATTCCTGGTAGTCACAGACAACCAGGGACTTCTTCTCTTTATGGCAGACCTGAGGATGTGGAAACTAGAACTAGTCCAGATGAACCTCGGCCATTCAATAAAATCACACCTATAGAATGGCCAGTAACAGTTCTGCAGCCTCAAGTAAGAGCAACTAAAAAAGGTAAGAAGCAAATGCTGCCACTAGAATTTGGAAAGACCAAAGACTTTGTTCTTGTCTTGTGACAGTTGGTTTTTGTTTTACGGTAGGCGTTTGTTAGGGTTTTAAGGACTTCATTTTTCCTCCTAAATGTTCACTACTTTTCACAACACTTTGAATGCAAGTGATCTTAATTTTTTATCGTACCAAATGCAGAGAATATAAGGAGGCGCAGTGGATTATGCTCATGCTTGGAGGCTCAAGTTCAAATCATTTAGCTAGATAGAGAAAAAAAATTAGTAGCTCATTACACAACTGCAAACAATTGGCAAGGTCTGCTCAGGCAAGCTTAGGTCCTGGAGATATAGCAGATGTCAAGGATGACTGGCATTCACAATGTTACAGGAGGTAGCCTGCTCACTAGACTTGCCTCCACTATATTTCAGTCTAAGCAGTGTAAACAACACTTATTATTTGCTAGACCCTAAATTCACCAAATTATGTCCTGGAACAACAACAAAAAAAGCATGTACAAACTGGAAGTTAAATATCCGCAAACAACTAAATATTTCTATGGTATTGGTTAATGTTGCTTAGCAATGACGTTGTCTAGAACAAAGATTCTAATCCAGAAGTCTGAGGCCCAGGGAGGCGGGGGAGACAGGCCATGGGAGGTATAGAGGTGCAGGGACACCACACAGGGCCAGCATTGAATCGGTGAGGCCCAAGGCAGAAAGCCAAAGCACCACAGCATGGGGTTGAAGCCTGGACCCCGAGGCTTGCAACCTTGATCTGAAGCTTGTTCAACTTGGCTTCACAGGGCCCCCTGTGGCATGGAGCCCCAGGCTACTGCCCTGCTTGCTACCCCATAACACTGACCCTGGGTTTTATATGCAGAAAAAACAGTTGTTGTGGCACTAGTGGGCCATGGAATTTTTATAGCATGTTGTGGGGGTGGAGGGGAGTGGGTACTCAAAGAAAAAGGTGAGAATTTTTGCTCTAGAAGAAGAGCCAAATAATTCTGGCACATCAACACTGATTTAGGTTCCAAAATAGAGATTTAAGCACCCAAATTTGAAAATTGGAACCTTTCAATCCAATCACATACTGCCCATTGACATCAATGCAGTTTGACTGAGGACTGTATGAGACCCCAAAGTTTGTAGAGCAGGAGGTGTTTCTATTTTCTGAAGAATGTCCTTTTAAAACGGTCAGTATGTCACAATAAGGAAGAAAACTCCCAGCTAACTTAACTTGATGTGTGTTCAGATCCTAGATGCTTGGAGCCTATGAACCCAGGAGACTGTCGAGATTATCGGGTGAAGTGGTATTATGATAAGGATGCCAATTCTTGTGCCCGATTCTGGTATGGTGGTTGTAATGGCACCAGAAATAGGTTCAAGGAAGAAAGAGAATGTCAGGAAACCTGTATTTATGGATGAACAAGTAAGTCACATTTATTTATGCTGGAAGCTGTACTCACAAATCCATATTCATCTTTTAAGTTGAAAAAATAAAAAAATTAATTATGCTGCATATTGAACTCAGAAACCAGAGGTATTGAATCCTTCAAGTGGTCTCCCAAATTCAACTATCTAAAGAGATGCAAAACTTGATTTATAGGAGTACTACATTAAGTTGTCTTGCTGCCATGTGGAACATTTCCCAGATACTGTTTACCATGTGTCTCCACAGACAGAAAGAGATAATTTCTAGCCTTTTGGTAGCATTTTTCATCCATAAATCTTAAAGCGCTTTACAACAGAGAGGGAAACATTATTATCACCATTTGAACTGATGGGAAATGGAGGCTCGGTAATGTTACATAACTTACTTGGGAGCACATGTGACAATATGGAGCTGTCCATAGTCTGAAACCTCCAAAGGAAAAAATATTGCTTTGTGTCATAGCTCTAGCTCTCTCTATAATCATCACAATCACTCCCATAACTGCATTGGTTGTTGGGGCACAGCATTAAAATTGCTGGTCATTGTTTCTGTGTCTTCCTCTAGAGCAAGCCATGGGGCAAATTCTCCACTGATCTTTGCTTGGCATGACTCTGCAGTGCTTTGATCTCTGAGTCTTTCTAAATCAATTTTGATCCTGATGATTTGCCTTAGCTGCAGCCAAAAGTTTAGCATCACAAGCTCATGATCACTTCCAATATTAACACCAGGGAAGCTTCTTGTTTTAGCTTTGTTGATCCCAGAACAAAATCAGTTTTGCGCCATTACGTAGTTGATGTGGCTGTGGTGTTAGACCATCAGGTGCATGCCACATTGATTGGATGCTTTTTGTGCTTCTTATATCTTTGCAAGAATCAGATTTTTATAGCTGGCAAACTCCAGTCTCAGTCCTCTCCCACTGGTTACTGTATTACAAAAAGGGCATAATAATCTCACCAATTTGCCTGGGTGTCAGTGCCCACTTTAGCATTCCAGTCTCCATGTACAATCAAGGTATCTTTCTTTTGTACCTTATCAATGATATCTTGGAAGCTGCTCATCGACATAGTCTATTGTAGGGGTGTAAACTTCTACCAGTCTGGTTCTGCCTTTAAATAGATGGAAATAAGATTGCTGGATATTGGGTGGCATCCTAATACTGAATTCTTGATATCAAAATCCTACTCCGTTGACATGTTTGTCCTCTCCACTGTAATAGAGTACATGGCCTTCTTCTGTTAGTGCCTCAACAAAGTTCATCCATCTGACTTCAAAGATTCTGATGAGGTGCCAGGTGTATTGTTCCATTTCATACATTAGTTCTTTCAGCTTCCCTATTTGTCTGTGTCCTTACATACCATGTGGCTATGGTGTTATTATCTCCTCCACGGATTCTCTTTGTCAGGATCCCCTTTGTAGTATACTTGTCACACACCAGTATACCTCTGGTGGGAGAAGAATGGGGATGCAACCCGGGGTGTGACCAATCTGGTATGGACATGGTTGACTTGCTCAACATCTGGTGTGTCTTGGGCCAATTTCTAACCTGACGGGACTCATCCCTCTCTAGGCAGTCTGCTTTTAGTTGCCTCTTCTGACATGCAGGAGGAGCAGCAGGGCCTATTCTGTCCCCCAATCCCTCTCTATAATAGCTACCTATCTCTGTATAGATTGATGTATCAGATATTAAAAAATAAGGTTTTGCTGTAAGTGGCGTAAGTGTTTATAGTTAAACAACTGTGGCTACATCATTAATTAGCTGATACATAATCCAGCACAGCAACATCTGAACCATTGTCTCTGGTATCAAAATTAACTTCCTTATTTTTGCTTGTGAGTCTAGGGCAAAGATTGGTTTAAGGTATGCCATCTGGCTGCACATAATGCTTATCTGGATTCATCTTACCTTAAGCCAAACTGCCGCGGTGTCTACACTGCAGAAGGCCGACAGGAACACAAGATCCCACCGACTTCTTCTTCACAGAACAAGGAGTACCAAACACTGGTGGAGGCTACCCTCCTCATTTGACTTAAGGGTCTACATTAGACCCGCTAAATCGAGTGCCAGAAGATTGATTTCTGGATGGTCGATCTTCTCTGTAGTATAGATGTGCCCTAGGACAGTTTCTATTAATCCAAATTCCAGAAAATATATTAAAATCTTTTGTGTAGAGAGATGACTAAACTGCAACAATTGCATTCCTCAAAGCTATATAATAATCAAATTCATTTTGTATTTCTTTCTAGAAATTAACATTTTGGATTGGTGAAGCTGAATGTTTCTGGAGTATGAACAGGAATGAATACTTGAGAAGAATCCAGGACGATGTGCCAATACGAACACCACCTGTTTACCTTTTAGAGCTTTTCACAATATGACATTCATATTAACTAGAGTGTAGAAAGATTCATATATAGCATATCTTATCTAGATCATCACAGCAATAACTTTGTTATGCATAAAAAGGAATATACCTTTCCTCTCCAACTTTATAGTTTTAATATAGCACTGTATATGGCAAATGTCATTACAATATCAAATGTTATGAAACTCAGCATCTAATAATAGAGGCCTCAATCTATTTGGAAAATAAAATGTGCTACAGTTTAAAATAGAAATTAATGATGCCTGAAATTGTTACTCTTGTTACAGCTCTTACAGCATCAAATGAAAAATTGTCATTCATGAGTATCCCTTGTGAATTTAAATACCATAGGTATAGCTGAATTACTGTGTGTGGGGGGAGGTGGAGCAGGTGGGGGTTCTGATTAAACAGCTTTGGATTTAATACTAAAATAATTTTGCCAGTAAGAAAAGCAAGCTCTGTCAATTAATTTTAATATATACTTATGTCAAAGTCTGAGAGTCTTCAACTCATATGCTATACTACATATTTTGATTTCTCAGGGCCCCTGTGTAATAGAATGAAATGAAAAAGTATATACTATAGCTTAAATAAAATAAATGATGTTGTAATTAAAAGGGAAAAGCACTGAAAGCTGTACAGAAATCTTTATTTCTATTTTACTGCTTCTTTACTTTCAGAGCAAACACTACTTGAAGGTACTATAGAAGCTAAAACTGAAGAGCTTCTGATTAAATTAGAAAGCACCACCTATAAAAAAGGCTTGCATTGATATTTGGTTGGAAATACAATACTCATGCCTGCATAGGCATTCATGCCAAACTTTGACATGATCATCATTATGGTTCAATGGAAGATAAAATGGCTGCTTCCACAGTTTTAAGTTCCTCTTACTTAACCTTTAAGAACATCAAAAGGTATATTACTATTTACCACAGATATTATGCAAACTTCACTCAAAGACCTGCTGGAGTATATGATTTTTTCAGAGGACTGGTGATTTTGTGTGCCCAACCTGAGACACGTAAAACAGGGCATGATTTTCAGAGGAAGGGGCTCACCCAGTTCTGAAAACTAGTCCCTGGTCAGACCCATCTTGTGCATAGGCTGAATGGGGGTGGCCACTCTAGGCCCCTCACCTTTGGGGGCCCCATGGTGGCTGCCCCAACTGTCCTATGGACGGGAGGGACATGGGGGCCTGGCATGGAGGCAGCAGGGGTCACCTCTCACACACTCCCACACAGGCAGCAGGAGCCAGAGCAGCCCAGCACCCTGCTCCCTGCTGCTATGCCGCCCTTTCCCCGGCCCACTGCACGCGACTTCTCAGCTTCTCTGGCTCCTGCCTCCTGCAGGTGAATATGGGAATGGGGAGGAGATGACCCTGCTGTCGCTACACCGAGCCCCCAATATCTCCCAGGCAGTGTTGCTGGGAGGGGGTACCTGAGGGAGGAGTGGGACAGGGTGGGTCCTGCAGCAGGGGGGGGGGGTTACCCTGAGCCTTGCACCTGAGGCACTGGGAAGGGGTGCCCCAGGGCCCCACCCTCCCTCAGGATAGCCCTGTCTCTAGTTATGTGTCTCAAGTTAGCTATCCAAAAAAGGAGGCAGTCCAAGGTCACTAGTCACTTCTCTAAATGTTGGTCTGTATGTCTACAACTAATACAATCTAGGGATCACTTTGAAAAATGCGGGACTTAGTGTCTGGTTAGGATGCAGAAATAAAAAACAAAGAGAGTATCAGAGAAACATTGAGCATTGCTTGCTTAAATATGATTTGCTCAATGATTTAGAGCAATTAAGCTGTTAATAGCTCAAATACTATTTTTCTTTCACAGAAAACCTGGAAAACCTTCATTTATGTTAAAATATCTTGAAATGTATTAATGAGGCCATCAGAACAACATATATGAACATATATCCAAAGAGCTCTTCACTTAATATAATCTTTTTCAGTGATTCAATGTACAGTAAAACTCCAACTGTCCGGCATCCAGTGGTCCGGCACTCCTGATAGTCCGGCACCAACTGGAACCCGAAAGTGCTCCGGCCAGCCGGACAATTGGAGCTTCTCTGCCCCCGGCTTCCCCAAGTCAGCCGCAGCTGAAATTGACCAGTGGCTTACTTGGGGAAGCCGGGGGCAGAACAGCTGCGGTGCTGCCGGGTTGGTCCTGCAGCGTCGCCTCTCCCACGCAAGTACCCCCCCCCCCCCCCCAGACTCCTCATAGCCCCACTTCCGGTACTTTGGCATATCTGATAATCCGGCACCCCCTGGGTCCTAAAGGTGATGGATTATCAGAAGTTTACTGTAGACGGATTTTTTTTTTAAAACAGTTGAACTAATCACTGACTAACAACAGATGGGATTTTACTCCCTTTTTTGTCTATAAATTGCTCACAGACCAATCCTAATTTCTATAAACATCTGTTACTTACTATTTGTTAAACTCATTCACTAGAAAGAATGGGTGAAATTTGTTTGCACAGTGTAAATTATTAGCCTTCATTAGTTGTGATGTGTGGTTGGTTACATAAGTCAAATGAGCTTATTTCTGTTCTCTAACTGTAACTTTAAAAAGTGAGATGCACTAGCAGAACTATACTGAGAAACATTCCTGCCCACCTCATGATTGGTTCCAGAGATTGCCATGAGTTCTCATTATTTCGTGCTTTCAGAACGTGGTAATTTGAGTTTCTGACTAAGGCTACATCTATACTGCATCCCTCTTGTGCAAAAGCCTATGCAAATGAAGCGCAGATTAGCATATTGCCACGCTTCATTTGCATAATTATTTAGGGGGCACTTTTACGCAAGAGGCTTTTGCGCAAAAAGGAGCCCTCTACACAGCTCCTTTTTGCGCAAAACCCCCCTATTGCACAAGAGCTGTTCTTCCTGAAAAAATGAGGAACAGCAGCTCTTGCGCAAAAACGGCCCCTAAGTAATTATGGAAATGAAGCACAGCAATATCCTAATCCGCGCTTCATTTGCATAGGCTTTTGCACAAGAGGCATGCAGTGTAGACGTAGCGTAAATGTTTGTGGCTACAGTGGGTCATACTGAGTGAGTGGAAATATTTCAACTATTGAAAGGAACCAATGTAGAAATTCAAAAAACCTGCAGTGTATATACAGTATATTTACAGTTCTCCCAATTTTTTCAAATTACAGGAGAGCATCATTGTGGTGAATGTGCTTCCCCTGAAAAAAAATCTGGCTAAAAACAGACATTCTTAATAACGTAACAAAACAATGTGTTGCACTCCACTCTGTTTTTCCTTTTTGTCATTTTGAAGGCCAAGCAGCAATTGTTTAGCTTTGGCCAGAAACTCAGTGCTATTTAGGTTAAAAAATGTGCTCTTGGGCTCCAATCATCAAATATATCTAGGCTTCGAAATTCCAGTGGAGGATCTGGAAGCCTTGCAGTCCAGATCAACACCAAAGATCTCCAGGTTCAGCAGTCTTATTTTTGTAGAAAATCAAACAGGACAGGACAATTGGCTAAATTATGTGTGAATGACTGTACATGGATCAAATCAGTAAACCACTGAATATTTTAAAAGTAACAGTGTAGTATTTTTTTAATCTCTGTATTTTGCACACCTTGCACAAATAGTCTTATTAACTAATTGCATGAGTGAGATGAGCAGGATTTGGCCTTATGTCAAACATTCCTCTTTCATGTATTTTATTTGGAGCACTAAACTTGGATTGAATGCACCTGCCCAGCCTGTAGCTAGGCCATGAGGCTTTAATGCAAGCCTTCTATAACTACTGTTCCAGTTTTTGAGCTAGAATAGTAACTAACCAGTATATGACTCATTCATGGGGGGGTGGGGAGGGGAGTGCTTGGGGCCACTGTAATTGCATAAACAATCTCTTATTTTTGTGGCTCAGCTGTAATCACATCCCTCAGCCCAACCACTTAGAATCCAAGTAATGAAAGACCACCACCAAGCTGTTGTGCTGGAGATTGTGCAAGTCTAGTTGTGTAGCTTCGCCTCCCTCCGGTAATTCAGAGGGGCCTCCATGCATGAACCCCAATGAATAGAATCAGCTGAATTTAACACAGCCTACTTTATTTTGCACCTTTCTGATAGTTGCTTTTCATGCCATAATCTCATCCTTCTGCCCTTTAAATTAGAATAATCCAATACAAATTAGTATAAATGAATGTGTAATCTACAGCATAGTTTGCATCCCAATTGAATTTGACCAATGTTTTTATATTCTCAGTTCTGTTATTTGAACTACTTCCATAGATTCTCTTACTCACAGGAATCTCTGTCCTTTTCCTTATCTTAGGCTAAAGAAAGTCTTATGGAGATTCATGCCAGACCTTATTTAGCAGGAAGAATGAGTCAAATAATACACAAGTTTTGATCCTGGCTAAATGGAGCACATCTAACTTTTTCTGTCTCTGCTTCTAGCCTCAGGCTCATGTGACCAGAAGAAAATACCATACATGTAGTTTTTGTTTAACAAACAGTACCATTATTTTAGTTGATAACTGTGATGGTTATACCAGACCCTTTTGAGGCCCTCCAGAAGGCCCTGCAGTTGTACCATACCCCATTCCAGACAGGAGCAGAAGAGAAGTCCTCTAAGTAGCCTAGAGTAGTTGGAAAGCAGACAATGAGGGAGGCCAGAGGAGCAGCTAGTCAGGGCTTATATAAAAGGAGCTGCAGTGACAGTTACTCAGTACCTTGCTGGAGCTGGAGGAGTATGGATGGTGTGCCTGCCTGGGAGAGTTGCATGCCCTCTGCCAGAGCAGTGCTTGCAGAGATTGGGAAGAGTGGGAAGGATCTTTGGGCTGGCTGCTAGGACCAACCCAGAACCAGGCCCTGAGGTAAGGGTGAAGACTGTGCTGAGGTCATGGGGAAATAGCCTGGAGAAGCATAAAAGTGATTTAGTTAAGTTAAAGAGACGTGGTGGACATCTGCTGTTTACAGGGTTCCTGGGCTGTGACCTGGAGTAGTTGGTGGGTTTATGTCTCCAACCTCCCAGTTCTCCCCATTAGTCACTGGGGAAGTGGCCTGGATCTTAATGAACCCCAGAAGGGAAACCAAATTCTTTAATGGCACAGAAGGGGTTATGTTTACAGAGCAGCCTTATTTTGGAATAACTCATGTTATTCTGAAATAACAAAACGCATCTACACTACAAGCCTTTATTTTGAAATAATGGTGAGCTGGAGGACTTCCTCCAACTCCTGTAACCCTCATTTTACAAGGAGTAAGATAAGTCAAAGGAAGAGTGTTCTTCCTGCTGCGTAGACAGCAGCAAAAGCTCAAATAAGCTATTTCGACTTAAGCTATGCAATTGACGTGGCTGAAGTTGCGTAGCTTAATTCCTGTTACACTATGACTATCTAATAGTCTGTCAGATACAAAACAAGGTTATGATTAGCGCACAAATAAGCTAATATTGATGCAGAGTGGATCTTTAGAGCACATTGCATTAATATTCCTTTTGCTCTATTTGACACTTATAATTGCTTTTAAGAAACCATGTATATTGTAAAAGGTCTTGACTTCTTGTATTTAAGATTATGAAATCCCCCAATAAAGACCCATGTTCAAACTCAGTAGCCCCAAGCAGGTAAAACTCACCAAGCAAGACTGTCTTAAACAAAGAGATGTGTTAACTTCAATTTGCGTAGTATCTG
This sequence comes from Rafetus swinhoei, assembly GCA_019425775.1. Lineage (NCBI taxonomy): Eukaryota > Metazoa > Chordata > Testudines > Trionychidae > Rafetus > Rafetus swinhoei. The sequence goes on from CM033424.1 coordinate 210,826,738, forward strand.
GAAATAGTCCTTGCAAAAGAACAAAAAACCCAAATCAAACCAAACCAAAACAACAAAAAACAAACAAAAAAGGAAAGAAGTAGGGGAGTCTTTCAATTGGAAAGAATTAGGGGTCACTCTCAGGAAAATCCATTACAAAGGGTGACTGAATTATGAAAGTGAGGGGCAAAACCACCAAGTTGTCTTTCCTGAGCCATCTTTCTTGAATCTAGAAGCTGGATTCTTTTGTCTTCTTGACTTTGGGAGGAATCCTGACCTGAAGATTGGTTAGAAATGCTTAGGGGAGCTGACAGCTTTGCCAGGTCCCTGGATAATGTAAGGGAGCCGTCTTTGTGCTCCAGGAAAGGGTGGAACCTTGATTGGAAGGATTGAAGCTGGGGACAGCCAGCCATCAGCACTGCTCCCATCATGTTCCTCCCGCCCCCCAACAAATCCCTCAGTGCTGCTTGGAACATGCCACACAGCATTTTGGCAGCAAATTAAGGGCCCAGGGTTCTGGGCGTCCCCCGCTGCAGCAACTGGGAGACCCGGGACCTTTTGAATTGCCCTCTTTGTTCCTCCCCACCAAGTCAGCAGGCCCAGGGATGCTCTTGCAGGGATGTGGTAAGAATTTTACTTAGAACACCTCCTGGTAATAAAACTAGACTTAGTTCAATCTGGTATGAAGGCACTGAAGTCAGAAATGGTTACTTGTATTCACTTAAAATGTATCTTTGAAATTAAACTGTTTTTATTCTTTAAACAAAATTAATCCAATGTTGTGAACTGTGTAGATGACTCCATTTAAGGTGGTGATTTTTTGTAAATTGTTCTCTTACAGCAGTGGTTCTCAAACTTTTTGGCAAACCTTTCAGTGACCCACCAGTCAACCACCGATGAGAACAAAATGCCTTCACTTATCTCTAAATACCTTAAATGCTAAATTATTCATATATTATTCAAGACTACGCGAGTATAAGGTGGTAAAAACGCAACTATAACATAAGGGGGCGAATGTAACCAGTAAGAAAGGAAATAATATTAATCAAAATCATTTAACAGGTTAAGCACTTTAACTTTTTCATGTTAGTTTACCAAACTGTTTTAAATGAAGTAAAATATTAATTTATATTCAAAACAAAAGGCTTCAGCATTATTTATGGCTGGAGTGAGGAACCTGTTTTGGTGTAGAGGGCCACTGATCCACAGAAAAATCAGTTGGGGGCCACACAAAAAATTAGAAGTGATTAGAAAAAGCCCCCAATCCTCACCAATGTGGTGCCTCCGACTCAGACACCTCGCTCCCCTTGCACTCCAGCCCCATGGAGAGGGAGAGGGAATGGAGGACAGAGGTTCAGAAATTCCCATGGGCCAGATTAACTCTTCTGGGGTCCCAGAACAAGATGATTTTGTGGGTCCCCTAGGCTCTGGGGGGGGGCCAAAACTGAGGGGGTCAGCATGTGGGAGGAGACGGCTGGGGAGTAGGATAGGGATATGGGTGCAGGGTCTGGGTGGGAGGTGGGGTGCAGAAGCAGGTTGAGGGTGGGAGGTCTGGCCAGGAGGTTGGATGCAGGTGGGGATCAGGAAGGGAGGGAGGGTGCAGGAGTGCGCTGGAAGTGCAGGGTCTCTGTGGGAGGGGTGTATGTGAGGGTGATAGGGGTGTGGGATTTGGGCATGAGGGAGCACCCCACCACTCCCAGGCACCGCCTCTCACTGCTCCCATTGACCATGATTCTGGGCAATGAGAGCAGCGTGGAACGCCGCCTGCGCTGCTGTTCCCCCAGCTGATTTAACCTCCTAAATCAGTGAGAAATTGTAAGAAGGAGCATAGCCATACCCTTACAAATCTATAGAGCCCTGCCAATCCATGGATAGCCATAGGGATGTGGATGCAGATATCCGCAGCTCATTTTTGCAGATATGGGTGCAGATGCAGATATAAAATATTGTATCTAAAACCCTGCAAATCTGCAGATAACTGTGACTCCTTTTTGAAGATGTAGGGGTGGATACAAAATTTTGTATCCGTACAGAGCTCTGCAAATCTGGGCCTAAATCCCTTTAATTTTTAAATGTCAGTAACTCACATCAAAAGAAAGAAATGGCTTTATTACCTACACAATTCTAGCAACTTTCTTTAGCCATCCAATAACATGCTCATATTTCAGCATCTTCTGTATTCTTAAACACCACAGCAACAGTCACTAATTCTAAGATATTATTTGTAATTCTAAGGGTATGTCTACGCTGCAGAGTTTTTTCAGAAAAATGGCAGGTTTTTTTTAAAAAACCTTCTATTACGTCCACACTGCAATCGCGTTCTTTTGGGGAAAAAAGATTGAAAGAACTGAGAGGTTTTTCTGACATTGGTAAACCTTTTCTACAAGGAAGAAGCCTTTTTCTGAAAGAGCTCTTTCAAGAAAAGGCGTGTATGGACGGGGAAGAGGGAGCTCTTTCGCAAGAGGAGGAAAGAGGAAAAAGCACAGGTGCCTTGGTGACCATTTTGCCCATAGTAATCACAGCTTACATGCAAGATAGCATCCATTCAGTGTGAATGCTATGTGTCAAAAAAGATCGCTTTTTGGATGCGCTTTCACAGTGTAGGCATTCTCTTTAGGAATAAGGTTTTTTGGAAGATCTCTTCTGGAAAAGCTTCTTCTGAAAGAAGCCTGCAGTCTAGACATAGCCTAAGATATTACAAGATAAATGGGCTTGTAAAATACTGAAAATAAATACCGGAAAGAGCATCTGGTCTTCTCAAATGTTCCTTCCCCACCCTACCCTCAGAAAAAAAACCTGCTACATTTTCTTCTATACAAATTTTGATGCAGAGAAAAGAGAAATTTGCCAGAAAAAAAAACTCATTTTATGAACTACATTAACTTTTATGATTCAAAGGACTAATTTATCTATAATCTATGCAGAGACAGGAAATACAGAATTGTGAAGGGGTGGACTAGGCCCAGAGACCTCAGTGTCTTGCCCCACCCATCCCAGGAAAGAAGGAAGTAGACAATAGAGGAGTCTCAGAATCATAGGGCTTGAAGAAACCTCAGGAGATCGAGTCCAGCCTCCTGCCCAAAGCAGGACCAATCCCAACTAAATCATCCCAGCCAGGGCCTTGTCAAGACGAGACTTAAAAACCTTTAGGGATGGAGATTCCACCACCTCCCTACATAACCCATTCCAGTACTTCACCACCCTCCTAGTGAAATAGTTTTCCCTAATATTCAACCTAGACCTCTCTGTGTAACTTGAGACCATTGCTTCTTGTTCTACCATCCGTCACTACTGAGAACAGCCTCTCTTCATCCTCTTTGGAACCTCCCTTCAGGAAGTTGAAGGCTGCTATCAAATCCCCCCTCACTCTTCTCTTCTGTAGACTAAATAAGCCCAAATCCCTCAGCCTCTCCTCATAGGTCATGTGCTCCAGCCCCCTAATCATTTTGATTGCCCTCTGCTGAACCCTCTCCATTGCATCCACATCCTTTCTATAGTGGGGGGCCCAGAACTGGACACAACACTCCAGATGTGGCTTCACCAATGCTGAATAAAGGGGAATAATCACTTCTCTGGATCTGCTGGCAATATTCCTCCTAATGCAACCTAATATTCCATTCCCCTTCTTGGCCACAAGGGCACACTGTTGACTCATAACCAGCTTCTCATCCACTGTAATCCCCACGTCCTTTTCTACCGAACTGCTACTTAGCCATTCGGTCCCCAGCCTGTAACAATGCTTGGGATTCTTCCGTCCCAAGTGCAGGGCTCTGCACTTGTCCTTGTTGAACCTCATCAGATTTCTTTTGGCCCAAACCTCTAATCTGTCTAAGTCACACTGGACCCTATCCCTGCCCTCCAACGTATCTACCTCTCCCCCTAGCTTAGTATCATCCACAAACTTGCTGAGGGTGCAATCCATCCCCTCATCCAGGTCATCAATAAAGATGTTGGAACAAAACCGGCCCTAGAACCGATCCTCAGGCACTCCACTTGAAACCGACTGCCAACCTGACATTGAGCCATTGATCACTACCCGTTGGGCCCGACAATCTAGCCAGCTTTCTATCCACCTTACAGTCCATTTATCCAATCCATATTTCCTTAACTTTCTGGCAAGAATATTGTGGGAGACTGTATCAAAAGCTTTGCTGAAGTCAAGATATATCACATCCACTGACTTCCCCATGTCAACAGAGCCTGTTACCTCATCAGCTAGTCAGCTAATCAGGTTGGTCAGGAATGACTTGAGCTTGGTGAATCCATGTTGACTATTCCTGATCATTTTCCCCTCTTCCAAGTGCTTCAAAATGGATTCCTTGAGGATCCCCTCCATGATTTTTCTGGAGACTGAGGTAAGGCTGACTGGTCTGTAATTCCTTGGATTGTCTTTCTTCCCTTTTTAAAAGATGGACACTACTACACCTCCAAGCAGCCTAGGAGGAGGTATACAAGAGGAGTTGCAGGAGCCAGAGACAGTCAGTTGTTTGCTGGAACCAGAGGAGTGCAAGTGGTGCTCCTGGCTGGACTAAGGGGACTACAGCACCACAAACAGCTCAGTGCTGACAAAAGAGCGGGGCAGCGAGGAAGAGCAACTGACTGGCTGTTGGGCCTGACCTGAAATGAGCTCTGAGGTAAGGTGGAGCTTTGGCAAAGGCTGGGGCTGGAAGGAAGTGGCCCCCAGCATTTAAGAGTTTAATTAAAGGTACACTGCAGCAGGGGCTGCTATTACAATCCCTGGACCAGGAGTAGTGGGTGATCTTGGATTTCCCCATGCCCCCTGATAGGGGGGAACTGGCCCACAGTGAGAAACCCCTAGAAGGGGAACTCAACTATTCAGTGGCCAACTGCAGCCTGGGGCAACAATAAACCAGAGCCAAAACTATTGCTTCCAGAAAGTCCTGGTGGGTGTAGCTTGATACCAGGGTTGGGATTATTTAAAGACCTTAGACACACCAGACCAGAATGGGGTGCTTGCAAAACGTAGGTGCCATACTACTGCAAGAACTCTGCAAACTCTCCTTTCATGTTAAAAAGGTGGCTTCCCAGAGTTATGTACTCGTGTGTGTGTGTCTCTAATCTCTTCTGGCAAGTTTCATTTATGCTATGAGATTCCTGTGAGAATCATTAGTAAAGTACAGAGATTTTTAGGTAATGCAGCACTCCAGTCCCTTTGTGGATATAGCTCATGCTCTCTTGTACTCCTCCCCAGCTGGAAAGGCAGGTTTACACTTGACCCAGATGAGGCTGAACCTCAACCATTTTAAAGGCCAGGTTACCATGTGACATGCATTATTTTGGGGAGTCTCATTTGCTCATTTTCCTGAGGCACAGCTTTATGTAGTGACTTTATATAGTGGAGTAAGAGGTACAGGCCTCTGGCTCTAAACCTATAAGAAACACATGATCTCTACATTCTCGTGTGATTGATCAGCTACTTCCATTCACGATGACTTGCACGCTGGTGTTTCAGACTGTTCAGCCACAAGTAACTTTATCCTAAATATAGCCTAGGAAAAACCTATTTTTATAGCTTTGCTTTATGGCTTCTCCTAACATCTCTTATACAACACTTCTTTGATCATGAATAAACACTTCAAAAGAAGGTCAGTCAAGACATTCTCTCTAAAACAAATAGGGCAGAGGTTTTTTTTCCCCTCAAGATAATTTTATTGCTGTGCCAGACTGCTGTTGTCTTTTCTGAGCCCTATGGGGCTATTTCTTGTTGACATGAATTTCTTAAAGACCACTGAACCTTTGCAATTACTCATTAAATCTATACAGCTAAAACAACTGTGCAATGTTTTGAAAGTGTGTTTAAGAATTAAGAAAAAGACAGGAAAAAATTCAGAGGCTGTTTTGATGCCACCTTTGATGCTTTAGAAACCTGACACTAAATGACAAAGCAGAAGCCTCCTGCAATTTGTTTTAAGTTAGCCAGTCATTTATTAGAGTTTAGTATGTTATCTTCCAGGCATAATCAGTATAAAAATCTTGTACATATATTTTAAAATATATACATATGTGCACAGGTAATTAGGTTTTTTAAATTATTTTTCATTAATATTGGGCTGTATCCCAATATAATGATTGGCCATTAGAAAGTACAAGGCTCTCCAGATGACAAGCTTTAGAGGGGCAGTCACCCCTTTATAACAAAAAATGCTGGGAGGCTGGCATGATGTAGAGTAGTTTAATGCTAGATTATTTGTATTATGCTTTGAATCTTAACATTCCTGCAACATTCTGAGGAATTCACAACACTTCTTGGAAGATGTATGGCATTTTAAGGTGCTTGGATAATGAAGCTGCTATATTTTCGCCATCCTTTAAATGTCATTTCACAACTTGCACTTTGTCATGTGTCAGAATTTTAACCTTTGCAGTACATTGGAGGTTACATTAAGAAGGAAATTTAACATTCTAGCCCTACAAATAGCTAAAGCTGAAAACAGAGGGTATTATGACTCTTTAGATCTACTAGATGAATACTTTATCCGCTACAGCAAGGTGGATGGTAGAAAAGAACAGGTTACCCAAAGGCGGATGGGGGTAGAAGGGCATCTTTTTTATCGATACTTGTTCCATCTCAGACCGGCCCCCTTTGGGATCTGAGTCAGCAACAAATTAATCACAGATTCACCTTTTTATCTCAGTTAGCATGTAAAAAGGTCAATCTCTTATCAATTACATCACCCCTTAAACCTTAAGTTAGTAATGTGAACACCCCTATAAGGCACAATTATAACCATGTGATTAATATAATTATGCCCCATCCTCCCCATTTACTGTTTAAAGCTTTTTAGCTGATGTAAGCAGTTCTCACATCACAAAACTCCTTAAATCAGCAACTTACAAGGAGGAAAGATGTGACCCAGAATGTATACTTCAGAGTGAATGGGAATGGATAAGAGGATAAGGAGATACTATTTGTTTAACACATAGAACATTCATTAAAAGTTACATCTTTGGTATAGTTACATGCTTATCTATCCCAAGAAAGCAGGGAAGGAGGAATCAAAATAAGTCTGTAAATCAATAGAAGCAGGGTGTACCTAGGTTGTGCTCCATTACAGCAGTCGCAATTACCAACACCCCATATTTTATCCTTACACACAAACAGTGGGGAGCTTTCATAAGGGCATTGCAAACAGAACTGGGTAAGGCTAGTCTTCAAGGGTTTTTTTTTAAACTATTGCAAGCTCCCTGACAAGCTGGGTATTGTTTTTGGATTACTTGTTCCCATAACATTAGAAATTAAAAAGTTATACCACTCTTTACATAGATGCTTAGATCATCCTAAATACATTATTCAGGGGCATGGATTTTTTACATCCTCTCAGTGACATAGCTGAGAATCTAATTTTCTAGTGTAGTCAAGGCCTAAGAGTATGCTCCTGTGATGGCAGCTGCTCTTGGTGGCTAGACTCATTCAGCCATAAGCCTGGTCTAAACCAGAAAATGACATCAGTTTAACTGACAGCATGTGACAAATCCACAAATATATTTTCACAGAAAATTTCAAAAACTATTTTTATTCAAATCAAAATTAAAACATTGTAAAATATTAACATTTCCTCATTTAAAAATTAAATGTGGTACAGTAAAAGATAGGACAAAGTGATGCCTGAAATTTATACTGTTAGAGCACATGAAGCAACAACTAAAAAAATAACAAGTAATGTATCAGCTCTTGGGAATTTTAATTCTGTGGATACTGAATTTATTTTCTCCAAGTAAATCATGATTGCTTTTGAACAAAGTTGCCTACTGAATAAAAATGTGTTATGCTAAATCTACAGGATTCAGCATCTTTAGAATGTTAAATTCAATACATCCATAGCCCTTTAATGAATGAATGAAATGAAAAAAATATATAGCAGAGCAAAATAAAGTAAACATGGGCAATTAAAATGTCTGATCAGACATTTAAAACCCAATTATAATACTTTTCCCTTTTGGACTTAGTTGTATTTGAAGGTACCGTATAGAGCTAATTGAGGAATACTTGACTAAAAATGAAAAACCAACACCTACGTAACTTGCCTGACCCGTTTCTTTGAAATATGATAGTGGCTGTACAGGCATTCATGTCAACACGTAATTAGATGAGAATTGTTAATGGAAGATAAAGTAACTCTTACACGAACCATAAGAACCTCAAAGCATATATTACACTTTTTACACTAGATGTTTGCTTAATTTACTTGCAAAATATTTCTTCTTTTGTGAAAAAAATTAGTACTTGTGACCAGTACTTTTCAAGACCAGTATCTGTTGTGTCTTGAGATGCCTTACTTTTAGAATCTCAGGTTGGACACTCAATAATCACTTCTCACTCTTGAAAATGTTGGCTTTAGTGTGTAAAATCCATATCAAATAGCAGCAAGTACTTGGTCAGCAAGTGATTAAGGTGCATAAGTCAAAATTGAAAAGAGGGGGAACAATTTGAACTTTAAATTGTGCCCCTGTTTAAATACAGAAGACATAAGTGCCACACCTCATCAAAATGTTCTCAAAGCAGCAAACCTGAGTTTCATCTCAGAGTACAGAAATATCCACACTTGGCAGTTGCAAAATACAATGAAGTCAATTTAGGAAGGCCACCAAAAGGTCTGTTTTTCTTCTAGACATTAGAAACAGGATTTAGGAGATCTCTTGTGGGAAATAAGATTTTATTGGCTTTTAAAACTAAACAGACTTTGAAGGACCCTTAGCCATCAGCATAACATTGATCCATCCACATTCAATAATTCAAAGAAAAACCCAATCATTTACAAGCCTCCTTCCCAAAAAGTAGTACAAAATGATGCAAAATGAAAGAAAACACTGTCACAACAAAAATACAGACAAGGGCCAAGAAATGTCCTTTATTAGATGGGAACTTTGCAGGCAAAGGTAATTAGTTTGGTGATAAATCAAATGGAATAGACTTTAGTAATGCTTCAGTCACTGCACAGGAAGTCTGATATCTCCACAGATATTTATGCAAAAATTCCCCACAACAGTTATGCCCACAAGGACTAGCCCTCTATTTACTGAAATACAAAATTGGCAAATATCTTCTTATGGGTGACATCTGCCAAAGCTTTGCATCTCCTACGTGTCCCATGAAGTAGGCTGTGCAGTGCCCTTTCACATACTGTGAGGATAAACTTATAAAAACACTTTAAAATATGAAGATTGTTTGAGGAGTACTGGAAATAAAATGTTAAAAATTCATGAACAGAACTGGTTGAAACAGATCAGCTAGTATTAGAGGGATTTTGGTATTAGAGGTAAAATCCTGGCATGACAGAAGCCAATGATTAAACTTCCATTGACTTCATAGCAGACAGGACTTTACCCTATAAAGAGAAAAAAAACCCAGTGCATAAATTGGAGTCCTGGGATGTAGACAAATGCAGCCTTTCCCTGTGAGGGGGCTGGAATTAACCTTCTTGAACCTGCGCTGCACGAATTCATACAAACTGCTGCTTGGACTAATTAGAATTAAGGGTCTGATGATGTAAAAAAAAAAAACAAACAAAAAAAACACATGGACTAACACATTTGCAGTACAGAGTTAAAGCTTAAGTGTGGCAGCTAAACCAGAGAAACAGGTTATGTATGTCAAGTTTGCAGCGTAGAAAGAATTTGTTCAATAACATAAATTCTCAAAAAAACCCCAAACAAACAAAACCCCAACACAGCATGCCAGAAGCATGAGAAGCAATAACCACATTGAAGGATCCAGCTGATTCTATTTAAAAGCACTTGATTACAATTTATGAAAGTTGCTGGGCTAAGAATACACAAATATGCAAAGTGTTCGTTTGGAAACTACTCGTTATTTTCACAGAACAGGTGTGTGAAGGGGCATGTTCCTGCTGTCTTTGTGTGACTTAGAGTTAAGTGGATGGCCTGATTAAGATGGAAGATGAAGCCATTTTGGGTGAGGGCAGAGGACTACCTGGTCCTTGAGGAATGTGGTGTACCATGGATTTACCATCAAGGCACCCAGTTTCCCCACGCTCCTTATCAACATGATCATCACTAGAAATATGACTTTCATGGATAAGTGTAGGTAGCTAGTGGCTTGAAGGATTTGCCCATTAGAGTATGCAGAACAATGTTGAGATCCCACATATGGGTTGGGGGGTCTCTGTGTGGAATAAGAGTTCTGTATGCCTTTGAGAAAGTGTTTAGTTAGAGGATGGATGAAGCCCATACACCTTAAAGGGACAAGTGCAGTCTGAGAACTGCTGGAAAGTCCACCCAAAAAATTGTCAGAGTTCTGCCCGGGAGCAGTAAAATGGGAATTTGGCATTGTAGGCTGTTACAAAAAAGTCTATTGAGGGAAAGCTCCATTGTCAGAACACAGTTCTCAGGATTTCCAGGTCCAGTTTCTATTTGTGTGTTTGGGCGAAGTTTCTGTTTAGGTCGTTCACTGTGACATTCTGGCTTCATGGAAGTTGGCTCTAATGAAACCTACGTTGTTAGAGATGCACCATTCCCAGAAGTGGACTGCTTTTGTGCAGAACAGGTAAAACTGGGCTCCTCCTTGGTGATTTATGTAAGATTTATGTAAAACACAGTGGCCAAGTTTTCTGTCAGGAGCTGGTCAGTCTTGTTGTATAGCAGGGACAGAAAGTGGTGGGTTGCATTTCCGAACTGCCCTGAGCGCTAACAGATTTTATGCGGAAAGCGGATTCCGCAAGGGACCAGCAGCCTGGGCTGGTATTTGCAGACAAGTGTGCTCCTCATCCCATGAGAAGTGTCCATGGTGATAATTACTGATGGAGTGTGACATTGGAACAGAACACTGGTGCAAACATTCATTTAGTTGGTCCCGTATGTGCGAGAGTCTTTTACCCTATTGGGCACTGTCAGATGTCCGTAGATGGAGTGCCTGAGAGGAGCGCAGACAGTCTGAAGCCACATTTGTGAACATCTCATACGAAGTCTGGCATGCTCTACAACAAATGTGGTAGCTGTCATGTGCCCTAGGAGATGTAGGCACGTTCTGGCAGATGTTTGTGTTTACCATTATAACGAGGTTTGTTAGGGCAGCAAAGCGTTGTGAGGCAGTCATGCTGATGCTATTGTGCAATCGAGATGCGCCCCTATAAAATCACCTGTTGGGTTGGAATTAGGGTGGGTTTCTGAAAGTTGATTCATAACACTAGTTCTGCAAGGACAGTTGTGGTCACATGAAGGGTGTCGACTGCAGCCTAGTTTGTTAAAGCTGCTAGGAGGCAGTGATCTAGGTAATATTTCCCTATCGCCTCCCACTTCTCTCCCCACCTCCTCCCATCTGTGAAGGTGTGCTGCAATGACAGCAAGGACTTTGGAGAATATTCAGGGGGGCTGTGGATAATGTTTTAAAATGCTTGGCAAGTACAGGTTCTACAGCACCTAATTGCAGGAGATGTTTTACTTCCTGAAGTAATGGGTGCTTGTGAGATGAGTCTCTAAAGAGGGATGGGAAAGGGTGGTGGTAAGTGGGATAGAAGCAAAGGGGATACAGTAATCCTTGCATATAAATTTCCAGAACTCAATCGTCTGATGTAATGATTGTCCAAACCACACAGAAAAGTGTTAGACGGTCCCCAAATGGACTGAAGGTTATGATTAACTTTGGCAGTGGAGTATGTGGAGCTCTCCTGTCCCTGACCAACATTTTGAAATGCTTGTCTGAAAGTGGGTGATTAAGAGGTCGCTGACTGCTATGGGACATGTTGGCATCTTGACTGATATTTGTGGCGCTGGTTGTAATATCTTTGAGGTCGGGCACGTGGAGCAGTGTGGAAGCAATGGGTATAAAACCTGCCTAGTTTCTTTTTGTTCCCAGGGGCTTATATTCCCAGGATTTTCAATATGGTAGGAAATCCTTGAACGTGTGTGCCTTCCATGGTGAGTTTCTGACCTTAGAAAGGTAAGTTGACTGCACCGGATCTCCTTGGGATGCTTGAAAGGTGGAGCCAAGATGCTCTCCACATGACTATGGAAGTGGCAATGGAGCGGGCTGCCATGTCACTTAAGTCTAATGAAGCCTGCAAGGCTGTTCTGGCAATGAAAGAGCTTTCTGGTTTTAAGCTTTATACAGTAAAACTCCGTTGGTCCAGCATCTGATGGTCCGGCACTCCTGATGGTCCGGCACCATCAGGAACCCGGAAGTGCTCCGGGCAGCCGGACCATTGGAGCTGCTCTGCCCCGGCTTCCCCGATTCAGCCGCTGCTGAAACTGACCAGCGGCTGAATCGGGGATGCCTGGGGCAGAGCTGGACTATCGGAAGAGGGGGCTATGAGGGGTCTGAGGTGGCATCCCCCCCACACCACCTTAGACCCCTCATAGCCCCCCCTTCCGATAATCCGGCACCTTTAGGGTCCAGGGGGTGCCGGATTATCGGAAGTTTACTGTATTGTGTTCTCTCTGTTGGAAGATGTCCGATAAGAACTGTCATTTGTGCAAAAATGTTGTGTGTGTACTTGGCCAATAACGCGGAATAGTTTGCTATGCAAAACTGGAAAGTCTCTGAGAAATAGGCCTTCCTGACAAAGAGACTCAGGCATTTCCAATCTTTATCATTAGGGGAAGTCCTAGCCAGATGTCCCTTTCCTCTTTGATTAAACGCTTCCACCACCAGTGAATTAGGGGTTGGAGGGTGAACAAAAATTCAGTTCTCTTAGCTAAGACACAATACTTCTTGTTTGATTTTTTTTGAAGAAGGCGAAGCTGTAGCTGGTGTCTGCCAGATCATTTTTGCTGGATCCATGATGGCAGGCATTGATAGGTAATGCAATGTTGGCAGCAGACGATGCATGGAGAATATACTTCAGCTTAGGATTTCTCTCAGGCAGCTTTATCACGGAAATATATCGGAAGTCAGCCACTCATTTAAATAATTCCTAGAAAGATCTAAAGTCATGTGGGAGGAGATACTATTATGGCTGTGTCAGAAAATGAACAGGAGATGTAAATGGGATGGTGTCACACTCTGGTGGCTCTTGGTCTGGCTGGGGTACCAGCCATACCAAGGAGAGTGCACCCAGAATAGATGTTGTGAAGAGGGCTGCCTAGCTAACTGCTGCAGCATGGGTAAGCTTGGTGCCGGCAGAGGAGCCGGGCTCTGGTTAGAAGCCATTGTGATTGCTGCCAGTGCTGTAGATTTGCCGCAATACATTGGTGCAGCAGGTGGCACCAATACACTGCACAGTGTCCAGGTTTAGCTTTGTCTGTGCCTGCTTTAGAACTAGATCATGAGGAAGTCTATTGCTCCTAGAACTGTCCTGATGCTGACTGTCCCCATGGTACTGGGGCAGATTTGGTGGTCGAAGAGTACCTTCTCTGAGGCAACACGCCCTGAGGCAAGGAGCAAGATCAGTTTTTTGTAGCTTTCGGTGGGACTGGATTCTTTACAGCTGTATTTAAAGAGGATCCCTCATCTGATGCCAACATGGGCGAGTGCTAGTGGGGATGAGTCCTGTGATTAGGGTCAAAGGCAGGATGAAGAGATTTCTCCAGCATCATGAGTTTTAACTGGCGATTCCTAGATTTTCTACTTCTGTTAGCTTTTTATAGTATTGGCACTTCTGTGCAAAGTCTCTCTCTCTCTCTCTCTCACTGCACCATTTGAGACGCATATTGACAGTCAACAGCTGAAGTAATGAAAAATAATTTTTAAAACCCTACGACCATGAAACTGACCGAAATGGACTATGAATTTGGTAGTGCCCTATAGATATAATTTTGTTCTAACAGTTCTAGGGAGCCCCAGCTCCTTCAACAAGCAAGGAAAAGCAATCTCTCTCCTCCCCTTGCTATTTGCTTTCCCTTGTGTTCTTCCTCTGCCTAATGGCTTAATTAGCCTTCAAGCTCTGCTCCATCCCCAATTTTGGTACAGACGTTCAACAAGCTCCATTCTGCATTGTTTGATTGGGACTGCTGACCAGGGCTGTTCTTCCCTAACTCTGTAGTAATAATATTCAGGTTCTATGGGTTTTCTACGGAGTCTAGGAAGCTCTAAATGAGAAGTGGTGACTTTAAACTGATCAGTCTCAGATGAAAAATGCAAAGCTTTTGAAACTGAAAGCATGAATTTTAGGTATTTTTATGTGAAAATACACAGTGAGTAAAAGATTTCAAAAGCATGTAGAAACAAATATGAGATGCGTCACAAAAAAGGGTTACTTTCTAACAGTTCTAGGCTAATGTTGAAGTAATCTACTATGTGTTTGAGGGAAAAAAGTCTGTAATTTTAAAAACAAAGTAGTCCTGTGGCACCTTAGAAACTAACAACTATTTTGTGTGTAAAACCTACCTCAGAGAAGTCTGAGTGGAAATTATAAACTCCAGTGTATATATAAACAGCAAAAGCTGTTAGTTACTGTCAATTGTAGGACCAGTGTTGTTGAAGCTAATTGAAAGTTTCTCTGTCTATCCATTCATCTGTTTGTTCAACAACATCTCCTGAACAATAAGAGCTAGGACCACCAAATTCAGCATAAAGCTTCCTCTTATCATAACTTAAAACAAGGTAAACATTTAGTTGTGGCAGGAAAATGGGATTGCTTCTCGGAAAATAAAGAGACGAGACAGAATCATTAGGCAGGTAAAAGGGGTTGGCTGGGGGCATGCCTCCCCCCCCCCCACGACTACCCTAGCCACGAGCCTCCCATCCACCCGGGCACCCTTGAGGAAGGGAGGGAGGAGCTGAAGCTGCCCCAGTTCGAAGGGGAACAATCCTGACTGTTCCCCTTCATCAAGGAGCAAGGGAGAAGTGCACAGGTTGCTGCATTCCTTATTCTGACTGGGAAGTGCTGAGGGCAGATGAACCTGGACCTTTCCCAGCCAGGGGACATGGACCCCACAACCAGCCATGCCCGCTGGAGCTGCAGTAGCCATGGAAAGGGCCTTCTCACCTTCCCTAAGCTGCTGCAGAGAGAGTGTGATGAGGTAGTCCTCTCCCCAGGGCAGCCTGATATTGAACCTCTCATCCTTGCCCTACCCCAGAGCTGCGATTTAAATGAAGAAAAATAAACATTTTTTTGAGTTAAGAAACCAAGCCATGCCAGATAGATCTTCTAGTTTGTACATAAACATTGGATCTGGATCCTATAACCTGAATTGTGGAAGATATACCCTTACACTCACATAATCATGATGAAATCAATGGGACTCTGCAGGAACAAAGGCTTGCCTATGTGGATCCACTTATAATAGCAGGGCCTAACTTCACACAATCATGCAAAAAGGAAGAAGATACCCACATATGGATTTATGTAGTACAAAAAAAAGGAAATAAGTGCAAAAGAGATGGTTTTATGTTTTCAAAATATGCTATTCCTTATCTACTGAATTGAAAGAAATGTAAGGAAATACCTAGGTAAAAGCAGAGTTGTGCCTCTATCAAGCTCACTTGTACTGAATAAGTAAATGAATACAAGAGACAAGTTTGTGTGTGATCATTTTATTTGTGCAGTTCTCACTTTAAATTTGTTATAGAAAAATGGTCAAAGGCACTTCCAAGAAGTTACTGAATAATAAATTTGCTTGTGGTGATCATTTAACACGTAAGTTATCAACCTTTGTCTACGACATCTAGAACTATTTTCTAGTCTCTTAAATACCATAATATTCACTTATTTTAATGGAACAGAACGCTCAGAAGCAACACATCTCCTTTAACCTATTTTTCATAAAACATCTGCAATTCATTTAGCAGAATATTCTAAACACAACATGCAGTAAGATGAAGATCTGCTACATTTGCTAGAGTTCGCTTAAATTTTTCTTGCCAGAGTAAAGATTAATTACGTAATCCTATACTAAATCCTATTCTCATCATGGCATGTGCCCAAATGGTAGTTAGGTTATCAAGACACTAAATCTCCTCCCAGATTATCAGAATAAACTAAATGAATGGCTGCTGGCTATGTTGAGAGTAGCCTGTCAAAATGCACAACTGAAACTTCCTTTCACAACTAAGCTAGTAGCAACACGTGAAAAGATCTGAGCACTGCTTCACAGGGTGGAGCTGTAGAAGCATTCCTGGAAAGGAATTTATTCAGAAAAAAGAATAAAAAAGGAAAAAAGAAACAGCTGAGTAAAAGAACAGACAAGGTATCACTGGGGATTGTGTCCACTCATGCAGACATATACAGTGCACATTGCTAAACTGAATTAGGAACAAAGTGAAAAGTTTAACTAAATTTCAGTTGAGTGACTCCTCTGAATATGTAACATTCAGTTCACAACAGCTTCAGAGAATAGGATTATTTGAGAAAATTCTCATGCCTCTGCAAATTAATGCATATCTAATGGCATGTTCTGAAAAACAAAGCTACTCAAATATTAAGAATCCTATTAAAAGAACAAAATCCATACATCTGCCTCTCAGGTAGTTTTCTTTAAGACATTTAGATTAGAATTAGGTAATTGGGTTGTGTCAGTCACTACACTGTGACTACAGAATACTGTCAGACTTTTTAAACATTACAAATCAAGAGTAACAAGCACTGTGGCATAAGGCATCTTGTACCCCTGCACTTCAAAAGGCACATTCTAAGAAAAGCAAATCAGCCAAGGAACGATTCTTTGTAGTAGCTTGTTTGGGCTACAGAAGTACTCATTTTACTGTGTGTTTGCTCTTAATCCAATGATGACACAACACTGAAATCAATGGCTCTGAACTGCAGAACATGACAGAGGCTGCAATGTTGAAGGTCCCTCTTAGAAAGGTAATCATAAAAGTCTATCAAGTAGCCAAGTTAGGAAAGCTTTCAGGTAAAATGGCTACCAATTTTTTTAAGTAAAAATCCCTAAGTATAATTAGTTTTGTTGACATAATGATACTAGAGTCTAACAGAAAAACAACACAGTTTTAGAAAAATCTGCAACGAAATTAAGTGAGTACTTCAACAGAATCAGTCTGATACTGAAAGGCAATATCTTCCATTTTCCTGTTTGGCATATGGGATCTAGAGACAGCAACCTTTCTTAGCCAGGTACTAAATGATTTTTGAAGTATCCCTGCTTAGACTTTATTTATCCTTATATTTGCATTTCTCACACATAGCCCAATGATTTCACTACAACACTGCCTACCTACACCACAAGCTGAGAAGTCAATGGGGACATGTAGGCCATTAAAGGAGTATGAGGGAAGAAAATGGTAGTGAAGAACTATAGATTTCTGATTCAACAGGCCTTTTACACTGGCTGAGTTTGAATTTAAATCAAAACCTTCACCTTGTTAAATTTAGATTACACACCATCAGCTGTTAAGAAAAATGGTTTAGCCAAATATGTGAATACATTAATCTCTATAGATGTTAAGTGCTTTTAGCATATTGATTTAGCAATCCTAAACCATCAGGGATGGTACTTGGTCCTGCTGTGAAGGCAGGGAACTGGACTCGATGACCTTTGAAGGTCCCTTCCAGTTCTAGGAGATAGGCTTCTCCATTGATAAAATCCTATTGGCTGTATCTCATGTATGACAATGTTAATTAGGGATGTTAAAAAGTGGTTAATTAGGCAACCTGTCTAACCATTTAAAAGCATTTCAGCAGTTAACTTTAGGACATCATAAGATCAGTGTTCCATAGGACAATTCACAGAACACATTAATTTTTACTAGTGAAAAACACTAATGAGATATTTAGATTTAAATACAAAATAACTAAGCAATCACTATACAGTAACATCAGTGGTACTAGAGAATATAAAAACATCCCATGTTTAGACACTGTGCAGCAGCAAAGACGGCTACATTTACTTCATATTCATGAGACTGTGGTTATCTGCATCATGTCACAAGGCAGAACACAAAAAATAGATAAGTAAGTAATGATGTTTGCTGGCAAATAATGTTTAGTAACTCCTGTCAGACATACTACTCCAGAGTTTCCCGAAATCTTCTAGCAACGTGATCAAGAACAGTGGTAACTATTTTAGTAAGGCCATTTACAACCAGTAATATGCACTCATCAATATACTGGCTAAGGAGAGACAGGTTTGATCCAAATTCATCAATATGATGAAGATGAAAACCAGAAAAAAAAAAATGATGAGACGGCTTCTGCAAAACTGAGGACCAAAGACAGCCAATGCATAAAGATAGGCAGAACATAAAACTGATCTTATGATGTATACACCATACTGATCACAAAGGCAAAAATCTAGTTGGTCTAGCCACTGACTGTATTTTAGTATGTTGGTAATGTCACAGACTGGATGAAATAAATGCACTTTTTGAAAGGATCCTTGCATTCACGTTGGCTTATCTGAAAAACTGTACAATATACTGGCAAGACAGACAATCAAGAGCAGTGTTTCTTAAACTTTTTAAGACCCAGGAACACCAAACAATTTTTTTTTATGAGGAACACCAAGGAATTTTTGTTGGGGGGGGGAGAAAAGGTTGCCTGCCTGTTGTTCGCCGAACACAGTTTAAGAAACACTGATCAAGAGCATTTAAAATGAAGGTAAACAAACACCTTAAACCAGACAAAACCCTCAGAGAGAAGTGGAACTATATATTACTGCAAAATAAATGGAATTTTTAGGGAACATTCAAAATTCTACTAAGAGAACTTATAGTTTGCTTTAAAAATAGTACTTGTTTGGGTGCCAGATCATTCCCATAAACAAACTTCCCTCTCCCCTCCCAACAAAAGCCTGCAGTATAGCAATGTGTAAATTTAATAGAAATAAACTAATAGTAACACTGGGTGATTCTGGAAATTATTGTACGCCAGTGTATAAATGCCTTGCTGTTTACAACAAGTATTTATCATATGACTGTTATCACACAGACTTTTTTGGTTTAAACACGAATGAACACGAGGGGAGGAAAGTGCATTTTTAAGGGGTTTATTTCTACCATAAGTACATTAAAAAAAATTTTGGATTAATTTTGTGCTCATTCAAGCAAGGAGTACATATCATGAGCTAGTAAGAGGATAGAGTGGACAGGTATGCAAGTTTCCACGCATCTTCCACATACTCCACAATAATCAAACTTGCTATTCCTGAGCTTTTTGCCAATTGGAGCAAGCCAGCTGGGTGGTGGCTTTGTGGAACAGATACTATCTAGGGGGAAGTATATGATCAGATCAAGAACAACAAATTCACTTCATCTGAGAAGTAATTCAGATTTCGACATCTAAATAGGCACAGTATTAGTAATTACACCAAATATTTTGAAGTCTGTCGTTAAGGCAGGAGTGATTTTAAAGACTTATTTCTCTCTTTTCAGCCCAGTTACTTCATGTCAAATTTCTCTAGTATCAGCATCTCAAAGTGACAGCCTTATGTAGCCCAAGCTTTCTAACACTACCAAATACGGTGAAAATGGGAACTGAGGCCAAAAGAAAAATGATGACTAGAAAATACTATATCATCATTCTTGAACTGCATCATCATCCCATGTGATTTAATACAAATTCTTCATATTTATATTATTGCAACCAAGCCACCTCAAGGAGATCACAGATCACATAAAAGTTTTAGGTGCTGATTCTGCAGTCCCAACTCATATGAAAAAGGCCCACAAGCCTCATGAATAAAAAATGCACAATGAAATCCTGTAGTTTGCAGTCACAGAGGAAGACCCCCAACACAGAACTTTTAAAATTCAAAACAATTACTACTGGCAATTCCCAAGTCTGGTCTGAACTAGATGTAGCAGCCCATTACTCCACAATACTTTCAGTGCGTTGTTCCACATCTTATTTTTGAGTAGAAGTCTGATTCAGTTTTAGGAGCTTTCTGCTTTATCTTTTGCATCATTATTCACTGCTTTGCTTTTGATTTGCTCTTCTGGACTAAGTGAGTCAGGGTTGTACCTGTATAGGTAACCATATGGTCGGAGATGATAAATCAAGTATTCCAACTGATACATAGTTATGGAATCAACATAGTGGAATGAAATTGCCAGATCAGAGCAGCATCCAGGACCCTAAAAATGGGGAAACAAAAACAAAGACTCTTTATAACAGAACATTTTAAAATGTGCTTAGAATATTAAAAAATAAATCTCTCTGAAGTGTAATTAATACCTACCTGGCTTCACTTAAACAACTCACCTTTATCAATAATTTACACATTTCAAAGCCTACGTTTGGCAGGAAAAGCAGAGTACTCAGACCTAGGTATGCTATTTTGCTTGATCACCATCCCCAAATGGAAACTGACGTCTTTCAAGAATGTTTGATGTACGTTAGTTTCTGAGACAAAATGATTAAGAGCACTTCTAGTGTACACTGAGACAACCAGGGCATAATTTCTAAAACTCACTAATGTGTTGTACACTAGCTCATCTGTATAGACTGCTTCCCAGAATCTTCACTCAGGTTTCTCCCCATTCACTTTTCCTTAACTTCAGTTCTCTTCACCAATTTTCCAGAATATTTTTAGCTTGGTTTCCAATATTTCTATTTCAACTGCAAGTCTCCCTCATTGTAGTTCAAGCAAAGATGCCAGAAAAAGCCAAAACAGCTAAAGGACTTTGTTTAAAGACCTGGTGCTAGCAGAATACTCTGATAGATTTCTGCTTGGACGTAAATAACGAGCAACAATGAATAACCCCTCAAAACTTCTTGGATGCTCAATTTTTCCGTCACACCGTTTAAACTAAAGCTGTTCCATTTCCCTCCCTTTCCCCAAAATTTGTAATTTCAATTAATTTTTTAATTTTGAAGAAAAAACGTGAGTTGCTATTTCTGCAAATTACATCTAACATTTTGACCAGCCTTAGTTCAAACGAGTGAAACTCTGACTGGAAAGACTGTGCCCACAGAAAAAGGACTGTGATACTGAAAACTTGAGAAATTTTAAAAGCTAGTTGATGAGACCTTACTGTGAGGAAATTATGATCCTTAAACTCATTATGGGAGCTAAATATGTAAACATAACCGTAATGGCTACAGAGGCTAAATGAAAGAGGAAGTAGAAACATAAACACTAGTGTTAATGTCAGGATTCTAAAGTTTGAAACCAACAGGTATACTTTTAAACAATGGAAAATCAACAAGAAGAAAGAAAACTGCAGCATGTAAGAGGAAATATAAAGAGCAGCTAGCATCCTCCCCCGCAAATAATAACTGAGCAGGAAGCTTGTGAAAAAATTAGTAGATCTACTGGACTAAGAGAATAAGAGAGAATAATTAACAAGTATAATGCCACAGAAGAGATGCTACATTATTTCTTTGGATCAGTTCTTACCAAGTAGATCTTGGGGATCTGGCAACAAGTGATATTCTTATCAGATAGATGGCAATTTTTCAAAATTGAGAAAACAAAGAGAAAGTTCTGGGACACATTGATAAATTAAATAGTAACCAGTCACCAGGAATGGAAGGTGCTCATTTAAGAGCTTTGAAGAAACTTAAAAATTAAATACTTAATCTTCTAAAAATATACAAAATCAAATTACTATGTGGGAGGGCTGGAAGATAGCAAGTCTTGCATCTATTATTCTTATTTTACAAAAGTGTGAAGGTTGATCCTAAAATATTTGAAAGTCATAGATTTCATTTTCAGATGAACTGGTTGGAATGATAGAAATATGTGATTGTACATCACGTAGCACAACAAGGTATTTATCCAGGATGGGCTCTTAGGCTATACAACACCATAAGTACACCTGCCTGAATATAAAATGGGCAAATTAACATGACATCTGGTCAGAAAATTATTTAAATATATTACCAAAGTAATGAATACAGGAGAATATATGGATAAAATGGTCAGCACAAGCTTTGTTATCCAACATGCATTCGGAATGGGGGTTGCCAGTTATGTAAATGTACCAGTTAATCAATGTTTTTGCATTCAAAAAAGCTTGAAGAAATAAAAGAACCATATTTAACACTATAACTTTTAACACTACTGTATTACTTTATACACCACAATTAACACTATTACTGTATAGTGAACAATACTGATTTAACAATGCAAAAATGAAAGAAATAATCATATTTTATACTACAATTTTTACTACTGTATATATTACAGCATTGCTGAATCCAATACTGTAATTTACTGCTCCTCTACTGCCCCACAGTAATCTACTAATAGGGAAGCTTCTTCCTAACTCCAGGAAGTTGGCTCTGAAGTATGAGGTCGTATTTCCCTTATTAGTTATAACTAATATAATTAGGAGATTTTATCAGCTGTATAAATGCTGCCGGTTTTTGGAAGTCTAATGAGTTCCTGGCTTAAAATTGATGATTTCTTTGCCATTTTTATAGTCCATAACGATAATTTACTTCTCACTGTATGACTATTTAATTGATTGGATAGGCTCTTCAGCTAGGCTTTGTCAAAGACTTTCTGGAAGTCCAAATATAGTACAAGCCTTGTTATCCTGCACTTGAATATCCAGAAAACTCCATTAACCGGCATCTCCCAAAGATGGCAATACAATTCTCCATTTGGTGAACCGGAAAAATTCCAGTAGCCATCTGGCATCATTTTCCAGCGCTTACGGAAGTTGTGTTTGCAAACTTGCGGCAGTGAAGGCTGTTTTTGTCCTGACTAGGGATGTCAAGGCATAGTCAACTATACGATTAACTGAAAAGCCTAGGCTTATCAGTTAGTTACTCTTGTTGACTACATACAGAGGCAGCAAAAGGTGGGGGAGTGTATCGGGGGGGGCGAGGGAATGGGATCTGGTGCTTGTGGAGAGCCAGCTTTAACAAGGCTCCCCATGAGTACCAGATCTGCCCCCCCCTGCCTCTGGGAGAGGCAGTAGCAGCATGGAGGGTAAGGGGGGCAGGCCTCAGAATCAATCATCTGGTCATTCCTACAGATCACTCCACACTTTTAATTACAAATGCAAATGAGGGATATAAAATCCCAGCTAACCAATTAAGCAGGATCCAGGCCAGGGAACACTCCAGACCGGGTAGAGCAGCCCCCAGCCTGTGGGGTCCCCAGAACCGCGCTGGACTGGCTGCCAGTGCTGCCACTGGCTGCCAGCTCCCAGACCCTGCCGAAGAAACCCCTGCCTGCAGGGCACATGGGCCTGCCATGGACAGAGGATACTCTGGATGTGAACAGCCCCCAGTCTGCAGCAGGCCCCCTACTATTAGGAGTTTTGCTGTTTTATCATTAAAATATTGATAATCAGGGTCTAGTTTTTATATATAAACCGAAAAATAGGCCCTCCAAGCTACCTTCAGACAGTGTGCTGGTTTACTGGATCAGTGCTGATGAAGTGGTAAGAGTGCTACCTACTAAATCACTAGTACTGCTTCCTTCAGTGTCTGCATGTTCCTTGGAAGTTTATCTAAACCCATCTCTATTTCGCTAGTAAGTAAAGAGATAGCCAATAGCTATACCATATCAAGTTATCTCCCCAATACACAAATCAAGTCTAACATATTACACAGATTACACATTAAATGATCTTCATATGTGAAACAAGGCATATGAAAATATTTGCACTTCCCACCTACAAAAAACAAGTTTTACAACTTTGTAGCTCTACTCATTAGAAATAAATACATGAGTAATCACAAAGATCTAGTTTCCACTCCCAGATGAGACAGGAGGACTGGCAAAAATACAGAACTATTTTAGTAGAGATCACTAGCTGTTTCTTTAATTTTAATTTCATGCATGAAATTCTCTGCCAGATTTATCAAAAGTGAAAGAAGGATAAGAGATTACAAAAGTAATTTTAGACTACTGGGGTCCACAGACAACGTCTAAGATTTCTAAAAGGCAACACCTCCATTCAAAATGTTTAGGAATTCACAGATGAAAGACGTTTTAAAACTTCTGGCTTGGAATATCTTTGTAGACTTTGTCCTTATCTCAACACTACTTAAGATTTGACTGAAAATATTCAGATATTTAAAAATTAAAGGTGAACAAAACTGGAGTAAACACTCACATTAAAAAAGTTAACTTCAACATGCCAAGCAACTTGCTGCCACCATTTCCACTGGGAGATCATTCCACTGACATAAATGTAATTATGTATATCTATTTTATATATTCCACGATCAATACTAGGTGAACTAGTTTAAAAATATTCAGAAGGCATACTTGAAACAGTTTGGAACTACAGTAAACTTCCGATAATCCGGCACCTTTAGGACCCAGGGGGTGCTGGATTATCAGATATGCCAGACTAGCGGAAGGGGCGGCTATGAGGGGTCTAGGGTGGTGTGGGGGGGGATGCCACCCCAGACCCCTCATAGCCGCCCCTTCCGATAGTCGGCTCTGGCGTCCCGATTCAGCCACTGCTGGTCAGTTTAAGCAGCAGCTGAATCGGGCGCCTGGGGCAGAGCAGCTGAGTGCTGCCGGGTTGGTCCCGCAGCGCCAAAGCGGTGCTACCGGACCAACCCGGCAGCACCCCAGCTGCTTTGCCCCAGGCGTCCCCAAGTCAGCCGCCGCTGAAACTGATCAGCGGCTGACTCCGGGAAGCCCGAGGAGAGCAGCTCTGCCCGGGCTTCGAGTCAGCCTGGTCAGTTTCAGCAGCGGCTGACGAGACAGCTGAAGGTGCTGCGGGTTGGTCCCGCGGCACCGAGGCTGCGCTGTGGGACCGGCAGCACTCCAGCTGCTCTGCCCCAGCTTCCCAGATTCAGCCGCTGGTCAGTTTCAGCAGTGGCTGAATCGGGGAAGACGGGGGCAGAGCAGCTCCAATGGTCCGGCTGCCCGGAGCACTTCCGGGTTCCTGATGGTGCCGGACCATCAGGAGTGCTGGACCATCAGATGCCGGACGAATGGAGTTTTACTGTATATACACCAGCTAGTCATGTTAAAAGCCAGTTTAGGGGGCAACTATGCTTACATATTTAAAGGATTAAAGCAGTTAAGGCTACAGTACTGAACTTTGAACATACACACCTTGTCATTTTAAATATTTCCAGAAATAATACAGGATAATGCAAATTCCACTGTCTTTTTTTTGCCTCATCTATATTTTACTATCCTATTATATTACTGTAAAAGTATTATTACAATACCTCTTATAAGTAGGGATATTAGCATACAGTCATGTAAATGATTTACCAATAGGCCCGGGTTCATCAGTTAATCCAAACAACTACACGCACTCCCCTCCCTCCCCCACACTCCCAGAGGCACGGGGAAGGGGGGAGACAGTAGGAGACAGCTTTTAAGTAGCTATCTAACAACCCTACTTTAAGTGAGACAAGATTTCCTCCATTTACTAAATGCCACATTTTATCACTGTCATGACAACCATGCTGCATTTGCACACACCAAGAATGGTTTGGTGATGTTACAAAACAGGTGGGATTTCAAAATTATTCACTGTTTGCCTAATTCTGCTCCCAAATGAAATGGAAGCTTCACCACTGACTTCGAAAGAAACAACTGCACTTAACATTGGGTCTTTTTTAAAATTCCCACATCATTTACAGATAGATTTGTATGTTTAATAGCAGTGGTAACTAACTAGTTTTAAGATGGAACTTGATAATTTTATGAACAGGATTATATTGCTTGCGATAGCATGGTATTGGAGTCCAGTGATCCTTTTCAGTCCTATGTTCCTTACCTTTATGTGGTTAATAAGGCTCCTGAAGAGATTACATACAAATCTGTAAAGCCCTGCAAGGATACAAAATTTGTATCTGCAAAAATGAGCCATGGATATCTGCAATGACATATGCAGATACCAGTGAATATAAAGCGGATATCTGCGGATTTGCAGGGCTCTACAAATCGGATCTTTTGAAATACAAGTACTTTCAGCTCTCATTATTTCAAGAACTATACCTCTCATTGATTAGACACAGATATAGGTCTCCATTTCTCTGCAAGTGAGTTAACAAAGACCAAAAATTCAGTTTTATACTGCAGAACTTGTTTTTTTACAAAATAAAATCAGTTATTGCAATTTGAAAAGATGCTATAAAGTTATGTTCCACCACTTATGCTCACTGCAAACTTCTCATGTTCCCCTCAACTCTGACAGGCAAATAGTATCCTCTAAAATTAGAAAAATTATTGGTAGATCCCGTCCCCTTTTACCCCTTCTCTACTTACGCTACATCGATGACATCTTTATGATCTGGACCCATGGCCAAGGAACACTGGATACATTCCACAGAGACTTTAACAATCTACACCCCACCATCAATCTCAGCCTGGACCATTGTACACGAGAGATCCATTTCCTGGACACCACAGTACAAATCACCAATGGTAAATTAGACACCACTCTCTACAGAAAACCCACTGACTCCTACAGTTACCTACATGCCTCCAGCTCCCATCCAGGACACACCATACAATCCATCGTCTATAGCCAAGCCCTTAGAGCAGATGCGATTGTATCTAATCCCACTGACAGAGACCAGAAACTTCAGAATCTCTACCAAGCATTTTTAAACCTCAATTACCCACCCGGAGAAATAAAAAAACAAATGGAAAGAGCCAGACGAATACCCAGAAACCATCTACTTCAAGACAGACCCAGGAAAACCAACAATAGAACACCACTTGTCATCACCTATAGCCCCCAACTTAAACCTGTCCAACGCATTATCAATAAACTACAACCTATACTGGAACAGGATACTACACTGCGAGAGGCTCTGGGAGACACACCCATAGTCTCCTATAGACAACCACCTAACCTCAGGATGATTCTTACCAACAACCACAGGACATATCACACTAATACCAACCCTGGAACTTTCCCTTGCAACAAATCCCGGTGCCAGCTTTGTCCACATATTTACTCTGCTGACACCATTATTGGACCTAAGCATGGCAGTTACAAGATCAAGAACACATATTCCTGTTCATCCAGAAATATAATTTATGCCATCGTGTGCCTAAAGTGTCCGTCTGCTATGTACATTGGACAGACGTCTCAGACACTTCGCCAAAGAATCAATGCACACAAAACAGACATAAGACTCTCTCACAGAGAGAAAGCTGTTGCTTGCCATTTCAGACAGACGGATCATTCCCTCAATGACCTTAAAACATGCATATTGCTTCAAAGAGACTTTAACTCCAGACTTCAACGGGAAGCTTCAGAATTGTCATTCATGCTTAAATTTGACACTTTATGCATGGGTTTAAACAAAGACTCTAATTATCTCACCCATTACAAAGATAGCTTCCCCAATTATCACCCCTAATGTCATTACCTCACAGAAACTTCCCCTATTATCACCCCTATGTCATTGCCTCACAGAAACTAACCTTCCCCCCTCACTCCCACTCTGTTCTAAAATTTGATTTGTCAATTTCACATGCGTTCATTTTTTTGATTGTATCACTTTGATATATATGGTTGTGCCGATTTTCTTCCACATATTGATCTGAGGAAGTGGGTCTGGCCCACCAAAGCTCATCACCTAATAAACCATCTTGTTAGTCTTTAAAGTGCTACATAGTTCTGTCTTTTGTTTCAGCTACACCAGACTAACACGGCTGCATCTCTATCACTATTTGTAGATAAGGTAGCTTTGTAGATAGCCACACCTTAAAATTGTCTCATGAACCACATACTTCCTCTCATTCACGATTGCATAACCACCCAGTCACAACTATGGCAACAGCTTACGTGGAAAGGTAACATTAGGAGCAATATTTCTGAATTTTAGTAGCCTTTTAAATGTGATTTAGCTGCAGGAAACAAGAATTCAGCATCCTGTGAAAAACCAGCTCCCAATACAGCACAAGAATTAGGTAGAAGAGACTTACTACAGCACTGATTTCCAAACTATGGATCACCACCCAGTACTAGGTTGTGGAATGTCAGGCATTGGGTCTCATTGCTGCAGGGGATCAAGTGACCAGTGAAGGTGCTAAGGCAGGCTACCTGAGGACAGGCCCGGCTCCTGGGTGAGGGAGAGAGGGAACACACAGGGCTCTGTGCACTGCCCCTGCCTCAAGCACTAGCTCTGCACTACCACTGGCTGGGAACCTGCTGTTGGTTGCTTCTGGGGCATAGCAGTCTATGGCACCAGAAGTAGGAAACCTACCTTAGTACATCCACCGCACCACTGACTGGACGCTGTTAAAGGTAAGCCCCTCCTGCCCCAGCCCTGACACCTCCCCCCACCCTCCTCACACACACACACTCCAAAGACCTCATCCTCAGGTCCATCCCAGAGCCTACACTCTAGTCAAATTATGTTGGGTCACAGGCATCAACAATTTTCTTCAAATGGGTCATGAGAAAAAAAATGTTTGAAAAACACTGAACTACAGTATCCAGTCCATCTTCTACAACACGATACCAGTAATTTCATATTAACTAATTCTGATGGTACACTAGGTACATGCTTTCAAGTTTTATTTTATAAATGGAATATATAATGATTCCATCCTTAAGTCTGTCTCAGGCATCCACTACAAAATTTTATTTTCCTAGAACGGTTTGATAAAGGACAGTTAAACAACCTATAATCACTGTACATATAAAAAGATCATTTCAGAGACGTACTTCATATATAGGTCACAGCCTTTCAAAAAAACCAAAAAAAAAACCCCAACAAAACAAACAAAAAAAAAAACCTTACCTCTACTGCGGGATAATAATTATAATTCCAGTACCAAAATGTTCTAGGTAGATATCCTCTGATTAAGTGATGTTCTGGCACAAAGGGATGAAAAGTTTCTTTACCGCTTGTGTCCCTTGAATCTCCAGCTTCTACATTAATATTCTCCATGCATTTTCCAAGTGCTAGATCTTCCACAGAAGAGCTATGAGAACATTTATTGGTTTTAAATGCATTAACAAATCTCCTTAGAGCTTCTTTGCTCAGTACATATCCTGCTCCTCCACTCATGTAGCCCTGTTTCACATAAGGCTTAAACCTCCTTCCAAAGTATATTGGTTGTTCAGGATTGTATTTTGAAAGAAGCCATCTCACGTTGTCCAGTATAACGTATGTGTCATCATCAGCTTTCATAAACCAATCAGCATCATCAAAATAATTGTCATGTACATACTGGAAGGCTTTAATAGTTTTCCAGTACAGTTGGTCCCTGCCTTCTTTGGTTTCTAGTCCCACAGCTGGAAAGTCTTTATTCTCCTCAGAGCTCATGAACAAGATTTTATTGCAATGCTGGGCCCAAGTAGCCTTAACATGCTTGGCTTTTTTTCTCCAGATTCTGAGGCCCAGTCATCACCCAACAAAGTATTTTCACCTTTTGATACAATCCTTCTGCAATATATTTGTTCTCATCTAAAGGGGGAAAAAAGAAATTCCACAATATGTTAGTGTGTTTGCTAAATATTAATACAAAATGGAACAGAACGTCAACGATTCAGCTAAGTGTAAGAAAAAAATGTTTTGCTAGCCATTATGAAAGTACAGTAAAACTCCATTGGTCCGACATCCAATGCTCCGGCACTCCTGATGGTCCGGCACCATTGGGAACCCGGAAGTGCTCCGGGCAGCCAGACAACTGGAGCTGCTCTGCGCCCGGCTTCCCCGATTCAGCCACTGCTGAAACTGACCAGCAGCTGAATCGGGGAAGCTGGGGGCAGAGCAGCTGGGGTGCTGTTGGGTTGGTCCGTGGCGCGCCGCCTCGGGCCGGGACCAACCGGCAGCACCCCAGCTGCACTTGGGGACGCCTGGGACAGAGCAGCTGGAGTGCTGCCGGGTTGGTCCCACAGTGCCGAGGGACGGTGCTACGGGACCAACCCGGCAGCACCCCAGCTGCTCTGCCGCAGGCGTCCCCAAGAGCAGCTGGGGTGCTGAAACTGACCAGCGGCTGATTCCAGGAAGCCCGGGGCAGACCTGCTCTGTCCCAGGCTTCCTGGAGTCAGCCGCTGATCAGTTTCAGCAGCGGCTGACTTGGGGACGCCTGGGGCAAAGCAGCTGGGGTGCTGCCAGGTTGGTCTCGCAGCACCGAGGGGCAGTGCTACCGGACCAACCCGGCAGCACCCCAGCTGCTCTGCCGCGGCGTCCCGATTCAGCTGCTGCTGAAACTGACCAGCAGCGCCTGAATCGGGGACGCCTGGGGCAGAGCGACTATCGGAAGGGGGCTATGAAGGGTCTGGGGTGGCATCCCCACCCCACCCCAGACCCGTCATAGCCCCCCCTTCCGATAGTCCGGCATATTTGATAATCCGGCACCCCCTGGGTCCTAAAGGTGCCGGATTATCGGAAGTTTACCGTATAGAGAAATGAATGGGAAGTAGTATAGTATAGAGGCACATCAGATGAGGATTCTATTTTGGAAAACTTTTCTCTGTCATATGCAATACAAGTCAAGCTACTTACAGCCCAATTTATATTACCTGAAATGTGATGATCAACATTTGTCCCCATGGTCAGCAAGACCAAAGTTAATTCAGGAATGAAATAATTCTACAAGTTTAAAAAAAAATCTCAAATTCTTATTCCTACTTACTTTTACAAAAGAAGTAAAAGGGATAACATTAAAATTTTCTCACAAAAACAAACATGGTTTTACAAAACCTTATGAATTTTAACAGATTTGACTCAATTTTATTCATAAGAATTCTCCAATAGCCCTATGAAGCTAATGAAAATTATTTAAAAAACTGACTAGATATAAAAGTTGGAAGCCAGTCAATGTTTATAGCCCATGCTAAGTAAAAATTACTACTGGTGAAAAACAAATTAGATTTTTTAAAATGTTTAGTTGGAGTATTGTGTCCAGTTCTGGGCACCATATTTCAGGAAAGATGTGGAGAAATTGGAGAAGGTCCAGAGGAGAACAACAAAAATGATTAAAGGTCTAGAAAACTTGACCTTTGAGGGAAGATTGAAAGAATTGGGCTTGTTTAGTTTAGAAGAGAGAAGAATGAGAGGAGACAGTATAGCAGTTTTCAGCATCTAAGAGGGTGTTACAAGGAGGAGGGATAAGAATTGTTCTCCCTGGCCTCTGATGATAGGACAAGAAGCAATGGGCTTATTAAATTGCAACAAGGGAGGTTTAGGTTTGACATTAGGAAAAACTTCCTTACTGGAGGGGGAGGGGAGGTTAAACACTAGAATAAATTGCCTAGGGAGGTTGTGGAATCTACATCACTGAAAATATTTAAGAGTAGGTTGGATAGACATCTGTGAGGGGATGATCTAGATCAGGCCAGGGCAAAACATGGCCTGCAGGCTGGATCCAGCCCGTGGAAACAGTGGGGAGCCCCAGGCAGGCTCCCCAGCTTGCCTCACAGCTCCGCTCGCTGTGCAGAAATGTGGCTGCAGGGCTCCATTTCTGTTTTAAAACTGGAGGGAGGGAAGGGAAGTTTTAGGAGCCACCCCACCCCCAGCACATTCCCAGAAACCAGCCAATGTGGGCTGCTTGTAGGAGTAACAGGCAGACAAGAAGAACAACGCCCCCCTCTCCTTGGCTCAGTTATTCATGAAGCATATGGCAAGGCAGGCTGGGAAACATTTTAAGTCTGCAGGCAGGCAGGCTACTTTGGCAGCTGGCAAGTAAGTCTCTTGGCCTGCTTCTGGCACCTCAGCCCTTTCCTGCCCCAACTTTCTGCCCCCTCACTCAACATACCCAAACCCTCTGTCCCCCTCTTA
The DNA here is from genome assembly GCA_019425775.1 of Rafetus swinhoei. Taxonomy (NCBI): domain Eukaryota; kingdom Metazoa; phylum Chordata; order Testudines; family Trionychidae; genus Rafetus; species Rafetus swinhoei. The sequence continues at coordinate 210,858,213 of CM033424.1, forward strand.
CACTCATACCCTCTCCCAAATCTGACACCCCAATCTCCTGCCCCAGATCACAATCCCCTCCTACCCCAGGTCACATCCCAAACCCCTGCACTAGGTCGCAACTGCCTGCTTCATCCCAACTCACTCCCAGACTCCAGTCTCCCTGCTGCACCCCAGTCCCTTACCCAAAGCTCCCTTCTGCACCCAACCTCCATCCCAGACCCCACATCTCCTCCATTAATATGGAAGAGTGCGGCCCTTAACCACTTTCCAAAATCTTGGAGTGGCCCCCCATCAAAAATTATTGTCCACCCCTGATCTAGATAATGCTTCGTCTTGCTGTGAGGACAGGGGCCTGGACCTGATGACCTCTCGAGGTCCCTTCCAGTTCTAGTGTTCTATGATTGAAGACCAGGACAATTTTCCCTATAATAATTTACTATAATAGTGTGCACATTTCAGAAAACAAACTTCAATTTAAACCTACTTAGTTTCAAGTTACTGATTAGTGGTCTAGCTTTGCAAGTCCTAATAGAAGTAACTAACTTTCTCACACAATTTGCAGGCTAGATTTGGGCCCTACATTTTAAAGTTAATCAGCCTGACAAAATAGATCCACTATAAAACAAAAATGCATGGAATTGCAAATAACTATGGATATTCTTTTTGAGTGCTTGAAATACAGCAGAATTTTTGTATCTGAATTAATATGGCTTTACATTGCTAACACACTTTCTTCTACCGATTGGCTGGTATATAATTTTGGTAATGAGATTATGGCAGGGGTGAGCAATAACACAGCAGCTGTTCACCATGGTTAGCCCCTGCAGGCTGCTGCCACTATATTTACTTGTATGGTAGTAGGTACAGAGGATCACAGCACACGTTGGCTGCAGATTATCATTCCTGACCAATGAGAGCAGCAGGAAGCGGCACAGACTGGCATACTGTTTCCTGTACCTCCCATCAGCTGGGAATGGTGATCTGTGGCCAACAGGTGCTGTGATCGTTGGTACCCACGGCCGTGCAGGTAAATATAGAGGTGGTGGCTTTCCAGGAGCTAAAAGGAAACTAGGGGAATCGGAGGGGGGAAAAAATCTCCCCTTGAAAATCTAGTGCAGGGGTCTCAAACTCACAATCTGCTGGTTGTGCAAATGCTCGGCCATTAGATAATTTGGCCCAGGAGTCCTTGCAGCCCAGGGTGTGCGTGTGTCCATACTTGTCCCCCAAGCCTCTTCCCTGCCCTCTCCTCTACATTGCACCCCTTCTCTTAAGCCCCAGCTCCTGAGGGATGTTGTTTGGCAGCAGGGCTCAGAAACCTGCACTCAGCACAGTGACAGGAACTGCAGGTAAACTGCCCCACTTCTGTGCAGCTCCCACTGCCACAATGAATATGGAGGGCCTAACCCCTGCTGCTGCCCCATGCCATCACCCCTTCTCCCCAGTATCCCCAAGTCCACAGCCCTCAGGAAAGGGGAATTGGGGACATACACACAGCTCCCAGGCCGAACCACAACTCAAGGGCCATAAGTTTGAGACCCCGATCTAGTGAGTTACATTATAGCATGGGGCTGAAAGCTAGGAATCTTTATCTTCATTTTGTTTTCTGTCACAGATCTGTGTAAGCTTGAGCAAGTCATTTAACTTTTTTATGCATCAGTTTTAATACCTGAAAAATAGTATTTATTTGCCTTACAAGGTTGAAGCAATTTTCTTAATATTTGTGAAACATTCTGAACTTATTAGGAACTTTTCACTCAAAAATCTTCAACAATTATAGAGTAATGTTATAACGCTACAAATTTCATACATTTTTCCCCTCCCAAAATGTAAATCACTTGCCTGGTTAGATTCAAAGAATAGTGGGCTGCTTTTAAAGTTTCACTTTTATTTGAAAATCTTAATAAAAAATTATAGATGCTCCTAAGTTAGCCTAAGTAAAACTAAAAAGCAATCTAGCTGTCTATGAAGTACTGTGAGTGTATCAAATGAACAGAAAAAGTATTTGTTGCAGTTTACCACCTAAGAAGCTCCAGCAGCCAAACTTTAAATTACTACTTCCATGTCTAAGTCTGGGTGCAACACTTGGCAAGTAATAGGCTCTATGAAATAAAAACCACTTATTAGAAAATGCAAGTTGGTAAAGAAAAAACCTCATAATTCAGTCCCTTAGAAGGGAAAACATATTTGATTTTATATTCTGGGTGTGGAGATGGAATAAGAAAAGCTTGTGTATAAATACCTACCAATGAAGAAAGAAAACTGTTAACTGGAACATAATACTCATTTTTAACATTGTACAAAACATAAAAATACCTTTATGCTGCCCAGTATCAGCATTGAAGTTCATTTGTCCATCCAGTTGATCACTTCCAGTTTCTTCTGAGTGTTCACCATGGGGATCATTGTGAAGAATATGAGGTTGGATTTCAACTTGTTTCTCCAACACTATGCTAAATAGCATGTAACATGCAAAAAATCCTATTGCTGATCCAAATGTGAAGGTAAGAAGATTCAGCAAAGATTTAGAAGAGGCCATTTCCTGAAAGTAATGTTCTGTCAGGAAAGAAAGTAACATTAAGTTTTTCTAAACTAAGTAAGGGACATATAGAAGAGTGAGAGAAAGAAGTCAAGTGATCAACTCAGGACCTGATTCTAGAGGAGGGGTGAGCAATAATTTTTCATGGTGGGCCATGTCACTTTTCTTTGGAGGGGGAGTGGGGTCTGGGATGGAAGTTGGGTGAAGGAGGGAGTTCACAGCACAAAAAACTTCCTCCTCCATCCCCAGCACAGAGAGGCAGATGGAGCAGCCAGATGCCTGTGGGCCCTGGTGGGGTGGTCGCTGGCCAGAATGAAAGGCTTGGTGGGCCAGATCTTGCTCACCCCTGTTCTAGAGACCTCATTCATTCAGAATTCCCATTGCCTAAACTGAAAGATTGGGTTACTAGGAGCACCAAGATTAGGACCAAATATTTATTAGATGAGGGCATTCAAAAGATATATATGAGAGAGAGAAAGAGAGAGAGAGAGAGAGAGAGAGAGAGACAGACAGACAGACAGAGACACAGAGACAGAGAGGACACATATCCCTTTTATTTACATTTCCCCCCAATTGCTTCTAACAAGTTTCCTGCTTATAAGAGTTAAGACAATAGTAATAAAAAGCATTAGAAAAAATATAAAAATACTCCCAATCCAAAAATGACCTAGATCTCGTCTCACTCCCCCACCTCTCTCTGAGAAACAGGTGTATGCACATGTCCTGAAAGTTACCAAATCTAGGGTCTGATGGGACAATGATGAAAAGTGAATTCTAAAATCAAGAAGCCAACTCTGAGAAAATCCTGCTTTGCACATCCTTGTATATTAAATAGAAGGCTGTTAGTATGGGCATCTGAGACAATATGCATAGGGAGAGAAACAATGTCTGAAACAGCCAATAAAAACTCATTTTGTAGTTTACAAGAAAAAAATAATCACCTTAAAGCTTCTTCTGAAATTCACCTAGATTTGTGTGTAATTAATTCTTTGCAGGATCAACTTGAATATCAATGTATTTATTAAAAGACCTTAAAGTCTAAACCCCCCTCATTTGATGATATAATATAAGCAAACATAACGAGAATTCCTAAAATCAAGTGAGATTACTTTTCTTCACATATAACCGAATCACCACATAATTTCCATTAATTAGTGTATGGAAGTTAGACACAATCAATGGGAGACTAAACCTCAATATGTTCTAGAACAGAAGTCTTGTACATAGATGTAAGTGTAAAATGTCAGTGTAAAATATTGTTTATACTGCTTTTGGGGATCTGTAAAGGCACCCTGAAAGATTTCCTTATTTCCTTGTTTCAGACCTGAATCAACCTCATTTCTTAGATTACAGATCTGTGGTGTCCAACCAGTTCTGCTATAGCTAACTAGCCACACTCAACTGGCCAAATAGCCACAGGTTATAGATGCTAAAGAAATTCTTAGATGACTCTAATGTACAAGTCAATCTTTTAAGAACTCTTAATTCACAGCCAAATCTTTAAGATTTTTCTCTCAAATGTGAGTTGTAGGTATTAAATTCAAATACACATAATGGAGGGTGAATAGGACACACAGAGACACCAGACTGAGCAACGTATATAAGGGAATATCTGAAACAAAGGAAGATGAAAAGGCAGCATGCACAGTGCTTGTGATGGGGGTATGGAGGAATGCAAGGAGCCCCAATCGCATGCAATAAGCTTAGCCTACAGAACTATACTCCTTGTTTTTCTTTTTTTCCCAAGAAAGTTAATCTTATATTTGACTTCACTTCAAACTAAGGAAATGGTTAAATGCCTTGTAAATCTAAGCCCAATCTGAAAGGACGAACAACTCACTTCCAAGCAAATGTAGAACTCTATAGAGCAAATACATGGCATCAAGCAATTCCCCAGCAACATTAATGCCACATTTTAACAGCATTTAAAGTGATTGTTCTCTTGTCTACAAAACATTTGGTCTACAGAAGAGCTATAATTACTCTTTGTACACAATGGATTAGAGAAGCAGAATGCCAAAGGGTTCTTGAGGCTAAATCCTGATTCTGCAAAAGCTTTCACACAACTACTGGTTATTATTATTTGGGCAGTTATAATGTACTGTGGTTACTGAGCAGGACCGTACTGTTCTTTGCTCTGTTTGTACAGCACACAAAGACACTGCCATCCTGAGAGCTTACAATCTGAGCAGTCCCACTGATATCATTAGGTGTTCTTATGTGTGTAAAGTTAGACACGTGCAACCGCTGGAAGGACTATATGAGCCATTTATTGTGATCTTTCATTAGCAACTTTAACTCCTGGTATTTTGGTTGGCTTGATGGGAAAACAGAGTTCTTAAAAAAAAAAACAAGTCACTAACCATCAGATTTCACTGAGCTAAACATTTTGTAAGAACATACAACTTACAACAGGGGGAGGGATAGCTCAGTGGTTTGAGCATTGGCCTGCTAAACCCAGGGTTGTGAGTTCAATTCTTGCGGAGGCCATTTGGGGCAAAAATTTGTCAGGGATGGTACTTGGTCCTGCTGTGAAGGCAGGGGACTAGACTTAATGACCTTTCAAGGTTCCTTCCAGTTCTAGGAGATAGGCAATCTCCATTAATTTAATTTATTTAATTTAACAGTATGCAACAGCCTGCCAATTTTTTTCAATAGAAAGGTTATGAGAAACAACTCATGTTAGAATTTAAACAAATGAACATAAGACATTAGAAAAAGCTAATAAAATATTTTTTCTGTGAATGCAAACTATAAATTAGTCATACCAGGGTGTCACTCTCTTTCCCAGCTTTCAGAATCAGCAATTTACACCACAAATTATGTACATTACGAAAAGTTCTTGTTTTTCCACTGGGTTTCTGCCAAACTAGACAGCAACTTGAACTATAACAAACTTCAAGACTGTATTTGTTACTAACAGCTAGGAAGGAATGGACAATGAAAACAAAAATGCATTAGCAGTCCATAACTTGAGATGAAACAGAAATAGAAGACATTCCATCAAGCTTATAACTACAATAAGGACCGCTGAGTTGGGCCATTTCCTAACCATTAATGACTAGTTAGAACATTAACTCCAACTCACCATGGCATTCATTATCCCCAGAAAATATTCTATGTCTCCACCATAACTTTAATACTTATTTATCACTTCAGATCACGAAACAAGCAGTTTAATTATTAACATTTCTGCATAGTCTAAACTAGGCTGAAATTACTTCAAATTGCAACATATGATTATGGAGCCTCTATGCACAAACTACTATGTGGCTGCTACTATCATTCCCCAGCTGAGCGCCACAATGATCATTCTGCAGAAATTCAATACATTATGAGTGTAGTGGTTCTTAACGATAAAACAGAAAAGTATGATGTGGAGATTTTAGGTCCCAATGTATGTGGCTTTATTGGGATTAAGGCACCTTTTATTTGGATCAAGATCGAGTACTAAGAACTATTTTTACTATTACATCACCACCTTAACTATCAGTGGCACAAGAGACAATATAACACCCCGAGGGATATGGTTGCGAAAAGACAGTGACTTGATTTATAGTGCTATTACAATCTGATGAGTAATTAATCTCAATACAGAAGGTAGGAGGAGTTGAGTCAAAAGCCTTGGATTAACCAAATTTAGAGGATTTGCACAAATTAACACTTCAAGCGGTCCACTTATTAAAATATTTGCTGTAATGCTTCTTTCTAGATGATGATCCCATCTGCTACTACAGAGAGCCTCAAAACTAGGAAGACAGACAAGAAGAGTAGTAGGATAAAGTGTGGCTTCCAGCATTTAGGACTTAAAGTTCATATTCATATGGAACAACTGCAGGACTTCACAATACATCATAGGCTTCACCTCTTAATAGCATTTGCCTCTTTACCATGCAATTTAAGTGTTCTATTTTAACAATCACTGCTAATTTTACTTGTTAGAGCACTACATTTCAGAATTTTAGTAACTTTTAGCTATTTTAGTATTACATTACAGTTACATTTTTAAGGTGAACAGTAAGAACTCTATATTTGGGAATAAGAAAGTACCTTAAAAGAAAATATCATAAAATACATTTTCCCACTTCTTAATGTTTCCATTTTTTTTGTTCAAAAGCTTCAGAAGGGTAGCAGAGTTAGTATGTAACAGGAAAAACTTTAAAAACAACCAGTAGTCTAGTAGCACCTTAAAGACTAACAAAACATGTAGATGGTATTGTGAGCTTTCGTGGGCACAATCCACTTCTTCAGATGACAGGAGGGAAGTCGGTTGTGCCCACGAAAACTCATACCACCATCTACATGTTTTGTTAGTCTTTAAAGTGTTACTAGACTGTTTGTTGTTTAAGTTTTTCCATTTTATGTGTTCCGGAAAAATACTGATCATGTCTAGAAACTACTAACGTATATTTTGGCAGTACTTCAAAAGAGTAAAACTACCATTTTGGGGGCCAAGCATTGGGACCGCATTTTTGAAAAAATGAGCAATGTATATCATAGTATCATAGAATCATAGAACTGGAAGAGACCTCAGAAGGTCATCAAGTCCAGCCCCCTGCTCTAGGCAGGACCAATCCCAACTAAATCAACCCGGCTAGGGCTTTGTCAAGCTGAGACTTAAACACCTCTAGGGATGGAGACTCCACTACTTCCCTAGGTAACCCATTCCAGTGCTTCACTACCCTCCTAGTGAAATAGTTTTTCCTAATATCCAACCTGGACCTCTCCCACCACAACTTGAGACCATTGCTCCTTGTTCTGCCATCTGTCACTACTGAGAACAGCCTCTCTCCATCCTCATTGGAACCTCCCTTCAGGAAGTTGAAGGCTGCTATCAAATCCCCCCTCACTCTTCGCTTCTGTAGACTAAACAGACCCAACTCCCTCAGCCTCTCCTCATAAGTCATATGCTCCAGCCCCCTAATCATTTTGGTTGCCCTCCGCTGGACCCTCTCCAATGCGTCCACATCCTTTTTGTAGTGGGGGGCCCAGAACTGGACACAATACTCCAGATGTATCAAATAGGAAGGTTAGATATTGGGTAACTGAACAGTCATGTAATAGGTTGTGACCATGAAAGCTCATGATACCATTTACATTTCTTGTTAGTCTCTAAGGCAGTGGTCACCAACCAGTAAATCGGAATCTACTGGTAGATTTTGGAGCCTTTGACAGGTGATTCTGACAGGTTTGGCCAGGAGGCTATCAAGGGCCAGCACTTCATCTGCCCCTCTAAGCACTGCCGTGCTGCTCCTGCCCTCTGCCTTGGAGCTGCCCCCCACCCCTGGGAGCCTCTTGCTTGCTGTGCAGGGAACAGGAAGAAAAGAAAGGGGTATCCTGATATCAGGATGCCCCCCCCCATCCTGTACCCCATCTCCTCAGAGCATGGGCAGGGATGGAGAGTGTTTGCTGGCTGCTTTTGGGAGTAGGGGTAAGCCTGCCTTAGTCCCCTGCGCCACCACCTAAAAGTCACCTGTGGTAAGCAATATCCAGCTGGTGGCCGCATTCAAATCCCGGCCCCAGTCCTGAACTCCTCCTGCACCCCAAACCCCTGTCCTAGCCCTGAGTCCCCCCTGCACTCAAACTCCCTCCCAGAACCTGCATCTTGAACCCCTCTGCTGTTCAGCTACCTCAGCTCAGAACCCCTCCCACACACCAAATCGTTTAGCCCAAGATCAGAGTCCGTGTTCCCCTCTCCCACACCCCAGCCTGATAAAAGTGAGTGAGGATGAGGGAGGGAGGAAGGATGGAGTGAGCAGGGGTGGAGCCTCTGAGAAGGGGTGGGGCAAGTGTGTTTGGGTTTGGGTAGATCCTGGATTGCACTTACATTCAAAAAGTGATCTCATGCTTAAAAAGGTTGGAGACCACTTTCTAAGGTGCTGCAGGACTATCAGTTGTCTTTTAAGTTTTCTTAGTTATAGACTAATGTGGCTCCTCTCTGAAATCTTTGCACAAAATTTCATCAGTTACATGACTTTGATAGTCCTCGGGCCGGCAGCCGGCGCACTCCTGGCCCCACTCCCATGGAGCCCCCTGCAGCCCCGCGCGCTGCTGCCTCTGTATCAGAGGCAGCAACACAGGGTGGCAGGTGGGAGCTAGCCCACAAGGAGAGCCGGTTTAAAAATCAGCTCTCCACGCAGACTGGCTACCTGCCGCCCCGCTGCCTCAGATACAGAGCGAGCAGCGCAGGGTGGCAGCAGCCCCCTGTTAAAAGGGGTCTAAGACAGGGATGTAAGCAACTAGTCGACTATCTGATAATCAAATGCTTAACAGATAGTTGACTCGACTAGTTGTTCTCCCCTGCCCTTGCTGTCTCTATCAGAGAGAGGCAGAAAGGAGGTGGGGAGTGGGGGGGAGGGGGAGGAGAACAGGAGCCAGTGCTTGAGAGAAGCAGTAAAGCCGGTTCCCCCAGCACCATTTCTGTTGGGGGCAAGAGAGGCAAAGCAGGAAATAGCACAAGCGAGTACTGCTTCAGTCCCCCGCTTGCACTCATTTCCACTGCCAACGCTTCTGCTTTTGAAATGTACAAGAGCCCTCCTGCTTTTGAAATGTACAAGAGCAAAAGAAGTGCTGCAGAGAGCAAAGGGCGAGTAGTCTCTCTGAGAGGCAGCAAGGGGGGAGAGAAACCAGTGCTGGGGTGTCGCCTGCCTCCCCCTGCTGCCTCTAATAGAGGCAGTGGGGGGGATAGGGGACACTGCTGCAAAGCAGCCCCTGTCTGCAGGGGTTCCAGTGGGGAGATTCCCCCCCCGCCACCGCTAACAGGAGCTGTTGCCACCAAGCAACCCCTGTTCATGGTGGCCAGGGCTGGCCATGGGCAGGGGCTGCTAAGGCAACAGCCCCTGTCTGTGACCAGCCCTGGCTGCCACGAACAGAGGCTGGTGCCGGAGCACTCTCTGTTTGTGGTGGCCCGAACAGAGATTGCTCGGGCACCAGCTCCTGTTTGCAGCAGACAGGGCTGTCCACCATGAACAGAGGCTGCTGGACTCAGCGGGAGCTGGGACCAAGCAATCCCGGCTCATGCATTTTAAACGTGGTAAGAGCCCAATGGCTTACCACATTTAAAATGCAGAGCAGCAGCACGCTCAGTCCTGGTGAGTCGGCTCCTGGAGCTACCCCCACTGCAGCTCTCATCAACTAATCATATAGTCGATACATTTTGTATCAACTATACGATTAGCTAGATAATCGCATTTTAACATCCTTAGCCTGAGCTCCCCACGGACGGAGGCAGCTACAGGGGTGGGAAGAGAGGCTGCCGTACAGCAGCCTCTGTCTGCGGAGCGCTTGCCTGCGGACGGGGGCTGTCACCATGAAGCAGTCTCAGTGCGTGGCGAGCCAGGGCCTGCTATGCGCAGAAGTTGCTTTGCGGCAGCCTCTCAGTCCTCTCTCCCATGCTGCTATCTCTGGGGGTGGAACAGGTGGCACCGCAAACCCTAACACCAAATCCTGCTCCCTCTCCCCGTTAGTGAAATGGGGAGGAGGTGAATTTGAGTAGCCTAGGTTTATAGGTTACCTGTATAGTCAACTACTCATTTATATCCCTAATATCAGCAGGAGAGCTCTGATTTAAATTATCCTCCCAGTCTTATAAATAATTGGGTGTATATTGATTCTGAATCCACTAAAAAGCCCTACATAAATTAATGTATGAGACAATTTTTATGCATACTTGTAGGCTACAGTACCTTTTCCAATTTACTTTTATGTAATGGTAGGATTTTAAGTGAGTGAAAAATGTTTTTCTTACTAACAAAACAAAAAGTGTGGTTATTTTTGGTTTGGGTTTTTTTTCGGAGGGTTGGGGGAAACGAGGGGAGGGGTGTTACACTGTCCACATTACAGTATCTAACCAGGGCAGGCCAAACTATATAAAGAAAGATCAGCTCTCAGATTTGTAATAACCAGCCCTCACACCCATACTCTTTAATTACTTCTCAGCAAAAGGATGTATTCAGGTAGCCATTAAGAAGTAAAGCTGAGCCAAGACAACAGCAGAATTTGTGCAGTGGAAAAAATCTCCAGTTTGCACCCAAAATTGCTACCTTGCTTCTTATTCTTTAATCCAGATATGAATTAAAGGGTTGATAAATTACAGTAGCCTAAAAGCAATATTCAATTTTGCACTTCATTAAAACTTTAGGAACATTTTTACAAAAAACTTACACATGTAATTTATGCGAGCAGTCCCATTCAAGTCAATGGGCCTGACTACCTGCTTAATGTTTTTAAAAGGTTGTCACTGTTTAAAGAAAGACAGTCACCTTAATTTGGTCCACAAATTAAGTTGTGTAAAGAGCAGCGTTCATAAATTCCCCAGGCCATAAAAATTTACAGAATGTATTCAAATTGTGGATTTTTTTTTGCAAGACAGGCATTCTGTTGCCTTATTTGAAACCCAAACATTGCAAGCACTGTGAACCTGAAAGTGACATACAATATGGCTTACCCTTGCAATCTGATCTACACAGCCATACCCCGTCAAAAGAACTCTGAGGCTACTTTCTTCCAGCAGAAAATATGCTAATGAGGGACTCATTAGCATAAGTCAAGATCTCATTAGCATATTTGCTGCTGTTTCTTTTTGCACACAGGGTTTTTGCACAAAAAGAAGCAGTGTGAACAGGGGTTTTTATGCGCAAAAACCCCGTGTTGCACAAGATCCTTATGCCTGTCCTGGAGAGGCATAAGTATCTTGCACAAAATGGGGGTTTCTGCGCAAAAAAAATAAGTCCACACTGCTTCTTCTTGCGCAAAACCCTTGCACAAAAAAGAAACTGTGGCAAATATGCTAATGAAGAATATGTTTATGCTAATGAGTGTATATTTTCTGCCAGAAGAGATTCGTGCAGTACTACATGCTAGACTATTTCATAAATTTATCAAATATTACATGACAGACTTGCAGGCAAAGTACAAGAAAATTAACTGATTCTTTTCTCTAAACTGAAAGAAATAGAACTAAATGAAGAATATAAAAAGTCAAAAGTAATCTTGATTTTTAAAGTTGTTGTTTATGTAGAGTCCTGCATGGATACAAAATTTGCTCCAGATATAAAGCAGATATCCATGGATTTGCAGTACTCTTCTACATTTATGCTTGTGACTATTTCCTCTGTATAATTTTATTTATCAAATATTTATTTTTCTTTATATAATTTGACTTGCTGTAGTCAGATACTGTAATGCATTTTATATATTTTTTAATTTATGGCATAGGTGTCTAGAGATTCTTTCTTTTTAATAACATTTATAAAAGATAAAATTAAGGGATTACTAAAGAACAGCTAAAAGACTTTTTTAAGTTGACTATGGTCACCTAATACACAAAGTCAACTTAAAAATCAAACATGCTACATACACAACTAGGTTTTCTTTAGGATTAATCCTACCTCATGTAGTGTAGTTTTAAAAACAAACCCTAAGCTAAATACTGCTTATGAGTTGCATACTTTAGAATGAAAATGATCAATATTGCCTTGCTGCTAAGGCCAAAGCAATAACAAACGATTTCATTTTAAGTAAAATCTCATTACTTTAAGAAACTACACTACTGTATACACAACGGTACAATACATTAAAATTAAACTACACATCAAAACAAACCATTCCACCATATGTGTAATCACTGACTCACAAAATTTATCTATCTGCAATGGGTCTCAGTGTGAATCAGTGCGTTTCAGCTGACAATGAAGAAAAATAGTCTAATGATTAATTTTGTAAGGAAACGGGGTATATCTGAACAAAAATACATCCATAGTTGGTCTAAATACACAGAATAGGAACTAAGTAATTGAGATACATGTATTTTTAAACTGCTTTCAAAACAAAGTCTGCAGAAATAAGCAGCTTATAACCACTAAGATGATACCAAACTGCTCAAGATAGTTAAGACCAAAGCAGACTGTGAAGAGCTTCAGAAAGATCTCACCAAACTAAGTGATCGGGCAACAAAATGGCAAATGAAATCTAATGTTGATAAGTGGAAAGTAATGCACGTTGGAAAAAATAATCCCAACTATACATACAATATGATGGGGACTAACTTAGCTACAACTGGAGAAAGCGCTTGGAGTCACTGGGGATAGTTCTCTGAAAACATCCACTCAGTGTGCAGCAGCAGTCAAAAAAGCAAATAGAATGTTAGGAATCATTTAAAAAGGGATAGAGAATAAGACAGAAAATATCTTATTGCTTCTATATAAAACTATGATACACCCACATCTTGAATACTGCATATAGACGTGATCACCTCATCTCAAAAAATTTATAATGAATTGGAAAAGGTTCAGAAAAGGGCATAATGATTAGGGGTTTGGAATGGGTCCCATATGAAGAGAGATGACACAGATGTGGACTTTTCAGCTTAGAAAATAGGAGACTAAGCAGGGATATGATAAAGGTCTAAAAAATCATGACTGGTCTATAAAATATTCACTGGAAAAAGTGAATAAAGAAAAATTTACTTATTACCACAATATAAGAACTAAGGGTCACCAAATGAAATTAATAGGCAGCAGGTTTAAAACAAACAAAAGGAAGTTTTTCTTCACTCAGCCAACCTGTGGAACTCCTAGCCAGAGGCTGTGGCGAAGGCTAAGATTTTAACAAGGTTCAAAAAAGAGTTAGATAGAGTCAGGGATGTTAGGTCCATCAATGGCTATTAGCCAGGATGGGTAGGAATGGTGTCCCCACCCTCCATTTATCTGGAGGTAGGTGACAGGGGAGGGATCAGATGAGGATTACCTGTTGTGATCCCTGCCTCTGGTGCATCTGGTATTGGCCACTGTCAGAAGGCAGGATACCGGGCTAGATGGACCTTTGGCCTGACCCGGTACGGCCATTCTTATGTTCACTCACAACATAATCCCACTTTTTAGAGGAAACCCCTTAGTAGAAACTTTTCTTCCACCATCCTAGAGCTGGCACTTTACTCTTGGCAAGAAGTTCATCTCCCCATGAACGCCTAAGGCTGCCTCCCTGAACCTGGCCGACACTCAGGACTGGCAATCCCAGTCAGCCCAGGTGGGCCTGGGAAGGGGGCTCTCCCCTCGCACAGGCGTTGAGAAGCGGAGAAGAGACGCTGCCCCCGGCGAGCCGGAGAGGAGCGAGCCAGGCACCTGCTCGCTAACAGGGGGCTGAGCCCGTCCGCGCCACGCCCGGCCTCCAACCTGGTTCCAGGCCCGGCCTGAGCCAGACCAAGCCTGCGGCGGCCAAGCCCCCTCCCAGCGCTGGGCAGACCGACGCCCCCGCCCGTGCTGGGGGGACACACACCCCGCGGCCGCCCGCCGGCCCGGCCCCCTCTTACCGGCTCGGCCCTGCGCATGCAGGGCGGGCCCCGGCTCTCAGGCGCCCGTTAGCCGCGCGGCGGGGCAGGAGCGGACGCAGCCCGCGGAGCCGTTGCCTTCGGGCCCCGGCACCATCGCGCCGTCCGGCCCAGGGCGCACTGAGGCCCGCAGCGCTCCGGGGCCGCGCCGCACGTCACCGCCGGAGGGGCCGCGCTCATTGGGCAGCGAGCGAGCGGGATCCTGCTTTGCACCGCCGGGCCAGCGCGCGGCCAGGGCCCGCCCCGAGCGAGGCAGGGCCCGCGCGCCGCCCCCAGGTCAGCCAGAGCAGTAGCGGGCGGGCGGGGCGTCTGTGCCCCGGCGCCTGTCACGTGGCCTCTTTGGGGGCCTAGGGCTGCGGCGCGCGCTTCAACCTGGTGGCTCCGCTGGGCTGGAGTAAAGTCCCCCCCTTCACAAGCCCCGACTTGGTTCAGTCTGAGTGGTGCCTGCCCCCGGCCCCTGCGTAGTTTCTGTGGCACAGGGAGGGCGGAGGATTAATGGTGCCACACTGGCCTTGCCGCCCACCCGGGCACCAGCCCGCCCCTCCGCCTCAGCGTGGCTTCCGCTACAGCTGATTCAGGCTGCTAGTAGCACGCATCGGTGTGGGAGTCGCAGCTGGGCCAATGCTCCGCTGTGCGACTTTGGGCAAAGGTCCGTGCCTCAGTTTCCCCGCGAGTAAAATGGAAATAATTGGGCCTGGGCTTTGTGAATAGCTTTGGGACCTAAAGAGGAAGAGCTCTTGGCACACAGTTTAAGGCAGAAGGAAGTGGGGAGAGTGGAGGATGGGGCACTGGAGTGGAAATAGGGAGCATCACCTTTCTTTTGCCATTTAAATGACTTGAGATTGTAAAACGTAGTTTGAAGCAAGACTTTTCAATATCCCTTCCTCTCCATCCTGCACCCATATTTGGAATTGAAATCCTAGAAAATTCTTTTTCTCTCTTTCAGACCTCACTGCTGCCAGCTTTTCTTTTTAACTAGTTGCAATGGCTGCTTACAGTGTGGCTTGGGATCAGGGCTAGATGACTGAGCAATCTCCAGTCATTCATTCTGTTTATTCCAACATATTATCCTAAAGCTCCTGCACTTCAAAAAAGAACAACACTCTCCAACTGTGGATAGTGTTGCATTGTAACTGTGTTCAGAGATTGTCATATTTGATATTTCAGACAAACAATCCTTCATTCCTTATCTGATTGTGTTAAAAAAGTTAAGGGATATTAACAACTGTGACGTTATGGTGTAGGGCTCCTTGCTTTGGAACAACGGAATGAGCAGATAATATAGATATATATTATGTAGATGGCACATTATAATGTGATAGAAGGATAGAGCTCTTACAAATAGAGAAGATCGCAAAACTACATTAGCTAATACAACTTGGAAGAATTGAGATTTTATTTGTATAGGCCCTAGGCTGCTGAATGAATTTGCAAACAAAGACTGATTAAACATACAAATCCTGGTTAAAAAGTTAACCAGTTAAACAGAATGTTAAACATTCCATTTAACCCTGGGATACCACAGGCAGTGGGCCTGACGGGGCTGGAGCAGCTACCTACCCATACCATAAGTGGGAGGCTGCTCTAGCCTGGCCAGGCCTGCTCTGGAGTGGGCTACTCTGGCCAGGCCGGGCCTACTGTACTGGGGGCAGGAGCTGCTCAGACCGGGCCTACAGCGTTGCGGGCAGGGGTCTGTTCTGGCTGGCCCAGTGCCACCACAATGCTGGTGGGGAGCTCCTCCAGCCTAGCCAAACCTGTGGCATGGAGCTGTGGGCCCAGTCAGAACATTGGGGAGGATGCTGCTCCAGCCCAGCCAGGCCTCTGGTTAACCAGTAAGCATCACCCAGTAAGAGTTACCTGTTAATATTCCTAGTGGTAGCATTTTAAGTGTAGGCTAGCCTAAAGTGACATGAAGAAGTAGGAAAGAAAATAAGGTAAATAACTAAAGAACGTATTTTCAAAGACTACCTGGTGCCTAAAGATGCACATAAATACCTAGTGGAATTTACAGAAGCACCTGCCTGCATCTTTGGGCACCTGAATACCTTTGAACATCTGTCCAAAATTATTAGGACTGAAGAGAACTAGAGCAGAGAGGAAGCAATTCAAGAGGAAGATGACACCAAGGGAAGGCACCAGACCCCAAGATAGAGAGGAAAAAATAAATCCTTTGTATTGTGGTTGAAAAGTATAGGATGAGATATGAGTGCAAAGAATGGGGCTGAGTACAACATGTGTGCCTTCTATAGAGTCCAACCACATTTGCAGGGAGTACAGCAACTACTACCAGTTATGTCCCGCAGGTGACAAGGCAGGGGTCCTACCTTATCCTACACTAACTAGCAGAGGTGGGTTTGGTTGTAGAAATGTATTTTTTCTACACTTTCCTGAGGGGTGTAGCAGTGGATGCACTTTCCCTCATTCCTAGAGCTCTGGGAAGACATTGTCAGCTGCCCCTGCCCTGTCACCAGTGAGAGATAACAGATAGTAGGTCTTGTACTCACTGCAATTGTGATTGGCCTCTATACAAGGCACACATGTTGGGGGAAGTCTCCTTGTATTCTTCCCCCATTCTTTGCAGACCTACACAAGGGTCAGACTCTATTTCATCTTATACTTTTAAACTAAATCACAAAGGGTTTATTTTTCTCTCATCTATCTTCTAGTCTGCTGCCTACCATTGGCATCATTTATTCTCTTAACTTGCTTTCTCTCTACTCCAGTTCTCTTTGGTTCTAATCATTTTGAGAAAAATGTTCAAAGGCATTCAGGTATGTCTAAAGATGTGGGCAGGCGCTGCTGGGATCAGCCACAACAGAGCCCAAAATGTTGATTTAAACAAACTGCTACTCTCTATTGGGTTTGCAATGCACATACTAATTTAACACATGCAGATGCTGTTTTTCAGCATTGGGTGTTTGTCCCTCCTTTAATAGTTTCAGTCCCTCTTTTCAAAAACATTTCCAGCTGAAACCTAGGAGACAAAATCTGTATGGAAGGAATTTCTCTGCTGATTTTCTCACCTGTTTGAACGTCTTTTGTTTTGCCTTCTTGTTTGTTGATTTTGATTACTACTTAAATGTAAATTAAGGCAAGTACACATTCCTTCCTCTATCTAGGACAGACCTTGGGTAGGCTGTGGGGTTTGGGACATATCACACACAGGAAACCTGCAAATTCACATGCAGTATTACCACACATTTTACCAGGACAGCACAGGCCAACAAATTACAAGTTTTCAAATTATATCTTACAAGGCATACTTTGTACAAAGATTATTGGAATGGTGTGTAGGAAAATGCAGGGGTGTATTCTGTCACAATAGGCATCTACTCTAGAGACAAAACCATCATTCCACATTAAGATGTATCTAAGAGGTGCATGAAGTGATGTTCTTAGCTGAAGACAAGGGCTTTATAACATTAGTAAGGTCCTGCACTTTGGGTGACGAGGAAATTGTTTATAATATAGAACTAGCCAATTAGCCCGTCATAAAACGGGATTTTCAGGTCTTCTCTCCTGAGCTCTCTCACTCCATGTGTGTGTGTGTGTCTCTCTCTCTCTCTCTCCTCCTACTGCCTTCCCCCCCCCAGCTCTCCTCTGCCTCCTGCCTCTCTCTCCGTCTCTTTCTTTCTCTTCTCCCCCTCCTGCCTCTCTCTCCCCTCCATCTCTCCCTGCCCCCCTTCCCCTTCCCTCCCGCTGTGGCGCTCGGCTGAGTGCTGCCTGCTCAGCCGTGTACGTCACCGCCCTGCCCCCCCTTCCCCTCCCGCCCTGGGGGAGCCCAAACGGCCCCTTGCGCTGCTGGCTCCCCCAGCGGCCCGGCGGAGGGGCGCAGCACTCAGTTGAGCACCACAGCGGGAGGGGAAGAGGGGGCAGTGACGTACACAGCCCCGCCCCCTGGCCATGTATGTCACCGCCCCGCCCCCTTCCCCTCCCGCCGTGGCGGCTGGACTGAGTGCTGCGCTCAGCCGGGCCCCGGCGGGGAGGGGAAGGGGGCGTGATAACCGATGGCCGCTCCTTCCCGTGGCGGCCCGGCTGAGCACGCAACACTCAGCCCAACCGCCACGGAGGGAGGGGAAGGGGGGCGGGGCACTGATGTACACGCCCCGGGGGTGGGGCCGTGTACGTCACCGCCCCCCCCTTCCCTCCCCACCGGGGCCCGGCTGAGGGGCGCAGCACTCAGCGCCACGGCGGGAGGGGAAGGGGGGGTGACGTACACAGCCACGCCCCCTGGCCATTTACCTCGGCACCCCGCGCCCCTTCCTCTCCGGCCGGGGCCCAGCTCAGCTGGGGCGGGAGCAAGCGGCGGCAAGCGGCCGTTTGCGATCCATGCTCCCCATCCATGGGGAGCGTGCAGACCCCAAATGGCTGCTTGCCGCCGCTTGCTCCCCCGCCGGGGCCCAGCTGAGTGGCGCAGAGCTCCACGGCGGAAGGGGAAGGGAGGCGGGGCGCTGACGTACACGGCCAGGGGGCGTGGCCATGTACGTCAGCGTTACAGACGCACAGACACTGGGCTACTATATATATGATACTGTTATCTATATGGATAACCTTTTTTGTTTTCCTAATCTCTTTTGCAATTTTAAAGTGAGTTTTCTTATTTAGATCCTGTTTGCCTTCATAGCACGTAAAGAATTATTCATATGAGTCACCATTAAAGCTAAAAGATAACAGAGTACTTACCTTGTAGTCACTTCCTTTAATGCATTACTTGCATTAGAAGACCACTAATCAGTGTTATGGGACTTATGCTCTTTGTGTTAATACAAGAAATGATAAGCGTGAACACAACGAGGACACCAGAATTTAAACCCATACTATTCTGTTTGTGTAGAGCAGCGTTTCTCAAAATGGTATGCGAAACCACATTGAGAAACCTGTTAACTGGCTGCTCCGGGGTGTTTACTTACCAGCACCATGGCCACCATGGCTCCTATTGGCTCCGTTTTGCCATTTGCAGCCAAGGGGAGCTGCAGGAAGTGGTGGCCTGGCCCATTCCGCTTCCCATGGCTCCCCTTGTCTGCAAATGGTGAAACAGAGCTAATAGGAGCTGCGAGGCTCTGTGGCCACAGCACTGGTAAGTACACACACCAGAGCGGCCAGTTAACAGGGTTCTCAAGTGTTTCGCAGACCACTTTGAGAAACACTGGTGCAGAGAGATCTGTATGTATGGACTGGATCGTAAGCAGGTTAAGCACTGATGCTTCTAGCAAATAAGGGTAATGTTAATCCATACGTAAGCCTCTTTGTGCTTGTTAACATCATGCCTCATCCTGGTTCTTCCATCTAGGATAGGTTTCCTGTTTCATTATCAGAAATAATACTGACCATAATTGTAATTGAGTTACATGCTTCAGTTTCTCCATTTGTAAAATAATACTTTCCTCCTTTGTAAAAGTCCTTTGTGCTACAGATAAAAAGCATCATATAAGAACTGGGTATTTTTAGGGGCAAATACAACCCACTCTTGTAGCCTCACATATCCACCATCTTCCCCACCATATGCACTTTCTCCCCTATTTTTGAAACAGAATGGTGCCACTTCACTGCATAGTAAGAGACTAGAATTGGGGGTTGAGGGCAGCTGTGCAAGGTGCAGAGACCAGCTCTGTTGAGATTCCCTGTGCAGAAGTACAGAAAAAGTGAGCTGAAGTGGTGCAGCGGAAGGTTATTTTCCAGCCTCTATGGCGTGGCTCCAAAAACCACTCTTGTATGCTTAGAAGGGAGAACATTTGCCCTCCCCTGCTCCCACTGGCGGATATAGGGCAGGGCGAGCGGCCGGGCCCCGCACTTCTATAGGCCCCGCACACGCGCTACTACCTGTCGGCTGTGGCCTTGGCGCATGCACGAAATTGTGCTGCCCTGGGCCCCGCAAAACTCTCATCTGCCCCTGCCCTGCTCCACAAGTCCATAAGTCCATGCAGCAGTTTGTTCAGTTCCTCAGGTTTTTTTCCCCTCCCACTTTCCCTGAGGAGACAGTATACATGAAAAATAGGTCCCAAAGATTTAGCTTTAAGTAAGAACAAAATATTGAGATGAAGCCAAAGGATCCAAATACAATAGTCTGCATATATATGGATAGCTCTGATCCCTAAATATTCTGCATAGAACAATTTATTTAAAAAAAACCCAAATATGGTAAGTATGTTTAATTTTCATACATCTAGATATTAGACTTTAAACTAGGAACCAACTTTGGACACCAGCCTTTATATTAAATCTTTTAGAATTATTTGTCTTACTATTCTCCATATTTCACTTGCATTCATGAACTGAGAACCTTACTTTACCTCTAGATAAACAGGGATGATGTATCAATATAGTAAAGTCAAATATTAGTTGTAAATTCATGCTGAGTATATTGACTTTTCCTCTTACATTTTTTTTTTTGTTCTTAGTCTTCCGCAGTTTTAAAATTTATTTTTATACTTATTGTGATATTTGCCATTCAAAGAACCATTTCTTGAAGCTATAGGGGGGATTAGGGGTGGGAAACCTCTGGTCTGTGAGACACATGCAGTTTATCAGGGTTAACCACTTGCAGGCTGCTGGATGGTTTGTTTACCTGAGCATCTGCAGGCACAGAGCCCTGCAGCTTGCAGTGGCTGCGGTTCACCGTTTGGGTATGTCTACATTGCATTCCTCTTTCGAGAGAGGAATGCAAATTCAGACAAGCAAAATTGCAAATGAAGTGCGGATTTGAATTTCCCCGTGCTTCATTTGTATAATCGCGGACCGCCGCTTTTCCGAAATAGCATCTTTCAAGAAAACAAACGCGGTCCACATGGGGTTATTTCAAGAAAAAATAACGGAGTAAGAGTTATTTCGAAGGAAGAGTTTTTTTTCTCGAAATACACTATTTTGGAAAAGCGGCAGTCTGCGATTATGCAAATGAAGCACGGGAAATTCAAATCTGCAGTTCATTTACAATTTTGTTTGTCTGCATTTGCATTCCTCTCTCGAAGGAGGAATGCAATGTAGACATACCCTTTCTGACCAATAGAAACAGCGGGAAATGGTGGCCCAGCTCACGCCACTTCCCGCAGCTCCCATTGGCTGGGAATGGTGAACCGCAGCCATTGGAAGCTGGAAGCAGCCATGCCTGCAGCTGCTCAGGTAAACAAACTGTCTGGTTGTCCTGCAGTGGCAAACCCTGAGAAACTGCATGTGGCCAGCAAGATGGGGGTTCCCCACCCAGATACAGGGCTTTATCCTACACTCCTTACTGAGGAAAAAGTCCTATTAATCAAAGTAGCCCATCCCAACAGCCATTGTTCTAGCCTGAATAGAAGTTTCTACTAAATAAAAATGACTGACAGTAGGAGATTTATGCTAGCTTACTTACAAAGTGGCAGACTCACTCCACAGGAGTAGAGTTGGGGAAGGGTTTTTCAAAATAATTCTGCTTGGAATTTTTTTAAACATGTATACGGAATATTTCATAATCTGAATTGAAATAAAATGTCATTATTTCAAAAGATTTCTGTACCACACCTGTGATGGGTTGGATCACAGAAGTCCGTTAGGATTGTCACCCTGTGGGTTGATCAAGCCACTTAGCCCACCTTCCTATTCTCTGGGGCTCCCCATCACCCTGTCCTACTGGGCCAGAAGCTCTGCTCTCCCCCAGCCAAAGCACAGAGTTGGGGTAACCATCCTCAGCAGAGCAACACAGACATTGAACCAGCTCAGCTCTGGGAAAGTTCAGTTATAGGGCTGTTGACAGCACCCAGGAATGCAACCTCCAAAAGGGACCAAACCCCCAAATAAATCTGTTTTATTCTGTATAAAAGTTTTATCCAGAGAAAGTTATTTAGGTTAGCCTTCTTTATCAATAAAAGAGAGATGTGCACAGTGGTTATATCCCCCTCCCTAAGTCGCATCCCCCTCCCTAGGTAACAGTTACTTATGCTGGACTTGAATAAAAACACTTTTGTTTATTATAAGTGTAAAAAGTAGGGTTTAAGTGGTTGCAAGTGAAAACACATAGACCAAAGTAAGTTACTAAGCCAAAATAATCAAAACATGCCAGCTAATTCTATTACACTGTCAAGGCTGTTCCCCACTCTGGCACTATGAATGCAGAAGTTGGGGGTCTGCAAGAGCACTCCAAAACCTTGCCTCTACAGGCACTGGTACAAAACTTCCCCCTCAAAAATCCTAATACCCAGATTTTGGGGGGCTCGCTGCCACCACGTAAGTAATTCTAAGAAAATCAGGGAAGAGATCACTTGGGAAATCCCTAAGGTAAAGCTCTCCCCCTCCCGCCTCCCCTCCCCCCCCGCACCTCAACCTCCGTTTTGCTTGGAGTTGGGAAAAACAGAGGGAATCCACAGATAACAATGGACTCTGCTCTTTTAACTAGGCACTTAGTCCTAAGGACACAACAATCAACCAATACCGGTTAATTAGAAATAAAAAAAAAAATCTTCTATTATCAAAACAAAACTACAGTTGCAAGCATAGTACATTGGCTAGATAGAAAGAGCCACCATTTGATATAGATACTCAGGGAAAGCAACTGGACTGTAATCCTTAGTCATAAAAGAGAAAAACAATTAGCCGGCTCAGACATGATTTCCAAACCCCCAAACAAGGAAAACAATAAACCCTGATGGACTATCTAAACTTTTCCCTACTTACACATTTTTAAAAGTCCGTTCTAGGGATATGTCTAGACTACATCCCTCTGTTGCCAGAGGGATGTAAATTAGACATACTGAAATTGCTAATGAAGCGGGGATTTAAATATCCCGTGCTTCATTAGAATAAAAATGGCCACCGCTTTTTGCCTATGTGGCACTTTGCCGGCAAAAAGCGGCAGTCTAGATGGGGATCGGTCGACAAGGAAAGCCTTTTCCAACCGATCCCTTATGCCTCGTGCAACGAGGTTTACAGGATCGATCGGAAAAGGCTTTCCTTGTTGACCGGTCCCCGTCTAGACTGCCACTTTTTGCTGGCAAAGTGCCGCGTCGGCAAAAAGCGGCGTCCATTTTTATTCAAATGAAGCGTGAGATATTTAAATCCCTGCTTCATTAGCAATTTCGGTATGTCTAATTTGCATCCCTCTGGCAACAGAGGGATGTAGACTAGACATATCCTAGGGGACAGAAGCATCTCCCTTCACAGTTGCATTTACTTGGGGGGAGGGATAACTCAGTGGTTTGAGCATTAGTCTGTTAAACCCAGGGTTGTGAATTCAATCCTTGAGGGGGGGCATTTAGGGATCTGGGACAAATCTGTCAGGAACAGTACTTGGTCCTGCTGTGGGGGCAAGGGACTGGACTGGACTTGACTTGATGACCTCTCAAGATCCCCTCCAGCTCTTTGAGATAGGTATATCTCCCTCAATACTTTGGAGAAACTGCTCTTATCTCCAACAAAGAGAGAAAAAAACCAGTTTGAAATTCCTCCCTGCATTGTTATTGGCTGATTGCCCAAACCCACCCAGTTGACACCTTTGCTAGGTACATGAGTTAGCCCCTTAGTCAGTGGGTGATGGTCAGCACTCCTAATTATGACACACACTAAGAAACTTGTGTAGAAGCCATTTCATATTTAACTAGAAGCCATTCTGTATAACAAAAGCCATTTCAGTTTCTTGTGTCTGCACATATACTAGAGGGAGTGAACTGGCCTTCACTGAGGTGGGGAGAGGCCAGAAGGATGCGCTGTTGGAATGTGTTGATGAACTATTTTGAGCTGTAGCTCAAACTCCCTAAAACAACCTGTTTCTTTCTTTACTGATAATAATTCCTCTTTGAAGTTCGCTTTGATTTCTTGCCCTGACGTCAGACTTGTTTGGTTAAGGGTATAAAATACTAGGATTTCTTTTATTAGGCAGCCTCACTGGGCCCAACTCTGCTTGGACCACGTTTGGCTCACTTTGCTTTTATTGGCCAATAAAACTGTCTGTTTAGCCGCGTGTAAACTGAGTGAAGTCTTTACTTCTACAATTGTTACATGTAATTCTCATCTCAGGCCAGAGTTGATCTTTCTGGGTGCATCTACACAGCACCCCTAAACTCAAAATAAGATACGCAAATTGCATATATTATTTCAATTGTATTTTGAAATAGCATAATTCAAAACTTGGCGCGTCTACACAGTGACAAATTTCAAAATAACACGCTATTTAGACGCATCCCTTAACCCTCATGGAACAAGGGTTATAGGGATGTCAAAATAGCACGCCTGTTATTTTGAAAAATATTTTGAAATAACAGGCATGTTTAAAAGATGTGGGTAATTAATTTGGAATACCTCTCATATCCCGAAGTAGCCCCGCTGTGTAGACATACCTTTTCTGACTTCGGTCCAGCAACTTTGCCTTTACCCTTTTGCTACAGTTCTTTGTTTACAGGTCTCTTCACGTATATCCTGTTAGGGTGGGGAGGCAATTTTAAAAGCCAGCTGAAGACAAAAGATTCATTGCTTTCCATTCCTTAAATAAACTTTCCCCAGGGCAGGAACCCTTTATTTAGCTCTCCAGAGCCCCATGGAAAAATACCAGATTCAAGATGGATTCCAGCATCTGGTGACATGCTCAAATGTCTTTGTAGGACCTACCACTGTTTGGGCTTACAGGAAAGACAAAATAATTCATAGCTTGTTGACTTGCTCATCCAACCATTAAGTTCCCAAAATATCACTATTGGCTTTTACTAAAATACCTGGACTAATACAACAAGTTCCCACTTAATATTTCTAACTTCACATACAAGAAAGATACACGCACAGAAATAGAATATACACATTCAGGGGAGAACAGACTCTTGAATGATAGGTTACATGACCTATTTTGCATAAAGTGTCTTTGAGTTATGCATATTCATATGCATACGCCATTTTTCATAAAGCATGAGGGGGGCTGTGACAACACCTTCCAAGTTTTATTTCCTCCTTAGCTATCTTGCACTGTAGTGACCTTTCTTCTGACAAAAGAGGGTGTTGCCTTCAGAGCTACGTGTGTCATGACTCAGGTATTTCTCAGAAAGCATGGGAGACTTCACACACACACACACACACACGCACTGTGTGTTTCATTTGCAGTCTTCCTATCAGCATGTGACTAATTATGTCTTCCTGGGACTTGAACTCGCATTGACTTGCTTGGCCAGCTGCTTATTTGGTCACATCTAGTTAGCTATTTATATCAAGCATCAGTAAAGGTGGGCCTATCATAAAATTCTGAATGACATTACAGCCCTTATGGGTGGGAGTTCTACTAAGAACACTTTCACTTTCTTGAAAACAAAAATTGGCAGAAGGCAAATAGGGGGCCAAGAATACCACAGAACAAACACATGGTTTGTATTCTAAAAAGTATTAGCAAATAATTTGTTTCGCAGAAGTTGCCTAGCTGTAGTTATTAGTTATTAACCACTTTGAGCCAAATATAGCTCTCATTGATAGTGGCCACATAATCGGTGCTACTACAGATTTACGGTGGTGTAGAAGAAAATCAAGAGATCTTATGCTGGGCCCTACTAGAGTTGCTTAGTGCCACTTGGTTTTGAGCAGCCAGAAATCAGTCTGAGTAGTCTTGAAACTGCTTTAACTTAGGTTGTGAATCAGGCTTACGCCCTTCCCACCACTGGATTATAAAAATGCAACACTGACTTAAAAACTATCTGAACTTACCATTTATAGTCTTGCAACATGCAGTCTGGCCAGATCAGACACTCTGAGCCAGTTCCAATCTTACTATGTACATCACTTTGTATCATTTTCTTCTTCAATACTGTGGAAGGCTCTCAGCTGATCTTGGTGGGTCATCAGTTGTTTACCATGCCAGCCAAGTCACCAAGTCCAAATGAACCCCTTCCAGGGTATTAAAGAGTCCAGTGAATAAACAAATTATCTGCCCTTGTTAGTGTCTACAACCCTAGCTCTGTGCTCTTTAAATTCTGCCCAATGTTCAAGTTCCCAAATAAGCTGCATCATTATGGTTGCCAACTTTCTCAACTGGATGCCATTTGTGGCAATGGTGTCCAATCCACCCTATTGGAAAATCAGCAACCCTACCCATCCCCTTCTTGATGTTTATGTCACTTTACCAGTGGCTGGTAGGGAAACCAGCCCCGGCCCCCCACTACTCTAGGTTCCAGCCAGCTATAAACAATAGCTACATGCTGCTTGGGTCAATTCATTGCTGCTGCTTCTTAGCTGTCCACTTAAGCTTTATTCTTATTAGGTTATTAGGACTTCTTTCTCCCACCAAACCCAGCCAGAAAACCTCCAGCTAGCTAAAGAGTAGCACCCTCCTTTTATCTGGGCCAGCAGGTCCCTTATTGATTAGTAGCTCTTCTAGACCTAGGAGGATCAAATCTCTAGCTTTCAAAATGGTTGGTCCAGAGATTCCTCTCTTTGCCAGCTTGGAGGACCCACTTTTGCTGCTTTTTTCCTGTCAGCTGACTGCTTCTTGAGGTGTTAAACACCTTGTCACAAATATTTACAGATATTCTCAGGAAACTTTATTAGATTTCTCTGTTCTGCTTTGAACTCTGATTCAAAATGAGCCTTGGCTGCTGCTTATTTGCTCCAGAACAGAGACAATATTTGCATAAAAATATAAGCCAACTGCTTTTGCAAGAGAACCTGAGGCCCAGGACAAAACTGAGAGGATGGAATTAGTTTGGCACAGAATGTGAATTTGTCCAAGGCTACACAAAGATGTGTCACACACTTAAGAACAACATCAAATACACAGAGAATAGATTCAGGTGTTCAAATAGTAGCTGGAGTTCAGAGGTTGTCAAGTTCAGACAAATGAATTACCATTATTTTAACTGTTCATGAAAAAGGAGGTGGTTGACTTATTGAAGTGCTGTTTGAATTGCTCTAGTTAAAGCTCTAAATCTAAAATCTTCTGTTAAAGCTTTGCACTATGCTTCCTCAGTTTGGCATTTCTTCCTGTGCTTTTAGGTAGCTTATGCTTGTTTAGGGGAAAAGATTTTTAGACTGAAATTTCTTAGGCTTGTTTTCATTCCAAAAAGTTTTGAAAGTTTTACAGAAGGTTTTACAAAAATTACCTGTGTGTGGTAAAACTGTTCTTTATACAGAGTGGGTATGTGTCTGCTCTACAGTGTCAGCTCAGGCTTGAGCCTACCTGCCTTCTGCCTATACACAAATCTCTCAGACCTGGACTACGTCTAGAGATCTTCCAGAAAAGCATATTTCGAAAGAGAGCGTCCAGACGGAAAAAAGTGCAACGAAAAAGTGATGTGCTTTTTCGAAAGATAGCGTTCACACTGATTGGATGCTATCTCACATTTGAGGCCACCCAGAATCAGTTCAGGCAGGGCATTAGGTCAGCATTTGCTTCCGGGTGCTGTTGCCTAAGGCTAGCTGAGACGCGTGCTTAATGAGACCCCCCCGGACAGCCATTTCTCAGCTTCTGCTGCATGCTTGCCTATCTCTCCGAGGGTATGTCTACACTACAAAGTTAATTCGAACTAACAGCTGTTAGTTCGAATTAACTTTAATGGGGCTACACATACAAACCGCTAGTTCGAATTTAAATCGCACTAACGGAGCGCTTAATTCGAACTAGGTAAACCTCATTCTACGAGGACTAACGCCTAGTTCGAATTAAGTAGTTCGAATTAAGGGCTGTGTAGCCACTTAATTCGAACTTGTTGGAGGCTAGCCCTTCCCAGGTTGCCCTGGTGGCCACTCTGGGCCAAACCAGGAAACTCTTCTGTCCCCTCCCGGCCCCGGAGCCTTAAAGGGCACGGTCTGGCTACAGTGCTTGTGCCAGTTGCAAGCCTGCCAGCACCCAGCCAGCAGACCCTGCACCTGGCACGGCATGAGCCAGCCACCCACCCAGCCCTCCGCCTCTTCCCAGGACCAGGCTGGCGGCTCCCAGGAGCCTGCCCGGGGCCACAAGAGGCGGGCGCCCGCCTGGTCTAGTGCAGCGATCGTGGACCTCATCGAGGTTTGGGGGGAGGCCTCCAACGTCCACAATCTCCTCACTAGGCACAGGAAAGCGGCCGTCTAGGGCAGGATAGCTGCCAGCCTGGCCACCAAAGGCCACATGCGAACCCAGGAGCAGGTTTACATGAAAATCAAGTTGGTCCAGTGAGACCCCCGACCCTGAGCCCTGAGCTTAGAACATAAGAACATAAGAACGGCCGTACTGGGTCAGACCAAAGGTCCATCTAGCCCAGTAGCTTGTCTGCCGACAGCGGCCAGCACCAGGTACCCCGGAGGGGATGGACCGAATACAATGACCAAGTGATTTGTCTCATGCCATCCATCTCCAGCCTTGCACAAACAGGCCAGGGACACCATTCCTACCCCCTGGCTAATAGCACTCCATGGACCCAACCTCCATGAATTTATCTAACTTCTCTTTAAACTCTGTTATAGTTCTAGCCTTCACAGCCTCCTGTGGCAAGGAGTTCCACAGGTTGACTATGCGCTGTGTGAAGAAGAACTTTCTTTTATTAGTTTTAAGACTGCTACCCATTAATTTCATTTGGTGTCCTCTAGTCCTTATATTATGGGAACTAATGAAGAACTTTTCTTTATTCACCCTCTCCACACCACTCATGATTTTATATACCTCTATCATATCCCCCCTCAGTCTCCTTTTTTCTAAGCTGAAAAGTCCCAGTCTCTTTGCCTCTCTTCATATGGGACCTGTTCCAAACCCCTAATCATTTTAGTTGCCCTTTTCTGAACCCTCTCCAAGGCTAAAATATCTTTTTTGAGGTGAGGAGATCACATCTGTACACAGTACTGAAGATATGGCGTACCATAGTTTTATACTTCCCCTCCTCCTTCTTCCCCTGGCTTCCCCCTTCCAGCTCCCTCCTCCCAGGTTTCCCCTCCCCTCTTACACCCTCTCTCTTCCCCTCTCCCACCTCCTTTTCCCAGTCTCCCCAGAGGTTAATCCCCCCCACCCAGTTTTGTTAAATAAAGAGAGTTTCTATTTTTGAACACACGTGTCCTTTATTTTTTTACATCAGGAAGGGGGACTAGGGAGGGATAAGTGGAAGGAGGTAAGAGAGGAATGGGGCACGAGCCCCCGATGGGGAGGACTGGGGTGGCTCTGCGGGCTCCTTGGGGTGGAAGCTCTCCTGCAGGGCCTCCTGGATCCTGACAGCCCCCCGATTGACCCCCCCAGATGGCAGCCTGTGGCAAGTGCAGCCGGGCTGATGGCCGAGTGCTGTGTTGTGCCGAGTGTGGGCACTCAGGGCACGCCAAGACAGGACTGCTTTGCTGTCCCTCATCGAGTTAGACAAGCAAGCGGGGGAACCCTGAGAACTGTCTGTCCGGGGTGGGGGTCGGGTCCCTATAAGCACAGCCCTCGGCTAACCTGAGGCAGCAGCTCTACACTCTAAGTCCTAACCTGATGCCTGGCACTGGTTCCAGCCAGCCTTAACTTCAGTTCAGGGTCCACTCAATGTGGACATGCTATTTCGAATTAGCAAAATGCTAATTCGAATTAGTTTTTAGGTCTAGATGCACTAATTCGAATTAGCTTATTTCGAATTAACTAATTCGAATTAAGTTAGTTCGAATTAGTGCTGTAGTGTAGACATACCCCGAGGGACAGCAAAGCATTTGCAGTGCGTGATTTCGTTGCCCAGCTTTTGGGCATGCCCAGCATACTCCTTGCCATGGAGCTGGAGCTGCCTCTGGGCATGCAATGGCACCACACTGCCATGCTGCAGTTTCTTCAGGCTTCCTTCATGGCCCTGCACAAGCTCGACACCGAGCTTATCATTGAGACCCTCTCCCTGAGCGCGGGAGCAAGGCCTTTGCAACTGCACCCCACAGTGGAGAGAAAGTTCTGGAGGCTGGACGCCAGTTCCAACTGGTGGGATCGGCTGGTGATGGAGCAGTGGGATGACCAGCAGTGGCGCCATAACTTCCGTATGAGGAAGGCCACCTTTATGGAGCTGTGTGCCTGGCTCGCTCCTGCCATCCAATGATAGGACACCCAGATACGACCCACCATCCCACGTTCGCCATCGCCGTCTGGAAGCTCACCATCCCAGACAGTTACCAGTCAGTGGGCAACCAGTTCAGCATGGGAAAATCCACTGTTGGAGCCCTCCTCATGGAGATAAGGCATTCTCAGGCTGCAGTCCCTGGAGGGGGGGTAAGTCCTGGAAAGGGGGACCCTAGGAAATGGGTGTGGGAGTGTGGAGGTGGGCTGGGGGTGGGGGAGAAGCCCTGTCCCTGGGGGGTTCTGCCGTCCCACCCTCACATAGTCCTTCAGGGGGGTGGCCTTATAGGGGGTGGCTCCTGGGATGTTTGAGGGGGAGAGGGAGGGGACAGGCACCTCCCAAGGTCTCAGGCACTCCCTCTGATTCTGTTTTGTGTGTTTGTTTGTCTCCTTCTGCAGGTGGTGAGGGCCATCAACTGCATCCTGCTGTGCAGGGTCATCCGCTTGGAGATCTGGACTGAATCATCACCAGATTTGCCACCCTGGGCTTTCCCAACTGCGGAGGGGCCCTCAATGGAACCCATTTTCCCATTCGTGCACCACATTGAGCCACCCAATACGTCAACTGCAAGGGCTATTTCTCAATGGTGCTGCAGGCCCTGGTTGACCACTATGGATAGTTCATGGACATTTTCATTGGGTGGTCAGGCAGCATACACAATTCCCACATTTTCAGGAATTCCAGCCTCTACCACAAGCTGGAGTCTGGCACATTCTTCCTCCAGTATGACTTTTAGGTTGGGGACGTGTAGATGCCACTGTGCATCGTGGAGGACATGGCCTACCCCCTCATGCCATGGCTCAGAAAGCCGTATACTGGCCACCTGGACCCCAGCAGGGACCAATTCAATGCTCACCTAAGCTGGGCCTGAATGCAGGTGGAATGCACCTTTGGGCGCCTGAAGGCGTGGTTCAGGTTCCTCCTGACCTGCCTCAATGTGGGGGAGCACAACATCCCCAAAGTGGTATCCGCCTGTTGTGTTCTCCCCAACATCGTGGAGAGGTAGGGGGAGGCCTTCCTACTGGGGTGGGGCAGAGGCTGGCTGGGAAGGAAAGGCCTGTGAGCAGCTGTGCATGGCTGCCATCTGCCAGGCCCCTCAGGTGGGTTGCACATCTGGGAGGCCCTGAGGGAGAATTTCTCTCAAGGACCCCAGTTACTCTCCCCAGGGCCTCCCCACTAGGGGTCTGTGCCTTGCCCCCCTATGCCTTTCCCACCACAACCTTTCTCTTCCCCCCTTCCCTGTACAGTCAATAAAGACACCAGTTTTGAGTTGAAAATTAAAAACTTAGTATTTTTTTTTCATAATAAAAGTAACTGGGGAGGAGGGGCTCAGGGGGCTCACATGGTGCAGCTGGAAGTGCCACCTCAGGTCCAGGGACCTTGTCGACCTCGGGGGTGGGTGGGACCTGGGACAACAGGGGGGTGGGCAGGAGGCAGGCTGGAGTGGGATGAGGCATGGAAGGGGAGGGGACATAGGGAGGGCAGGGAGAGCAGGAACGGCGGGGGGGCAGGAGCAGGGACAGGAGCCAGGTGTGCCATCATTTCACAGATGGTGGCACACATGTTTTCGCCCTGCTGCACAAGCAGAGCCCACATTTGGTTCTGCCACTGGGCGTCATCCCGGACCTTCTATGCCAGGATTTGCTGCATGTCCTGAAGGGCAGCCACGTGCTGTCTCATGAGGTCATCCTTGACCCTCTGACGCTTGTGGCTCCCCCAGGGTCAGGAGGCAGCCTTAGTGGGTGGTGGAAGGGGTAGCTCAGTGGTTTGTGCATTGGCTTGCTAAACCGGGGGTTGTGAGTTTAATCCTTGAGGGGGCCATTTAGGGATCTGGGGTAAATCTGTCAGGGATAGTCCTACCAGAGGACTGGACTCAAGGTCCCTTCCAGCTCTATGAGATAGGTATATCTCCATAAACAATATCTCACAAAGGATCTAAGCCTGTGTTAAGTCATGTCTCAAAGGTTTGAGCCCTATTTCTTTGCAGTATAGACAAAGCCCCACTTGACTTGTATCCTAGAAATCCATCAAAAATATTCCATGATCACATGGGTCAACTTCATTTGTCCTCTCTATCCTGCCAATAGACTCAATTGAAAATGGAGCCCCCCCTATGGGCATACAGCTGCAGCTCACTGAGAAAATATTAACCTTTCCATTGTCATCTGATCATTGAGCTGCAAATACACCATCAGAGAGCCTTCTGTGTTTGCAATGGAGACCAGACGGAACAAGCAATTTGCAAACAGCTCTTCTTCATGGTTTTGGGAGCATTGCCACATTTTAATGAATCTCTGCTGCAAAGCCTGCAAAAGTACTAGGAATGACTATGTTTACAGCAGATAATTTGCAAAGCTACCACCTTTTTAGCTTTCTGGGACTGCTGAGCAGTGCAGGGAGCAGATTAAAAGACTAAAGAGCATGCAGCAGAAGATGAGGGATCAGAACCACATTGTGGGCAACTAATTCACTGACATCATGCTGATTTTATAAGGAGTATGACTGGGTGTTGGGCACTGTACAGCATGGAGTCAGCTGGTCAGGTGCTCTGCTGACCCTGAATCCAGCAGGGGCACTGATGGGAGCCAGGCTCTGAGTGAGGACTATGAAGTGACTCTTTTTCTAAAACCAGTTCAAGAGTGTGCTGTGGAAAAGAATCAGCAGCAATTCTGGATCGGTACTTGGAGAACCTGTTTGTCTCGTCCCCTGAAAATTGCCCCACTGCCAACCAAGAGCAGACAGAAGCTAGATATGTTTCTGAATCCAATAAGTTAAAGTTTATTATTACTGTAATAGAAGGGATTTCTTCTCTAAGAACCAATGCAAAATTTATGAGAAAAAACAACTAGCAACATGTATCTCCGATAAGGGTGGATTTTATGTCAGACCTTAGTGTTCCCGCCCCGCCCCCTCCTTTCACGTGAAGTTCAAAATGGAAACTGGAAAATGAAAATAGTAAAGAACAGCTTTAAAGAGTGTTTCAACAGGTAAGGCACAAGATTTTTGCTAGG
The DNA here is from genome assembly GCA_019425775.1 of Rafetus swinhoei. Classification (NCBI taxonomy): domain Eukaryota; kingdom Metazoa; phylum Chordata; order Testudines; family Trionychidae; genus Rafetus; species Rafetus swinhoei. The sequence goes on from CM033424.1 coordinate 210,891,030, forward strand.
GTCACTACTGTTTTTTTTAAAGCATTAATGGCTTGACTACTAAATGATCTATGGAGCCTCCTAGAAATGGTAAACGTTTCATTTAGATATAGTCCAGATAGTCTGTGCTTGATTAAATAACTTCTCCAAAGTATGACCGGAGTGTCAGTTTTTTATTCAGAAATGTCCTGGATCAGGGAGAAAGGAAGGTTGTGAAGTTCAGTGTGTTTGCATGCAGCCAGAACAGGGTAAACCATGTGTAAAATAACTGAGCACCCTCTTAAGTCCTGCATGGATTCTGATCCAGTGTCTTGTGGTGATAGTTGCAAACATTTCCTGATTCAAGAACTCCAGACAGTCACATTGAAGAAAAAGGCATATTTTCCAGTCCATCTCCATAGCTGATTAGCTCACTCCACTCACAGAAGTGCTGTTCAGTCACAATATATTTGAATACTTTGGCTGCATAAATTGCAGGTTTCTCACCAGCAGCTTGGAATAACATCTCCCTTTGCCAACAGAGCATCCAGGAACAAATATGTCTTCCAAAATGTGAAAGGCCTAAAATGACAGGGTAAATAATCCTTTTCTAGTAAAGCCTCGTGCCCCGCTGCAAACCCAAGTAATTATGCAATCTTTATAAAACAGAAACAGCTTGTAATTTTAAACTTACCCTTTCCTCTGTACTTTTTCTATAGCTGCCACTAACCATTCTGTGTCCAAAGAGATTTTGTGGACTGAAGTATCCCTTTCACAATATATTGTGGTTCCGTTTTGAAATATTACACTTTATAGCCTTGAAATTCCATGAGGACTGATTTTGTGCTCTTCTACTGAGGAAAACCATCCGTTTGTTGTCCTGTTTCAGGCCCCTCAATTTCTCCTGGCTGCTATACATCCACAACTCGATTCCTGGCCCAACATATCTTCATGGACCATTTCAAGAGGAAGCATTTCTGGGATGAAGTTATGGTCAAAACTCTTAGGGTATGTCTACACTGCCACCCTAGTTCGAACTAGGGTGGCTAATGTAGTCATTCGAACTTGCAAATGAAGCCCGGGATTAAAATATCCCGGGCTTTATTTGCATGTTCCCGGGCGCCGCCATTTTTAAATGCCCGGTAGTTCAGACTCCCTGCCCGCAGCCACACGCGGCACAGGCTAGGTAGTTCGTACTAAAGCCCCTAATTTGGACTACCGTTACTCCTGCAATGAGTAGCCCCTGTTTGCAGCGGCCTAGCTGCAACAGGGGCTCCTGACAGCTGGGCAGGCAGCCCAGCTCAGTCCTGGCTCGCACCATGTCTGGGACCAAACCCCACTGCTGCTCTGCAATTTAAAATGCAGTAGGAGCTGGGACAGAGCCAGCTGCCTATCGACTAATCGAGTCAATAAAATTTTTATCAACTACTAATGGGCTTTGTAACATCCCTGGCAGTTAGGAATCTAAATGCATTATAACATCCCTGGCATGGCCCGGCTGCAACAGGGGCTGCTGCTGGCTGGGCAGGCAACCCAGCTCAGTCCTGGCTTGCGCCAGGTCTAGGACCAAACCCCACTGTGGCTCTGCAATTTAAAATGCAACATCTTCGTTCTCAAGTGTTGTATACAGAAATCAAGTTTGAGACACTTGAATAGCCACTCAAGTCCCGATCTTCAAATGTATTTAAATTCCAAACTGCCATTGAAATCTGTGGCACATCTGGGCTCACTGAAAGTACAGGGACTGGTCAGAGAGGGAGGCTTTGCATCATATCAACGTGCTGGAGTTTTGTGCCATCCACTATGAATTCCATGCCTTCCAGGAACATATCAGACATTCAGTGGTTCACATACTCACCAATAATATCACCACAATGCACTATGCAAACAAGCAAGGGAGAGTACATTTCAGATTGCTCTGCGGAGAGGCAATCTGTGGTAATTTTGCATCAAGGGTGATATTTCAATATTTGTCCATTTACCCAAACTATAAAATTATCTCATGGGGCATCTCAGCAGGTATTTTTCTCTTCAGTCCCTGAAGATGAGTGTCCTCCAGGTGATTTTCACAGTGTGGGGCATTCCCACAGTTGACCTGTTTGCCACAAGGGAAAACAGGAAATGTTATTTGTTATGCTGTCAAGGATCCTGAAATCCATGTTCCTTCCTCCAACGCTGTCCACTGCAGCTGACAGTCAACTGTCTTCTATTCCTTTCTTCCAATCCTGATGATTCCTCAGGTCATCTTTAAACTCAAGGAAGGCTTATCTTCATAGCCCTGATGTTGCTGAGACAGTACTGGTTCTCTGACATTCTTGTGCTATTGATTCAGGCTCCCAATCTGCTTCTTTCCCATCCCAACCTACTCATTCACACCTGTGGCTGCATTTGCCACCCCATACTCAATTCTCTGCACCTCGTGGCATGACTGCTGCAAGGTTAAATGAGGAAGAAGAACAGCGCTAGGAGGCTGTCCAATAAGTCCTATTCAATAGTATGATGTCATCTTCTAGGATGACCTACTTAGCAAAATGGTCCTTGTCCTGTGGGATCCAACCAACTCTGACTTCTATTCAGTACAACTTTGTGTTCTTGCTACACTGGACTTGTGCTCAGTTCACCTATCATGCATTGGGCTTCAATATCAGCATTTCATCCCCCTATTCAGAGAAAATCAGTCTTTACCAACACTACGATGACAAGATTTCTAAAAGAGCTTCTCTGTTTATACTTTCTTGTGCTAGAACTGGTACTCTTGCTGGACCTAAACACGTTTTTGCTAGCTCTGGTAAGGCATCCATTCAAGCCCTGAAGCCCTGTCCACTGCACCTCTTGTGTCAAAAAACAATATATATCTGGTAGCCATTACGTCTGTAAGGAGGGTGTGTGAGTGGCAGGCTCTGATGGCAGGCCCTTCTTACACATAGCTCTTCAAAGACAAGGGAGCTTTTTGACCACACCCAAATTTTATTCAAAGTGGTTTCTCAGTTTCATTTGACCAAGCAGCATATTTACCTGTGTTTTTCTCTAAGCCACATTTATGCCCTCAGAAACAGCACGTGAGTGTCAGGCAACCTCTAGCCTTTTATTCAGATAGGAATGAACCGTTTCATGCTTTGCCTTGCCTCTTCATGTCTTATGAAGGGGCAAGTGGCCTCTGTACAGACTATCTCTAGATAGCGTGACAAAGCTCCTATGAAAACTTGGTGGGTCCTGTTCTTCCTGGTGGATCTGCTTGCCTTAGAGGCTCACAGCAGCCCACAGTTTTAGGCACCACAGCCAGGGCTTTAATTTGCTGTTTGTTGAGCTCTTTTCATCATTGGTGAGAATAAACTCCACAGTCCTTTTCCTGGAGTGGAAATGGGGAGGTGGGTGTTTGGGGGAATCAAGGCCCACCCTCTACTCGGGGTTCCAGCCCAGGACCTTGTGACAGTAGTTGCTCGTGTGAATACCTGTCACCTGCTCTAATACAGCTCCAAGACCCCGGGCTACTTCCTCACACCTTCCCCACCACCTTCCTTCTCTCTGGTTCGTCCTCCTCATTGTGATCTCCTTTCCTCCTACTTCCAGAGGCGCGCTCTTCCTTCCTTCCAGCTGCATGCACCCTACAACTCCGCACCTCAACCAGGAGCGGCCTGAGGCGGGCTGCAGCAGCTGGCGCCCCAGGCAGAACGCACGATCGGCGCCCCCGCCTGAACGGCCATCAATGGAGTGACGTCATCATCGGGCACCCCGGGCGCCCTGTGACAACATCATCGGGCACACCGGGCACCCCATTGAAGGCAGCACCCTAGGCGACGGCCGAGTCAGCCTATAGTCACGGGCCGCCCCTGACCTCAACTAATTTTTTTTATCTTCCCCTCAAAAAAGGACAGTTATGACTGTCCCTTACCATTTAAAATATTGACAGCTGGGCCGTGAGGAATGTTCCTGTGAAACCTGACTACAGTTAAAGGAAAATAGAATAAAGGATATTGTAAAAGTGAAAGCCTTATTTACTACATTTCACATTTTTTTTTGCTGTTTTTATTTTTTCTGCATCTTCACTGAAAGATTTAAAAATTTCAATACTCAAAACCCCATCCATTGTTTTACTGTTTAATATTCCACTGTGATGGAGTCATGTTAAATTTTGTGACTGTCGTGCCCAATTTATTCCATCAAAATTAACACAGTTTACTCATTGCCTGAATGTCCTCCTCTGCTCCTGTCTTCAATTGATCCATAAAATTTTTCCTCAGGCTGAAACTTGTCAATCGTGTTTTTTGTAAAAAGAAGTTTGCCAGCTAAAGATTCTTGTCAGACTGGAATTCCAAGTCACAATACCTACAGGTCACTGATCCGCAAACGAAGAAGCATTGTCTGTGGTAAACAATAGGCAATTTCTAAATTACTCTTCATGCTGCAGTAAATCTTTTCATGGAAGATTAATTACTTTAATCAAGCCATTGTGACGCATTGAATAAATTCCTAGTGTGTGCCAAAACCATGATAGATATGGTATGTGAACTAGAACAAATATTTAATTGGTGTATATTATGCTATTAGCAATATATTTAATTATTTCGGATAGGCAGATTCAGCTGGATAAAATAGGGATTAAATAAGAACATTTGAAGTAATTAGCCCTTGTTTGCTATTTACTTTGTCAGATCCTGAGTTTTCTGGTTTTGGCATAGGCTGGAAATATGAATGGGAATGGAATATAATATATATGATCCATCTGAAGCTTGGAAAGCCTCACGTGAAAATTTTTCTCAGAATGTTTTGTTCCCAGTTACAAGTCTAATCCAAAACCCATTACAGTCAATTTTTCAATGGATTTCAGAAGGTTGTGGATTAGAGACTTCCAGACTAGAGTGACTCAGACACTTTTACATACTTACCTGAACAAATCTTAATCTTGTTATATTCTGTTTCTTTCTTAGTATGTATGCATAACACTTGAATAGATTATTTATGGGTCTATTTCAGGCCGCCAGTACTTCATATATATAAACAAAAAAAGGTAGTCAGGAAAGGAAGCAGAGGGTTCATGTTTTGTGCTCTGACAGAAATCACACATGAGAAGCATTCCGGGAAGGGGCCCAGAATTCCAAAGTGTGACGAGCATTTGCATGCACATTCCTTTTGTCTGGCTGATCCATATTTTGGGCAGATTACTATGTTCCTGGTGTAATAATAATAATGATAATAGTGGATTATGCATGAAGCTATGGTATTTAAGATAACATTCAAAGTGTTGTTTAAGCACAAGAAATTCTGCTACTAATTCTGGAGAGATTTATATAGGATCTGAATTTGGCTAACTTGTGTGATCTTTCTATGAAAGATTAAAACTAAACATACAGAAACTTAAATGTTGAATCTGTGTAAAACTGGTAAGTTTAAGTTCATGAATCTGGTAAAGATGTTAAGAAGAGGGTAATTGACTAATCATGTATTCATTACAATTTGTATCAAGTACACGATTAGTTGATAAGTGGCCCCCCTGTGGCTTTTCAGTTTAAATGTAGTAGGAGCCGGGCATGCAGGCAGCCTGGCTCCTACTGCATTTAATCTGCAGAGCCGCAGAGGGTGTAGGTCCCAGACCCAGCATGAGCCAGGACTCAGCAGTCCTGGCTCGTGCCGGATCCCAGACTGCTGCACCTCTGCCTTCCCTGCCTCCCCTGCCTACTGTGCCTACCGTAGAGACAGTGCTGGGGGAACCTGCTTTTAAGCCGGCTCCCCTCTCCCCCGCCCAGCACCGGTTCCTGCTTCCTCCTCCCTTGCTGCTTCTGATAATAGAGGTAGCAAGGGGCGGGGGGGAGGAGGGAAGCGAGTAGTCAACTCAACTACCTGATAAACCTAGGCTTATCGAGTAGTCAATTAATTGACTACTCTTTTATGTCCCTAGAATTAGATCAGCAGATGGAGGAAAGTGATTATTCCCCTCTATTTGGCACCAGTGAGGCCACATTTGGAGTATTGCATACTCCACTACAGAAAAGATGTGGACAAATGGGAGAGAGTCCAGCACAGGGTAACGAATATGGTGGAAATGAAAATGATTAGGAGGCTGGGGCACATGACTTATGAGGATAGGCTGAGGGAACTGGGCTTATTTAGTCTTCAGAAGAGAAGAATGGGGGGAGAGGGGATTTGATAGCAGCTTTCAACTAACTGAAGAGAGGTTCCAAAAAGGATGGAGTTAGGGCCATTCTCTGTGGTGACAGATCACAGAACAAGAAGCTCTGGTTTCAAGTTGCAGTTGGGTTGGATATTAGGAAAAGTTGTGAAGCTCTGGAATGGGTTGCCATCCTAGCTGGAATGATTTAGTTGGGTTTGGTCCTGCTTAATCTTTTATGGTGGTTCTATGATTCTATGAATTATTCTATATTAATGAAAAATTCATCTGTCACTAAAGATGGCACATAATAATATGGATGAGGTACTGCTTAACCCTTCACTAACATTAACTAGTTAGCCCTTTACCACTTATATTGCATTTTGACTTATTTTAGAAGTGTGTGATTGGTTATTTTGGAAAATAGTACATTGAACTGTTTTCCAGCTACTGAAGGGTAATGATGGGTTAAGTTTTGTCTTAATGTTTATATAATAGCAATTCTAATTTATCTCCTTACAGAACCAAGAATCCCTTACCTAAAAGGAACATAAGCAAGTAAGAAGCTAGACCAGGTGTTGCAATGCTCAGTGTCACAACACTTAACTTTTTTGAGCCTTGAAAAATTTCAGGAACAAAACTGCAATCAACAAAGCCTGAGTTAGGGGACTCAATTCCCTATACAGTGAATGGGGAGAGAGATAGGCACCTTACAGTATGATCAATGTGGGGAATTACCACTAGGCTTCATCAAGTCTGCCTGGTAAAGTGCCCACAGAGACTATCTATGATGCACATGGAAAACCCCAAAACCACTGGCTTGCAAGAGTTCACTGACAGCCACTCTGGCTACACCTACTAGATGCAACTTATGTTTCTGGCCACCCACTTCCCCGTTTGCGGATTGTTCTGGGGCTTTGGTGGTAGACAGGAATCCAGACCTCTGGAGTGAGGCAGCAATGAGTATGATCAAAGGCAGAAACTTAGGAACCAAGGAAACTTTTACCCTGAAAACTTAGGCACTAAGTAAGTTCAGTCACGCGCAAGGTTTGGCGGGATTGTGGATTGCAAGGGAGTCTAAAACTGGAACTCAGGCTATGACTACACTGCATTCTTTTTCCAGAAAAAGATACGCAAATTGTGAACCACAATTTGCGTACCTTTTTCTGCTTTTTTTTTTCTGAAGAGGCTTTTCTGACATTTGGCCCATCTACACGGGGCCAAATGTGGGATAAACCTCCTCTTTCGGAAGATCCCTTATTCCTCATAAAATGAGAAATACAGGGCTTCCGAAAGAATGCGCCCACTTTTTCGGAAATTGTTCCAAAAAAGCAGATGCGTTCCCTGGATACCTCTGGTATCCCGGAAAAACACTGTAGTGTAGACATAGCCTAAGTACCTTTGTGGATCTGGGCCTAAGGCACTCCTCTGAAAAGTTCGAGACCATCTAATTCGACTTTTGTCAGTTTCAAACACGAGTGCCATTATCTACAATGTGCATGATTCATATGCTGAAATATTGTCTTTATATATTTCTGTTAGACCACTGGATTTTGTCTGTTAACACCTCACTTAAAGCAAACACTTTAGGTTACAGGTCAGTTCAGTTTAGTTATTCTCCAAAATATTATCAATTGCAGGTCTAATGACACATCAGCTGAGAAGCCTTCACCCCATGTTATTTCCCTACCCTTTCTAGTACATTTAGATGTACATTTGTCACTAGCTTGACTATGAACTAACTTCTGATTCAGGGGCAACAGCTCTACCTTGTGATGGCAAGTAGTAACTGCATGCCTTACACTTTAGTCAAAGTCTGATCCTGCACCACAGAAGCTGCTGTGAAATTTGCCATCAATGGCAATAGAAGCAGGACTTATGTGCCAAAGAACTTGTATTGGAATTGTGCTCATTATGCCACTTCTGCATTTGGCTCTGTCTATAAGTCTTCGGCTCTTTGTTACACATTTGTGTCATTGATTCAGCAGTCACACGCCTATACCAATTAATTCCACTTCTCCAGCTGTGAGAGTTTGGTTTTAGCAGCACTAGGGGGATGCACCCCCTGTTCTGTGCACTCACCAACCCCCTCTCTCTGGCCACTTTTGCTTTTGCTGAGAGACCTTGTTAACGCTAATGATGTCATTCTGGGGGGAGAGAGAGAGAGTGTGAGAGAGAGAAAACAAATTAACCACCCAAAATACTAAAAAAATCCACACATTTATCAATTAAAACAAAATATTCATAATCAAAACCAACTTAACATAAAATAACACCCCCCCAAATAACAAACATCCATCCAAAACTAACCCAGCCCCTGAAGTGACCCCTGCATCCAACAGCCCATCCACATTCCCAACCCCTGCAACACCTCCTACCCACTGTGCCCCAACAACCTCTCCTCATGCCTGGCCCCTGCAGTGCCTCCCCACCCTCTGCACCCCACCAGACCCACTTCGTGCCCTCCCCAGCCCATACAGTGCCTCCCACCTGCTGCACCGTCTTTCCTTCCCCATAGCCACCTCACTTCCTGCAGAACACCTGGCCCACTGCACGCTGACAATCTCTCTCCATGCCCAACCCATTCAGTGCCCCCACCCTCTGACCCTTGCCAGCCCCTCCCCATGCCTGGGCCCTGCAGTGCCCCCAAATGCTCCATCCCCTGCCCTTGCCCAGGCCTAGGCCCTGCAGCGCCTCCCCCCCAGTTGCTGCAGCCTGCCAGCCCCACCCCATGCCTACTCAGTCCCTGCAATGCTTCCCTCTCCCTGTGCCATGCCAGCCCCTTCCTGTGCCCAGCCCTGGCAGTGCCTCATGCCCTCTGCACCCCAGCTACTCCCCATACCCAGCCTCTGCAGTGCCCCCCACTCGCCTCTCTCTGGCCACGGGGAGGGAAATGGGGGGTTGCACAGCGCATGCAGGGGCCGGGTGTTCTCCACCATCTTTGTGGGAGGGAACCAGGCAGCAGTGCTCCACAGCAAGCTGCTGGGAGAGATGCACACTCCCTGAGCTGAAAGGGCATGAATTTGAGCTCTGAGATTTCCTAATCGTCCATTCCCTTGCCTGGGGCCTGTCCTGGGGGAGGGAACTCACAGTTAGCACACCACTTCTTGTTACTTACCTTTAGTTGTGGGGGGGGGGGGAGGGGCTTGTTATCCCTATGTTCTTAATCCTTTGGTTTACCTTTCATTTAACTTGTATGGAACTGCTGAATAAATGCCCTGTTTGTTTGCACCCACTAATGGGTTTTATTTCTCCTAAGGAGCTGAGACAAATCCTGCTGATAGACGTGGGTAGAGGGACATTCTGCTAGGTGGTTCCCTTTCAGTCAGGTATACAGTCAACACTTGTAGTTGACACTTGACTTCCCAGTGTGGAGCTTTCAAGGTATGCGACTCACCAACCCTCTTGCCCCATCAGAGGCCATCTTCTTCTTAATCATTTGATTACTGCCATCATACTGTACGACAAAAACATTCCTTAAATGGGAAGACTTTTCCATGCAGGGATTTTATTCCCTTTTAGGGCTGCCAACTTTCTAATTGCAGGAAACCAAACACCCTTGCCCTGTTCCCCTGCTCCGCCCCTGCCCAGAGGCCCTGCCCCTTCTCTAAGGTCCTATCTCTGCTCACTCATGAATCCCTCCCTTCATCTCTTGGTTTCCCACATATTTGCTCAGGGGTTTGGGTGCAGGAAAGGATGAGTGGTAAGGGTGGGGCCTGGGCCTGGCCTTGGCCTGAGGGGTTGGCATTTGGGATGGGACTCCAGGCTGAAGTAGGGGAGTTGGGTATGGGCTCCAGAAGGGAGTGTAGATGCAGGAGGGGGTTCTGGACTGGTGTAGAGGGCTGGGGTGCAGGAGGGAATCCAGGGTGTGGGCTCCCAGTGGTGCTGACTTCAGGCAGCGGCCAGCATGTCCCTCAGGGCTCAAAGGTAAAGGAGTGGCCAGGAAGCTCCATTTGCTGCCTCAACCCACAGGTGCAATCCCCATCACTCCCACTGGGCTGTGGAGTTGGCGCTCATGACATGGGCAATGCAGAGAGTCCCAATAGCCACCTAGGAGCCAGAGGGATGCTGCTGCTTTCAGAGAGCCGCACAGAGCTGGTCAGCTTCATTGTGCTGCCAGCTGGGTTTTTAATGGCCCAGTCAGCCGTTCTAAGTTGAGCCACCAGAGACCCTTTTTCAGTGGGTGTTACTGGCAATTTCAGTGTCATTCTCTTTAGACCTCACCTAGCTCATTATGAGTATGTCTACACTACAGCGCTATTTCGAATTAACTTAATTCAAAATAGTTAAATCGAAGTAAGCTAATTTGAAATAACGCATCTATACACAAAAACTATTTCGAAATAGCACGTCCACACTGAGTGGACCCCGAACTGAAGTTAAGGCTGGCCAGAACCAGTGCCAGCAGGGCATCAGGTTAGGACTTAGTGTGTGGGGCTGCTGCCTGAGGCTAACTGAACTCCGTGCTTAAACTGAGCTACCCCCACCCTGGACAGACAGTTCTCAGGGTTCCCCGCTTGCTTGTCTACCTCGATGAGGGACAGCAAAGCAGTCCTGTCTTGGAGTGCCCTGAGTGCCCGCACTCGGGACACCTCAGCACTCGGCCACATGGAGCCAGAGCTGCCCCTGGGCACACCGGTGCATCTTGTGGGATCGTTGCCATCAGCCCGGCTGCACTTGCTGCAGGCTGCCATCCAGGGGGGTCCATGGGGGGCTGTCAGGATCCAGGAGGCCCTGCAGGAAAGTGTCCACCCTGAGGAGCCCTCAGAGCCTCCCCGGTCCTCCCCACCGGGGGCTCGTGCCCCATTCCTCCCTCACATCCTTCCACTTACCCCTCCCTAGCACCCCTTCCTGATGTCAAATAAAGGACACGTATGTTCAAAAATAGAAACTGGGTTTATTGAACAAAACTGGGGGAGGAGGGGATGAACCTCTGGGGAGACTGGGAAAAGGAGGTGGGAGAGGGGAGGGGGAAACCTGGGAGGAGGGAGCTGGAAGGGGATGAAGGAGGAGGGCTCAGGGCTCAGGGTTGCGGGTCTCGCCCCAACTTGATTTTCATGCAAACCTGCTCTAGGTCGCATGTGGCCTTTGGTGGCCAGGCTGGCAGCTATCCTGCCAGACGGCCGCAGATTCCTCTGTCTAGTGCGGAGATCATGGACTTTGGGGGCATCCCCCCCAAACCTGAATAAGGTCCATGATCTCCACCCTGGACCAGGAAGACACCACCTTCTCCAGCCCCTGTCAGGCTCCTGGGAGCTGGCAGACTGCTCCTGGGGAGCGGTGGAGGGCTGGCTGCCAGTGGCTTGCTGGCTCATGTTTTGGGGCCACTGGGTCAGGGACCCCGGTGGCCACTGCTGGCTCTGGGCTGGCAGGCTTGGAGCTGGCACAGGCACTGTGGCCAGGGTCTACCCCTTTATTGGCTCCGGGGCTGGGGGAGAGGAGAGGAAGTTTTCCTGGTTGTGCACAAAGTGGCCACCAGGGCTCCCTGGGAAGGGCTGGAGGCCCCCTATTTCGAATTAAGTGTCTACACAGCACTTAATTTGAAATAGCTATTTCGAATTTGGCGTTACTCCTCGTAGAATGAGGTTTACCAAATTCGAATTAAGCGCTCCGCTATTTCGAATTAATTTCAAAATAGCAGTTTGCATGTATAGAAGCTATTAAAGTTAATTCGAAATAATGGCTGTTATTTCGAATTAACTTTGCAGTGTAGACATACCCTATGACTGCTGTCCCAAGGAATGTGTGAGGTCTGGGACAATCCCCCCCTCTGCCCCAGGCCCTGCCTTCTCCCCACCTCTTCCCTTCTCTGCTCTGTTCCCTCCCACCCTAATTGCACCCCTTCCTCCAAGTCCCTTTCCTCAAGAGACGTGACTCAAGAGATTACTGGGGGCCTGGCACCTACAGTAGGGACTAGGATCCCCTGCACTCACCGCAGCAGCAGGAAGCAAAGTGACCCAGACCCAGCCTGCTGTGCTCCCCCAGGCCCAGCTTCCAGCTGGATTTCTTAGGGGACCTGAGTACGCTGGGGCCAGGATGCTCCACTTCCCACTGCAGCAGTGAAACAGACTGACAAAGATAGCAGAGCAGGCTGGGGCCAGGTCACTCTGCTTCCTGCAGCTCCCCCCACTGCTGTTGAGTGCAGGGGCAGGCCAGATCCCTGCTGCTGGTGCCAGCTCACCCCATAATCTCCCAGGAAGCCCAAGGCCTCATGGAGCACCCCAAATTTCAGGGCCTGTGGTAGCTGCCAGAAATAAACAATAATGATGTTATAGCAGGGAGTCATCAGAAGGTGCCTTTCTTTCAAATTCCTTTTCCTAAGTTGTGAGTAAATATTTAGTCTTGGAAGAAATGTATTGTCATTTTGGGAGGAGGAGCTGTAGCAAACTGCAAGGCAGGTTGGTCTTACTTTAGGCCTCTCTAATGAGTTAATGCTTGAAGTACTGTTGCGGGGAATGAGACACTAGTATTTGGGTTGAGATCCTTCAAAACTGGGATTGCATGCATGTTGTTTTTAACCAATAAGTATAAAACAAACAAAAATATACTCATACTTAGTGTCAGTAATTTTTCTACTCTCAGGCAGCTGCCTTGGAAGGCTCTCACATCTACTATTACTTTGCACTAGGGATGTTAAAATGAGGTTATTTTACCAATTGAGTAGTCAATAGAATTTTTAGGAGCTGGGCGGGCAGGCAGCCCGGCTCAGTCCCTGGTCCTGCCGGGTCAGGGACTGAACCCCCGCTGTGGCTCTGTTCTTTAAAATGTAGTAGGAGCCGGGGGGCAGGCTGCCCAGCTCCTACTGCCTTTTAAATTGCAGCGGTGTAGTGGGGGTTGGTCCTGGCGCAAGCCAGGATTGAGCCAGGCTGCCTGCCCAGCCAGCAGAAGACCTTGTCCATGGGGGTCCGAACTCCCGCTGAAATCCCTCACAACAGGAGCTGCTGCCAGAGCAGCCTCCCCTGCCCGCCTCCCTGCACTGCTGCCTCTGATAGAGGCACCACTGTGCAAACTAGGGATGTAAGCAAGTAGTCAACTACTTGCATTCCATCCATCCTTGTGGCCTCTATATCAGAGGCAGCAAAGCGGGAGAGGGGGAGAAGAGGAGCTGGTGCTGGTGGGAGCCAACTTGACAGAGGCAGCAGCACCAGGGGAGGAGACAGGTGGCACCATGGATATGGTGCTGGGAGGAACTGGCTTTTAACCAAATAGTCAACCACTCACTTACATCCATACTTTGCACAGGGGTGCTGGTCAAGGCCAGCCTTAGGGAAAATGGCGCCCCCGTGCAAAATAAGTGAGTGAAAGTGAGTGAACTTGTATTTTAGCATCTCTTGAGTTTAAGTATGTAGTAGTGTTAGAGAACATTTCAGAAATAAAACAGTAATCTCAAAAGTTTTCATAAATTTACGCAAAAATTTGAGACAAAATTTGATTCAATTTTATTAAAATAATAAAATGTCAAAAACTAAACATTAAACTAATGAATAAGAACAAATACAAAATGTTGTTCACCAGGATGCTAAGATTCAGAGGGCAGCGCTGCTTTTGCAGCTGCAAACTGCGACACTGCTTGTGACAGGCGAGATTGTGAGCCACAGAGTTCTCCATAGACAGAGGGTAGAATTGGAGTCTCAGGAGATTAAGGGACAAGGTGCATCCTTGGGGCACATGAAGAAAGCTTCTCAGTCCTTTGCTCCCCTGTGTTTAGGGCCTGCTACTTTCTCTGTCCCTTGCTAAGGAAATTGTCATTGTCAGTGCTTCTTGGCCATGCCCTTCCCTGCCAGGCAGGCATCACCCACTGTGACCCCATTTCCCTCTCCTCTGCACCCACCCACCTGCCTCATATTGGAGAAGCAGCAGCAACAGTCCCCTTTCCCCCCCAAAAAAGTGAGTGAAGCTTCTGAGCCAGGGGAGGAGGGAGGACAGGACCGTCAGCTGCTAATGGGGGGCACAATTTAAAGGTCCCCCAACAACTCAAATGACATACCCCCCCTCTACAACCAGTAGTCTACCCTCCTCCTCAGCTCCCCTATAGGAAGGCAACTGTTCCCTCCTCCCTAACCCAGCCTCAGCAGCCTTCCTTCCTCCCTAATACTGCAGTCTCAGCGTATGTCTACACTACAAAGTTAATTCGAACTAACAGCCGTTAGTTCGAATTAACTTTCATAGGCGCTACACATGCAAACCGCTAGTTCGAACTTAATTCGAACTAGCGGAGCGCTTAATTTGAACTAGGTAAACCTCATTCTACGAGGACTAACGCCTAGTTCGAATTAAGTAGTTTGAATTAAGGGCTGTGTAGCCACTTAGTTCGAACTAGTTGGAGGCTAGCCCTTCCCAGCTTGCCCTGGTGGCCACTTTGGGCACAACCAGGGAAACTCTTCTGCCCCCCTCCCAACCCCGGAGCTCTTAAAGGGCCATGGTCTGGCTACGGTGCTTGTGCAGCCATCCGCTGCCAACCAGCCCTCCGCCTCTTCCCAGGACCAGGCTGGCGGCTCACAGGAGCCTGCCCAGGGCCACAAGAGGTGGGCGCCCGCCTGGTCTAGTGCGGAGATCGTGGACCTCATCGAGGTTTGGGGGGAGGCCTCCAACATCCACAATCTCCGCACTAAGCCACAGGAACGCGGCCGTCTACAGCCGCATGGCTGCCAGCCTGGCCACCAGAGGCCACATGCGGACCCGGGAGCAGGTCTGCTGCAAGATTAAGGACCTATGGCAGGCCTACTACAGGGCCTCCCAGCCAGGGGCCGACCCGGAGGCATGCCCCCATTATGAGGCCCTGGACCACATCCTGGGGGCTCACGCAGTGCATGCCCCTGGGTGGTGATTGACCCCGGGGCAGAGGGACACCCGTCCTGGACACAGAGGAGGAGGACGCTGAGAGCCAGGAGCCTGCAGGGAGCCTGCCCAGGACCCAGGACCCCCGAGGCACCCCACAGAGCACATTGGCTGTGTCGTCCGAGGCCGGGGAGGGCTCCACACATGAGTGCCATCATGCTCCCTTTATGTGTATGGGAGGCGTGGGGGGAGAGGGAGCCCAGGGACTGTGCGCCTGGGCCTTGCCCACCATGGAACAGCAGCTGGGTGTCATGCAGGGGCCCTGGCCCCTTCCCCACACGCCAACCTCGCCTTGCAGAGGGGGGCTGAGTTTCACCCACTGTGTCCCGAGGGAGAACTGACCACTGCTCTTGTTTCACCACAGCCGCAGCATCTGGGACTGCAGGGTGCACCACCCCGCCTGCAGCAGCCACCCGCACCTGGGCCAGCAGGTGCGCCAGGAACCTGGAGGACTACCACTGGCGGCACCTGCGGCTACTGGAGCAGCAGCTCTGCATCCAGGAGCACTGGGTCCGGGAGGACCTGCGGCTACGACAGCGGAGCTTGGAGGTGCTGGAGGAGCAGAGCCATGCCCTCAGAGGTCACCTCCAGACCCTGGTGGACAGGTTCCTGCCTCCTGCTCCAGCCCCTGCGGCCGCCCCAGATCTCGCTCCTCCTCCCACCCCTGCTCCCCCTCCCGCTTCCTCCGCACCCCCGTCCCTCCTGCCCCACCCTCCACACCCACTCCCCGACGCCCCGCACTCCGCAGTGCTGCGAGATGGGAGAGCCAGCAGGACCCCAACCCTGAGCTTTCCTTCCTTCCTCCCCTTCCTCCCCCTTCCAGCACCCTCCTCCCAGGTTTCCCCTTCTCCTCTCCCACCCTCATTCCTCCTCCCCCCACCCCAGTTATGTAAAATAAAAGAGATTTGTGTTGTCAAAACAGGTGTTTTTATTTTACATTAGGAAGGGGGGTTAGGAAGGGGAAAGGGGAAGGAGGGGAGGGTGGAAGAAGGCCCCAGTGGGGCATGCAGGGAGAGTTCAGTCCTCCGCCTCCACCAGGAAGCTCTCCCGCAGGGCTTCCCAGATCCGGACGGCCCCCCGCTGGGCCTCCCGGACGGCAGTGGTGCGGGGCTGCACGTACTGGCCAGCCATGCGGTCAGCCTCAGCCATCCACGCTGGCAGGAAAGCCTCCCCTTCCGCTCGCACAAATTGTGCAGCACACAACATGCTGCCACCACGGGAAGGATATTGTGTTCGGCGAGGTCAAGGCGGGTGAGGAGGCACCTAAATCTGGCTTTCAGGTGTCCGAAGGCCCCCTCGACCACGATGCGGGCCCTGGTGAGCCTGGCATTGAAGGCCTGGCGGGAGGGTTTGAGGTGCCCCATGTACAGCTTCATCAGCCAGGGCTGTAGGGGGTAGGCCGCGTGCCCCACCAGGCAGACAGGGCATGTCCACATCCCGACCCTGATGTTGGGGAAGAAGGTCCTGGCATGCAGCCTCTGGCACACGGAGGAGTTCCAGAACACCCTGGCGTTGTGTGCCTTGCCAGACCAGCCCACATTAATGTCCGTGAACTGGCCCTGGTGGTCACACACGGCCTGCAGGATCACGGAGAAGTACCCATTCCTGTTGATATACTGGGAGGCCTGGTGTTCCGGGGCACGGATGGGGATGTGTGTCCTGTCGATGGCCCCCCCGCAGTTGGGGAAGCCGAGGGCGCCGAACCCCTGGATGACGGCATCTGGGTCGGTGAGGCAGACCACCCTGCGGAGCAGCACCCGGTTGATGGCCTTCACCACCTGCAGAGGGACACAGCAAATCGCGAATCACTGGGGTGCTTGGGTGGCTGGGAGTGTTCGTTTCCTGGCACTGCCCTGCGCCCCACTCCCAGAAGCAACCCCCGTGGGTGGCGTGTAGTACGGCCAGGACAGACCGAACCCTCCGGTGCGGGGCAATTTCGCCTCCTCCCCCCCGTTTTCCTTGGGGAGGCCCATCCCTCCCCCCCGGCCCAGTGGCCGGTGGGTGCCGTACCTGCTTGAGCACTGCTCCGACGGTGGATCTCCTCACGCTGAACTGGTTCCCGACGGATCGGTAGCTGTCCGGCGTGGAGAGCTTCCAGAGGGCAATGGCCACACGCTTCTGGAGGGGGATGGCGGGCCTCATGCGAGTGTCCCGCCACTGCAGAGCAGGGGTGAGCCACGCACAGAGCTCCAGGAAGGTGTCCTTCTTCATCCTGAAGTTCTGGGTCCACTGTCTGTCTCCCCAGTGCTCCAGGACGATGCGGTCCCACCAGTCGCTGCTGGTGTCCAGACGCCAGATGCGGTGGGGCACGCTGGCATCCAGGCGCTGCTGATGCTCCTCCACGACCCTCGGGGAGGCCAGGGGGAGAGGCAGGGGGCTGATGTGCACCAGATGGTGCAAGGCAGCCTCCAGTCATTGCTGACAGGCTTGCAGCAGCAAGTCCAAGAACTGCACCAGAATGCCCAGGGTGAGCTCTGGCTCCATGTTGCCAACTGCGGCGGCGTCCCCAATGGGAACCACCGACACAGGCAGGCGGAGAGAAAAATGCTTTGCTGTCCCTCGGCGAGGTAGGCAAGCAAGCGGAAAAGCTGAGAACTGGCTGTCCAGGGGGGTCCCTTTAAGCACGAGCCTCAGATAGCCTCAGACAGCAGCCACACAAAGCAACTACTGACCTGATGCCCTGCCGAACTGGTTTCAGCTGCCCTTAAATGCGACCCAGCATCCAATCAGTGTGGACGCGCTAGTTCGAATTAGCAAAACACTAATTCGAATTAGTTTTTAAGTCAGATGTGCTAATTCGAATTAGCTTAGTTCGAATTAACTAATTCAAACTAAGTTAGTTTGAATTAGTGCTGTAGTGTAGACATACCCTCAGGTATTTGGAGCACCATGTTTGTCCCTCCTGTCCTGGCCCTGGGTTGCCTCTAGCACACAGAAGAGGGAGGGAGAGAGAGCTGGGCAGATAGTCCCTGGCAGAAAACTGTGTGTGTGTGTAGGAGGGGTGGAGGTAATGACCCAGTGCAGTGCAAATATGTCACCTCTGTGCAGGGAAGGGGTGGGATGGGAGCACAGGCAGGCTGCAACACCATCCTGGGTTAGCCTAGTGCTCACTTTGCAGAGCTAAATGTGTGCCCAGTGCACCAGTTCTGCTGGCAGAGCCAGGGGAAAGCCCTTTGCTGGACAAGTGGCTGTTGGGAGAGGGAGGAGAAAAGGGAGGGTGGATTCAGACCTGCTCCACACTAACACACACCCAGATAGCAGGGCTGCTCCAAACCCCAGCCAGCCAGAACACAGAAAGAAGCTGCACACACAAACACTCCTTCAACCCCCACCAAACTCAGCCACCCACCCCCAGCCTCTTCCAACACAGCCTGCCCCACTCACTGCCCATATGGCTTCTATAGAGGCCCTCTGTCCCAGGGAGAATGGGGATCCCCCCCGGGCACCCATCCCTGCTGCTGCTCCCACCAGAGCAGAGGAGTTACCTGAGACGAGTGACTGAGTGTCTCTGTCCTCCCTGACCCTGGCTGAGCTGGCTGCTGTTTTCCCCCTTCTGCTTAGCTGGCTGGCCCAGGTAAGATCAAGTGACTATTCACTGCCTATGTCTAGGGTCAGCACTGCCACTAGCCTCTTGCCTCTCTATCAGGGCTTCTATTTGGTTACCCAGGCCCCAGGTCAGGGCCCTGTGGGGAAGCAATGCCAGCTGGGTCCTCCCAGCAGAATCAAAGTCCACTGACCTAGACTACTTCCTACCCATAAATCCCATCAATTTGAGGCATGATTCCTTTACATCAGTGGTCACCAACCAATAGATCGGGATCTATCTACTGGTAGATCTTGGAGCCTCTGACAGGTGATCTTGACTGGTTTGGCCAAGAGGATATCAAGTGTAACACTTTAGCTGCTCCTCCCCACGCTGCTGCACCTCCTGCTCTTTGCCTTGGAGCTGTTTCCCGCTCCCACCCTGTATTTTATCTTCACAGAATGGAAGTGGAGGGCATTATAGGGTTTGGGATGGAGGGAGTTTGCTGGCTGCTTTTGAGAGTGGTGCAGGGCCAGGGCAGGAGTGAGCCTGCCTTAGCCCCACTGCACCACCACAGAGGAGCCACCTGTGGTAAGCAGTATCCACCTGGAGCCTGCATCCTGAATCCCTATCCCACTCATATACACCCTCCTGCACCCAAGCCCCTGTCCTAGCCCTGAGCACCCCTAGACCCAAACTCCCTTACAGAGCCTGTACCCTGACCTCCCTCCTGCACCCCAACTCCTGCCCCAGGCTCAGCTCAGAGCCATTCTCACACTTCAAATCCTTAGCTCAAGACCAGAGAGACTGGGGCCCAACCCTCTGCCCCTGCCTGATGAAAGGGAGGAAGGATGGGGGAGGGAGGAAGGATGGAGTGAGCAGGGGTGAGGCCTTGAAGAAAAGGTGAGGGAAAGGTATTTGGGTTTGAGGTGGATCCTGGATTTCACTTAAATTCAAAAAGTGATCTTAGACTTTAAAAAGTTGAATACCACTGCTTTAAGTCCAAACAGTCAATTGCTTAACAATAAGGGTATGTCTACTTTGCATTCCTCCTTTGAGAGAGGAATGCAAATGCAAACAAGCGAAATTGTAAATGAAGCACGGATTTGAATTTCCCACGCTTCATTTGCATAATCGCGGACGGCCACTTTTCCGAAATAGCATATTTCAAGAAAACAAACGCGGTCCACGCAGGGTTATTTCCAGAAAAAACCCTTCCTTCTAAATAACCCTTAAATCTCATTTTCTAAGGAGTAAGGGTTATTTCAAAAGAAGGGGTTTTTCTCAAAATAACCCCACGTGGACCACGTTTGTTTTCTCGAAATACACTATTTCGGATAAGCGGACGTCTGCGATTATGCAAATGAAGCACGGGAAATTCAAATCCGCGCTTCATTTGCAATTTTGCTTGTCTGCATTTGCATTCCTCTCACGAAGGAGGAATGCAATGTAGACATACCCTGAGGCTACGTCTGCACTGCAGGCTTTTTGTGCAAGAAATGTTTTGCGCAAGAGTTTCTGCGCAAAAATTGTTGCGCAAGAGGCGCGTCCAGACTGCCACGTGCTTTTGTGCAAGAGATGTGCTTTTGTGCAAGAGCGTCCATGGCAGTGTGGATGCTCTCTTGCACAAGAAAGCTCTGATGGCCATTTTAGCCATAGGGGTTTCTTGCGCAAGAAGCCCCTGTTGCCTGTGCACACTGCCTTCTTGTGCAAGAGGGCTTATTCCTTGTGGGGAGAGGAATAACTCTTGTGCAAGTAGCCCTCTTTTCTGACGCTTTACTGTAAATTTACTTGGGCAAGAATGTGCATGCAGTGTAGACGCTCCGCAAGTTTTTGTGCAAGAACAGTTGTTCTTGCGCAGAAAGCCTGCAGTGTAGACATAGCCTAAGAGTCCAAATAATAAGGGCCCTGCAGGATCTGCTGGTTCCTATACATGGTGGTTGTTGGAGATGTTAGCAAAAGCACACTAACAAAATAGAATTCAGTAAATATAGGGCCTGATGTGAGATGGTGGTATAATGCCTTTGCTAACATTACTTGGCAACCGCGGCAGGACCTGGAAGGGATTTTTGGATCTTCACCAGGTTCTGTCAAGGCTGGCCTACATTTATATAGGTCAAGCCTAGTAGCACAACAAATCAAACATAGCAGTGTCAATACTGATAGCGGTCCAGTGACTCGGGGAGGATTTTCGTTTGATTTATCTTGTACCCTCTAGTGTGCGCTGGTGATTTGCTCAGTGGATTGGGGATGCCTGGTCACTAAACAGCCACCCAGTACGGGCAGTGATCCCACTATCTGGCACTAGGCCCAAGCCGTGGCTCTTGCGTAGTTTTTGAGTTGGGTATTCCCAGAGGTGGAGCACTGGCTGGACTGGCCACACTCCGAAAGGGAGTCTCACTCACCATATCCCTCCTTGCCAGTGCTTGGCCTGTGTAATCCTGGAGAATTCGATCATGAATATCCTATACCTCTTGTGAAAATTCCACATTGTGAATTGCCGTTTAAATTAGCCCAAAATTTTGAGCAAATCAAGGCAGAAATGAATAACAACATATGGGTCACAGACGGAAGCAATTATTATGTAAATGGAAAGATCAAGACAGGTAATGCAGCCCTCCATATTCCTTCAAATAGAGAAATTCTGAATTGGGTAGAGAACTACTCAGCTCAAGCAGCCGAAATTGTGGCCATTGCACTGGCTTTGGGAAATACGCCTAGCAATGAGGATGTGGTAATTTGCACTGATTCAGACTGGATTTTGAGAGCACTTGTGGATTGGATGAGTGTGTGGAAGGAGAGAGGAATGCAAACCACAGAAGGCAAGCCTGTCACCCATTCGAGTTATCTGGAATATGTATGGGATCTGGGAAAACTTACCTGTTTAAAGTACGTGCCCACAGATACAATCAAGCTGAGATTTCTGCCCTGCATAATCATGTCGATCAACTTGTCAAGAAAGCTGCTCTATTGGGTGCGAATGTCACATGGAATAAAGTGCCCACAAGAATTAGTTCAGTCAAGATTTCTGAACCACCTAAATTGAAGGACATTCTACATCTACAACAACTTGATCCAGAAATTCAGCGATTACTAAAGTTGAAGAAGTATAAGGACCATGAAAACAGTCAACATCCTTCAGGCAACAAAGGATTAACAAAACCACCCAGGAAAATCAGAATCAGGTTCCATTATTGATTATTCCCACCATATTGAGACAAGAATTGATCAGTTTGTCTCAAAATCAAGGACATTTTAGCACACAGAAGACTATATAGCGTCTTTTGACTGTAGGATGGTGGCCTAACCTAGCCAGCGATGTCGAACATTTCATTAACAATTGTTTGCCGTGTGCGTACAACAATCCAGACCAGAAAATCGTGAAAGGTTCTCTTCTCCACCAATCTATCACCGGTCCTTGGGAAAGAATCCAGGTGGATTATATAGGCCCACTGCCAAGGTCAGGACGAGGAAATAGTTATTGTTTGGTAACACTGGTCTACAATTTTTTTTAGAAGTCGTCTGCTTCAGAGATAAAATGTACTATTTATTATGTATTTTGATGTGCCGAATTCAAATATGACAATTAAAACAACTGATTGGCTACTGTTTCCAAGATATTTAAGTTTTTACATTTTACGTCTACGTATATTGTGTAGATAGTAGAATTTTAATCATAAATTCTAAAACCTAGGTCTTTTCATGTGTTTATGGTTGCTTTACATGATAATATTTCACCTGTCCTGTTTATGTAACGCTTTAAAAATCAGCAAAAGGGTTATATAAATAAAATGTATTATGAAACAAAAGGCAAAAAACTATTATGTACATAGTTTAGTCCTGTTCAGTGTCTACTCGGTGCTTCTTGGCTTGTCTCTTGTATTCATTAAATGGAGCATCTCTTGTCACTGTCCAGCAATAGTCTGCAAGCATTGATGGGCTCCATTTGCCCTGATAGATTTCTCCATTGTTGCAATGTCCTGGTGAAATCACTCGCCGTGCTCGCTCACTGCTCCGCAGTTCGGTGGAAAAAATCTAGATGAGAGTGCAAAAATGTATCTTTAGTGACATGTTGCAACCAAGGCTTTTGTATGCCTTGAGGAGGTTTTCCACCAACAACCTGTAGTTGTCTGCCTTGTTGTTTCTGAGAAAATTTATTGCCACTAACTGGAAGGCTTTCCATGCCGTCTTTTCCTTGCCACGCAGTGCATGGTCCAATGCATCATCTCGAAGAAGTTCACGAATCTGAGGACCAACAAAGACACCTTCCTTTATCTTAGCTTCACTTAACCTTGGAAATTTTCCACGGAGGTACTTGAAAGCTGCTTGTGTTTTGTCCATGGCCTTGACAAAGTTCTTCATCAGACCCAGCTTGATGAGTAAGGGTGGTAACAAAATCTTCCTTGATTCAACAAGTGGTGGATGCTGAACACTTTTCCTCCCAGGCTCCAATGACTGTCGGAGTGGCCAATCTATCTTGATATAGGGAATCTCTTGCACGACTATCCCATTCGCAGAGAAAACAGCAGTACTTTGTGTATCCAGTCTGCAGACCAAGCAAGAGAGCAACAACCTTCAAATCGCCACAAAGCTGCCACTGATGTTGGTCATAGTTTATGCACCTCAAAAGTTGTTTCATGTTGTCATAGGTTTCCTTCATATGGACTGCATGACCAACTGAAATTGATGGCAAAACATTGCCATTATGCAGCAAAACAGCTTTAAGACTCGTCCGATGAATCAATGAACAGTCTCCACTCATCTGGATCGTGAACGATGTTGAGGGCTGCCATCACACCATCGATGTTGTTGCAGGCTACAAGATCACCTTCCATGAAGAAGAATGGGACAAGATCCTTTGACGGTCACGGAACATGGAAACCCTAACATCACCTGCCAGGAGATTCCACTGCTGTAGTCTGGAGCCCAACAGCTCTGCCTTACTCTTGGGTAGTTCCAAATCCCTGACAAGGTCATTCAGTTCACCTTGTGTTATGAGGTGTGGTTCAGAGGAGGAGGATGGGAGAAAATGTGGGTCCTGTGACATTGATGGTTCAGGACCAGAAGTTTCATCCTCTTCCTCGTCTGACTCAAGTGAGAATGATTCTGGTGCATCAGGAACCGGCAGTCCTTCTCCGTGGGGTACTGGGCATATAGCTGATGGAATGTTTGGATAATGCACAGTTTACTTTTTCTTCTTTGACACACCTTTCCCAACTGGAGGCACCATGCAGAAGTAACAATTGCTGGTATGATCTGTTGGCTCTCTCCAAATCATTGGCACTGCAAAAGGCATAGATTTCCTTTTCCTGTTCAACCACTGGCGAAGATTTGTTGCACAAGTGTTGCAGCATATGTGTGGGGCCCACCTCTTGTCCTGATCTCCAATTTTGCAGCCAAAATAAAGGTGATAGGCTTTCATAACCATAGTGGTTATACTGCGCTTTTGTGATGCAAAAGTCACTTAACCACAAACATAGCAGAAGTTATCTGCACTGTTCACACAAGTACGAGGCATCTCTGCTCACTTTGGCTAAACAGAAATGTGTCCCTTTGCAAAATCAAACACTGACAAATAAGAGAGCACGACACTGTATGATTTCTAGAGCTGATATAGGGCAATTTGTTCAGCAGAGTGATGTAAGCTTCGTTATGATTGCATCATCCATGACTTCTAGGAATAACATGATGCAATTCATATCATGTATGACGCAATACCAGCTTCAGATTGCATCGTTCATTGTTTTGCCTAAAAAGCAAGTACTGTCCAAACCCAGTCATAGATTTATTCATAGATCCAGTCAAAGATGTATTTTAGTCATTTCTGGTTTAAATTGAGATCCCTTCCCTTTATAACTTGCTTATCCTCCGCCATTCCCAAGTCAAGGGTCGTATATACTGACCCAATAGCATATCTTGAAAACTAGAGCCAATCAACAATTTTAAGCATCATTTTCTCAGTGACCCAGAATTAGTAAAGTTTGACTACATTTATTTCAGAAGCATTTTGGCTGTAGAGCAGTGTATCGATCCTTTTACCAAATGGGTGGAAGCTTTTCCAACGCGAAACGGCAGTGCAGCCATCTCCGCCTGTGTCCTTCTTAATAACACCTTCACAAGATTTGGCCTACCCAAGACAATTGATTCAGATCAGGGGACCCACTTCACGGGAGAAATTACAAAACATCTCTGTATGACTCTGGGTATACAACAAAAATTCCATGTGGCGGGCCATCCACAATCGTCTGGTTTAGTAGAACCATCAAATCGTATCTTGAAAACGGCATTGAGAAAGGTAGTGGACTTGTCCAGAAAGAAATGGGACCAACACCTTCCCTTAATACTGATAGCACTGAGATCCACTGTTAGCTCCCATGGATTTACACCACACAAGGCTCTATTTGGAAGACCTATGCAGATGCCAGAGCAATGATGGATAAGAGGCAGCAGCTTTTAAGCCGGCTCCATCCAAACACCGGCCTACCGCTGCTCCCCCACAGACCAGAGGAGTTATCTGAGATGACTGAGTGCCTCTGTCTGAGCTGGCTGATGTATCTCCCCTCCTGTTTAGCTTGCCGGCCTCAAGTAAAGTCATGTGAGACTCTTCATATGTGCCCCCAGCAACACATCGCACTGGGCAGCAGCCCTCATCACCCATGTCTAGGGCCAGCATTAGTGCCAGTAATAACAAGAAATGGAGAATAGATCCTTTGGAAGTAGTTTTTGTGAGATAATTGCATAACTGTGCTTTCTAATCATATTTAATTGTATCTAATTGTATATACTGAAAAATGGCAGTGATGGCTATACAGAATCATAGAACTGGAAGGAACCTGGAGAGGTCAACAAGTCCAGTACCCTGTATTCATGGCAGGACCATCTAGGCCATCCCTGGCAGGTGTTCCCCAGGGGTGGGGAACCTATGGCCCAGGGTCCGGATCCAGCCCCTGAGGCTCAGGTCTCCACCCCCAGGACCACATTAGTGAGGGTTTGGTTGCTTCTCTCTTGCATGTGGACCCAACAGATTTTTCTGTGGGTCAGCGGCCCCCAACCCAAAAAAGGTTCCCCACCCCTGGTCTAACCTGCTCATAAAAATCTCCAATGATAGAGATTCCACAGCCTCCCTCATGTCCAACCTAACCCTCCTTTGCTGCAGTTTAAGCACATTGCTTCCTGTACTATTATCAGAAGTTAAAGAGAATAACATTTCTCCTTCCTCTTTGTAACAACTTTTGTACTTGAAAGCTGTTATGTCCCCTCTCAGTCTTTTCTTTTCCAGATTAAACAAATCCATGTATTTCAATCTTCCTTCTAAGACGTTTTCTAGACCTTTAATCATTTTTGTTACTCACCTCTGGACTTTTCCCAATTTGTCCACGTCTTTCCTGAAACGTGGCACCCAGAATTGGACACAATACTCCAGTTGAGGCCTAATCAACGAGGAGTAGAGCGGAAGAATTCTCATTACTTACTTACAATACACTCCTGCTAGTGCATCTCAGAATGATGTTTGCTTTTTTTGCCACAGTGTTATGCTGCTGGCTCATATTTACTTATGACCACTTAATCCCTTCTGCAGTACTCTTTCCTAGGCAATCATTTCCCACTATGTATGTTTGCAGCTGATTGTTTCTTCCTAAGTGGAGAATTTTGCATTTCTCCTTATTGAATTTCATCCTATTTATCTCGGACCATTTCTCCAGCTTGTCCAGAATCAGATCATTGGCTCTACCAATACATTCCAAGATCTTGTTGGATAATCTATGCCCCCCTATGTTATTTTCCCCAGATATCTGGATAGTTGAAGTCCCCTATCACCATCATGTGCTTTGGATAATTTTGTTATTTGTTTATAAAAGGCCTCAACTGATCTATTTTTGGGCTTTGCCTTTTCTAGTCTTCTGGAATCTGTCCTGTGTTCCATGACTTTTCAAATAGCTAAATGCTCAGATATTTCCTCAGTCATCAACTTGAGTATTCTAGGATACATTTCAATAGGCCCTAGTGACCTGAAGACATCTAACTTTTCTAAGTTATTTTTAACTTGTTCTTTCCCTATTTTAGCTTCTGAATCTATCCCATTTTCATTGGCATTAACTTTGTTAGGTGTCCAATCACCACCAATATTCTTGGTGAAAACTGAAACAAAGAAGTCATGAAGCACCTCTGTCATTTCCATATTTTCTGTTATTGTTTTTCCCTCTTCATTGAGGGCTTACCCTGTCTTTGGTCTTCCTCTAACTTCTAATGCCTCTGTAGAATATTTTCTTATTACCCTTTATGTTTCTAGCTAGTGAGAGCTCATTTTGTGCTTTGACCGTTCTAATTTTGCCCCTACATATGTGTTATTGTTTATATTCATCCTTTGTTATTTGACCTAGTTTTCACTTTCTGTAAAATTCCTTTTGGATTTTCAGATCATTCAAGAGCTCCTGGTTAAGTCAGATGGTCTCTTGCCAGACTTCCTATCTTTTCTATGCAGTGGAATAGTTTGCTCTTGTACCCTTAACAATGTATCTGAAAAATTGCCAACTGTTTTCAATTGTTTTTGCTCTTAGACTTGCTTCTCATGAGATCTTACCTACCAATTCCCTAAGTTTTTTTTTGTCTGCCTTCTTGAAATCAATTATCTTTATTTTACTGTTCTCTCTCCTCCCAGTACTTAAAACTCTATTGTTTCATGATCACTTTCACCCAAGCTGCCTTCCACTTTCTAGTTCTCAACCAGTTCCTCCCTATTTCTTCAAAATGAAATCTAGAACAGCCTCTCCCTTAGTAGTTTTCTCCATGTTCTGAAATAAAAAAAATGTTTCCAATACATAGAGCCCTGCAAATCCATGGATATCTGCTTTATATCTGCAGCTCACTTCTGCAGATATGTATGAGGATACACATTTTGTATCTAGACCTCTTCATATTTTCCAGTATCTGCTTTATATCCTGGGTCTCCACCTCTGCAGATTTCGGTGCTGATATCCATGGCTCATTATTGCAGATACAGATTTTGTATCCACACATTGGCTCTACCAATACATTCCAAGATCTTGTTGGATAATCTATGCCCCCCTATGTTATTTTCCCCAGATATCTGGATAGTTGAAGTCCCCTATCACCATCATGTGCTTTGGATAATTTTGTTATTTGTTTATAAAAGGCCTCATCCACTTCTCCCTGTAAGTTGTCTGTAGTAGACCCCCTATCATGACATCATCCTTGTTTTTTTTAAACCCTATTAGCCTTTCCCTGGAGAAGTCTGTGTCTTATTTCCATCTCAGCCTCAGTCCAAGTGTATACATTTTTAATATATGGCAACACCTCATCTTTTTCTCTTGCCTGTCCTTCCTGAGCCAGCTGTACATACCAATATTCCAGTCATGCGTGTTATCCCACGTCTCTGTGATGCCAACAATGTCATAGTTAGGGATGTTAAAATGTAATTGGCTAACCATGTAACCGCTAAAAATGTCAGTGGTTACATGCTCCTGCCCACCACCCTGCTCCCAGGGAACTGGCTGCTGCCCCACACTGCTACCTCTGATACAGAGGCAGCAGCACAGGGCAGCAGTCAGCTCCCCAGCAGCTGGCCGAGGTGCCGCTTGTAATAATTTGGCTAAGGGATAAGCTCATGCTGATCAGTTACTGAATTAAACAGTACGTGGGAAGGGGAGTGCCTCTTCAGTTCCTTGTGGGGAGATTAACAGTCCCCTCACCCTGCCTGCCTTATCTGGAAGGACAGGAGATTTAGGAAACACACATCATAGTTGCATATACTAGCATTATGAATTCTTCCTGCTTATTCCCCACACATCTCGCATAGTATACAGACATTTAAGAATCTGATTTTCTCTCCCCCATTTGTCTTCTCTCCCCTTTATCCCTGGCTGTGGCTCAAACATGTAGCCTCCCTGCTCTCCTCTCACCCGGAAACACCATTAACTAACTTTGCCCTCACTAGCTCCATCTAGCAGGGACATTTAAGCAATCATTAATTTTTGACACTACAGTTTTAGTATTTAATCTGGTAGCAGCAGCAGAGTCTCTCCCCCTGCTCCTAGCGCCCTATATTAACAGAGACTATGTGGGGAGGCGGCTGGCCCTTTAGTTCCTTATGGGCTGATTTACAGCCCCTCCTGCCTTCCGCTGCCTGGGGATGAAGGAACTGGCTGGCCAAATCATGAGGCGAACTGAGGTGGCTGCCTCAGCTGCCAGACTGTGTGTGTGTGGGGGTTGGGGAAGCGCTACTAGGACCCAGAGTGTAGAAAACTGTGTCTGCTGCTGGTGCACATGTGTTCTCTCTGCGCTAGATGCACAGAGATGGTGGAGTGCCATGAGAGGAGCAGAACAGGAAGAAGGCAGAGTTGAGAATTTTCAAAGTTTTGGCCCAAGCGAGGGGGCACGGGGGCATCATTTGAGCTTCCCGCTTCAGGTGCCAAAATGTTGTGGCCCAGCCCTGTGGCTGGCAGCAGGGTAGGAAATGAAATATACATGTAGGGTCAGTAAAGCAGGTGTGCGGGGAGCTGGGGCAGCGAGACTGGGCGGAGCCCGGAAGGGCTGCGGCGAAGGGGGCCGCATGATGAAACCTCGCTCGGTGTTTCAGCAGCAGCAGCAGCCGGACCGGGAGGAGGAGCCAATTCCACCGGCAGACGAGTGCCCACGTTTGTCTGGGGAGCGTCGGACCCTCTGGAGCAGCGGCCTCCCTCAGCTTGGGGCTGCGCAGCGAGCCTTGCCCGGCGCTGGAGGCGGAGCAGAGGTAACGGGCCGGGAGGGCGGCGGCAGTTGGCGGTGCCCGGGGAAGCCGGGCCCCGCGTGGCTGGGCAGGAAGCGCTTTCCCCGGCTGCCGCGCTGCTTCCCCCTCCCCCAGCTCCTTCCCGGTTGCGCCGGGCCGGGGCGAGCTCCCTCGTGCTCACCCGCCGGCGGGGCGGGAATGGCGCCGGGCGGCGGCGAGGCACGTGGACGTGTCGCTTCTGCCCGCGGCTCCCGCAGGCCCCGGGCCTCCAGCCTCCGTCCCGGCTGGCGGCACGTGGCGGCGCGTTACGGGAGAGCCCAGAAGAGCCGCTAACGGCGGAGGGCGCCATTTCGCTCGGTGATGACATAGAGGCCGCCCCTCCCCTGCCCCCTTCCCCTTAAAGTTAGCGGGCGGAGGTCCCGATCCTGTGAGCGGGTTTGTGCGGGGAAAGCCTGGTGCCCCCATGGACCCTCAGCCGCCGACTTCATGTGGGCGCTGCAGCCCCGGTGAGGGAGAGGCTTCCTGACTCACTGCTGGGCAAAGCGGCCCTTCGGTTGCATCAGAGAAAAGAGACTTGCAGAATTGCATCAGGCGGAAGAATTGAAGAAGGCAACGCGTGTTCAGATTATTGGGGACAGGACCGGACTCAGATGAAATTGTACTGAATGAAATGGGATTCCCACCCAAACATTTTACTCCAGGGTTAAGAAAATGAAAAGGGTTGTCATGCGGTGTTAACCAGACAGTGCCAAATCTGGAGCTGGTACAGGAGAGAGACTCAGAATACAATAGTCCTTCAAATATTTACAGTAAATAGTGACTACTAAGTATAAATGGCAGAAGGAAAAATAAGTTAGTAAAGAAATCTACGCCAGTTTTAAGCTTCCGATGAATAAGCACATAGCTTACTACTAAAGAATTCAGGGTTTAAAAAAAAAAAATCGAGTCAAACTGAAAGTAGTTTTGAAGTAATTACACCTATCTCTGGGCCTGCCAGCCAATTTTTATGGCTCGACAAATCTATGTCCCTATTTTGTGTTTACAACAAAGTTTCCTACCTTGGTGCTGAGTGGAAGGCCACACACACAATAGAGTAAATACAAAATAGTGAAAAAGCTCAATTGCCTATGCAGTCAGTATTGTCAATAGGGATGTAAAATACCATTTATCAGTTAACCTGTTAAATCTTAGGTTTAATTTATTAAATGGGATCCTGTCCCCCATCCCCTTGTTCCTGCCTCACCCCCCTCCCATGGTGCTGCCTCTGATAGAGGCAAGGGGGTGGTGAGGGGAGGCTGCTGCCAAGCAGCCCCTGTCTCTGGTGACTTGGGTTGTGGGAAGGGGCTGCTGCTGGAGCAGATGGGTTGCTTAGGCTGGCCAGGAAACCTGGCTTAATCCTGGCTTGCGCCGGGTCCGGGATGTATTCCGCTGCAACTCTGCACTTCAAATGTAGTAGGAGTTGGGTTGCCTGCCCTCCCGGATCTTACTACATTTAAACTACAGAGCCGCTGCGAGTGTAGCTCCTGGACTTGGCGCGAGCTGGGAGTGAGTGCTTTTTCCCTTATCGACTAATCATGTAATCGATAAAAATTCTATCAACTACATGATTAGCAAATTATCCTCCTCTTAACATCTTTAGTACATATGCAACCTTATGTGATCCAGTCTGGTCCATTGGAGAACTTGATTAAGCTTAATATCTAATTGTATTGCAGTGTCCTGTTAGAAACTGTGAGGGATGTATTTCTTTTAGGGTTACCTCCTTGCTATAGCACAGTGGTGCCCAAACTTTTCAGCATCACGCCCCCTTTTTGATTTGTGAGAAACCCTCATGCCCTCCCCTCCCAAATAGCAGGAAAGCTTGTTGAGCAAAAAATAAAAAGGAACTGACTGGGGCCAAAAAACAAAAATAGCAGCAAAACTTAGGGGAGAGGGGTGTTGATGGGGAGGGGGCTGGGTTGCCTCGCGCCCCCCTGGAATTTCTTCATGCCCCCAGGGGGGCACGCCCCCCAGTTTGGGATCCCATGCTATAGCAGAAGCGGGGAATCTAAGGCCCCGGGGCTTGTCTGGATCCATCCCCTGAGGCTTGGGGATCCCCCACTCTAGCATTCAGGTGTCGGAGCTAGTGCTCCAGCCCTCTATTCCACGCAACACTCCGTGGGGTTGGGGCCCACAAAATCTACTAGCTTGGGCCTTCCTAGGCTCTGGTGTGTGAGAGCAATGTGGGGAGTGTGTTCTCCTCAATCAGGGACCATGTCAGTGAGGGGTGTTTTTTTGTGCAGCCCTCAACTGATATTTCTGTGGGTCAGCAGTCCCAGACCAAAAAAAGGTTCCCCACCCCAGAGCTACAGGAAAACATTAACAAATTTTCTTTGTTTTTTTTCTTTTGGCTAGAACAGTAGATTTTATCAGGACTAATGGAAATGATGTTTTATTCCCACTTCCTGACTATATCTGATCAATCTATGATACAGTGCTGTAAATATGAGTCTATTTGTGTTCTGTAAGCAAGAAATAACTAACATACTCAAAACACACATTTACCATATCTAAAACTGAGCTGAAACCTGATTTGTCGTCCTGTGAAAGCTTTGCTAATGTCCTCTTTCTGGGTTGTTGGTTTTTAATCAACCTTCTGTCAATAGGGCCTAAAACCAAGTTGCTTTCTTCATAAGTCAGTATTTAATTATCTGTATTCAAGAAATTTAAATATGCTTCCTAGGATCTGCAGTAGCTAAAGCACGTTGTATGATGACATATCTTTCTGTTAACAGGTTCTTCATTTTAAGTAGCTGTGAGTCAGCTCACAACCAATTTCAAAATGTGTGGTATCTGGGCCCTTTTTTTGGAAGTGATGAATGCCTTTCTGTCCAGTGTCTAAGTGCCATGAAAGTAGCCCACCGAGGTCCTGATGCATTTCGTTTTGAAAACGTCAATGGCTTCACCAACTGTTGTTTTGGTTTCCATCGTCTTGCAATTGTTGATCAGTTATACGGCATGCAGCCTATTCGGGTGAAGAAGTTTCCATATTTATGGCTGTGTTACAATGGAGAAATCTACAACTTCAAACAGGTAAAAAAAAAAAAAAGACCGTAATCTGTGGTACCTCAGTGCCGGAGAAGATTTGGAACTTCTTTAAAACACTGTGGGCTAGAATATTAGAGCAAACGATGCAGCTTCAAAAACAAAGTGTCTGGGTGAAAATCTGGAGCTGATTCATAAGTGTAGGAGAGAGACTCAGAATACATTAGTCCTTCAAATATTTACAGTAAATAGTGACTAAGTATAAATGGCAAAAGGAAAAATTCGTTAGTAAAGAAATCTACTCCAGTTTTAAGCTTCCGAGGAATAAGTACATAGTCAGTGCTTACTACTACAGAATTCAGGGTTAAAAAAAGTTCTCTTTAATTTGGTGTTCTGCAGGTTATTTTGAGGAATCTCTTCCAGCTTGAGTATGTAGATAGAAGTTTGGTAGAATTTTCAAAAGCACCTAAGCAGATTACGTGTCTATACCTCAAGTGTTACAGCAAAACAGCTGTAGTACTTCAGTGTAGAAGGCTCTCACTATAGCAATGGGAGTGGTTTTCCTATTGCAATAATTAATCCATCTCCCTGAGAGGTGATAACTAGATTAGCAGATGAATTCTTCATTTGACATAGCCCTGTTTATGCCAGGGGCTAGGCCTGCATAACTGCGTCTCTCAACAGTGTATATTTGTCACAGCCTTGAGAGATGTAGCGATGTTAATGTAAGTTCCTAGTATAGACCAGTCCTAAATCTCATTGAAATCATTGGGAGTTACATGCTCAAATTAGTCACTCCTAAGTATCTAATGGGATTATCATCTGCATCTTTTAGGTTCCTAAATACCTTTTGAAAACCTGGTACTGTGGCCCTAATCTAGTGTCTGATTCTACCATATCCTTAAATGTTATGCATATAATACCTTCTTGAATCAAGGCCTATCTATGGTCACACCAGCATGTTAAATATGGAATGTTGGGGTCGGTAGCAGCTGTGATTGTTAGCAAATGCTTACTCAGTCTTGTTCCCACTGATGTCACTGGCAGTTTGACTAAATAAGCGCTGCAGAATGTGTGTCTCTTTCAGTTTCTGACTGTTGCTGTAAGCTACTGAGAATGACCATAACATACTGCAGAGCAAAGCACATACAGAGTCCCATGTATCAGCAGTTTTCTGCAGTATGTCATAGTCATTCTTGGTAGCACTTACTGCTTTCTAAACACAGACTCTGAATTAAAGTCCAGCCCTGCAGTTCTTAATCAAGCAAATCGTGCATTGCCATCAGTAAGGCTTATAAATAATGTGTGCACTGATGTAGTTAAAAACTACTGAGTAAAGGGATTAATTTCAGGTTTCCAGTTAGTTGTCAAGTATGTTTTTAGAGTTTGGTTGCTAAAGAGCCATGTGTCCAATGACCGAATTCTTTCAGTTCAGTGAGGCCAAGATTTCATCCCATGATTTAAAAATATTCTTAAATGATCAAAAATATAGTGAAAGTATCCTTTTTACAGTTGCTGTCCTACAGTTTATTTATAGATATTTTCTACTGTCAAGTAGATGGTAGAAATAATTTTTAAAAGTAGCACAATAAGGGCATGAAGCATACTCATGGCTGCTAATTCTTCTGGCATCTGGAACGGTATTTTTGCTTATAGAAGAATCTTAAATTTCACTGAACAAATATTTTGTTTGTTTTTTTAATTCTCCCAGTTTTTAAACTGGAAAATTGAAATTCTCAGGTCAAAGACACTGTAGAAATGTAAAATATTATTACTACATTATGATGGTATTGTATAATTAAAGCAAATACAGTTAATTTCCAAAGTGCTTAAGAAATATTAGTGAATTAAACACCACCACACCTCTTTTAGGTAAATAAGTAGTATTGACTTCAGTAAGAGTTTTAATTTTAGATTAAGTGAGCTCTGTCTCTCTAAAAATCAGACACAGGGTGTCTCAGATTTTACAACCATCAACTGAAGTGCACACAATTTTAAGCCACTTTTGAAAATTTGTATCTGAAGTGACTTACAGAGGATGTCAGTGACAGAGCAGCAATTAGAACCAAGTTCACATCTGAAACATAAGTGTATCCTTTCCTTGCTTGTATGAAAACATCTATAAAGTTTTCAAACTCTTATCTACCAAGTAACCTATGTTATTTTTTAAAATGTTCCTTTTTTGCAAGTAAAAATAAATTCAGTCAGTATCAATGAATGCTAATGTGTGTTTTTTTTTTTTTCTTTCTAATGATTATTTTCCTTAGTTGCAAAAGCAATTTGGATTTGACTATCAAACTTTAGTAGATGGTGAGGTAATCCTTCATCTTTACAACAGAGGAGGAATAGAGCAAACAGCCTCCATGCTAGATGGTGTGTTTGCATTCATCTTGCTGGACACCGCAAACAGGAAAGTGTTTCTGGGAAGAGATACATATGGAGTCAGACCATTGTTTAAGGTGTTGACTGAAGATGGGTTCTTGGGTGTCTGCTCTGAGGCAAAAGGTAAAATGAATAGAGTTCAGTAGTTTAGAGATGTATAATAAATTGAACAACAAAGTTTTTGGTAATTGAATGCTTATTGGTTAATCCTATAGACAGCGTGCATTTCCACCACCTTCCAGGCCTCTGTACCTTGCTCCCCATGGACACTGGATCCCGTGGAGACACCTGGCTCCTCCCACTTCCACACTGCTGCCTCTGATAGAAGCAGCAGCGCAGTGGATGAGGGGGGCAGGCAGGATCCCCCTGCTACCTCCCACAGAGACAGTACTGGGCAGGCAGAAGCCGGTGCTCAGGGGAGAGCCAGCTTTAAAGCTGGCTCCCCATGAATACCAGCCTGCCTGCCCCCCATGCTAGCAAAGGCAGCAGAGACTGCCATGGAACAGCCTCTATCCATGGCAGGCCCAGGCTCGCCGTGGACAGAGGCTGCTGCCACCCCATGCTGCTGCCTCTGTATCAGAGGCAGCAGCACAGGGCAGCAGGCAGGAGCTGGTCTGCGCGGGGAGCCAGTTTTTTAAACCTACTCCCCTTGCAGACTGACCAGCTGTTGACTGCCAGTCTGTGCTGCTGCCTCTGATACAGAGGTAGCAGCGTGCAGTTGCAGGGGGCTCCCCAGGAGTAGGGCCAGGAGCACACTGGCTACCGGTCCCGCCCTGGGGACAATCGAATAATTGTGTAACCGATAACATTTTTTGTGTGCAGTTACATGATTATTCAATTACACGATATCTAACATCTCTTGCAGATATAAAACCAAGATCTGCAGATTTGCAGGGCTTTATTTATAAACACTACTAAACTGGGACAGCGATGGAGTTTATTTGCAATTTAATAAAGATACAAATAAATCTCTTGTCTCTTCATATTTATGCTTGAACTGTTGTATGAATGTTTAGTTATTGGTGTCCAAATTAGTTTGACCATTGTAATGATGCAATCACTGTAGACTCAGTCTTACAGTCTTTTTATTTGTACAAAACTATGTATTTTTCTCTCCAATAAGGACTTGACTGAGCTCAATTTTTCCTTCTGTATCATTGCTGAGAACTTGACTTTTTGAAATGTATCTTAATGCATCCAGATGACCATGTGCTGCATTCCCAATTTAGTTTTGCAAAACACTGCCTGTGATTTCACCAGATATTTGATGTGTAGAATAAAAGTAAAATATAGCACTTGACAATTTTATTGCAAGTCTGATTCTGAGGTCTTCATTAGAAACAACACATTCAGGTTCCAAAATTTATAATTTAGTAATTATGGAATTACTAAATTGATATAAATTACTTTGTTTTAATACCAACTCTGCAGTGACTTTGGCCTCTTAGTGATTTTTATTAACCTCTTTTGAGTTTTATATGTAAATT
Organism: Rafetus swinhoei; assembly: GCA_019425775.1. Taxonomy (NCBI): domain Eukaryota; kingdom Metazoa; phylum Chordata; order Testudines; family Trionychidae; genus Rafetus; species Rafetus swinhoei. The sequence goes on from CM033424.1 coordinate 210,927,074, forward strand.
GTTAATTTCTGTCTTTCAAGTTCACACAGACACTAAAAGTATTCTACTTGATAATGTCACTGTGTTTACTTATGCCTTTTTACGCTGGGGGGTTCTTGTACATTTCAAAGGAGGAATTCGGAACACTGCGTGCCAGCTTTGAAATGTACAAGAATCTCCAGCAGGGGCTCTTGTGCATTTCAAAGAGGCAGTGCAGCATGGAGCCTGGGGTCAGCAGGGTACTCGGAGTCCCCCGCTGACCCCGGGCTCCATGTTGCACTGTCGCTTTGAAATGCCACGGGGAGTCCAGGGTCTGATAGAGGCAGCAAGTGGGGGGGGGAATTGACTAATTGCCTGACTATCCGATAAGCAAATGCTTATCGGATAGTCAACTAGTCTTTAACATCCTTAGTCTAGAGCCTCTTTCCCTACACAGGTAGCAAGATTTCTCCATATACTAGCTTGTGATCTTGACCTCAATGAGGTGGCTGGCTGTTTTTTTTTTTTTTTTTTTTTTTTGGCAGCTTGATCATATCCTAGTTACAGGGCACACCCTGTCTGTTTGCAGTTCACTTTGCTGCTGCTCTAATACATGTCTCATTGCTATCTATTTTTGGCAGACTCCTGCATCAGAGGAAGTATCAGGCAACTTTTTTTTTTCCTCATTGTTGTACCAGGCAGGACAGAATAACACTGTAATTGATAATCTAGAGAAAAGTATTTTGTATCTAATTTTAGGCAGCTCAGAGACCATGGTGATGGGTATGGTAAATACTCAAACTCCTGAAAATTACTTCTCCACGTGTTTTCATGTCTGCAGGTCTTATCAACTTAAAGCACTCTATGTCCTCTTGTCCTAAAGTGGAGCCATTTCTTCCCGGACACTATGAAGTGTTGGATTTAAAGCCATCTGGCAAAGTTGCATCAGTGGAACTGGTAAAATTTCATAGTTGTAAAGATGAACCTCTGCATGTGGCTTATGATACACTGGAAAATCTGAATGCAGGTAACGCAGCAAAGAAATAAACTGATTTTTATAATCTTGTTTTAAATTAATCCGAATAATTCATTGCTTAGTTTTTCATGATCATGTAAGTGAAAGAATCATTTGAAAAGAAACGTACTGTAGGAATGAGATATGTGGGGGCTCTCTTTGTACGTGACTGCCTGTGAATATATTGGAGCTCCTGTATCCTTGCCTGAAATTCATTTGATAGGAAAGAATTTTGTATCCTTATTTACTGGACCCCTTGATGAAAACTCTGACTGATTATTTACTTTTGTAACAGGTTTGGATCTTGAAACCGTGAAAAGCAACATTCGTCTTCTGTTTGAAAATGCTGTTAGAAGACGTTTGATGAGTCATAGAAGAATTGGTTGTCTTTTGTCAGGTAAATGGCAAAACTCAGAATTATTAAATTCCCTCCCCACCAAAAAATAAAATGTTTGTTTACTTTGGTCTTTCTGTAATGCATCTTTTCTAACTACCAAATGTTTTAACAGAATTTTGAAGGAATTCTTGAAAGTTGTTATAGTCTTTATTGGAATAGTAGCTGCAAGGAGATGAGATGGGGACTAAGCAGGCTAGACCTGGCAAAGTTGAGGGAGCAAGGGCAGTCTTAGGTCATGTCTTCGCTCCTGGGAAGATCGAAACTGTGGTAGTCAATCTTTCAGAGTTTGATTTAGTGGGGTCCAATAAAGACCTGCTAACTCAACTGTTCAGGGAGCCCCCGTTGACACCAGTACTCATCGATTCACAAAGGAGTAAAGGAAGGCAACGGGAATGTTTTGCGCCAAAGGTTGAATTAAGGTACATCAACTCCAGCTACACAACTACCAACTGGAGTTGGATATCTTAATTCAACCTTCCAGATAAGTATAGACAAGGCCTTAGGAAGAATGAATAGTAGCATAGTCATGAAGGAGATGAAGAGTACAGTTTTGTATTGGAAGTGGGTGGGGAACCACTCCAATCTTGGCAGGATGGCAGAAGGAAGGTATGTTTTTGTAGAATCATTATACCACTATGGAAACTCTATTTATGTGTATTAAAGATTTATGTTGAGGTTCCAGAACTGCACATACACTAGTAATTGCTACTACATGTGTTTGACTAAAATTGTACAGTTCTAGAACTATTTCACCCTCATCATGTATCTTGGATTCATGCATAATTTAAAAAGCAAGACTGTGTAAATCAAATTTCCATTGTACAGATGCTTGTGCCTTAAAAGTGTAATGAAATAAATTGTTTTGTTGGTAGGGGGTTTGGATTCCAGTTTGGTTGCTTCAGTGGCCCTGAAATTGATGAAAGAATCAAGCATCAATTACCCCTTCCAAACCTTTGCAATTGGAATGGAAGACAGTCCTGATTTACTGGCTGCCAGAAAGGTATAGTAATATTTTTCTCTTCAGCTATAGTTAGCATGCTCAAGCTGAATAGAAAATACTGTTTTTATATTACGCGTGTTAAGGTCACAGTGTGTCCTGCATGTAATCTTAATCCTTTTTGGGATGGAATCAGAATATTTTAGTAAAACCAAGTTTACGCTTTGTTTCTTAATTAAATGGGAGAAATAGTTTGGCTTTAATTTGTTTATATATTTAAATTTTTTTTTTCTGACCAAAACTGCCACTGCTGTATGACTACAAGGCAGAACCCTGAAGAGGACCTGGGTTCAAATGGGTCTTGCAGGACCCGCTGCCCTACCAGCAGTGGGTAAAGTAATTTGTTGCTGATTAGAATGGTTGGGTGCAAAAAACCAACCAACCAACCAAAAAAAACAGATTACAGGAATTTGTGTAAAACAAAATGCAAGATTTGTTGGGTTTTTTTGTTTGTTTTTTTTAGTGATAAAAATTCAAATATTAAGATGGTTGTTTTGTTTTTGGTAGCATAGCGAAATCTGTCTCTTGCAAGATTGAAGGTTTTTGCATATGTGAACAGGAGTAAAAAAAGCAATAAATAATACGTGTGTGTGTGGAAGTGGCCATTGCAGTGAGGAATGTGAGCGGGATTTAAAAAAAAAAAAAAAAAAAAAAGATTTCCACACAGAGCTATAGCACAAGGGCCATACTTTCAGAGGTGCCTCAGTTCTGCCTGTATTTGTGGCTGAGTCTAAGGCTACGTCTTCACTGCAAGTTCTTCCAGCAGAAAATATGCTAATGAGGGACTCATTAGCATAAGTCTCAATCTCATTAGCATATTTTCTGCTGTTTCTTTTTGCGAAGGGGTTTTTGTGCAAAAAGAAGCAGTGTGGAATTTTATTTATTTATTTATTTTATTTATTGCTCAAAACCTCCATTTTGTGCAAGATCCTTATGCCTCTCTGGGACAGGCATAAGGATCTTGCGCAAAACAAGGGTTTTGCGCACAAAACCCTCCCATCCACACTGCTTCTTTTTGCGCAAAAACCCTTCGCAAAAGGAAACGGCAGAAAATAAGCTAATGAGATCACGACTTATGCTAATGGGTCCCTCATTAGCATATTTTCTGCCAGAAGAACTCGCAGTGAAGACGAAGCCTAAGGGTAAACCACTGACTTTTTTAGATCTTGGAAGAACCATTGGAAGAAATTATAAGCTGTAGTCTGGACAAAACTTTGGGAAGCACTATGCTGTCTTTTAGACTGTGTGGCATTTTAAAAGAAAGTCATAACTATTTTTATAGCCATTACAGATTCCACTGTACTTTGTGTAAACATTGGGGTTGTAATAAATTGTAATTTGGGAGGTATTTCCCACCACACTTTATTTTATTTTCTTCTTGTAATTTTTGTTGCAAAAGAGCTCTGGCATTTTAGTGAAGAGGATGTTTGCAAAGCACTTTTGGTTAAAATGCCAGTTACTTATGTAGTTTGTTTATAAACAGGTAGCTGCTCATATTGGCAGTGAACATCATGAAGTAATATTTAATTCTGAAGAAGGAATTCAGGCAATAGAAGAGGTTATTTTTACCCTGGAAACATATGATATTACAACAGTTAGAGCTTCAGTTGGTAAGATTTGTTTTTTAATATTCTTTACTAAGTACTGATGTGTTGCTTTACACAAAAGGTATTCTCCTTGTATACTGTCTAATGATCAGAAAGGGCCTGAGAGCTAGAAATCTTGATTTTTTTTTGTTCCCAACTTTGCTATTGTCTCCAGGCTTAGCTTAACATTTATTTCACGGCAAACTGGAATGTAAATTTATTCTGTACTAATCTGCCATGAGCTAAATGTCTGTGTGGATCCTGCTGCCACATGCTAACAGTTCTTTGTGCTTTTTGATCTACTATTCTTTGAAGCACGAGTGGCTCAGAGGTCACTAGGGAATTGTTAATGCATGGCAGGTGGGTCCATGCAGACTCTTAGTTTGTGGCAGGCTAGTGTTGGCTACGTTTCACCACAGCTGTAGTATAACTAAATGTCTTTTGTAGACAAGCCCTCATTATGGGATCATGGCAAGTTATTTATCTTCCCAGCAAGACCTGGTGCTGGTAATAGGTTTTTTTGATCCTTTGGAGATCCTTAAATGAGAGGCCTGAAAGGACTATTAGATCATCTAGTCCAGGCATGTCAAACTTGAAGCCTATTGAGGGCCCGCACAAACGAAAACTGATAGCTTTCAGGGCCACCAGAGAAAATGTACTTCTATGGGAAAGGCATCATTATTTATTATTATAGATTATCTAGGTATATTTCATAATTGTTCAGGTCTTGTTTTAATATAATATAATTTCATGTGTAAAATTATTTGCCCATGTTAAATAATTGTTAATTACAAATTTAAGGTTCTTTTACATTTTTTATATGATACATAACTTGTTTTATTGAAATAAAAACAAGTATAGACCATGATTAATCAAAAAAGAACAGGCTTTAGTGAAAATTTCAGATACTTTGTAAGTTTGCATAATATTCATGCAATTGCAGAAAATTGACATTTATTGATATAAAGTTAATATACATTTTGTGATTTTATTTGGGAATAAATAAATAAATAACAAAATGTTAACAAAATATTCCCCTTCCTCTCCCCCAGAGCCAGGCACTCCCATATTCCTGTTCTAACCCAATCCCCCTCTGCTCCCCCCCAGAGCTCCCCCTGCTGTAACCCAATGCCTCATTCTCCCCCAAAGCCAGGACTCCCCAACCTAATGCCGCCTCCCTCCCCCAGAGCCAGGCAATCCCAGCCCCACCTTTCCTCCCCCTTAATGCCTGGGTCCCGGAGCTGCCGCCGCCACACATTTCTTCCTCAGGCACTGGGGCAATGAGAGCACAGCAGCCAGCTCTGAGCAGGCGCTTGATACCTGTGCAGAGTGGCCGACTGGCTGTGAGCACGTGCTGGAGCGCCGAGTGGCTCAGCCGGCCATGAGCAGTCGCTGGAGCGCCGAGCGGCCCAGCGGGCCGTGAGCAGTCGCTGGAGTGCTGTGCGCAGAGCAGCCGGTCGGCCGGCTGTGATCTGCACTCGGCCTACGTGCTCCAAGCGGCCGGTGGGCCGCACTTTATTCTTTTATAAAAATGTAGTGGTGAGCCACAAAAAATTTCGATCGGGCCGCATGCGGCCCTCCAGAGGCCTGTTTGACATGCCTGATCTAGTCTGACCTTCAAAAACATTGTTTGGCTAAAGTGTATCTACCAGAGAGGCAGGCAAAGTTGATTTTTTTGATGGGTTTTTTTGTTGAATTTAAAATATACGTGCTATTGTTGCCTTTTACATATGAAACTAATTCTTCAGATTTTCTCATTCAAATGTGGTGTAGTATGACAACATAGTAGGACTATTGAAATAAACACCTGCTACTGAAATTTCTTTTCTAAAAGCAAACCAAACCTATTTTTATTACTAAAATAAATCATGTGGAAAGGCACAATGAGGAAAAGACTGAATTCATTGCATACAAAAATAATAGACTTTAATAAAATGTTTTGGAAATTAAATGGATTATACAGTATAACTGTTAAGCCTATAGCAGTAATAAATATTTATTTTAATTGAGTATTTTTATTCTTACAAATGTGATGTAATTCAGGAAAACATCTCTATTCAGGACAGCACTCAAGCATGTGCTTAACGTGAAGCATGTGTTAAACTGGGACTTTGCTTTTCCTGAATCAATGCCATATATATCCATAATGTATATATTTATTCCCTGCTGTTATCGATTTCATCTGTTTTTTCCCCTTCATTTCTAATATGGAAGGGAAGCAGCGAAACAGTACATAAGAAGTACAGCTTGCACAGATATTTTGAAGTCAGAATTCTATCCATTTATAACTGAGTTTACAATAACTTTGTATATCTGATTTTATTACTTTAGGTATGTATCTGGTTTCCAAATATATACGTAAGAAATCGGACAGTGTGGTCATTTTCTCAGGGGAAGGCTCAGATGAGCTTACACAAGGCTATATCTATTTCCATAAGGTAAGAACAATATTTTGTCCTCAAAGGAAAAAGGGTGGTTGTTTGTGCATGCACATATTGGCCAAAATAATCAGAAAAGAATTCTTGGAGAATAATACATTCATTATTTCTGATGCAGGTACTTTATGTCCATTTATAAGTAAATAATGTATTAAAGTGGACATAGGTAAATAGTTTTCAAAGTCCCAGTCTCACAAATGCTTTGCATACAAGCTGTTGTACTTATGAATAGTCCCACTGAAGTCAAATAGTAGCTTTAAGAAGACATCATTAGCGTGTCCAGGGTCCAGATGTTTCCTTTTTCCTACTTTATAGAATCTTCTTTTTAGAGATCATTACACATTTTAGTAATAATTTTTGATTGAAACATTTTGTTTCTCTTGTACATTTTTAAAAGTAAATTTAGAGTTGGTTAATGAGCCAGCCGTACACTGAAGGACAGATCCTCAGTGGTGTAAATTGTCATAGTTCAATGAAACTCTGACACTTTCCTTGATCTGAGGCTTGTCCCATTAACTCCTGTTTATGGTACAGGGACAGTCCTGTAACAGCAGTGTAGGTTTTCCCCATACTGCCCTGCTTGTGTGCCTCAACACTGACCTGCGGAGAACACGTCTAATGTTGAACAAAGAGTTCAGTCTTCTTTTTCTGCAGTTCTTCTTAGGGATGTCAACTTGTAGTTGACTACACAATTAACCGATTTAAGCCTGGGCATATTGGTTAATCCTGTTGCCTACACACACTCTTCCGTCTCCCCATCCCTCTATCAGAGGCAGCGCCGGGGATGGGGGGCAGGGGCTGCTGCTGCGGAGTAGCCTCTGTCTGTGGTAGGCCTAGGCTCGCCACAGACGCTGTTCTGGGGATGCCTGCTAGGAATGTAAGTGACTAGTCAACTACCTGATAAGCCAAGACTTATCAGGTACTCGAGTCACTACTCAACTAGTCACTCCCCCTAGCCCCCTTGCTGCCTATGTATCAGAGGCAGCTAGGAAGGAGGGAAGCAGGAGCCAGTGCTGGAGGGAGTTGGCTTAAAAAGCCATTTTCCCCCAGCACCATCTCTGCGGGGGACAGAGGAGGCACAAGCCGGGACTAAGCAGTCCTGGCTCGCGCCAGATCCAGACGCTGGGCCTCTGCTTTTTCAATGTAATAAGATCCTGGCTACATTGAAAAGAGTCTTACTACATTGAAAAAGCAGAGGCGCAGCATCTGGGACCCCACGTGAGCCGGAATTTGGCTGTCCTGGCTCGCACTGAGTCCTAGACATTGCACCTCTGCTTTTTCAATGTAATAAGAGTCTGGCAGCTCTTACTACATTGAAAAAGCAAAGTTGCAGTGAACCCCCTTATCAAGTAGTCAATGGAAATTCCATCGACTACTCAATTTTTAGCTTCCTAACCGCTATTTAACATCCCTAATGCTGGTGTAGCCTCTGTCTGTGGGGAGCTCGTGCCCGCAATCCCCCCGCAGACAGGAGCTACTGCTGCCTTGCGCTGCTGCCTCTGTATCAGAGGCAGCAGTGTGAGATGGCAGGGAGTCCTCAGGAGTGGGTCTGGGAGTGCACTGGCTGTCTGCTCCGCCCCCGGGAACTATTGAATAATTGTATAACTGCTAAAATTTGATGCGGTTACATGACTATTCAATTGCACTGTGTCTGACATCCCATTTTTCTGTGCTGATGATGAGAATCTAGCCTAAACATTTTACACTTTTTGTGCAATAAACACAACTTACATCTCTTGGCTTGTGGTGAAAATTATCATAGTAACAATATTAAACAATCATTTTGTAAATTCAGCATCTCCATGTAACTGCTTCCAAAACACGTTTTATTGAGGAGGTTGATTATTTAAATCCTTAGGGCCCTGTTCAGAGATCTCTTATGTCCTGCTTGGATCCCTGGGAAATTTGACAAGAAAGAGGACTCTGGTGCAGTTTTATCCAAATCAAATGAATTTGATATTCTTCCCATAGAATGTGCTATAGCTTTTGCAGTATACACAAGGCACATGAGTAAGCCCATGAGTACAAGCCTTCATGTTGCGTGTTTCCTTAAGAGGAAGGAAGGTTGGGAAAAGGAGTCCCAATAATCAAATTGTATGTATTCTCCTCAAATGTTTGGGAATTGTGAAATAATTTGGCCTGTAGTGTAAACTTGAGTACAAGTCTCTCTAACATTCATACCCGAAAAATATGTAGCATATTACTGTACTATGGAATATGCTGTAGAGTTCACGCTTCTCATGTGCAAAGAAATCATTGGAAGTCCACATAGATCACAGAAAGTTCTCAAAGTAGCAATACAACTATGCAATATATGTGTGTATTATGTAGGCATGTGTATTACATAGGCATGTGTATTTCAGGCCCCGTCTCCTGAAGAAGCTATGGAAGAGAGTGAGAGGCTTCTGAAAGAACTGTATCTGTTTGATGTACTTCGTGCAGACAGAACTACTGCAGCTCATGGGTAAGACCCATTATAGGCTCCCACAGACCACAGTCATAGGTTTAGAACTTACATACACTAGAATTTTAAAGATCTTGCTGTTCTCTGTGCTACTGTTCAGACTTGTAATTTCACATTTGGTAGCACGTAGAGGAAAATGTTACCCACTGTTGCTTTCATCTATAATTCAGTGTATTTTAAGGGACAAATATTTGCTAACTGTTTCCGTGGGACCATGATTTTTCCCTAAGAAGCTCGTGTGAGCAGGAAAGCAATATCCTTTTTATTGCTTCATGTTAGATAAAAAACAAACAAAAGATACCAGTGGAAAATATTGGCTAGAAGGCTGAGAACAGTACAAGGTTACATACCTAGATTATATTTAATTTGTATACTGAAGGAATCCAGGTGCCACATTCACAGTATTGTGCATAACTCATGATATCAAATGCACCAAGTCAGAGTCTGCTATTCTGTCAATTGATACAGGAAAGGCCTTTGTTGTGAGCATGACAAAATATTTACTATATTTAGAAATGCTAGTATTTGGGGGGAAATGGCCCTTCATGACCAAGATAAAATCAGAAAGCTTTAAAAATAACTAAAGGGCTTTGGCAATGTGTTTATATGTATGTTGCACCTCTGGCAGGGATGCATCTGAACAGGGATGCATCTGAACATTAAGGAATGGAAATGGAAGGGGAAAAAAGGAAATTGACAAGACAAAGTTAGAAAGTATTAATCAAGAAGCTAGATAGATATGATGGGAGGGAGGGTCTTGTGACTAAAACACAAGGCTTGGGGTCAGGAGATCCGAGTTCTGTTCTTGGCTCTGCCATAGATTTGTGTGACCAAGAGCAAGTAAACTTCCAAGTGCCTCTGTTTCTCCATTTTAATAATGTGAAGAATTCAGTAAAAGTAGTATTTGCAATACATTTGTTACACAAACGAGATTGGCTACTTATTCAAGCTTATTTTCACACTTTTTGAATTGTCCCATACTTTAAGAGCTGCTATTGCCTTTTCCTATTAGTTATACAAAAGTTTGTGAAATGTTTTATGTAACAGTTGGAAAGATAATGTCCCTGCTCTGATAACTTATAGTTAAATGCTGGCAAGAATAATGATGATAAAACCAGTGTAATGTTAAATATAGATATGATGTAAAAAATATGGGTAACAGTTAGTATTGAGGGTTGGGGGACAAAAATATTTCTGAGCCATAGTCATTCCTCGGGGGCAGTGTGTACTGCACATTACCTGTAGTAAGTGGTTCTTTTTTTGTGAGGAGGAAAACTAAGAATAAGAAACTCAGTTTTGGAATGAACTGAGTTGCACTGAATCACCTCCCCAGATGACTTAGCTGCACTTACTTGCACCAGCTGTGTTCTTGGCTTATAGGCTACAGGTCATGTTAATTTAATGCAAGTATGGCAGTGAGGAGTTGCATCAATCACAACCAAAGGCAAAATTCTTAATTCATTAAATGTGAAGCTTTAGAAATGATACTAATTCTCTGGCTCCACAACTTATTAGGCCTGAACATAAGCAGTAGGACTCAGTCCTTCTGTACCTGGAATTCCTGCTGAATGGAATGGGAATTCTGCATGAGAGCATTGCAGAATCACTAGGCAATGTCTTTATGGTTCCCATAGGTGCCTCTTACTGCTATCAAGTTTGAAAGCCAAACTCGGGTATGCTTCTGGGTGAACCTTACCAGATTCTGCAACAGCTTAAAACATGCTGATTCATCTCCTCACAGGCAGTTTGCTGTTTCTTGACAGATCTTTTAGGATTACAGGATTTTTTTAGTGTTTATATGCAAAATGCCTTGTTTTATGGAGGTCTCTGGAACCTGCAGTAAGGATTTCTACATTTTGCATTATGTCATAAACTTTCCAGTAGATGGCAGGATAACAGTGACAATTTTTGGACCTTTTCTGGTTGATAGCTTACTGGGCTGTCCTAATTTATTACATGGAAATTGTTTTGATTATAAGTGAAATATTCAAATACTAAAGTATTAATCTTTGCATTCCTTCTGCTGTTGAAAATAAATGAATGTTAGCAGTTATGGAATTTCTAAAATAATGTGTCATGGGATTGATGTTGTAGGTTTTCTAATTTTTATCTTTTGTTTTTAGTCTTGAACTGAGAGTCCCATTTTTGGATCACCGATTTACATCTTATTATCTATCCTTGCCAGCGGAACTCAGAATTCCAAAGGTATGCAGCACCCAAAAGGTATCTTGGAGATTAAGATTGTGATCTTGCAGAGCATTAAGCATGAATAGTCCTATAGAATTTAATGGGACTATTCACATACTTGTTTGCTTTGCTGGACTGATGCCAATGGCCTGATCTTTTAATTGAATGGTCTTCAAAAGGGGAAAATGTGTGTTAAAAATCTAGCCTTAAATATTGTCTTGTAGGGTTTGTTACTTAGGTTCCAAACATTCACAGCATTATTATGCTTCTGTCAATAGAATGGAGTTGAAAAGCATCTCTTGAGAGAATCTTTTCAGGATTCCAACTTGCTTCCGAAAGAGATACTCTGGAGACCCAAAGAAGCCTTCAGTGATGGTATAACATCTCTCAAGAAGTCTTGGTTTTCAATTCTCCAAGAGCATATTGATCTCCAGGTACATGTTTATGTTAATATTTCACTTGTTATCTACAGTAACATATACTTTCGTTCTAAGTTTTAAAGCCATTATGGATTTATTAGAAATTACATCAGCCAATGAAAGGTGGAATTTGCACATAGTCCAGAAAATAAATATTTGAGTTTTGAAGTTGTCAAACTGCCATTTGTTCAAGAATATTACAGGAGTAAGACTGAGTTTAAGAAATAAAAGTACTCCATACTACTTCCATTTTCATATCCAGAGGTGAGGTGAAACTAATTCAGATGCAAAGAAATGATAAAATCTCATGAAAAGGATTAAGTAGGGCAATTGATATGATTAAGTGAAGGAAATAGCTGGATTGCAAATGTGTGTGCATTTAGTTTATGGATAAATTTGCTTGATTCTTGTCATGTGGAAAATGAATGTTGCAGTTGTGGTACTATGGCAAATCCTTTAGCTTAGGGCAGCTGGTGTAGTTTACGCACACTACTATTTGTATACATTTTTTATATCACTAATAATCATATAACCAATCAAAATTCTATCACTTACACAGTTAAATGTGTTACTTGGGGATGTAGGAGTGGGGAAGGAAGGGTGCTAGTGGGCCCCCTGGCCTTGTGCGGCAGGGAGAAGGGGGTAAGAACAGGCTCCCCAGCCTCCTTCTCCCTAGCAGAGTTGCAGAGTTAAACAGTTAACAGGAACCAATAAGCATCAGCTTATTGGTTAACTGGTTAAACTCTTGCATCCCTACTATTTATGTCATCTCTACCTGCTGCATAGTCAGTGCAGTGTCAGTTTTTGGTAGCCAGATCTGTTTTGTACCTAGGCCCTTTTTGACAATGAAATCTCTTACCAAAGATATGGATTTGTTAAAGGTGCCCATTCCAAAAAGAGATTAAAAGGTGAAATTCTGCAGCTTTGTTTGCTCTGCACAGGGAATTGTGTGGGTATGATCATTAGTGGTAAGGTCCAATGCCCAGCTTTAATCAGTTGTACAAGCTGCCTACATGTAGTGTCGCACAGTGGCAACTCAGGCCCATAGACTGTGGGCGAGATTCACCTTTGCCGGTGCAATTTACACCCCTGTGCTAAAGGGAAAACTATGCCAGCAGCAGCATCTACCCCGAAGGGAGAGGCTGATAAGATCCCTACTCAGTTCCACTGACTGGGTTGGAAGGAGATTAATTTTATGATTGTGCTCTTTTGAAGCCGTGGTGGTGGAAGCTGGTCAGGAGATTACCCAAATCAGTGCAACCCCTCCTGAATTAACCTCCTTCATCCCTGCTCTTGGCAGAACAGAGGCTGCAGGTGACTTGACCTCTGCACTGCCACTCCTGGGTTACTTTCTGCCACGAGAAGGCTTGCAGACTGGGTTGTGCTAATGGAATGAATTGAGATTCATTGTATGCAGGCAGAGTAGAAAACCTATCAAGAAGCAGATAACAGCATGGGGAGACACTTTTACTGGAAAAGAGAATTTTAGATTTTTAAAAAGGTTGACCCCTAATGTGGAGCCAGAAACAATATTGCACTAATAGAGCCATTTATAGGACTAATTTACAATAAAGTTTTGCAGATCAGGTTCCCACTGAGCTCAAGGGAGCCATGCACGCATCCTAGGGCAGAATTTCACCTTTTAGAAAGCTTTTAATCTTTCTGAAATGGGCATCTTTAACAAATGATGGAGTTTAATGGTAAATCCTTGTACACTGAGATGACAGTATTTCAATTGCAGCTAATGGTCAGGTGAATAATTTATAAAGTGACTTCACAGCTTAGTTTTTATTTCACTTTTGTCCGTAGGTTGATGACCTTCTGCTAGAAAAAGCAGCAGAGAAATTTCCTTTTAATCCTCCTAAAACTAAAGAAGGTTACTACTACCGCCAGATCTTTGAGAAGCATTATCCCGGGCGAGCTGATTGGCTCCCCCACTATTGGATGCCACGATGGATTGAAGCTACTGACCCTTCTGCTCGCACGTTGAAACATTACAAGTCAGCTACCAAAGAATAAACTTTCCAGTTGTGTTGAAACAGAAATTGTTGTCCATTGGCTTGCTGTGTGCGAAAGCTGATTATATCACCCAATAGTCTAAAGAATATTCCGAATGCATTTGGACAATGGTATTTAAGATGAACCATTTCTAACCAGTAGAATTGTGTAAAAAATTAACCCCAGTATAGATGGCTTGCACAGGAATCTCTGCCTCATTTAAACTACAGTTCTGATCTAAAAAACTACTCTGTGGAAAGGGCACCATTATACTAAGCAGCTCTGCCTCTTGTTCATACTCAGTCATATTGACTGAGTTCAGTTACATACATACATACATATATTTTTAACAAGAGGCCTCTTCGGAGTACTTTAATGCTCATACAATGTATGCTATCTTGAATTTCACCTTGAGGATATAAAATGAGCATTTATGGACTGAACAGTCTATCTAGGCTCCTATGTTTAAACACTGTAGCATTCAGATGGTTGCTTAGACCTTGGGCAAGATATGCAGATATTTACAAATTCTCGGTACAGATATAGAGGGACACTTAGTGGGATTTGTGGAAATGCCTGAGCAGGTGAGGTGCCTAACAAAAGTCAATCTAACCTGCGTAGGTACTTCTGAAAATCCCACTACAGTCTCATTAGGCACTGAGGGGTGGTGGGGGTGGGAGGATGCCTACATAGGGATAAACAAATCTGCAGCTGGCCTGGGTCCACTGACTCAGTCTCTGGGACTGAAAAATAGCTGTGTAGACAGACATTCAGGCTGGAGCTTGAGCTCTGGTACTCTGCAAGGGCAGAAGGTTCCAGAGCTTGGGCTGGAGCCTGAACCTGTGCCCAGAATATCTACACAGCATTTTTAGCCCTGCAGCTGGAGTCCCATGAGCCTCAGTCAGCGAACTAGGGCCAACCACAGCCATGACAGGGGACTTGTTGTTTTACACAGGAATAAATGTCTTTGTAGATCATATGGTGGTAATGGGTGTGGTACAAGAACTTGAACAGCTTGGAATAAAACTGACCAGTTTTATATCCTTGTTTCTAGCTTAAGGGCTTGATTTTTTTTAAAGTAGGTATAATGGTGAATTGGGGATAGATCCTTAGTGCATAGGCCCACATACTTCAGCCCACCATGTGCTAAGTTAAAGCTGTTGGAAGCTGGCTTAAGTTGGGTGAGGATCTGTTTTGAGTGCCAGAGCAGTACCCCAGCTGCAGGATCTCCTTGGTTTTATGCTTTGCTTTCTGTGCTGGGACACTTGGAAACACATCACTGAATCCAACTCCTAGAATTATTGGGCATTTTACCTGCGTAAGGACTTCAGGATTGGATTCTTTGTCTGAAAGAGAATTTTAGTTCTTTCCAATCAAGGAGAGGTATTCTGCATATCCTTATTGCAGTGCAAATGCATTTCTACACAGCTCACTATTCTACCCAAAGACTATTTGAATGGGATGATATTTTTAAAAATGGGTTTTATTATATTAATGGTGATCAATAACTACACTGTTTACGGATTAGATGGCAAACTCCAACTTGTATATTAAACTTAGAAAAGCTCAGAATTTTTTTATTTCTTTAAATTAAAAACTGTTAAAGTGAATGGTTTTTTTCCAATAGTCTCTGACATTCTGAAGTGAAGCACTAGAGTTCTTTGTAAAATGCCTGAGAGCTTATTTTTTCAGTGCTAAATTTCTTTAGGAATCTACTAAAATCCCACAGGTGGCACCCTGGAACCCATGAACAATTCTCTGACTTTCTGTACATGGCTGTATTTTGACTGACACATGTACACATTCTGTCTAATTAAGGTTATATGGTTTATATAATTGTGTGGTGAGACTTCATAAGGGACCTATTACTTAGTTTCAGAAAAAAGTTTGCTTTCAGGGCATTTCTACACAGCAATGTTATTTCGGAACAACTGACATTCCGAAATAACACAATGCGCGTCTACACAGCAAGCCATTATTTGGAAATAATGTTGAGCTGGACAACTACTTATTCTGACTCCTGTAACTCTCATTTCACAAGTAGTAAGGGAAGCAGAAGGAAGAGTGTTCTTCCTTCGGCTTCCTGCTGTGTATATAGTGCCAAAAGCCAAATTAAGCTATTTTGACGTCAGCTACACTATTGATGTAGCTGAAGTTGTGTAGCTTAATTTGAATTTTGCTCTGCTGTGTAGACATGCCCTTAGAGAACATTCTGCAGATTCACACAATCAAAGAGCTCTGATAGATGCTATGATGAAAAACATTCATTGTCTACGTTCTAATTAACTATTAATTTAGTTTAGAGGTTGCAGCTGTACTCCATTTTTTTATGGCTTGGTGAGATAGAGAGGGTATTGTGTTGATGAGAGTGTCTTGGGTCCAACAAATGGTAAAAGTGAATTCAACTTACTTTTAAACAGTTAAGTGCCATGATATTTCATCTCAAATTAGTACTGATGTACTTTTTCCATTGTAACAACCACCATTACCATCCTTGAAATCTCTTAAAGACACAGAAGCAAGAAAGAAAAACATTTAAAGAATTGAAATGTAAAGGACAGAGTAAAGCTTTTTATTGTATCAATTTTCCTTTCTTCTCTCTTTCATTATACCAATTGGGGTGCAGTGTCATCTGGTACTCCTTTCTCTGGCACAATCTGGTCAGGAAATCATCATTTCAAGGTCCCAGAAGAAGGTGAAGGTTGCAGTCATGATGTTGGTTAAGCTCACTTCTGGTGCACATCCCACTGCTCCCATTTAAATGCCCCCAAAAGTGAAAACCTTGATTAATTAAACATTTTGGTAATTTCATCTACAGAGAGATGCCAACCTGTGACTTCTCTAGGAGCCCTGAAGACCACTTAGTGTCACCTTTTTTTAATTAAGGAATTCAGTTTGTACCAATCTTTCTAACCTTGTATAGTTTCAGAAGTTTGTGTGATAGGCTTTATGTGTATGTGGACTTTTGTTACCTTGAACAACTAGAGGGAAGGGTTCTGAAAATGTTTTATGTTGTAACGGTTTCATAGTATAGTTTAGCATTGTTTTGCTATTTAATAAGGTTTCAAACATTTTCCATAAGCCTAGAAGTGAAGTTTCTGTAGGACCTGCCCACAATGGGTTTTGAAATAGTTTTATGTTATGTTAAATAGAGAGGTGTGACAGACCGGTGGTGGTGCTAAGCACCTTGACTATGTACTGGGATGTAAAGGAAATGTGTACTGTTCACTATGAATTTTCCTGTATTCTAAGGCCATGTCTTCACTAAATGGAAGATCGACATGGCCATGATCGATCTTCCAGAGTTTGATTTAGTGAGTCTAGTTAAGACTCACTAAATTGAACTCTGAGGACTCTCTTCTTCCCCCTCCCCAAAGCCAACAGCAGCATTTGCTCCTATTGGCCTCCTGCTGTGGGGACGGCGTGGAAACTTAAAATACAGTACGTTGACTCCAGCTATGTAATTTAACCTATCTTGATTGGATGTTCCCTTTTAGTGTAGACATGACCTAAGATTTCCCTGTTACTGTACTATTGACCTTGCGGGGGCAACATTTGTCTGAGAAGATCTAGAGCAGTGGTTTTTAAACCCAAGGATCCCGTTTGATTTAAAATTGTTTGCAGACCCTAAGCCGGTTTCTCATTTTCCCAGGGTGCTCAGCCCCATTTAGGCTGAGGCCCTGTCCGAGATCTCCTCTCCCACTTTTCCTCTCTGTGCCTCCTGCATATTACAGAACAGCTGTTCTGCAGCATTCAGGAAGCATTGGGAGAGGAGGGCAGAAGTTTATCAGTGGGGCTTGGTGGCTTCAGACACAGAATGTAGACTCTTGGAATGCTTTCACAGACCCCAGCTTGAGCGCTGCTGCGCTAGAGAAAGAAATTGCCATGTTTCAAGTTTCCAAACAGAGGATACTCGCGAGAAGAGGGTGAGTTGAAGAGGGGATACAGCTGGGAGGTGCTCTGGGAGGTGCTTATTGGGAGGGGTTCTGGAATGCATTGTGAGAGACCTGGAGGGAGTATTGGGGTTGTGACCTAGGAGATGGTATTTGTGGAGTGTGTTGGAGGAATGTGTGTACTGGTAGGGAGTGCTTGGAGGCACTGGAGTGGGTGTTTAGGGAGTGTTGGATGGGGACCATAGGAGGTAGGGGGTATTGTGCTCCCTGTCAGGGTGGGTGGCACAGACCCAGAATACAGTGCCAACCTGTCACTCAACATGGACATGTGGGCATCTCTGTTTGGGGAGCAGGCAGCCCCAGCGCCCTGCCAGCTAGCCGCTGCTGCCACAGTGCTACTGCTGCAGGAGAGCCTGCTCCCACAGGGAGTTATAAGGCCCACAATCTCCTGGGAAGAGGGCACTGAGCTCCCTGCAATCCTGCTGACACTGCTTGGCCTTGCTGGGGACAGGAGGGAAGCTGACCACCTTCTGCTCCAGCTGGCACCTTTGGGCCTGATTCTGTGGGAGTGGGTGACACCATTGGGCCACTCCACCACCAGAGAAGTAGTTCACACAACAGGCCACGCAGATGCTCTGAGAGAACCTGCTTCCATACAGAAATAGAACACATCTGGCACCAGTGTTCCCTGTAATCTGAGTGCTTGGGCAGCCACCCAGGAGAGATTCAGATGCTGCCCAGCTGATTAGCAAAGCACCCACAGTTGGTATCAGTGTTTTTATTGGTGGTGCACATCTGCACATGCCTTGGTGCACAGACAAAATTTGTTCTGCACATAGATGTTAAAAATTAGAGGGAATGCTGCTGCCCACACACCAATAGTTGTCACCTACCATTGCATACTGAAACCCATCTGGCCTATCACTAGACAATTACACCCCAAACTCATTCTGAAAGAAATCTTTCTTGCACCTCCCTTCCCCCCCCCTTCCAGCCTTCAGACAATCCTCCACCTTCTCCATGCTTATCAGAAGCAAGTTCCCCCTGACCAGAAAACACCAATTCAGATAGACACCAGACACTCAAAATAACAGATACAAATTCAATACACTTGTCTCCAGTGCTACAGTGATGAACATCCCCCAAAACACAACTTTCAAGATCCACGAGTGCAACACTTTATACTTCACCCAGACTCCAAATATCCCAATAACAGCTATTGGGGTGAGAACAGACAATCACTATGCTGTAGAATGAATTCCCATAGAAAAATGATAGAGGCAAGAATACCTAGTCACCTGTGGGTGAACACTTATCACAAAGTGATCACTCTCTCTCTGCCCTATCAGTCCTCATCCTCAAAGGAAATCTGCACAGCACTTTCAAAGGACCAGCCATGTCAGTTACATTCGTAACTTTGCTAGTTAAAAAATCATGGACTGAAAAGAGACACTGGATTTATGGCTTGTTACAACAAACAACCCAATAACAATTCTTCCAGCCTCCCTTCTCACTCCCTGTGGCTATGTCTACACTGCAGAGCTTATCTGAGATACCGGAAAAGCTCTGCCACAGCCAAGGAACAGATGTGCTTTTCTGAAAAAAAAATTCAGAAGAGCAGACGCGTTTTTTGGCATCCCTGTAAATCTCATTCTACGAGGAAGAAGGGATGTTCTGAAAGAGGTTTTTTTTTTCTGACATTTGGCCCCATGTAGACAGGCCAAATGTCGAAAAGCCTCTTTCGGAAGAAAAGCGGAAAAAGATACGCGAATTGCGGTTTGCAATTTGCGTATCTTTTCCCAACTTTTCCCTGCAGTGTAGACGTAGCCTGTGACTGGAGGAGTGTTAAAGGGCCAGCTTGAATGGTTCCTTAAAAAAAATGTGTTAACTAGTTCTGCTCAACAATCTGTTCTGCCTTGCTTAGCTGTGACATTGTTTCCCAGACCTGTCGAAGAACTCAGGCCAAGTCTACAATGGGAAGTCACTGTGCAGTAAATCAGTCCCCAGTGCTGTAACTTTCACATGTCCACACTGGCAAGGCACTTAGTGCGCACTAGCTCCGTGGTTAGTGTGCTCTAGGTACACCACTTCTGCAAGAAACATAGAGCTTGCTGTGCTGTGGATACTGTGCTGTAGTACTGTGTCCTGACTGGCCTCCAGCACCCTTTCTTGCATCTCTGGTCATCTGTTTGAACTCTACTGCCCTGCTCAGATGACCAATCAGCTGAACACACATCTGTCTCTCCATGTTATTTTTGAAATCTGAAAGTCCTCTTCCTGTTAGCTCAGTGATGCATGGTGTGTTCTCAGTCCGTCTCTCCAGCTGGACATGCCTGCTCCACACACCAGGAGATCCCCATGCTGGGGTTCTCATCAGTGCTTGGAAGAGGAGGCAGTCCAGTCCCAGCTGCGCTCCAGTTGTAGGAAATATACTATCTATGGGCACATCTCTAGGTGCAAGACTGAAAGGGGCAATGACAAGGCTACACTGCAGAACAGCGACAAAGTGAAGGAGCTGTGACATGCCTACCATAAGGCACGGGAAGCGAACTGCTGCTCTGGTGCTACACCCACAACCTGCAGGTACTAGAACAAGCCTGATGATATACTTGAAAGTGACCCCACCTTTACTCCAAAGACCCTCTGGATACTTTGGAGACTCAGAGGCATTCAGCTGTTGACTAAGACAGGAGCAGGAAGTGGTGGCCGAATGTGCTGAGGGGGAGAGGGACCCAGGGCAAGGGGAGAATTTGGCATCCATGGAGGCTTGCTGTCAGGAGCTGTTTTGTATCCCTGAAGAGGCGAGCCACTTACAGCCCTCAGAGGCTGTAGATGATGCTACTGGTAAGCAGGTTGGAGGCATTCAAGCAACTTGAATGGGCGGGAGGGTTACAGAAGGGAGGTTGGGGTCTGTGTGATGCTGCTACCAGCAAGTAGCAGACATACGGTTGATGCAATCTCTTACGGCTTGGGAATCTGCTTCCCAGACCTCATCCAAAGCTTCATGCAGCTGCTGTGCCACCTTCTCCTCAGCTTAGCTGGCAAAGTAAATGTGGTATTTGACCCCTGAAGGTTGCCACTGTGCCATGAGTGGCGGGGGGAGTGGGAGATACCATCACCATGCAAAGACAAGCTACACATGGGCTCAGATGGACCCACAGTCAAGTAAAAGACCCTCCTTTGCTTCTCTGCTCACCCTAAGGAGTGAAATGTCTTCCAAGGTGAACACTGCCTGTGAAAATGAGTGGCCATTACTAAACCTTTTACTCCCCCCTTTCCCGCACACACAGTGCTCTCTCCAATTCACACCTGCCCAAAATACAGCATGGCCATGCACACATGAAAACCCCTGCTCCCTGAAAATCCCTGAACCAAGGGATTTCCCTGCAAGTCTGCTGAAAGGGTTTCCCGTGCCCTTACTCCTTCTCAGCTGCACAAAGGGACACCTCTGCCCATGCCACCACAGGCTGGCTACGTCTACACTGGCATGATCTTGCGCAAAAACTCTTTAGCGCAAGAGTTCTTGCGCTAAGTAGTTGCACAAGAGAGTGTCTACACTGGCATGTGCTTTTGCGCAAGAGATGTGCTTTTGCCCAAGAGCATCCTTGCCAGTGTAGATGCTCTCTTTACAAGAAAGCTCTGATGGCCAATTTAACCATAGGGCTTTCTTGCAAGAAATTCATGTTGTCTGTCTACACTGGCCTCTTGCACATGAACAGTTGTGCAAAAGGGCTTATTCCTGAGCAGGAGCGTCAAAGTTCTGGTGCAAGAAGCCTGATTTCATACATTAGTACGTCAGTTTACTTGCTTGCGCCAGAACACACGGCCAGTGTAGACAGGCAGCAAGTTTTTGCGCAAGAGCGGCCGCTTTTGCGCAAGATCGCACCAGTGTAGACACAGTGCAAGAGTTTTTCCAGCCCTTTCCCTTGCCCTGCTGCAACTACGGCTTCCCTTGCTGCCCTTTGTGGTGGTTCCTGTATGTTATGTGTGCTCACTCCAGGACAGGCAGTGCAAGGTATGTGGTCAGTGCAAGTGTTTCATAGGGGTTGGGGCAATGCTGTGTCTAGTGTTAACCATGGGCCTTCTGTAACATCTTGCAATTTTGGCCTTGATAGAGCCAGCTTTAGAGTGCCAATCTCAGGAAGTTCTAACTCCTGCAGAGTGTCTGAGACCGGCACGCAAGCACCCAATAATGACTGAGAGGACTTTTTGTGAGACATCCTGAGCCACGCTGACACCGAACACAAAACATGGCAGGAAATGAGCAGAGACACAGCAACAGGGAGGGAGCAAAAGGAGAGCACGAAGAGGCTCCTAAGTATTGTGGAGTGGCAAGTGAATACACTGGAGGCGCTGCTAGCACTGCAGATGGAACAGCTGCACGATTGCTCCCTTCCCCCGCCCAGCTGATGTCCCAAAACTTTTTTCAATACACTCTTCCGTCCCTGCCAATGGTGCTATTTGGGCACCACCCTGTCGCCTGCTGCACTCCACACCTGCCGACTTCCACCCATGCAGACTCCACGGCAGTGGTCTCCAACCTTTTAACCACAAGATCACTATTTCAATTTAAGTGCAATTGTAAGATCTACCTCCCACTTCCTTCCTGCCCCTTCTTTGAGGACCTGCCCCCCCTCCACCCCTTCTCCAAGGCCTCACCCTGCTTATTCCATCTCTCTTTCTCCCCCATCCTCACTCACTTACACCAGGCGGGGGTGCAGGCTCTGGTCTTGGGCTAAGGAGTTTGGAGTGTAGGAGGGGCTCTGGGCTTAGCCCGGGAAAGGAGGAATTGGGGTCCAGGAGGTTTCAGGTGCAAGCTCTGGGAAGGAGGTTGGGTGCAGGAGGTTGGGTGCAGGGAGATTCAGGGCTGGGACCGGGGTTCAGGAAGCAGGCTCTGTCTGGTCACCATTTAACTGAGATGGCTTCTGGGTGGTGGAGCAGTGGGGTTAAGGCAGGCTTACTCCTGCCCTGGCCCTGCACCACTCCTGAAAGCCACTGGCATGTACAGCAATGGCTCCATAGTGCCTTGTGCTGCCCCTCATCCACAGACACTGAGCCCACAGCTTCTACTGGCCACGGTTCCCCAATACTGGTCAATGGGAGCTGCAGGCGTGGTGTTTCAGGCAAGGGTAGCATGTGGAGACCCCCTGCTCTGCCTTTCTCAGGAGCTACAGGGACATGCCAGCCACTTCCAGGAGCAGCTATTACCATGGGGATAATTACTCCAGCCACAACAGGTTAAGCATTTTAGAACTCACTGCTCAAAGAATTAAATTTACACGTAAGAAAAAAATGAAAATTATGAAATGCACAAACCAGTCAAAAGCCACAAATACCACACTTTGCAAGCAATAAAAGTAGTAGCAACAATCCCCCACGTATGTTCTGGGTTGGGAGATGGGAGTGAAGGACAGTGTGTGTGTGAGAAAATGAGACACACACACACACACACACACAGTGTGTGAGAGTGACAGAGATTTGCATTGCCAGGCTCCCTCCATCCCCTTCTCTCTGGACATAGGGTACAGAAGTGGGGGAAGGAGGGACACCCTGACATCAGTGCCCCCCTTTCTTTCTCCTTCACCTTGCACAGGGAGCAGGAGGCTCCCAGAGGGGTAGGTCCAAGGCAGGGGGCAGGAGCAACATGACAGTGGATGATGGGACAACTGAAGTGCCAGCGCTTGATAGCTTCCTGGCCAAACCAGGGAACATCACCTGTCAGAGGCTCCAAGATCTACCAATAGCTCCTGATCTACTGGTTGATGACCACTGTTCCACGGGCGCCTGATGCACTCGATGCCTAGCTGCATGCAACTTAGGCCTGATGAACTGCAGCCCCTTCCACAGCACATCAGAAGGCAGGGTTATATGAAACTTAGACATATACAAACCTGTGACGCCCTCAGGACACGGCCTCACCTGCTGCCTTCCCCACCTTCACCCTCCCCGTCTCCCAGCCAGTGCAGGTATTTCATGCTTCACGATGTCCTACTTTTGCTGTGTTTCATACGACATTCATGTGTTTCAAAGAAATCTTTATTCCATTACATGAAAGCAAGCAAGCAAGCGTACCCCAGCAAAGCTACAGATACTGTAGCACAGACCAATCAGAGTTACCCCTAGCAATGCAGCCACTGAACTCCCATGCACAACTACAAGTTTTACTGACTTTGCACATTAAATTGCTGCCTCGAGGCATCCCTCATCCTTATGCTCCTGGGCTGTGCTCCTTTAATAGCTGTGGTCTTGGGCTCTTCAAACGTGGCCTTCCAGGCATTGTGCCTTAGCAGCCCAGAATGAAGCTTTCACCCTTCCTTCACAGATATTGTGGCGGGCTGTCGTGATGATAACCATAGGGATGTGTATCATCACCAACTCCAGCTTCCCATAGAAGCATTGTCCTTCAGATGGTCAAAGTACAATCCACAGTCATTATGCATCTACTGAGCCTGTTACTGAACCATTCCTTGCGGCTGTCAAGGCTCCTGTGCCATGTCATTAAAGGGTAGGCAGGATCTCTAAGGATCACAGTGGGCATTTCCATTTCCCACAGTGCTCTTCTGGTCTGGGAAGAAAGTTCCTGCTTGCAGCTTCCTGAACAGGCCAGTGTTCCAAAACATGTATGTGGCATGCACCTTTCTGGACCAGCCTGCATTAATGGCCGTGAAATGCCCATGATGATCCACAAGTCCTTGCAGAGCTATGGAGAAATAACCCTTGTGGTCAGGAGCCATCTATTGCCCCTCCACAGTTTGAGAAGCCCATCCATGCAAAGCCATCCACAATTTCAAGCATGGTGCCCAGAGTCAGAGTCCTTCAGAGCAGAATGTAATCGATGGCCTTGCACGCTTCCGTCAGCATGAGTCCAATGGTTGACTTTCCCACTGGGAAATGATTGGTGAACAAGGGAAAGCAGTCTGGCATAGCTGTGCTTCTCCACCAGCAGGGCAACTCTTGGTCACATGCACTATGGGGGGGGGGCAAGCTCTGCACATAGTCCCATAAAAGTGGCTTTCCTTAGCTGAAAGTTTTTCAGCCACTGCTCAGCATCCCAGGCTTGCATGATGATGTGATCCCACCAGCCCAAAAGTGACCATTGTGGTCAGCACCTCCAGGAATGCCCCAAAAATCTCGTGTCGTATGAAGCGCTGCTCAGCTCCTCGTCACTCTGCATCTTCAGAATAAGTCAATTGCCATGAATAATAATGTATGTTATAATTTCATTCAAGACTGGGTTGGGCAATCTTCTGAACAACTGAATATTTTATTATGGCAATGCTACTGTCACAGACACTTTCCTGGCTAGTGAGATAGCGAAGTCAGAACTGGTGAGTCCTGTAGTTTTGGACAGTGCTGCTCTGTGTGCTGCACCATGTGCTATTAACATAACTATTTAAATTAATAAAATAACTGAGGGAAACTGAGTGTCATCAAGTGTTTTTTGTGGGTGTTTAGTGCACTGTTACTGCAATATGTTAATATCCCGTGTCTACACTATGGGATAAGGTCAAATTAAGATACACAACTTTAGTTACTTTAATTGCATAGCTGAAGTCAAAGTACCTTATCTCAACGTTTAGCGCTGTCCACACTGCAGGAAGTCAAAGGGAGAACACTCTCCCTTCAACTTCCCTTACTCCTCATGGAAGCAGGACTGCTAACATCGACTGGAATGCCCCTCTCAGTTTAATTAGCATGTCTTCACTAGATCTGTTAATTCGAACCCTGGAAGATCGACAGCGGCAGCTTCAATCTTCTCTGTAGTGTAGACATACCCTGAGCTCATATTTTGATTTCTTTTGAAAAATACAGGTGTGCAATCAAATGACTTTTATGAGTGGCCTGCAGATGGCAGTAGCTAATAATTTGTTTAAAAGAAATATGTTTGGCATAGAAGGTAGATGATTTTTTTGTTTTTAATGTTCTCTCAAGTACAGTCGTTAGTAAGATTATTGCATTGGCATTGGAGAAAGGAACATAATAGGCTTTAGACTAGTGTTTTTTGCAAGATTATATTAAAAATCAAATAGAAAAAGGCTTGCTGGCAAGATAAGGAAGTTAGCATTGCTGGCAAGACTAGGACATTAGGAAAATAATCTCAACAGGGTTATGCTGAATGCTGGAAAATGTATAATTATAGATGGTACTCTGTCCTTGTGCTAAAATGTTGAGGAAAATAATACACAATAGGCTAAGAGAAATGTTATTTTTGTACTGTGCATTCCCTAGGTTCTTCCAGTTTTTTACAAATTAGTATTTTTTCAGCAAAGGTTTGGGGCTATTGTTCTCCTCTGATGATTACAGTTGCTAACAGTGGGTGTAACAGGTGTGAATCAAAGAGACAATTAGAAACATTTATGTTTTAAAATGCCAAGGAGCTTTTCAAAAGACAAGACCATTTTTTCTTGTATGGTTTGAAACACAATATTATTTCACAGTATTGAAAAGGTTTCCCCTTTCTATTAAGGGCAAAATTCTGCAGTTATTTATGCAGAATCCCATTGACTATAATGGGAGTTCTACATGAGGAACAACTGAGGTGTGGGTTTTAGTATATTCCTTGTAATTAGTCAGTAGTTTGTCAGGAAACTATGAACCCTAGCATTATGCTGGTATATCAGTTAAATAATAACACATCTTTAACTATTTTGAGTGGGATATATTTTATGGACTCGTTTTGACAGTTATAACAATGTAGGATTCAGATTCTCATGTACTGTAAGTGGGTCTTGCAAACATATTTTTATTTCCATGCTATTTACCTACAGTTGGATCCACTGAAGAGCATGGTAAATTCATTTGGAAACTCCAGAGTTCACTTCACACTCAGCTCCAAACGGGTACTAAGGAAAACATAGCTGTAGTTAAAAAAAATGACTGCAGTCCGCCTCATGCTTCCTCCAAATATATCTTGAAAGATCCTCCAACTCATACCATGGAGAGATAACACTTTCCTGCTGACAGCACAGTACAGTCTGGAATATTGCCATTCTGCATCACCTTGGGAACATGTACTAGCCAGTATTAATGGACCAGGCACTGTATTATTTATCTAGCACACCTGGGCATTTGTCTTTGGAGACATTATTAAGTCATTGGACATATTAATGCAAGATACATTTTATTAAAATGAGCATTTTGGACAAAGAGAGTTTTAAAACCCAATTAAATTTTAAATGTCATATACCAAGAAATGCAAATTACCAAATGAATGACAGTTCACTGATAGGATTTTTTTTAAAGAAAAAAGCACGTAGAATACTCATCACCATTTTTTCTAGCCATCTCTGAGGACAAACCAAAGAAAGAATGGGCATGAAGATGCAACTACTCTCTCCTATTAGGAAACGGTGGGGAAGCTTGTACTGTGGCTGTGGATGAAGCCATCTCTGGGCTAGCAATGTGGCACCTTCCAGGAGCACTACAATTCATTATGGTATTTTAAACAGCCATAGTACATCCCTAGGGCTGTCTGTGTTCAGAATCCCAGTAAAATTGTTGGCGCATCCACCGGCACAAGGGTGTGTGATGTGATTCAAAGCAGGCAGCATTAGAACCTAAACTTTAGCCACTCCGAACTCCGTTTATTTACAAAACAACCGTGTGGGTTTTAAGTGTCTATTTTAATAATAAGATAGCCTTAGATTACCCCAAAAAAAACCAGAATTTTTGCTCTTTCAGGGTCTGATTCTGCAAGTCAGGAGATGATGAACAGTTCAGAATCTCAAATGGCTCTACATTGGTAAGGATCCAAAAATGACAACACTGAGCAAATGTATTGCATAAACATTTCCTGGGCAAAAGAACTGCTGTCCATCTGTGACCTTGCACCCCCATGTTCCGTATGGGAATATCTTCTGAATATGGCTATATCTAACTCAAATATGTTTTATGCAACATGTTTCAAGTAACACATAATTTTAAAAGTGATAATCTGCTGAATGGGTATATTCTATTTCTGGGCCTGTATCATTGCTGTATTTGAAATTAGAAATATGAAGCATAAGCCAATCTAGACCTGCTAAGTGAGGGCCATTGGTGGTACTTAAGGAACTTAAGGCTCCAGGTCTGGCCAAAGAGTGTGATATTCTCTTCTTATATACAGCCTGTTCCAACCAGCAGAGCTATAATTCAGTATTATAATCTATGTACATTGGGTCCAGTCCTCCTATTACTGAATTACATAGCAAAGCTCTTATTACTTCAGTGGGAACAGGCTTGGCTCATTAAAGGCAGATCTGCATTATCACTTAAGTCAGTGGTCCCTAAACTTTTCACAGTTGTGCCCCTCTAAACCCCTGTCCATTCCCCTCTGCCCTTAGGAGCCAGGGTTGGGAGTGGGGCTGTGGCTCCTGGGGGGGGGACGTGAACAGGAGTAAGAAGATTGAGGCTGCAGCCACAGCTGGGAATGGGTCTGGGGCCAGGACTGTGAATGGAACCATGGCTGGATCCAAGGCTGGTGCAGGGCTGGGTCCAGGGCCAGGAGCTGGAGATTGAGGCTGGGAGTGGATCTGGGGCCAGGAGCAGAGCTATGGCTGGGTTGTGGAGGCAGCTGGAAGACAGGGGCACAGCTTAATGTGGAACCAGGGTCACAGCCAGGGGCATGGCTGGAGCACAGTTCACTCTGCCCCCCTGAACACTCCTCTTTACCCCATAGGGACCACTCATTAAGTCAATCTAACTTATATCACTCAGGGTATGAAAAACCCACTGACTCTACTGCCCAGCCAAGTGATGTGAATTTCTCACTGTCCACACTGGTGCTATTTGGGCAGGAGACATTCTCCTGCTGACACCTTCTGGTTCTTACTGAGGTTCAGTAATTATGCTGGTAGGAAAATGCTCTCCCATTAGTATAGTATGTCTTCACCAGATGCGCGACAGCGATGCACCTGCATTGAAGCAGCTGTTGGGTATACTTGCCCTAAGTAGATCAGTTGGTCTAACGTGTAACAACTTAATCCTGTAATCAGTCCCCCCTGTAAATTTTTCATATTATCACAGTGCTCAGCCACATGGATCATCATTATATATTTGTGTATACACACACACACACATGCAAAAATGTTGCACAAAAATGTGTGTGTATTGCAAAAAAACGCAACATTCTACAACGGATATATTTCACAACAGCTTAACTATTTTTCTTAATGAATTTACAGTTGATGTAAATATTGTGATCTATTTAAGCACACAAATTTTACTCTACAAAATACACAGCAGCTTATCTCATATTTTGCGAAAGTACAAAAGCAGGCATGTTTCTATTAATTTATATTCTTAGAAAAAATCAAAATATTTTCAGCCCACTTGAGTTTCTGGAATAGAATTGATTAACTAAAATAATGAGCCCAGTTGTGTGTCTGCAATCCAGGTGCAGATGTGAGCATCTATGTATGCCCTCCTTCTGATGTGGAACAGGAGATACAGCTGCATCCAGTGCTTTTTTGTGCAAAAACCTCTTCCTCAAAAAGGATTGGAAGAGAAAATGCAAATGAGAGCACGACATATGCAAAAGAGTACTCAATTTGCATTTATTCTTCTGGAAAAAGTTTGTAGTGTATCTGTAGCACCAGCTTGCAGTTCTCAGAGAGTGTTCTATGTGGCTGAAGTTCTGGAATGAGGAAAGGTCAAGGGCTGGTAAGTCAAGGACAGGTTTAAGGCAGCAGCGGGCAATAACCAGCCCACAGGTTGAATGCAGTTTGCCAGGGTTAGCCCTTGGGGGGGTCACCGCCACTATATTTACCTGCACCTCTGCAGGTATGGATGCTTGCAGCTCCCATTGGCCGCAGACAGTGTGCCCTCTAAACTGCATGGCAGCACAGCTTCACAGGTGATTAATCAGCCCCGCCAGTCAGAGGCTCAGAGCTTGAGCACAGAGCTGACTGACTGGGAGGGCTGATTAATCACCTGTGAAGCTGTGCTGCCACGCAGATTAGAGGGAACACCAACGGATCACCATTCCTGGCCAATGGGAGTTGCAGGAAGCATCAGCTGAGGATGCTCACGAGTGTGTATGACTCTGTTGAAAGAACTAAAACCAAAACAGGTGCATACCTGACCAATCAAAGAGGGCCTGAGAGGTGGACGTTGCCCTGAAAAATAAAACAAAAAACTTGTGATTGCAGGTGTATTGGCCAAAGAAAGGGATTCTCATGAGAGGCAAGCGCTGAGTGTTACAGGAGATTACATGTAATTCCATTCTGCTCCAGTAGTATTCCCACATGAAGTTAACCAAATTAAAAATGTAGTAATGCCTATGATTAGAGAGAGGGAAGATGGTCCTAGTGGATGTGGCACTGGCTTGTGGCTTTGGAGACCTACATTCAAATCCTGACTCAGCCAGTCCTCATGTGTGACTATGAGGAAATTAGTTCATCTCTTTCACCTCCCTCTCTGTAAAACAGGGACAATGCTTTCCTTGCTCATGATGGTGTTGTGAGAACAAATTCATTGAGATGTTTGGATGTTACAGGAATGAAGGCTATGTAAGTATCTAGACAGCATTTTCAACTGTCCACTCTTCAGCAATGAGGATTCTCTCTTTATAGAGGAAGAATTCCACCAGTTAAGATCCATGCACAAACCCAATTGTTTGGTCTTTGCCTAAGCAGAGTGAAATTCACCCTGAATGCATTTATATTTAAATAATTTTATTAAATAGATTCTGTCCTTAAATACCATGGTGATAAGTGCTATAAAAGTGCATTGAAGAGATAAAATACATATTTTACTTCTTAATTATTCTCCATCATTATTTAAAGGAATAGGTTTAAATTCTAAATGCTCATTAAATCCAGCATTTGTTTTAAAAGTCTGGATGATAATGACTAGGGAAATATTAATAAATTCAGTTTCTATTTAAATACTTAGCCAAAAGTGGAGAATTATGTAATTGAAAACCAAGTGCAATTTCAAATAAGCAAACTTTCCTATTGCTTTTTATCCAAGTTCCTATAAAACACTCCATAACGTTTAACAAACTGATGAATAATGGAAAAGATTTTGCAAAGTTCATATGTATTGGAAGACAGGTGCCTAAGTGTAGCATCTGTTAAAAATATATGGCCAAGTGCAAGATTAGGAGATGCTGGACTTGTTTTCAGGGATCAAAAGTCTCAACAGTCTTCCACACGGAGACAAACTGACGAGCAGAGAGCCTGTGAGGATGCTAAATAATCTGTGCTTTGAGCGGCTGTTGAGACTTGTTATGTCTGGCAAACTCAATAATAACCATTTTGTCTGAGGAATTTGAAAGTACCGTGGTTTGAACACATGCCTTGAGTGTGGTTGCAGCATTGCTTGTTTTCTAAGCTCAGGGCTCAGTAATTCCATAGGAAGATGCCAAGAGAGTGAATCCTTGTAAATAGAGGCCCAAAGTGTCTAAGAAGCACAGAAAACTCTGTGTGTGTGTGTGAGGGAGAGATCACCTCTCACCACCCTGAAATTCGTGGTGATTGAGCTAGGGCTCTGCAGTTCCCACAGGACATGCCCAGTGAAAATTTATTTTCTGTGTATCATCCCTCACCACTGTCAGCAATATTTTGCCTGGAGTCCCCTCCATGACAAAAGCCCTGCGGAGGGTGGGATTTCAGTTAACAAAGGAGAGATTCTCATGAAAGGAGGGTCATTAGTGATGATCAGCAGGGATGGAGGGAGGGCTAAGCCTTTATCTTTATCACACCTGCTTAACTTTACTACCAAGAACAGTCCAGTTTCAGTATGCCTACTCATAATAGTCAAATTAAGCATGCCCACAAGTATTTACAACAGGAGTGGAGAACCTCAAAATCTATTAGGCTGAGGCTCCCCAAGGCTGTGGTATGCGAGGGGAATGTGGAGAGTGTCTTTCTGCTTCTCAGTTGGGGACCATGTCAGTGAGGGGTTTTTTGTTTTTTTGCTTCTCACTTGTGTGTGGCCCCTGACTGGTTTTTTCCTGGGGTCAGCAGCCTCCCACCCAAAAAAGGTTCCCAACCCTGATTTACAAGATTGGGGGCACTAGAGAATTTCACTTCTTTTTTTTAACCCTCCTTTCCAGATGCTCAGCTTTGAGAGAAGCTGAGAATTAAGTAGCTAAGTGAACCAAGGTTCCAAACTCCAGCTATCTTTGCAATGGATTTTTGATGCCCACTACTTAGTCTGCAGGGGAGAATGAGTAGGAAATGCTCTGTGTTGACCTCTCCAGCTTTTATGGTCCCCACTGTGCTCTGTAGGCATGATTTAGGCTGCAGCTTTCAAGAGCTGTAGAAGCTGTGGGAAACTTTCAGCAGAGGAGGGAGGGGGATATTTCTATTCTCCTTCTTGAAAAACAGGGAAACCATCACCAGCTCCTCTTTCCCTGCTGGAAGGGAAACTACAGCTTAGACCAAAATATGGCGGCAGGAGGTAACCCTAACTTTCATGCTGGCCATAGAGGAAAAGATGGGGGAAGACAAAAGAAGAGGAAGAGAATGTGAACAGGCCTAAGAGACATAAGAGCTGCAGAGAGGAAGGCTTAGATCCTCAGCGTATTTAGATGCTTATCTTGTTTTTCATGGGAGTTTTGCACCTAAGTACCTTTTGAAGATCTGGGTTGAAGAGTCTTCTCTTTAGTTCATCATCCATTCTCTCTTTTCATTTGTGCTTCTCTCTCCAGCATCAGGTTCTAAAGAAATCCAGAGCTCTGCCTTTTTTTTAACTTTGTCCTTTCTATGCCATCCTTATAAGCCCCACATACGTGCACATAACTACCCCCTCATCTCTGGGCACAGCTGTGATACTAGCTCCAAATCTCCCTGAGCCTCATTGAACATTGACAAATGCATAGCTGGAAA
This sequence comes from Rafetus swinhoei, assembly GCA_019425775.1. Lineage (NCBI taxonomy): Eukaryota > Metazoa > Chordata > Testudines > Trionychidae > Rafetus > Rafetus swinhoei. The sequence continues at coordinate 210,959,239 of CM033424.1, forward strand.
CCAGTCTAACCTTCCTGTGTGGTAATGTCGTTAAAGAAGGTGTTAGCATTAAAAGAATGTGTTTAGTGTTCAGACTTCGTGGCGTGCTTGTAGGATGCCACATGTGTTAATCTTATACTATCTACCCCATGCTATAAGGTATTCTTTAAGTGTTTGCTCTGTAACTATAAAAATGTTTGTTAAAGCGGGTCTACACTTAATGCTGCAGGGCACTGGAGTAGCGAGACTGCTGTAGCACTTCAGTGAAGATGATGGGAGGAGCTTCACCCATTGGCATAAGTACTCCCCCTCCACAAGAGGCAGTCGGTAAGTTGATGGGAGAAGCTCTCCTTCACACAGTGCTATACTGGGAGCTAGGTTGGTGTACCTGTGCCACTCAGGGAATGGATTTTCTAGGCGACATAGTAATACCACACTAATTTCTTCCTACAGACTTGTCCTAAAGATATGCCTGTACTTACAGTGCTGCAGTGGCACAGCTGGGCCACTGCAGTGTGTCTGGGAAAAGGCGCTCTATGTTGACGGAGAGCCCTCCCATCAGTTTACAAAACCACCTACTTGAGCAGCAGAAGCTATGTTGGTGGGAGACACGTGCTGCTGATATAGTGCTGTGCACACAAACGCTTATGTTGGTATAACTTACGTCATTCGGGGGGGTGTGTGTGTGGAATAGTCTCACCCCTGAGTGACATGTTTTGCTTACATGGGCTGCAGTGTAGACATAGCATTAGACTGTAACCACCACAGTCAGGGAAGAAGCCTTACCAAGTATGAAATACTACTTTACTACAAGAGGTGTTATCTCCTCCCATCAAAAGAAGGCTTGCAAACACCAGATGGCCATGATGGAACTCAGTGGACTTTGTTGACTGCTTCTCCTACATTCCCAAAGAAAGTATGTTGGGGAAGGGACTAAAAATCCTTGTTAAAGAGAAATTATCACTATGCTGCTTGGAATTTGGAGAGGGCAATATTTCTAAGCATAAGCAAGGGATCCCCAGGCTGCTTGGCCTAGGTTAGCCCTAAGGGACATAGATAGCTTGTATATTAAAGAAGCTACCTTTTGAAACCTAAGCCTATGTTATGTGTGTATGTTTATCTTGTAAATAATTCGGATTTATTTTCCTGCCTAATAAACCTTTTAGTTTTAGGGTATTGGCTATAAGTATTGTCTTTGGTTTGAGGTCTGAGGTAAGTGACTAGTCCTTTGGGACTGGGAATAATCTGAATATTGCTGTGGGTTTTGTGTGTGTGTGAGGACCATCTATCACATACTCAGGTTTTCATGGCGGGTGGGTTCCAGTGGGACTGTCTGTGACTCCATGGTAAGACTGTTGTAGTGCTTTGGGAGTTCACACTAGTTACTGGAGTTGCTAATATGTACTTATAGAACATACAATCAGTTTGGGATTTGTGCTCTGCTTCTTGACAGTCTGCCCTTAGATTTAGGAGCCATTCCAGACAGCCTGACAAGTACAGTGGTCCTTGCCTCTTGTTAGCTAGTTAAATACTGGAGCACCTTCCCACCGCACCCAGCCAGGGTGGGGCTGTCCCTGCCTACGGCCCCTGGGGCTCCTTGCAGACCTCCCAGTTAATCTGAACTAGTAGGCATCACCCGTTAAGGGGACTGCCCCATAATGAGGTTAACATTTCACATCCCTAGTCAAAACTCCTACCCTAGGTAGCTGAAACACAGTCAATACAAGTCCAAACCAATCTGCAAACTAATAGCTCTTCTAGTTCCAAAGTGACAGTATTTTTACATAGCTCTTCTATGTTTAAACACTGTAGCATTCAGATGGTTGCTTAGACCTTGGGCAAGATATGCAGATATTTACAAATTCTCGGTACAGATATAGAGGGACACTTAGTGGGATTTGTGGAAATGCCTGAGCAGGTGAGGTGCCTAACAAAAGTCAATCTAACCTGCGTAGGTACTTCTGAAAATCCCACTACAGTCTCATTAGGCACTGAGGGGTGGTGGGGGTGGGAGGATGCCTACATAGGGATAAACAAATCTGCAGCTGGCCTGGGTCCACTGACTCAGTCTCTGGGACTGAAAAATAGCTGTGTAGACAGACATTCAGGCTGGAGCTTGAGCTCTGGTACTCTGCAAGGGCAGAAGGTTCCAGAGCTTGGGCTGGAGCCTGAACCTGTGCCCAGAATATCTACACAGCATTTTTAGCCCTGCAGCTGGAGTCCCATGAGCCTCAGTCAGCGAACTAGGGCCAACCACAGCCATGACAGGGGACTTGTTGTTTTACACAGGAATAAATGTCTTTGTAGATCATATGGTGGTAATGGGTGTGGTACAAGAACTTGAACAGCTTGGAATAAAACTGACCAGTTTTATATCCTTGTTTCTAGCTTAAGGGCTTGATTTTTTTTTTAAAGTAGGTATAATGGTGAATTGGGGATAGATCCTTAGTGCATAGGCCCACATACTTCAGCCCACCATGTGCTAAGTTAAAGCTGTTGGAAGCTGGCTTAAGTTGGGTGAGGATCTGTTTTGAGTGCCAGAGCAGTACCCCAGCTGCAGGATCTCCTTGGTTTTATGCTTTGCTTTCTGTGCTGGGACACTTGGAAACACATCACTGAATCCAACTCCTAGAATTATTGGGCATTTTACCTGCGTAAGGACTTCAGGATTGGATTCTTTGTCTGAAAGAGAATTTTAGTTCTTTCCAATCAAGGAGAGGTATTCTGCATATCCTTATTGCAGTGCAAATGCATTTCTACACAGCTCACTATTCTACCCAAAGACTATTTGAATGGGATGATATTTTTAAAAATGGGTTTTATTATATTAATGGTGATCAATAACTACACTGTTTACGGATTAGATGGCAAACTCAACTTGTATATTAAACTTAGAAAAGCTCAGAATTTTTATTTCTTTAAATTAAAAACTGTTAAAGTGAATGGTTTTTTTCCAATAGTCTCTGACATTCTGAAGTGAAGCACTAGAGTTCTTTGTAAAATGCCTGAGAGCTTATTTTTCAGTGCTAAATTTCTTTAGGAATCTACTAAAATCCACAGGTGGCACCCTGGAACCCATGAACAATTCTCTGACTTTCTGTACATGGCTGTATTTTGACTGACACATGTACACATTCTGTCTAATTAAGGTTATATGGTTTATATAATTGTGTGGTGAGACTTCATAAGGGACCTATTACTTAGTTTCAGAAAAAGTTTGCTTTCAGGGCATTTCTACACAGCAATGTTATTTGGAACAACTGACATTCCGAAATAACACAATGCTACACAGCAAGCCATTATTTGGAAATAATGTTGAGCTGGACAACTACTTATTCTGACTCCTGTAACTCTCATTTCACAAGTAGTAAGGGAAGCAGAAGGAAGAGTGTTCTTCCTTCGGCTTCCTGCTGTGTATATATAGTGCCAAAAGCCAAATTAAGCTATTTTGACGTCAGCTACACTATTGATGTAGCTGAAGTTGTGTAACAATTTGAATTTTGCTCTGCTGTGTAGACATGCCCTTAGAGAACATTCTGCAGATTCACACAATCAAAGAGCTCTGATAGATGCTATGATGAAAAACATTCATTGTCTACGTTCTAATTAACTATTAATTTAGTTTAGAGGTTGCAGCTGTACTCCATTTTTTTATGGCTTGGTGAGATAGAGAGGGTATTGTGTTGATGAGAGTGTCTTGGGTCCAACAAATGGTAAAAAGTGAATTCAACTTACTTTTAAACAGTTAAGTGCCATGATATTTCATCTGAAATTAGTACTGATGTACTTTTTCCATTGTAACAACCACCATTACCATCCTTGAAATCTCTTAAAGACACAGAAGCAAGAAAGAAAAACATTTAAAGAATTGAAATGTAAAGGACAGAGTAAAGCTTTTTATTGTATCAATTTTCCTTTCTTCTCTCTTTCATTATACCAATTGGGGTGCAGTGTCATCTGGTACTCCTTTCTCTGGCACAATCTGGTCAGGAAATCATCATTTCAAGGTCCCAGAAGAAGGTGAAGGTTGCAGTCATGATGTTGGTTAAGCTCACTTCTGGTGCACACATCCCACTGCTCCCATTTAAATGCCCCCCAAAAGTGAAAACCTTGATTAATTAAACATTTTGGTAATTTCATCTACAGAGAGATGCCAACCTGTGACTTCTCTAGGAGCCCTGAAGACCACTTAGTGTCACCTTTTTTTAATTAAGGAATTCAGTTTGTACCAATCTTTCTAACCTTGTATAGTTTCAGAAGTTTGTGTGATAGGCTTTATGTGTATGTGGACTTTTTGTTACCTTGAACAACTAGAGGGGAAGGGTTCTGAAAATGTTTTATGTTGTAACGGTTTCATAGTATAGTTTAGCATTGTTTTGCTATTTAATAAGGTTTCAAACATTTTCCATAAGCCTAGAAGTGAAGTTTCTGTAGGACCTGCCCACAATGGGTTTTGAAATAGTTTTATGTTATGTTAAATAGAGAGGTGTGACAGACCGGTGGTGGTGCTAAGCACCTTGACTATGTACTGGGATGTAAAGGAAATGTGTACTGTTCACTATGAATTTTCCTGTATTCTAAGGCCATGTCTTCACTAAATGGAAGATCGACATGGCCATGATCGATCTTCCAGAGTTTGATTTAGTGAGTCTAGTTAAGACTCACTAAATTGAACTCTGAGGACTCTCTTCTTCCCCCTCCCCCCCCAAAGCCAACAGCAGCATTTGCTCCTATTGGCCTCCTGCTGTGGGGACGGCGTGGAAACTTAAAATACAGTACGTTGACTCCAGCTATGTAATTTAACCTATCTTGATTGGATGTTCCCTTTTAGTGTAGACATGACCTAAGATTTCCCTGTTACTGTACTATTGACCTTGCGGGGGCAACATTTGTCTGAGAAGATCTAGAGCAGTGGTTTTTAAACCCAAGGATCCCCGTTTTGATTTAAAATTGTTTGCAGACCCTAAGCCGGTTTCTCATTTTCCCCAGGGGTGCTCAGCCCCCATTTAGGCTGAGGCCCTGTCCGAGATCTCCCTCTCCCCACTTTTCCTCTCTGTGCCTCCTGCATATTACAGAACAGCTGTTCTGCAGCATTCAGGAAGCATTGGGAGGGAGGGGCAGAAGTTTATCAGTGGGGCTTGTGGCTTCAGACACAGAATGTAGACTCTTGGAATGCTTTCACAGACCCCAGCTTGAGCGCTGCTGCGCTAGAGAAAGAAATTGCCATGTTTCAAGTTTCCAAACAGAGGATACTCGCGAGAAGAGGGTGAGTTGAAGAGGGGATACAGCTGGGAGGTGCTCTGGGGGAGGTGCTTATTGGGAGGGGTTCTGGAATGCATTGTGTGAGAGACCTGGAGGGAGTATTGGGGGGGTTGTGACCTAGGAGATGGTATTTGTGGAGTGTGTTGGAGGAATGTGTGTACTGGTAGGGAGTGCTTGGAGGCACTGGAGTGGGTGTTTAGGGAGTGTTGGATGGGGACCATAGGAGGTAGGGGGTAGTATTGTGCTCCCTGTCAGGGTGGGTGGCACAGACCCAGAATACAGTGCCAACCTGTCACTCAACATGGACATGTGGGCATCTCTGTTTGGGGAGCAGGCAGCCCCCAGCGCCCTGCCAGCTAGCCGCTGCTGCCACAGTGCTACTGCTGCAGGGAGAGCCTGCTCCCACAGGGAGTTACAAGGCCCACAATCTCCTGGGAAGAGGGGCACTGAGCTCCCTGCAATCCTGCTGACACTGCTTGGCCTTGCTGGGGACAGGAGGGAAGCTGACCACCTTCTGCTCCAGCTGGCACCTTTGGGCCTGATTCTGTGGGAGTGGGTGACACCATTGGGCCACTCCACCACCAGAGAAGTAGTTCACACAACAGGCCACGCAGATGCTCTGAGAGAACCTGCTTCCATACAGAAATAGAACACATCTGGCACCAGTGTTCCCTGTAATCTGAGTGCTTGGGCAGCCACCCAGGAGAGATTCAGATGCTGCCCAGCTGATTAGCAAAGCACCCACAGTTGGTATCAGTGTTTTTATTGGTGGTGCACATCTGCACATGCCTTGGTGCACAGACAAAATTTGTTCTGCACATAGATGTTAAAAATTAGAGGAATGCTGCCCACACACCAATAGTTGTCACCTACCATTGCATACTGAAACCCATCTGGCCTATCACTAGACAATTACACCCCAAACTCATTCTGAAAGAAATCTTTCTTGCACCTCCCTTCCCCCCCCCTTCCAGCCTTCAGACAATCCTCCACCTTCTCCATGCTTATCAGAAGCAAGTTCCCCACAGACCAGAAAACACCAATTCAGATAGACACCAGACACTCAAAATAACAGATACAAATTCAATACACTTGTCTCCAGTGCTACAGTGATGAACATCCCCCAAAACACAACTTTCAAGATCCACGAGTGCAACACTTTATACTTCACCCAGACTCCAAATATCCCAATAACAGCTATTGGGGTGAGAACAGACAATCACTATGCTGTAGAATGAATTCCCATAGAAAAATGATAGAGGCAAGAATACCTAGTCACCTGTGGGTGAACACTTATCACAAAGTGATCACTCTCTCTGCCCTATCAGTCCTCATCCTCAAAGGAAATCTGCACAGCACTTTCAAAGGACCAGCCATGTCAGTTACATTCGTAACTTTGCTAGTTAAAAAATCATGGACTGAAAAGAGACACTGGATTTATGGCTTGTTACAACAAACAACCCAATAACAATTCTTCCAGCCTCCCTTCTCACTCCCTGTGGCTATGTCTACACTGCAGAGCTTATCTGAGATACCGGAAAAGCTCTGCCACAGCCAAGGAACAGATGTGCTTTTCTGAAAAAAAATTCAGAAGAGCAGACGCGTTTTTTGGCATCCCTGTAAATCTCATTCTACGAGGAAGAAGGGATGTTCTGAAAGAGGTTTTTTTTTTCTGACATTTGGCCCCATGTAGACAGGCCAAATGTCGAAAGCCTCTTTCGGAAGAAAGCGGAAAAAGATACTGCAGTGCGGTTTGCAATTTGCGTATCTTTCCCAACTTTCCCTGCAGTGTAGACGCCTGTGACTGGAGGAGTGTTAAAGGGCCAGCTTGAATGGTTCCTTAAAAAAATGTGTTAACTAGTTCTGCTCAACAATCTGTTCTGCCTTGCTTAGCTGTGACATTGTTTCCCAGACCTGTCGAAGAACTCAGGCCAAGTCTACAATGGGAAGTCACTGTGCAGTAAATCAGTCCCCAGTGCTGTAACTTTCACATGTCCACACTGGCAAGGCACTTAGTGCGCACTAGCTCCGTGGTTAGTGTGCTCTAGGTACACCACTTCTGCAAGAAACATAGAGCTTGCTGTGCTGTGGATACTGTGCTGTAGTACTGTGTCCTGACTGGCCTCCAGCACCCTTTCTTGCATCTCTGGTCATCTGTTTGAACTCTACTGCCCTGCTCAGATGACCAATCAGCTGAACACACATCTGTCTCTCCATGTTATTTTGAAATCTGAAAGTCCTCTTCCTGTTAGCTCAGTGATGCATGGTGTGTTCTCAGTCCGTCTCTCCAGCTGGACATGCCTGCTCCACACCAGGAGATCCCCATGCTGGGGTTCTCATCAGTGCTTGGAAGAGGAGGCAGTCCAGTCCCAGCTGCGCTCCAGTTGTAGGAAATATACTATCTATGGGCACATCTCTAGGTGCAAGACTGAAAGGGGCAATGACAAGGCTACACTGCAGAACAGCGACAAAGTGAAGGAGCTGTGACATGCCTACCATAAGGCACGGGAAGCGAACTGCTGCTCTGGTGCTACACCCACAACCTGCAGGTACTAGAACAAGCCTGATGATATACTTGAAAGTGACCCCACCTTTACTCCAAAGACCCCTCTGGATACTTTGGAGACTCAGAGGGCATTCAGCTGTTGACTAAGACAGGAGCAGGAAGTGGTGGCCGAATGTGCTGAGGGGGAGAGGGACCCAGGGCAAGGGGAGAATTTGGCATCCATGGAGGCTTGCTGTCAGGAGCTGTTTTGTATCCCTGAAGAGGCGAGCCACTTACAGCCCTCAGAGGCTGTAGATGATGCTACTGGTAAGCAGGTTGGAGGCATTCAAGCAACTTGAATGGGCGGGAGGGTTACAGAAGGGAGGTTGGGGTCTGTGTGATGCTGCTACCAGCAAGTAGCAGACATACGGTTGATGCAATCTCTTACGGCTTGGGAATCTGCTTCCCAGACCTCATCCAAAGCTTCATGCAGCTGCTGTGCCACCTTCTCCTCAGCTTAGCTGGCAAAGTAAATGTGGTATTTGACCCCTGAAGGTTGCCACTGTGCCATGAGTGGCGGGGGGAGTGGGAGATACCATCACCATGCAAAGACAAGCTACACATGGGCTCAGATGGACCCACAGTCAAGTAAAAGACCCTCCTTTGCTTCTCTGCTCACCCTAAGGAGTGAAATGTCTTCCAAGGTGAACACTGCCTGTGAAAATGAGTGGCCATTACTAAACCTTTTACTCCCCCCTTTCCCGCACACACAGTGCTCTCTCCAATTCACACCTGCCCAAAATACAGCATGGCCATGCACACATGAAAACCCCTGCTCCCTGAAAATCCCTGAACCAAGGGATTTCCCTGCAAGTCTGCTGAAAGGGTTTCCCGTGCCCTTACTCCTTCTCAGCTGCACAAAGGGACACCTCTGCCCGTGCCACCACAGGCTGGCTACGTCTACACTGGCATGATCTTGCGCAAAAACTCTTTAGCGCAAGAGTTCTTGCGCTAAGTAGTTGCACAAGAGAGTGTCTACACTGGCATGTGCTTTTGCGCAAGAGATGTGCTTTTGCCCAAGAGCATCCTTGCCAGTGTAGATGCTCTCTTGTACAAGAAAGCTCTGATGGCCAATTTAACCATAGGGCTTTCTTGCGCAAGAAATTCATGTTGTCTGTCTACACTGGCCTCTTGCACATGAACAGTTGTGCAAAAGGGCTTATTCCTGAGCAGGAGCGTCAAAGTTCTGGTGCAAGAAGCCCTGATTTCATACATTAGTACGTCAGTTTACTTGCGCAAGAACACACGGCCAGTGTAGACAGGCAGCAAGTTTTTGCGCAAGAGCGGCCGCTTTTGCGCAAGATCGCACCAGTGTAGACACAGTGCAAGAGTTTTTCCAGCCCTTTCCCTTGCCCTGCTGCAACTACGGCTTCCCTTGCTGCCCTTTGTGGTGGTTCCTGTATGTTATGTGTGCTCACTCCAGGACAGGCAGTGCAAGGTATGTGGTCAGTGCAAGTGTTTCATAGGGGTTGGGGCAATGCTGTGTCTAGTGTTAACCATGGGCCTTCTGTAACATCTTGCAATTTTGGCCTTGATAGAGCCAGCTTTAGAGTGCCAATCTCAGGAAGTTCTAACTCCTGCAGAGTGTCTGAGACCGGCAAGCACCCAATAATGACTGAGAGGACTTTTGTGAGACATCCTGAGCCACGCTGACACCGAACACAAAACATGGCAGGAAATGAGCAGAGACACAGCAACAGGGAGGGAGCAAAAGGAGAGCACGAAGAGGCTCCTAAGTATTGTGGAGTGGCAAGTGAATACACTGGAGGCGCTGCTAGCACTGCAGATGGAACAGCTGCACGATTGCTCCCCTCCCCCGCCCAGCTGATGTCCCAAAACTTTTTTCAATACACTCTTCCGTCCCTGCCAATGGTGCTATTTGGGCACCACCCTGTCGCCTGCTGCACTCCACACCTGCCGGCCCAACTTCCACCCATGCAGACTCCACGGCAGTGGTCTCCAACCTTTTTAACCACAAGATCACTATTTCAATTTAAGTGCAATTGTAAGATCTACCTCCCACTTCCTTCCTGCCCCTTCTTTGAGGACCTGCCCCCTCCACCCCTTCTCCAAGGCCTCACCCTGCTTATTCCATCTCTCTTTCTCCCCCATCCTCACTCACTTACACCAGGCGGGGGTGCAGGCTCTGGTCTTGGGCTAAGGAGTTTGGAGTGTAGGAGGGGCTCTGGGCTTAGCCCGGGGAAAGGAGGAATTGGGGTCCAGGAGAGGTTTCAGGGTGCAAGCTCTGGGAAGGAGGTTGGGTGCAGGAGGTTGGGTGCAGGAGGAGATTCAGGGCTGGGACCGGGGTTCAGGAAGCAGGCTCTGTCTGGTCACCATTTAACTGAGATGGCTTCTGGGTGGTGGAGCAGTGGGGTTAAGGCAGGCTTACTCCTGCCCTGGCCCTGCACCACTCCTGAAAGCCACTGGCATGTACAGCAATGGCTCCATAGTGCCTTGTGCTGCCCCTCATCCACAGACACTGAGCCCACAGCTTCTACTGGCCACGGTTCCCCAATACTGGTCAATGGGAGCTGCAGGCGTGGTGTTTCAGGCAAGGGTAGCATGTGGAGACCCCCTGCTCTGCCTTTCTCAGGAGCTACAGGGACATGCCAGCCACTTCCAGGAGCAGCTATTACCATGGGGATAATTACTCCAGCCACAACAGGTTAAGCATTTTAGAACTCACTGCTCAAAGAATTAAATTTAACGTAAGAAAAAATGAAAATTATGAAATGCACAAACCAGTCAAAAGCCTCAAATACCACACTTTGCAAGCAATAAAAGTAGTAGCAACAATCCCCACGTATGTTCTGGGTTGGGAGATGGGAGTGAAGGACAGTGTGTGTGAGAAAATGAGACACACACACACACACACACACAGTGTGTGAGAGTGACAGAGATTTGCATTGCCAGGCTCCCTCCATCCCCTTCTCTCTGGACATAGGGTACAGAAGTGGGGAAGGAGGGACACCCTGACATCAGTGCCCCCTTTCTTTCTCCTTCACCTTGCACAGGAGCAGGAGGCTCCCAGAGGGTAGGTCAAGGCAGGGGCAGGAGCAACATGACAGTGGATGATGGGACAACTGAAGTGCCAGCGCTTGATAGCTTCCTGGCCAAACCAGGGAACATCACCTGTCAGAGGCTCCAAGATCTACCAATAGCTCCTGATCTACTGGTTGATGACCACTGTTCCACGGGCGCCTGATGCACTCGATGCCTAGCTGCATGCAACTTAGGCCTGATGAACTGCAGCCCCCTTCCACAGCACATCAGAAGGCAGGGTTATATGAAACTTAGACATATACAAACCTGTGACGCCCTCAGGACACGGCCTCACCTGCTGCCTTCCCCACCTTCACCCTCCCCCGTCTCCCAGCCAGTGCAGGTATTTCATGCTTCACGCATGTCCTACTTTTGCTGTGTTTCATACACGACATTCATGTGTTTCAAAGAAATCTTTATTCCATTACATGAAAGCAAGCAAGCAAGCGTACCCCAGCAAAGCTACAGATACTGTAGCACAGACCAATCAGAGTTACCCCTAGCAATGCAGCCACTGAACTCCCATGCACAACTACAAGTTTTACTGACTTTGCACATTAAATTGCTGCCTCGAGGCATCCCTCATCCTTATGCTCCTGGGCTGTGCTCCTTTAATAGCTGTGGTCTTGGGCTCTTCAAACGTGGCCTTCCAGGCATTGTGCCTTAGCAGCCCAGCCCAGAATGAAGCTTTCACCCTTCCCTTCACAGATATTGTGGCGGGCACAATACGTGATGATAACCATAGGGATGTGTATCATCACCAACTCCAGCTTCCCATAGAAGCATTGTCCTTCAGATGGTCAAAAGTACAATCCACAGTCATTATGCATCTACTGAGCCTGTTACTGAACCATTCCTTGCGGCTGTCAAGGCTCCCTGTGCCATGTCATTAAAGGGTAGGCAGGATCTCTAAGGATCACAGTGGGCATTTCCATTTCCCCCCACAGTGCTCTTCTGGTCTGGGAAGAAAGTTCCTGCTTGCAGCTTCCTGAACAGGCCAGTGTTCCAAAACATGTATGTGGCATGCACCTTTCTGGACCAGCCTGCATTAATGGCCGTGAAATGCCCATGATGATCCACAAGTCCTTGCAGAGCTATGGAGAAATAACCCTTGTGGTCAGGAGCCATCTATTGCCCCTCCACAGTTTGAGAAGCCCATCCATGCAAAGCCATCCACAATTTCAAGCATGGTGCCCAGAGTCAGAGTCCTTCAGAGCAGAATGTAATCGATGGCCTTGCGCTTCCGTCAGCATGAGTCCAATGGTTGACTTTCCCACTGGGAAATGATTGGTGAACAAGGGAAAGCAGTCTGGCATAGCTGTGCTTCTCCACCAGCAGGGCAACTCTTGGTCACATGCACTATGGGGGGAGCTCTGCACATAGTCCCATAAAAGTGGCTTTCCTTAGCTGAAAGTTTTTCAGCCACTGCTCAGCATCCCAGGCTTGCATGATGATGTGATCCCACCAGCCCAAAAGTGACCATTGTGGTCAGCACCTCCAGGAATGCCCCAAAAAATCTCGTGTCGTATGAACGCTGCTCAGCTCCTCGTCACTCTGCATCTTCAGAATAAGTCAATTGCCATGAATAATAATGTATGTTATAATTTCATTCAAGACTGGGTTGGGCAATCTTCTGAACAACTGAATATTTTATTATGGCAATGCTACTGTCACAGACACTTTCCTGGCTAGTGAGATAGCGAAGTCAGAACTGGTGAGTCCTGTAGTTTTGGACAGTGCTGCTCTGTGTGCTGCACCATGTGCTATTAACATAACTATTTAAATTAATAAAATAACTGAGGGAAACTGAGTGTCATCAAGTGTTTTTTGTGGGTGTTTAGTGCACTGTTACTGCAATATGTTAATATCCCGTGTCTACACTATGGGATAAGGTCAAATTAAGATACACAACTTTAGTTACTTTAATTGCATAGCTGAAGTCAAAGTACCTTATCTCAACGTTTAGCGCTGTCCACACTGCAGGAAGTCAAAGGGAGAACACTCTCCCTTCAACTTCCCTTACTCCTCATGGAAGCAGGACTGCTAACATCGACTGGAATGCCCCTCTCAGTTTAATTAGCATGTCTTCACTAGATCTGTTAATTCGAACCCTGGAAGATCGACAGCGGCAGCTTCAATCTTCTCTGTAGTGTAGACATACCCTGAGCTCATATTTTGCGGATTTCTTTTGAAAAATACAGGTGTGCAATCAAATGACTTTTATGAGTGGCCTGCAGATGGCAGTAGCTAATAATTTGTTTAAAAGAAATATGTTTGGCATAGAAGGTAGATGATTTTTTTGGTTTTTTTTAATGTTCTCTCAAGTACAGTCGTTAGTAAGATTATTGCATTGGCATTGGAGAAAGGAACATAATAGGCTTTAGACTAGTGTTTTTTGCAAGATTATATTAAAAATCAAATAGAAAAAGGCTTGCTGGCAAGATAAGGAAGTTAGCATTGCTGGCAAGACTAGGACATTAGGAAAATAATCTCAACAGGGTTATGCTGAATGCTGGAAAATGTATAATTATAGATGGTACTCTGTCCTTGTGCTAAAATGTTGAGGAAAATAATACACAATAGGCTAAGAGAAATGTTATTTTTGTACTGTGCATTCCCTAGGTTCTTCCAGTTTTTTACAAATTAGTATTTTTTCAGCAAAGGTTTGGGGCTATTGTTCTCCTCTGATGATTACAGTTGCTAACAGTGGGTGTAACAGGTGTGAATCAAAGAGACAATTAGAAACATTTATGTTTTAAAATGCCAAGGAGCTTTTCAAAAGACAAGACCATTTTTTCTTGTATGGTTTGAAACACAATATTATTTCACAGTATTGAAAAGGTTTCCCCTTTCTATTAAGGGCAAAATTCTGCAGTTATTTATGCAGAATCCCATTGACTATAATGGGAGTTCTACATGAGGAACAACTGAGGTGTGGGTTTTAGTATATTCCTTGTAATTAGTCAGTAGTTTGTCAGGAAACTATGAACCCTAGCATTATGCTGGTATATCAGTTAAATAATAACACATCTTTAACTATTTTGAGTGGGATATATTTTATGGACTCGTTTTGACAGTTATAACAATGTAGGATTCAGATTCTCATGTACTGTAAGTGGGTCTTGCAAACATATTTTTATTTCCATGCTATTTACCTACAGTTGGATCCACTGAAGAGCATGGTAAATTCATTTGGAAACTCCAGAGTTCACTTCACACTCAGCTCCAAACGGGTACTAAGGAAAACATAGCTGTAGTTAAAAAAAATGACTGCAGTCCGCCTCATGCTTCCCTCCAAATATATCTTGAAAGATCCTCCAACTCATACCATGGAGAGATAACACTTTCCTGCTGACAGCACAGTACAGTCTGGAATATTGCCATTCTGCATCACCTTGGGAACATGTACTAGCCAGTATTAATGGACCAGGCACTGTATTATTTATCTAGCACACCTGGGCATTTGTCTTTGGAGACATTATTAAGTCATTGGACATATTAATGCAAGATACATTTTATTAAAATGAGCATTTTTGGACAAAGAGAGTTTTAAAACCCAATTAAATTTTAAATGTCATATACCAAGAAATGCAAATTACCAAATGAATGACAGTTCACTGATAGGATTTTTTTTAAAGAAAAAAGCACGTAGAATACTCATCACCATTTTTTCTAGCCATCTCTGAGGACAAACCAAAGAAAGAATGGGCATGAAGATGCAACTACTCTCTCCTATTAGGAAACGGTGGGGAAGCTTGTACTGTGGCTGTGGATGAAGCCATCTCTGGGCTAGCAATGTGGCACCTTCCAGGAGCACTACAATTCATTATGGTATTTTAAACAGCCATAGTACATCCCTAGGGCTGTCTGTGTTCAGAATCCCAGTAAAATTGTTGGCGCATCCACCGGCACAAGGGTGTGTGATGTGATTCAAACGGCAGCATTAGAACCTAAACTTTAGCCACTCCGAACTCCGTTTATTTACAAAACAACCGTGTGGGTTTTAAGTGTCTATTTTAATAATAAGATAGCCTTAGATTACCCCCCCCCCCCCAAAAAAAAACCCAGAATTTTTGCTCTTTCAGGGTCTGATTCTGCAAGTCAGGAGATGATGAACAGTTCAGAATCTCAAATGGCTCTACATTGGTAAGGATCCAAAAAATGACAACACTGAGCAAATGTATTGCATAAACATTTCCTGGGCAAAAGAACTGCTGTCCATCTGTGACCTTGCACCCCCATGTTCCGTATGGGAATATCTTCTGAATATGGCTATATCTAACTCAAATATGTTTTATGCAACATGTTTCAAGTAACACATAATTTTAAAAGTGATAATCTGCTGAATGGGTATATTCTATTTCTGGGCCTGTATCATTGCTGTATTTGAAATTAGAAATATGAAGCATAAGCCAATCTAGACCTGCTAAGTGAGGGCCATTGGTGGTACTTAAGGAACTTAAGGCTCCAGGTCTGGCCAAAGAGTGTGATATTCTCTTCTTATATACAGCCTGTTCCAACCAGCAGAGCTATAATTCAGTATTATAATCTATGTACATTGGGTCCAGTCCTCCTATTACTGAATTACATAGCAAAGCTCTTATTACTTCAGTGGGAACAGGCTTGGCTCATTAAAAGGCAGATCTGCATTATCACTTAAGTCAGTGGTCCCTAAACTTTTCACAGTTGTGCCCCTCTAAACCCCTGTCCATTCCCCTCTGCCCTTAGGAGCCAGGGTTGGGAGTGGGGCTGTGGCTCCTGGGGGGGGGACGTGAACAGGAGTAAGAAGATTGAGGCTGCAGCCACAGCTGGGAATGGGTCTGGGGCCAGGACTGTGAATGGAACCATGGCTGGATCCAAGGCTGGTGCAGGGCTGGGTCCAGGGCCAGGAGCTGGAGATTGAGGCTGGGAGTGGATCTGGGGCCAGGAGCAGAGCTATGGCTGGGTTGTGGAGGCAGCTGGAAGACAGGGGCACAGCTTAATGTGGAACCAGGGTCACAGCCAGGGGCATGGCTGGAGCACAGTTCACTCTGCCCCCCTGAACACTCCTCTTTACCCCATAGGGACCACTCATTAAGTCAATCTAACTTATATCACTCAGGGGTATGAAAAAACCCACTGACTCTACTGCCCAGCCAAGTGATGTGAATTTCTCACTGTCCACACTGGTGCTATTTGGGCAGGAGACATTCTCCTGCTGACACCTTCTGGTTCTTACTGAGGTTCAGTAATTATGCTGGTAGGAAAATGCTCTCCCATTAGTATAGTATGTCTTCACCAGATGCGCGACAGCGATGCACCTGCATTGAAGCAGCTGTTGGGTATACTTGCCCTAAGTAGATCAGTTGGTCTAACGTGTAACAACTTAATCCTGTAATCAGTCCCCCCTGTAAATTTTTCATATTATCACAGTGCTCAGCCACATGGATCATCATTATATATTTGTGTATACACACACACACACACATGCAAAAATGTTGCACAAAAATGTGTGTGTATTGCAAAAAACGTGTGTAGCAGCCAACATTCTACAACGGATATATTTCACAACAGCTTAACTATTTTTCTTAATGAATTTACAGTTGATGTAAATATTGTGATCTATTTAAGCACACAAATTTTACTCTACAAAATACACAGCAGCTTATCTCATATTTTTCGAAAGTACAAAAGCAGGCATGTTTCTATTAATTTATATTCTTAGAAAAAATCAAAATATTTTCAGCCCACTTGAGTTTCTGGAATAGAATTGATTAACTAAAATAATGAGCCCAGTTGTGTGTCTGCAATCCAGGTGCAGATGTGAGCATCTATGTATGCCCCTCCTTCTGATGTGGAACAGGAGATACAGCTGCATCCAGTGCTTTTTTGTGCAAAAACCTCTTCCTCAAAAAGGATTGGAAGAGAAAATGCAAATGAGAGCACGACATATGCAAAAGAGTACTCAATTTGCATTTATTCTTCTGGAAAAAGTTTGTAGTGTATCTGTAGCACCAGCTTGCAGTTCTCAGAGAGTGTTCTATGTGGCTGAAGTTCTGGAATGAGGAAAGGTCAAGGGCTGGTAAGTCAAGGACAGGTTTAAGGCAGCAGCGGGCAATAACCAGCCCACAGGTTGAATGCAGTTTGCCAGGGTTAGCCCTTGGGGGGGTCACCGCCACTATATTTACCTGCACCTCTGCAGGTATGGATGCTGCAGCTCCCATTGGCAGACAGTGTGCCCTCTAAACTGCATGGCAGCACAGCTTCACAGGTGATTAATCAGCCCCGCCAGTCAGAGGCTCAGAGCTTGAGCACAGAGCTGACTGACTGGGAGGGGCTGATTAATCACCTGTGAAGCTGTGCTGCCACGCAGATTAGAGGGAACACCAACGGATCACCATTCCTGGCCAATGGGAGTTGCAGGAAGCATCAGCTGAGGATGCTCACGAGAGGTGTGTATGACTCTGTTGAAAGAACTAAAACCAAAACAGGTGCATACCTGACCAATCAAAGAGGGCCTCGCATGAGAGGTGGACGTTGCCCTGAAAAATAAAACAAAAAAACTTGTGATTGCAGGTGTATTGGCCAAAGAAAGGGGATTCTCATGAGAGGCAAGCGCTGAGTGTTACAGGAGATTACATGTAATTCCATTCTGCTCCAGTAGTATTCCCCACATGAAGTTAACCAAATTAAAAATGTAGTAATGCCTATGATTAGAGAGAGGGAAGATGGTCCTAGTGGATGTGGCACTGGCTTGTGGCTTTGGAGACCTACATTCAAATCCTGACTCAGCCAGTCCTCATGTGTGACTATGAGGAAATTAGTTCATCTCTTTCACCTCCCTCTCTGTAAAACAGGGACAATGCTTTCCTTGCTCATGATGGTGTTGTGAGAACAAATTCATTGAGATGTTTGGATGTTACAGGAATGAAGGCTATGTAAGTATCTAGACAGCATTTTCAACTGTCCACTCTTCAGCAATGAGGATTCTGCCTCTCTTTATAGAGGAAGAATTCCACCAGTTAAGATCCATGCACAAAACCCAATTGTTTGGTCTTTGCCTAAGCAGAGTGAAATTCACCCTGAATGCATTTATATTTAAATAATTTTATTAAATAGATTCTGTCCTTAAATACCATGGTGATAAGTGCTATAAAAGTGCATTGAAGAGATAAAATACATATTTTACTTCTTAATTATTCTCCATCATTATTTAAAGGAATAGGTTTAAATTCTAAATGCTCATTAAATCCAGCATTTGTTTTAAAAGTCTGGATGATAATGACTAGGAAATATTAATAAATTCAGTTTCTATTTAAATACTTAGCCAAAAGTGGAGAATTATGTAATTGAAAACCAAGTGCAATTTCAAATAAGCAAACTTTCCTATTGCTTTTTATCCAAGTTCCTATAAAACACTCCATAACGTTTAACAAACTGATGAATAATGGAAAAGATTTTGCAAAGTTCATATGTATTGGAAGACAGGTGCCTAAGTGTAGCATCTGTTAAAAATATATGGCCAAGTGCAAGATTAGGAGATGCTGGACTTGTTTTTCAGGGATCAAAAGTCTCAACAGTCTTCCACACGGGAGACAAACTGACGAGCAGAGAGCCTGTGAGGATGCTAAATAATCTGTGCTTTGAGCGGCTGTTGAGACTTGTTATGTCTGGCAAACTCAATAATAACCATTTTGTCTGAGGAATTTGAAAGTACCGTGGTTTGAACACATGCCTTGAGTGTGGTTGCAGCATTGCTTGTTTTCTAAGCTCAGGGCTCAGTAATTCCATAGGAAGATGCCAAGAGAGTGAATCCTTGTAAATAGAGGCCCAAAGTGTCTAAGAAGCACAGAAAACTCTGTGTGTGTGTGTGAGGGAGAGATCACCTCTCACCACCCTGAAATTCGTGGTGATTGAGCTAGGGCTCTGCAGTTCCCACAGGACATGCCCAGTGAAAATTTATTTTCTGTGTATCATCCCTCACCACTGTCAGCAATATTTTGCCTGGAGTCCCCTCCATGACAAAAGCCCTGCGGAGGGTGGGATTTCAGTTAACAAAGGAGAGATTCTCATGAAAGGAGGGGTCATTAGTGATGATCAGCAGGGATGGAGGGAGGGCTAAGCCTTTATCTTTATCACACCTGCTTAACTTTACTACCAAGAACAGTCCAGTTTCAGTATGCCTACTCATAATAGTCAAATTAAGCATGCCCACAAGTATTTACAACAGGAGTGGAGAACCTCAAAATCTATTAGGCTGAGGCTCCCCAAGGCTGTGGTATGCGAGGGGAATGTGGAGAGTGTCTTTCTGCTTCTCAGTTGGGGACCATGTCAGTGAGGGGTTTTTTGTTTTTTTGCTTCTCACTGTGTGTGGCCCCTGACTGGTTTTTTCCTGGGGTCAGCAGCCTCCCACCCAAAAAAGGTTCCCAACCCTGATTTACAAGATTGGGGGCACTAGAGAATTTCACTTCTTTTTTTTAACCCTCCTTTCCAGATGCTCAGCTTTGAGAGAAGCTGAGAATTAAGTAGCTAAGTGAACCAAGGTTCCAAACTCCAGCTATCTTTGCAATGGATTTTTGATGCCCACTACTTAGTCTGCAGGGGAGAATGAGTAGGAAATGCTCTGTGTTGACCTCTCCAGCTTTTATGGTCCCCACTGTGCTCTGTAGGCATGATTTAGGCTGCAGCTTTCAAGAGCTGTAGAAGCTGTGGGAAACTTTCAGCAGAGGAGGGAGGGGGATATTTCTATTCTCCTTCTTGAAAAACAGGGAAACCATCACCAGCTCCCTCTTTCCCTGCTGGAAGGGAAACTACAGCTTGTAGACCAAAATATGGCGGCAGGAGGTAACCCTAACTTTCATGCTGGCCATAGAGGAAAAGATGGGGGAAGACAAAAGAAGAGGAAGAGAATGTGAACAGGCCTAAGAGACATAAGAGCTGCAGAGAGGAAGGCTTAGATCCTCAGCGTATTTAGATGCTTATCTTGTTTTTCATGGGAGTTTTGCACCTAAGTACCTTTTGAAGATCTGGGTTGAAGAGTCTTCTCTTTAGTTCATCATCCATTCTCTCTTTTCATTTGTGCTTCTCTCTCCAGCATCAGGTTCTAAAGAAATCCAGAGCTCTGCCTTTTTTTTAACTTTGTCCTTTCTATGCCATCCTTATAAGCCCCACATACGTGCACATAACTACCCCTCATCTCTGGGCACAGCTGTGATACTAGCTCCAAATCTCCTGAGCCTCATTGAACATTGACAAATGCATAGCTGGAAACCAGTCTAACCTTCCTGTGTGGTAATGTCGTTAAAGAAGGTGTTAGCATTAAAAGAATGTGTTTAGTGTTCAGACTTCGTGGCGTGCTTGTAGGATGCCACATGTGTTAATCTTATACTATCTACCCCATGCTATAAGGTATTCTTTAAGTGTTTGCTCTGTAACTATAAAAATGTTTGTTAAAGGCGGGTCTACACTTAATGCTGCAGGGGCACTGGAGTAGCGAGACTGCTGTAGCACTTCAGTGAAGATGATGGGAGGGCTTCACCCATTGGCATAAGTACTCCCCCTCCACAAGAGGCAGTCGGTAAGTTGATGGGAGAAGCTCTCCCTTCACACAGTGCTATACTGGGAGCTAGGTTGGTGTACCTGTGCCACTCAGGGGAATGGATTTTTCTAGAGCGACATAGTAATACCACACTAATTTCTTCCTACAGACTTGTCCTAAAGATATGCCTGTACTTACAGTGCTGCAGTGGCACAGCTGGGCCACTGCAGTGTGTCTGGGAAAGACGCTCTATGTTGACGGGAGAGAGCCCTCCCATCAGTTTACAAAAACCACCTACTTGAGCAGCAGAAGCTATGTTGGTGGGAGACACGGTGCTGCTGATATAGTGCTGTGCACACAAACGCTTATGTTGGTATAACTTACGTCATTCGGGGGGGTGTGTGTGTGGAATAGTCTCACCCCTGAGTGACATGTTTTGCTTACATGGGCTGCAGTGTAGACATAGCATTAGACTGTAACCACCACAGTCAGGGAAGAAGCCTTACCAAGTATGAAATACTACTTTACTACAAGAGGTGTTATCTCCTCCCATCAAAAGAAGGCTTGCAAACACCAGATGGCCATGATGGAACTCAGTGGACTTTGTTGACTGCTTCTCCTACATTCCCAAAGAAAGTATGTTGGGGAAGGGACTAAAAATCCTTGTTAAAGAGAAATTATCACTATGCTGCTTGGAATTTGGAGAGGGCAATATTTCTAAGCATAAGCAAGGGATCCCCAGGCTGCTTGGCCTAGGTTAGCCCTAAGGGACATAGATAGCTTGTATATTAAAGAAGCTACCTTTTGAAACCTAAGCCTATGTTATGTGTGTATGTTTATCTTGTAAATAATTCGGATTTATTTTTCCTGCCTAATAAACCTTTTAGTTTTAGGGTATTGGCTATAAGTATTGTCTTTGGTTTGAGGTCTGAGGTAAGTGACTAGTCCTTTGGGACTGGGAATAATCTGAATATTGCTGTGGGTTTTGTGTGTGTGTGAGGGACCATCTATCACATACTCAGGTTTTCATGGCGGGTGGGTTCCAGTGGGACTGTCTGTGACTCCATGGTAAGACTGTTGTAGTGCTTTGGGAGTTCACACTAGTTACTGGGTTGCTAATATGTACTTATAGAACATACAATCAGTTTGGGATTTGTGCTCTGCTTCTTGACAGTCTGCCCTTAGATTTAGGAGCCATTCCAGACAGCCTGACAAGTACAGTGGTCCTTGCCTCTTGTTAGCTAGTTAAATACTGGAGCACCTTCCCCACCGCACCCAGCCAGGGTGGGGCTGTCCCTGCCTACGGCCCCCTGGGGCTCCTTGCAGACCTCCCAGTTAATCTGAACTAGTAGGCATCACCCGTTAAGGGGACTGCCCCATAATGAGGTTAACATTTCACATCCCTAGTCAAAACTCCTACCCTAGGTAGCTGAAACACAGTCAATACAAGTCCAAACCAATCTGCAAACTAATAGCTCTTCTAGTTCCAAAGTGACAGGCTTCAGAGTAGGTCCCTTGTAAGTTCAACTGCCGGAGCTACTCTACTCTGATAGGGTTCTTTCTCCATTGTTTCCTGTCTGGATAAAACCTAGCTCACGGCTTCTCTCACTTAAGAACATTGTCTCCTCTGCATTCGCTCCCCCCTCCTCAAATCTAGTCATAAGCCTATCTCCATCTTCTCTAGCGAGATGGCAATCCCTCAAAAGGTGAGGAGCATTCAATACATAGTGAGGTGGGTGTGGACATATAAAAGCAGTTTGGATGCTTATGATGATCTACAAATCTTTTTGGTATTGTTTTCAGTTTGTCTGCCCTTAGCATCTAAGTCAGGGGTGGGGAACCTCAGGCCCGGGGGCCAGATGCAGCCCCCTTCTTGCCTGGATACAGCCCCTAAGGCTCAGCATTGGGGAGCCTATGCTGGCGCTCCAGCCTACCCACCCACAGAGGTGGAGCACACAAAATCTATCTTGGCTCCCCCTAGGCTCTGGTGTGCCAGGGGAATGTGGGAATTGTCTTTCTCCATCTCAGTCAGGGGCTTCTCACTTGTGTGTGGCCCCCGACTGATTTTTCTCTGAGTCAGCAGCCCCTGACCCAAAAAAGGTTCCCCACCTCTGAATCTAAGTAATACTTCCAGAGTGTAGATGGTTAGATTATAAGAATCCTTTTCAAACCTTTACAACATGGAGTGTGATATCACACTTCCTTTTCATTATTAAGAAATGAAATTATTTCAATACTTTGACATGAGTTTTTCATCTTGAATTTGATCCAGATCTATGTCTTTTTAGATAGACTCAAGCCTGAGTAGCTGGTCAGTCAGAAAGCTATCCCGTTGTATATTAAAAATTAATCATGGTTTACTGCCTCATTTTGAAAGAGTTCAGAAGACAAAATAGGAGGTCCCTGTAGAAAATCACCTCTGGGTTAATGTTTTATTCACATAGCCTATTACTGAAACTTACCCATGATGTAATTTTTGCCATTACAGCTAAAACAGAGCTCATATATTTTTTTCAAATTCCTTTTCAGAAATCCAAAGCAGGTTTTTTTTAAAAAACATTAAGCTTGTTTCTTTGGGAGGGCCAAAATATTTCTAGTGAATTCTTGCATCTCAATTTGCCCCCTGTAGGATAATTCTTCTTGGTTCTTGTTTGGATGCTCTCTCTGAGACATTTTAGCATCCAAAATGAATGATTAGAGACATTCTAGCAGGACCAGATGCCAGTCCAGACGATCCCTTCTGACCTTGGAATCTATATGAATGTAAACTCTTTTCTGTCAAGGGTTGGACGTGTCTAAAGTTTTGAGGTCGGAACAGAAAATACACACATAACTTTTGTGAGTGAAAAATATTTTTGAATAGCAATATTGGTAGCATCGTTGACTCTCCCCTCCCATTTTTAACAGACAAGAACAAGGCACATGAACATGTCACGTACATACTTGCACTTGATTTGAAAAATGTCTCCACATTTATTTCCCTGCATTCCTGCTACTGCAGAACACTTGCACACACCGTTTCTTTGTTTTCCTCAGACACAAATACTGTGCAATGCTTTGGAAATCTTGTCATTTAAGTTTGCTACTGCCATCATCATTTTGCAGGTGCCTCGCTCTCTGAATCAACACAGTTGGAGGCAAGGCTTTCTGCCAGTAGCTAATGGAGGTGCTGCTTCTTTAGATGACAGTTTGCACAGCAGAAGGTCTAGTGGCAGCATGGTGAAAAAAAACAACCTTAAATTGCAGCCCATTGGCAAACCTGTTATCATATATATATTAGTACATGTATTGATGTTTAGAGGAGGCCTGAGCTCTGAACTGGGAGAGCTACATCATATAGAAGACTGATGTGCTAATGAAAAAACAAGAGCTTTAGAAACAAACCTGAGTGGTGATGCTGTATAGGACACTCCAAAATGATAGATAAATATTTTGTGTGAAAGCTAAAGAGAGCATCATGAAAGACATTGTTTAAGTATTGACTTATTTCTTCAAGGCACTGAGTGTCACAAACTTACTTTCCCAGAGCAAAGGGGTTCTCCGCAGTGATTAAGGTTCTATAAAAGAATTGCAAGGTATGTGGTAAGATTATGCAGTAGGCAATTCCCAAGCCTACAGGACAGAAATACTGTTGAGTGCAGTGATAACTGTTGCCACACTATATATTAACCCAGATGGATGGCCATGTATACAATGCAACACTTAGGAAAATCTGGTGGGACTTAAGCTGTTATGCTTCAAACTGCAGAAGAGGGAATAAAGGGATCACTAATAGCTAACCATGCTCAGAGTAACTCTGAAATTATTTTCAGAGACAGAAATGGAAGATTAGCATTCAGAAAATTCAGGAGACATACTGCACACGGGGTACCCTTTTATTCAAGTCCTATTGCTCCTACAAGGTGTATCTATCCTTACAATGGCGTGTATACACATTACCTGTGCTGGGAAGCATGTATATATAGCAGTGCAGGCTGTGAGGTATGGCTTAGGCAAGTAGAGTCAGACACACCTGAACCCCCATGCAGGGCCACTGACAGAGTGAGGGTTGCCCCGGAGCCCAGTGATTTAAAAGAGCCAGGGTCTCTTGGCTGCTATCATGGTGGCAGCAGCAACAGTGGTCAGAGCCTGAGCCCTTGCCATAAGAGCCTGTAATGGGGTCCACCTTTCGTTCGAGCACCCCTTGTGGCCGAGGGGAATCTTACAGTCTCTACTCGCCTGTCTGCAGGCAAAGCAGCATGCAGTAAGTGGCCAGAAATCAGGCCTCTTTTTATACCCCCCTGCCCCCGGTGCAGTTTGCAGGGAGGTGGTGGGTGGGTGGGTGGGTGGGGAGAGAATCCAGGCCTGCCCACTCCTCTGGGTCTTAGCCCAGGGACCCTACAAACCTGCTGAGTTTCAAGTAATTAGTTGCTGTCAACGTCCCTGGGCCATTTCCCCAGGATGCTGTTCCATCCAGCCCTTCTCTAGGGCCTTGTGGTTGAGTTCCCCTTGACCGGGGTACTGCAGGGTTGTCTTTGGCTTCTTGGCTAGTCTTTAGCCACAGGACCTGGCTCCAACCAGGTACGATGCCCAGCTCCCACTCAGAACTGTCCAGAAAGCTGGTGTTCCCCAGTCAGACCTGAGATCTACCTGGGTCAAGCTCCTTTTATATCAGCCTGCTGCACCCTGATTGGCTGCAGCGGAGGCTGCCACTCTGTTCTGCTCAGAGGACCTCTTTACTGCTCCTGTTGCTGGCCAGGGTGCTGAAAGGCCTCCAGCAGGGATGTTGGGCTTTGTCGATCCCATCACAGAGTCCCACATGGTGTGGTCCAGGCAGCACTGGGAATTGTCTGGGGAAAGTTATCCCTTAGCTCTACCCCTTCCACCCAAGGCCCTGCCCTTTCTGAGGGCCCAGAGCTGACCTTCCCTTCCCTCCATTGCCCAGGGACCAGCAAAGTCTGTCATCAACCCTGCATACATTGTCTGTGTAGGTGCCCAAGCAGCATTTCCCATGTCTACACTGCTATTTTTAGTGGTGTAATGTCCCACTGGCAGAGCTTTTCCCTGCTGTCTCCCCATGACTAGAGACTTTCATTGCCCCACATAGCTACCCACCATAGAGACAGGTGTGGACACAGCCTGCCTTTCACTGAGGTGCATAGCTACACATGTAGTGCCTGTTCTCCGGCCTAAGTGTTGACATAACCGGTCTCAGAAATGCCTTTTTTTATTGATTCCTCCAGGCCTAGATAGACTGTGGTGGGTTTTTTTTTTTGAAACTCACTCCCTGGAGTGAGTATAAAACCATATGGATCAGAAACAAAGGTGTTCTGCACCACAATGAATTAACAAGAACAATGTTCCAGGTCTTCCCAGCCTCTTCTTTTGTTTTGTCTCTTTCCTTTTTCCTTCTTTGGAGTCCTGCGGGGACCATATATGGAGCATCTATAAAACTATCAACATGGTTGGGCTTTGATAAATATAAGCCTTAGAAAAGTGCAGGAAGTGTTCTTAATTCTACAATGGCTGGAGGTTGCTTCACGTGGATTAAAGGCAAGTGTTTACAGTGGGGACATGAACAATGCTCTGAGATGACTTTGCAGAATAAGTGCTGTAAAATACACTTTTATTGCTATTCCAATTTCTGAATGATGACATGCTTTGGGCTTTGAAAGCTTTGTGCTCTTCTTGGCTGGTGAAGTCCAGTTGACAAGAGCCAGGGCCTATTGCTAGTGAGTACGGTCAATGCCCCCTTGCATAGGGCAGGCTGCTGTGTCTCTTAAGACAGTGCTCATGCAACCTTGGTTCAAGGAAATGTCTCAACATTGAAGTTCTGGCCAACTAGGGTTCTTTAGACATTCTTCCATTAAGAATGGTTAAGATTCATTAGCAGCTTGTGGCAAGGCAGCTCTGAGTATGTACAACAGCAGTTCTCAAACTGTGGGCTGGGATCCGCTTTGAATGGGGTTGCCAAGGTTGACTTAGACTTGCTGGGACCCAGAGCTGAAACCCGAGTCCCACTGCCCAGGGATGCAGCCAAAGCTCAAGGGCTTCAGCCCTGGGCAGTGGGACTCAGGTTGCAGGATCCTGCCTGGGGCTGAAGGCTTTGAGCTTCAGCTTTGGTCCCCCTTCTCAGAATGGTGAGGCTCAGGGTTTGGGACCCGCACCAAGAGGAAAGAGGCAGGATCAATTCTGGTGCCCCCTTCTGCAGTCCTGAACAAGGGTGCCATTTCGGGAGGGTAGGGGGGGCAGCAGCCGTGCACTCCAGGATGTGGGTTGCCTTTCATTCCGTTCCCTGGGCATGAAGGGTGAGGGGAAAGTACTTGCAATCCATGCATGCCTCTCACACCTGGCTAGTAAGCTCCTTTCACCAGCCAGGTGTGAGAGGCATACACAGGATGCAAGCACTTTCCCCTCACTCCCTTAGCATCTGGGGAACAGGATGAAAAGCAAGCCACATCCCGGAGTGCATGATTGCTGCCCCCCCCCCCCCGAAATAGCACCCTTGGTCCTGAAGTAATTTTTGTTGTACCATAACCCCCTTACAATGATGTTTGAGAACTCCTGGTCTAAATGCTTCAGATCTCTGAAATTTCAATGGAAAGAAGTGTCGTCCCCCCCCC
Source organism: Rafetus swinhoei (assembly GCA_019425775.1). Classification (NCBI taxonomy): domain Eukaryota; kingdom Metazoa; phylum Chordata; order Testudines; family Trionychidae; genus Rafetus; species Rafetus swinhoei. The sequence continues at coordinate 210,986,186 of CM033424.1, forward strand.
CCAACACGATCCTTTTTTCCCTACCAGTTCTATTTATTGTACTAATCTAAAGAGAGAATTGACATATAAGAAATCATGTTATATGTACTAGCACATATTGACAGGATGCAAAAATCATACTCCTTTTGAGACTTACTTTAGACAAGGTAAAGCAATGTAAGAGTGATTTATAAAGACAAAACCCTCCTTCTAGACATACAATGAAAATCCAATTATTTCCTGTATGTTATTGGATCTACAACCAATAGCAAGTCCTGAGCTTGTCCTAAACTATTACAACTACTGAAGAAACTGTGTAGAGAGTGGAAAAATGTGAAATGACAATGTACAATTAAATTTGATTAGTTTGTTCTTTCTGATAAGAAATGACAAATCATCCAGTGAAAAAGAAACCTTGTTGCTTTTTGTTATATTCTAACACACAGAGAATGTTACTTCCTTGGAGGAAAAAAGCAGTTGAAATAGTCTACAACAGCAAGTATCATTATTGAGGGTTCAGAAATAAATTATACTCTGCACTGGGAGCAGAGGTTTCTTTCCTTAAACGTGTGGCAGAAGGCCAAGCCTGAGACCAGGTTGTGGAAAGTTCAAGGCAGAAATGCTGCAATGAAGCAGAGGGATAGAACTTTTTGAGATAATACTGTTTCTTTATTCTAATAAAGTTCATGGGTAAAGCAAATGACTCCTTCTGTGGGGCTTTACCATTGTCACATGACTTAATTATGCCCTGAATTTCTGTGATGGCTCTCTAATGAGAACAGACCTTTTACAACATTGCCAATCCCAAGTATAAATCATGTGTCAAAAAACTGATTTTAAATATGAGATTTAAAAAATACCATGGTTCAGGTGGAGTGTCTCCTGGTTTTGGAGCCCTTAGTGTTCACATTTTCAAGCTTTTTTTTATAATCAATTAGATTAGAAGTGTATTTTAAAATAAAAGCAAAGAGGCTCACATGAATCACATGACGTTGGGACCTGGGGCTTTAAGAAAAAGACCATTAGACATCATGAGAATTAGCAATGTTGCATTAGAGCTGGTTGTCATTGTCCAAGAAATTCCTTAGGTAAGTACTTGGAACCCTTAGGAATCTACAAACAATATAACAATTGGTTTAGCTTAGCAGGGGACTGGAAGGAGGTAAAGAATAGGACCTTTTTCCTTATTGCATATTCCAGCTATTACATCCCCTTTCTAAGGAAAGGCAGTACCAAACAAGTCTATGTTTTAATTTGAAATGAACAGATTTGGTTGGCAGGGCTCCAGTACAGAGGCTTCCACAATGTTAGCTGAAGGGCAGTTTAAGATCTTTTGGGAGAACTCCAGAAACCCAGTATTTTTCTGTTTTAAGAAAACTCCATTTATCAAATAAAATTCTCTTTCCAACTGCTCTGCCAATAAATGAGTTTGAGACAAAAAGTACTTCAGCCCAAACTTATCCTGCTATCACAAATGAAGAACGTGCTCTGTGAAGCTTAGAAGTCTTCCCTCTCCATTTTCACCGGAATAAATTGCCTCCTCTCTTGTTGAAGCAGTTTTGTGCCTGGAGTATAAATACACACACATATAATAAAATGAACTTTTCTACTGAAAACATTTGAAATGACACGTAAAACACTGCTTTCTTCTTCCCCAGTTTCTCAAGTTCAAGTGGAAACACTTAGAAGAGACACTTTAAAATCAAAAGTATGATACTTAACAGGAGGCATACAGCCTAGATTGAGCTACAATAAGATGGGTGCATAATTGGTTGGAAAAATATTCCCACAGACTAGTTATTAGTAGTTCACAGTCAAGCTGTGAGGGCATATAGAGTAAGGTCCTTCAGTCTTACATGTCTGGTTACGCTACATCAATGATTTAGGTAATAGTATAAAGCATATGCTTATAAAGTTGGTGGGCGATACCAAGCTGGAAGGATTGTAAGTGCTTTGGAAGATAGGATTAAAATTCAAAATGTTCATGGGCTTCAAGTATAAGAGGCAGAGGAAGGCACTGCCTTCCCAAACACGCTGCCCCCCAAATGCCCCCTGCTTCAGCGCAGCTCTCAGGCTGCCCTCTGGCTTCAGCTGTGCTGCGGCTGGGGACACTGGAGGAGTGAATCCTGCCTGTGTTCAGGGGCAGGAGCCTGGAGATGCCTGCCTTCCCCATGCTCCCAGACTGGAGAGGCTGGGACCACATGCCACCCACCCTCCCTGTACTCTGGGGCGGGGGAGGCCTATGCAGGAGGCAGTGGTGGGAAATGTGTGCAGTGGGGGGCTGGATGACTACTCCTGTGTGGGCTTAGTTCCTGCAGGGGGTGGGGATGTCTCCCCAGCACTATATTCACTCACCTCCAATGAAAATTGGTGGACAATCTGGAGAAATAGTTTGAGGTAAATAGGATGAAATTCAATAAGAACAAAATGTGAAGTCCTCCACTGGGAAAGGAACAATCGGTTGCACACCTACAAAGTGGGAAATGACTGCTTTGGAAGGAGTACTGCAGAAAGAGATCTGGGCAAACATAATTCTGGGACATATTAGTCAGAGTGTTGTAAGCAAGACATGAGTAGTAATTCGTCCTCTCTACGCCACACTTAGGCCTCAGCTGAAGTACTATGTCCATTTCTGGATACCACATTTCAGGAAAGATGTGGACAAATTGGAAAAAGTTCAGATGAAAAAAACACAAATTATTAAGGTATAGAAAACATAACCTGTGAGAAAAGATTGAAAAAATTGGTCTTGTTTAATCAATGTTCCCGCTGTTTTTTTTCTATCCGGGGCAGAATAAATTTTGTTATGTTTACCAAGGCATGTGCAGATGTGCACCATCAATAGAAACACATGCTGCCAGCTGTGGAAGGGTGTGGGTGCTCTGTTAATCAGCTGGGTAACACCTGATCCTCTCCCGGGTGACTGCCCAAGGGTTCCGTTTACAGAAGCACTGAACATGATAACAATTTTCAGGTACATAAAAGGCTCTTAAAGGAGGAAGATGAAAAACTGTTCTCCTTAACTTCAAAAGCTGGGACTTGGGACGAGCTGTAATCGGTTTAAATTGCAGCAAGGGAGGCTTAGGTTGGACATTGGGAAAAACTTCATAACAAGGTAGTTAAGCACTGGAAGAAATTGCCTAGGGAATCTCTGTTGTCAGAGGATTTTAAGAACATGTTAATTAGACCACCCCGATGGGTGTTTGTCTATTACATGGTCCTGCTTTGACCGCAGAATTCTGGATGACCTAATGAAGTCCCTTCCAGTTCTATGATGCTATGAAGTGGTCAAAATATTAAAGGTAGCCTACAAAAGAAAAACCTGGGGCTTATGACTTTTTCTTATTCATCTGTAGTGGACAAAGAGGGCATGGATGGAATAATTTGTAAGGCTTTTGTCTGGTTTTTTTTACATTAAAAGTTCAGGTCTAAATAGTGACTTGCAAAGAAGTAAAACTGTTATATATCACAAGAGTATGAAAGATGAGCAATTGAGAGGGGAAGAAATTTTAAGTCAGACTTTTTCTAAGAGACAGATTTCCAAAAATGTGTAGCACCTGTGGCTGGAGATGATTTTTGGTAGAAGAATTTAGCCCCCATTAAGAAACCTATATGAAACTACCAGTCTTTCAAAAGTGATAAGTACTCACCTGCTCCCATTGTTCCTAATGATCACATATTCAGGAGTCTAAATGGGCATCAAAGTAAAATCTGGTCCTTTTAAATCTTATTTAATTGTGTGATTGTGGTTCAAAACCTCTCCGGACACCTGCTCCTCCTGCTGGGCAAGGAGGACCTTGGTGCAAATTTAATATTGAGTGCATGAGGTTGCAAGCCCTCTTTTGGCTCCCCCAAAACCTCCTCCAGTTCTGACTGCACTTTCCCCCTCACCTCCTGATTTACACATATCTCATCCATGGTCCTACAAAGTCATGAGCCATGTTCCCTGTAAGATTTTCCATCCATGAGCGGAGTGAGTTTTGCCTTGTGCACCAATATTGAGGCCATGTGCGCTTGTTTGGATGTGTGCCACTGTGGCACCCACCAGTGGTGCTGATCCCTGAGACACTCTCTCAGAGCAGACACATCAGCCTGGCCCCCCCTTTCTGGGATTCCTAGCCCTGCTCCCAGGCAGCACCCCCCACCTCGTGGGGAGAAGGTGATACCCACCCTTCCCCGGGAGCACTGCTCCCAGGGAAGTCTGTGTGCAGGGCAGGGGCTGTCCCAGGCTGCTCCCCACAGGGCTGTCTGCAAGTCCACCCTGGGGCAGAGGGAAGTTGCTGCCAGTGCCCAGGGTTTGCAGGGAGTGGGGTGCTGGGGCAGTGACATGTGGGGAATTTGATGGGGGGAGCTGGCAGTGGGCTGAAAAGGGCAGAGGACCCTGAGATCCAGAGGGCAGTGAGGGGGCAAGAGGGGGGACAGGGATGCAGAGGGCCCCTGGCCCCAGGAGCAGCTACACTGCAGCCCGGCTCTAGCCTACCAGCTTCCCCATCACGTGGCTTGCCCCGGGAAGATCTGGGCAGCCACCATGTAGCCCTAGGTGCAGCTCCTGCCCTGGGGAAGGGCTGAAGCTGGAGCCAGGGTTGCGTGGTGGCTGCCTGGCTGCTCCTGGGGCAGGGCTGCAGCTGAGGCCGCGGTACCAAAAATAGCACCATGGCCTCTGCCCCAGGAGCAGCTGCATGGCAGCCCCAGCCCCATCTCTGGTAGCGGCCATATGGCCCCCATCTGCTCCTGGGATGGGGCCACATGGTGGGAGGCTGCCTTGTGTGCCAGGGCTGGAACTGGGATCGTGGTGCACCTGCTCCTGGGGCCGGGGCCACAGTGCTATTTTTAGTACCATGTCCCCAGTCCCATGAGCAGCTGCACTGTGGCCCTGGCCCCAGCTGCTCCTGGGATGTGTGGTGGCAGGCAGACCCATGTGCTGGGGCTGGAGCCGGGGCAGTGGTGCAGCTGCTCCTGGGGCTGGGGACGCGGTACTAAAAATAGCACCACAGGAGCAGCTTCACCGTGGCCCCAGCTCCAGCCCCAGCACACGGGGCAGCCTCCCACTATAGGGCCCATCCCGGGAGCAGCTGGGCAGCCACCATGCAGCCCTTGCCCCCAAATCTTCCACCAAGCCCACTGCCAGCAATAGTTTACCTTCCACATTCAAGGTGAGTGCTGCTACTCAGCTCTGCAGAGGTGGGTGGGATTAGAATTCTTCGTGCGCGCCCACGCAGGCGTGCACCCTAGAGAAAACTTAGGTCATGAGGCCTCCTTGTTAACCTTTTCCTGGCACTGACCCAGAGGACCATCCATACCAGGAAGTGGAAGCTGAGCTTTGTGATTGTGGGGCCTATTTCCAGTCTCTTCTGCAGTCACATATCTAGGCACAGTTCCTCTGAGCCATGTCCACTGGCTCCCTGGATGCCTTCAAGGAGCAGTGAGCATTGCCCAGGGTTCTCAGCTTAGTGTTCAAAACAAAAGGAAGTACTTCTTCACACAATGCACAGTCAACCTGTGGAACTTCCTGCAAGAGGATGTTTTGAAGGTCAGCATTGTAATAAAGTTCAGAAAAGAGCTAGATAAATGTATGGAGGATAGGTCCATCAAATGTTTGTCAGAAGCTGGGAAAGAGCAAGGGGATATGTCACTTGATGATCATCTGTTCTGTTCATTCCCTCTGAGGTACCTGCCATTGGCCACTGTCAAAAGACAAGATACTGGGGCAGGTGGACCTTTGGTCTGACCCAGTATGGCCATTCCTGTGTGTCCCCTCTGGATTCCTGATTTGGAATCTATAATGTCTGGTTAAAAACATTTCTGAGCCTGTACTTCTTTAATCTGTCTATCAAATAGAAATATATCAGCCAAATTTGTTATGCATAAATGGTAATATTTATTGAATGCCATAATAAATAATTTTGTAAAACTCTTTGAGCAAACACTTCCATTCACTCTTTCCAAAAACATCTTTTTAAAAAAATCCATTCTCATAATCATTTTTAAAACTGTTGAAATTGTTATGTTCCAAATCACAATGGTTCTGGAGGGCCGATTTAAACATTGCCGCAGCTCTCATACAGTTCTGTGTTATATCCTCCTTTTATTAGACCTGCTCAAGTATGGCAGTTAACTACAGTCTTGGGTAGGGGGCTATACAGAATGCACAAGGAGAATGTGCAAAATATATAACTCTGTAGCAGTGAGTCCTCAGCGTGATTTTTGCCTACGGAAAGCGAAGAAGTCCCAATTACTATGACTGTGATTGTTCCTGTCCTTGGCTAGGATGCTCAAGATGAGAAAGTTCTGCATTCCTGTTTAGCCATGCTATTACAAGGACATTCAAATTGTCAAGTGCAAGCAGTTCAATACTCTGAATATTTTAAATTGTGAGCTGTGCATGCAATGATGAGACTGAGAAGATAAAATGTGGTTGACTGACTCACACTCAGTGACTTCTTTCAGTGCTACTTTCCTGGGCATCTCTTTCTTTAATTTCCTTAGCTTGTTTGCATTTTACTGGGTAATGCTTTTATTGACTATCCCATTCTGCCTGGCTGATGGCAGCCTGTCACCAGAAGAGCTGTGTGGCTTTATGTGTACTGCAGTGAGTCTTGCAGAAAGCAGGAAACTAATTATAAAGCAAGGGTCACTGCAATACAGGTGCAATTCTAGAGTTGCTCTTACTAGCTGACTTCACCCAGAGTGATGGCAGCAAAAGTAGTGCATTCCAAAATCAAATTATGTTTTTTTAAACAACATGGAAAGCTGCTCAGTGAAGGATAGTGTAGACAAGAGGCCGGTTAGCCCAGCAGGTAGTATGTGGTTTAAAACTTAAAATGTCCTTCTTCTTTAGAAAGTCTCAGAGGGGTAGCCATATGAGTCTGTAACTTTAAAAACAATGTGTAGTCCTGGGGCACCTTAGAGACTAACAAAAATATTTAGGATCATGAGCTTTTATGGGTAAAACTCACTTCACCAGATGAGTTCAAATGAAAATAACAGAATCCAAAATATATATAACAGCAAAAGCAGTTACCTGTCAGCTGTAGGACCCATGTTAATGAAGCTAATTAAGTGGGTTGGATGTGTTCTGTTCATAGCTTTTGATGTGAAAATGTGAATATCAAAGGCAGGGAAAATTTGCTTTGTAGTGTGTTAACCAGTTAATATATTTATTCAAGTCCAGGTTGACAGTCTCAAATTTGTAAATGAATTCCAGTTCGGAATTTTACTGGAGTCTCTGTTAATTGGGTAGTAAAATTCCTTTGTAGGAGAATGGCTACTTTTAAATACATGATGGAGTGCCCAGGTACATTAAAATGTTCCCCTACAGGTTTATGTACGTTACCATTACTGATGTCTGATTTGTGTCCATTTATCCTTTGTCATGGAAACTGTCCAGTTTGGCCAATATACATAGCAGAAGGTCACTGCTTGCACTTGACAGTATATATCCCAATAGAGGACGTGCAGTTGTATGAGCCCATAATGTTGTGGCTTATGTGGTTAGGTCCAGTGATGGTATCATTTGCATAAATATGTGGACTGAGTTTTGTTGCAGGGGTAAGTTCCTGGGTGAATGTGATCTGAGGTGTGGTGTGTGACTGCTGGAAGATATTTGCTTCTGGTTGGGTGGCTGTCTGCAGGTGAGAACTGGCCTGTCTCCCAAAGTCAGTAAGAGTGAGGGATTGTTTTCCATGATAGCTGTAGATTGTCGATGATGTGCTGTAGGGGTTTAAGCTTAGAGCTGTAGGTGATGACCAGTGGTGTTATTTTCCTTTTTTGGGACTATCTTGAAGCAGGTGACTTCTGGGTACTTGTCTGGCTCTGTTAATCTGTTACCTCACTTCCTCAGGTGGGTATTTAAGTTTTAAGAATGCTTAATAAAGATCTTGAAGGTGTTTGTGTCTGTCTGTGGGATTGGAGCAAATCCAGTTAAGGCGGGGAGATGCTTCAGCCCCACCGGTTAACTTTAATTGGTAAGCCTCACCCTTAACGGGTGAGGCTTACTGGTTAAACCTTCACATCCCCACTGTGCAGCACTCTAAAATCCTACAACAGTCACAGTGGTGCTAAGTCAGAACCAAGCTCTTACAGAGATGGGGGCAGGACTTATCCCTGCCATGAACAACTTCTCTTGTGGAGCATGAGCAACTGCCCTGCGAGAAGATGACCAGACTATCCTATGATGTAAGACACAAAATGGAGAGTTCCAAGGAAGCTCTAATGGCTCAGTCAGGCATTCCTTGCATACTCAATACTCCAATGACATTAGTGACACCACTGGGAACACTGGAAACATGAAGAATACAGATCAACTCTTCAGCAAAGCCTCCCTAGAACCAACTGCTCTGTAAATGGCAGTGAGATCTCCCTTTGCATACGTACCCCATGACCACAGCTGCAAATTGGACCTCATGCTGTGACAAGATACCTATACTGTGCAAGTGGATGCTCTCATAATTCTGTAACAGCAACAGCAAAACTTGATTTTTTTTCAACTTGAGAGTTTTATCTATACCTTGTGGTATTTATGTTGATAAACTCATTTTATGGGATCCACACATTTTAATTGTTTGATAGTTTATCAAATTCTGCACTGATGGCATGAAAGAAGGAAAGCTGGAGGTTCTGGCAGCAGGATAGGGAATAGTTGGGGCTTTTGGCCCATGGGCAGGAGTAGCTTTTTCTGCTTCTTTTTTCAGAAGAGGCTTTTCCAACATTTGGCCCATCTACACTAGGCCAAATGTCAGAAAAAAACCCACCTTTTTCAGAATATCCCTTCTTTCTTGTAAAACGAGGTTTACAGGGATGCTGAAAAAGCGAGTCCGCTCTTTCGAAAACAATTTCGGAAGAGCAGATGGGTTCCCTGGATGCGGCAGAGTTTTTCTGGGATACCTCAGGTATCCGAGAAAGGCTATGTCTACACTACAGAGCTTAAGACATGACTGAGTCACTTACCCTCAGAGCACATTTTCATCATGCCAAATGGGCTAGAAATATATGTTGAAAAAATCCTTAGCCTCTGCGCACAAACATGCAGCAAGGGATTAATTCCATAGCCAGTTCCGTGCCCCCACAGTTGCAAAATCCAGGGGAGATTGGGCATAGGGTGCAATCCTACACAATATGGATATATAGTTCAATAGATGTTGACGGGTCTCAGCACTTTGAATTGATGAGTTATGGGCTCAGTCATACAAAGGCAGTTGGCTAGAGTCTCTACCATTTAAAAAAAAAAAAAAAAAAAAAAAGAACTAGAAAGAATCCCAAAAATGTTAACTCTCCCGCCCCAAATATTAGAAAGCTTATATTTTTCCCTGAAAAAATTAAGTACTGTAATGATATTCAGAAGCCAGTTATCTTTTCTTCAATTTGCATCTATTTCAGATGATTCTGGTTTGAAATAATTCAATCACTCTACCCAAGGAAGATATGTTGCAAAATCCCCAAAGTATTTTTTATTTAAAATGTTTACTATCATAAAATTCCAGATTATGAACTGAAGACCATGGATTCACATTCAAACCTCTTTTGTTGAAATATATATACTCAGTCACGAAACATAAGACATGCTGCAATGATACAAATATATTTTTGATACGAAAGTTACAGTACATTTTAAACCATGAAAACAAATTGAGGCACTAGCCTGTACATCAGTTCTGCTCTGCACTGATAGCGAAGCTGATAGGACTGCTTTAAATTAACAAAAGAGTTGTATTTCCTTTTTTGTTATTTGGTAAACATATCTTTACAGGTCATATCAAATAATGTGCTTTGTTATGAAATGTCACTGATTTCGGTTCCTTAGGGAGTCTTCATTTTAGAACTACAACACACTTACACAACATGTATCGCTGCCACACTATGAAAAATAATCATTTTATTGAATTTACAACTCAACAAAAACCCAACAATTATTAAATAAATAATTATTCCTTACAGTGGGTAGTTTATATTACACTGCATTGGCCATTTAAACAAATGAAGTTTAATAAATACATAGGAATGACTTATTTACGCCTTCGTTCATAATTCTGTGCTGTGTTCTTTTCAGAAGACCCTGAAAAAAATCGTATAAAGTGTTGTATAAATTTAGTACGCACCAGGAGTCATATAAAACATAGCAAGTTTCATGTATCACCACATTTCATTGTGCTGGGCCATTCAGTTCTGAGCAATGTTAAATATCTGATCCTAACAGATTGACAATAATTTCGACTCCCATTTATTTCAATAAGAGTTTCAAGACCAGGCCTATATGCTTTGCAGTTTGCTCATGGATGCTGTATGCTAGCTCCCTAGTAATTTCAGTCCCAACCATCATGAGGTGAGAGAGGCCATAGGTCACTTCCAGATGGTTGATGAGCTATGAGGCCTACCCACAACCCATTGAAGATCTCCTGGGATCTGTAACATGGATCTATTTGCATGGAAGCCTGGAGCCCCTGCACTAGCTCTGTATGCTGGATGACCACATTGCTTACAGGATGGTTCTAAATGGTGTCTTGTTACCAGGAATTCCACTGACCACAACCATCCCCAGGAGCCATCTCAAAGGAAGACCTTCTCACTGACGCAGCAGGTGGAAAATGTAAAATACTCCAGATTCACCTCTTCCTGATACTCGTGAGAAGGCTGGCTGACAGAACAATGTATTTTCTCCTCAGAAATATCTGCCTCACAGATATCAACAAACTGTTTGAGAGGTAGACGCTGACGCTGCTGTGGAGAAGGCTGACCTACTCTTTCACCATAACAGGAGGGGTGTGTGGGGGGGAGGGGCGGGGGGGTCCTGCTTTAGCCTTTTGCATCTTCTATATTTGGTTTGTTTTTATAAAAAAAGCACAAACCAACAGGCTCCATTATGATTCCTTTCCTGCCTTGCCAATTTCTTCACATAGGCTACATATAAACTACACCCCTGTTGGCAGAGGGATGTAAATAAGACGTATCGAAAGTGCAGATGAATCTGGGATTTAAATATCCTGCACTTCATTTGCATAATGGCAGCCACCGCTTTTTTTGAAACGGGGCTTTTCGAAAAAACCCGGCAGTTTAGATGGGGCATTTTCAACAGAAATGCCCCGTTTCAAAAGATCCCGTAGTCCTCCAAAAATGAGTATAGGATCTTTAGATAGAGCATTTTCGACAGAAATGCCCGTTTTGAAACTGCCATTTTTGAAAAGCCCCGTTTTGAAAAAAAGTGGTGGCCGCCATGATGCAAATGAAGCACGGGATATTTAAAGCCCAGCTTCATTTGCACTTTCGATACGTCTAATTTACATCCCTCTGCCAACAGAGGGGTGTAGTTTAGATGTACCCATAGTGCTCTGCAAAGGTGGGATCTCTCAGCTGTGTAGTCTGCCTCTGTTCTAGAGCAGCGGTTCTCAAACTATGGGGTGAGCCTTTCAAAGGAGGTAAGTGAGCTGTGTGTGTATATGCATTTTTAAGAGGTTTTGCTCTCAACCCTGGGTCAGAGAGGTCCTCAGGATTTAGGGGGCCCTACACAGTACTATTAAACTGGTGCTCCTATGCCCAATGGCAGCCAGAAGGGATGCCACTTTTTTTAGAGATGTGATTTTATAATCTGCTGCAACACACTAATGAAATATTTTTAAAACAAATTTTAAACTAAGGTGCTGCAGACTAACACAGTAAATTCAGAAACTGACATGAGTTTGCAAATGCCTGTTAAACAGCTTAATTACCACTTGAATGGCTCTTTCATGGGTTCTACTGGTAGCCCTAACCAGCTTTTTCACTTTTAAGATAACTAGATCCTCTCCAGAGGAAGCAGAGGCAATTGGATGGTCATTAAGACCCAATGGTGCCCCAAATCTTTAGGTGCCCTATGCAACTGTGTATTCTGCTTATGAGTAAGGATGGCTCTGCCCTGCGTGGCTGGGACTTAAGGGCCATGCATATGTGGGAAGCTGGGATAAAAGGGACAGACAAGAGGCTCTGGCTGGGCTCGCCTTCTCTCCCCCATTTCCCACCAGGATATGGCAGTGCTACCTCCATCAGGGCTGGGGTGGCAGCAGCAGCAGCTCAAAAATAAGTAACCAGGCACTAAGTCTGCTGTGAAAAGTGATATCGCCATCAGCTCTGATGGAAGTATATGTATTACAGACACAAAGGGGGTCCAATCAAGTAAGTTTGAGAAGCACTGTTCTAGAGGAATCCTTTAAGCAGCCACCAAACCAAAACCACTGCCCCTTCTAAAAGTCTGTTTTTGTGGATTCGCTTTAAAAAAAAAAAAATCATACCATGTATTGCTCTGCATCTATGGCAGAAGACTTGTGTCAAATCCTGGGGGAAAGCTTTCCCCATCTTCTGACATCAGAAATATTCCTGGCCATGCTCAGTAAACCATGCAGATGTGTAATTAAAACATGCAAATGCCCAGCTAATTTTGAGGGACTCCATGATGCAGATATTGCTAGGCTTGAATTATGACTTGCTCCATCAGACTTAAAGAAAAACAAAGCAAGGGCTCAAATTAAAAATAAATATATTTCAGGGTATCTGATTAAACACTAAAACAATATTGCTTTCTGCTAAAGAGAGTAGGAGATGTTATTCTTGTATTCTAAACTATACACAAATCATCATCAGCCATGGTGTTAGAACAATTTTTAAAGTGGGCTGCTGAAAACCACTGAAAAAACTAAACTCTGTATATAATGGAAGCCACTCAGCCAGGGGATGCTGCCACACCACAAGTTCTAGCAGCCGTTCTCTGTACTGATTACGCCCGCGTTTATGGTTATTTTCAGATTGTTGATTTCAATGAGGCTCTGAGTGAGTGCCTGGTTCTTGCTTTCATGAACTCATGGCAGATCGAAGCATTACATATTACATCTGCTTTACTGAAACAGGAAATGTTGGCTAAATCACTGGGATTATGGTAGCATGGGACCTTTAATTTCAATTTTCATACACCAGAAGGAACCTTGGCATAGCTTCCATACAAAGCCTCTCCGAATGCCAGGACTTAGTGACTTTTTGGAAAAACTGTATTGGTCAAGAGGAGAAACCTAGCACATTTCTAGCATGTAAAGTTACTCCTAAAAGACTATCTTCCTGGGGAACAAGTTTCCTAGTCTTTATAGCAGCAAATAATGTTTCATATTTTTCGACAGGAATGGACTCAAACCTATACTCTCTCTCTTCCACCCCCCAGAAACTAGACAGAGGAGTACGAATGCTAAATTCTAAGAAACTAGTTTACTTAACAGGCTGGTATGTTACTGTTAGAAAGCCTGAGTGCATACAGCTTCATTACTGGGAAGTTTAAAAGTAATTAGGACAATTAAACAAGAGTATTTTATACTCACGGCATCTCAAATTTTCATAAGAAGGTAAATTTAATCCCAAAATAAACAGAACCAGATTTATCAACTTGATGCTATTCACTGGTATAAGAGCAAATGTTCATATTTATTTGTAAATACATATGTAATAGTTATTACCCTCACAGGCAGAACTATACTGAATTGCTCTTGGTTCAAGGCAAATTTGCAAGATTTATATTAATTCTCTGACTACAGTCTATTTAAAAATAAAATAATTGTTTACAGTATGTATCTGTATAATATAAAATGCCATGTAGCACTTTGACTTTTACAATCTAACAAAACAGTGAGAATTAGTTCAGTAATTTTAAACAGGCATTAGATCACTTTAAAAATCCTTTTCTGGATAGCTAACACTTTGTGGATAAGGCAAGTTATAGCTAATAGAAGAGTGGAGTTATCCATATGCAATATTCACAACAAAGATGGGAAAGATTAGGGAAAATGCAGATGATATGGGGAAAGAGGAGGGACATTCCTGGTGAGCACTTGTCTGCAATACTTTAGTTTAAAGTGTTGCTTAACTTGGTTTAATAAAAAAATTAAAAGCTCGGTTGAGGATATTCAACAAAGAAAACCTTTTGCATCTGATGAAGTGGTTTTGACCCAGGAAAGCTTATGCCCAAATAAATCTGTTAGGGTACTTCTACACAGCAGTGTTATTTCAGAATAACTGATGGTATTCCAAAATAACAGTTCGCCTCTACACTACAAGCAGTTATTTCAACATAAAATGTTGAAATAATGTTGAGGTGGAGGACTTCTTACTCAGATGCCTGTAACCCTCACTTTACGAGGAGTAAGGGAAGTTGGAGGAAAAGTGCTCCTCCTTGGACTTCTTTCTGTGTGGACAGCGCCAAAAGCCAAAATAAGCTATTTAGACTTAAGCTACGTAATTGACGTAGCTCAAGTTGCGTAGCTTATTTCGGATTTAGCCCTCCGGTGTAGATGTGCTCTTAGTGTGTAAGGTGCCACAGGACTCCTTGTTGCTTTTAAAGAAAACCTTGACACTTTTTGGCAAAAGATGGGACCACTTTTGTGGGAGGATTTTATGGCAATAGTCATACAAGTATACAAGATAAAAACAGTTTCCCTTTTAATTTCTGAAAGGGAGTTGGTGCAGGAGGTAGTGCTTCTTCTACCTGAGGGGATCTAGGTCCAAACTCACCACTTAAAATTAATTTGGTACTTTTAGCCTTTGAACATTTGCTTATGTCACTAAATACACTCCCAAATTTAGTGCGTTTTTCTGTCTCCGCTCAGAGGAAGCAGAGAACTTCCACGGATTCTACAGTAGGGATGTTAAAATTAGTTTATTTTTGGAAAACATGGTTACAGGTTCACATGCAGAGGGGGAGGTAGCTCCATGGTTTTAAGCCAGCTCTCCACATGCAAGGGCTCCTGTGGAGCCACCAGCCTTCCCCACTGTTAACCTTCATGGTTATATGCAGCCTTCACTGCTATACCTTTGTATCTGAGGCAGCATTGTGGGAGGGACAGGCTGATTACCCTATCCCCAAGTTCACTGGAGATCTCACTCCACCTTCAGCAGGTCCCTTATCCTGATTTACAAATGCACAAGCCAGCTCTATCCCTGTGTTGGCAGTCAGGCCACTCCCAGGGTGGGCAAGATTTGAACCCACCACCCTGTACTCCCCAGGTGAAGGCCCAATCCCCTAGTCCACTCCAGAACCCTGTATGTAATTGTGAAAGTTAACTGATGTGCCCTGGCTCAGCAGCTAATTGTTTACATTATCACATCCAGATTCTACAGGTCACAACTTGAGGGGCATAAGCAGAATTCTTTAGGGAATTTATATAGTGCCTGTAACCCTGTGCCTGGGTCAAGCTACTGGCCATCCTCCCTCACTTTCATAAAGACTGAAATGACCCTCAGACCACTCTATTTTGATTAAACAATCTGTCATAAAATGTCATCTGTTTATGATTTGCCTCATGTTAAGGCTGCTTCTTCAGTTTATTGTCAGAGAATGAAAAAGTTAGTAGAATTAAGAGGTTGTAGTTTTAGTCTTAGCCATTGTTTATACATACCAGAATTTAAAGATCTTTTGCCCATAAGTCCAACAAAGGAGTCTGTTTTATGCCCTGAAAAAATATATTTGGGGGTGTTTTAATACATTTTCAATATGCAGTTTTTTTGAGGTAATGTGTTTTCACGAGAAATACAAGGAAGATGTAGACTCCACAAATATTCTTCCTATTTACTAATGTTTATACCACTTGAAATTTTAGTATAAATGGAGAATGATCATCACCGTCACCTCTCTTGTAGGATCTGATCCAAAGCCCTATCAGGCCAGAAGGAGCCTTTTCACTGTGGTTAAACAGCAAAACAGATCCCAATTTTGGCTTCATTGTAGTCAATGGTAGAACTTCCAGTGACTTCAATAGAAGCATGATCAGGCCCCATAGCTTGACAGACTTCTCCTTCCTATAACTTGGAACTGATGGAGTCATCTGTTCTATGAATTAATTCTTTCACAAAAAAGGTTTCTGGCTTTCATATAGAACAGAGGACTCTATGGGTACGTCTACACGGCAACACTATTTCAAAATAACTAGCACTGTTCTGAAATAACTTAGTCCGCATCTACAGAGCAGGCAGTTATTTTGAAATACTGTCAAGCTAGAGGACTTCTTACTCCAAGTTCTGTAACTCTCATTATATAAGGAATAAGGGAAGTTGGAGGAAGAGTGCTCTATTTCAAAATAAATGCTGTGTGACGCTCCCTATTTTGAAATAAGATATGCAATTCACACCGAGTTAAGCCCTGCAGTGTAGACGCACCCTACAGGTCAGTCATGCTGGTTAGTCAAAGCACTGCACAGGAGTAAATGCTGAGTACCTACCAATATGTGTTAGGGCTCCACAATCTAGATCAGGATTTTAAACTTCTGATGAGGCCACATTTTGCCATGTTTATTCCATTTATGACCCTGTAAACTCTGACTGAGCCTTGTTAAGAGTTGCAGGATTTAGCCCATTATGTATGCTGCACATGTAGCGATAGCCTGATTTCAAGTAATGAGAGAAACATTTTGAAAAAGATCTACTTCTACTTTACTATTCTGATTTGAACAAGTGTGCAAATTTCTCTTTGGAAAGAGTTTCCTTGGTTAACTTATGTTCACAATACAGGATAAATTATTATATTTCAGAGGTCAATTTCTCATCTTCTGAGAAGGAGACATTTTAAGACTATAATTTAACTTCAGCCAGCAGCTACATCTAGTTCTGGCTTGAGCTTTGGATGAGACTTTTTAAAACTTGTTATTCAGACAAATAATCCTAGTGATAAAATCTAGCCATTAGCACAGAACTCTGAGATGCTTATAACCTCTTGGACAGCTAAGATCTCACAAAATGTAATCAATAAATACTTAAAGTAAAGCTTTTGGATTTCATCTAAGCATCTTCTGACAGTTCCAGGAAGGGGAGAGGGAATACATCTCAATGTGAATGACATGACTCCTCCCAGGTGACACAGGAATAAGGAGGCCACACGGAGTTGTGTTGCCAGGTGCTCTAGCTTATGTGATAACTCATTTATCGGTTAGATATAACTTAGAACATTGATACAATACCTAAAGTGTAAACTTTGGTTCTGGAATCAAACTTCAGGGATTAGAAGTTCTGGTTTGCTCACTTCTGCCACCTTAATAAATGTATTTTGACTTTGGGAGTCAAACCCTGTGAATAAGGGTGGCAAAATATAAACCCCAAGGAGGGGCTGTTTTGAGTTGTCACCATGTTCAAGACTATCTCTAGCTATATTATTTGGTAAACCCAGAGCTAGAAAATATTTCTCCCTTCATGCTTGCTTTTAGTGTTTAGAAAGAAACACTAATATTACAGGCTATGGTGACATAATAGAAACCTTAAAATTAGGGTAATTCAATTTCTCATTTTATACTTATTTAGATAATTGCTCAGAAAAAAATATTTTCCAACTTACTTTTATGAGAGATTTGGCCATATCCTAGAGGGAGAGAAAACAAAGAAAGTAGTTTTAATAATGATGAAATATAAAAGCGATCTGTGTGTGATGTCCAGCAAGAAAGAGTAAAATATAATTTCTATCTTGTAATCTATATATTCCCAGTTCTGGAAAATTAGTTTGATAATTTACTGCCATGTCAATCATTGAAATATATTTTATTCATTAATGTTTAATATATTCTGTAAATCAAGACAATTACTTGACCTTCATTAAGACTCAAAATAGTTATTTCCGCTCCCCGTTCTTAACATGGTAAACCTTTTTAACTAGAAATCACAACTATAATAATTTAAAGGCATATATACCAGTCCACAAGGTACTATTTAATTTACTATTTATTTTCTTAATTGTGCTTATAAAATGTGTGCACTTAGGATCATTAGCAAACAATTCTTATGTCCACCGCTTTTTTCCAAATGATGGATTCATTTTATATTTATCAGAATACACTTTCAGTGGCTGGAATAAGGATGTAATAGTGTAGTCGATTAACAGAGTAACAATTTTTTTAGCAGGCTGGCCAGCAGCCCAGCTCAGTCATGGCTTGTGCCAGGTCTGGGACCTACCCTGGCTACAGCTCTGCAATTAAAGTGTATTAGGAGCAAGCCAAGCTGCTGGCTCAGTTCTGGCTCGAGCTGGGTCTGGGAGCTCAGACCCCTCCCGGACAAGGGTTGCTGACACCCTGCAGCCGGTCTGTGAGGGGAGCTGGTTTTTAAACTGGCTCTCCTGGCAGACCAACTCCTGCCTGTCACCCCACACTGCTGCCTCTGATACAGAGGTAGCAGCACAGAGTGGCAGGGGGCTCCTCTGGAGTCAGGCCAGAATGCACTGGCTGTCGGTCCCACCCCTGGGGACGATAAAATAGTCGAGTAACCAATAAGAATTCATGAGGTTAATCAACTACTCAATTAACCGATATTTAACATCCCTAGGCTGGAGAGAATTTAATTTATATTTAAAAAACAATTTGTCAAGTATTATAAAACCTCCATACTTAAACTGAAAAGAGGTCTACCATAATGTATCTTGGAGATGGTCTTGAAAATAATCCAGACCAATTTGTACTCAAAATAATTTATGCTGATTGTACCCTTAGGAGCAAAACGAAGCATGCTTCCACAGCTTTGGATTTGCTTTCTCTTAAGGTATTTAGGATCAGATTTAACATTTTGTGTATTTACCCTGAAGGATTATAATCCGCGTTGCCCTGACAGAAAAAAAAACCTCAGAACAAATTGTCATTTCAAAACGAGTTGTGAAACAGGCAGCAGTGGAGTTCAAAGACACTACGCTGACCGAAATGCCGACCGTGCCTTCCTCAATGGCCAAGACAATCGCACCCTGTGAATTCGCCTACAAGGCGGGAGGCCAAAGGCCGCCTAGGTGCTGCGGTGTGTAACTCTGCGCTCGAGCCCGCAACCAGAACGCAAGCTCACCCGCATCGCGCTTGCCCATTAACCCGTAGAACTGCTGGGGTCTGGGCCTCCTGGCGATTCTCTGCAGGAAGTGCTCAAAGGGCAAGGGCAGCTCCTCCTGAAATGCAGAGGGCAGCGTCAGCATTTTACTCAGCACAGCCCCGGAGATCCGGGACGGGGACAGCGGCTCCCGAATAGCGACCTGCAAGCCCCACAGCTCCCCGCTTCTGGGTGCCGTACGGAGCCGGCCCGCTGCCTGCCTGTGGACCCAAGCACAGCGCCCTGAGGCGGCTGCAGGGCACGGGCAATTGGAACCGAGACGCAGCCAGCCACGGAGCCGGAGAGCTGCTTTCCTTCCCACGGGGGGCTTTCCAGGGTGGGCCACCAAGGGCCGATCCGGGTGGGTCACCTTCCCGCTGCCGCCTCAGCTGCACGGGCCCTTGCCAGGGGAACAGCCACGTGGCTTCGCGTGCGGGCTGCAAGCCATATGCTTTGCAGGGAGCCCTGACTACCGCAGCCGTCAGGCAACCGGTCTCCGCAGCGGAACCGAGACTTGGCAAGTGCGGCGGAGAGCGGGGGGAGCCCTAGTGGCACTAACTGCAGCGCGCCCGCGGCCACTGCCTGGAGGAAAGGGACACGGCGCAGGGGGACGGGCTGTGCCAGTCTCGTTTCACCCGTGCCGGGCCCCCAGTATCTGGCGCCCCCATGGAGCGTGGCTGGCGTTGGAGCCAGCAGTTAGCAGGGAGAGAAGCGTGCGAACGTGTGGCGGGAGCGTTGCCCTGGCCGCGGCAAAGCTTCCGCAAATGACCCCCCCTGCTCCGGCCCCGGGACATCGGCGCAGCTCCAGGCGGTCCTGCAGGCGGTGGCGCGTCTAGACAAGCCTGCGTTCCAGCGGAATTGCAGAGCCAAGCCCGCTCCAGAGCGATGGGCCCGAGTCTGAACGGCCCGGGAACAAAGTTCCCCGCCGCACTCCCACTCGCCGCCGCTTCCCCGCCCGCGCCTTCCCCGATCCTCGCTTCCCTCTACCCGTCGCAGCTTCCCAGCCACAGACCGACGTTGCTAGGAGCGAGCTGGGGCACCTTGTTCTTCCTGAAACCCACCGCCCGCGCTATTGGAGGAGGATGGGGGGAGCCGCTGTTCAACCGGGTGCGAAATCGACACGCTGTTGATCGAAGCGTTGTGGGGCGCCACCCGAAGAAAGTAACCCTCTAAATCACCTGAGCCGCCTATTTAGGGGCTAACTGCTGGCAACTGCCTAGCAGATCATCATCCTATATGGGCTGTAGGCACCTGCCGGTCTTCAGTGGAAGCGTGGGTCTCTTGTTTACAGATTAGGGAAAACAACAGGCAGAGATCAGCATTCTCCCCCTGACGGGCGCCCGAAGCTCCTGCACTTACTCATACACGCTGCCTGTCCCTCTACTTACTCGCACGAGCTGAGCGTTTCCAGGCTCTCTCTCACCTTGAGTTGGTCGCTGTCGGACCAGTCAGACCAGTAATTCAGATCATCGTTGGCTCCAATTTCTTCTGCAAATACTTGCGCGGAGAAGAGGAAAAGCACTGCCAAAGCGACGAGGATTTTCATCTTCGCCTCTCTCCTGCTGCTAGGCAGTTCCCCTAGTGCGGTGGGTGGCCGGGAGTGGCTCTCTGGCCAGGCGCTCGAAGGTGCGGGCGGCTGTAACAAAGAAAAGAAAGGCGTGAGTGCTGCCTACAACTCCTCTCCCGCTCCGCATCCGTCCCGAGAGGAATCGCGCATCACAGGAGCTAAGGAGCGAAGCAATGGGCGGCAGGTGGCCCCGACACACGCCCGCCTAGCGGCTCCGCACAGAGCAGTGCACGGTTGCAATGGCTAAAGCGGCTGGCGAGTCCAGGGGCTGAGCGCACTTACTGCGCTAGGAAGCGGCGCTGCTCTCCGCGGCTCTCTCGGAGTGTGTCTGAACGCACGCCCGAAAGCTCTCCAGCTTATATACCTGGAGATGGGGAGGGGCCAAGGGAGCTTCATTTGCCTAACTCTAATTACTCCCTTGTAGTTACGTGAAACACGTGACAGCCCTCCCCCCCCACGCACACTGTACTTTGCGATCAATAGTCAATTACCCTGAGTATCCCTTCCCCGTCCCCTCTGACCCCCCCCGAAGGAGCCTTGTCTTGGAGGCGACTCCTTTGGTGTCCAGCACAAGCTACATTCCTTGGTTTCCAATGACGCAATGTTGGGCTCCTGCGCAGCCTTCCCTATCTCCAACCCGCAACTCCTGCCATCAGCACGGAGATGGATTTTGATCCACTGTCCCCTGACACCAAGGATTAGTCATCAAAGCAGAACAAATGACGCATTCCGGGCACTCAAGGCAACTTCACTGCAATATTTCGGACGTCAGGGCAGGTGCACTGAAAATGATCGGAAGGAACCCCCAAGTATTACTACAGGAGAACCGGAGAATCACTTTGAACACTTGAAAATAACGCCTATGCATCGGCATTCTTTAATTAAAGCCGTAATTAATTAGGGAGCTGTGAGACTCTTCTGTAAAACATTATTTCAGTATTGATCACATCATGCAAATTCAAGGAAACGAATCCTGGATTCTTGTCAGCTTGAATAGTTCAATCTGCATTCATAGATCAGGAGGTCATTGCATTGTCCTCAAATACCTAATACATTTGCCGGCTCTTTCCATTGATACTTTGAAGAAGAAAATGATGACGCTTTAATTTGCATTAAGGGCCAGATGCAAAGCCCCGTGAAATCAATGAGAACCTTTCCATTTACTTCAGTGATATTTGGATCAGGTCCTTTTACACCTTGGCTACACCAGATACATTTTTTTCTATCACACATCACTTGAAAAAATATTTGCTCTGGTTTTTGTTTCTTTTTCTTTTTCTTGAATGAACCACAGATCTGATAATAGATTGCATGCAACCTCTGAAAAGGATGTCAAATGTGGGGTACCCATGGAAAGATTTGCTGGCAGGTGAAAGCAGTACAATAGACTACAAATCATTTGGGCTACATTTCTTCATTTTCCAGATTCTCCTTCTCCCTCTTTTCTGTTTCTCTTGTGGTTATTAAAGATGTGGCTTTACAGTAATTTGCCCTGTAGTGTGGGGTGTGATTAATGGTAAGAGATGATTATACCAACAATAAAATGGCACTGATGGGAAATATAAAACCCTACAAAAATACTTTTGCTGGGAGCTTTCACTGCATCTCTCTTCTTCTCCTCGCCTCTCTCTCTCTCCAATTGTAACACTGCTTATTTTTGTGCATGTTATGAAAATAAATTATCTTACCTTTATGGCTAAACTGTATTTACTCCCTGCAATATTATTCTTAAGATGGTCTTGTCCGACTCATGGCAGTTTAGCCTGTATGCCAAAATGAATTCTGAGACATAATTATATTAAATGCAGGAACATTTATGTCTAGACATTGATATATCCCACTACCAAATCTTCTAATGTAAGGCAGCTGAAGGATAAAGATTTGGGCTCAAACTCTCTGATGGTACAAATGATTTTACTGGAGTGGTGCCAATCTACTTCAGCAAAGAATTTGATCCTTTTCCATATGATAGTTCTGTGTTACTTACAACATTCATTTCAAATAACCATTTAGCTTCCCCCGAAGTTCAAATACCTGGTTTGTCTTATTTATTTAAGGTTACTTATATACATGATGATGTTCATTTAATCTTAGTTATACACCAGCCCCTGTATTGTCAGAATACATAGTAGTGCTGTCTAGATAATTCAAGGACTTAATTCAAGACTTGGCAGTAACTATTAATATTTTTAGAAAGGAAGACATTTTCCAGGAAATGAACATTTATTTTCTGACTCCGTTATTTCAGAATGCTGTTACTGAAATGTCCCTTCTCGCACAATCGTAAGCTTCCCTCCCAGAATGGCTCATTGACATTTAGTTTGTTAATCCTGCAGCACTGCCCTCCAGTTGCCAGATGAAAGAGGTCACTAGTTTCATATGAGACTAGTCAAGAAAAAATCTCAGAGGGGTAGCCGTGTTAGGCTGCAACTTTAAAAACAACTTAAAAATACCCAAGTAGTCCTGTGGCACTTTAGAGATTAACAAAAATATACATACAGTATCATGGGCTTTCGTGGGCAAAACCCACTTCTTCAGATGAGATGATCTTGATATGAGATCATCTCATCTGAAGAAGTGGGTTTTGCCTACGAAAGCCCATGATACTATATATATATTTGGACAAGAAAAAATTGAACATAAAGTGATAATCACTCCTCTGACTCCTTCTCTTCCATAAAGATCTGTTACAACATGAGTTCCCTTCATAGCTGTTACACCTGTATGGACACATTGGTGGAAATGGCATTGTTGAGCAACACTGGGGAACTCAGCCCCTCCTTTTCCTAGCTGTGCTTTTCTGCAATGTCCCATTTTGCACATAGGCTTTGAATATTCAACCCTTACTGGTTTCCCTGGGTTCCTTTGATGATCCCATGACACTCTTCTATATGACAATGGGAATCTGTGGATATATGGGCCAAAATATATTAACTTGAATAACTAAAATTGACACCTACATCCATATTTAGACAGCACAGTAAAGACCCTGATTTACTGAGGTGCTAGGTACCCACAGCTCTCACTGAATGCAATTCTAGGCACCCAAGTTTAAATTAGCCATGATGAACTGACGTTATCAAGTCCTAGTCATCCTGCAGTATTATATCATCAAAATGGTCACACAATAACATTACACTATGATATTATAGAAAGAAGATTTTCTTTTAAAGAAAGAAAGAGAAAAGGGAGACCACAAAACTCAAACATATGTGATTAATCCCTCTCTTTTTAATAGGTATCAACAACATCAAGCATTTTATCATTTACTTATACAGTATGCTGGATAAGAATGAACATTGACTTTGAGTACTTCAGCTTTTCCCACATCATCTGTCACTAGATTACCTCCCTCATCCAGTAAGGGCCCTACACCCTCTTATTGCTAACATGCCTGTAGAACCCTTTCTTGTTACCCTCCACATCCCTTGCTAGCTGCAATTCCAATTGTGCTTTCGCTTTCCTGATAACTCCCCTGCATTCTCTAGCAATATATGTATACTCCTCCCTAGTCATCTGTCCAAGTTTCCACTTCTTGTAAGCTTCCTTTTTGTGTTTAACCTCACCAAGGATTTCCCCAGTAACTCAATCTGGTCGCCTACCATATTTGCTTTTCTTACTGTGCATCGGGATGGTTTCTTCCTGTGCCGTTAATAAGGCTTCTTTAAAATACTGCCAGCTCTCCTGGACTCCTTCCCTCTTCATGTAAGCATCCCAGGGAATCCTGTCCATCAGTTCTCTGAGGGAGTCAAAGTCTGCTTTTCTGAAGTCCAGGGTGTGTATTTTGCTACTCTCTTTTCTTCCTTTTGTCAGGATCCTGAAATCTACCATCTCATGATCACTGCTTCCCAGGTCAGGGGCGGATGATAATTTTGTGGGGCCCAGGACAGTGCCACGGGGCCCGGGGTGGCACAATTTTGCGCATGCGCCTCGGCAGCAGCTGACCAGAAGTAGCGTGAGCGGGGCGCATGCACGGGGCCTATTGAAGCGCGGGGCCCGGGGCAGCCACCCCGCTCGCCCTGCCCTATATCCGCCACTGTCCCAGGTTGTCCCCCACCTCTACTTCCCCTACTAGTTCCTCCCTGTTTGTGAGCAGCAGGTCAAGCTGCGCATGGCCCCTGGTCAGTTCCTTCAGCATTTATACCAAGAAGTTATCCCCAACATTCTCCAAAAACTTCCCAGATTGTCTGTGTACTGCTGTATTGGTCTCTCAACAGATGTCAGGGTGATTAAAGTCCCCCATGAGAACCAGGGCCTGTGATCTGGAAGCTTCTCTCAGTTGTCTGAAGAAAGCCTCTACCTCATCCATGTGATCTGGTGGTCTATAGCACACACCAACCACAACATCACCCCTGTTGCTTCCACCTGTAAACTTAACCTATAGACTCTCAACAGGCTTTTCCCCCTCTATATATTGGAGCTCTGAGCAATCATACTGCTCTCCTCCTCCTTTTCTCCCCTGCCTGTTTGCACAGTGCAACTCCTCCTCCTTTTCTCCCCTGCCTGTTCTTCCTGAACAGTTTATACCCTTCCATGACAGTGCTCCAGTCATGCAAGTCATCCCACCAAATCTCCGTTATTCCAATCAAATCATAGTTCATTGACTGGGCCAGGGCTTCTAATTCTTCCAGTTTGTTTCCCAGGTTTCTTGCATTTGTGTACAAACACCTTAGATAACCAGTTGATTACCCTATTTTCTCCATTCGAATCAGGGGTCTTCCTTTGTTGCTCGTTCCTTGGATGACACTAAGCTATGGGGAGAGGTAGATATGCTGGAGGGCAGGGATAGGGTCCAGAGTGACCTAGACAGATTAGAATATTGGGCCAAAAGAAATCTGATGCGGTTCAACAAGGACAAGTGTAGAGTCCTGCACTTGGGACGGAAGAATCCCAAGCATTGTTACAGCGACTGACTGGCTAAGAAGCAGTTCTGCAGAAAAGGACCTGGGGATTACAGTGGATGAGAAGCTGGATATGAGTCAACAATGTGCCCTTGTAGCCAAGAAGGCTAATGGCATATTAGGTTGCATTAGGAGGAGAATTGCCAGCAGATCCAGAGAAGTGATTATTCCCCTTTATTTGGCTCTGGTGAGGCCACATCTGGAGTATTGTGTCCAGTTCTGGGTCCCCCACTATAGAAAGGATGTGGATGCATTGGAGAGGGTCCAGTGGAGGGCGACCAAAATGATTAGAGGGCTGGAGCACATAACCTAAGAGGAGAGGCTGAGGGATTTGGGTTTGTTTAGTCTGCAGAAGAGAAGAGTGAGGGGGGATTTGATAGTAGCCTTCAACTTCCCAAAGGGAAGTTCCAGAGAGGATGAAGAGAAGCTGTTCTCAGTAGTGACAGATGGCAGAACAAGGAGCAATGGGCTCAAGTTACAGTGGGGGAGTCTAGGTTGGATATTAGGAAAAACTATTTCACTAGGAAGGTGGTGAAGTACTGGAATGGGTTACGTAAGGAGGTGGTGGAATCTCCATCCCTAGAGGTTTTTAAGTCTTGGCTTGACAAAGCCCTGTCTGGGATGATTTAGTTGGGATTGGTCCTGCTTTGGGCAGGGGGCTGGACTTGATGACCTCCTGAGGTCTCTTTCAGCTCTATGAATCTATGACTTAGAGGGCAGGCTTACTTTTTTCTTCCTGGCCATACAATGAGCTGATTGCTTGATGTTTCCCTGTCTTGTTTGAACCTTACACACACAAATTGCACTATGGACTTTTCAGAAAGTGAGAAGCCAATCTTAGGGATAATTATGAAAAATGGAGCCTCTAGCAAAAGTATCCATCTTTAACATGAGAGAGAAGGCATGAAATAATGCAGGATAACAGTGCAATTCAGTGCATATGGCACAAGAGTAGGAGTCAGAGGACACATGACTCTATTTGTAATTCTGTCCCTAACTCATAGTATTATCTTAAATAAGTCATGCTGGGATGCCATACTGCTCCGATTATAGTCAATGTGATCCCCCTCCAATTGGCTCTCCAGTTTGTCCATCTGTGAAAGGGGAAATGATCTACCTATCTTTGTCAAACACTTTGAAATCTATGTCTTAAAAGTGCTAAAGCATTATTGTTAGTCTTTGGAGGGCAAGATAGTCATGTGAATTGCTAGTGTCTTAATAAGGACTTAAAATTGGCCTATCAAAAGTTTTCTTCTCTAGAAAAAGTTGTAATTTTTAGCACAATTCTGTCACCAGGTTCTTTTTAATACTTGAGATACCTGCATCACTGTCCAGTATTGATTCAAGGAACTGCAGGATTTGGTCATTGGGCATACGCCATTGTAACATCTTATTAGACAATAAAAAGAAGTACAGGATAATAGTAAGTTTTTCATCATACTATTAACTTATTTGCAAATGAGCACAGAAGATTACAATATTAGGCCCTATAATTTCAAATTTAAGATACAGAAATTTTGGCTCACAAATCAAGAGATAATGGGATCAAAGTTCACCCAAATGTCGTTATTTCTCATGCAAATTATAATAAGGGAAGAAGACTTCAGTACTATTAATCAGGCATTTGTCTAGTCTCATATTTAGAAGTCAGATTAAAGAAACTTGTCATGGCATGAATCCCAACTGAAACTGAAAATGGTGAAGCAATTGTATCTGAAAACTACACAGAGTACTTTTTCCAGATGGGTTTAAAATGATAATTTCTCTGTGAGGGTATTTGAGAAATATTTGAATTCTATGCTTATGTGTTGGTTTGCAACAAAAAATACAATAGTATAGCGATGTGACAAAATAGCTGGCATGTTATCATGAAAGGACTTTGCCAGTACCAACTAATACTGACGATTAGCAATACCAGCTAATACAGACTAATCATTTGCATTTATACAGTGGTGAATTAATGCATGGGCCCATTAGCCCTATGTAACATTCTATACCTTGGGGGAGTACTCTGTAACTCCCATATTCCTCATCTTTATATAACTGTGATACTGCATAGAAAGTATGCCATGTGAGGTATCGAGGAAAGGCTATAAATTAGATTAATGTAAATATTTAACTAAGATTTATCTAAATATTAATTTAGATTTTCTTTTGGTAACTACTCTAACTTTTTGCCTATCACTTAATACCACTTACAATCTATCTTTTATAGTCAATAAACTTATTTTACTGTTTATATTTACCAATGAGTTGCTTAAAGTGTTTGATAAATTTGCTCAGGGGTTGTACAAAGGCTGTTTTTTATCCACTTTCCATTAATGAAGTGGTGAATCAATTAATATTAAAGATATATATTTTTAGATGTACATTATACACACATTATTCTCCAGGTATAAATTATACACATTCACCTCTCATATTCAGCCTTGCAAGATCATTTGAAATGTTCTAGTCAGGGGCTGTGTCAGTTTATTCATAAGTAAAAGAAGCCATGACTGATTACCTCTTAAATTTCTCATACATCTATGCCTAAAGAGAAAGTAGAATAAGATTGATTATAAATCAGGAGTTGTGGTACCATGGTGATTGATTTTGACATCTTAAAATTATGTATTGGTGAAGTATCCAATTTGCATTACACTTATGAGACATGGAATAAATTAGTAGTTCTCAGATAACAGCGTGGCCAGGTTTCTGAACTACCACACAACCTAAGCTTTTAAATTCTATAATGCAAATGTATTAGATTTTAAACTATTCTTGCAATGAGGATTTATAGTTCTAGAATACATGTGTACGTGAATATAAATGTGTGTGTAAAGAATATATTCTATGTGGTGTAGTCTAATTATGCTTATGCAGAGAGTGGAGGAGGCAGGGAGTCACTGTATTTTGTGCCTGTAAAGGCAGTTGCCATAAATTCAGCTGTGTATAAGGCTCACTGGGGAGGGAAGAATCTCACAGTAGCAAGGCCTCATCTCAAAAAAATGTTTTCAGTGTTCTGACCAGATCCAGTTTAAAAAAAAAAAAAAAAAAAAAAGATGTTGCCACTTGCATGGCCATCTAACAGCAGCTGAAGATTCAGCAGCACCCCAAGAGTCTCAGCATGAGCTAGACATGGTGAGCACCCTTCCCTAGTTAGATGGGGAAATGTAGTTCTCATCATATTTTCCAGTTGCTTCCCCAGTCCTACCACCAACATTATTTTCATCTGATCCAGATTGAGTTTCAGCCAGTTTTCCCTCATTTGGAGCCCAGTTTTTTAGCAACACTGAGAAAAACATGCTGGCAGGATCAAATGAAATGGAGTTACAGAGCTGGGTGTCATTGGCATACTGAAAAAATCTCAGCACCTCCTAGCTATTCTAGTGGCTCAGTGTACACACAGAAGAAAAGTGTGAATACTGCAGAAGTCTGTGGAAGAGTCCTAGGGGCAGAACAATTACTTCAAACTGTTGAGATATGTAAGAATTAATAGGGGGTTTGGGAAGGCAACACAATAGTGGTAGGGGTCTGGCCAGAACAGGCATTGTCCTTTGAACATGTTTTTTCCCCTTCGTTCTTGCAGCCTGGAAAGATAGCTAAAGGTTCTGACCAATTCAGGTATTATCCTTTCTGATGTATAAACATTCTCTTTCCCTTCGTTCTTGCAGACTAGAAAAATAAATAAGCACGCAGCTGCTCTGAACAGGGTCTTCTCTGTTTTGTCTCTTGCTTATTCTCACTTGCTTGTAAAAATACTTTCAGGGTCACATCCTTTGTAATCTCTGTAACTGCTGACTTGAAAAGTATGTAGTGCAGAAAAGTGTTGATTTAATTAAAAATTATGTAAACAGTAAATAGGGACCGGTATAATAATATTAATCACTTGTCAGCTAATATTCATTGTATAGGAGTTAATATTACTAAATAACGATTTAGGGGGCATAGTAATAGACATGTAAATTAACATACTAAAATAAATAAAGGAGTGTAACTAGTGCCAAATCATTGCTCACTTGGAACGTTGTGTTGGGGGTCTGAGAGGAACAAGTATTTGCAATAAAGAGGTCCATTTACTCCATATACTCCCGAGTCTCTTGTTTCTTCTCTAATACAAACTGCTTGGAGTTGGTTGACAGATAAGAACAAAGTTACCAAAGACCAACCCTAGCTGTTCCCTCTAGGGTCTACACAGGCAAGTTAACAACACCTTATGACCAACGGAATGAAACATGGCTGATAGATCTAACAATATCAGAATGGACATCTGATTGTTATATATTTGCAGGAGCTCATTATTTATCAAAGCCTCTGGCACATATGTAGATATATATGCCATGTTTAAGGGAGATGCTGGCAATTGTTGTAAACAATGATTCCAATTTTTCCTCACTAGCCTCCTCCTTGTGTAGTAGAACCATGACAGATGTACTGCACCATGGGCCTTCTGAAGTTTCTTTATGGCATATAGGATTTCATCCTATCAGCAGCAATACAATACAACCTACAATTAATTTAAATAATTTCTTAACTCCCTAGGCTTCAAACAACTTGATATATTTGATAAATAATTGATCAATGGAATTGATAAATCATATGGAAAGTCCAGAACAGTGGTTGTCTACCTGTGGAGATGCTGCGCCCCCATTTGAAATTATTTAGGGAACAAAAAATGAAGAAAGATCACTTCTTCACCCATTTTCTCTACATGCCCCATATTCTTCTGATTATCTTACATCCAAAGTTTGTCACATCAAAATCATGGAAGACACAAATTAAAGCCCTTTATGCATTAGCCTGTATATTCCAAAATTTTACTTTAGAAGAAAGGTATGTATTATTCTGTGGATATAATCTTTGATGAGGTATTGCATATAATAATATAACAAAATAAAAAAAGTAGACAAAGCTAACAAAATATTAGCAACCATTAAGAAAAGGATAGATAATAATACAGTATGTGTCATAATGTCACTGGAGAAATACATAATATGCCCCCATGTGCATGCAGTTTGGTCACCACTTCTCAAAAAAGATACATTAGAAGTGGGAAAGGTAGAGAGAAGAGCAATAAAAATGATTAGGCGAGGGGGGTACAGAACAGCCTCCATATGAGAAGAGATTTAAAAGATTGTGATTGTTCATCTTAGCAGAGAGGTGACTAAGGGGATGACAGAGGTCTATACAATCATGAATGGTGTGAGGAAAATGAATAAGGAAGATTTATACACCCCTTTACCTAGCACAAGAATCAAAGGTCACCCAGTGAAATGAATAGGCAGAAGGTTTCAAACCAACAAAAGTACCTCTTCACACAATGCACAATCAAACTGTAGAAGTTGTTGCCAGGGATGTTGTGAAGGTCAGAAGTAGAAATGGCTTCAGAAAAGAATTAGATAAGTTCATAAAGGGTTGCTCCATTAATGTTTATTAGTAGGAGCCTATCAAATTCACTGTCATGAAAAAGGTGTTGCTTACCATGAAATCTGGTCTTTATGTGCTTTTTACCTTATACTATATAGATTTCAAGGAGACCAGCATTTCTCAAACTGGGGTCTTGACCCAAAAAGGAGTTGCAGGAGGGTCACAAGATTATTTTAAAGGGATTTCAATATTGCCACCCTTACTTCTGCACTGCCTTCAGAGCTGGGCAACCAGAGAATGACTGCTATTGGCTGGAGACCCACCTCTGTAGGCAGCAGCACAGAAGTAAGGATGGGAATACCATATCACACCATCTTTATGCTTTCAGAGCTGGGCTCCCACCCAGCAGCTGCTGCTTTCCATTTGCACAGCTCTGAAAGTAGTGCTGCCGCCATTGTGCAGAAGAATAGCAATACCGCAACCCTCCCTACAATAATCTTGCAACCCTTCACTCCTCCCTACAACTCCTTTTTGGGTCAGGATCCTTAAAATTACAACACTGTGACATTTCAGATTTAAATAGCTGAAATAATGAAATTTACAATTTTAAAAACTCTTTGAAATTGACCAAAATGGGCCATGAATTGATAGGGCCTTATTTATTAGCCAACATGGTGAGAGAAGCAACCCCATGCTCTGAGTGTCCCTACACCTCTGACTGCCAGAGGCTGGGGTTGGATGACAGGAGATGATCATTTGATGTTTGTCCTATTATGTTTGTTCCTTCTGAAGCACCTGGCACCTCACTGTCAGAAGACAGGATACTAGATGGAGCATTGGTCTGACCCAGTATGACTGTTCTTATGTTCTAAAAATAAATCAGAGTATGCGGGGAAGGGAATCACAGAGTCTATGTTTTGCAGGAGAGAGAATCGCAGTCTCAGCAGAAATTTAATTGAATTCTGATCTTAATACAGAAACCTAATGCTACCATATATTTTTTTTTTTTTGGTGTCTGGGCTAAGGAGGAGAAAAGTCTTGTTTTTTAACCCAAATGCATTATCTTCTTTGTTTTGCTTTACTCTCTTTCCCATTCCCTCTGCTCATCTTGAATAGTGTATTGTTGTGAAGTTCATCATCTCTTCACAAGTCCCAAGTCTTGTGTATGTTATTTATAATTTCTCTGCCTCTCATTCATCCCTCTTCACGATTATTTTCCAGCCTTTCCTCGACCCCAGGATGAAATATTTTTCTGCATTGCATAAAAATGGGTTGTAATTTCTGTTGCAAATATCAAACTTAGCATTGGTATTTGTGATAAAAAATAGGTGATGGCAGGAAAGAAAGCAAGCGGAACAGCTGAGAAGGAGAAAGACTTGGATGAAGAAGCAAAAATAGAAGAAAGGGAGAAAGTTGCAAGCAAGAATGTGTAAAATGGGTGTATGAGGATGGGATAGAAGGAAGTTTATGACAATAAATAAATGGAGAAGCTAGTCATGCTGGAAAGTGTGTATTATGGAGAAAGGAGACTAAGAGATATAGTTGCTAATGGGTGTCATGGTAACCTGAGGATTTTCATCACGATGTTTACAAGGATGTTTTGTTTAGTTTATTGTGTTGTAGTGCTGTGATTCTTTCCCACTCACTCCATGGTGACTTCCAAGCAGCTTTCAAAGATTGTCATGGCTCTGATGTAGATTCTTCAAAGAGCTAGGAAGCTACATTTCATCAGTGGAAGGAGGAGGAGGAACTGACTCTCATTAATTCTTAGGGGGGCTACCAGGATGCCTGAGGAAATCTGAGATTCCATTCCTCCGCCTCCACTCTCCACTGTAGAATCCTATATATGGTGAGATTTATGTTTGAAACTTTGCATTTGTTTTTTCTAGAATTCTTTTTGATGTCTATGATGAAAGGATCTGCAGTTTTTTTTGAAGGATTTGAGGACTGGGGGGGGGAGGGAGAGGAGAATCCCATAGGGTGTTACATAGACTAGGAAGGAGTGAGTAGCGCAAGGAGGTTCTGGCAACATATCCAATGTCCACACTCCAAATTCTGCTGGCAGTAGGATACTTGGGTTCAGGAGTGCTGCTGGTACTGTAAGTGCTCACAAAGCATAGGTCTGGAAAGAGAAAGAGACCAAGGTTCAGTCCAAAGGAAGATGCAATTAACAATCACAGTTTAGAGTTGCATCTTGACCTATAAATGTGTTTCTTATATAGGTAGCCTCCTCAACTGCATAGTGTGTCTTAGTTTCTTGGCATGTGAGCTGTTCTCTCCACACTGTTGTTCCAAACAGCTGTAAAGGAAAGGGAGAAACACAGTTATGTCTATGACATGGCATAGAGAGATTGTCAGAGACATTGTTCAGGGTTTGGAGGAAGAGAAAAATAACTAATAAATAGGAATTAACTAAAATGATATTTCCTTACATAATAAAGTTCCACTTGTAAGGTCTGAGATATGCCAGGACTGTAGAAGCAAATACATTGTGTTCTATTGAATCTCCATTTCGTTTCAGTAAAGTATTAAGATCTGATAAAAGCATCAAAGTGAGACATGGGGAAATTCTAGTCTTTATATCTGAACATTCAGTGTTAATCTCTCTATTATAGGCAATGACTGATTACAATAATGAAAAGATGGTGTTAGCAATGTTGAAATACACACAAGAGAGCAGGAATCTATTCAAAATTCCATCATGATAAAACATTGTTGGAATTATCTAGTCAGGAAACCAGAGGCTAGCATTCTTCAGGGAAGGATTATTTCACATTGTCACAGTCTTGATTTCCCTTTGGAGAACTAACAGAAGACTCTAGCAGATAAATCAGCTCTGAGTTCTGGAGCACATTACTGCCAGTTAAAAGGGGCTACACTAAACAACAAAGGAAATGGGCTATATCTGGAAACAGAAAAGGTTCCTCTTTATGAGAAACCTTACATAGAAATATTATTCTTAATGGGTATACTTATGGCCCTACCAAATTTACACTCCATTTTGGTCAATTTCATGGTCAAAAAGCTTTACAAAATTGTAAATTTCATGATTTCAGCTATTTTAATCTGTAATTTCATAGTGTTCTAAGAGAGCAGCAGCTGCTGGCAGGCAGCCCAGCTCTGAAGGCATAAAGATGTTGTGACATGGTATTGCAACCCTTACTTCTGTGCTACTGCTTGCAGAGATGGGCCTTCAGTCAGCAGCTGTGAATCTCCAGCGGCTCAGTTCTGAAGGCAGCAGTGCAAACAGTAATCGTGACATGGTATGGTATTGCCACCATTTTTTCTGTGTTGTTGCTGGCAGGATGCTACCTTCTGAGCTGGGTCCCCAGCAAATAGCAGCCCCTCTCTGGCTGCCCAGCTCTGAAGGCAATGCAGAAGTAAGTGTGGAAATATGTGACCTCCTTATATAATCATACAATCAGGGCTGGCCTTACCATTAGGCAAACTGAGGCGGCCGCTTTAGGTGCCAGACTGTGTGTGTGGGGTGGAGGTGGGGGCAGTAGGGCCCAGAGTATAGAAAATTGTGTCTGCTGCTGGTGCATATGTATTCTCTCTGCTCTAGATGCACAGAGATGGTGGAGTGCCATGAGAGGAGTAGAACAGGAAGAAGGCAGAATTGAGACTTTTCAAAGTTTTGGCCCAAGCGAGCGGGCATGGGGGCATCATTTGAGCTCCCCACCTCAGGTACCAAAATGTTGTGGGCTGGCCCTGCATACGACCCCCCTACCCTCGCAACTCCCTTTTGGGTCAGGACTCCCAGTTTGAGGAATGCTGGTTTCTTCCATGAAATCTATATAGTATAGGATAAAAAGCACACAAAAAACCAGATTTCATGGTATGTGATATGTTTTTATGGCCATGAATTTGGTAGGCTCCTAGGTAGACCACATTACACAACATTCAGGGATCATGCTACAATCTGCTTATTTTGTAGTGAGACTTTTTTCAGGCCTTTGGTTGTCTGACATGTTTTTGGTCAAACACCAGTTAGTAGGCTCAGTGCTGGTGTCCCTTGTGCTTTTCAAGGTAATCACCCTCTTCAGATGCAGACTAGTCCTCCATAGGTCTTCTGTACCACCACTGGGAATAGAAGAGCGCAGTTTTCTGGAATGAAGGATTGTTTAGTGCAGTGGTTCTCAATTGATTTACCACTGTGGGACACATACACAGCTCTCTGTGTGTTATGTGGACTGTATCCAAACAATATATATATTACCTGAATGGCCCTGAAGATGTCACATGGTCTGCAGCTGTGTGCTGATTGGGCTACAGGCAGCCTGCGGGCTGAGAACCACTGGTCTAGTGAATAAGGCACTGAACTTGGATTCAGACTCTTGAGCTGAGCTCAGTTCCTTGCTCAGCTACAGACTTTCTGTGTGATCTTGGGAAAGTCAATTGTTCCATCTTGTTCCATAAACCTAGAATAAAATCCATAGGCACCAATTCTGTGCCAGAGCTGGAGCACCCTCAGGGTATGTCTACACTACAAAGTTAATTCGAACTAACAGCCATTAGTTCCGAATTAACTTTCATAGCGTCTATACATACAAACCGCTAGTTCGAACTTAATTCGAACTAGCGGAGCACTTAATTTCGAACTAGGAAAACCTCTTTCTACGAGGACTAACGCCTAGTTCGAATTAAGTAGTTCCAATTAAGGGCTGTGTAGCCACTTAATTCGAACTAGTTGGAGGCTAGCTCTTCCCAGCTTGCCCTGGTGGCCACTCTGGGCCAAGCCAGGAAAACTCTTCTGCCCCCATCCCGGCCCCGGAGCCCTTAAAGGGGCATGTTCTGGCTACACTGCTTGTGCCAGTTGCAAGCCTGCCAGCACCCAGCCAGCAGACCCTGCACCTGGCACAAGATGAGCCAGCCACCCGCTGCCACCCAGCCCTCCCCCTCTTCCTAGGACCAGGCTGGCGGCTCACAGGAGCCTGCCCGGGGCCGCAAGAGGTGGGCGCCCGCCTGGTCTAGTGCGGAGATCGTGGACCTCATCGAGGTTTGGGGGGAAGCCTCCAACATCCACGATCTCCGCACTAGCCACAGGAACGCAGCAATCTACAGCCGCATGGCTGCCAGCCTGGCCACCAGAGGCCACATGCGGACCCGGGAGCAGGTCCACTGCAAGGTCAAGGACCTGCGGCAGTCCTAAGTCAGGGCCTCCCAGCCAGGGGCCGACCCGGACTTTGAGGCCCTGGACCGCATCCTGGGGGCTCATGCCGTCCATGCCCCCAGGTGGTGATCGACCCCGGGGCAGAGGGACCCATCCCTGACACCGAGGAGGAGGACGCCGAGAGCCAGGAGCCTGCAGGGAGCCTGCCCAGGACCCAGGACCCCGGACCCCCGAGGCATCCCACAGAGCACATTGGCTGTGTCGTCTGAGGCCGAGGAGGGCTCCACATGTGAGTGCCATCATGCTCCCCTTATGTGTACGGAGGGATGGGGGGAGACGGAGCCCAGGGACCGTGTGCCTGGGCCTTGCCCCCCATGGAGCAGCAGCTGAGTGTCATTCGGGGCCCTGGCCTGTTCCCCACACGCCGACCTTGCCTTGCAGAGGGGGGCTGGGTTTCACCCACTGTGTCCCCAGGGAGAACTGACCACTGCTCTTGTTTCACCACAGCCGCAGCACCTGGGACTGCAAGGCGCACCACCCCACCTGCTACAGCCACCCGCTCCCGAGCCAGCAGGCGCACCCGCAACCTCAAGGACTACCAGCGGCGGCACCTGCGGCTACTGGAGCACCAGCTCCGCACCCAGGACCACTGGGTCCGGGAGGACCTGCGGCTGCGGCAGCGGAGCTTGGAGGCGCTGGAGGAGCAGGGCCATGCCCTCAGAGGCCACCTCCAGACTCTGGTGGACAGGTTCCTGCCTCCTCCTGCTCCGGCCCTGCGGCCGCCCCAGCTCTCGCTCCTCCTCCCACCCCTGCTCCCCCTCCCACTTCCTCCGCATCCCCATCCCGCCTGCCCCACCCTCCACACCCACTCCCCCGACGCCCCCGCACCCGCAGTGCTGCGAGACAGGAGAGCCAGCAGGACCTCCAACCCTGAGCTTTCCCTTCCCTTCCTCCCCTGCCTTCCCCTTCTAGCTCCCTCCTCCCAGGATTCCCCCTCCCTTCTCCCATCCTAATTCCTCCCTCTCCCCACCCCAGTTATGTAAAATAAAAAGAGATTGTTGTTTTCAAAACAGGTGTCTTTATTTAACATTAGGAAGGGGGGTTAGGAAGGGGATAGGGGAACGAGGGGAGGGTGGAAGAAGGCCCCAATGGGGCATGCAGGGAGAGTTCAGTCCTCCTCCTCCACCTGGAAGCTCTCCCGCAGGGCTTCCCAGATCTGGACAGCCCCCCGCTGGGCCTCCCGGATGGCGGCGGTGCGGGGCTGAGCATAGTGGCCAGCCATGCGCTCAGCCTCAGCCATCCAGGCTGGCAGGAAAGCCTCCCCCTTCCGCTCGCACAAATTGTGCAGCACACAACATGCTGCCACCATGGGAGGGATATTGTGCTCGGTGAGGTCGAGGAAGGTGAGGAGGCACCTAAACGGTCCGTTCAATCGTCCGAAGGCCCTCTCGACCACAATGCAGGACCTGGTGAGCCTGGAATTGAAGGCCTGGTGGGAGGGCTTGAGGTGCCCCATGTACGGCTTCATCAGCCAGGGCTGTAGGGGGTAGGCCGCATCCCCCACCAGGCAGACGGGCATGTCCACGTCCCCGACCCTGATGTGGCGGTCAGGGAAGACGGTCCCGGCATGCCTCTGGCACATGGAGGAGTTGCAGAACACCCTGGTGTCGTGTGCCTTGCTGGACCAGCCCACATTGATGTCCGTGAACTGGCCCCAGTGGTCAGACACGGCCTGCAGGAGCACAGAGAAGTACCCCTTCCTGTTGATATACTGGGAGGCCTGGTGTTCCGGGGCACGGATGGGGATGTGCATCCCGTCGATGGCCCCCCCGCAGTTGGGAAGCCGAGGGCGCCGAACCCCCGGATGACAGCGTCCAGGTCAGTGAGGCGGACCACCCTGCAGAGCAGCACCTGGTTGATGGCCTTGACCATCTGCAGAGAGACACAGCAAACCGCGAATCACTGGGGTGCCTGGGTGGCTGGGAGTGTTCGTTCCCTGGCACTGCCCTGCGCCCCACTCCTGGAAGCAACCCCTGCTGTGATCCTGGCTGCTGTGGGCAGCGTGTAGTACGGCCGGGACAAACTGAACCCTCCCGTGCAGGGCACTGTCGCCTCCTCCCCTGCCTCCGTTTTCCTTGGGGCGGCCTATTCCCTCCTTGCAGCCGCCCTCCCCCCCGGCCCAGTGGCCGGTGAGTGCCTGCATGAGCACTGCTCGACGGTGGATCTCCCCACGCTGAACTGGTTCCCGACGGATCGGTAGCTGTCCGGCGTGGAGAGCTTCCAGAGGGCGATGGCCACACGCTTCTGGAGGGGGATGGCGGGCCTCATGCGAGTGTCCCATCGCTGCAGAGCAGGGGCGAGCCACGCGCAGAGCTCCAGGAAGGTGTCCTTCTTCATCCTGAAGTTCTGGGTCCACTGTCTGTCTCCCCAGCGCTCCAGGACGATGCGGTCCCATCAGTCGCTGCTGGTGTCCAGACACCAGATGCGGCGGGGCACGCTGGCATCCGGGCGGTGCTGCAGCTCCTCCACGGCCCTCAGGGAGGCCAGGTGGAGAGGCAGGGGCTGACGTGCACCAGATGGTGCCAGACAGCCTCCAGTCATTGCTGACAGGCTTGCAGCAACAAGTCCAAGAACTGCACCAGAATGCCCAGGGTGAGCTCTGGCTCCATGTTGCCAACTGCGGCGGCGTCCCCAATGGGAACCACTGACACAGGCAGGTGCAGAGGAAAATGCTTTGCTGTCCCTCGGCGAGGTAGGCAAGCAACCGGAAAAGCTGAGAACCGGCTGTCCAGGGGGGTCCCTTTAAGCACGAGCCTCAGATAGCCTCAGACAGCAGCTACACAAAGCAACTACTGATCTGATGCCCTGCTGGAACCGGTTTCAGCTGCCCTTAAATGCGACCCAGCGTCCAATCAGTGTGGACGCGCTAGTTCGAATTAGTTTTTAAGTCTAGATGCGCTAATTCGAATTAGTTAGTTCGAACTAAGTTAGTTCGAATTAGTGCTGTAGTGTAGACATACCCTCAGGGAAAAATTAGTGGGTGCTGAGCATCCACCGGGAGCCAAGCTCCCCCCCTCTGTCTCCCGCACTCCCATGCCTCATGCCCACTGGTGGCCTCATGGACCAACTCCTCACCCACCCTCCCGCCACATATGAACATATGTGTTTTATTGACTCTGACATTTATGCACCGTCCTAACACTTATGTGTAACAGAAAAGGTTTGTTTCTCACAGATTATGAGTTGGTAACATTACTTTTAGTAACACATTACAAATTCTGCATGCAGGGGCGGCCCGTCCATATAGGCGAACTAGGCGGTCGCCTAGGGCACCAAGTTAAATGGGGCGCCAAATGGTGGCGCATTATCATTGAGGGATTTGGAGGTGGGGGCGCCAATTGCACGGTTCACCTAGGGCACCAGTTGCTGGCAGCTAGTCTAGGTCCGCCCCTGTCTGCATGTATACCCCAACAGGGCTGGCCCACAACATTTTGGCACCTGAGGTGGGGAGCTCAAATGATGCTCCCATGCCCCCTCACTTGGGCCAAAACTTTGAAAGTTCTCTTGTGCCTTCCTTCCTCCAGCACAGCACTCTACCATCTCTGTGCATCTAGAGGAGAGAGAATACATAAGCACCAGCAGCAGACACAATTTTCTATACTCTGGGTCCTAGTGGCGCCCCCTCCACAGTCTGGCACCTATGGCGGTTGCCTCAGTTTGCCTCATGGTAGGGGCGGTCCTGTACTCCCGGGCAGAATTATGTCCACAGATAAAAAATACCACACTGCATTAATATCTTCCTAACTTTACTCTTTCAATTGATTAATTAGCTCAGGCCTAGCTTGTAACCTTACCGCAGTTAACATAATTATTTCTACCATATAGAAATTTTTTCCCCTCCGCTACTCCTTTTTTATGGGTTGAAGTGAATTCAGTTGGACAGCTTATGAAATAAGACAATGATTCAGGAAAATATCTTCATGCCAGCGAGCACTAAAGCACATGTTTTAAGTACCATTGAAGCCTAAAGTTAAGCATGTGCTTAAGTGCTGTCCCACATGGGCATGGCCTTAAGTGCTAGGGTGCTACTCAGAACAGGTAAGGGTCCCAAGACCCTAATCCTGCAAGTTGTTTTGGACAACCTATGCAGCTCCATTAACTTCTGTGGGGTCTCCATGTGTACACAGAAGCCCACACAGAAAAGGAGCAGGGTCCTCAGACAAAAGTATTCTGCAACACTTCTAAGTGCTGAACTTCAGTGGCAGTTCTAGTCACGAAAGGCTTGTGGGACAAGGCCCAGACTTGAACAACTGGTAATCAGCTGCACCCTAATTACAGACCAATGTATAGACTATTTGTCCTCCAGACATGCTTGAACATGTGGTATATTAAGTCCTTGTTTTGTTTTAACAAAATATCAAGTAAGACGACTAACAGCATTTTAAAAGGAAGCAGTTTCCTTTTCTGCATCATATCTCTCCCTCAGTTAACTTAGCTAAAAGCAGGAAAGAGCTTCTGTTCTTTCACTGCAGCCATGACAACCTGCTCGAATTTGACCCGATAGACTCCCATTAGGTTTTTCTCCTTTTTGTAAAAAATGTCACAATGCATAACTTCACAGTAGTCCTTATCTACCGGGGAAAACCCCTCTCTAGTCTTACTTACAAGTAATAATTCAGGGAGTCAATTAA
This sequence comes from Rafetus swinhoei, assembly GCA_019425775.1. NCBI lineage: Eukaryota > Metazoa > Chordata > Testudines > Trionychidae > Rafetus > Rafetus swinhoei. The sequence goes on from CM033424.1 coordinate 211,026,608, forward strand.
CTTTTTTAAGGCCTAGAGCAGCAAGACAACAGAAAAGCAAATGCATGTTGAACTCTTCCTTTTAAAAAGGGGCTATTCCCTTTATAAAAGTTCAGAGCATTTTCCTGGTTTCCAAAGAGAGGCATGATTGTCAGGGATACCAAAACTATCCTACATTTATATCTCCTCTTCAGAGTAGTGATGGTTTGTGGGCAACCACTCAGAACTATTTTTTTTTTTGCATCTAATGACAATTCATAAACTTCTGTCTTCTAACTGGACTAACCCTGAATACAGATGATATAGGACAGTGAGGGGAATTTTGCCTTCAGAATCAGGCTCGTCATACTTAACAATTGTCTTGTATTACTCAGATTTCACACAGAATAAAGCCTTTACCTATGCCACATAAAAAGAATGGAAAATATTGTTTTAGTTTCTAAATACATCTGGATTTTAGAAAGAAATGTGTGCATCCGAATTGTCAACTAAGAATTTCTGTTTGAATTGATCAGTGTAGTATCTTGCCAACTTATAGCTGAGACATGTAAAACATCATCTTTTCAGTGGAGATTACTAAAGAGAGAGAGGAACTTAGCATTTTATATAAATCAGAAAAGAAATAGGAGTAGAAAGCTGGAGGTTGTGTCAGTTTCCAAAATTCCTACTTTTGTCAGTTTCCAAAATGCCCTGCATTTTTTATAGGTAGAGAGTAATAACTTGCAATAAACATTTATATTCACACTTTATATTACTTTGTCAGATGATCAGGTTTTTATGTGAAGAAAGTATCCCTTGCACATTGACTTTACCTGGTATATAGTTGTGGTACTTGTGCTATAGGGATTAATATGCATTTGTGGCAGAATCCCAAAACTGCTGAAATATTATCAAAATGATAGAAAAGTTATCCAAACAATGAGGGTATTTTTTCTTCATCTTAACAAGTGTCTTATGCTTAAAAATATGCCAAACTACTTTGTGGGTATATTTTTGACTCATCCTGATAGCTAACACATTGCTGAAATGTCATCATTCATTCAATCATTCATTCATGCAGTATCTGCTCAAGGCAGTGAATATTCTAATTGAAAAAAGGTTTTATTTGAACAGAGAGTGGGTAACTGATCCAAGAATAAGAGAGTTCTTTACATTTTTAACATCCTACCATCTTATCATACTAGTGTGTCACTTATATGATGTGTCATGGAGAGCCATCAATGTAGAGTATTTCCTACTATAAATAAAAATCGGCTAAAGTTTATTATCTGGCTGAAATATTCCATCTTTGAAAAGAAAAAATAACTCAGTTCAATATTTGAGACTGAATTTCAAAGCTGCACATTTCATCAGAAGGGAATAATGCAGCTTCTTTCCTCAGTGATAAGTCATGTACATTTTACGACAAGATGTCATTGTCATAGTTATAGCCCAGCTAACTAAAATTGTTCAATACAGTGTTGAAAAAGATGATGAGTAAAGTGGAAAACATTCTCTGAAAGACATTTTTCAGTCACATAGCTATGAACATTTCACAGACATGATCAGGGGCTCAGCAGACTGTTATAGCGATTAAGTGAGACAAGAACAATGGGTAGCTACCATGGTGGTAGGGTTCAGAGGATGACTACTTCAAAGACTAGTTTACAGTATGTGGAATAATCAGAAATGAAGGGAAATTTATATTCCAAAAAAAGTGTAGTGAGTATCTGCATAACCAAAATGGCACATAAAAGCAGTACAGAATAATTATGTTGGCTCTAAACTGTTAAAATGTGTCTGGAAATGAAAATGTACACAGCATGTCTCACACCATCATTACTGATGATGGCTCAAATTCACGATAGAATCACAGAATCATAGGACTGGAAGAAAGTTTGAGAGGTCATCCAGAGTAGTCCTCTGCACTCATGGCCAGATTAAGCCCCGTCTATACAACCCTGACTGGTGTTTGTCTAATCTGCTTTTAAAAAATTCTCCCCTTTCAGTCGTCTCTTTTCCAGAATAAACAATCCCATTTCTTTCAGTCTTCCCTCATAGGTCATGTTTTCTAGACCTTTAATAATTTTTGTTGCTCTTCTCTGGACTTTTTCCAATTTGTCCACATCTTTCCTGAAATGTGGCTTGCAGAACTGGACACAACACTGAACTGGCCTCCAGTTGAAGCCTAATCAGTGTGGGGTAGAGTGGAAGAATTACTTCTTGTGCTTTGTTTATAACACTCCTGTTAATACATTCCACAGTGATGTTCTTTTTTTTTTTGCAACAATGTTGTGCAGTTGACTGATATATAGCTTGTAATCCACTATTATTGTAGATCCCTTTCTGCAATATTCCTTCCTACAATCTTTTGTACATGTGTGCAATTGATTGTTCCTTCCTAAGCAGAATACTTTGCATTTGTCTTTATTGATTTGAACCCCCCCCCATCATTTTTCCAAATAGTCTAGCAGCACCTTAAAGACTAACAAAACTTGTAAATGGTATCATGAGCATTCATGGGCACAACCCACTTCTTCAGTTGACTGGAGTATTAAAAGTCCAGATCCAAGAATAAATAAGGGAAGGCAGGGGGGAAAAAGGGGAGGGGGAGAGAAAAAAAGAGAAAAAAAGGTGACTTAGATTGTTCAAGTCACAAGAAGCTGATAAGAACAATTTACACCGCTATAAGTACCCATTGTTTGATTGGTTGTTATCCAGAAAAATCTTGATCTTAAACTGAACTGGCTTTCAGGCCCATCCCCAAATCCACTTCTGTCATCAGGAGCTATTAAGCCTTCCCCAAGGACTAGGATAGACAGTTGAGGTAAACTAACAAGGTTTATTAAACAGTTTCAAACAAGGTAAGTATAACTCTGAAGTAGAATAAAACAAAACCCCACTAAATGGAATAGAACAAAGGTAGCTTGACTGCAAATCAAGGTAAGTAATAGGTAAGGGCCCAGGTAACCCGGAGGAATGTCACAGGGACTGTACCATCTCTCGCAGCTGTGGGACCCTCAAGGTGGCGCCTTGATGCCGGACTCAATCTCAGACATCTGGAACAGCAAGATCAGAACAGCTGGATCCTCCTTTAGCTAGGTCTGCTCGGCCTAACAAACCTCTTTTCCCTACGCCATCATGGGTGTAAGTGAGTCCGGACTGGAGTGACAGATGGATTTCACTTCTTGCATGCAAGTATATTACCTCCCACAACACTAAACCTACAATGCGTGGTACTGGCGTACCCATCTCAATGACTCCTGAATCTGCCACTCAGATGGGCAGTCCCGAGCAGTGCCTGAGGCAGCCCTTAAATAACCTGCTGTTGCAAGGCAGATTATGATCACAAGTCTGCTATCACAGGGCAAACTTAGGTCCCCTGACACTTTGTTTCCCACCAAAACACAGAAAAGGGCGGGAAAAGGAGAGAGAAGAAGGGGAGCCAAAATGGAGTCCTAGCTGTTGTCTGTACTCACAACATGGTGCCCATGCCCAAAATGACGTCTCAGAGAATTTAACCCTACAGGTTGGTTAAGTCATTAGGATGTGGAAGGTAGTATGCGAGCCAGCCAATGTCTTTATTCATTCCAGTTTGTCTAGGTCATTTTGAATTACTAACCTATCCTCCAAAGCACTTGCAAACCCTTCCAGAGTGGTATCATCTGAAAACTTTATAAATGTACTCTCTATGCCATTTTTTAAATCATTGATGAAGATATTGAATAGAACAAGATCCAAAACTGATCCCTGTGGACTCCCCATTGTTATACTTTTCCAGCATGCCTGTGAACCATTGATAACTATTCTCTGGGAATAGTTATCTAACCATTTATGCAGCCACCTTATAGTAGCTCCATTTAGACTGTATTTCCCTAGTTTGCTAATGAAAATGTCATGTAAGACTGTATCAAAAGCCTTACTAAAGTCTAGATATATCACATGTACCACTATCCCCACATCCAAAAGGCTTGTTATCCTGTGAAAGAAAGCTATCAGGTTGGTCTGACATGATTTGTTCTTGAGAAATGCATGCTGACTATTATTTATCATCTTATCTTCTAAATGTTCGCAAACCGATTCCTTAATTATTTGCTCCATTAACTTTCTTGGTACAGAAATTAAGTTGACTGAGCTGTAATGCCCTGGGTTGTCCTTATTTCCCTATTTTATAGAAGGCACTATATTTGCCCTTTTCCAGTCTTTTTAAGATAACAGCTAATGGCTCAGATATCTCCTCAGTCAGCTCCTTGAGTATTGCAGGATGTATTTCATCAGATCCAGGTGACTTGAAGACATCTAACTTGTCTAAATAAACTTTAACTTGTTCGTTCCCTATTTTAGCTTCTGAACCTACCCAATTTTCACTGGCATTCACTATATTAGCATCCAATTGCCACGAACCTTCTTGGTGAAAACTAAAAAAAAGAAGTCATGAAGCACCTGTCATTTCCACATTTTCTGTTTTTGTTTTCTCCTTTTCACTGAGCAAGGGCCTACCCTGTCCTTTGTCTTCCTTTTGCTTCTAATGTATTTATAGAATGTTTTCTAGTTACCCTTTATGTCTTTAACTAGTTTGAGCTCATTTTGTGCCTGGCCTCTCTCATTTTGCCCCTACATTGTTATGTTATTTGTTTATATTCATCCTTAGTAATTTGACCTGGTTTTCTCTTTTAGTAGGACTCTTTTTTGATTTTTAGATCATTCAGGATTTCCTGGTTAAGCCAGAGTGGCCTCTTTCCAGACAACCCATCTTTCCTATGCAGTGGAATAGTTTGCTGTTGTGCCCTTAATAATGTCTATTTGAAAAACTGCCAAATTTCTATATCAAAATTTGTGATTGTTCTGAATCAAAATTAAATCATCCCTCCCCAACATTTCCTGTACACCAGAAATCCTGAAAAAATTGTTTTAGAAACCCAACATATTGTGTTGCCTACAGGAAACATGCTCCTTGGGAAACCAGCAGCTGCTGACAGAAATTGACATGTAAAGGAAATTGTGACAGTTTTACAGTTGCTCTGTAGAGTCCACATGGTGGGACTGCTTTAGACAGGGTTGTGGACTTTGGAAGCCTAGACTTTATAACAGCTTGCTAGGAAATCAGGCAAGGAACTCTGACAGGCAGGGTACTGTCAGAATCCTACCTAAAATATGATAAAAATTAATTGAATCTAAGATGTTTCAATTAAATACTTCAGGTTCGATGAATTGGTATTCCCTTCTGTCAGAAGTTTCCCAGCCAGGTCTTATCATTATATGCAATATACTGACATTCTGTGGAATAAGTCTGTTTTTCTTAAAGGTGATTGTCAGCTTTATTTTATAAGTATTTAGATTTGCAGTTTGGAAGGGTCTTTCTCTTCCTACAACATCCGTTCTCTTTGTCTTAAGTTATCCTGGATATTCTTTATACTGTTACTGATGAGTTTCTTTGTATTGCTAATTTTGGAACACCACTGAAATTTTAAAAATAAATGTAATCTTCATAGCATTTCATTTTATAGTTAGTGGACTATCTACATTAATACAGAATTTCCAAATAGTTAAATCAATAAAGATACCAGAAAAAAATAAAAATTCAGAAGCTAAATTGCCTTCTAAGTTGGTTAAAAGACTTTTCTTTGCTATGCACAATTTTTTTTAAAAATCACCACAGGAAGCTTTAGTATCCTATCAATATGCCAATCTGTTCATAAGAGAATAGATCCCCTTACTTGGGAATATAAAATCCTTTTTGGAACTATGTACTATCCTAGTCAGATGTAATTTTTCACTGGATTCTAACCACCTTGAATTCAGCTGTCATAGCAAGAGATTAGTATACAAGATTTCCTGAATACTAAGTACTGATCACCAATTCTAGTGATATAAATACAAAACACTGTTCACAGGAGTGCTTGCAATCTTCTGAAATTGTTTAAATGTTGTTTGGAAGCATACATGCGCAACGTGGTTACTTATCTGTCAGTCACTAACTGGTTTTATGTTGCAGTCTGAAGAGTTGGCTTTTGATCTAAGTCTTTGCTGAGGTAGGAATGTTCAGGGTAGGTATACACAGCAGAGATTTTATCCTGGCATTACTATGGCCCCTTAGCTATGATGGCACAACCCTGCAATGTAGATGCAGCCTACACCGATGAAAGGGGTTTTTCCATTGGCACAGGAACACCACCTCCTGAAGCAATGGTAGATGGATGAATTCTTTCAGTGTCCTAGCCACACCTTCACAAATGGCTCTGGCATTCAGGGTAATTATTTTTCACAACCCTGACCAAAGTAGCCCCATCCACCTAAATTTTAAATGTAGACTAGTCCTTAGTCAGTTACCATTTTTTTGTTAGAAAAAGGGTCTATAGAAATGCATGAGAATTTGCTATTCAGGATCTCAAGCCTTAGCCATTTGCATATATCCAATATCAAGCACATACTCTCTTCAGATTCTCAGACCAAATCCATCATGGTAATCTTGTCTTTCCCTCCTGTAGCAGTGGCAAACCATAGATGGATAGGCCAATACAGTACTGCTACCCCTTTGGGGCAAGCAGTAGCCAATATCTGCTGCCTTAGGGATTGTTTCTGTGAAGAGAAGACAGCAGTATAATTGATATATAAGGAAAGTACACACGGTCTTTTTCACTGAATGTAATAAAAATAAAGAGCAAGCAGTTTCCTGGCTCAGAAAATTCCCAAAACTAGCACTCCAGTGAGCTCTGTGCCTAGGGTCTCTGTTCCTCTGCTTCCACCACTTCCTCTCACGGTCACACTGACAGCTCCTTCATCTGGCTTTCCGCCTCCAACACACAGAACTTGCAACACACATACCAGCTCCATCCCATGGCTTAACTTTTACCTGCTATGCAGCCTATGAGATTGGGCAGTCATAATATCTGCTGCTCTTTTATTTTTAATACAGGCTGTACCACCTACACTGTCACTCTCTGGTCCGGCAACATCTGTGGTCCAGCAGGACCCGGGATGTTCCTGGACCAGAGAGACCTGGCTGGGAGCTTGGTGGCAGAGGGGGGCCAGTGGCTGGCAGCAGGTAGCCATGCTAGGCAGGAACCAGATGGCAGAGAGGATGGCGGCAGTGGGCTAGGATCCAACCGCCTGGCCAGGGCAAGGGCCAGAGCTGTTGGTGGCAGTGGGGTTGGGACTGGTGTCTGGCAGCTTGGCTGGGAATTGAGCCAGAGCCACCAATGGCAGTAGGGCTGGCATCTGACAGGGGCCAGAGCTGCCAGTGGCAGCAGCCTTGCCGGAATCAGGGCTAGAGCCGCACGTGACAGAAGCCCAGCCGAGGCCAGAGCCACAGCCACCGGTGGTAACAACCTGGCCAGGGATGGGGCTGGATCCAAAGGGCCTCCAGTGTTAGGCAACTAGAACTGGCAATAGGGGTGCCGGAAGCAGAGTCAGCGGCAAGGAGGAGTGGCGGGATGGGAGCCAATGACAGGGTACCTCCCCAGTTCTGGGAAAATCCCTTGTTCAGGACCAGTCAGGTCCCAAGGGCACCAGATCAGGGAGGTCCAACCTGTACTTAGTGGGGCTCTGTTTAAAAGTGCTTGGCACAGCCACTGGCTTTTCCAAGGACTGTGATTGTCTTTGGTACCCAAGAGTGGTCAGCTGGCAGCCACTGGCACCTTTCGGCATAACATTACCATTGGTGGGAGGTGGGAGCTCAGCTGTTTGATTTGAATCTGTACAGCATGCCATGAAACCTGGCATGTTTGGGATTTCCTATGTTTCAGTGTGTGGAGAAAAAGATGCCAGAGCTGGTGGATGATCACTAAGAACATTGGCCCACTGACCATTTTTCTTGGTGATGTGAGTTATGCACTGGTGCCTGCTACTGGTGCAGCAGTGGCCAGCAAGAGCTTTACACTCACTATGCAGAGGACTAAATGAATAAATGAATGATAATTTTGCTCTGGACCTATTAAACTATCCCCTGTATGTTGCCTAGTTACAGTGCTCTGAGTGTAGGATCTGACCCTATGGCTTCTACTTATGAGTAAGTTTTTTTGGTTCTGTTATTATGGTGTTGCTTGACCCGCCTAACAACTGGTACATGAGTGTGTTCTTTGTGCCTGAAGAAGCAAGAGGAAGTCAAATCATCAAAAGGAATTGGTGCATTTTCTATGGACTTTTTATTTAATTCATAATGTGATAAAATATGAAAAGCTCAAACCTGGCTGTTTAAACAGCATGACTGAATATCATCCTGTTCTATTATTCCTTCGGTGTAAAGCAGCTATCCTGTCAGTTAAGAATGTTTAGAGAATTAATTCTTTAGTAATTATTACAGTTGCTTGAATCCTCCATAAGACAGTGTTTATGAAAGGTTGAATTTTAAAAGGCTATCTGTGTTTGTGTCCCTTTTAATATCCCGTTTGCAAATGTTTGTGCAAACACGTTTCTGATCACAGTGTGTTGTTAGGGGGTGGGTCTTTTTCATGAATAATACTCATTTTTGCCTATGGAAAATGGGATTTGCCTGTAAATAAGAATATTTGTTAATTACTATTCATATTCATGTGGTTCATCCAGATAAATGATGCAAAAGTTATGTAGTCCACGTTTCACCTTAAATAGATTAACCCAGTAACTCTAAGATAAAGAATTTCCTAATGCTAACAGAAAGTGCACTTCCTATGAACTATGATGCTTGTCAGTAACAGCAAAAACCTCTCTTTCTCATTGGCAAAGAGCAATAAAAATAGAGGGGGAAAAATCCACCTTGGTATCTTATTACTCTCATGAGCATAATTCTAACATCACAGAAAAGAGTCACATAAAAATAATGATGAATGGTAATAATATAGTAACAATTATGTTAGCCATAATTATGTTATAGAATCATAGAATCACAGAAATATGGGGCTTGGAGGGACCTTGAAATGTCATGAATTCCAGGGCCCTGTACTGAGGAAGGACCAAGTAAACCTACTTGCTGGGGTGTTTATAGATGCTGAAACTAGGGGTGTGGGAGGTGCTGCAACACCTCCTGGCTTGAGTGGTTTCCATCATATACAGGATTTAGTTTGGGTCAGTGGCTCTCAGCACCCCCACTGTACAAATTGTTCCAGCCCCCCTGCAGCTGTTTGTCCAACCTGCTCCTGAAAACTTCCAACGATGCAGATTCCATAATCTCCCCTGGAGATCTATTCCAGAATTTAACTACCCTTATAATTAGAAAGTTTTCCCTAATATCTAACCTAAATCTTTCCTGCTGAAGATTAAGCCCATTACTAATTGTCTGCTTCAGAGGTCATGGAAAACAACGGATCACTGTCCTCTTTATGAGAGCACTTAACATATTAGAAGATTGTTACCAGATTCTACCTTCTAGTCTTGTCTTTTCTTGAGACTTCACCAGTTTTTTAACCTTTTAAAATCATTTATCACTTCATAGCTCTCCTCTGGATTCGCTTTAATTTGTTCCCATCTTTCCTAAAGCGAGGCAGCCAGAACTGGACACAATACTCCATCTCAGACCTCATCAGTGCTAAGTAGAGTGGGACAATGACCTCATATGTTTTACACACTTCCTGTGAATGCACCCTGCAATAATATTAGTGTTTTTTCACAGCTGCATCATATTGTTGACTCATATTACTGTGATTCACCTTAACGAACAGATTCTTTTCAGCAGCACTATCATCTGCCCAGTTATTCCCAGTTATTTGATTTTTCCTTCTTAAGTGAAGCACTTTGAACTTGTCTTTATTGAATTTCCTCTTACTGAGTTCAGACCAATTCTCTAACTTATCAAGGTTGTTTTGGAGTCTAATCCTGTCCTCTAAAGTGCTAGCAATTCTGCCTATCATGATGTAATTGCACATTTTATAACTTAAGTATACTCTTTACTCCATTATCTAAGTCAATAATGAAAATAGTGAAAAGTAATGGACCTGTGACCTACCCCCTGTTGGATTCTACTAGATATGTCACCCCAGTTTGACAGTGAACCATTGTAACTACTGTTTGACAACAGTTTTTCAACCAGTTGTACACCCACATTATAGTGATTTCATGTAGACCACATTTTTCTAGTTTTCTAATGAGAGTTTCACATGGTACTATTTCAAGAAACATACAAGAATCAAGATATATCACAGCTACTGCTTCTCACCTATTCACTAGGCCATGTTAACAGTCAAATTGTAATAATGGTGAAACAAAGTCCAGGAAGCAATTTTTTAACACTTAAAAATTAAAGCATATACATCGTATTAACATCCATTGGGCAATGTAACTCTAAATGTGATGAATCATATTTCCCATGATTAGCTACTTCACTGGACAAGAGAGAATGGTGTGAGCATAGGGAGATGGATTAGTGAGTCCTCAGCATAAACATTGTAGTTGAAGCTATTGGAGTGGAGGCAGTCATCTACCGATCAAGTGTAAAGGTGGGAAAGAACAGGACTGGTAACACTCAGAACAGAAAGACAAGTCAAGAGATAGGCCCCAACAGTAATAACTTATGCTGGATTGAGAACCAAATGAGACAAGTATGTCGCTTTAGGAATTAGTGTGCCTACCCTCCAGGAATTATAAATTAATCTTTAATTACAATTATGTCATGTGATGAAAACTCTGGGAATACACCCAATTAAAATGTGCAACCCTATTAGGAATGTAGATCCATACACTAGTATCCTGATAGAAGGCGATTTAAGCTTCACAACAGAACAATATGTTAAACAGCAAGATTCTAAGAATCTTAAAAACAAAAGTAAACCCAAAATTTATATTTACATTAAATTTATATTAAAATTTATATTAAAATTATAATTTATATTAAAATTTGTATTTACAGCTGTATAATTTATATAGTACGGTAGCTGTGATGAAGCTAAAAAACTGGCTAATACTTTTTGTCATTAATTTCATACTTCTGGAACATTGCCAGCTTATGGATAAATAATAGAGATAACGAACACAGCTTCCTCTTTCCCTGGCCCCTGAAGAGTCCAGTCCTATTCCATATAAATCAAGACTCTGCTCCTATTGAATTATATGAGAAAAGTATAGTGGTTTAGCAGGTATTAATGCTTGTAGAATTCATAGAATGAGAAAAGGAATGAGCCTACTAACCAGGTTGATATGTATAAAGTACAAACATGATTTTAACATCTGACATTTTTTACCTCATAGAAATCTTTTCTAACAACAGACTTTTGATTCGTGAATCTATCATTCTTCAGTCATCAGTAGGTAACAATCCAGAGAAGAAAGACATGACCTCTGATAAAACAAACTTGGAGCTAATAGGTCAAAATCATTACATTGATACTAAGTCTGATACATGAAAAAATTCCAAAATGGGAAGCAGAACATTGAAAATGAGGTCTTCAGAATCAGAGTAGTACTATTTTGGGATTATTTGTTATGGAAAGGTGAACATTACCAGGATTAAAGTAATGATAAGAATACTGTCAATAAGACATGAACAATTACAAGAAATTACATAGTGATCCAATTGAATATAGATAGATTCATTTCTTAGAGATTTAGAATTGTCTACATCCTTTATTTTCCAGAATAAAGGTTTAAAATAGAGAAATGAATCTGAGAAGAGTTTTTCCATCTGATTTCTGTTCCTTGACAAATTATCTATTACCTAGCCTTTATCAAGGACTAATTAGACCATAAAAAGCATTTAACCCATAGCTAAAGAGGTTATTTCACATTTAAAACCATTGGCTTATAGCAATAGAACTTCAGATCTTTTCTTTTAGTCTCCTTTTTTGAAATTTTCTGCATCTTTTCCACATTCTCAGTTGTACACAATATTCATTTCTTCTTGTAGTCTTTGCCAATTCTAATCTTTCATTGTTAAAAACTCATTCCCATTGTATATTAAAAATGTAACAAACATGAAAACCCAGTCAAGTCAGCTTCTATCTCTATTTCTTAAGATAACTGTGCCGAGAGGCCTATATATATATACACATTTTTATTTTTCAGCTATGTGGGAAGCTCCTGTGCCTTCCCCCAGAAGTTCTGTGCAAAAGGTATTTAAAATAGACAAGTTTAAGGGGAAATCTCAATACAGTTAACTTGCTTTATTAATCAGTTGTGAAAAAAACTATAATCCACCCTAATAAATTACAAACTTCCTTCTTTTGACCACCTCTGAACCATCAACTTGTCCTCCAAAAATGTGAGATAATAGAGGAGCCTTGCAGTGTACCATGAAAGTCAACAAATTCAGACTGAGGACAAATTTTGTCTGAGGACAAAAAAGAATTCCAGAGTCCATGACCCTTCATAGAAGATGCCTTGCCATCAACCTACTCTCTCTTAAGCCGGGATATCTCTTTGGCGAGGTCTTCACTAGACCCGGCAGTTCAGTTTAAGGTACACAACTTACTTTAAGCCAAGCTTGGCAGTATCCCCATAGCAAGAACCAGAGTACCAGACACTGGAAGGGGAGCCCTCTGAGTTTGATTTAGTGAGTTTTAACTAGACTCGCTAAATTGAACTCTGGAAGATCAATAGTGGCTGTGGTGATCTTCCGTGTGGTGAAGACAAGTCCTAGCTTCATTATTTCACAGACTGCAACTGTGGCAATATCACATTGAAAGAGAGACAGACTCCAGTAACTCTCAGTAACAAGGATACACTCTATTAACTCCCATCTTGTGTTTCCATTGCTCCATGCTTGCAATCAAATTGCTTTATCTTTTGTTCAATTTGAATGATAAGATCTTTGTGTCAGGGACTTTATGGTTTTATTTTTGCCTGAAAAAATGTATACGCAGGCACAATGGCACTGTACATACATTCTATATATCAATAATAACTTTTGTCTTTCATCTCTTTCACTTTTTAATGATTGCTGACAATAAATAATGGCAGCGCAATACTACATAGAATAGACAAGACAGGATTAAGCAATGCAGCATATGAACTGTCCCTTTGCAATGGTATTGCCATTATTGTTTTCACATTGAGATAGATTTTAATGTGTCCATCACTCTAGTATCAGCTAGAATATGGTTCTCTCATACATCAGGTAAGCAATGTAATAGAGGTATCATGTACCATTTTGAATATTAACCAGTACAATTGTAAAGAGTTGGAAAACTAGTTATTTATAGAGATGCTTTAATTTTGATCTTGCTGTTATGTTTGTGTATATTTTTTAGAAAATGCCATTACATTTGTGGACTGATTTATGAATGATACCATATATATTTTAATAAACCTCATACTTCAGCTGTATGGTATTACCACTTTCCTTCTTGATGCATGATTACAATATGATACAGAAGTTATTATATTAAACTCCATATATATAAACTAACTGTGAAACAGACCAGGAGAAACAGTTTTATAATCTTCCCTTGTGTTTGCCATATTTTTATCATTCCTGTTTCCTAGTAGCAATGATAGAGATGTCAGATAATTTTAGGGAATTATTACACTTCAGACTTTTATACCCATACGTCACAATGTGCCTGAGTCATATGATACTCCTCTAAAAACCAGACATTGCATCTTATTGCTTAACCATTTTTACTGTACCTAGATTTTTCTCCTTTTATAAATGTCCAAATGCTAAGGTGTGACAAGAATACCTGAATGTTTATGTGTCACAAAAAATTATGCTAAAAGAAAGTCAAAATTGCAAAGTCAACCACTCAAAAGTTAGAAAATGCTGGAATTATGTGTGCCTATGTAACCCACACACCTAGGCTATGTCTACACTCACGACTTCTTGCTCGAGTAATATGCAAATGAGGCTAAGCATGGAATATCGCTGAGCCTCATTTGCATACCTAATGAGCCACCATTTTTTTCAGAAGAGGCTCTTGCGCAAGAAGGAGCGTCTATACTGCCCCTTCTTGCGCAAGAAAAACCTCTTGCGCAATGCCGTTACACCTGTTACTTTTCAGGAGGAACGGCATTGCGCAAGAGGGTTTTTCTTTGCGCAAGAAGGGGCAGTGTAGATGCTCCTTCTTGTGCAAGAGCCTCTTCTGAAAAAATGGTGGCTCATTAGGTATGCAAATGAGGCTCGCGATATTCCACGCTTAGCCTCATTTGCATATTACTCGCGCAAGAAGCCGCGAGTGTAGACATAGCCCTAGTGTAGTTACTGAGCAATGCAAGTGGTACCTAGACCACAGCAACAGTTAAGAGCCCTCTACAGCATGGGCTGAGAGCAAGCTGGCTTTTAGCTCAGAGGGTAAAGGCTCCTATACTCTGCTTCAGAGGTCCCAGGTTCAAATCTGCTTGGTGGCAGATTCACCTGTGCAGTTATAATTTGCTACCTCCTTTTTTTCCAGAAGATTCCTGCCTCATTTTATGCACAGAGTGGACAGCATTCACTGACTGAACAGCTTTTTAATATTTTGTTTTCTCCTCATTGTTCATTACCTTTTTTATTGCACATAATACACATCCCTTCTCTGAAACAGAATTATTAATTTCCTCATTGGCTTTTCTATGGCACTTATCACTATAGAATCTGAGTGCATTATAAATGTTAATTATTTTTCACATATCCTTGCAAGATGACAGGGTGACTTCATCCCCTTTTTATGGATGGAAAACAGACTTGAAGAGAGATCAAGGTCAAACGTATCCATTTATTTTGAGTGCCTTACTTAGATACCTTGCTCAGCCAGTCCTAGTCTCCTTCATCCATGTTACTCATATGAACTCTGTCTTCCTCATTCTGTCCTCAGTCCCAGTCATCCTAACCCTGATCTCCTTTTTCTGTCTTTTCATCTGATCTAAGTCTTCTCTTCCACTCGGCTGTGTCTACACTGGCGGGATCTTGCGCAAAAGCAGCCGCTCTTGCGCAAAAACTTGCTGCCTGTCTACACTGGCCGCGTGTTCTTGCGCAAGTAAACTGACGTTCTAATGTATGAAATCAGGGCTTCTTGAGCCAGAACTATGATGCTCCCGCTCAGGAATAAGCCCTTTTGCTCAACTGTTCTTGCGCAAGAGGCCAGTGTAGACAGGCAACATGAATTTCTTGCGCAAGAAAGCCCTGTGGTTAAAATGGCCATCAGAGCTTTCTTGCACAAGAGAGCGTCTACACTGGCATGGATACTCTTGTGCAAAAGCACATCTCTTGTGCAAAAGCACATGCCAGTGTAGATGCTCTCTTCTGGAAGAGTTTTTGCAGAAGAACTCTTCCGCAAAAGAGTTTTTGCGTGAGAACACGCCAGTGTAGACGTAGCCGCAGGGTATGTCTACACTTGCCCCCTAGTTCGAACAAGGGAGGCAAATGAAGCATACCGAAGTTGCAAATCAAGTGCGGGATTTAAATATCCCGTGTTTGATTAGCATAATCGTGGCCGGTCACCATTTTAAAATGCTGGTTGCCTGATTTCACTTGTCGCGTGTAGACACAGTAGTTGGATCGGAAACCCGTCCCTCGAATTAACTGTTACTCCTCATGCATTTTAAAATGGCGACTGGCCATGATTATGCTAATCAAGTGTGGGATATTTAAATCTCGCGCTTGATTTGCAACTTCAGTATGCTTCATTTGCCTCCCTAGTTCAAACTAGGGGGCAAGTGTAGACATACCCCCAGTTATCTGGCATCCAGTGTGAGCTCAGCAGGAAATGGTTTTCTCATCTCATGTTCATTTTTGGGATATCAGAATTGGGCTGAAAAGGCAAAATCTTGAATTTTTTTGTGAAACATGAGTCCAGAAAACTCCTCTTAAATTTGTGTCAATCAAACATTTTATTTCAATAATTTCAAATGGCTTCATTTCAATTTTGAGCATTTTAATTTAATTTTTCCCTAGTATTAGCTTGCATTTCTAAATAAAAAGCCATTTTGAACCAAAATATCAAAATCAAAATGTTTTAAAAGTTTCAA
This sequence comes from Rafetus swinhoei, assembly GCA_019425775.1. Classification (NCBI taxonomy): domain Eukaryota; kingdom Metazoa; phylum Chordata; order Testudines; family Trionychidae; genus Rafetus; species Rafetus swinhoei. Next base: position 211,042,415 of record CM033424.1, read on the forward strand.
AACTGGTTTTTGAAACTTTTTCAAGTTGAGAAATTTGTTCTATTTCAGTTCTATTTCTAGTCCCAGTCTCCTACTTCTCATCCCTGATATGCTCAATCAGGCTTCCCTCCCGAACTCTCAATTCTTGCCTTTGACTATATACTTCCCCTATCACCAATCCCCTATTGCCTATCCCCAATCCTCCTCCATCCCCAAGATCTTTGTCATAATCTATTCCCTTTATGATGCACATATCCACCCTGCTGGCTTTTGCCCTCTCTGCATTTGAGTCAGCCTATTTCTCTCATTCTTCATGGGCCCTGTGACGGGCCGAGTGAGGCCCGCACTGCGGCAGACAGGACGGGGTCCATGCCGCCGACCAGGGGAGGGGAGGAAGCCATGCCAGGGGACCGCTGCCGGGAAGCTGGACTAACCGGAGCTGCTGCGGCGGCTGGCGTGGGGCCCTCCACTGGTCTGACCCCGGGCAGGGCAACGCGGCACCGGGGAGTGCCAGACAGGGCAGGGAGGCAGCCAAGGCCATGATAGAGCCTGGCAGGGCTCAGACTGACCTGCCGGCTCGGGGAGGGGCCCCGGCGGCGGCAGAGGAACGCTGCAGGCGGCCGGAGAGGCCAGCCCACTGATGGCCCACCACATCACGGGGGGGCGGAGCCCCGGACCCAGGCCCGACGTCTCTGAGTGGGGAGACACTGAGGGGGCAGGGCTGCATCCCCAGATGCACCATGGCGGGGCCCTTGAAAAGGGCAGAAGGAGCAAGTGGCGGGGCGGCTCCCATAACTGGAGTCGCCCGCTGTGCCGGGGGGAGCGCTTCACTCCTCCCAGGTGGCGGAGCCGTGGAGGTGGCTGGGAGGGGCCACGCACTGACCCCGGACCGACGGGATCCAACGAAGCAGTAAGCTCGACGAATTCCATGGAAGGGCACGCCGGACTGGAGGGGGTTAGGAAGCAGCCCGGGGCAGGGCGCTTCTGGCGCCCGTGGGCTGACGTGATTTGGGAAGGAGCCCTGTCAGTCGGGTAGGGGTTTAACGCCCCTATCCTCTAGGGCCCTGGGCTGGGACCCGGAGGAGAGGGTGGGCCCGGGTCCCCCTAACCTCCCCTCCCCCCCCCGACGCCTGGATATTAGTGTTGGCTATAAGGTGGCGGGAAAACTAGGGTAGGCTCCGGAGGAGGGGCTATCCGACCAAAGGGGAGAAGGACCCTGTTAGATTTAAGGACACACAGGACGGTGGGCCCGCAGGGCCTTGCCCCGTTTGGGGCAGGTGCTCGCGCCTGTAAATCCGCCCCTCGACCCTAGGTAGTGACGGTGGGGCCCGCAGGGCCTTGTCCTCTCGGGGGCAAGCGCTCGTGCCCCAAGAGGACCGTCACAGGCCCCATCAGGGAAAACTTGAGACTGCAGGAGAGAGAGTTTTCCTATGATTATTGCTGGTGTCTGGCACCAAACCAGACTGCAGCAGTCAGGTGAAACAATTGCAGGGAAATTCCCACTCAGCCTCCTTAGTCCTGGGCTGGAACATGCCCAGAACAGATGGACTCTTCAGAGACTTTAGCTGCCAAATTCTAGCAGGTCTCTACCGAGCACATGTGAACTGACATTTTTCAACGACTCTTAACTTAGTCACATTTGGAGTTTGCTCATAGGAAGGATAAAAGGCGCATCACTATGATAAAAGTGACTTACCATTCCTTGTAAAATTTCAAGTCCACATTTCAAAACATGGAGGTGATAGAGCTTTAGAATGGAATAGCTGTAAGAAATCTTTTCATGTGGGCAAAACAACATTTTTTTTCTCTAATCTCATTTTGGAAATGGCTGAACCATTTTTACTAAAACATAAAAAATCAGCCTGGTATGGAAAATTTCAGCCCAAACAGTTAAAATGTGCTTATAATGAGAAAGATCTTGTAATGGGAAGTCTCAAGCAACCTTAGCTAACAGCAGACATGTGCACTTCCTGTAACAAAACTTACACTTGTGGTTGCCAAAGATTCAGAGGACTTATGCTCATTCAAACATACTGAAATACAGCACTTATACTGAAATAAAGATAACCTTTTGAAAACAAAGCCATATTCATACAGTGCAATAAATTATGAAATAAACACAGTTCACAAACTGAATCATAAGTGAGTTCACCATTCACCAGACACAGTTATTTAGTTATAGGATAGACATGATTACCAAAATAAAAGTCCTGTTTTGTTATATCGTTATTAGAGATGACCACTTAAAACTTCCATAAAAATGTCACTGATAGAAATATATACCTGTGTAGAAAAGAACTCAACCTGCCACCAAATGGATTTTTCTTAACATGTCATTAGTATTTATAGTCATATACCTAATTCACAAATAACATCCAAATAGACTGCTTCAACATGCCATAAATATTTATAGCTGTACTTCTAAATAACACAACTCACAACCAAAGTATTTTCCTAACACTTCAGTAATATTTATAGTTGTCACATGCATATGTTCACAATGATATATTGTGTGCAGTGAAGTTAACGTATAATAGGGCCTTTAAGGAAGATACCAGTTTTTAAAAAGATAAAAGCTCAGAAATAGAATCACAGCACTGGAAGGAACCTTGAGAGTCACCAGCTCCAGTTCCCTGTGCTCTTGGCAGGACCAAGCACCAATACACCATCCTGGCAACTGTTTGTGCAATCTGCTCTTAAAAATCTCCAATGGTGAAGATTCTACAAACTCCCTAATCAATTTATTCCAGTTCTTAACCACCCTAACAGAAAGTTTTTCCTAATGTCCAATCTACACCTTGCCACAATTTAACCCTATTGCTTTTTGTCCTATCATCAGAGGTCAAAGAGAATAATTTTTCTCCCTCCTTGTAACAACTTGTTAGGTACTTGAAAACTATTATCATGTCCCCTCCCCGGCTATATCTAGATTACAGGCTTCTTGCGCAAGAAGCTTTTTTTAAAATAGATCTTCCAAAAAAACTTCTTTCGAAAGAGAGCATCCACACTGCAAAAGATAGCGTCCACACTGCATGTAAGAAGTGATTGCTATGGACAGAATGGCCACCAGGGCACCTGTGCTTTTTCCTCTTCCCTCTTCTTCTGAAAAAACTCCCTCTTCCCCGTCCACACACGCCTTTTTGCAAAAGAGCTTTCTCAAAAAGGCTTCTTCCTTGAAGAATGAGGATTGCCAATAGAACAAAAACTCCTCTGTTCTTTCGATTTACTGTTGAAAGAACGCACTTGCAGTGTGGACGTAACTTAAGTTTTGTCAAAACTCTGCAGTCCATACATACGCTCAGTCGTCTCTGTTCCAGACTAAACAATCCCAGTTTTTCAATCTTCCCTCATGGGTCATATTTTCTAGATCTTTAATAATTTTTGTTACTCTTCTCTGGACTTTTTCCAATTTGTCCACATCTTTCCTGAAATGTGATATGCAGAACCGCACACAATACTTCAGAGTAGAGTGGAAGAATTAATTCCTGTATCTTGCTTACAGTACTCCTGCTAATACATCCCAGAATTATGTTTCCCCCCTTTTTTTTTTTTTGCAACAGTGTTACACTGTTGACTCATATTTAGCTTGTGGTCCACTGTGACCCCTAGATCTCTTTCCACAGTAGTCCTTCCTAAGTAGTCTTTTCCCATTCATATTAATTATTAAAATATCAACGACATTAATATTTATTGTTCTATTTAATAGCTTTCTCTATTATAGCATTTCAAACATTAAGATAATAGGCTTTATTGGTAATGTAAAGGCTCCTGTTGCTGATATTTTACAAAATAATTGATCCAATACCCTTTGAAGTTACTGGGAAACTTAAACTTCAGTGGGCTTTAGAAAAGGCTCAGAATTTCTATCTGAGGTGCATCAACAACTTCATTGTTTAAAAATGGATTATAGAGTAAATAATGCAGACTGGATGGCCACTGTTTAAATCTGCACATGAGAAGTTATGCCATTGGTTACTTAATATTTAATACATATATAAATGATATAGTGCATGTCTAGATCCTAAATCAAATGACCCAATTCCCATTCAAATGTAAGTACCACTGTTTATTACAAATACACATATGAAAAAACAGTTCTCAGGCTTGATAGTTAATGCAAGTGATATCCAGACTATTGATCTTGTATAAATAAGGTTTGTATCTCTATAAATAAATTATTCCTAATTACACTGAGCCTGATTTGCACTCATATTTCTAACAAAAGGAACTGATTTAAACAACAGTATGCAACACAACATTTATCTCACATCATGCATGAGTTCTAGAAATCTTGGAAGTGACTTGGTCAAACACTGGATTCTAACCATTCTCTTGACATCTTCATCCAGTGCTAAAGAAGCTGGCTCCCAGCCAAAGCACTTCTGCCAAATACCTGGAACATTATATATCTGCCAGCAGAGGCTATTTTCTTGCTAATCATTTCGAGTTTGACTTCAGCAACTCTGTTTTCATTGACTCAAAGGCTATCAGATGTGGGCCTAGTCTCCCTTCTGGAATTTTCTTTCCTGTCAGTACTGAATGATTGTTTTCCTTCCTCTTTGTTGTACTTGTACATTACTTGAGAGGTTCCCTCTCTCACTCTGGTTTTAATTTATATAAAAGCAATTTTAACTCCTGAGTAATCATCCAGAAAAGTAGAGAATCGTCAACAATGATATGTAAATCATGTATATGTATAACACTTGTCTGCCATAGAATTACTTCAGAAGTGTGTCCTGGCTGAATGAATTGTAAGAGTGACTTGAAAAGTGAAAAAGATTATTTCACACTTTTTAATGCATTTAAAATAAAGGCCCAATACAGATATTTTTAGAAAGTGGGGAGACGGAGTCTTGGGTTTTATTTTCTGTTTTGTTGTTGTCATTTTTAATATATATTAGAAATTCAGGTCCTATTTTCCCTAGAGATTGCTGTGAAGACTAGCAAAATAGAGATATGATGACATCAAAACAATGAAAATTAAACAATTGAGAGGGAAGGTAAGTCTAGTCAGACTGTTTAAAACCCTTTGTCTAACATCTTACTATACATTTTAGAAATGTGCATCTGTCTGTTTGTCCATCTATGAGTTTGTTTGTTCAAGAACTCCTCCTAAACGGTAAGAATTAGGACCACCAAATTTGTCATGCAGCTTCCTCTAATCATAACTTAAAGCAAGGTAAGGGTTTGGTAGTGCCAGAACAATGGAATGTGCCGAGAATTTGATTGTTTTTCATAAAATGGAACAAGAGAGGTCTGGTAGCAGGAACAGTTATTCTCTAGAATGACCACAAGGCCAGAGATGGGGACCAGGATAGCTATAACCTGATTGGGCCAGCAGGGGGTAGGTGTACAGAAAGGGTCATGTTTCTATTATATATTTCAGAGAGTTTGTCTGTCTGTGTGTCTGTTTGTGTGTCTGTCTATACCCCAGTCAGGGGACATGCACACCTCCCCCTGGCTGTGACCAATGGAGCTGCAGCAGCCATGGAGAAGCTTCTCACCTAGCCCCAACCTGCTTCAGTGAAGGAGGAGTGGGGTAGTCCTCTCTCCCCAGGGCAGCCTACAGACCGAACCCTTCATCCCTAGCTCCACCCCAAAGCAATGATTCAAATGAAGAAAACCAAAAATTGATTGAGTTAAGGACCCAAGCTCCTGCTTCCTTCTGCAGATGGTCCCCTCCAAAGCCATGGAAGTCTAAATTTGATATTCATGGTATTTTGGTGGTAAAATACTAACATAAACCTCACCCTCGTCCTTTTGTGGAAAAGGTCTTCCCAGTCCTTCTTTATATGTCTCAAAGAAGCAAAAGAAAGATATTTTAAATAAATTCTCGAATAAAACCTTTCCCCAAATCCTGTTCAATCTTTTGAAACCCCTGGCAAACATGTTTTCCAGTACTCCCTCTATATCTAACATAAGCCTCTTTTTTGGAGGTACACAGTAGGCCATGCCAAGCACCCACTGTAAATCACAATGAGATATTTATAGTGACCAAGTCCTTCCTCAATTGCAACAAAGATGAGGATTTGAAAATGGCAACATGGGCATCAGTGACTAGGCTCTAGGCTACAATGGTTCTGAGTTAGACTAAAATTATTTTCCAACACAGAGATAAACCCTAAGTATCTATGTACTATTTGGCCTCACTAGCTACAAATTTCCATCATGTATGACACCCTAGCTCATAAAGATGGAGGTTACAGAGCTGAGTGTTGTTGGATAAGGGTGCCACTGTTTCAGAACGGGCTATTGCTATCTGTTGTTGATGTTCGTAGGCTATATTAAATCTTGTATGTACATACATTCAGTTTCTGCATCTCGTTTTGGTTCTGTTACATTAGCTACTCTGCTGGTTCCTTGTAGCAGTAAGAATTGTGATTATACTGTCAGACTCATCCTTCCCATACTATCCTTCCTACCTTTGTTTGTTATCCCTTGCTGGGTCTAAGGGGCTGATCCAGGGCTAACTAAGTCAATGGAAAGACTCCCAGTAAGTTCAGTGTGTGTGAAACACTGAAACACAAGAAACAGAGTGGAGGCCTTGCCTTTTATTTATCTATATCATGTCATTTTCATATCACCGTAGAAACAGTGATAAACACCACAACAACAATCTGGCCGCAGTAAGCAAAACCTTTTGTACCAGCACAGAACCTGATGGAGGGAATGGGGAATGAGACTACATTTAATTTTCACAGCCTCCAAAATCTGCCCTAGATTGATGCCTATGATGCTTTCCTTCTTCCACACAAACACAGGACTAGCCACACCATTACAAAAGAATTTGCAGACCATGAAACCTGCAGAAATTGGTAGAAGCATCTTTGTCATCCACATTTTAGTCACACTGAAAGATTTAGTGAGGTCTGAAAATACAATACAAAATAATTTTGATTGCTTTAAAACAAAGATTTCAGAGACACAAAATAAATTCAGCGGAAAAAGCAGAGTTATGCTGCAGTGCACCATTCATTACTCTAAAAGAGGTGAGCCTCATTCTTAAGCTTTAATATTTCATTTTTTTTCAGTTTTCAGGAGATAGTCATTTTCTCTTCACATTGTTTAGAAAAAAAAATGATACCAATTTAGTTTGGTGCCTCCAGAGACTGTACTCAGCGTAGTTTTTGTATTTCTACAATGTTCCATCAGTCCTGTTTGAAAGGAGCACACAACCATGTGTAAACTCTTTTAGATTATTAATAGGATACACAGAGCCTTGACTATGATATTTGTCTTATTCTCCTACATTTGGTGCAGTCCCTTACTGATACAGAAATAATAATGATGCCTATGCCTTTTGAACCAGCTTCTGAGAAAGTTCTTCCGATTCTTTTTGCTTAAGCTTTTGTGCCCTAACTTATTGAAATCTAAGGTTTTCAGACGATTTCTGGTGCCAATGATTTTGCCCTTGGAAAACTGAGGTGATGGTAGAAAATTTGAATCTGTGAGCTTGAAACCTTAAAATTTAAGCTGTTAGTGTAGCTAAAACCAACTCCACACTGTCCCAGGAATCTTTTCCTATAAGAAGAGAATTGCGGAGTCCTGTTAACTATACTATTTGGTCATTTTAAATATTAGCTGCTAGATTGTTCTGGTACTTAACTGGGGATGTCAGGGCGAAAGGAATGATACAGGCACTAGGAGGGAAAAAAAGCAGCTGCTGTGCTAAGGGATGGTTTATATTATGCTGGCTGGAATGGTTTAATAGGGACCACTCTACTGACCCAAATGCTGTATGATCTGGGCAGAGCCCCAACACAACTCTCCTACTCACTTTCTACATATGTGCACATCACTGTACAGATGGATCAGGCTCTAATGCTTGCCCATAAATAAACACTCTATAATAATTTTACAGTCGGAGAATTCCCACTGTCTGTTTGAGGCAACTTTAATCCCCCTTTTTTGCTCCAATCAGGCCTAAAGAGCTGGCTTGCTTTTTTGTTCCTTCTTCTCATGAGTTTTGCAGAAGTGCTGGATCTTTAGTAGGGATATGTAAGAGGAGAGAGAAGTAGCTTGTAGAATGGGGCTGAGGAAAACATTCTAGGCCTAGGGAGCAGCATGGAAGAAAAACACAGAAACAGCAGTAGCAGGAGATGGGGTATCCTAGCACTAGGTTTTTTTCACTCACAAGGTTATTATGAGTATAGTTTTCCTAGGGAACCACTTGCAACTACAAGTGTCAATGAAACTAAGAGTAAGAGTGAATATCTGGTAATGCTTAATATTTTGGAGTATAGCTGCTAAGTGCTGAATTGACTCTGCCATGAGGCAGAAGATAGACTAGATACTTATTTCTGTGCATTTTTGCTAAACTCTGTGCAAGATCTACAAATGTCAGGTACCTGGGACTCCCTGTGATATGCCTGCAAAAAGTGTCTTTGTTTGAATGTTAAGTATCACCTCTAATAAGCATGAGAGGAATGATTTTCATTAAAATAAAGTTTTTCACAAGCAGCACAACATCTTCTTGTATGGTCAACAACTGAGATAGTGATTGGTATATGCCTGGTATTCACAAGGCATAATTTAAAAATCATAAAGCTTTCTCATACTCTCTTAAAATATATATTTTATGTTTTAGGGCTTCTGCTGTATAAACGTTCAATGGTTGAAACCCTGGATCCAGGGAAGTCAGTGGAAAAAGTCTATTCCTAAATTCAAAGATTCTAAGGACAGAAGGGACCACTGTGATCCTGAAGTCTGACTACCTGCATAACACAGGCCAGGAAATGTCTTTGACCTAACTCAATTTTGAACTAGATCATCTCTGTTAAAAATATTAAATCTTGATTTAAAAATTACAAGTGATGGAGAATCCACCTCATTCTGCTTGATAAGTTTTCCCAGTGGTTAGATATCCTCACTGTTAAAAATTTGCACTTTATTCATATTATGAATTTGTTTAGCTTCTGTGAGGGAGGAGGATGTCACCGACGGTGATAAATTTGAGTACAGCTGATCCTACAAATCTAGAATGACATGTAAATATGTTGCAAACTTAGGCCTTTGTCACATGAGTAAGGTTAAGTGTGTGCATACGTTTTTGCAGGCTGGGGGCTTATCTATTTATGTTTGCCACATAATCTACAAAACCAGTCTATGAATATAATGGCTACAGCATGTCATTGTTTCTTGTTGTCAGATGAAAACTGACCAACCTTTCAGTGCTTTTGAGTCATCCTACTGCTTTTAACTGCTGTGGGCACATTACAGATGATAAAAGAAAAAAACTCTGCTCATAATAATTAGTAATGAAGCATCTAATGAAATGTAGAGATTTGCTTGATGGATAATTTATCCTCTGTCTCATCTCCTGTTTACTTCCAAATGATATCCTAATTGCTTTCTCCTACTTGTCTCTCAATTAATGCTTCATTTCTCTCTCTCTTTAACTTTCAGTAGTTGGCTTAATTTCCCCAATTTACTTTTCAACTAATGATCTGGTATGTTTTTCCTTCTTGAAACTAACTTGAGAGAAAACTCAGCTTCCCCAATGCCTTGCTCATGTTTTCCTTCTCACAATAAAATGAATGCTACTGCTCTGAATAAAATGAATGCAAATCTCTGCTTTGCCTCCTCTCTTCTAGTGAACAGTACAAATGAAATTGTAGCCTGCTTAGATTGATTTTCTGTGCTTGGGTTCCACCTTACCTTCTGTCATTCTATGGAAACTCGAAGACGGTGGTGAGATAATAGCACTTATATTAGGGTGCCTCTATACAGCAGAGTTATTTCGGAATAATGGTCTTTATTCCGAAATAACAATGCGAGAGTCTACACAGCTATTCTGTTATTTCAAAATAAATTTGAAATAACAGATGGCTTATCCTGACTTCTGTAAACCTCATTCCATGATGAATAACAAAAATAGCTATTTCGGAATAGGGCATGTGTAGTAGAGAGGTGTGTAGATGTGGCAGCTGGAGTTATTTCAAAATAATCTATTTCGGAATATTTCTTCTGGAGTAGTTTATTCTGAAATAAGAGTGAAGTGTAGATGTATCCTCAGGGACCTGTTCTTGAGGTAGAGGGGTGGTAAAAATCATTGCCTTGCAACAATAAGTTAGTGGAAATTAAGCAACCCTAAAGCAACGATTTATTTTCTATTATTCTCCCAAATATTCTTGTCCATAAATAGCTAAGCACTTCTTGTGTACGTACTGCAGATGTGCACATAACTCTTGAAGAGCAGAGTGAGGCAAATGTGGGATATGTGTAGTCAGAGAAAAATCAGCAGTGGAAAAAAAAGAGAGTGCCTCTGTTAGCATAACTGCTGGGCAGTTGTAACTTACTCACTTCCTTCCAGTTGAATAATTTGTTGGAAGTGTTCTTTTCAAGTTCTGCTTTATTTCTAGCTGTTAGCTATTTAATCAATGAATACACAGGGGGAAAAGAAGATGGTCCTCATTCCTTCCTTTTCTAACTATGCTTAAAACTTTGCCACCTATAGAAAAATATTGGATTTTGATTTATGAAGTGCTAAAATATAACCTGTGTGAGCAATTGGTCTGTGTGAGCAGACTGCTCTGAGACAATTCTGCACACCACATACCCAACCTCTTCTCTGTAACACCGTAAACCAAGAATAATGTTTTCTGACCTTGTTTTGTAAAGTGCTTTGAGGTCTATGGATGAAAAGCACAGTGGAAGAGCGAGGCATTGTTATTGCTGAAGTGAAAGCAAACAAATCAAGAGAGAGCAAAATTACATCTCTTCTAAGTTACAGAGAGGAAGAATATTTTCTCTAGTATCGCATTCTAGTGAGGCAGTGGCATTTTGTGAGACATGTGAGATGAAATCTGTCTATATGATTTGTCTTTGATCCAAGCCAATGGAACCAGGTTATTGAAGGATTCTGGAGCTAAAATGATAAGAAAATTAATTAGTTTCTAGCTATTTAGACCTTATCTACATAATTTAAGATTTGGAAGAAACCAGTACTCATGCATATATCTTATTGAAACACATCTGAATCTACTATCTTGCCATTAAAAATCTCAGCTTTATTAAAAATATCTGTTACTGTTATGAAAAAACTCTAAAAATATTTATCTAATGCAATCAATGAAGAAATTACCTGCATTTGCAGAAAACCTGGAATAATAGCTTTCATAGGTGTCAACTGCTCCATTCAACTGAGTGAAGTGTGAAATGTGATGTCCAGTGATAAACAAATTTTTGTAAGGCATTTGACTTAATGCCACTTGATGTACTTAAAAAAATAACACTATACAATAGCAATGTAGCATATTTTAAATGGATAAAGAACTGGCTGACAGAGCTCAAAAACTAGTTGCTAATGGAGAATCATCTTCAAATGGATATATTTTTGCAGGGATTCTGCAGGGATCAATATTATGCCTGATACTTCAATATTTTTATCAGTGATCAGAGATAAAATCTCTGTTGATAAAATTTGTGGGTGACACAAAGATTAGTGGTATGGTAAATAAATGATAAGGACAGGGAAATCATACAGAACAACTGGATCTGTTGGTAGGCTGGGACCATTCAAACAAATGTGTTCTAATACAGCCATATGCCATTATACATCTAGGAATAAGGAATGAAGGCCATACATACAGGATGAACACTGGAAAACAGTAACTCTGAAAAGGATTTAAAAGTCATAGTGGGCAAAAAAATTAACATGAGCCCCCAAAGCAATGATGTGGCAAAAAGGGTGAATGTGACAGTTGGTACGTCTACACTGCAAGGTTCTTTCAGAATAAGCTATTCTGGAAGAGATCTTCTGGAAAAGCTTATTTCAAAATAGAGCATCTACACACAAAAAGTGCAACGAAATAGCAATTTACTATTTCAAAAGATAGCGTCCACAAGGATTGGATGCTATCTTGCATTTAAGGCCACCCAGAACCAGTTCAGGCAGGGCACTAGGTCAGCAGTTGCTTCCTGGAGCTGTTGCCTGAGGCTAGCTGAGACGCGTGCTTAAAGGAACCCCCCTGGACAGCTGTTTCTCAGCTTCTTCTGCTTGCTTGCCTACCTCTCTGAGGGACAGCAAAGCATTTCCATTGTGTGCTTTGATTGCCCTGCTTCAGGAAACCACAGCACTTCCTGCTATGGCGCTGGAGGTGCCTTCTGGGTACGTGATGGCCCTACACTGCCGTGCTGCAGTTTCTGCAGGCTGCTCTCCTGGCCCTACAAAACAGGGCTGGCCCACAATTTTGGCACCTGAGGCGGGGAGCTCAAATGATGCCCCCATGCCCTCTCACTGCCCCAGCAGCAGACACAATTTTCTACACTCTGGGTCCTAGTGGCGCCCCCTCCACAGTCTGGCACGTGAGGTGGCCACGTCAGTTCGCCTCATGGTAAGGCCAGCCCTGCTTCAAGAACACGACCCCAAGCTGCTTGAGGAGAATCTCAGCATGTGTGTGGAAGCGCTGCTCTTGCAGCTGCACCCAACTGTGGAGAGACACTTTTGGAGGCTAGACAGTTCTGACTGGTGGGACCGGCTCTTCATGGAGCGATGGGATGACCAGCCGTGGCTCCAGAACTTCCGTGTGAGGAAGGAGATGTTCCTGGAGTTGTGTGCCTGGCTCACCCCCTGCCCTCACACGACAGGGCACCCGGATGTCACCCACCATCCCCCTGGAGAAGTGGGTCGCCATTGACATCTGAAAGCTCTCCATGCCGGACAGTTACCAATCCATGGGCAACAAGTTTGTCATGGGAAAGTTGACCATCATGCAGTGGGCCCTTGTCATGCAGGTATGGTGCTCTCAGGCTGCAGTCCCTGGAGGGAGGGGGAGTACTGGAAAGGGGACCCTAGGAAAGTGGGGGTTGGGAGTGTGGGGGGTGGGGTGGGGGTGGCAGAGGGGAAGCTCCATTCTGGGGGGTACTGCAGTCCTTCCTTCACACAGCCCTGTGGGGGGCATGGAGTCAGGATTCATAGGGGGAGCTTGGGGATGGGAGGACTCGGGGACCCCAAGGGCTCTGGTAGCCCCTTTGATTCTCTGTTTTGTTTCTTTGTTTGTCTCCTTCTTCAGGTGGTGAGGGCCATCAACCCCATCCTGCTGCACAGGGTCATCTTCCTGGGCGACGTGGACCCCATCGTCGCCAGGTTTGCCACCATGGACTTCCCCAACTGCAGGGGGCTATTGACAGCACACACATCCTCATCCAGGTCCCTGACCACCGGGCAGCACAGTACATCAACAGGAAGGGATTCTTCTCAATGGTCCTGCAGGCCCTGGTCGACCACCGTGGCCAGTTTATGGACATCTTTGTCGGCTGGTTGGGGAAGGTGCACAACGCCCGTGTCTTCTGCAACTCCAGCCTCTACCACTAGCTGGAGGCTGGCACTTTTTTCTCTGAGCACAGCATCAGGATTTGGGACGTGGACATGCCACTGTGCATCGTGGGGGATGCGGCCTATCATCTCATGCTGTGGCCAATGAGGCCCTACACCGGGCACCTTGACTCGAGCAAGGACCGTTTCAATGGCTGCCTGGCCAGGGCCTGTATGAGGTGGAATGTGCCTTTGGCCATCTGAAGGTGAGGTTCAGGTGCCTCCTGCCCCACCTAGTTGTGGAGGAGCAGAACATCCTCCAGGTGGTGTCAGCATGTTGTGTGCTGCACAACATTGTGGAGAGGAAGAGGGAGGCCTTCCTTCCAGGGTGGGGGGCAAAGGACGGCCGGGAGGGAAGGACCTTTGAGTAGCTGTGTACTACTGCCATCCGGCAGGCCCATCAGAAGGGAGTGCACATCTGGGAGGCCCTGAGTTTCTCACAAGGATCCCAGTGATACTCTCCCCAGGGCCTCCCCACTAGGGGCCTGTGCCTTGCCCCTCTCTGCCTTTCCCACAACAACCCTCCCTTCCCCCATCTCTTCTCTGCAGACACAATAAAAAAAAACCTGTTTGGTTGATAAAAACAGAACTGTGTGGTGATTTATTTGGGGTAGAAATAACTGGGGAGGAGGGGAGATGAGAACCTGGAAATGGGGAGGGGGAGAGGGCTGAGAAACTTGAGGGGGAGGGAGGAGAGGCTCGGGGCTGGGGCTAAGAGTGGCGCGTGGCTCGGGTGCTTCCTCTGCCTCCTGTGCAGATGACCTCAGTGAACTCGGGGGTCCACGAAGGATAGAGGGATAGGCAGAATGGGGGGCTGAAGCGGGGTCATGCATGGGAGGGGGAGCCGGAGCTGGGACTGGGACTTGGGCTGGGTAGGTCAGGAGAGCGTGGACAGTCGCACACATGTTGCATCCCTGCTGCAGCAGCTCAGTCCACATCTCTCTTCACCACTGTGCGTTGCCCTGGACCATCTGGGCCAGCGTCTCCTGCATATCCTGGAGGATGGAGACATGGTGCCTCATGAGGTCCTGCTGGGCCCTCTGGTACCTGTGGCTCCCCCAAGGTCAGGCGGCTGGTTGGGGTGGTGTCAGTTGTCCCACAGTCACGACTATTTCGGCTGGGGACAATAAAAAGAGGTGGTCAGTCATCCCTGGAGATGCTGTCCCTGAGGCCTTCCCAGGTCAGAGGAAGGTGATGTCCTGGGAGCAAGGCCATGTGTGGCCTGGACAGCAGACCCTGTCTTACAGGGACCCAGACATCCCCAGGGGACCATGCTTCCTGCCTCTCCCACGGACAAGCAGGCAAGGGAAATTGCCAGCCACACTGGGATCCAATGGCTGGGAGGTGGGCCTTGAGCTGCTTGTGCTTCCATCAGTGCTGCACACACACTGGCTCCGGAATTGGTGGCATCCCAAGTGGAGAGACCTTGTATCCCTGGCTGCTGAGGGACAGGAGGTGAGGGTGTAGGGGGTGTTTGTGAGCAGCACACACACCTGCACCTGGCAGCGCTGTCCCCAGGAGCGGGTGCTGCCTCGAGTGTGCAGGCATACCCATGTGCCGTGTGCAGCATTCTAGAGTCTGTGTGCATGTGTGTGTGTGTCCTTGCCCCCAGCCTCCTTCTAGTGGTGGCTTGTGGTGGGAAAGCATCCACCCCTTGGGGGTCAGAAGTGTGGGTGGCCTCCCCAGAGCCTGTGAGCAGGAGCCCAGGGGTGCTCTGGTGCTGCCTCCTGGGGCTGCATGGCACAGACTAGCACTGCATGTGACTCCATGTGTACGGACTGCAACACGATAGCCAAGTCGAGGAGGCTGAGCGACGATCGCACCACTGCCTCTCAGTGCCCGCCACCCCCACTCTGTGTGAGGAAACTAAGACCACTCACCTGATGATCCCTCCCCAGCCTCAGGGGACGCCTGAGACATATCCAGGCCATGGGGTACTGGCTCCAGGGTGATGGTGGTCACCGTGCTGGCCCTATGCTTCTCCTCCTCCTCCTTTTCATCAGCTGGGTCCCCTGGGTGGGCAACAATGGGTGTTTCCAGGCCTGAGTCCATCACCAGGGGTGGGCAGGGGCTGCACTGCCCCCCAGGATGCAGTGTAGGTCGTCATAATAGGGGCAGGAGTGGGGTTCTTCCCTGGAGTGTGAGCTGTACTCCTTTGCCCTGGCGTATGCCTGGCGGAGCTCTTTAACTTTACTCCAGACCTGCTCCAGGGTCTGGGTATGGCCCTTGGTAGCCAGGCTCTTGACCATCTGTCCATAGATGTCTGCACTGTGCCATCTGGAGCAGAGATCCCGGAGGTTCTCCTTGTCACCCCACACCTCGATGAGGGCCAGGATCTCCTCCCCAGACCAGAATGGCGCATGCCTCTTGCAGCCCCTGGCAGGCTCCTGGGAGACCTGTGAGTGCTCCCTGGGATAGGCAGAGGGTTCTTGGGATGGTGGTGGGGGTTGTGGCTGTGACATGGTGGCCAGATTTCTGACTCTGTGAGCTGCGCTGTGACTGGAGGCTGTGAGGGCCAACTTCCTGCCACAAGTCCTTCCCCTGTGTCTGCAGCTTTAAGAGCTGCAGGGGAACAGGAACTAGGAGTCCTGATGAGTGTGGACGGAGTGGCCAGCAGGGCACCTGTGGGATTTCCCGGAGGCCTCTTTTTTTAAAAAAAGTCCCTATTCTGCATCCACATACACCCTCTTCTGAAAAAGCTTTTTTGGAAGTGGCTTTATTCCTCATGGAATGAGATTTTCCAATGTCAGAAAAAGCCCTCTTTTATTTCAATTTTCTTTCAAAATAACACAATTGCTGTGTGGCTACTAGTATTGTTTTTCCAGAGTAACAGCTGTTATTCCAGAAAAACGGTGCAGTATAGACTCACCCTTGGTTGTATAAATATGGGAGTAGTAGTAAGAAGGTGATTTTACCTCTATATCTGGAATTGGTGAGACCGAGATAGAATACTGCAGCCCATTTTGGTGTACATATGTTTAGAAAGATGTTAACAAATTTGGGACAGTGCAGAAAAGAGCCACATAAATGATTTGAGAGTTGAAGAAAATGCCTTCAAGTGACTCCATTTAGCTTATCAAAAAGAAGGCTGAGAGACGACTTGTGTAAATACTTTCATGTGGTGAAAATACTGAGTACTCAAAGACTCTTAATCTAGTAGAGAAAAGCATAACAAAAATGTATGGCTGGAAATTAAAGCCAGACAAAGCCAGATTGGAACACTGTGCTGGAGAATGGTCTGAATGGCCACTGATGTGAAGATTTTAGGGCTCTTATGCAACCCCCACCACTCTCTATCTATAACAACAAATGTTGAAGAAGAAAGAAGCCAAGGATGGCAAAAATAGAAAGAATTTCCATCCCATTTCATATATTTTTTTAAATTTCCATGTAATGTTTGGCATTTACAGATGATGATTAATTGCTCTGTAAATATAAATTAGATGGAATAAATACAGAGACAGTGGGGGCAGCTAAACTTATTGATCATAATACAGATATGAAGCTGGCTTCTTTTGAGGTACAATCACATTACACAGTGCCATTTTCTGTTCCCTGAAACACACATTTCGGTTTTATCCCTCTTATCTCCCTCAAAGCCCCCAAAGCCAATTGATTTCCAGAAATTGTGATCAAGATTTTCATTTGTTTTCTTCCTCTTTCTACAGGAATCAGCTAACGAGTTGGTCTTACTCCGAAAATGGTATTTGAATTCACAAGTCCCTAAAGGATGACATCTGTAAGTAAAATAAAACCAACTGTGAAATGATAGATAGTCTGAATCTACTTAGAGAAGAGAAAACTTTCAAGATTGTTCATTTATTTATATGATTCCCCAAATTGTGGTTCAAAGCCAGCCAGATGATTATGTTACATAGTTCTACCCTCCTTCCTTTCCTCCCCCAAATACTATGACTTCTCCTGCTCTTGGAATTGATATTTATTTAGCTTTGGTCTTTGTGTTTAGTACTGAACAACCATTTTTAACAAGCCACCTGATGAAAATCTCAGTATGAATTGTTTGAGGGCAGACCATCAGAGCCGTCAAGATCACTTCAATTTGAGGAACATAGTATATGATTCATCTGACTACATTTTTCAACTGTCCAGCTAGGCCAATATTAAACTAATCACAAATAACAAAGGAGTTATGAAATCAAAGCATGTAGGAGATATCAATATACTCAATCATGTGTTGTTATTTCTATTATTTTATGAGTAGCATCTTTAAAGTATGAATTAAGGGTCAAGGCAACATTATGCTAGATACAATATAGATACGAATAAAAAAAACCTAAAGAAAAAACAGCCAGTGGCCCAAAGAGCTTACAGTCTAAGGGTATGTCTAGACTACAGGGTTTTTTCAAAAAAAGTAGCCTTTTTCCCAAAAAACTTCCCCTGCGTCTAGACTGCTGCCGCGTTCTTTTGAAAGTAAATCGAAAGAACGCAGCAGTTTTTTTGACCGCGGAAAACCTTGTTTTACGAGGAAGAACGCCTTTTTCAGAAGTGCTCTTTCGAAAAAAGGTGCTATATAATGCAAACTGTGCTTTTTCGAAAGAGAGCATCCAGAGTGTGTGGGTGCTCTCTTTTGAAAAAGCAGCTTGCTTTTTTGAAAGAACCGGTTGTAGTCTAGATGCTCTTTTTCGAAAGTATCTTTCAAAAAAGCCTCTTTCGAAAGAGGCTTGCAGTCTAGATGTAGCCTAAGTTATGACAGGAGGTAACAGGTGGATGGGGGTAGAGAGGGGATGAGGCAATGGGAAGAGATGTACATTGTCAGACAATAATCAGAGTTCTCAGATTACTAGCTGTCTTGCTACCGTTAGCTGGCAGTGTTTCGTAGGCATCATAGCAGAGATGAGTTTTAAAGGGGGGATTTGAGGAAGGCCAAAGTAGTGGCTATGGGGGCTTTAACAGGAAGGTTTTTCCCCACTTAGGAAGAACAGTAAAATTAAAGCGAAGCTAGTAGTGGCCCTGAATCCTTCAATCTGCTTGACCATTAGCTAGGATGACTGATGAGATGGGAAATCCATATTGCAACTCTTTTCTGCTATTTCCAAGAGTTTAATCCAAAGATCATTAAAGTCAATGGGAGTCCTTCAACTGACTTCATTGGGCTTTGGATCAACCATAAGTAAGCAGGAATCCTTAAATGAGCCTGTTTTGATTTCCTACTCCTTTGCTAGGGATATTTGTTGCTTGGCTCACAAACACCAAGTCTGACTCTCCTTCTGGTCACCTGCTGAGCTGGTTTGCAAATAAGGAAAATAAATTTGCAAAGGAGCCAGAAATTTGCTCTCTGCTTTCATCATAAAGTTATGCAAAGTAAAATTCTAAAATATCCTGTATTCTATTTGTGTTCATTTTTAAAGTACAAGTATGTGCAGCAAGGACTATAGGAAACAAAAATAGGGACCTGGATCCATTCAGCCCACAATTCCATCAATAAAACAATCCCGGATAACTCCATCAATGATCTGCAAAAGGGCATCCCCATAACTAATGCATATTATGATACAAAGTAAAAGATAATATCCTTACATATAAGGGGAATCATGAAGTCTCAGTGGCTGAGCTGAAACCCAGAAATCTGACTGCGACTCTCTGAGTCACAATCTGGTCTCTGCATTCCACTCTACATTGGCACAGCTGCACTGCCAGAGCATTGGAAGGGGGACCCATATTTCTACCCATTCCTAGCCCTTGCTCATGCACCTGACAGTTGCCATGTTCTGCAAGAGGCACACTATCCCAGAAACAGCATGCGCCCAGTAAACATTGGCATAATAGAGCCCTCATTCTACAGGAAAATCTGTTCATTTACAGGAATGTAAATTATGGATTGTGACTTTTTTCTGAGTTCTTTTTAAAGCTTTTTATTATGATTATATGATGACGATGAAAGCTGTTTCAGAAAGCATGAGGTCAGAAGAGTGTATTGTTTCCTCACTTCATTGAAATACCTGAGGGTTTTGCTTACTTATTACTATTGTAAAAGCTATTTTATTAAAATGAGGCAAAAAAGTGTTTCTTTTCCTCTTTCAACAGAACATAATTCCTGTCACTGGCAGCTGTAAGTTGCCAGCATAATAGATGTTGTGGTAGCCCGGGAAATAGAAACTAGGAGCAAATCATTGCAGAGGTGGTTTTCAAAGAATGTGGGAAAACATCTGTCCTAGATTCCACAGATAACTGGGGAATATATTGCCTGGGTTTCAAGAAAGGGGGCTATTTTCAATCTTTCAAAACCACCACAAAAGATAAACAAAGAAAATACTGGGAAATGTATGAAGGTTTCTGTTGTGGAACTCAGGATATGGAAATGATATGCTCTATGTAATGGCTGCACTAATGGTTTTCAGTATTCTCTGTTCTCTAACATGTTGTGGGATCTTGGAAAGTGACTAAACTTTTAAGTCAGTGATACTTCATTAACTACTCTAGTGCTAGTGGTTGTTGCTTTTACAAAATCTGATTTTACAAATCTTTAGAAACTAAAGGGGATAAGTTTCATGCTAATTTATCCATTTTACGTCAGTGTAACTCCACTGATTTGAGTGGAGAGTCACCCATGTATTTCACCTCTAACAGAGCAGAATCAGGCCTCTGAAATCAGTATGAATGTCTAAATTCAATTCAGCAACTTCTCTTAAGGAATAAACTGAACTGAAAATACTGGCATAACAGCTCAGCTCAAGAGGGAAGAGTAGCAAGAAACTCACTATGGAAAATGAATTTATGTAACTCTGAGTATGCATTAATAGGTGTGTTGTGAGCAAGACATGAGAAGTCATTCTTCCACTCTACTCTGTGCTGATTAGGCCTCAATTGGAGTATTGTGTCCAGTTCTGGGAACCACATTTCAAGCAAGATGTGGAGAAATTGGAGAAGGTCTAGAGAAGAGCAACAAAAATGATTAAAGGTCTAGAGAACATGACCTATGAAGGAAGGCTGAAAGAATTGGGTTTGTTTAGTTTGGAAAGGAGAAGACTGAGAGGGGACATGATAGTGGTTTTCAAGTAACTAAAGGATGTTACAAGGAGGAGAGAGAAAAATTGTTCTCCTTGGCCTCTGTTGATAGGACAAGAAGCAATGGGCTTAAACTGAAACAAAGGAGATTTAGTTTGGACAGTAGGAAAAACGTCCTAACTGTCAGAGTTGTTAAATGCTGGAATAAATTGCCTAGGGAGGTTGTGGAATCTCCATCACTGGAGATAGTTAAGAGCAGGTTTGATATACACCTGTCAGGAACAATCTAGACAGTGCTTGGCCCTGCCATGAGGGCAGGGGACTGGGCTTGATGACTTCTCAAAGTCCTTTCCAGTTCTATGATTCTATGTCCTTCAAAAACCATTTTCTGGTTTGCAGGATATAATGATGCTTTGAAAGCAATGGGAAAGGTGAGGATCATTTCTCTTTAAGAGTTAGCCTGTCACTCAGCTCGCTCTCTCTTCTTAGCAACTCTGATCAGTGGATGCATTTACCCAGAGAGGTTTTAGATTTGTTTCTAGCGTCTCGCCTTCCAAGTTGGATTGGCTATTTACTTCAATAAAGAATCATGTGTCTGATACACTGGCTTCAGATTCCTTCATCAGAACACTAAAAAGAACACAACAGAAATGCTTTCAAACAGCATGGCCTTGGTCATGTACCATGGAGTGCTTTAAACGGGTTAGATGGCAAAACACACAACAAGCTATTTCTGTTCACACTACCGCAGTCATTCTAAAAAGGAATTATTTAAGTAATTTGATGCACAGAAATCAGTTTTCTTCAAAAGACTGACTGCTTGGGGAGCAATATGCCTCCATTGTGACTGACATGCTCTATATGTAATGGCTGCAGTAGACAGAGACAGCCATTTCAGTTACCCTCTCTCCATTTTTAAAAACATATTAAGACTTTACCTCAAAGCTGGTTTTTAGTTGTACTGTGGTTGGCCTCCAATTTATTCCCTTCCTCCCTACTGCACCCTTCCTCTTTATGAGTTGAGCAATAACTTACACAAAACATATTGCACAAGGTGAATATGGGATTTCTGAAGGAACATAACAATTTATCCCGGTTGTTAGCAAACAAATTACAACAAGGATAAGAATGTGCTTTTGGAAAGACTAGAACAGGCTTTGTTCAAACATTAAAAAGTCATTTTCAGAAAATGATCAAATTTGGAAAATTGTACTGTAGTATGAATGATGAAAGTTACAGAAAAAGAGTCATTCAGAACCAAGGATTAACTGTTATGCACCCTTGGTAAAAGAGGCCATTCGTACTAAATAACAAATAATACCAGCAGCCATGTGGCTGTGAGTGTGTCATCTCTCACCACAGTAGATTATCTCTCTTATGAGCCTAAAATAAAAGTACTGGAGGGCCGAGATGTGTAAAGTGCTTTGGTGGGCATAACTGGGCTGGGGTTGTAAGAGCTTTTCATTCACCTGGGCCATTTGGGCTTCAGTTACAATTATAAGAATCTTGCCTTGGCATTCAGCTGGGTACAGGACTTTGATATGGCCAGAGAGGGGCTTCTTGAATTCATTTTGCTTATTAGGAATTTAGTGGTATCTTCTAGAATCTAACAGGGGTTTTGCCTAGAGAGATATTCCCTGGAGGCAGTTTGTCTTGTAGTGTCTTTTCCTAGAGAGAGATTTACTAGGAACATTTCCCCTTGTTGTCTAGTTGCTTATGTCCCGTGGAGAGGAACTTATTTCTAGGATAGTATTTTTGTTGGGTTTTAAAGGCATGTTTTATTATTGCTTGGTTGGTGATTTAATGTTTTCACAAAATAAACACTCCAACCTATACCAGTCCTAGCCCTGGTCCTTCCTAATCTACTTCATATCTCACCCCAAATATGTAATATTAGGAGTCTGTCCTGCTCCCATTGTAGGAAACATTAAAGTTCTTCTCGATCTATTAATAAAACTGCATATTGAAATTATGGTTCATCATGGGATGATATCCTTAGTCTCTGTTTGCCAGAAGCTGGGAATGGGCACAGGGGATGGATCAATTGGTGATTACCTGTTCTGTTCATGCCCTCTGGGGCACCCGGCATTGGCCACTGTCAGAAGACAGGATACTGGGCTAGATGGACATTTGGACAGATCCAGGATACTGGGCTAGATGGACATTTGGACAGATCCAGTGGCCTTCTTATGTTCTAATGTTCTTATTAGTTTATGTTCAATGGCATATATTAGTATTCTATTACTATTGAAAATAATAAGGGTAACGGTGTTAGTGGGTGTGAGCTGGAAACATCATTAGTTCAGAGAAACCTGCTGTGCTGTTGAATTAACTGTATTAACTATTATTGCTTACTTTTTTGTTCTGCTTCCATTGAAAGAAGAAGATAAGGTGAAAGTGCTAAATAATAATGCTGCTCAGCATGATGTTGGAAATGGATGTAAGGAAGATCATGCCTGACTGAGTCTGACAGTAAAGTTCAAAATATTGACTGAGCTTTTGGAAGTTTGAGGAAATTATTCATTATCCATAAAAGGGGAACATGAGAGTACTGCAGACAATTAGCTTATGTCAAGTTTCAGCAATTCTCTTCAATAACTATTTTGCTGTTGGTGCAAAAATGATTATTTCTTGGAGCAGCTAGTCCTGGAACCCACAAGCAGAGAGACAATTCTTTATTTTGTTCCTATGTAGAACACAGGATCTCGTCCAATGGGTAAATATAGCTGGACTACTTGGTAATAATGACCATAATATAATTAAATGTAACATCCCGTGGTGGGAAAAACATCACAGGAACCCAACACTGTAGTGTTTAATTTCAGAATGAGGGACGACACAAAAATAAGGAAGTTAATTAAACAGAAATGAAAAGGTACAGTGCCCAAAGTGAAATTCCTGCAGTCTGCATGGAAACTTTTTAAAGGCACCATAATAGAGGCCCAATTTAAATTTATATCACCCCCCCCCAAAAAAAAAACTTAGTAAGAGAATCAAAAAAGTGCTACCATTGCTAAACGACAAAGTGAAAGAAGCAGTCAGAGGTAAAAAAGGCATCCTTTTAAAGATTGAAGTTAAATCCTAATGAGGAAAATAGAAAGGTGAATAAACTCTGGCAAATCAAGTGTAAAAATATAATTAGGAAGTTCAAAAAAGAAGTTGAAGAACAGTTTGCCGAAGATTCAAAAAGCAATAGCAATTTTTTAAAAGTACATCAGAAGCAGGACACCTCATAAACCATCAGTGGGGATACTGGATGATCAAAGTGCTAAAGGAGGACTGAAGGACAAAAAGGCCACTGCAGAGAAAATAAATGAATTCTTTGCAACAGTCTTCATGGCTGAGGATATGAGGGAGATTCCCAAACCTGAGCCATTTTTTAAAGTGACAGATCTGAGGAACTTCTGCAGATTAAGGTGTCATTAGAAAATATTTTTGGAGCAAAGCAATAAAGTAACCAGTAATAAGTCACCAAGACCAGATGGTATTCACTCAAGAATTCTGAAGGAATTCAAATGTGAAGTTGCAGAACTACCTACTGTAGGTGGTAACCTAATTTAAATCAGCTGCTGTACCTGATGACTGAAGGATAGCTAATTTGATGCCAATTTTTAAAGAGGACTCCAGAGGCGATCCCGGCAATTACAGTCAAGTAAGCCTAATTTCAGTACCTGGCAAACTGGTTGAAATGTAGTAAAGAACCAAATTTTTGGACACATAGAGGAACATAATTTGTTGGGGAAGAGTTAACATGGCTTTTGGAAAGGGAAATCATGCCTCACCGGTCTACTAGAATTGCCTGAAGGGATTAACAAGAATGTGGACAAGGGGCATCCATTGGATATAGTGTACTCAAGTTTTCAAAAAGACTTTGACAAGGTCCCTCACCAAAGGCTCTTAAGCAAAGTAAGCTGCCATGAGATAAGAGGGAAGGCCATCTCATAGATCGGTAACTGGTTAAAAGACAGGAAACAAAGTGTAGGAATAAACAGTCAGTTTTCAGAACAGAAAGTGGTATCCCCCAAGGGTCTGTACTGGGGCCAGTCCTATTTAACATATTCTTAAATGATCTGGGAAAAGTGAGGAGTTAGAATTTGCAGATGATACAAAACTACTCAAGATAGTTAAGTTCCAGGCAGTGACTAAGCAAATAGTAGGAAGGACACAAAGGGGGCACCAGCCAAAGGGAGCAGTATAACCTCTCCCCATGCCCCCCAAGTATAGTCTTAAAGAAAGTGTGCAAGGTGCATGTGGAGTAGAAAGAGTGAACCCAGTTTATCAAAGCAGATGACTCCTTCAATGTTGAATACTTCTTTTGGACTAGCTCACAAGCACAGAGTATGGGACTACCTGGGGATGATCTGAGGTAGACTCAGAACTTTCATACCAGAAAGTCCACATTGTTGGTAGAAGGAGAAGCCAAAAAACTCAAAGAAACCAATGAATAATTACCCCTTTCACCTTTTCTTGTGGTTTTTATTTTATTTTTATTACTATAAAATTATGGAAATAACATATGGTCTATAACATTAATGTCCTTAAATATTTTCGACTGATCACCATATCATTTCCCATAATATTTTAATGCAGAAATAACTATTGAAAAACTCTTTTGTATCTTTCAATCTATATTTGCAGTTACACCTGCCAATATAATTTCTTAGGAATACTTTCTTTCCAGGCAGACAATAACAGCATTTAATCAGAAGAGATTTTTAAAATATAAAACATAGCTTCATGCTGTCGATTCATTTCTTACAATGAGATACTAATGAAGCTCAATCTATTTTGTCAATTAAAGAGAAAATTAAGAGGCAACTTGATGAGTTAAAAGTATCTACACAGGGAAAAAAGATTAGATACTGGATGTTTCTTTAATTTATCAGACCAAGGCATAACAAGATCCCATGTTGGAAGTTAAAGGTAGAAAAATTCAAATGGGAAATATGGCACATATTTCCAACTAACGACAGAAAAAGCTTACCCAGTGGACTCTGCATCACGTATGAGGTCTTTAAAGACTAGATGTCTTTATAAGAGAAACAATCAATGACAAACTCTCCATTGACCTCAGTGGGTCTAGGTTTTCATCCATGCTCAAATTCAACTATACACTATTGGGCTTGCTACAGAAATTACTGGGAGAAATGTTCTAGGCTGTATTAGGAAGTCTGACTAGTTAGCATATTGTTCTTTTTACCCTTAAACGAGTGGTCCCCAACCTTTTGGGGCTGCCAGGCGCCCGGGGGTGGGGCAGCGCATGCGCCGCGTGCCCAGGGTGGAGGCCGCACATGCGCCGGGCATCCGGGGCCCGGGGTGCAAGAATGGCTTGGGCCGGCCCTGGTCACTAGGCGGGCGCACAAATGCCCCGGCGGGCGCCATGGCGCCCTCGGGCACGCATTGGAGACCACTGCCTTAAACTATACCAGTCTATGAATACCTCTGGTTTTCTCATACATCATAAGTAGAGCTGAGTGGAAAATAGTTTGCCTATCTTGTGAAATTTTTTGAGATTTTAATTTATTTTCCATTCTGCATCAAGGTGAAAGCCAGACTTTGAGATTCTTTTTTTAAATACAACAGTGCCACTCCCATGACAGCCAGCTGGTTTGAGCACTCACTTCAGATGTGGAGGTTTGAGTCCCTACGCTGCCTGATTCAGACCAGGGACTTGAATATGGATCTCCTACATCCCTGGTTATTGGCTATTCTGGGATGGGTCTCTTTCTTGCTGGAACTGTTCCACATTGTATAAACATTTAAAAGTTTACTGAAGCAGGGGCTTGAACCTAAGTTTCCAACATCCCATAGGACTAGCCTACCCACCATGCTGTAGAGTCAGTCTCTGGCACTTGTTTTCCCCTTTGTATTCATTGCATTCTATTTTGAGCCAAAGAGCAAACTAGAGACTGTCTCTGTAGTCTGGTGCCTAAATCAGAGACTTGAAACACGGATCTTTTCTAGCCAAGGTGAGTGGTCTAACCATTGCTCTACTGAGGAAAAGGGAATTTGTTCTCTCTTGCTTGGACTGGAAAGTCTATCCTGGACCTGAGATACATTTCCTGACCATGGATATATTTCCACAAAACATTTTGATTTTGACAAATTGGCATGTTTCATCAAAAAATGCCCAGCTAGCTGTAATTGTAAATATGGTTCATACTAATGATTACATATAGCACATCAGCTTCCAAATAAAGCAAATAGCTACAATGGATAGCAGCACAAACAACAGTAAATGCTTGTTGCTATTACTGTCTTGTGAACTTGAAGATCCCAACGTCCATATTCTATTTTCATCAGAAACTAAACAAAAGCACTTAAATAGGTAAGAATGAGATTATGTTGTCCGTCCTATTTGCACAATACAATAAATGTAGTATACAGGGTATACTGTCATTAACTCTATAGCATAATTAATTATTTTAACTGTTAGAAGGTCCCTCTGTGAACAAATGCTAGAGTAATGTTTGATTAAAATTCAAAGTTAGGGGACTGAGATTTTTCTGTTGAGAAGTTAATAAGAACATAAGAATGATCATACTGGGTCAGACCAATGCTCCATCTAACTCAGTATCCTGTCTTCTGATAGTGGCCAGTGCCAGGTGCTTCAGATAGAATGAAAAAACTCCAGACAATAATTGAATGATCTATCCCCATTCATCTACTCCCAGATTCTGGCAAAGAGAGTCTAGGGGCTCTCAGAGCAGGGGATTGTGTCTCAGCCATGTTGGCTAGAAGCCATTGATGGACCTATCCTCCATGAGCCTATCTATCTATTTTTTTGAGTGCTGTTGTAATCTTGGCCTTCATAACATCCCCTGGCAACATGCTCCAAAGGTTGACAATGCATCATGTGAAGAAATACTTCCATTTGTTTGTTTTAAACCTGCTGCCTACTAATTTCATTGCGTGATCCCTGGTTCTTCTGTAATGTGAAGTGGTAAATAACACTTCCTTATTCACTTTCTCTACACCAGTCATGATTTTATAGCCTTCTATTATATTCCCTTTTAGTAATCTCTTTTCTTTTCCAATCAGAAAAGTCCCAGTCTTTTTAATTTCTCTTCATATGGAAGCTGTTCCAGACTCTTAATCTTTTTTGTTACCTTTCTCTGTACCTTTTTTCAATTCTAATATAAAATATAAATATGATATAATAACGAGGCTGTTAAATCAAGGTGGTAGCATTAAAATATTCCTAATAGTGTCTTATCTTCAGGGCAGGCATGTCCCCTAGTTACATAAAGATAAAAACAATCACCTAGTTGTACATCATCTTGAAACAAAGATCCCAAGAGATTATTTGACAGAAGAGTAATGGAGTGTAAGTGACTGGCCTGGTAAATCAGGGAACCAAGAAGCTAGAGTGAACGTTGGGAAAGAGCAGCGCATTAGAGCAGAAAAAGGGCCTAGGTAACTAAAAAAGAGAGAGACGTCATGAGGCATAGTTTTGATGATTACCCATCTCTGTTTGGCCAGGAAGTGTTTAGTCTAAATTCAGAGGATAGTTTTGGGAAGGTGGGGGAGTCTGAGATTAGACAGAAATGCAATGAATTTCCACATTTAAATTTTTTTGTCCAGTCATAACTCAAAAGAGCTCTGGCTAACAATTTCAAGAAGTCTGTGCTTCTCTGTTAGTAATCCATCACTCACAGTTGTCTCTAGGCACCAAACACAAGAATCAGGCTTTAATATTGACTATATTTTCTGTTCCATTTTGTGTGCGCGTGTGTGTGTTTGGGGGGTGTAGTTTGTCTTTCTTCAAGGAGACAGTATATGAAAAGGGAAGAAGACTTACCAGCCAAAAGGTCACTGCTTCTGTCTCCCATGGAAGCTCTGGTGTAGAGCTACATTTACCCTTTTTAAATCTATAATTCTCTGCTATACATCTTTGGTTATTTTACCATTAATCTTAGAAATTGTGATATTTATAAATCCTGTGCTTACTGCAACAAACAGGCAAGCTGACAGCCACGCTGAGCCCCTGGACATGGTCTGGGTGAGGGCAGCTACACACTCCTGAAGGGGCAAGGTCTTTGGCAGAAGGGGTGGGACTGGAGCAGCCAGCTCTCAGTTCTTTCCAGAGCTCATCATGCTGGCTCCCCCAAACCCTCAGACCCGCATGGCATTCCAGTAGTCATTTAAAAGCCGTGGGGCTCGGGATGCTGCCGCTGCTGCAGTAGCAGCAGTGGTAGTTGGAGCCATAGTTCCCTCGAAGGTGTGAACCTGTGCAGCCACGCACAAAAAATTCTCTGCCCACCCACCTCCCTTGCAGAGCCACACAGCAGTGTGCCAGTGGAAGGTGAACTGCTGCTGGTGCTGGTGGTGGGTGGGCAAGTAGCAGCTCAGCCAGGCAGCTCTTTGCTGTCTCCGACTCCCCAGGACTGCGGCCAGGGCTCTGGTAAGAACTGGCTGAGCTGCAGCAAAAGCTGGCAGGGAGCTGTTTAAAGAGCTGGCAGGGGCCTGGGTTGCAATAGGACAGTACCTGTAAGAAATGTTAAGTTATTTTCACCACTGGAGAAGAGAACACAACAAAAGCCATGTACATGGTTGGGGTGGCCTAGCACAGTGTTTCTCAGCCTTTTTTTTTGAATAAAGTACCCCTTTAAAAAAATTATAAGTACCCCCAGTACCTACAGTTTTCAGACACACACATTTTTTTCTACTATTGCAACACATTTGTTTAAACAACTTAATCGTAGCCAGGCAGATGATGAAGTTTTTGTAAAAAGTACAAAAATAATAAAGCGCTGTAAAACTTTAAACAAAAATTTAGTTTTCTCCAAATTTCAGTTGTGTTGACGTATCCCCCTGACGTCTCTCGAGTACCCCTATGGGTACTCGTACCACTGGTTGAGAAACACTTGTCTAGAATGTGCTGTCAGGGTACCATGACTTAAGAGGGATGGGGGCTGACAGAGATTTTCTAACATTCAAGGCCAGAATCAGTGCCTCTTACCAGGCGCAGTATTACCAAACCCAGGCATTCAAAAATCACAACTCAGGTGCCCAAAAATTCATGAGCTAGCACTCAGAAAGGTAGAAATCTCAGAAAAGACACCAGAAATGAAATGATGTTGGTCCTGGCCATAGATGAGAGACTGGACTTGGCTCTAATCGGTGCTTGAAGTGGTAGGCAAAACAGCTATAAAACTGGGTGGTCGTCCCCAATCTTCAAATGAGTTGCCTTTCCCTTCTGCCTTGGGGGTGCAGAGCCTTCCTGAGTGGAAGATGCATTGCAGCACTTCTCAGCACTTGGGCCCTCTGCAGCCCACACAGCACAACCTGCTGCTGCTCTGTCGCCCTGTGCAGACAGCAACAACATGGCCCAGGCACTGGATGGGGGGTAACCACGGCAGGGACACGCTCAGGGGAAGGGGGTGATGTTGACTCCCACAGCAGTGTGCCACAGGCTCCCAGCACTGCTGCAGAGGGAGGAAAGGAGCACCCTGCCCGGGATTACACCTGGCTGTGCCAGTGGGTGTGCATGCTATTTGTGCAGCATTATGCAGTGTAGCCATTTTACACTTCAGTGGTACAAAGGTACCCTAAAGGCAGTGATCTCACTCCTCTACTTGGATCTTACCTCCAGTGTAGGTAGGGGGCTCCCTATCTTGCTTAGAGCCAATGAAATGGCTCTGTGGTGCCCCCCCGAAGCTCCCAAGATAGGGGCATTTTGTAGGAAAACTAGAGCGGGGTTGCACTGTGCTTATTCTTGGCCTCCTATAACTTCTGTGGAACTGTGGGCAGAGCAGACTTAGAGCAGCCTGAGGCTAATTTAACATACAACAGCTGCTGGACTTGTTTCTGGCAAGATGGAACACAGGGGGCACAAAGGGGGCTTAGATCCATCTTTCATTCTTTCAGCAGTCCTGCCCTGATGCGCTGTGGTCATGCCTTGGTATCCTAATAAAAGTTGAGAGATACTGTAGTTCAAACTTTTCTGCTGGATCTCATACTACTGATATTGCTAGCAAACTCTCCAACATCCTTTTGGTGTTTTGAATTCTGACCGTGATCATAGAATCATAGGCCTGGAAGGGAGATCATCTACTCTACATCTAGCTGGGGGAGGGTCTGGCGAGGGCTATAAACAGAGAAAATTGGCTACTGAAAATTTTGCAGTATTAATTTTCTTTTTATTTGCCTTCATATTAAATAAATATTTAAAGTCATGCACCTTGTTAATTATCCCTTGCTTTAGTATCTTTATTCCATAACATTTTACAATATATATATATATATATATATATATATATATATATTGATAATAAGTTGGGTGCGGGGGTGGTACACATCTGAACAAGCGCACATAACCTCAATACTGGTGCATCCGCTCACAGATGGAAAATCATAGAGGGAACACTGGCCAGAGCCCTGGGCCCTTTAGAATCACCAGACCCCAGGGAAGTTGCTCCTTCCCCCCTCCTCCTCCTGTCAGCAGGCCTGGCTACAAAGTTTGCGGGGCTTATAAATGCAGACTGCCACGTTGCAAACTTCATAAGCTTCATGCTGCCCACTATTCCACTTTCACTATCCAGATTTTATAAACTCCAAGCTCCCGGGGCAGCTTCCCATGTCTTCAGGAGCAAACCACAGCCTACACTACAGAGCTTTAAAAGCAGTATCTACACTGCAATGAGAGGTATAACTGCAGTTCATGTAGGCATACCCATACAAGCTTTAATCTAGCTAATTTGGCTGAAAATAACAGTGAAGTTAAAACAGTATGGACCCTTGTGCAATTTGCATAAGCACGCCTCAAATCCCGTTTATGTATAACTGTCTCAGATGACTGATGAGGAGTTTTGGGCATGTAAGAACTGTAGAATTGAGCTGTAAATCATATTCCCAAGTAAGCCGCTGAAAACCATGCTTCCATATCATTACAAGTCTGACATCAGTTCGGTATAATGTAATCATGTATTTGTTGTGATTTTGGAATTACATTTTGTTTCTTTCTTTCTTTTGTTACGACACCGTCAAGCGTGCCACAAAGAAAAATGATCAGCCCCAGCAGATACTGATAATGTATCATTTCCCACTTTGCTATTTGAAATCCATTGTATAACACAAAAAAAATAAAATGCACCCAAGAAGCATATAATAAACATAAGAGAAAGATAATTTAGACATTACTTAGAACACACAAGCAGTGTGGCACTTTTCTAACTCACTGTGGCAACCTTGTTAGGAACATCATCACTTAGTTACAGCTAGAACATATAGGAGAATGTTATTGTGCAAGAAAATGTAGTATTAAAGCTGACATCATAGGGTTAGCAAAAATCTGCCGAATGAAGACAGCTCATCCTGATTCTTAATAAAACCTGAACCTGTCAGATGAAGAATTATTTGTCTTCTGCCTCCTTTCCTTCTTACATACAGGTCATTTTGGTCTTTTCTGGGAACCTTTTGCAGTTATATAATGAGACATCCTGTCAGAATGATCTCTGCTCATAATTAACTGTGTGCCCCAGGCTCAAACACGTTTCATAATTTGATTGAACTTGTTAAACATCTGCTGAGGATTTCCAAAGCCGAGGTGCTTTGTTCTCTTAGGCCTAAGGAGAAACAAAGGCTGCAAAAGAAAGTATCTTACTCTGTGGGAACATAATAGAGAACAAACTTTATGTCTGCTGAAAAGGCATGACTTCTTCCTGATAAATACTGCATGAGGTAAAGTTTTGTTTAAAATTACCTCCTACTACAGTGTTCTGAGATGCTTTTACTTTCTCACAAATAGAGTGCTGAGTTATAATTTGTCACTTTGTAATGAGGTACCTGCTGGGATGTGGTGAGAACTGATTCATTTCGGTCTGGAAAATGAAAAGTGTTATGAGATCTTCAGTGAAAGTATAGAAGTGCTAAATGTTGTGAAGAAAGTGAGACTGTCACTGCATTGCCTTGGCAGTTAAAAGATAGTCATCAAAAAAACAAAACATAGCATAAATGACTGATTTGTTGCTCACTGATATCAAACACCAATATGTTCCCAGTGTAAGGTTTGGGGTTTGTTAGTGAGAAGACAGAGGTGCAAGTAGAGCTGGACAACATTCTTCATACAAAACTTTCCATGGCAAAAAAGGCAGATTCAGCAACCCCAACATGGTTTGTGAATTCATATCACTTTTTGTTGGACTGAGTATGTAGAACCCTGCCTGCCTTCCAAGTGCTGAAAAAAATCAAAATGTTTTGCATCAACATGTTCAAAATGAAACATTTCAGTCTTTCAGTTGAAATGACTTTTCATTTCAGTTTCCTTTAATTTTATTTAAAAAAACTCAAAACCATCTAAAATGCTTTAAATCAAAATGAAACCCTTTTATTTGTCTCCTCAATGTATACATGGAAATAATATTTTCATTGATTGTTTTAGGCATTAGCATGTATATGTTATATATCCATATTTCTTTCCTGATGGTGCTCCTTACCTCTAGATAATGTCCAAAAATGTATTCCTTAATTGATTTAATCCAGTGTTTCCCAACCTTTTTGAGCATATGGACCCCTTTTCAAGCTATTAAAATTTCACAGTCCCCCCCCGAACGATCCATTTTTGCTAGCCTAACTAAACCCATCCCGCCACTGTAATAGCTTTTGAACGGTAACAGAGGGAGTTCATGAGCTATGAGGGAAGACTGAAGGAATTGGGCTTGTTTAGTTTGGAAAAGAGAAGACTGAGAGGGGACATGAGAGCGGTTTTCAGGTATATAAAAGGGTGTCACAGGGAGGTGGGGGGAATTATTCTCCTTGGCCTCTGAGGATAGGACAAGAAGCAATGGGCTTAAACTGCAGCAAGGGAGGTTTAGGTTGGATATTAAAAAAAAATCCAAACTGTCAGGGTGGTTAAACACTGGAATAAATTGCCTAGGGAGGTTGTGGAATCTCAATCACTAGAGATATTTGACAACAGGTTAGACAGACATCTATCAGGGATGATATAGACTGTGCTTGGTCCTGCCATGAGGGCAGGGGATTGGACTTGATCATCTCTTGAGGTCCCTTCCAGTTCTAGTATTCTATGATTCCATGATTCTATGATTATGGTTGTTTCCATAAATAGTTAGTATGCTATTCCCATTTAGAATCACAAAATTATAGGGTTGGAAGAGACCTCAGGAGGTCATCGAGTCCAACCCTCTGCTACAAGCAGGACCAATCCCAACTAAATCCTTGTGTGAGATCCTCAACTAGTGTAAATGAGGGTGCCTCATTGACTTCAAAGGAACTGCATTGACTTAAACCAGCTAAAGATCTGGCCCATGAGACTTTATAACACTTAGGCAATTTATTTTTGAGTAGTGGTAAAGTACAGTATTGTGAGAGCCAAATAGCACAGATTAAATTAAGAAATGCCAAATTACTTGTTCCTGACTGATACTAGCTTTGCTGATCTAATCACTGGAGAATGTCAATAGCAGCAGATTCCTTCTTGCTTTGCTTTAGTTTTTCTGATCAGTAATGATGAAGCAACATGTACAAATAAAAATAAAAGAGAATACAAAGTACTTTCCCTGCCTTGGGGTCTCTCACAGCCAATTTTCATTTTATTTTCTTGAAAGATGCTCCTAACAGGGATGTGAATGACTAATTGACTAGTCGACTATCTGATAAGTAAATCATTTTGTAGGTAATTTCAAAACTGGATATTTTGTTTCAAATTAGAATGAAAACAAATTTCAAAATTGTGGAATTTCCTTCTGCAGTAATCCTTCTGCAGCAGCCAGGTTGGGTTCAATATCTTCAGGTTCCTTTCCATTGAACCCACCCAGAACTGGCTCGAGCCTCCACCCAGTAGCCTGGGAAATTCACACACACACACCTGGGTGCCTCTGAGAGGCAATGCTTCCCCACTTGCAAGCACAGAATCTGAGTGTAGAAAAGAAACTTTAAATGAAAAAGGCAGAGAAGTAACGTGGCATTAACTTGTGAAAACACCACAGACCGAGTTCACAACCAAACCACGAGTAAACTTTCCAGCTCAAGTGGATTGAGCAATGTCCTTTGCCTCTCAGGCTCACAAGTCCAGCAATGTAAGTGTCCCATTTACATGCCCAACCTTTCTCTGTACCCCACTCACAGTTGCTGCCTGTGGACAGGGCAGACCGGAGCTCAGAGGTGATTTTCAGAGTTCACCTCCCTCACTTGAGTGGGGAAGGGGATAGGAGGTGTCTCACCCACTCCGTTGGCCACTCGCCACTGCTCCTGCCAGCTACTCCAACCAGATGCCTGTTGGCTGCTCCTGCTGGCCACCTGCCAGTCGCTCCAGCCAGCCACCTGTGTGCTCCTGCCAGCCACCCTGCTGGCTGCCTATGGGTTCTTATCTGGGACAAACCTAATGATTTCAGCTTCTCAGTGATTGCAGCTCTTGACCCACAGTGCAGGCCAACAGAAAATAAAGAGACCCCCTTATGGAGTCTGTTTTAGTTCTATCATTAGGACAGGGATGGGGGAAAGAGAAACAGGTTGAATCAGTCTTACAGCTCATACCGGGAGGGCACGTAGCCTGCTGGTGCAGAGCTGAGCTGAGCTGAGCTCTGCTCTGCTCCCCCCCGCCCCCCGCAATCCAATCCATTTGAGTCTGGAAAGGAAAGGCTTGTCCATCTGAGATTCTTTACAATGACAGCGTCTCTCCTGAAAGCACTGGTGTCATATTTTACAATTCCTACATGTAGGGTTAACATGGTTTGTGACCCCACAAAAAGCCAAATTAGTTACAATAGGCACAATACCATTCTAACAACTGAGCATTCATCAGGCCTCCAGCACTGACTGAACTGGATTTACATAAGCACACCTAGGATTCATTTCCCCTTCCGGCTGGATGCATTGGAAGCAGTGATTCAGACCCTACTTACACCTGCAAGACAGAATTTATCTAGCACTTGCCTATCTCAAAGGAGCATTGTGTAAAGTGTTCTGAGATGCTCAGATTAAGCAGGACATAAAAATGTGGCATGTCATTGTGAACGGCTTCTTCACTTTGATGGGCTGTTCACATAGTTAATGTACGCAACCTTCAAAATGAGAGAGAAGGGCATTCAGTATCACCCAGTTTTATCAGTGTTTAATTAATGAGGGGGAAAAAAAGTTGTACCCATCCATATTTTCATTTTGATAGGCAGGATGCAAGGGCAGGTGGCTAAGATAAGGCAAAGTTTGAGAAAGAGACGTAGGTTTTTTTCTGAATAGCAATGGAAACTTCCCTGGTGTTTATTAAGTCATTTTTCTGTGGTTACACAAACTTTAAATAGTAGAGAGACCTGAAACAGCTCTGTGGTATCCCATAGGTATTTTTTTTTTTTTAGCAAAAACAGAACTATTTTCATAGAAACAATACATAAATCGGAGTACTAGTACAGAGAGAGCATAGCATTATTAAGCACTATTCATGTGTTACCAGCATGAAATATTTGTAAGAGCATCAAAACAAAACCATTAATCACTGATGGAACCATTTGTATAAATGATAATGTCAGTTATTTAAAGTCCTTATAACCATTTCCAGAAAACCAGTAATGAGGGGGTATTTCCAATCAACCCACACAAAGAGCCCTTTAAACTCCTTTAAGTGCAGGCTTCTTAACTTTTCAAATTCAGAACCGCAGCAGAACCCTTGTTAAATGTGTGTGCAAAACAGGCACCCACAAATACTGCACACAATTTAGTTTCTGAAGGAAGCTATGTCAAATACATACATTACTCCCATGTTTACAGAAAACCAATAGCTTCTTTTGAAATTGCATTAATTAATTAGTTCATTAATGGTCAGTGCTAATTTTAAAACTGTTTTCAACAGGTGTATAAAATAGCATAGGTCACAAGAGTCTGGTTTATCCTTCATCCGTAAGTTGAAAATAGGTTTATCTGGTTTTAGAACTGGTTATAATTTTGGGGGTTATTTCCACAGTGTAGACCAAGTCAATCTGTCTCTTATCAACTGATCAGAGCTGGATTAAATTTTAACCACATCTTTTTGGGGGCAAAATATACAGATTAGGTGATACCAAAACATTCTGAAGATTCATGTTCCTTACATGCAACCCTGATTTGTCATTCAGAAAAACAAAATTCAAAATAATTTAAACATTTCATTCTGACATTTTCAAAAGGAAACATTTTGAATTTTTGGGTTCAAATTGACTTTTTGCTTTGAAATTTCTTTTAATAATTTAAAATATTCAAAATTGTTAAAATGCTTGATGTCAAAACAAAATATTGTATTTGACCTGAGACTTTAAAATTGCCATTAAACCATAAAACCAGTTGCCCAACTCTAACTGTAACACTACAGCTGACACTTGTCAATAATTTGCCGGCAGCAGAAATGGTATACATTTTTTATTTTTATTTATATCACTCAAAGGACCAGAAAAAATGAGAAGGTGAAGGAGACCAAGACATTGTAATAAAATACCACAAAACTCTCCTTAAAACCTCATAGTCACAGTTTTGACTCAAGAATCTCTCATGTGCTGCACAATTGTGTTTGAAAAAATCTCTGTCTAGGTCTGCAATTCAGGCATGGAAATGGTGCCCCAGGAAAAGTGTGAGGATTAGAAACAAGGCAAGACAAACTATAGGAATAGCTATAGAAGATCCAAACTTTCCCCCACTATTTCCTCCTTGAAATTGCTAGGTAAAAGAAAACAACATGATTTTCATTAGCTAATAGTCTCTATTTGAATAAATATGACTGTTTAAAATAACCTTCTTTAATCTCTTCTGCTTTGGAATATTCTAGTCAAAGCCACACCTTCAAAAACAAACCTTTCCAAAATATCCATTTTTAAAGAGCTACAAAATAATTATTGCTTAACTAAGTAAAGTGTCACAGTACAATTAAAAAAACAACCATAACCAAACAAAATATATTATGATGGGTTTTATTTGGTCAAATTAGAGAGGCATTTTCCTATCAAATGATAGTCACAAATCGGGTAGGCATTTGCTCAAATCCTGTTAGTCTTCATCAGACTAATACCTTCTAAGTTGTGCTCCTTTTAAAATGGGAAATGATTGACATATATCTCTTAACTCCAACTGAAATCTACATTTAAATAACACCTATAAAGCTAATAATAGTATCACTAAAGATATGACTACGTCAGTGACTTGAATACTGAATATAAATTTCTATCAAGTTGATTGTCGTGGACTGCCAATCAACTACCGGATCACATTGCAATGCTTTTATAATCCAAGACAGAGGAACAATGATGAACAGCCCCTGCAATTCAAGGAGAATAACCTGTTTCAAAGAATAAATAAGAAAAAATATTATCAAGCAATAATGCAAATCACAGCTTTATACAGATGGAGCTAATCTGGTGTCTGCAGTGTATCAAGAGTTAAACTGTCTAATATATCAGATGTTAAAATTAACCTTCTAGAAGGGAATTCAAAAATTTGCAGTGTAATTACTTAAAGATAGTGTATATATATTGTGGCAGGGCATTGCCCTGCACTGGCCCTTTAAGGGGCTGGGAGCTGGAGGGAAGGAAGGAAGCCCAGCTGAGGCAGCTAAGGAGGGCCCAACTGGAGGCCATATAGAGCAGCTCCTGGGAGGAGGAGAGAGGTCTGCCTGCAATGAGAGAGATTTTGTCCTAGCAAACCCAGGCTACCTGGCTTGAGGCCCAGGGCTTCAAGGAGGCAGTCATGGAGGGTGGGGCTCACATGGAGGCAGCCCTAAAAGGCTGGGCTGCAAGGAGGCAGCTGCGGTTTCACAAGGAGGCAGCTGTGGTAGGCTGGGGGAGTTTGAGCCTGGGAAGCCCCAGACCATAAGTCCGCAAGGGGTTGCATGAGGCAACCGGACAGGCAGAGTGGGAGAAGAACTGGGGGTCCTAGGGAGTAGGGAGGACCCTGAAGGAGGAGCAGAGGAAGAACAATGACTCCCCCCCTCCCGGAAGGGGGCGCGGACCAAGACTGGAGTGGTCACTGCTGAAGGGCAGTGCCCTGAAGACACCACACCCAAAGGGGGTGCGTCGGAGCAGCCAGCTACTTCCCCAAAGCCACCCTAAGGGAAGAAGCTGTGCTGAAAGTGAGTTGAACCCGCTACTATATATATATATATATATATATATATACACACACACACACACACACACATACTAACATCTTTATATATATATATATATATATATAACCATCTGATATCTTTATCTATAGCTAAATGATAGTTTGTCTGTCTGTCCAGCTCTCTGTTTGTTCAAGAACTCCTTCTAAATGGTAAGAACTGAGACCACCAAATTTCATATGCAGCTTCCTTTTATCATAACTTAAAGCAAGGTTAAGAGTTTGGTTGTTCCAGGAAAATGAGATGTGCCTGAAATGGAATTGCTTCTCATAAAACTATACAGAAAAGAGAGAGAATCACCAGGCAGATGAAAGGGGTTGGCTGTTGGGGTGTACCCCTTCTGTCCATGACTGCCCCAGAACTGAGCCTTCCATCCCCTATGTGTCCTTTAGGAAGGGCAGGAGAGCTACAACTCCCCCCTCACCCTGATTTGTACAGGAGCCTTGCTGGCTGTTCTCTTTCATCAGGGAGCAAGAGGAAAGTGCACAGTTTGCTGCATTCCTCATTCTGACTGGGGAATGCAGGGGGCAGACAAACCTGGACCCATCCCATCTGGGGGACATGCAGCCCTTATTTTCCAAAACCCCAAAATTAATTGAGTTAAGGACCTGAGCAACGCTGGGTAAATCTTCTAGTATATAACTACTATATATTTTGGAGAATTTGTGCATCTATTTGTGTGTCCGTTCATCTGTCTGTAAGTCCACTTGTTCAAGAACTACCTCCTACATAGCAAGAGCTGGAACCATCAAATCTGGAACACAGCAATAACTTTATAGTAGCTCCATGTAGGTTGCTTTCCCATAACTTTATCATGAGAAGGTCATGCAAGATAGTATCAGACTCTTACTTGTGAATCCATGTCAGTTTTGCCAAATCGTTTGTGCCAAAAAAAAAAAAATCTGAAATATTTTACTTTGATAACTTTAGATGAAACATTTTGGTTTTTATTCAAAAATATTTTCTGTTTGAAATTTCAAAAATCAAAGGGACTCATGGAACAGAGTACCATCTGCTCCAAAGTAGCACCACCAAAAAGAAAATGGCAAATGGTCCAGCAGAGACTAGTCAGTTAGGGTATGTCTACACTACAGCATTATTTCGAAATATGTTTATGAAATGTGAAATATATTATTTCAAAATAACGCATCTAGACACAAAATGCATTTTGAAATACCATTTTGCTATTTCGAAATAGCGCGTCCACACTGATTGGATGCTGAATCACATTTAAGGCCAGCCGGAACCGGTTCTGGCTGGGCATCAGGTCAGGAGTTACTTTGTGTGGCTGCTGTCTGAGGCCTGTGCTTAAAGGGACCCACCTGGACAGCCAGTTCTCAGGTTTCCCTGCTTACTTGCCTACCTCGCTGAGGGATAGCAAAGCATTTTTTCCTCAGCATGCTCTGGTTGCCCTCGCTCAGGACACCACAGTACACTGAAGCATGGAGCTGGAGCCGCCCCAGGCACTCTGGCGCTTCTCTTGGACTTGTTGCTGCGAGCCTGGCAGCACTTTCTGCAGGCTGTCTCGCAGGATCTGAAGCAACCCAACCCCCAGGCCTTCTTCCATACCCTCCACACCCGCCTGGACCTCTCAGAGGGGAATATTCCGCACGTGGTGGCAGCGTGCTGTGTGCTGCACAATTTGTGTGAGCAGAAGGGGGAGGCTTTCCTGCCAGGCTGGATGGCAGAGGCCGACCACTTGGCTGGCCTGTACATGCATCCCTGCACGGCTGCCATCCAGGAGGTCCATCAGGGGGCTATCTGTATCCGGGAGGCCCAGTGGGAGAGCTTCCACCCAGAGGAGCAGTAACAGTCTCCCTGGTGTGCTCCACTGGGGGCTTGTGCCTCATTCCTCCCTCATGTCTTTCCACTTACCCCTCCCTAACTGCCCTTCCTGATGTAAAATAGAAGACATGTGTTCATGAAAACAAAGTCTCTTTATTGAACAAAACTGGGATGGGAGGGGGAATGAAACTCAGGTGAGACTTGGGAAAGAAGGCGGGAGAGGGGAAGATAGAGGGTGAGAGAGGGAAGGGGGAAACCTGGGAGGAGGGAGTTGGAAAGGGGAGGAGAAGCTCAGGGCTCAGGGGTGGGGGTCTCGCCGGCCCAACTGTCTCCCAGCACCACAGATGCGGGTGCATCAGCATCCCTGGGGGTGTGGGGTGTGTGTGGAGGGAGAAGCAGGAGGGGGAGAAGAAGTGGGAGGAGGAGTGGTAGCTGCGGAGACAGCAGGGGCTGGAGCGGCAGGAGGAAGCAATCTCTGCACCAGGGTCTGCAGGTGCTCACAGATGGCATGGCCCTGGGCAAGCTGCTCTCGCCAGCTCTCCCGCCAGAGCTGCAGGTCTTCTTGCACCCAGTGCTCCAGGGTG
Source organism: Rafetus swinhoei (assembly GCA_019425775.1). Classification (NCBI taxonomy): domain Eukaryota; kingdom Metazoa; phylum Chordata; order Testudines; family Trionychidae; genus Rafetus; species Rafetus swinhoei. Next base: position 211,083,126 of record CM033424.1, read on the forward strand.
CGGTGCAGGGCTCGCAGTGCCCCCAGGTGCTGCTGCTGGTAATCCTCTTGTGCACCGGTCAGCCTGAAGAGTGCGTGGGTGCGGGAGGATGTCCTGGGCGGGGTGGTGCGCCCTGCACTCGCATCTGGTGCGGCTGTGGAGAAACAAGAGAAGTGGTCAGTTATCCCTAGGGACACGGTGGGTGAAGCCCAGCCCCGCTCTGTAAGTGAGGACGACAGTTCTCCGCACCATCAGAGCCGATGTGCTTGCACAGAGGCCATGTTCGGGATGTCCTGCTATCCCCGGGAATGGAAGCTGCCCCAAGACTGCACCCATGCCCCTGTGCTGCATCAGTGTGGATGTGTGTGGGGGAGGGGAGATGTCCCCTGGTTCTGTATAGAGGGGGGTTGTGGAGGGAGGGCGTCCTGCTGTGTTCAGGAGCATGTCATGTCTCTTCACATGTGCGTGTGGCTAACAGGCCAAGGCCCCTGTGTGGCAGCCAGCTGGGGCCACGTGCCCAGGGGGTGGCATGGCACGTGCTCAGGTTGCTGCATGATCCGTGGTTAGCAAGGCCCACGTGCACAGTCCCTGGTCTCCCTCCCCTCCCACCTCTGCATAAGGGGACAGATGGCACTCACATGTTGTTGCCTCACCAGCCTCGGATGACACCGGTGACAGGTCCGCTGGGACGGCTCAGGGGTCCTGGCTGTGCGGCACGCTCCCTCTGGGATCCTGAGGCTCCTGGCCCCCCTCCTTCTCCTCCGTGCCCTGGTCAGGGCCCTCTGCCCCAGGGTTGATGACCACTTGGGGGGCACGGACCATCCCGCCCCCAGGATGCAGTCCAGGGCATCCAAATAGGGGCAGCTCTCTGGGTCTGCCCCTGGTTGGGAGCTGCCCCCTGTGGCCCTGGCATACGCTTGCCGCAGCTCCTTCATTTTCATCTGAACCTGCTCCTGGGTTCGGATGTGACCTTTGGTGGCCAGGCTGGCAGCTGTCTGGCTGAAGATGGCCACCTTCTTCCATCAAGTGCGGAGATCATGGATGTTGGTGGCATCCCCCCAAACCTCAATCAGGTCCATAATCTCCACACTGGACCAGGAAGGCACCCATCTTCTCCGGCCCCTGGCAGGGTTCTGGGAGCTGGCAGAGGTGGAGGGCTGGCTGCCAGTGGCTTGCTGGCTCATGCTGCAGCCTGCGTCAGGGGCAGCAGCAGAGTGGCTCTGGGCTGGCAGGCCTGGTGCTAGCCACAAAAGACTGTGACCAGACTCTACTCCTTTAAGGGCTCTGGGAGGGGGAGGGAGGAGAGGAGTTTTCCTGTTTGTGCCCAAAGTGGCCACCAGGGCACCCTGGGAAGGGCTGGAGGCCCCCTATTTCGAAATAGCCCCTATTCCCTGTCTACACAGTGCCTATTTCGAAAATGCTATTTCAAAATAGGCACTATTCCTCGTAGAATTAGTTTTACCAATTTCGAAATAAGCCCTCCGCTATTTTGAAATAATTTTGAAATAGCGGTTTGGCTGTGTAGACGCTAGGAAAGTTATTTTGAAATAATGGCAGCAGTTTCGAAATAACTTTGCTGTGTAGACATACTCTTAGGCCCTGACCAGGGAAGGTGCAGGACCTGGATCCCTGACAGGCCCCTTTGATGGAGAAGTGCTGGGCAGGCTCAGGGGGCTAGAAGAGAGAGGCTCCTGCCTGATACCTGCCACTAGGGCCAGGAGGTGCAAAAGGGTCATAGGGGAAGTGGCACAGGGAACAAAGGGCAGTGAAGGAGTGTACAGGAGGGCAGGACATGGCTGCTGCCAAAGGGTTCTTTGGTCAAGCCAGGGTATTGGACGAGCCTGGCCTCCCCTCCCTCCTTGGACAATGTCTAGGCCCATTATTTTGTGGTTTGGACAGACTGTGGCTTACCCCCGAAGTGAGGGGCTAAGCTCGGAGGCCACAGTCAGCCATTGTGGCAGTAGAGACACCAAGCTGCCGATAAACACCCCCTCGGAAGGGGGATGGGAGACACCTGTAGTGGACACTGCTGGAGGGCAGTGTCCTGAAGAGGACACTGTAGTCCAGGAGTAACATGGGACCAGAATTGGATCATGGAGTGAGGACATGGGGAGGCACCCACCAACAGGAGGTACCCTGCTGACAAGAGCTAATTCCCAGTGCTACCAGCAGGAGGTGCCGTGGCAGTAAGTCCCGCCCTGTGACAGTTCCTAATTTTTGCATTTACCAAATTGTTGTATAAATGATATATTAGCATTGCACTGAAACAGCCTTTTCATTTAGGATGCAACAACCTAAAATTCATAGTGGAGCTATGAAGAGGAAATCTAGATGGAACAACTATGCAGGCACCAGTGCACCTTCCACATCATACAGGCTAACTCCAAATTAGGCAACAGAAGACCCTTCCTAGGGAGGTGGAATCACCACAGGAAGAAATCTACAAATCCTAGCTTGATGACTAATTATGAGATATGGTAAATGGATATTAAGATCCCGTAGTGGTGTAGGAGGACTGTTTTTGTAATCTCCTAATTTCAGATGTATATTTAAGCCAAAGATTCTGTGATTCCAAGATGTCTGAAAGTAACAAAAAAGGATTATATAGCCAGGAGAGGAAATCTGAGCAGAATTTTCATAAAGAAGTGGTTAGAAGTTAGCAATAAAAATAAGGAGCAAATATGAGCCCCAAGAATGAATAATATTTCTGAAAAAGGTAGGATGATGAGGCACTACTACCAAGTAGATGTCAGTGTTCATATAAGAAGATATCTATAGATTATTTTCCTCCTCTGTAAATGAGGTACTTGAAAGACCACATGTTCTTTTTGCTTTTAATGTTGATGTCTTCCAGATTAATCAAGGTGAGTTTCAATAACTGTAAAATTAAAGAAAATCTTTGTAAATCATGTCATAGGCAGCTAGAAAAATTAATTCTCCGCTTTCTAAAATATCTTTTTCTGGACTCATTGTTTGCAGATTTTCTTCATTTTATCACATTCTCTTCTTAAATATCTTGCTCTAGAGTAACTTTAAGACATCTTTAAAATATTTAACCAAGACATCTTTTCTGAATTATGTAGGTACATGCATGCTTGGCTGCTTGAAATGAGTCTGTAATTGAGTGCCGTGGGTTAAAATATTTTAAAAATACACTAATATTGTAGCAAGGATTACAACCAGAAATGTCAAGAGCTCCACACAGGAATTCTATGAATATTCTTTGTTTTGGATCTGTGGATCCGAACAAGTAATATCCTCTCAACATTTTGACCCATTCACCAAACATTATTTTGTGCATGTTACCATTAGAGTGAAAATTGACTGTCATATAAAAAGGAAATTGGAGGGTTAGATTTATAGAGTAATTACTCTCAATTAGAGACATCCTATACATAGGATGTGGTTTCTGTGAAGAAACCAAGTACAAAGGATCTTTCCTTTTCCACTTTAACACTAGTCAGTACTAATGGGGGCTGAAATTCTGCAGAACCCTGTAATTTCCCTAAAAGCTTTCAGATTGGAAAATATAGCTCACAAGGATGCCTTCTTGCATTCTCTGTGTACTTGGCACAGTAGGCAGACATGGAAGTGACAGGGACAATTTGTCCCAATTCATTCCCTTAATAATTTAAATAGCTATTCTATCCAGCATATCTTATTCCATTCTTATTTAAAAGTTTGAGGTCATTCATATTGTTGGGTATGGCTTGTTAATGTCAGGATTTTAAGGAGACACAAAAAACTCTATTGTAATGCTGTTGTATTGTTCACAGTCATAAACCATCCTTGTTTCTGTCACTGGGAACCTGTAAGTAGTGGAAGTCCAATGGTGATCTACCTCAGCTCTATTTATCTGATTTCATAGGCAATTTTTTGATAGCTGATTGAGTTTTTACAATTAAAAGTGTCAAAATGCATTATATAAAAAGTGCATTTAAAGCACATAATTATTCAGTGAAGAGTATCAAAAACAAAAGGATAAAAATAAGATAGGAATATACTTATTAAATAATAACAACTATGCTTCAGGTCATGTCATTTGACTAGCTTGCTCCTTAAAGCTTGCAACAAAAAGTCTTTGTATTTAACTTACTCAGGCTAAGTCTATACTGCAGCCTTCTTCTACAAAAACGTATGCAAATGAAGCACAGATTAGAATATCGCCGCGCTTCATTTGCATTATTAATTAGCAACCATTTTTGCGCCAGAGGCTTTTGCGCAAAAAGGAGCTGTGTAGAACGGAAGAATGGCTCTTGCACAAGAGGGTTTTTTTTGCACAAAAAGGAGCTGTCTACACAGCCTCTTGCGCAAAAACGGTTGCTAATTAATTATGCAAATGAAGCACAGAGATATTCTACTCCACGCTTCATTTGCATAAGCTTTTGCAGAAGAAGGCTGCAGTATAGATGTAGCCTTAGTGTCCATGGCTGAGGATGAATGTTTGCTGTAGGATCATGTGAGCTGGCTTTTAGCTCATGTGGTAGAGGCACATGGGGTTAGCCCCTAAGGTCACAGGTTCAATCTCTCTTGCTGACGACTGGCTTTGCACCTATTAGGTAGCAAAGTTACTGGTCTGTTGCTATTTGCTTTGGCATCAGACTCTAGCACTTATCCTCAAGAAATCTGTAGAAAAAAGACAGGGTATAAAACCTACATGGCTAAGACATTTAAAAATGAATATTTTTAATATTGCAAAGCAATTTGTGCAAGATAATAAACCCACTTTCCTAGTCAAGTGATTGAAGTAAGCTACTTTATTATTAGCCTATGGAATGGACCTCCAGTGTCTCTTATACTTCATTTTGCAGCATGCTGATGGTAGGTATGAGATAAACTCTTAGGCAAGATATGCTGTTGCTCAGGAATCTTCTGATAAAGAGAACTGTACAAGATAGCAAACCAATACATTTAAATCAATACATTTAAAACCAATAAATCATCTCTTTTTACATTATATGCAATTCTATTGGCTAAGGGCAAATTCTATTCCTCTACCCTAAGCCAGAGCATAAGGGCTTGATGCAGGGATATTACATAAGAGTTAAGGCAATTTTCCTCTTACATTCCACACCCCAGCTTTAGGAGTGTCAGGGACCGTGATTGGAGATTCACCCCACCCCAGCCTTGAAATGAGGCTGAGAGGGGACCAAGTAATTTGATAGGCCACACTTGAGCAAATTAGGCTGGATAAACTACTCTGGATTGGGAATAGCACCCAACTGAAAATGCCATGAAGTTGGCAGGAAAAAGAGGGTTGTAGCGTGGAAGCTACAGGGAAGGAAACGTGGAAACTAAGAGGATAATAGAAGGTCTGGGGTCCTGGCACTAAAGGAAGGGTGTACCCAGAGGAGGGTGTAAAAAGTGTCTGATAAAGGTGAAGTAGGAGCAGCCCAGGGAAACAGGAGCAAGGTTTGGGACTGTGCAGATCTTGGCTACTGGTTGTAGAGTTCTGGACTGGAACCTGGAAGAGTTGATGGGCCAAGTTCCCCTAACAGCCACTAGGGAAATGGCACACACCACATAATAGAGCAGAAGACTGTTTAGTATGTCTGTTCTGTGGGACTCTAGGACCCAAGATGAGGAAAAGCATCATGACCAGAGGGCCAAGTCATGAAGAGAGACCACCCTGAGTTGCACTGAGAAGGAGGTGGCAGGACATGTGGATGAATGGGCAGGAAGAGATGCCCCTGTGGTGGGTGAATCCTGTGACAGGGCCACTACTTAAGGTCAGATATTGCAGGGCTGTTGAACCCTCCACTCTAGGAGATATGAAGTGGATCCAAACAGTAGCACATCTCTAAGAGACACTTCTGCTGGAACTAAACCCTGGCTCACTGAAGCAAATGGAGTTTTTACTCCAATGAGAACAGGATTTCACCCCTTGCCTCACCATACTGTCAGAAATTACCAGGTCCACTTTATTCAACTCTCTATGAAATAGAAGACAGAGAAGGGCTTGTCTTTACGTTTGGCAGATACTTTTAAAATTGACATCTGGATAATTGTGGGTTTAAATCCAAGAGTAACACATGACCAAACATTTCCAGTTTTCATTTGGCTTTAAAGATACTCCCCTTCATTGCTGATGTGGCACATGGGGTTTTAGCCAGATGTTGCCCATAGATTTCAATTAAATGAGTCCAAGTAAGGCCCATTGCAGTGCTATGAAAAGTAGTGCTCAGCCTTGTTTCTGACAGATGTCTGTACTTAGAGGCAGATGCTTAGTACTGTTGGTATTTTTAGCATGCCTATTAGAATGCCAGTCTAGCAGTATATTCGCTGGCAGAATTTCCTGTGCTACCAGGTCCTGTCTTTGTCCCTAGTTCCGAAGACAGGGTGCACTAAAAATGCTCAGAAATGCCTCTTAATTTAGTGACTCCTAACCCAATGAAAATAGACCTCCTAGAAGAGCAAATCTTGAAATGTTTTAAAATGGATTTTTAATTAATGAAAAGCACACACCAGAGATAGAAAGTGGTAAAGTATTGAAAGTGATACAGGGCAAGTGTGGAGACTGCTAAAGAGATGAGCTGCAGAAGATAATAGGTATAAAGTTGTGTGAAAATTTTTCTCACTATTGATGAAAGAAGAGCACATTTTCAGGGCTCTGTAGAAAATCAAAACATTTACCATTCTCACCTCTTTGATTATTCTTCAGATGTAAACAGTTGTTTACTTCAGAAGAAAACCCAGGCATTTTACTGTGGAAAATCTTTTTCATCGCTTCAAACATTAAGACCCTGATTTTGTGATTAAATTGGAGCATGTGGATCTCCACTGACTTCAGAACAAACTATATAAGCTTCTCTAGAATTAGCTTTGGTTCAACATTTTCAGGTGTCCTGCTGTGCACTGTAACTTGCAGAATTGTGCCTAGAACTAGAAAGAAACTAAGGAGTCAAAACTCCACCAATAGGCCAGGAAGAATCATTCCCTATGCTATAATTTTGTAATTTATTTTTTGGTCCGATTTTAAAACTTTCCTGTAATTTGGTTCCACTGCTTACCCAGAAAAAAAATTCTATAGTCTAAGATTTCATTGTTCTGGGTATTTAGTCTAAATTTTCTTTTTCTTTATTTCATCCCATCTCTTCATGTTTTATACACCCTTCCAGAAGTCTTCTGGGAGCCTTAAGTAAGACCCTTGGTGTTTACATTCAATCAAGGACTGTTGTCTAGGATATAGACTCCACATTTAAATTACTCCAATAATGGGGCTTGTTCTGGTTCCCAGGGAAGCTATTCCACCATCTAATATTCCTGTTTGGTATCTTTGCTGATATTCAGCCTATACTGTTTTTTTCTTTTATTAGCTGAAGACGTCTAGGTATTTTTACTCCAAAATGATGAGATTTCTCACGGAGGAAACGAAAAGCTCCCCCATAGAAAAAATGTCCCTTCTCTAAAGCACACACAATGATTAGGAGGTTCTAGCTGTGGTTTTCATGGTAACAAGTTTTGACACTGTGTCTCGATAGGAAATGCTTTGCACTCCCATGATAAATGTTAATATTCATTGAAGAGCACACAGTGTAACATATTACATGAAGTTTGCTATCTTACTTTGGGGGCTTTTAAACTAGATTCAGTCCTCTACAATGTAAGCTTGTTTATTACTGGAAGTTAGCCTTCATCTGAAATTAGTCCAGATACTGGCAGATTATTTTTTCCCTTATCTTTAGTAAACTTTAGTAAATTTAGTAAATGGGTTAAAGTAGAGTGAACCATTAAATAAATACCTAATACAATGTGTGAAATGATAAGCAAAATCCATTGTGAATCAATCTTCACAGATTCTGAATTTTTTGGAATACCTTGTAATGTAATATATTAGCAGAGAAATAAAATCCCAGTAAAACTGGTCTTAGATAAGTGATTATATACCGTGGGAACAAGTCAAACAAAACTCACAAATCTGAGATATACCAATTTAATGCAATGATAAACTGGACAAAGTGGGAGCACTACCTCTTCCCAAAGAGTCTCCAGCAGCCACCAGCAGTAGGTGCTTGGGGCCGCTGTGCTTTCTCAACATAACAATGTGGAAGATGAGGCAGGCTGATCTTGTGGGAAAGGCTGCAGAGCGGGATTCAGGAGATCTGAGTTTAGTTCCTGGCTATGACACAGACAACTTATGTGACCTTTCTGTGCCTCATTTCTCCATCGGTAAAATGTAGCTCATAGTGCTCCCTTTCTCTTGCCCCTTTTGGTCTTGTTTATTTAGATTGCAGGTTTTTAGACCCAGGGACTGTGTTTCACTATGTGCATATACAGCCCCTAATACAGTGAGGCCATGATCTCGATCAGCTCCTCTAGGTGCTGCAGTAGTGGGGAAAAAAGAAGATGCTTAGGACCTATGTGTAAGTGCATTGGAAAGTGCTCCTTGCAGCTTCTTCCTTACAGTGCAGGCTTCTTGCTCAAGAACTGTTTTGCAAGAGTTCTTGCACAAAAGATCTTGCGCAAGAGCACGTCCACACTGCCACGTGCTTTTGCACAAGAGATGTGCTTTTGCACAAGAGCATCCATGGCAGTATGGACACTCTCTTGCGCAAGAAAGCTCTAATGGCCCTGTTGCCTGTCCACACTGCCTTCTTGCGCAAGAGGGCTTATTCCTCATGGGGATAGGAATAACTCTTGCACAAGAAGCCCTCTTTTCTGATGCTTTACTGTAAATTTACTTGCGCAAGAACACGCGTGCAGTGTAAATGCTCCACAAGTTTTTGCGCAAGAACAACTGTTCTTGTGCAAAAAAGCCTGCAGTGTAGACATAGCCTTACAGTATTGGAGCAGGGCAAATCTAACCTCTCAGAACAGGCAAACCAGCTTGAATAAATAAAAGCCAATCCAAATCCTCAGCCAAAATCTAAACTAAACTTTTCTGAAGAATTAGACATCAGAATACCCCCCTTAATTGTATGTTACTGTTGTTGACTCCTGTGCTGCCTGATTCTGCAGGGGACAGGAAAAGAGAGTGCTAAATGCTGCTAGAGAGCCTTTATTCGCAATGCTATTTCTATATTAAACAGAAACAGAAAGCAGCCAGATTGTTCTGAGAGATCCCATTCTCACAAGATTTTCAAGTCGGTATTGTAGACTCCAGAGGTTTGGATTGACAGATAAGGTCTGAATAAACATTTGGGCAACTGGATGAGCCCCCAAACCTGTGTGGTTCCCATCCAGGAGTACATATATCCCTGTGGGCATGAAAAAGTTTTCCAGGGGGACATCGGCTCAACATATGTGCCTAGTTTTGCACCAGGTTATATAAAAAGTACCAGCAAAGTCAGTACAAACTATAATTGCAAACAGACAATGACTTATTTATACTGTTCTATATTCATTTTGGGGAGAGGGGGAATACTGCATTCTGGCGAGTGTTGGCTCTGATCTTTTAGTTCTTTGAACATTGCACAACCATTTACATATGTGCTACCAAGTCAGGATAGTAACATTTTACATGCACCGTGCACATAAAATACATGCCTAGATAGAATGCAAATCAGGGGACAGTCAGGACCAGTGTGTCTAAGCACAGTACTTGGATAGGTCACCTCTTCCATACCAAATGAACAATGACTTTACAGCCCCAACCTGACCTCTCACAAATATAGTTCTCATCCAAATTGAAACCAGTCCAACATCCTCAGTGGGTAATTTGACACCTATATACTCAGCACCACAAAAACCTTTGGGACTGACTTCTTGCTGCTAATATAGGAGTGAAGTGTCATTTTTCTTAGGTTGTATGGCTACCAGCTTCTCTATGTAAATAAATATCTATTAGCTAGAGTAGAAAAACAGATGAGGACAACTAAAAGGTGGCTTTTATTTGCCTCATTTTTAAAAGAAAAGCATCAATACTTTTTCCTCTGACCTTTTTTTTTCCTATTTAGCATGAAAACACGTAACTATCAGAAACTTCTATTAACATTTTAGTTGAATTCTCAGGATCAGAGAAATGAGCAATTCATCCAATATTAGAAGCACTTAAGAAAGCAGCTTCAGATGGGAAAATTCACATAGGGAATAGAATATAGAAGAAATGTACTTGAAATGGTAGAGTTCTAAAGGATTTTTACCTTAAAAAGAAAGTCAATAATCCCCACTGAAATATTTCAGGTCATTGTGAATTAAAAGCTGAATACTCCTGAATTTATTAGATAGAATTGTTAAGGGAGCAGATGTTTTCTTTATACGGACATCAGTTAAAAAAACTGGAACTAAGTTGTCAGGTTCTTTTTCCTTCCAGTGAATTATTTTTAACTATGTGTACTAATCCTGCACACCTTACTTTGCCAAACACTTCTATTGACTACAATAGTTCTGAATGAAAATCTGATTTGCTTATTCCACTGAAATCTTCTTTGGCTTCAAATAATCTGTTGGAATCCCAATAACCTCAATAAGAGCTGTGCCAAAGTATGGAGTACAGGTTTGGGCCCTACCCTTGGAATATTTTTTAAAAATTGTATTTATTAACAGTGCACCAAGGGGAAGAGAAGGGACAACAATTAAGCCTGCAGATGACCATTATACAGTATATGGATCCACAGTACAGAAATGACCAGAGACCCAGATTTTTAGAGGTAATAGGCATCTGTAGAGACAGATGCTTTTGAAAATCTGGCCCTGAAAAGCCAATTTCACACTCAGTCTTTCACAAGAATTTGTACATTAGCCACCACGTCATTTGCATGCTGCAACTTGCATTTGTCCTCCACGTGTGGACACCTCACTTGTGTTCCTTCCACCATTCCTGCACCCAAGGATTTGTTACAATGTTCCAGAGCTTCATGCACTCCTGAGGTTCCAAGATTACATTAGTTTGAATTACATCAGGAAAGGCAGTGTTCAGTCCTGCATGAGTGACAGGTTTCAGATACTGTAACATCTTGTTATTCTTCAGGGCTAGACATGGAGCATTGTACTACTGGAATAGGAGATGCCTTCTGTTTTCCAGAAGGGCTTTTTTAAGGCCCCAGGATGCTTTTGAAAATTCCAATGGGTGCCTATCTATATCTTTAGGCACCTAAACACCTTCAGAAATATGTCTCCTGTGTCTAATCCTGGATGATTGGGAGATATTTGACTTTAAACTCATTGTGCTTTTGCATATAAAAACTATTTCATTTAGTTGCTAGAGGTTTTTAAAATGTTAGTATTTTTTTCCTCTCTCAAAGGTCTGTAAAATTGGTGAAGCTCACAGCTTTAAAGATGGAGGAATACAAAAAGAAGTCATCTTAGTATATCAATTCTAAATCTTTGTATATCAATTCTAAACCAAGTGTTTCCTGTGTCTTTACACCACAAAATAATTTAGCATATAATAATATGTCCCGTGTTGTAAGATTCCATTATGTCAGGGGGTCAACACATAAAATACAAGCAAGCAACCTACCTGTTATTTCACTGTGCACATTCTCTTAGCCTAATCTTTACTAGTTATTCTCTGTTTTATAAAATGCAAGAGCCCAATCTTGTCAATTGATTTCAGTGGTAGCTAGATCAGGCTCCAAATGTGGCATCACATAGCTCTCAGAGGAAATAGATCAGGAGGAGGGTTGGTCCAGAAGAGACACCATTGCACAGACACTTCCTTTGAGCTGAAACAGCATCTTTGGAATAGTCCCATGACTATTTCACTGACTGGAGGAAGCATAAGGGCCTAAGAACACTTGGTTTTCAGGTTCATGCGGAAAGTTCCTATCAGCTCTCTGCCCAGCCCCATCAAGGAAATGCAACATACAAAATGTTCTGTGTTTGTCATTGTGCGGTCATGTCAATAGTGGGCTCAAAAGAAAATAGACACTGTCAATAACAGTCAAATCATCAGTCTGATAAGACACAGCAGGTTTAAAATAAAACACTAATGAGTTGCCATTTAGTTGCTAATATTTGTATTAAAGGTAAATAGAAATGTTCATGATCCATGTTATTTTATTTCACAATGGAAGAGAAATTGTCAGACACACAAGATAAGAGAATGAAGCCAAGTCATGAAAGCCCAACATAATAAAAAACAACCTACCTATTTGCAATTAAGTACAACATATTTTACTTGTTTTGGTTCCACAATGGGAAAAAACAGTCAAGTAAATTTAGTTTAAAAGGACAGAGCTAGGAATTAATATTTATCCCGGTCTTTTAAATTGTTTTTTATTTTTACACAATGCTTTGCTTAACATATATATGGTGTCATGACAAATCTTTGCCAAAATCTTTACGGAAGCTTTGTAAGCTGTTATTTACTATTTATTATGGAAAAGTGGGTAATAATTTTAGCAGAATTTTTGTGATAATACAAGAGTTACTGTCACTTCTAAAGTAAGATGCAGATAAATCTTAAAAATTCAGTTACAATTTTCATTATTGCTGTCAAATCACCTCCAAGTTTCAGTATTGACAGTCTCAGAGGTGTAGCCATTAGTCTGAATCTGCAAAAACAACAAGGAGTCCTGTGGCACCTTAAAGACTAAGGGTATGTCTACACTACAAAGTTAATTCGAAATAACAGCTGTTATTTCGAATTAACTGTAATAGCGTCTACACATACAAACCGCTATTTCGAAATAAATTTGAAATAGTGGAGCCCTTATTTCAAATTTGGTAAACCTCATTCTACGAGGAATAACACCAAATTCGAAATAGCTAATTCGAAATAAGTGCTGTATAGACACTTATTTCGAATTAGGGGGCCTCCAGCCCTTCCCATTTTCCCCTGGTGGCCACTCTGGGCCAAACCAGGAAAACTCCTCTCCTCTCCCCCAGCCCTGGGGCCCTTAAAGGGGTAGACTCTGGCCATTGGGCACGTGCAAGAGCCAGGACTGCCAGCAGCCGCAGACCTTCAGCCAGTGGACACACAATGGCAGCCAGTGGCAGCCAGCTGTCCCCTGCCCAGTCCCCCAGCACCCGGGGCCAGCCAGGGGCTGTAGACGGCGCACGCCCTCATGGACTAGTGCGGAGATCATGGACCTCATTGAGGTTTGGGGAGACCCCAAGTCCATGATCTCCGCACTAGGCAGAGAAATGCGGCCGTCTACGGCCGCATAGCAGCCACCATGGCCAGGAAAGGCCACAGGCACACCCAGGGGCAGGTGCGCCTGAAGGTGAAGAAGCTGTGGCAGGCGTATGCCAGGGCCACCAGGGGCAGCACTGCAGCAGGGGCTGACACCTGCCCCTACTTCCCCGCCCTCAACCGAATCCTGGGGGGCGGGGCGGTCCGTGCCAGCCAGGGGGCAGCGAGCCAGGAGCTGAGGGCCCTGACCCGGGCGCAGCAGAGGGGCCACCACCAGCTGTCCCGGCACCGGAGTCGGCAGGGTCGTCTGGGGAAGCCATACCAGGTAAGTGCCAGCACTGTCCCTTACCCGGGGCGGAGGCAGGGAGGAGATCAGGGACCGTGCACGTGGGCCATGCCTCCCACGGATCACGCAGCCACCTGTGCACGTGTGAGCACGTGCCATGCCACCCTTGGGCAGGTGGCTCCAGCTGCGTGACACCCAGGGGCCATGGCCCAATAGGCACACGCATGTGTGAAGAGACCTGACACGCTCCCGACCCCGGGGCAGGACCCAGCAGGATGCTCTCCCTTCACATGCCTCCTCTACACAGAGGCAGGGGACATCTCCCCCCGCCCCGGCCGCACTATACACGGCACAGGGACATGGGTGCGGTCTTGGGGCAGCTCCCAGTCCTGGGGAGAGCCAGACATCCTGACCATGGCCTCTGTGCAAGCACATCGCTCTGACGGTGCAGGCACAGTCACCCTCACGTGGCAAGGGGGCTGGGCATCATCCACTGTGTCCCCAGGGAGACCTGACCACTTCTCTTCTTTCTCTACAGCTGCACAAGCTACTCGTACAGGTGCACCACCCCACCTGGGACAAGCTCCCGCACCTGCGGCCTCAGCAGGACCACCACCACGCGGCAGGGGTACTGGGACCAGCACCTGGGGGCCCTGCGAGCCCTGCACCGCACCATCCAGGCCTGGATGCAGGAGGACCTGCAGCTCCGTCGGGAGCAGCTTGCTCAGGACCGTGCCATGTGCTCAAACCTGCAGGCCCTGCTGCAGAGCATGGTGCCCTGTGCCGGTCCTGCACCTGCTGCCCTCCCAGCTACTGTTCCTCCTCCCCCCCCCCCAACCTCCACACCCTCCTCCTCAATCTCCACACCCCCCACCTCAACCTCTGCACCTTCCTCCCCATTCCCCCGGGGACGCCGAGGCCCGCACCCGCTGTGCTGGGAGACATGTGGCCCACGAGACCCCACCCCTGAGCCCTGAGCTTCCCTCCCCTTCTTCCCCTTGCTTCCCCCTTCCAGCTCCCTCCTCCCAGTTTTCCCCTTCCCCTCTTCTACCCTCCCTTCTCCCCTCTCCTTTCCCCAGTCTCCCCAGAGTTTCATTCCCCTTCCCCAGTTGTGTTAAATAAAGACAGTTTCTATTTTTGAAAATACGTATTTTATTTGACATCAGGAAGGGGGGCTAGGGAAGGGTAAGTGGAAGGTCAAGAGGGAGGAATGGGGCACAAGCCCCCAGTGGGGCAGACCAGGGAGACTGTTAGCGCTCCTCAGGGTGAAAGCTCTCCCGCAGGGCCCCCTGGATCCTGACAGCCCCTTGATGGTCCTGCCGGATGGCAGCCTGCAGACAGTGCAGCCAGGCTGCTGGCAACGTGTCCACGAGATGCAGCAGAGTCCCCGGGGGCAGGTCTGGTTCCATGTTGCAGAGTGCCGTGGTGTCCCGAGTGAGGGCAAGCAGAGCACTCCGAGACACAAATGCTTTGCTGTCCCTCAGTGAGGTAGACCAGCAAGCAGAGAAACCTGAGAACTGTCTGTCCGGGATGGGGTGTCGGGTCCCTTTTAAGCACAGACTTTGGATAGCCTGAGGCAGCAGACCCACACACTAAGTCCAACCCTGATGCCCTGCTGGCACTGGTTCCAGCCAGCCTTACCTTCGATTCAGGGTCCACTCAATGTGGACGTGCTATTTTGAATTAGAAAAACGCTATTTCAAATTAGTTTTTGGTCTAGATGCGTTATTTCGAATTAGCTTATTTTGAATTAACTAATTAGAAATAAGATATTTCGAAATAGCGCTGTAGTGTAGACATACCCTAACAGATTTATTTGGGCATAAGCTGTCGTGGTTATAAACCACTTAGACAGGCAACTCACATAGTGTTTTTTAACTCTGTTTTTTAACTTAGGGTATGTCTACACTGTGTAGCTATTTCGGGATACCTCCGGTATCCCGAAATAGCTACCCCATGTCTTTAACAAGCCACCAGTTATTTCAAAATATTTTTCGAAATAATGGGCATACTATTTTGGCATCCCTGTAGCCCGCATTCCACAAGGGTTGAGGGATGTCTTGAAATAGTGCATTATTTCAAAATTTGATGCTGTGTAGATGCACCAAATTTCAAAATAAGCTATTTCGAAACAGAATCAAAATAAGATACGCAATTTGCATGGTGCAACTTGAGTATCTTATTTCGAGTTTAGGGTGCTGTGTAGACACACCCTTTGTCTTTAAGGTGCCACAGGACTGCTTGTTAGAATTGATACAGTAAGACTGCAGTAAGAGTGCAGAAATGACAGTTTTACTAATTATTTACTTTACTTTGAATTCAACAGATCACAGTGTGTGAAGCTTTCTTTGAAAAATGAATATATAAGTCAGGGCTACTCAACACACGGCCCACGGTCTGTTTATTTGCAGGCCGTGGTGCCATTTGGGTTTACGTGGGGCTCAGCACACAGCCCGTGGGCGTGGCATCCTTTGAACATGGCCTCCACTGGGAACCTCAGCGTGAGGCGTCTCCCAGGCAGTGTGAGCATTGAAAGACGCAAGCAGGCGGGCTGGCTGGAACAGACGGGTACAGGTGTCGGCGTTTTTAGCCCCCAGGGAGGAGGTGCTGGGAGCGCCGGGGCATTGTGGGAAGTGCTGGCTGCTTATCCTTGAGGGCTGAGCCTGAGAGGTGCTGACTGGCTCTCACTGGCCACATTTGACTCTGGCACTGCGGCTTAAGGCTTAATCTTTGTATTAATGCCCATCAGCGTGAAAAGTTATTTGCATATATTTGCATATGTATTTGCATGTTTATGCAACCACACTTAAGTTGTGGCCCTCGGCATGTGCTGTGAGTATCATTGTGGCCCCCAGAGCTTCCAAAGTTAAGTAGCCCTGATATAAGTGATCAAACTCATAGTAGCGGATTTAAGAATCAGGGTTCTGACATGGAACTACCTATAGCAAGAATGGAGATGGTAAAGGATACAAGAAGAGTGCACCCCTACAATGAAGCATATCAGATATTGTAGATAGGCATATGAACAAACTGCATTTGCTATGGATACAGGAAACCTAATGTTTTAGCTTCCATTCTGGCTACACTTTCTCTGTGCTTTTTTGGCAGTCTGGGGGAACATTTCTGCACCTCATCAAATGCAAGCTATGGCCATTAAAGAGAGTACAGGGCCCTTACAGTACACATATGGTCTATTAATCATTGTATTGTTCTCAGCTATGAAATTACATGCTAATTGTGTTCAAGTTATGCATATAATCACTTCACAGCTTGTTCCCACAGCTTGAAATTCCTAAGAATGTTTTTACTGTTTGGTTGTTGTCTAGAGGATGCTCTCGTCACTTGAAATGACAACCAAGTGCTTCTAAACACATTAGACAATAAGCACTACAACCATTTATAAACACTGAGAGAAAACCAGCATCTCATAATGAATTTTTGTGGAAGAGATGAATAATGCTTCAGGAATTATCGAATAACTTGTTGCTATTGTGTTTGCAACACTTAGTGTACATTAAAGAGCAATTTTTTTTCTTTCAGGCCCATATTGACAATCTTGACTCCTATAGTCTGTTCTCATTTTAAGTACAGCTCTTCCACTGACATCCCTGGCAGGTCTGTGCAAGTAGGGAGAGCGGAGTGCTATTGTATGAGGCTGACAGCACAGTTTTGTCTGATTGATGCTCTCTGGTATGGGAGCCAAAAGTCTATACTGCTCTCTTGTTTGGACCCAGATGTACCTATGTGATCAATGAGAAGGACAGGGCTGATCTTATTAAGAATGGTACGGCCTTGTTAATACAGAAGATCTATGTTGCAATCTGACCCAGAGATAAGTTTCTCATTAAGGGACAAGTTGTTCCCTGCCACAGCACAGGCATCCAAATGGGACATGAGAAAATGCTCCCTTCCTTTCCCATCACTGCACATTGCCTTATGTATAAATGCCTTATCTGTGCTCCCTGATGTGTAAGGACAGCTCCTGCCTAAAACCAAGCAGGCACTAGCTACCCAAAGGGCATGGGAGGGCAAAGAGAAGGCAGTACCACGGCCCAAGTCCTGTCCCCCACCCCCCACCCATAGGCACAGTCAGGCAGGACTAGGCTGTAGGCTTTTAAGGAGGTAAGCAGTGGATGTTTTACCCGCATGCACTTGGGAGGTTCCAAGGCCCAACTAATGTATGATATTGTACTATTTAAGAAATAGCGTGTGACCCTGAACTAATAACGCAAATACACAGAGAAAGAAGCACATGTGCAACTTGTGTTGTTTTCTGCCTTTTAAATGCATAACCATCTCACTCAATGTTGTCTTAATGTTGCTATTTCATATGGAATTTCCAAGAGGTTTTCTGCCTTTAAAAGAAAAAGAATGAATTGGTTCAGAGAGGAAGGGGGAAGAGTGTACGGTAGGAGTTGCACATGCTGCAAAAAGACCACTCAAACACTAAGGCTAGTTCTACGATAGACCCAGAAGGTCGGCTTAAGGTATGCAACTCCAGCTACATAAATAATGTAGCTGGAGTCAGCATGACCTTAAGCTGAACTTGGCACCATCTTCACAGTGGGAGGTCAACAGGAATAAACTCTCCCGTCTGTTTCCCTTACTCTTTGTGACTGTGAGGAGTACTGACACCGATCAGAGGTGCCCTTAGTGTTTGGTTTAGCAGGCCTCAACTAGACACACTAAATTGAATGCCAGAAGAGTGATCTCAGGCACATAAGTATAGCCGTGGCCTAAGAGCCTTGGGTATTCTTCAGGAAGGAGCTCCTCTCTTATAAGACAAATGGGATCTCTATATTGCTCCATTCATCTGAAGAAGTGGGTTGTGCCCACAAATGCTCATGATACCATCTACATTTTTTGTTCATCTCTAAGGCGCTGCAAGACTATTTGTTGTTTTTTAAAGTTTTTCCAGTTATAGACGAACACAGCTATCCCTATGAAACTTTCTATATTGCAATCTTAGCCCAGGATTAGTGGGATTCAAATCTGCTGAAACATGTTAGGAAACCCTGGGCTTGAGTGTCTATATTGTCTTAACCCTATGTTAAGACTTTTCTAATCTGTGCTCAAACATCCATATTGTAGTGTGCAGACCTAAGTCAAAGTACTCAGGGTTAGTGTAATTGAAGTGAAAGCATGAGGGATGTGCTTCAACCTGGGGTCAAGCATGGTCTTATGTTGCGTTAGAACTGTAGAAATATTAAGGTGTATCAGTCTAAGCTTCCTGTCTGCATACCTTGCAAAGTGTTCAGAAGGCCTTCCTAACCCCTTTGGACCTTACCCGGTGTGTAGGGACTGATCCCACGGCTTTGGCAGAGAACCGTGCCTCAGTCCACCTTAAGTATGCTTGTCCACATTCAGCTAAGCTGGTTATGAACACATGCAGCCTCTCTTATCTGTGCATGTTTCTGGTCAAAACTTCCATAAGTGGCCATAGATTCTCCACACCCAGCATCTTAGGACAGCTTGTCCAAAGCAATGTGCACAAACAGCTTCTATTGGACTTCAAATTGTAGTGTGGGTGCTCTGGATTCTGAAAAGTAGACTCCCAAAATCCATGGCCACTTTTGAAAGAATGTAGGCCTATAAGCTTAGTGAAAAAAAATGCAAAATGTATCATGCATGAGACAAGTGTCAGAAAGTGGTTTTTACTGCAACACTAAAAAGCATTTTTCAATAGGTTCTATTGATGCGCCAGCTTTTAAACCCTAGCCACTTTGCATTTGAAGCTATTTTAAATAATTCAGCAAGATTCAGAAAGAAATATTTTATTCACTCTTCTCATTCAAAATCAGAGCAATTTCACCAGACTAGCAAACTAAAAACCGTATTCCAATAAGACCAAGCATGAAACATTTCAGCCCAAAAGGTGAACATTCTAGAAAGTTATGAGTGAATGAAACCCAGAGTGTAAAACATAAACATTTATGCAATTTTTACTTTGGCAGACTCCATTTAATAGTGCTCTTGCTGTAATAACATTGAATCATTGGCTCTTGAGAACTGGAATGCCAAACAGAATCAAACTGTCACCTATTAATATGCAGTAGAATACACGCTGTAGCATGAATCATTTAGATAGTTTAACTTGCTTCAAAACAATTCTCTCCTTCATTTTCCAACCACCTTCCTCTTTTTGTACTACCTACCACTTTCCCTCTGATCTGGGAGGATGGCATCTGCCTGCCTAAGAATGGAGTTTTACTAGCCCAGGGGAGTGTATTACAGACAGCTACCAATTTGAGCCTTGTATTCATTGATGCATTTGTGAAGTTGTGTCCATTGTTAAACTTTATTAACACTTACAGGTAAATAAAACAATTCTTTAAAGCAGAATCGCCCTGGTTGCTATACGGTATATGAGAGCAGGCCAGTGGCATAGTGAGGGGGGGAGTTGCCCCCCGGGCACCACGCGGGGAGGGGCGCCAATTTAGCTGCCAAAAGTTATGATGTTGTTAACTTTATGATTATTTCCTATTTTGTATATAGTCCAACAGTCGACTGTGAAAAGGTTTCAGTGAAACCTTCAAAAAGTAAATAGGATGATAGTTATCAGAGGGACGTGCTAGTTATCATCCTATTTACTTTTTGAAGGTTTCACTGAAACCTTTTCACACTCGACTGTTGGAATATATACAAAATAGGAAATAATCATAAAAAAGTTAACACCAACATAACTCTTGGCAGCTAAATTGGCGCCCCCCTCTCAGCATGACGCCCGGGGGTAACTGCCCCCCGACCTCTTCTCGCTACATCACTGGAGCATGCTAAAATTTGGTAGCTTGTCTCTGCTTGCTTTGTACAGCATTTATTACCTGGATCTTTATTCCACACTTAACCAAAGATGCTATTGCTCTGCTTTAGTAAACTCTATCAAGGTAAAAGAAAATACCAATGTGCAGTTAACCAAAAAGGTACTAGCGAGAAGAAATGCTGGCTATATTTAGTGATGAATTGATGCCTTATAAATATGTAATTGATTTTATTCTTATCTTTTCAGACTTAGGCCTCTGCTCTGAGAGTACATAACATCATAAGCCTTGATAAGAAAAGAAGAACTGATGTGCATATGGTAATTGGTAGAGTTGCTCAATATTTTACGAAGTACAAGTGGGAGAGAGCTTTGAAAACATGAGCATGCACTGACATAGATACTTTCCTGACTGGCAATATTTTTCTCAGAGTAAATGCGGTGGGGGAGGTAAGAAGAGAGCAAAGAATCAGACTCATGTCCAGTAATGGCTCAGTCTTACAAAGGGACATGCATCTTCAGCTTCAGGTAAAGTGGACGATGTTAAATATCTTTAATGGCCAGGCTTTATTACAACAGTCACCTATAGATAAAACAGACTGACTCTTCTGCCTTGTATAACTGGCCACCCTGAGGCCATGTCTACACTAGGAAATTATATTGAAATAAATAAATTTGATTTAATAACTTCCGATTTTACAAAATCAAAATAGCATGTCCTCACTATAGAGAAGCCTCAAAATTAGTCCGAGATGGGCTCCTTTAATGAGAACACGCTTCCTCGACTTAGAGCCCGAGGAAGCATTGGGGAGTAATTAGTTTGAATTACTCTGGGGAGTAGTTATTTCGCAATAGTGGCACTGGAACGTCCACACTTATACCCTTTTGAAATAACTATTTCAAAATTAGTGTTATTCCCCAAGAAAAGCAGGAGTACCGATTTCAAAATAAAGCAGCCCGTTATTTCAAAATAATGGACTTGGTAGTATGGACGCTCCCCTAATAAATTCGACCTAAAGGGGGTTATTTCGAAATAAAGCCCTAGTGTAGACCAAGGCTGAGCGTTTCAAGGGGCGAAGGAAGGTATTTTTTGAAAATAACTAAGGCACAATAGTGCATTCTCCCATTTATTGTTGGGGAAACTCAAGCACCAAGTGGAACATAACAAGAACTGGAACTAACAAACTGTAAATTGAAGTAGGTAACCAACTATTTTATACCTTCTTAGAGCTTCATGGCATATAATGGAAATACATTAAGATTCCTTTACACTAGCACATTCAGAGCAGGGTATATAGAGGTCTAAGAGTGTCAGGCCATATGCATGGGAGCCTGTTTTATACCAGTTTAGACATCAGATTTAAATATGGCCCAATACATAACCTACATTTGAACTAACTGCTCGCAAGCTGATCCATACTTCCAAGGGACTGCGTGATGCCATCCATTTGTGTGATGCCCCTTGAAGTAAGGGGTGAAGGTGGGCTATGCATAGGCAGAGAGATCCACCTTCACCGTTCTGCTTGCATGAGCATAGTTTAAAATTGTATCCTCTACAGAAGTGTGACTCTTTTGCCAGCTTGTCAAAACCTCAAAGCATGTATCTTCCCTGTTTCATCTTAACACACACCATTACACAACTATACACAGTTAAACCCATCCAGATCATTTAGTGGGAGCATACTTTAAAATATTCATGGACCAAAAGAGCAGCCTTTGTGTAGGGGTTCTCCATGAGGAAGGGGGGAACAGAATCCTCTATCCCACAGTCTTTGGAAATTAAAGATTGTTATTCCGTGGCTGCTACTGCTTTCTCATATGGCATTAGTATTCTGGGACCTTGCTTCTGTGTGGGATGGAACTATTGCAGGCAGAGCTCTTCCCATGGGATTTCAGTATCTCTGCTTTCAGCTGAAGCCAGAAACAAAGTGTAAAAGTGAATCTCACACAGACTTTAGTTCAGTTTTAGTTTGGGATTTAGAAGAAGGTTTGGGTTAGATTTTGACTTTTTTTACTGTAACTGATTTGCCTGCTTATAATGTAATATGTTTTGAACCAATCATTACTTACAATTTCCTAACCATCAGAGACATATTAATAAGAACATAAGAATAGACGTAAGGGGTCAGACTAATGGTTCATCTAGCCATTGTCATGTCTTCAGTGGTGGCTGGTGCCAAATGCTTTGTAGGAAATGAACAGAACAAGGCAATAATTGAGTAATCCATCTCCTGTCATCCAGCCTCAGCATCAGGCAGTCAGAAGCTTAGGGACACCTGGAGCATGGAGTTGTGTCTCTGATCATCTTGGCAAACAGCCATTGATGGACCTATTCTCTATGAACACATCTAACTTTTTTTTTAACCCAGTTATACTTTTGGCTTTCACAACATCCCTGTGATGGACCCCCCACCCCATGCTTTATGAAATTATCTTATGGGTACAAATATGCATAGCTTGAAGATGCTTTGGACAAAATATTTCATGTAACCTATCAATTTTAATGTCATAGTCTGCGGATCTGTACATCTTATTTTGGTGTATGTATCATGCTCGTATGTAAAGTTGGAGATATGGTATAGGGAATGCTTTATGGTTTTATATGTGCAAATGAAAGCCATTCAGGGTGTTTCCAATGCTCTGACACGTCGATGTTTGGGTGATCACCTGTAAACAGCCTCTTTCGTCCTTTAAGTCTAAGCAGTGGTTGGTCTTTGGAAGACATTTGACCACCCCAACTGGTAGGATCTAACCAGGTAATTTTCCATGGAAAGGTGGAATGTAGAAACAAAGAATTCCCACCCAAAAGGAAGTCTACTTAAGATGCAAAGTTTTCAGATTCTTTAGTCTTTGGCTGGCATGACAAACTCAAGGAAATAGGAAGAGATCCCAGGAAAAAGAAGATCTTTCCTGGCTTGGCGGGATACCTGAAATAAGAAGTTTTAGGGTAAGTTTGCAATGAGCTTTAATGTGTTAGAATTAGCTATGCATTTTCTTTTACTTTAAATTTGTAATTTACTTTGCTCTTTTATTACTTTTATTTACTACCAAGCTCAGTATAAATAATTGTTACCTGGAGGAGCAATCAGTGGGTGTGTCTAGACTACATGGCTCCGTCGACGGAGCCATGTAAACTAGTTTACCCGGCATAGGCAAAGAAGCGGGGATTTAAATAATCCCTGCTTCATTAAAATAAACATGGCCGCTGTGCTATGCTGACGATCAGCTGATCCGGCACAGCGCGGCAGTCTAGATGCAGATCTGTCGGCTTGGGAAGCCTTTGCCGACCGATCCCTTATGCCTCGTGAAACAAGGTTTACAGGATTGGTTGGCAAAGGCTTCCCCAGCTGACAGATCCGTGTCTAGACTGCCGCGCTGTGCCGGATCAGCTGATCGTCAGCACAGCGCGGTGGCCATGTTTATTTTAATGAAGCAGGGATTATTTAAATCCCCGCTTCTTTGCCTATGCTGGGTAAACTAGTTTACATGGCTCTGTCGACGGAGCCATGTAGTCTAGACATACCCAGTGTGTACATCCTCCTTTTGTTGTTAAAAGGGACTTGCCTGAATGGTTTATTTGGGGTTCTGATTCTCTGATCCCACTTGGGGGTTGGTTTTCTGGATGCTGTGCCTGAAACTGCATTCTCCTCAGGGCTGAAATGATTCAGTGTCTGCATTGCTCTTTGGAGGGGGGGAGGGGTGATTTCAGCACTGTGTCTTGGCTGGGGGAGACCAGGAGATCTGGCCCATCAGGACAGGGTGAGAAGCCCCAGGGAGCAAGGAGGTCAATGTTAGTGGCTTTGTCAGCTCTGGGAAGTAGCACCAAGGGTGTTCTTTGACTGTACCCCATCACAATCCCATTGCAATGAGTCTCACAGGTTGACTGTGCATTGTGTGAAGACATACTTTCATTTGTTTGTTCTAAGCTTGCTGTCTACTATTTTCGTTTGATGACCCCTACTTCTTGTGTTATGAGAAGGAGTAAATAACATTTCCTTCTTTGCTTTCTCCACATGAGTCATGATTTTGTAGCTATCTATCATATCCCCCTTAGTTATCTCTTTTCCAAGCTGAAAAGTCCCACTCTTTCAAATCCCTCCTCATATGGAAGCTGTTCCATACCCCTTGTAGTGGGGTGGAGTGGCCGCCCTCTGACCTGAAGGGGGAGGAGCCCTTCCCTGAGCCTTGGTGGGCAGCACCTGGCCCTAGCAACCCACCTGACTGGAAACCAGGAGGTGGGACCAGGGATACAAAAGGTCTGCCAGAGAAGCCTGTCAAGCCCTAGCGACCAGAGAAGCCAGAAGCCTCCCCTGCACACCCAAGCAAGAAACTGGACCCTGGGGAAGCCGAAGATTGGCCTGGGCCACCGGGCCTACTACTAGATGACTGCCTGGAGAGTCTGTTTACTGGCCGGAGGTTCCTGAACAACAGTGCCCAGAGGATCTGCACTGCACCCAGGCACAGCCCGAGGGAGAAAATGGAAAGAGCCCAGGGATAGCTGACCCTGTTTGGCTGACTCAGCAGCAGACCACTCATCTGCTGCTAGGACCCTGGGCTGGGACACAGTGGAGTGGGTGGGCCTGCATCCCCCCTGCCACCCCACTCTTGGGTAACAATCTCCCCCCTCGGCTGTTCCCGATCAGCAGCCTGCATCTGCTGGACCCCCACCTGAGCAAGGGGAGACAGCTGGGGGTTTGTGAATGGGACTTTAATTGTTTGTTTTCCTGCCATGCCGCCCTGAACCAGGGCCTAGGCTTACAAACTATTTCCTGTTGCCCACCCTGAACCAGGGACTGGGCAATGAACTAACTGTTTAGTTGCCTGCTGTCCCGCCCTGAACTAGGGTCAGGCCTGAGGATGGTCTTGGGGGTCATTGTTGCCCTGCCCTGAATGAGGGCCAGTGCTTAAAGACTTTTGTTACAGACTGTGTGCGGGTCGGTGTACTACCCTAGGGCCAGCAGCCACAGCTGATTCCTATGAGAACTGAGCGGGGTATAATGGGGCAGAGTGGCCACCCACTGAACCTGAGGGGGAGGAACCCCTCCCTGACCCCACCGGACTACACCCCTAATAATTTTTGTTGCCTTTCTCTGTACTTTTACCAATTCTGAAATGTCTTTTTTGAGATGGGGTGACTAGAATGCCATTTAGTGGCATTATGATATTTTATCTTATTATTTATCCCTTTCCTAATGGTTATAAACGTTGTGGTTTTTATGTATACTTGTGTTTATGATCCTCAGTGTGCATTATGATGAGGTAACTGGCTCTGTGGATATGGGAAGGTCAGTGGATGTGATATACCTTGACTTTAGCAAAGCTTTTGATATGGTCTCCCACAATATTCTTGCCAGCAAGTTAAGGGAGTATGGATTGGATAAATGGACTGTAAGATGGATAGAAAACTGGCTAGACTGTTGGGCCCAACGGGTAATGATCAACAGCTCAATGTCAGGTTGGCAGTCGGTTTCTAGCAGAGTGCCCCAAGGATCAGTTCTAGGACCAGTTTTGTTCAATATCTTTATTAATGACCTGGATGAGGGGATGGATTGCACCCTCAGCAAATTTACAGATGACACTAAGCTAGGGGGAGAGGTAGATATGCTGGAGGGCAGGGATAGGGTCCAGAGTGACCTAGACAGATTAGAGGATTGGGCCACAAGAAATCTGATGAGGCTCAACAAGGACAAGTGTAGAGTCCTGCACTTGGGATGGAAATATCCCAAGCATTGTTACAGGCTGGGGACCAACTGGCTAAGTAGCAGTTTGGCAGAAAAGGACCTGGGGATTACAGCGGATGAGAAGCTGGATATGAGTCAACAGTGTGCCCCTGTAGCCAAGGAAGCTAATGGCATATAAGGTAGCATTAAGAGGAGCATTGCCAGCAGATCTAAAGAAGTGATTATTCCCCCTTATTCGGCTCTGGTGAGGCCACATCTGGAGTATTGTGTCCAGTTCTGGGCCCCCCACTATAGAAAGGATGTGGAGGAATTGGAGAGGTCCAGCAGAGGGCAACCAAAATGATTAGGGGGCTAGAACACATGACCTATGAGGAGATGCTGAGGGATTTGGGTGCATTTAGTCTGCAGAAGAGAAGAGTGAGGGGGGATTTGATAGCAACCTTCAACTTCCTGAAGGGAGGTTCCAAAGAGGATGGAGAAAGGCCATTCACAGTAGTGATGGATGGCCCAACAAGGATCAATGGTCTCAAGTTACAGTGGGGGAGGCCTAGGTTGGAAATTAGGAAAAACTATCTCACTAGGAGGGTGGTGAAGTACTGGAATGGGTTACCTAGGGAGGTGGAACCTCCATCCCTAGAGGTTTTTAAGTCTTGGCTTGACAAAGCCCTGGCTGGGTTGATTTGGTTGGGATTGGTCCTGCCTTGGGCAGGGAGCTGGACTTGATGACCTCCTGAGGTCTCTTCCAGCTCTATGAGTCTATGATACTGTACATTTATCCACACTGAATTTCATCTGCCTTTATTTATTTATTTGCCCAGTCACCCAGTTGAGTGAGATTTCTCTTTAACTCCTAGCAGTCTGATTTGTACTTAAGACTTGAGTTATTTTTTATCATCTGCAAACTTTCCTACCTTACTGTTCACCCTCTTTTCCAGATCATTTCTGAATATGTTGAACAGCAGAGTTCCCAAAACAGATCCTTGATGACCCTGCCACTTACCTGTCTCCATTGTGGAAACTGACCATTGATTCCTACCCTTTGTCTCTTGTCTTTTAACCAGTTACTGATCCATGAGAGGACTTTCCCTCATATCCCATGACTGCTTACTTTGTTTAAGAGCTTTGGTGAGAGCTTGTCAAAGGCTTTCTGAATGTCCAAGTACAATGTATCTACTGGATCACCCTCGTCCACATGCTTGTTGACACTCTTAAAGAATTCTGATAAATCAGGCATCACCAATCTCTCTTTACAAAAGCTGTGCTGACTCTTCCTCAACATATTGTGTTCATCTGTTTCTAATAAGTCTGTTGTTTGGTATAGTTTCAACCAATTTGTTTGGTACTTAAGTTAGATTTTTCTGGCCTGTAATCTTCAAGGTTGCCTCGGGAAGCCTTTTTTTAAAAATGTAGTTTCCTTCAGTCATTTTGGAGTCAATTCTTCCTCCAGTCATCTCATACAGGGGGTGATTTAAGTGTTTGGCTACATAACACAGTTACTTGTTCTGCAATTCCACATTTGGTACCTTCAGAACTCTTGGGAAATACCATCTGGACTTGGTGACTAATTACTCTTTAATTTATGAGTTGTTCCAAAAACACCTCTCTTGGTACCTCAAGTGACAAGCTTTCTGTTTTCACCTTTAAAGTCTCCACAACACTTGCCTTTCATGTGTATCTTCTTTATCTTACTGAGTTGCCTTGCCCATTGCTTCTCTGCAAGGGTATGTCTACATTTCATTCCTCTTCCAAGAGAGGAGTGCAAATGCAGACACCCAATCGTGTTATGGCGCTATTGTGGAATAGCGCTATTTCGAGAAAACAACGGGGTTATTTGGAGATAAAACCCTTCCCTTGAAATAACCCTTACTCCTCATTTCTTGAGGAGTAAGGGTTATTTCGAGGGAAGGGTTTTATCTCCAAATAACCCCGTTTTCTCTCTTGAAATAGTGCTATTGTGAAATAGCGCCATAATGTGATTATGCAAATGAAGCACGGGATATTTAAATCCCTGCTTCATTTGCAATTTTGGGTGTCTGAATTTGCATTCCCCTCGAGAGAGAGGAATGAAGTGTAGACATACCCCTAGTGATGTCCATTTGTCCACTTCTCCTCCATTTTTGTTTTGCGTTCCTTCCCCTACACTTGGACCACCCCAAGAAGCTATTCTTCAAACCTACTTCTCCTTTTTCAAATGTCTCATCATGACCCACTTCTACCATCATACCTGTTAGAAACTACAAACTGATAACAACTGAATAAATGACAATTGAAGATTGCCAATCATGATTTTATCTATATCTTACAATTGATAATGTGTCGTCTACAAACATTTTATCTGGTAGTGCACTGCATCCAGCTTATATGAAGAGGGCATGCTATGTGCATACTGCATATTAGCCTTACTTGTATATACTTATTGGAAAAATTCCACTTTTTTCTCAAGAAATGGTTCTTTGCTAATGCTAGAGTCAGGTCCAGCAATGAATCACATGAGATTCCATCTAAAGGGAAAGGAATATGGTAATCACAATTGCTGACAAAAAATGGTGTTTGGTTCTTATAAATAATTTATTCTAGAAATGAATCAATTATGTTTCAAGGGGAAAGGCTGTTGTGCCGTCATATATTATTTCATGTTTGGTATTTAAATAAACCATTGCATTGGAAAGCGAACAATAACATGGCATAGTTATTCATTCATGGATTCATCAATTTATTCTGCTCATGAAATTTTATTTCCTCTGTTTCCTGTGCCCTTGTCTGATCAATGTTAGCATTTCTTCACATCTAAAGGAATCCTCCTGGGTATTAACTAATGAAAAGTGCTATAATTCAAGAAAGGCTCTCCTGTTTGGCTGCTGTCATTTGCTGTGCTTTGGCAGCCAAACAAATATTGATATCTCTGGGCATCATACAATGATTGGAATTTCTTTCTTCAGTGTCTCAGAGCAATGCAGTTTAATTATGAATGTAATCATTTTCTAATTTAAAAAAAATATGGGTTGCCCCAAATGTAGTTTTGTACGTATTTTATTAGATGTAAAAAATAATTTCTTTACTTTGGATTCAATCTTGCCCTGATTTCATACCCCATACAGCCAGTAAGAAGTAAATGAAGTAAATATGAGTCAACAGTGTGACACTGTTGCAAAAAAGCAAACATCATTCTGGGATGTATAGTGTTGTAAGCAAGACATGAGAAGTAAGTTTTCTGCTGTACTCTGCACTGGTTAGGCCTCAACTGGAGTACTGTATCCACTTCTAGATGCTACATTTCAGGAAAGACATGGACAAATTAGAGAAGGTGTAGAGAAGAACAACAAAAATGATTAAAGGTCTCTAAAAAAAATGACCTATGAGAGAAGACTGAAAGAATTGGGTTTATTTAGTTTGATAAAGAGAAGACGGAGAGTGAACGTGATAACAGCTTTTAAGTATCTAGAAAGCTGTCACAAGAAGTAAGGAGAAAAATTATTTTCCTTGACTCCTGATAATAGGACAAGGAGCAATGGGCTTAAATTGCAGCAAGGGAGGGTTAGGTTGGACATTAGAAAAAACTTTCTAACTGGTGGTTAAGTACTGGGTGGTTAAGCACTAGGATAAACTGCCAAAGGAAGTTGGAGAATCTCCATCGCTGGAGATTTTTAAGAGCAAATTAGACAAACACCTACCAGGGATGGTTTAGATAGTGCTTGGTCATGCCTTGAGTGCAGGGTACTGGACTTGATGATCTCTCGAGGCTCCTTCCAGTTCTATGATTAAATTAAATTAAATAGACTAGGGTATAGTGCACGTGGGATAATGGCTCACTGTCAGTTAGGAGACAGAAGTCATGATTAGGAGAAAAACAGCTGAGTTAATGCTAACAAGTAACATATAAGCAATCAGCATTTTTTCTTCTGGGGGATGTTTGAAAGGAATGTAAGATTTGGCTTCTGTGTAAGATGAGGAGCTAAGTTCTTGCATTTTTACCATACACACCAATTGTTGTCTTACTTTTCTGCATTGTCACAAATCTCTTTGCTGACCCAAAGAGAATACTTCATAATCATCAAGCCATCTGTCAGCCAGAGAGCGTTTACTAAGTGGACCTCACTAAATACATCCTTCGGGTTTGAGAATGAGCCACTGATAATTACTCTTCCTTTGTAATATTTGTGAAAGGGCAAACTAGCTGTACCTCATTTCCTTTTATGGGTAATTTCTGGAACACCTTGCTGCACACTATGGTTTGATAAAGGTGTATGACAAATACTTGGTAGTAGAATTAGAAAAGATCAGTAAATTAAGGAATTGCTATTGCAAAACCTGCCTTATTTGGTCAGTGCACATTTCTCCAGGCCTAATCCCGCATTAGTGAAATCAATGAGAGTTTTTCCATAGACTTCAATAGAAGTAGAGTTGGTGCTCAGTGCTGTGTATTGGCAAAGAAAGCCAGTTCCAGTCAGTTCTTAATCACTCTTTGGCTAGGGGTACCAAGCGTTTTGATCCCTACCTCTACTGGCTTTTTTTAAACATTATGTAGATTTGCAAATATGGGAGGAAAAAGTATTTGGAAACTGGCTCAGCAGTGGGATTATGACTACTGTAGATGCATGTTTATATAACTGTAGCAGAGGTTTATCACTTAAAATATACATTTAAAAACTATATCAAACAGCTCTTGTTTTTAAAGTTACAGACTAACACAGCTACCTCTCTGAACTCATCCTCTGTGATTTAAAAAGGGAAAATCAGATCAAACCAGAAAAGCAGATTGTGAAAAGCTATGGGGAAAATTGTGAGATTTCTTAACATGTAAACAACTACATTTTTCTTGTTGCAAGTTCTTATGGAGACAAAATAAAGAAACTTAAAAGAAGTTGGGAAAGCCCTTCTAACAGTGAAACGAAAGGCGTGAGGTACTGTAATACTAACTACATTTGTTACTTTGAGACCCAAAATGCCATTATGACTCTATTCAAAGTTTACTTAATATTCTGTGTGTACCATGTCTGGATACCTTTACCTAATTCCTTTAAGTCTGATATACTTTCTGTACTGTCAAAAGATTACCATGAAATCTAAACCAGCTGACACTGGACTAGAAGAAATATTTTATGACTAGCAGGTGAGGACCATTGTTGACCGGGCAAAGCCATTTCGCATAGATTACACTTATCGGAAAGTTCAAGAAATTACATAAATGTAATAGAATTTTTTTATCAATATGCTTGCAAAAGGGAAGTAAAAGAACAGTTTTAAATTTGTAGGATTTCAACTTCAAACATTATTAATTTTATTGAATAATTACCATGCATAGTACATTTGAATCAGAAACTTGTAAAGCTTCCATTACTCTTTCCGTAACTAATTTGAATTATTTTGTGATTTGTAACAGTAAAAATTGTCTTTGCATCAAAATGACAGTTTAGTAGGCCACTTGATTTTAATTTTGTTAGCAAATATATTTTATGAACTCTAATCATGACTTTTTTCCGATGAAAAATAATTATTTAAACATTTCACCCAGCATATTCTGGTGTAAAAAGTAGTGCATTCCACTAATTTAAGTGGCAGGATTGTTTATGCAAAATTTGGTATCTGTAGGTAATTGCGAAGTATGACTTTATTTTGCACAAACAAATCCACAAACAAACTCTTCAAAATATGTAGTATATTTATTACTTTCTTTCCAGCAGGTCTACCCAATAAAGTTATGTCATTTTATCTCCATCACTCATGCCTGTGAGAAATTGTGTGTCCTGTGCAGTGTAGTTAAGCTGACCTAAGCCCTGGGGTATATACCACTAGCCTGACAGAGTAATTCTTCCATTGACCTAGGTACAGCCTCTTGGAGAGGTGGATTTACTACAGCAACAGAAGAACGCCTTCTGTGCTGCTGTAGCTTTTCTAATGTTGACTATTTTAAATCATTGTGATCAATGACATTTCCCTGCTGTAGGGTCACAAATCCTTCTCTGTGTAATTCCCTTTGTATTCCATTCCATTCCATCTGTCTGATCTATCTAGGGTTACTCAATGGTACCCACTCCTGTAGTATCCAAGAGCCTGCCAAAGATTAAACTGGGAATCAACATATGCCAGTATTCTAATTTATTTTCTTTTTCCTGGGAGTCAGTCAGGGCAATATTCATCGATTTTTAAAGCCAGAAGGGGCCATTATGATGATCTAGTCATACTGCCTGCACCATACACACCACAGCATTAATTATGTTCTTCATTTCCTTCTTTTCTCATCAAGCTTGTATTACAAACATGCTTTCATTACAAGTAGTGCTTAGTGGTAACTGAATGAGAGTGGTGTCACTGGGTGCTAGGTGCATCCATCACACCATGCTACCTCAAAGGTTCACAATCTGACTAGATAGATAAAGGGTGGGAAGAAAAGATGATTATTACTACTCCCATTTGATAGGTGGGTAAATGAGACACAGAGATATTAACAGTTTTGCCAACAGCCACACAAACTCTGCAGTAGAGCCAGGAAATCATTCTAAGCCTCCCAGTCTGATGCCTTAACTACAAGACCAGAGCATCTGCTGCAGCTGTCATGTAATTCCACAGCTTCTCTTTTCATCACAGTGATGTTCACAAGCTATTGTCCTGGCACAACATCTGTTCCAGATCTCGGGCTCAGTAATGAGCATACCGGCAGGAGGGCTGGAAAAATTTGTATGGTGGGGGGTGCTGAGAGCTATGGAACCAAATTGTAAACCCAGTATATGATGGAGACCAATTCAAGACAAGGGGTTACAGCCCCTATGCAAAGAGGAAGTGTTTAAAGTACAAGAGAATACAATACAGAAGCAAACTCAGAATTTGCTTTGTATCTCTTAACACTACTATACTGGACTAATAAGGAAAATGTTGAGTAGTTAATCAGAGGGTTAACGTTATGCGTCTATCACAGCCTGAGAATCTCATATACTGTATATTCATCTATCACACATTTGCTCTAACAGGTTAGCCTAAATGTGTTTTATTTCCGCCAACCCTCACGCGCCTTCCAGCTATTGTTTGACTTAGTATATTATAGCAATCAATCAATAGCTGATTACATGTATGAAGCTTGTTCGCTAGCTTCAAGTCAGATTGAAATGTTGTAGCCATAGTAGAAAAACAATATTTTCACTACTTGCTCTGTGGGGGAAAAAAGTCCTAAGAGCTGTGTTGATGAATTTATTTTGTGTGATTGGTAGATTTATGTTTCTGCTTTTTTACAGGCACTTAGGAAAGAACAAACAGAATTAATTGTATGGCTAGGTTATTACTTTCAGTTGAGCTGACTATGTAGTTTAAATATTGACTTGGAGAAAAAAACCTAATTTTTGTATTCTATATCAACATTGAATGTACTAGCCATACTAATTTTGAACTGGGGATTTCTCTGTGATTACTCCTAAATTACACTGGTACAACGTAGAGGAGAATCAGACCCATGTTATATCATTGAGATTTCCAGCCCTTTGCACAAGTCCTATCAGCTACATTATAGGATAACTGATTGCACTAGAGGTGGGTGTATGAAACACTAACAAACTTATGCTCCACTGTTATTAAAAGAACAAGGAAAAATTAAACAAGTTAACTGCTGCAGTCTGAACTTCCTTACTCTGAGCCAGCTGCTTCACTGGAGTAAATACATGTGTTTCCACAGAAGAGAATGCAGTCTGTGACTTACACTGTGGCCTTATCTACACTACAGAGAAGATCGAAGAAACCACAATCAATCTTTTGGGGTTTGAATCAGTGGGTCTAGTGAAGACACGCTAATTCGAACTGAGAGGGCACTCCTGTCAATGCTGATAGTCCTGCTTCTACAAGGAGTAAGGAAAGCCAATGGCAGTGTGTGCTCCCATCGACTTTTCACAGTGTGGATGGCATCAAAATTCAATTTAAGATCCTTCGACTCAAGCTACGCAATTAACGTAGCTGAAATTGCATATCTTAATTTGAACTTATCCCCTAGTGAAGGCCTAGCCTCACTGAGGAGCTGTGCATTAACTATCATGCATACTAATTCTGCAGTCTTCTGGGCTTTCTCCATAGTGACTAGTGTCTTATAAATATCTACACAGAAAGAAAGTCTCAGTGCCACTGACGTTAATAAAAACCTTAGGGAATGGCACTACTAGAAGTCCAATGTTCCCCTTTTCAGTGCTTGTGTAGCATCACACTAGCACTCAAAAGTCACTTGAAAATACTTCCAGGAGTATTTTGAGACTATTCTGAGAATCCCCTTGCAGTGCATTAGTGCTCTCCCTGGCAGTCCAGTACTAAATCAAGTCATTCTGTCTGAGAAGTGCCTTTTTAATTTGTCATGGAATTATTCCTGATGGGACAAAGGAATCTCAGATTCAAAAGCTCCACTACTTGGACTAAAACACTCACTAGCGCTCTAGCTGCCATTAGTTCTATTTGACTTGTCTAAGTGATACTTTAGCCTCATTAATTCCTTCCCTGTTTAGATCAAGTGAGTTCACAACCTATTTAGTAGTGTTAGTGCAGCCCCAGTGGCCAATTCTAAACTTCTGGTGTCTTAGAAAGCAAAACCATCCAAGCATAAAACATCCATACAAAAGCAATGCATGTTCAGTTCATCATATGGCAAATGCAAGCAAATCAATGATATTTCAGTAAACTAGTCCGGGGATGAGGGGTGGGGGGATTCCCTATACAGTATTTTCTGTCTTAAGCACAGCAGCAATTCAGTGGATCCAGGATTTTACTGAATCCTATGCCAAGTATAGTCAAATTGATCTGACATCAGACCTAGGGATTTTTTCTGAAGCACTGGTGCCTATGTGGTGCAAATGGAGTGTTTCCTCTCTAGCCTACTGTTACACAAATGATATGTCTCTTTGCCAGGACCTTGGTGGAGCAAGGGCTCCCTTGCTTTACAGTTCTCCATTGTCGAATGGCAACGGCTCCCTTTGACATTTGTGAACGGACTGCTCTTCTCCAGCTGCCCCCAAAAAGGAAACAGGAAGAGCAATGCGAAGGTGGAGACAGTCTTGTCTTATCCCTCCCTCAGTTGTGCTCCACAGAACAAGTCTTGTGGGACGGGCAAGTGGCCCATCAAGTACAGAGGTGGACATATTCCCTCCCACATGTGTCGAGGAGCTCTGAGAGGAAATCTGAAGAATGTTTTCTGGTGCTCCCCTGTTGAGGAGTAGCTATACGCTGCCCACCGTGTTGACTAGTACTTACCTAGCATGGTCTCTAGCTCACTATTACTACTATATAAGAGCTAGGCATTATTTATTATTACTATGTAGTACCTATGTATTATGCTGTCAGATGTATCCATATTAAGTGTATGTCTATACAGTGCCATGTATCTCAAAATAAGGTACGCAATTTGAGCTATGCAGACTGCGTAACTTATTTCGAGATCATCTATTTCAAAATTATAGACCTCTGTTCTGACAAGTCCCTTAATCTTTGTGGAACGAGGTTTACCTGAACGTCAGAATAGCAAGCCCGTTATTTTGAATATATTTTGAAATAACGGGCTTGTTGCTAAGACACAGAAAACACTATTTTGGAACACCAGACGTATCCCGAAATAGCGCCGCTGTCTAGACATCCCCTAAAACAGCTTGGCTAAAATAACCCTCATGACTCCACTGTTTAGTAGGAAACAAATATGTCCAGTTTACAGTTTGGGAAACTAAATCCCAGCCTTTGTCTTTGTTTCCCAATGGGATATAGGAACCTAAATCCCTTAGGCTTTTTTGGAAATTTGACCCAAAGAGTTTATAACTTGTCACCCCACAGTGATGTGACTAGGATTAGACCTCTGGTGTCCCTGACCCCCCTCATTCCATGTTTATTTTTCTAAGCCAAACTGCCATTAACTCTATAATACATATACCGTTCTGCAACAGTCCTCTTGGGCAGTGACAGGAGGAAAAAGAGGAGATGAAAAACTGGCCAGCACATCCCATTTTGCTGGTAATACAAAGACAGCCCTCCTGAAAGTCAACACTTTGACTCCGAGAAAGTGCAACACTTAATCAGGTACTTTGGATGTACACTTAGAGTGCAAGGCGCTTGCCAAATTGAATACATTATTTTTATTTGCTTGAATAAGCTGACACTTTCTTGGCATGCATGCACATTTTGCTCATTCTCTTTCTAGTGTTTAGGAACCTTTTAAAAGGAATCACCCTTTTAACTCCCATAGGTCAATGAGAAGGAAACATTGGCTCCCGGAATCATTTTGATGTCTTTGTGCTATATGTGCAGGAAGAAATATAGCAGTTTGACTTCTACATTGGGGGACCAAGCAGATTATAAATAGTATAGGAAGAGCATCAGTTCCCTTAAGTAAATGTAATGACATCAAGTGGTCATGTAAAGAACAAATCAGCTCTTCAGTATCATAAATGCTGGTTGAATTTTAACCCCTACAGTCTCCCTTAATGTATTTGTCCAAATGTGAACATTACAAAACAACATGAGATAGTAGTGATTAATACAGCTACATGTGATGTGATACCAAGGAACCAAATGTTGCTTATTTTGGGGACTGTTTTAAAAAGAAATCAGGAAAAAATTTCAGTATAACGAAAATTTTCAAGCAGCCCTATTTATTTTTTGATCTATAAAATGTATTTTTGTAACAGACTCTAAGGTCATTGAAGAATATACAGACATTTGATTAAACTCCAGAGCCTGACTCGCCTTACCCCAAATCGGTTCTGGCAAGAAGCTGAATAGAAAAGCTGAGCCTTGGTGAACCAATGGTGAGAATTGGTGGGGCAGGCGTGTGGGGGAGGAAGAAAACAAATTCTAGACTTGAAGGGCTTTCATCCTGAGACAGATTTTTATTTTTACTCAAAAGCAAATCAGGAGGAACTCCACTGATGTTAATGTAAGCCAGGAAGAGATGACATGTGAAATGTTTCTCAATGTGGAATTTACAGGCAGAACTACAGGGCCTGATTTGCTATTGTGTCTCCTCAGCCCCTTCCTATGTTTGGTCTTAGCTTGTTCCTGTAATGGGCGCTGTATAGGAGAGTGGTCCTTACATAGCCCCTTTGTCCCAGTATTTGAGTGCCTCTCAAGCATTAATGGATTTATCCCCAAAAATCCCTGTGAGAAGGAGAAGTGAGGATCAGAAAGCCTAATTAACTTGCCTTGAGTCACAAGGAAGGCTGCAGAAGAGTGGGAAATTGAATCTTCATCATCTATCCACTAACAGGACCATCCTTCCTCCCTGCTTATAATACCTGTACACAGCCCTTGAACTAGGATAATTGCCTTTATGGCCCCCTCTCCCTGCTGGAGTGTCATTAATTGTCCTCAGAGTGGCAGAATCTGGTTTATAGCCAGGCCCGTACACAGAAATTTCTGTGGGGGGAGGGTGGTACAAGCTGTGGGAGGGGGCTGGTGGCTGCCCCACCCTGCCCCTAGCCTCGTTCCATCAGCCCCACCCTTCCCCAGGCTAGCTGGAGTATGGGGGGAAGGAGGCTAGGGCAATGCATTGCTCCAGCCTCATGCTTACTGGAGGACCATGGGAGGGGGGTGTTCATACCTTTCACACACACCCTATATACAGGACTGATAGTGTCCATTTGTGTCCAATATACATATTTACTGAAGTGTTTCTTGTATCTTTCTCTGAAGTATCCAGTACTTGCCACAGCTAATAGCAAGATATTGCACTACATGAACCATTGGTTTGATTCAGTATGGGAATTCCTATTTCTTACATAATATCCTGAATAAAGAGTGCCCCGATCATAGTTTTCTCTTTTTCAAGGGCAGACCAATGCCGTTGAAATCTGGATGGTTAAAGGCAGTGTTGAAGCAGTGTGTGTTGGCTTTTGGATTCATACAACTTAACTAAGAGCAGACTTTTGATCAGGTACCGTTAGACTCAAAAAATAGAGTAACTGGACAATTCCTACTACAGTTCTGTATTTCTTTAGTCCAAGGGTGGGGACCTCAGGTCCAGAGGCAGGATGTGGTCCCCAGCTTGCCTGGATCTGCCCCTCCAAGACTCAGGTCCCCCCCAGCATTGGGGAGCCCATGTTGGCACTCCTGCCCCTTCCCTGCTTCTCACTTGTGTGCAGCCCCTGACTGATTTTTCTGAGGGTCAGTGGCCCCAACCCCAAGAAAGGTTCCCCATGCCTGCTTTAGTGAGTACTTGATCATGGAGTGTTGAATTGTTTTCTAAAGTTTAAAAAAATACTTATGTAAAACAACTTCAAAATGAATAGACAAATCTCTCCCATTTTCTCAAATTAATTTTCTCACATATGCGTGAGAACTATTCTAAATAGCAGTGAATGTATGCAGTTTGAATTAATGCACTTATGAGATTACTAAAGGGTGTTAAATTATATCTACCAAGCTGCCAACTTGCTGAAAGTTTAATCTATACAATAAAATGAATCTTACTAGAAGGTTGATTAACATAAAATCTGCCAGTTTAATTATGTTTCACATTTAATGATTTTCTTTGAGTCTCATAATATTTACAAAGTTATACACAAATACAAATTTAGTGGAAGCAATAAAAGATTTTAAAAATTCCCCATAGAATAAGAATTTGTAAAATGCACAGTAATTTGATTTCTATTTCATATTTTTAAAGAAGAAGGGGTAGCAAAAGAGAGGTGTTATGTTGTAACAAAGTTTGGTGGAGATATACTGCAGGGGAATAGTCAGACTGAGTGTGTTAGGATTACTTACATGACTAAAGTTACTCATGTGTGCAAGCATTGGAAGGATCAAGCTCTACAACAGTAACTTTTGCCAGAATGTAGCAGTCTATTATGTGAGTTTATGTGGGAATGGAAGATGATGGTGAAGTCTTCTAATTTGGGTCCCTCACATTTTCAATCCCTGCTCTTTCATGCCTCCAAATCAGGTATGGCTGAAAGTCACAATCATCACACTTCAGAATAATGTAGAAAGGTGCAGATTATTAAAGGTACAAGTTACTTGAGATTAATTTTTGAACATTGGTGGAAATAATACCAGAGAATGTTTTTGTCAAGTGGCAAGCGTTGTTAATTCTGAGTACACTTTATGAATCAGTACAAAATGTCAAAGGAAGCATCCCTCCACAAAGAATATACCTCAGCTTGTGTTTCTGTGGCATGGCACGTATTTGAAATAAAAATCAACTTTGGGGGAAAATAGCTATTCTTCCTTCTCTACTTGTATCTTTCTGGGAGGTTATCGGAGAAGAGAGTTGCCACCTGAGGGAGTGATTCTTGCTATTTTTTGTGTTAAAATGTGTGTGTGTTTCTCCCCACTTCCAGAGTATAGTGTAGGGAGCCTATTAAATCTATTATCAAGTACCTAGATTTTAATTGATCATCTAAACTGGCCTCAGCCTGGAGTTGATCCTGCAGTCCAGTCAGAGCAAGGACTGAGTAAGAACTCATAATCGAGCCAAATCACACTTTTGCTGGAGCCTAGAATAGATGGTAGGAATTGCAGTGCAGCAGTAAGTGAGGGGAGAAGCTGTGAATCCTGGGTGTGAATGGAAGACTAAGGCAGACTACCTCAGATTTAGCTGGATGAGGAGTGAATATGATGCCTTATAGGCCTGTTATACCTACTGTTAAAAGATGTAGCATGAGTGTGTCTCACCCCTGTACTAAATGCTAGCAGGAGTGAAAGAGGCACGCATTCTTGGCCATATTCCCCATCTGTCTTGTGGGGGTGGCTCTCTGTTTGGAATTATGTAATAACACTAAGGCTGTGTTGACACTACGTGGAAGAGCAACACTGCCACAGTCGATCTTCCGGGGTTTGATTTACCAGGTCTAATTTGAACTGCTAATTTGAACTGAGAGGGCTCCCCCACCAGTGCCAATAGTCCTGCTCCTCACAAGGAGTAAGGGAAGTCGACAGGAGTTTTGCTCCTGTTGACCTCCCGCTGTGTGGATGGTGAAAAAATGCGATTTAAGATATGTCGACTCCAGCCATGTAATTAACGTAGCTGGAGTTGTGTATCTTAAGTCGACCATCCCCTTTAGTGTAGACCTGGCCTAAGAGTTTACCGTTTTTCCTTGTGTTCAGGGAGTACTAATATGAGCGTTCTGCCTGGATCTGACATGGGTGTATTGAGCTGGGGGAAATGTGTACCCCCACTTGAATCCTTATGCAAATAAGGCAGAAACCACCCCTATGAGTTTGAATGAAACCTATTAGCTAGACAGTGAACAATTACAACAAATTGCTGTAAGTCTGAGGGGTAGGCACCTCAGATCATATAGACATTGATGGTGGTACTCTACTTTGAGTACAATAGCTTGCTCACCTATCTGTCTGGAGCATCACTCCCAAATCTCTGAAACAAGCCACTTACCTCACTGTGGTAGCAGAACCCCCTTAACCATTCTAGTAGGATCAATAACACCACTAATAGGATGGGGGAGGAGTGAGGTAAACATTACCATTCTCTTCCAGGAATTTAATATGGGTGCTTCTAGTAGAGCAAGGGTGGGCAATAATTTATGATGGGGGCCACGCCAAGATTTTGGAAAGTGGTTGAGGGCTGCACTCTTCCATGATATTAATGGGGCAGGTGTGGGGTCTGGAATGGAGGTTGGGTGCAGAAGAGAGAATGGGGTAAGGGGTGTGAGGTCTGGGAGGGAGTTTGGGTGAAGGAGACAGTTGTGACCTGGGGCACTGGACTGGGGTGAGGGGTTTGGGTTGTGACCTAGGGCAGGGGA
Organism: Rafetus swinhoei; assembly: GCA_019425775.1. Classification (NCBI taxonomy): domain Eukaryota; kingdom Metazoa; phylum Chordata; order Testudines; family Trionychidae; genus Rafetus; species Rafetus swinhoei. The sequence goes on from CM033424.1 coordinate 211,123,552, forward strand.
CTGAGGTTTAAGGGTTTGGGTTGTGACATACAGCAGGAGGGGGTTGTTACCTAGGGCAGGGGATTGGAGTGAAGGAGGGTGTAGGGGTTTGGGTTGTGACTTTGGGCAGAGGTTTGGGGTGCAGGGGAGGGAGTATGGGTTCAGGAGTGGAACAAACAGTTTGGCTTATGTGGGGTAGGGGGAAAGGAGTGGGGGGAGAGAGGCACTGGAGGGCCAGAGACAGACTCTGACCAGGAGATGACTCCTGGCCAACAGCCCAGCAGGATTCTCAGGCAGCATCCCTGCCTGCTCCACCCTCCGCACAAGCTGCAGGGGCCATGTGCATTGGTGACTAAGAGCCTGAGGGGAGAGGGGCAGGGTGCTTTGCACGCTGCCTGTTTTTCAAACAGGCAGTTTCTTGGTGAGACTTCGTCCATTGGGATTGTGCAGGGGACGGGAGCAGCCCGTGGAGCTCCATTCCCCTGTCCTCGGGCTCACAGCTGTGAGAGAAAAACCGCTGCAGCAGCCGCTTTTCTGAGTGGTGTGTGGGGAGGAGGGGTGCAAGGCAAGCAGGGAATCTGCCTGAGGCTCTCTGCTGCATCCTGCGGGCCAGATCTGGTGGTTTGGTGGGCTGGGTCCAGCCCTTGAGTCGTATTTTTCCCAGCCCTATAGTAGAGAGTGTAAACCCCTGCCTAAACATGCCCTTGCTGTTCTGAACACTAGTGTAACTAGCAGGCCCTCCTCCAGTGTTTGAAGACATTGGAAGTGTTAGCAAAGTTGCTGCTTTCCTATTTGTTTTTAATTAGTTGTTAGTCCCAACTGTATATACAAAACGATGGGTCTAAATCAACCATTACCACTTAAGAAAGATATTGGAATCACTGTAGCTAGTTCTAAGTGTGAAGAGGGTACATAAGGGATAAATAAGACAAAATATGATAATGCCACTTTATAAAGACCTGGTATGCCTACCTTGAACACTCTGTGGAGATCTAGTCACTCCAACTCAAAAAAGATATATTAGAATTGGAAAAAGTACAGAGAGGCGCAATAATAATGACTAGGGATACAACACAGCTTCTGTATGAGGAGAGTTTAAAAGACTAAAATTGTTCATCTTAGAAAAGAGACACCTGTGCAGGAGAGTGGATATGATATAAAACCATAAATGGTGTGAAGAAACTGAATAAAGAAAGGCAATCCCTTCAAATAACACAGAAACCAAGGGTGTTCCTAAATTGACTGCTAGAAGTTGGGACTGGATGATGGGATGGATCACTTGATAAATTGCCCTGTTTTATTCACTCCCTCTGAAGCATCTGGATTTGGCCATTATCAGAAGACAGTATATTGAACTAGATGAACCATTGGTATTACTCAGAATGGCCATCCATATGTTTTTTCACAGTGCTTTTACAGTGGATCGGCAGAGAGTAATTCATAAGATGTTACATTATTCAAGTGAGCCTAAAAGGATGGTCAATCAAGAGCAGCTGATATTTTCATTAGGCAGCACAAAGAAATCTTCATTTGCCTTTCAAGTTTTTAATCTTTATTTGAGTTATTTTTCAATTTATGTTATATATTCTTGAAATCCTTGGAATGTCACAGGAGAAGAAAGATGTGATGCTCATTCCAAATAAATGTAATACAAACCAGTTCATGTTTTTGAGTGCATTAACTAGAGGTAATTGAAAAGCAGAATTTCCATTCCATCAGAAATTCTGATATTTTGTTACTGGTTAAACCTTTCTAGTCTGGGACTGTTTTTACCATTTTGAATCAAAACATGGTCACATTCCGTTTCATTTTGGTGAAGCCACATTGATTGGTGTAGACCTTTTTTCACCCAAATTTTGTCAAAAACAGCACATTATTGCAAAATATTTTGATTTTAATGAAATTGTATTTTCTAATTCAAAGATATTCTGCCTAAAATTTTTCAACCAGATTTAGTGTTATATTTCATTCACATAATTATTAAGGTAATAATTATTAATAAAAAACTAAGGTACAAGGGAAATTATATATATAATTGGATTTATCTATGTAGGTTGAGTCCTGATACACACCTATTTATTCATAGACTTTAAAACCAGTGTGCATCATGATCATCCTGCACAATGTAAGCCACAGAATGTCACCCACCCACTCCTGTAACAGACCCATAACCTCTGGCTGAATTACTGACATCCTCAAACCTTGATTTAAAGACTTCAAGTTACTGAGAAGCCGCCATTTATTCTAGGTCAAAGCAATAAGTGACCCCTCTCTCCATTCTGCAGAGGAAAGCAAAACCTCCTGGGGTCTCTGCCAATTCTTTTCTGACCCTAAATATGGTGGTCAGTTACACCCTAACCTTATGTGGGCAAAACCCGCAAGCAAAACATCTGTGAAATTCTCTGTAATAACTCAGAACCCTTCCCATCTCCAGTAATTGGAGATATTTGATAATGCAGTTGCCATTGGTTGTTGTTGGCACTCGTGTCACACCATCCCTCCACAAATTTATCAAGCTTAGTCTCAAAACAAGTCAGTTTTTTTGCCTCCACTTAGAATGCTGTTCTGGAGCGTCACTCCTCTGACGGTTAGAAACCTTTGTCTAATTTCAAGACTAAACTTGTTGATGGCCAGTTTATATTAATTTGTTCTTACACATCAACATTGGTGCTTAAATAACTTATCCTTCTGATGTAGTGACAGTGAGTAATCATATCGCCTATCATCCTTTGTTCTGCAAGACAAGCTCCTTACATCTCATCTTATAGGTAGGCTTTCCATTCTTCTAACCATCCTAGTAGCCCTTCCTTGTACATATTCTAATGTGATTTCATTTTTCTTAAATGTGGGAGACCAGAGTTGCATACAATATTACAGGTAAGGTCTCACCTATGCATATTATCTGAGATGTAAGAAGAAATAAGGTTCCATTACCACATTTAGCATCTTTAATAAACAACATTTTCAGTGGCATGGATGGCAATATGATTAGAACAGTGGGAAGCAACAGTCATGACAAGGTTTTCCCTCGTATCTGCTGTCGACACTCACATTCTTGTCTGTATGTCAGTGCCAAGAAAAAGTCTGTATTCTAACACTGTGATGTGTCAACCCACCAGTGTGTGCATGTAAAATTATAGAACACCTGTTTCTGTGACATCTAGTATTCAATTAATATTCCACGACTGCCAGAGATCTAATCAATTAGAGTGTGCATGAGAAATCACAGATGCACGTGCTCTGGGACAATAATGGAATGGTGCAGAACTACACCTCTCTGAGCTCCAGGACAGCCAATATCTCCTATAGCAAGAAGAGATAGAATTCAGAGGGGCAGCTTGTGCTATCACCTCTGGCATGGACCCACACTCATCCTTGCCCTTTTCGGGATATCTAATAGTGCTAACCATCCCCAATCCTTGCACCAAGGAAACCTAAGGACTACAAATGCACTTCTTGCATGTATCCCACCTTTGAACAACCATGCAGGGACTGGTCACTATGTGGCTAGCTGAGTACCCACTACATTTCTTCCATATAAGAGTAGGCATAGGGAGTTTTGGGGTTCAAGGACCCACAGAAAATAATAGTGGGTGCTCAGCAGTCTGCACCCAGGAGCAGAGCTTGAGTATGGAATATATAAATTCTGTGCTGCTAACAACTTTTGCCATTGAGGTAGGGAGTTTGTTTATAAACAGAGGCAGGGTGCTAAAAGGTTCCAGAAGGCTTGCCATTAAATTAAATTAAATTAAGAATTGTTAGATGATCCTGAATGCATTGCCAGGAACTCCAGTTAAAAGACAGGAAACAAGGGGTAGGAATAAATGTTCCATTTTCAGAAAGGAGAGAGATAACTAGTGATGTCCCCCCCAGGGACTTGTACTGGGACCAGTGCTGTTCAACATATTCATAAATGATCTTCAAAACAGTGAGGTGGCAAAGTATGCAGACAATACAAAATTGCAATTGTTAAGTCCAAAACAGACTGCATAGAATTACAAAGGAATCTCACAAAACTGGGTGACTTGAAACAAAATGTCAGATGAAATTCAATGTTAAAGCAATTCACATGGCAAAATATAGTCTCAACTATACATACAAAATGATGGTACTTAAATTAGCTGTTACCCATCAAGAAAGCTCCAGAGTACTGCAAATTCATAAGAATCCTTTTCACTGTGCCTGTATCATCCTGAACTCATTCTCCAGCTTCTAAAGACTTAAAAATTATCTTCAGTCATCAGTGGGACAGATGCAACTGAATAATGTGCATCAAAACAATACTAGGGGACCTAATAAGATTGCTGACAGTTTCATTCAGAAAGCTACAATGAGACATAATGTCTTCAAACTGGGATGTTAGTGAAGACAGTTTGAAGGTGATTGCAATAATTTTAATATACTGTAATTCATGATAATGAAATGATGTAGTTCATAACAATTGAATCATTATTAAAATACTAAAGATACCAATGAGAGTGACATTGAATAACTTAAATAAGAAAGAAGCGTATAAATATGCTGAAAATAGTATTTCCCAACGCTGGCAGAGTCCCTGTGAAAGGGCTCACTCTCTTGCAAGTGCCCCTTTGTGGTCGAGGGTGTGTGTCCACAAGTTTCTCTGCTCTGACTGCTTTGAGAGTGCAGGTGTCCCAAATGCCCTTTCTGGTTGGTCACCTGGGACGAGGCTTCTTTTCTATCCCCTTTTTGTAGCTGGTGGGGATGGGGAGGGGACCCAGGCCCATCCACTCCTCTGGGTCGAGGTCCAGGGACCCTGTAAGTAGCAGTTGCCCACTAAGGGTATGTCTACACTAGCTCGTTAGTTCGAGCTAGGTAGGCAAATGAGGGCAACCGGAGTTGCAAATGAAGCCCGGGATTTAAATATCCCGGGCTTCATTTTATCTTCAGCGCCGCCATTTTTAAATCCCCCTTAGTCTGAGGAATACCGGTAGTTCAAATTAGAGATCCTAATTCGAACTACCTACTCCGTGCAGCGCGTGAGCCGCGGGCACGGAGATCGACTAAGGGGATTTAAAAATGGCGGCGCCTGAAGATGAAATGAAGCCCGGATATTTAAAATCCGGGCTTCATTTGCAACTCCGGTTACCCTCATTTGCCCACCTAGCTCGAACTAACGAGCTAGTGTAGACATACCCTAAATGTTTTTGCCGTCTACTGTTAACTTGCTCCCTGAGCCGCTTCCCCAAGAAGCTGCTCCATCCAGCCCTCTCTCTCAGGGCTTTCAGATCAAGTTCTCATAGCACCCTGTGCAGGGTACTGCAATTTGCTGTAGTCTACCATGGTTTGTCTTCAGCCACCAGACTTGGGCTTTAGCCAGGTCTGAAATTCAGCTCTCACTCAGACCTGTCCAATGTGCCGCTATCTTCCCAGTCAGTCCTGGGTCTGACTGGGTTGAGCTCCAGCAAAGAACTGTCAGGCCCTGACCCAGCAAGAGTTTTAATTTCTTATGCATTTATATCTGTGATTAGATTACCTCAATCCCTATTATCAGCTTCTTTAACTTTTGTTTATTATTGGGCACCAAGAATATAATTCATTTCCTTTTGACAGAAAACTGCTTTCCACAAAGTAACAATTCATCATGAAAAATTGTACAGTTAAACAAGACTATAAAAAAGAACAATGTCATGGGTATGAATGAAAAATGACTAAACTTCAAACTGTATTTCTAGGCACCTGGATGGCTCAGGGGATTGGTAACACAGTAAATTATTCAAACCAGCCCACAATGGCAGTGATAAAAAATGATTTACATGATCATCTGTGGAGTAGTAAGTGGATCATGTGATATGAGTTAGTGGTCACCTCACAGTTCCTAGTCAAGTGGGTTCAATATCAGTAAAATCACCACACGATGGTGGTCTAATGCACAACCGAGGAACTAAATCATTTGAAGTGCAACTAAAATGATTTAGACAATTATTGGTGTAGACATGGAGCAAAAATTAAACCACTTCAGCATATGTAGTATGGATGCTCTGAACTTGTTCATTCTTCCATCAGTTCAACTACAGACAGGGACACAAGGCCTAAGTCTGAACAGAGAGGCCAAGATTTGACTAGACGTGGACAAAAACCTCTTTTCTCACCTCTAGGAGTCGTTGTGTCCAGCTCAGGGTTTTATGAAGTAGTTTGTACTGTTGATCTGTTTTGCAGAAAGTAGTGCAATTTCTAGTGCTGTCAGTCTGGTATCTTTCAATTATTTTCAAAATACATAACATTTTATCCTTTCCAATAAATAGCCTATCATTTGTAATTATTTAAAACAATTAAAATCATGGTAATAAAACAAATAATAACAATGTAATGGTCGAAATAATATTTTGGTCCAAAATAGCCCAGATTTAATACCTTCAGGCATACTGCAACAGGTATTTATTTGATGGGTTTTTGAAGAATACTGAAGGCATATTTCTGCTGGAGGAGAGGAAAGAGATTACAGGGGTTGTTTTGCTACTATTGACTAGCTGATTTGATTTCATTATTTTATGTGATTATTTGTTTAGATGTTGCTGCTGGTGAACACTTTTCACAAAGCGATCGCTCTATAGCTGACCTATCAGCCCTCATCCTCAAAGGAAACCTGCACAACATTTTTAAAAGAGAAATCTGGGAGCTTAAATTCATAACTTCCTAGACACTAAAAATCATGGACTGAACAGAGTCACTGGATTTATGGCTTATCATTACAACCTATAACCCACTGAAAATCCTGCTCTGTGCCAATCAATTGCATCTTGTATTTGGCTGACCCCAGACCTGAAGAAGTTCTCTGTGGAAGATTGAAAAGTCTCTCTCATAACAGAAGTTGGTCTAATACAGCATTTGCAATTTTACACACACACACACACACACACACACACACACACACACACACACACACACACACACACACACACACACACACCATGTCCAGTAAGATATAGAAGTTGATGCAGAAAGAACTGACAAAAGGCTATCTCATGATATTTTCCCAGGAATAGGCTTTGAGAAGCGCAGAACAGATAGACAGTTGTACCCTGACATCAGTTCTGCATCTTGATTTTGACTTTTTGCTCCAGAAAGAAGGGGAAAACATTTCCTCACCCACTGCAATTCAAAGTCATACTACAGAATTCAGTGTTGTATTATTCTCTGCTTTAAAATTTTAACACACACTAAATTCTCTATTAACTTCTGCATGTGAAATTCTGGCCTCACTAAAGTAAATTACAAAACACCCACTGACTTCAAGATGGTTAAGATTTTACTCTATAGACGACAGACTAATTTTTATTGAACCTTATTAGGGTCTTGATCCAGCATATCACTTAAGTTTGAAGCATGTGAGTAATCCTATTAAGTCAATGGAATGACTGATGTACATCATAGGCTTAAGTATTTTTCAGGATCAGGGTTTAATCCCTTTACAATCTTATTGGTTTCACCTCTCTTAATTTCTATATGATTATTCCATAAAGTTAGAAGGCCAACAATTACTAGCCTAGCACCCCTTCTCTATCACCATTATATGCAGAAGACAGTATATATTAATTAATATGCTTTGCTTTACAGATTTTTTTAAACCTCTGGAATAGCAGGATTTCAAGTGTGTGATTTGTGGTTTCCCTAAGACACACATAAGAACTGATTAGATATTTCAGTCTAATAGTGCTGAGATTAAAAATGTAAACAGCATGTGGCACCCATCCTATCAGCTAGTGGCTGATTCTATTACTTTTAATGAAATCAAGCATGAATTAAGCCTATTGGAAGACTACAGCCTACCTTTTGACAAATGTATTACGTAGTTTTGAGTGCTGTAATTAAATTGATAAGTTTGCTTAGTGGTGCTACTAAAACAAACATTTTTTTCAAGGAAAATATTCAATGACAGAGTGGTGTGTGTGCACCTGAAGATGAAGACATCATGAAGGATGTGTCTACTGGATTTTGTAACAAATTAACTAGAATCCATGTCAGGATTTTATCTCTAAGGGTCTCATTTGTTTATTATGCTGTACAGTTTATTATAAATCTTATGTTTTTACAGATTCTTGAATGACTATCAACTTTCCCTACTTCATGACTGTAACCAGTCGGACATGACCCCAACCCCTCTCCATTGGTGTCTAGCTGACTGGACATACTCTTCTGCTTTCTCCTTTTCCCTTGATCCTACCTCTCTTAGTCATGATTTATGTTAAGTCCTTATCATGCCTTTGGTATGTTAACCCATAGAATTTACATTAGGTCCTTCCAGTATGTCAAGTAATCCAATTTATGGTAGGTTTTAGGTTACTTAAGGCCATAAAGTTGAATTTTACCGAGAAACTGTTGCATAAAAAAGCCTCCGCCTGAGCTCACTAGATTTATATACATGGATTTTCTAAAGCTACATCAAACTGTAAGGTCTAAGGTTTTAAACTGCAACTTATTGTGATCCTTGTCAATCTTTGCAATCTGTGTAACTCTCAAAGTTACTGTAAACTGCAACTTTGTAATCTTTGTAACATGCAGCCACCTTGCTTGTAACTTTCTCTAAGCTGCATTCTCCCCTGAGTGAATGGAGAGTGTGAGTGTGTTGAAGAAGACTTGGAACAATGGAGCACATTTCAATGAGTCATCACAGTCTGGGCATGCTCCTTGCTGGATAAAGGGAAGTCTGGGCATGCTCCCTGATGACGAGGTGAATGAGTCACAGGGGCCATTCAGACACAATATAAGGAGAAGGAGCACATGTGAGACTCTCTCTTTTTCCTTCCCCTGCTCCTGAGAAGCTCCTCTCCAGTGTCCCTCCTGACCAGCTTCCCCAGCCATGATGAGCAGACAGACCCTCCAGGATCCACATGCCTTGGCTCCTTCTGCAACCTATATGTCTGTGTGTGTGTGTGTGTGTGTGTGTGTGTGTGTGTGAGTGAGAGAGAGAGAGAGAGAGAGAGAGAGAGAGAGTTCTATCTTCTTTAGTTTAAACCTTTGGTGGCTGCTTTCTCCTCTTTACTTTTACTTAGTGGAAATAAACCCATATTACTGTAACCCTGGGTGGTCTCCAGTGAGAATATTTTTGGGGTAACATTAATCATGTTGTTCATGAATATGTATGTAACCTGTGGAATGTATGTGAAGTGTGAATGAGAAATACCCAACCAAAAAGGCAGTTTAGGATCTGTGACCTTTTAAGGCAGACAAAGACCCTGAAAGCAGCCAGAAAATCTGAAATTAACTGAAAAGCAGCCAGAAAATCTCTCTCTCTTGGACAAGATGTAACATCACAGCAGAAACCTGGGACTGGCCCAGAGAAGGTAAAGCCTCCTGCAGATCTGAAGGGATCTCCCAAGGAATAATCATGGTCAAGTCTCTGGGAAGCTGATGCCTGGCCAGCACTCCAACCACCAGCGAAATCAGAAGTAATCTACACCACACTTGCAGCCTGACTCCAAACTGCCAGCATGAATGTGATATGTGTGTGTGAGTATCACCTTGCTCTTAAGAATCTGCACTAATAAATAACCCCAAAAGCAGTACTGCTCCAGCCCACCCTTTGTCCGGGTTTGTTCCTCAGAAGGTCTGAGGAAGTGCAACAATGACTATGATATAATTATACTTTTCCACATTCACTGGCGTTACAGGAAACCCATTCAAATGTCTGCTTTACTGTTACACTTAGATTTCTTGACTTTCAAGTTCAACCTTCACTATGCTAAATGTATAAGCCCAAAGCATCAAAAGTGACTAGTGATTTTGGTGCCCGGTTGTTGGCATTTTTTGTGTTCTCAATGGCTGTTGTCAAAAAGTCAGCATTTATTCACAGTTACCACACTGTGGAATCTGAGATACCATAGTAATTTCCTACTGTAGGCCTTGCCTAATAATGGGAAGGATGGAAGTATATAGAGGGGACCTTGTGGGCATCTGGTGACATATCCCAGTCTTTTGTACAATTTACCAATAGCTCAGTTGAGAGTAGGTAAATGACTTGATGATCAACTTGAAGACTTCCTTATTCAGGCACCATTCAGAGTCATTCACCTTACCCCTCTTGAGCCGGTCCACCTTCTGGTTCAGGTCTCCTTTTATGTGACTATTCCTAAGGGAGAGGAGAGACTGTTGAGCCCAGCCAATGCATGATTTCCACTGCTTCAGCATGTAGTGCTGCACTTATTTGCTGTTCACATAACTTGACTGTGATCATGATGTCTGAGTGAATCAGAGTGAGGCTCTCCTTCTAAACAGGAGTGGAATCTTTGCTGTGCCAGCTTGACCATTCTTATTTCTATAAGGTTTATGACATGGTTCCAGATGCCTTGGTTCCTGGATCCTATAGAAGCTAAGATTATTTCTGCTAATGCGCTTGTCCTCGTCTGGTTTAACCCATTCATTCTTGACTACTTCCTCAAAGGTGGACTGTAGAGCAATCAAGGATTTTGATAGAGAAATTTGTTCAGAGGCTTCCTCTTGGTATTTTCACTTTTCTTGATTTATTGTAGCTTTATTAGCTTGCTGAGAAGGCAAACAAGCTCCATCATGCCTTTGATGAGGTTTTTGCAGATGGCCTTGCTGAGGGACTGAAATTCTCTCATGAGTTCTCTTTCTAATATCTCACCCATTCTTGCAGGGAAGTGAGAGGAAAAATGCTTTCAGAGCCCTCCTGGATGAACTGGAAAGAGCGGGTGGTGTTTATGAGCCCTGCTTTTTTTCCAGGGTGCTCAGGACCCATGTCAGAACTCCAGTGGAGGGGAATTAGTATCTCCTCAAGTCTACCCTCTCTGCTTTTCAGAGGCCTCTTGGAACTTACCTCCTAAGTTGGCTATAAGTCAATCTTCTTCAGGTTTGTGATGGTATGGATCACAGAAGTCCCTTAGGGATGTCCCCCCAGTGTGCTGATCAAGCCACTGATGCCTGCCTTTCTGCCCTCTGGAGCTCTCCACTACCCTGTCCTGCTGGGCCAACAGTTTTCCCAGGCAAGGTACAGAGTTGGGATTACCACACCCTGAAGAGTAACACAGACATTGAACCACTTCAGCTCCAGGAGAGCTCAGCTGTAACGGCTCAACACTCAGGAAACCAACTCTCAAAAGGGACCAAAACCCAAATAAATATATCTTACTCTGTGTAAAATTTCTACACAGAGAATGGTCATAAGGTAAGGAAGGCCTCTTTATAGTGAGAGAGATGTACAGTGATTGCTTCCCCCCCACACACCCCAGGTAACAATTATTTAAAGCGGGCTTAATATTAAACAAAAGTGTTTTTAAGTATAAAAAGTAGGATTTCAGTGGTTGCCAAGTAGATACAGACAGATTAAATACTAAGTTAAAGAAAAAAACCAGCTAATTCTAATATACCAAGAAACTTGTTACATGCAAATTCTTACCCTAAGTGGTTGATCTTATCTCAGGTCATATACTTTAAATGAGAACTGATCTTTATCTGGCCTAGGTCTACAGTTATTTCCAAAGTTCTTTAGAGTTCTTTGTTGCTAAGTCTCTTCACATGTATCCACTTAGGATGGGCAAGGCTGTTTCAAAGGTGAAGACAAAGACTGATTGTTTTCCATTCCTTAAATAGATTTTCTGCCAGGGAACCCTTTGTTCAGTCTCACCATCTCCATGAAAAAAATACTAGATTCAAGATGGATTCCAGTACCAGGTGGCATGGTCACATGTCTTTCTTGGACCAACCACAGTTTGGGCTTTCAGGAAGAATAAAACCATTCACGGGTTGTTGATTTGAGTACTGAGCCACTAAGATCCTAACTTATCCCTAATGGCTGGCCCTCATTAGCACATTTAGAATTAAAACCAGATTCATACTTCATATTTCTAACTTCACATATAAGAATGAAACATGCACAAAAATAGGATATATAGATGCAGAAGACTCTCACTTTAAAATTGACATGTTGCATGATATGCATTTTTTAGTTATGCATATTCATAAGCCAATTTTCATAAAGCATGTCGGGAAGTGACAACGTTAACAAAAATGAGATAACTTGAGCATGGTGTATTAGTAACTACATAGGAAGAAGAGCTCAGAAAATATAGGGATATTTAATCTATCAAAGACATAATACAATCGAATGACTGGAAATTAACTAAACAAATTCAAACCAGAAATAAGGAACACTTATTAAAAATGAGTATAATTAGTCATTGAAATACTTTAAATCAAGTCACCTGAACACTTTAAATCAAGATAGGAAGTTCTGAGTTTGATGCCGGAATTACTGATTGAAATTCTCTGGTCTGCGTTATTTAAATTTCAAGGCTAGAAGATTATAAAGGTCCTTTCTGTCCTGAAAAATCTCTGAATCTGAAATATTTAATTAGAGATCTTGCACTTAGAGTTTGTAAAAAAAAATCTAAGCTTTGGTTAATTTTTCTTTGGCCAAAATTACAATTTTGGTGAAGTAACAGGGTGGAATTATTGTGAACACGTGAATGAAAATTACACCCTATCTCTCTGACTAGCTTTATTTGCAATAGAGCCTGGTAAATACATTCTGATTGTTGCATTGCCAGGTAACAGAAGAATGGGGGGTCATCCAGAACTGGTTTAGAGGCACACAGATTAGTACAGGTGGCTCTGCCCTTCTCTCTGATTCCCTGTGTTCTGTAGTGCATATGGGTAGTAGTATTTTTCTTCTGCAAGCAGTGTGGGGGGAAGATCTTTACACCACATCTGACATCCATAATGGAAGAAGCAAAAGGCATTACCTGGCATTATCACACAAGGGCATGATTGGACTCACTATCATCGCCGTTAAAGAGGAGCTACATTTTTCTGTTGAGTTCAATAGTTTCCCATTTTCTAAGTTTAGTTGGAAATTGTAACAATAACTCAGTTGAATTAATAGGAAGATCAGGACCCCCCCCTGAGATTTTAAGTTATCACAAAGTAAATTCAACTACTATGACCATAAGAATGAGCATGGGTCAGACCAATGGTCCATCTTGCCCTGCATCCTGCCTTATGACAATGGCTGACTAATTCAGAGGGAATGAACAGAACAGGGTGATTTCCAGTGATCCACCCCTGTCATCCAGCCCCAGCTTCTGGCAGTTGGAGGTTTAGGGACATCTGGAGAATGGGGAACATCCCTTGCCATCTTGGGTAATAGCCATTTATGGACCTCACCTCTGTGAAATTATCTAATTCTTTTTTGAGCCCAGATATATTTTTGTTCTTCATTACATCCTATGACAATGAGTTCCACAGGTTGACTCTATGTTGTGTAAAGTACTGCTTCCTTATGTTTGTTTTAAAGTTGCTGCCTACTGATTTCATTGAATGACTCCTTAATTCTTGTATTATATAAAGGGGTAAATAACTACATGAGAGGATCTACTTCCATAGCCCATGATTGCTTACTTTGCTTAAAAGCCTTTGGTGTGAGATTGTCTGGCAGGGAGGTGGGCCTACCAGGTAGCCTGACTAAGAGGCCCTTTCTATCTGGCATTTATTTGACTGAGTGATCTGTCTCCTGTATTATAGTTGGTAACAATTACACAGTATCTCCGCTATTGGAAAAAACATATTATGAGGAGATTAAAGGCTATTATCATGTTTTTTGTCTAGAATATATAATCAGTTTATTTTGTATCATAAATAAAGAGCTGACTGTAGGTTGAGCTATTGAAAGACCTTTTTAGAGTCTGTTTTTCAGAACCAGGAAGGAGACATGATGTTAAGTCCTGAATTACAAGTTCCTATTATCAGCAGGACTGACAGGCATTGTGGACCCCAGGGCAAAGTATATGTGGGGACCTGGCTTCATGCTCCTGAAAGGGGCAGGGCTGGAGGCAGCCAGCCTTCAGTGCCGCCCGGACCATGGTGCCCTCCCCAGCCCTTAGAGCAGCGCAGAGCACCCGGCACGGTGCTCCAGCACTCTGGTGAAAATTCAAAGGGGCCCAGGGCTCCAGCCACCACCACTGCCATAGTAACAGCAGTGGCGGAGAACCCCAGGCCCTTTTGAATTGCTTGATCCTGGGGTAACTGTCTCCTTTGCCCTCCACCCAACATCTGCAGGCCTGCCTGTTATGATATATTTATGATTTTAATAATCACGTTAAGGTTTAAAGAAGGGCTGGCTAAAACATTGCAATAATATGTTTTGTTTATTTTAAATGATTCGGAATAGGCAGCAATACTGGACCACTAAAAATTGGATCAGACAGTTTTGAACACCTTAACTTTCCTAACTCTGTATTTTGTATTCCTCTAACATGGTTGGTTATCATATATGTCTGTGGATTTTATGAGGAATGATCTCAAGGATGGCAAAATGAGGAATGGATTTAGCAATGTGAGAAAGCACACACTGAACTTTTCATTGACTTTGATAGATTTAGTCATAGGCTTAGCATTAAGCATGTCCTTAAATGCACTGCTGGGTTAGGTCTTAGAAACCATAGACTAGTCCTTTAGGAGCTGGAGCCCTGCAGTTCACCAGTGCCTTGCAATAATCATTGAGGGCCACACTTGGGCTGGGACACAGAGGTTAATCTGTAGAATTAGCTGAGAGAGTGATTATAAAGACTGCTGGAAATGAGTAGGATCCAGTAAGGAACTTTCAGTCTTCAGTAACAATGGCTCCAGACATAGAAATACTGCAAGGATTTAGCTGTGGAAAAATTTTACTGCTATTCACCCAGGTCTCATAATTATGATACCTAATAAACTAACCTTTACACATGAATTAATAAATATGTTTGGGTCTAGACAGAAAAAGCATGAATAAAGAAGGGGAAGAGAAGAGAAAAAACATCCAAATTGTTTCCCTAATCCAAATGGAATCTCTGTTTGTTGTTAAGATCAATGAGAGATTATATTGGCATCTGTGATGGATGAGCAAAGAGAAGGCCACCTAAAATATAAGCAACTCACTAAGGAATTCCATACATCATTTTCAGAGAGGATCCTACATGTCCAACTTAGTAGTAAAGATAAAGCAAGAGTTCTCATATTTGGACACATCAAGAATAGCAATACTTCTTAAACCAATGTACAGGATAGACTTGCATTTCTCGTTCATCTTGCAATTGCTTTTAAAACCATTGTTGTTCTGTCAGCTACTGCTGTCCCCATTTGTTTAAGTATGCACTGGGGAGGGTGATGTAACGGGGTGTATATAGGTAAAGCTGTAGACCAGGCGTGGCCAACCCGTGGCTTGCGAGCCACATGCGGCTCTTCCCCTCCCCCCCCCATCACTGCGGCTCGTGAAGCCACCCCAGCGCCTCCTGAACACAGCCCATGTCTCCCGGCTCCCCTGTGTTCACCGGGTCAGGGGAGCCATCCAGATCAAAATGGCGGATCCAATATGGTGGCCGCAGCTGCCGACGGAAGCCTGCTGAGGCCAAAAAGCCTCAAAAAAGCCTTCTTAAAGGGCCAGTCCTTTTTTTTTCTCTACAACTTTTTGGGGACACCTTTTCTTCTTTTGGGGGCCTTTTTTTTTTTTTGCTCTACAACTTTTTGCCCCGGCTCTTCGCGCTGGATCCAACTGGATCTTGGCTCTTCATCCAGAATAGGTTGGCCACCGCTGCTATAGACCTAGTGATGTTGCCAATGGGAGCCTACACTCCATGGTGATATACTTTAAAAGAGCTCTGGGTAGACAGAATCTAATTTCAGAATTGCTGTATCCTAAATGTTGTATTTTAATTTATTTTTTTTTTCATCTTTGGGTTTTTTTCACCTTTGGGACATGACTTTGTCTTAAGCAAACTTTTAGGTAGCTTGTGAACAGCAAAAGGGAAGTGAAGTCAGTCTTATCACTCTCACACATATGGTAACAACTACAAGTTCTGAGCTTCTTTTCATTGTTTTCCATGCATTGCTGTTCTTGGTATTATTTCAAAACTTTGCCTCTTAGCTGAAATAAGGAAATGGAGTTTTGAAATAAGACCTGCTTTCAGTATATTACATGTCCAAGTGATCTGTGTCATAAATCTTTTCCTTTAATGCCTATTAAATGATTAGCAAATAATTTTTTTTAGTCTAATGATGCTTGGAGTATTATTTATTTATTTTCTTTTATTTCAAATGATAAACAATCCTATGTATAAAAGCTACAGGTGCCTTGACATTGATTACAAGTAGAGCAAAGCAGGACATCGATTTCCCATCCTGGGAGAATTTTCAAAACTCTGAAAAGCTCTCTCATCCAAAAATGAGACAATTCCTCAAACCGTTCATGAACTATAAAACCATTTCCCTCCGTTTTTGCTGACTTAAAATGATTCATTTTGATAATGTCACAATGTTTCATCTCTGTTTAGACCTTTATTGTTTTTTTTAAAAGAAAACTGGAAATTAACTTACATTTCTATACAAAAAGTCATTTTGAACTAAAAAATGTAACATTTTGTTCTCCAAATATCAAAATGAAACACTGCAAAAATTTAAAACCTTTTTCTTTCTTTTTAAATTTGACACGGGAAATTCATCCAAATCAACTATTTCCCACAAAAATTTTGGTTTCAATAAACAGCTTATACTGATGAAAAAAAAATGTAAAAACTTTTCCTCACCAGTTCTAGTTAAAAGTTTACAATGACCGTAACTGTAGTTGAGCTGAGACACAGAGGTTAATTTGTAAAATTAGCCGAGGGAGTAATTATAAAGACTGTTGGAAATGGAAGTTCAAATGGAAATATTTTGTCTAATTTTTTGACCACTAGAGTGCCTAAAAAATATTCTCCCTTTAACTGTAATCTCACCTATGATAAGCACTGGATATGTAAGAAAAATATTTCTTTTCATGGGAAAATCTATGAGAGAAGATAAATGTTTCAAACATCAGGCAGATTTGTAAATACTAATGTAACCCTCCCCCTTTCCTCCCAGGGTTACTCAGGAGCAGGCAACATTCACCTGAGTGCTTGACATTGATATTAAAGGAGATCCTGAAGATCCCAGTGGTGATGTTGGATAGATGGGAATCCTCTATCCATCCCTCTGCTGCTGTCCTTTTACTACTAAAGGAATTTAAAATTGGTACTGCCCCCAGCTGGCTGTAGACATTCAATGGAGTGCTTTAGGAACCGTCAGGAATAAACCTATTCTAATAATAATACTAATCTGTGGCAAGGGTCTAATGAAAAATGCCAGTTATAAATAATATACATCCAGTATTCTTAAATTAAACTTAACACACCTTTACTTAACCATTTAAAAACTGGGTATAACAGGGTAAGATTAAATGTCACTACTAATTTAAATCTTCAGGAGGCAGTTAAATAAAATCAATTAACAAATATAGGGTACAGTAATAAATGTACCTTATCTAAATTTTACACTGCCACTATTCATCACAGCTCAGAGTGTGTGCTCCTTTGGATTTCAGAGTCCAAGAGTGCACCTACACTGCACCCTAAATTTGAAATAAGATACACAATTTATTTTGAAATAGTTTAGTTTGAAATTTGGCCCATCTACACAGTGCCAAATTTCAAAATAAAGCACTATTTCATGCCATCTCTTATCACTCGTGCAACAAAGTTCACCGGGATGGTAAAATAGTGTGCCAGTTATTTTGAAAATAGCCTTGCAGTGTAGACGTACCCCTAGATGCTTGCGTGGGTCTTTGAAGATCTGTAACTGGAGACATCACTCTATTGGTTCTGTTATCTCTCCAGCCTAGGCAGCAGACTGCACAACCTCTCAGAAGTTTGAAGATGTCCCCACCAACTGTCAGCAGCTCTGGTTCCTGGTTCACTGGGAAGATCACTTTGCATCTTCTCAGACTCAGTCTGTCTGCTGTGCCCCTTCCCTTGCCAGTACTTTCCCAAACAAGGGTGTGGGTTACTCACAGTCCCTTCACTGCAGGCCCATCTCAGTCAGTGCAGTCAACCAGAGCAGTAATTTCTCCCCTCGTTCCAGGGAAACCACTTACAGCCTCTGAAGCTCCCTTCTTGATCAAAGCCCCAGAAGGCTTTCAGCAGCAGCTTCTGGCTTCCTAGCAGAAGCTCCTGGTATGGACAGAGTTCCACATCAGCAATCTGGCTCTGCTCCCCAAAATGGAGCTCGCCATCTACTTGCCACTCACTGCCTGAAAAAGGAAGCCTTTCCTGTTTTTTTCCCCAAGGCAGCATGGGAGTTTTAGTCTCTAAAGCTAGACTGCAGTACAGAGGATCTTCCCAGCTGGAACACTCCCAATAAATGTCAAAGGCCCCTCTAGTAAAGGAGGCCTGCACTAATATCTGGCATTTATATAGTGCCTAGCATCCAAGGATTTCAGTGTTTAAGAAAAAGTTTACTGATGGTAAAACTGAGGAATAGGCAATTCCACTTTAATTTTTGAGGCTCTCTTAAAATTTTCTCTTTTGTTGAGGGAACAAAAGCACTAAATAATCAAGTATCTTTGAGAATAACTTTGAAGTTAAATAAAACCATGCTCATCATGCAAAGTTGTCTTCCATTACTTGTTTCATGCTTAGCACATGCTGTCATCTGAATGCATAAACTCAAGCATGACCTTCAGAAGGGTATCTGAGAGAGATGTCAAAGGCAAATATGTAATCAGGCTGAAGTTTTAAGCTTTTTTTTGAAAACAGCAGGAAGTGTGACACCATTTTGGACATTTCAGTAAAAGCTAAGTCTTTGCTTGAAGTTGGGCACTCTGCTGGAGAGGCCCAAAAGGTAAACTGCCCTAGCAATGTGTCCTTTCAGGTTTTCCCCAAGCCTGAAAAATCTATCAGTCTCAAATCACAATCTGAAAAACTATTAAAAATTCCAGTTTTTTCTGATGGGACACTCAGATCACTATCATCAGCTCCAGCATGCTGCGTTTGTGTGAAGACCTAGGCATGTGAAAACATAACATTATGCATATGTAAAAGACTGTGGTGGCCAAGGGTTAATGCACATAGTGCCCCCTCCTGGTGGATAGGTCGTTCAGTGCTGGTCCTCCTTTAAGCAGAGGTGTGGTGAGGTGGGAATGTGATTTGGTTCCCCCCATTGTAAGGGCACTCCACTGAGCACAGATGCATGGTCCTAAGAGAGTCAGCAGCTCCTCCTCCTGGGTCACTCCATGTTGCTGGTTTTTCCTCCCAGCTTCCAGTCCAAAATAAGGCAGAAAAGAAAAAGGAAAGGCAACCAAAGGGTCAGTTCCAGCCAGGTTCCAAATATAATTTTACCCCTCAGGCAGGCTTCTCCAGAGCCTGTCAGGAGCCTTCAGGATAGGTCTGGCCTCCTCTCCAGCCTTTCCTTCTAAGATGGGTTACTCCCTGTTCAGCGCCTCCTCATTTGAACATACTCTTCAGGTTTGTAGGGAGAGGACTACCCAGACCCACTATTGTCCTTTAACGCCTTCCATCCCAGTGTGGGGTTTGTGTACACCATTATAGCATGCATCATTTCACTGCTCTGCCCATGCCTGCTCAGTTGTTTTATTTTCTCTTTGATCAATACAGTGTAGTCACTGTATGTTATCTGTCACTGTATGTTATCTTGTAATCCTGCTGGTGTTTAGCTCTCACTGTCTGTTACTACATAGTAATGTCTTTGGGGTTTCTGTTTGTTTGATGTATAAAAAATGTGCTGTCATACAATTAAACACCCACCTTCCATGTACACTAGCAGATCTTCTGAATATGAGTATGCTTACAATGAGTAAGCAAAATCTAAACTATGCAATATTGTATACATACTCCATTCAACATACAGTATATACAAAACATGGAATGATACAGTATCTCTAGGCCCCTGATTCACACAAGCACAGATTTCCCCACTATTTCCCCACTTTCTTGTGAAAAGGAGGCTGTGATGTGGTACCTCCCCTGCACAAGACTTGAAGGATTTAAGGTGGCCAGGTGGGCCAATTAACAACCACAGATTGAGAAAGAGACAGAGAGAGATGGAGTGCCACTGAAGGACAGCTGTGTGGAACTAATCCTCAGAGTGACCAGAAGGTGGTGCCATGCAGCAGTGAGTAGAGTGCCCTATCAGGAAACAAACACAGCAGAATGCAGGGGTGTTCAGATTGTGGAATTCTGTACCAGTGTATTATAAAATGGGGAAGGGGAATTTTGGTTTTTTAAACACCTTCAAAGTTTTTTTTTGGGGGGGGGGGCATCTGTTTACCCAAAGATGGTGGACTAGGGATGGACCTTCAGTAAGATTGGTAGGTAGTTTCCCCACTTCCATGCACTGTCACTTATTAATTAATATATTATGGAACTCTTAGGCAAGAATTACAAGCTTTATGATCTAAGCATTGTACAACTACTCCAAGGAATAATCTCTGTTCCAAAGACCAATCATATGGCATAGCATGCAGATAACCCCCCGCACTAAGCTCAGGACTAAGAAAGAACAATTTCCAAGTTCTCTGATCATCCATATGAATTTGACTCTGTGTTTACCAGCTGTCCAGCCAGCAGCAGTTTGATATTTTATGAAATTACAAAAATGGAGACTGACTGAATTAGGTGGAAATAAAAGAAAAAAATACCATTGTTTATTCAATCATCCTAAACCATCTTCTTGATCTTCCTCCTCATCTGCTGAAAAGTAAATAAAAAGGGAAGAGATATAATCTGGTATATTTTCCTATTTTTCTTCATTATTAAGAGAAATATAACCATCGTGAAGCATGAATCTTTGGTTCAGCCACAGTTGACTTCACAGTTGCTCAGACTTTAATGATCTTCCATGACATCTATAAAACCATTCATTATTGAAATAGTACAGACACAAACTGAGCTGGCCTGGCTAGGATTGCTCTTCTCTGGATTGATGACAAAAAAGCCAGATGCTCAACTGCATAATTAAATGGAACGCCAATATGTTTTTGCTGCTAAAGCTGGTGCTGTGAATATTAGTGGCATCCCTTTTACCTCGATGGCATTTGCAGACCTTTCTGAAATGCATTCTCTTTTATGTCATGTCCTTGCATTGCATTTTAATCTATGGAAAGAGGATGGTATGGCCTGCAGCACTTTGCTAATGAAAATATCCTTCCACTGATCTGTATGCAGATTGGGTAGAATAATAGTCTCAGTTCTGTCCCTTGAAATGGGGACAGAGCAGTGTTACTAACATATAAATTACCTCCTTGGAGATTTCCCTCATCATGAAGTTTGAAAATATCTTAAGTCGGGTCTCATATTATGTTTAAAGAGATGCCTCCTTGGCATTCAAACTTGGTTTAGACTATTTATTCAATGACAAGTCCAGATGCTTTATTAGATGTTACATTATAAACTTGTCTCACCATGGCCAAAACCCAGTTATTCCACACTTGTGTGGCTATGGAATCCACCCTTGCTGCAGGGCAACATTTCTCTGGGCATACAGATAGCCTTAAAGAACAGCTCTGTTGTTCATCTTTGATGTAATACTTCATGACTCCACTCTTCTCAAAAGGTCAGTAATTCTGAATTTAAAGTCTCACCTATACAAAGAATTAATTTGCAGCAAGCTGGGGTGTGAATCTACCAGACACTAGCCTGCCATGAACTCCCTGTCCACATGGACTCTGATGACAGGTATTAACATAAGACTCAAGGGGATAATTTAAAAGGTATTTCTTCACTGCAGAATTCAGTTGTGCTCAATACTTGAGTGGTGCTCCAACCTCTCTCCCTGCCATACACAAAAACTTCTGACTTGTGCTTAGTGGTAGTTCCAACCTAGGCTAGTTACAGGATACTACAGGATAAAGTTTAGGTGCTGCTTTCACTCAGTCTAGTAACCCACCCACTTTGCAGTGAGGATGCCAGCTAAATCACATTGCAGTGAGGCTGAAGTCCTCCATGGCCTACCCATAATTCCCCTCTTTGCCCAGAAGGACTGACAAGTTCTCCCACAATTCTTTAGGAAAAAATCATAGACCAGCTCAGTTTACTGTAGCACAGAGTTAAAGGTTCAGGTCCCAGAAGTCTTAGAACCATGCTCAGGTACAAGTGATACAATAACTTGAGTGTAGATGCTCATGTCTGGGTGAAGCTAACCCAAGCGCTTGGCTCCATTTCTTAATCACCCAAGTTACTTCTTCAGTAAAGATATAACTTCAGTATCTAGAATAACTATTTCATTGTTGAGAGCACCACTGTGCAAGGTGATGGGGAACTCAATTCCCATTAAAGCTGTTGTAATGTGACTCAGCACTTCACAGGTTCAGGCCCATTAGCATTCCCATCCAATTAATAGTCTCACCTTAAAATTCTAGACTACCTTTCCTCATTTCTAGTGCCAGAAGATCCAACCCATTGTGGCAGGTTGGATCCTCTGGGATGCAACCTCATGTATTTAAGATACCACTGAGCCTGCCTTTTCTGCCAGCCTGGGCACCCTTTAACTCTGTCTTGCTCAACCAGGCTCTTAAACCTCCTCCAGCATATATATAGATAGAACTCCACCCAACTGCAAAACAATACAGAGACTGATATCAGCTCTGGAAAGGCTTAGCTTAAAGGATTTACCAGAGCACCCAGATGCCCACTTTCCTTGGAATACAAACCCAAAATAATATGAAAGTCACCTCCTCCGTCAATGTGGAGAAGGGTATGCACAACTTCATTCCTCCCCCTACTCGCGGTCAGAAATTACATAAAGTGGGTTAGATTATAAAACACAAATAAGTTTATTAACTACAGAAAGGTGTATTTTAAGTGGTTAAAGAGGTAGCAAAGAGAAAAAAGCAGATTGCTTTAAAAAAAAGCAAAGCACACAAACTAAGTTAGAGTCAATAAACAAATTGGTTACAAATAATAATTCCTCACTCTAGATATTGCTTTAGGTAGAGTCCTTCATAGGCCAGATATATCATGGCCTGTAAAGACTTGGTCTAGCAGTTCTTCCCCACCGATCAATTGAAGTCCTTATGTTTCCAGGGGTTTTCAGGTATCTCTGGATAGAGAGGCAAAAGTGAAGCAAACTGAAGATACTGATTGTTTTCCTCCCCCATCTTATACGGGATTCCAATAAGGCAGGAATCCTTTGTTTGCTTCCCCCACCTCCCTGTGGAACAGTTCAGCAGTCCTAGATGAAGGCCATCAGGTGACCAGGTTACCTGACTCTGTAGAATCGCACATGAATTATGAGTCAGTAGCAGTGTGGAACATCCCCAGGAAGTACACACCTTTTCACAGTCCATTGTCTTTACAGATGGGCCATCAGCTGTATCTGGCTTTTCCACTGTAGATTCTGAAGTGTTAGAAGTGAGCATCAACCAAAGTAACATAGTTGAACTACAGACTAAATCAGCATTCCTAATTTTGGGTACAAACAATGAAACATGCATGCAAATAAAGGTAATCATATTTAGAAATTATAACATTTCCAATGATACCTTATATGAGTTATTTTGCACAAAGTAGAATCATAGAACACTAGAACTGGAAGGGACCTCGAGAGATCATCAATTCCAGTCCCCTACCCTCAAGGCAGGACCCAGTACCATCTAGACCATCCCTGATAGATGTCTATCTAACCTGCTCTTAAATATCTCCAGTGATAGAGATTCTACAACCTCCCTAGGCAATTTATTCCAATGTTTAACCACCCTGACAGTTAGGAAGTTTTTCCTAATGTCCAACCTAAACCTCTCTTGCTGCAGCTTAAGCCCATTGCTTCTTGTCCTATCCTCAGAGGCCAAAAAGAACAATTTTTCTCCCTCCTCTTTGTGACACCCTTTTAGATACCTGAAAACTTCTATCATGTCCCCTCTCAGTCTTCTCCTTTCCAAACTAAACAAGCCCAATTCTTTCAGTCTTCCTTCATAGGTCATGCTCTCTAGACCTTTAATCATTCTTGTTGCTCTTCTCTGGACCTTCTCAGTTATGTCATATTCATATCATAAGCATATTTTCATAAAGAATATGGAATGGAATGTCACATCCACTTCCTGACAGTATTTAAAATGACTATCTGCACTGGCAATGTGAAACGAAGCAGCACATTGGAAATTTAGAGGCAAAAGCAAGCTAAAGTGAATTCCATATCAGAATAACACAAAGAGATACTGGGTAGAGTGTGTTATTTTTCATAATCATTCCAGTTTGCTGCACTGGACTGCCTCTGAAATCAGGGACCTATCTGCAGAAATTGCTTTCAGTTTGCCCAGCTGGGGAATGTCTACACTGCAGTTGAGAGCAAATCTGCCAGACAGACTTGTGCTAGCGGGGCTTGAGTTAGCATGCTAAAAATAGCAACATGTAGGTTGGGACTTAGGCAGAACTTGGATTCTCAAGCCCACCCAACCCCCTAGGCTTCAGAGTCTGATTTCCAAACTGAATAGGCATGTCAACATTGATATTTTTAGAGCAATAACTCAAGCCCCACAGCACAAATCTGTCAGTCTAGGCAGGAGTCTCACTCCAGCTGCAGGGTAGACATAATCCTGGTTTACATTGCTCCACAAGCAATAGGTTGTGTGACTTGGACAGTATACCCTTTTTCAATAAAATAGGATTCACTACGCAAAACTATGTGACCACAATTGTGGCCAAATTTTGCCTACTCTGCCACTAATACTAAATATTCAGGGGATGATGTCAGTATTAAAGGTGTGTGAAAAGAGGAAGGATGGTCTTGTGTTTAAAGTGTTTGAGTCCTGGGTTCAAATTCTAGCTCTGCCACAAATGTCTGGTGTGATCTTGGGCAATCACTTAATCTCTCTTTACCTCAGGTTTCCAGTAAAGTAGGGATAATACTACTTGGATACTGAATGGTCTTGTCTTGTCCATTTAGATTCTAAGACTTGTAGCCTTTTCTTGATTTAGAGTGAATTTAGTAATTTCTTATTACAGCACTGTGGGTTCAGCTCTGGTGGCTACATTTCAAGCTCAACAGAGTGAAAGTCATCACTGCTACTTGCTTCAGATTTAGTGTCTCTAGCAACACGTAAAGATTAAGAATTGTGACCATGAATGCATGTACAAGTACAAGATTTAATTTGTTTTATCAATATTATTAAACTTACAATTAAGGTTATGATTACCCAAACATGTAGAAATTCTATAAAGATTTATGCACAAATTATAAATATAGTGTCACACACATCCTTAGTGATATTCTTATGGTCTGATGGCTGCCTTGCAAAATGATTTTCAGTTGAGGGATGGTTCCTGCTGGAGTGTTCCCACAGGGAACTCATTTTACCCAATGTGAGAGCTCTCCTTTATCCTGTGTTTCTAACAGTACCTAATGCTTTGCACATGTGCATGTGTTAGAAAAATGTGATTATTGGGTATCTTGTAGTCAAAATGACTCCTATGGTTAATTCTTTACAAAACCATTGCACATTTTTTTCCTGTGGCAGAGGGTCATTCTTTGTTTAATTACGTCAAGCATTTCTTAAGCGGATGGGCCCAGCATGGCTAAGCTGACATCATATAGGCTTTAGCCTTTGGCTTTGCATTTTAGCCCTATTTACTTAAATACCTAATGCATACTTATTCCTTCTGACTTCTCATCAGTCTTATACTTCTATAATCCTACAACTTAAATCCATTTAGCATGCAATGGTTGTATGTGGCATATTATGTTAGTTTATTATAACATCACACAATACACAGTAAGTGAATGATAAAATGAAGTAACTGATTACAAATTTTAGGGCAAAGTCTATCTAGCACCTGGCTGAATGGGCCATCAGTCTTAGATGAGGCCATTAAGGCTTACATCTATACTGTTCATCCATACAGCAATTACATATTCATGGCTTGCTTGCATCAGCTGGTCTGGGCTCATGGGTTTTGAGTGGTAGGGCTGTAAAATGGCTGTGTAGACATTCAAACTTACTTTGCTACCCAAGCTCTGGGACCCAGCATGATGGCAGCGCACCAAAACTCAGGCTCAGCCGCAGTCTGAACTTCTACACAGAAATTTTTAGTCCCACAGCCTGAGCTCATGTCAACTGACACTGGCCTTAGCTATGTCGTAGGCCTTTAATTCCAGTCTAGACATCCCCTAGCTGCTACCTCAACACAAATAAAACTAGAGTCTGCCCTGTCCTGTAAAAGGTGTCTTAAACTATTCTTTTTTTCCCTATGGAATTATTTGTACTTTGAACATATTCATAGTGTAATTTTCCTATAACAACATATGTTTAGACTATTACAATACAGATCCACAAGGGGGAAAAAACTATTTGTCCTGTTCACAGAAGTAAATATCAGCTTCAAGCCTAAAGCAGCTCAGTTCACATTGCAATATGGAGCTAGAAAGATAGATTTCCTCAGTCACAGCAATGTTTGCTTAAATAACCAAGATTACCTTTGGCTATGGTCTTAATAACAGTGTTTGTTTACACATAGAAAAATGCAGTATGTGTCAATGGTGAATAGTACTTGCATATGCAGGAGGCTATGAATCATCACAAGTGAATAATTTCCCATCTTCCCCGTCTATCATATTGACACATTTTTATAGTCAAATAATACTGCATGTGGGTTTGAGACTGTTTAATACATACAATGCTATTTTCTCTAAGTTCCATTATGAAAGAAACACCATTGGAATATATTAAAAATGACAAAAGAATTAGTGTATTATTCTTTTAGGATTAGGAAAGGGGAATAAATAGTAAAGGCTTAACATAAGAACATAAGAACAGCCATACAGGGTCAGAACAAAGGTCCATCTAGCCCAGTATCCTGTCTTCCAACAGTGGCCAATGCCAGATGTCCCAGAGAGAGTGAATAGAACAGGGAATCTTCAAGCAATCCCTCTCCCATCACCCATTCCCAGCCTCTAACAAAGGCTAGGGACACTGTTCCTTCTCGTCCCCCATGATAAAATCTAGTTTTTTCTTGAACCCTGTTAAAGTCCTGGTTTCCACAACCGCCTCTGGCAAGGAGTTCCACAGGCCGACCATGCACTATGTGAAGAAAAAAGTCCTTTTGTTGGTTTTAAACCTGCTACCTGTTAATTTCATTTGGTGAGCCCTAGTTCTTATGTTATGGGAACAAGTAAATAACTTTTCTTATTCACTTTTTCCACACCAGTCTTGATTTTATAGATCTCTAACATATCCCTCCCCTACCCCCTCCTGAGTTTCCTCTTTTCTAAGCTGAAAAGTCCCAGTCTTTTTAATCTCTCTTCATATGGGATGCATTCCAAACCCCTAATCATTTTTGTTGCCCTTTTCTGAACCTTTTCCAATGCCAATATATCTTTTTTGAGGTGAGGTGACCACATCTGAACTCAGTATTCAAGATGTGGGCATACTATGGTTTTATATAGAGGAAATAAGATGTTCTCCATCTTATTCTCTGTCCCCTTTTTAATGATTCCTAACATTCTGTTTGCTTTTTTTGACTGCCACTGCCCATTGAGTGACTGTTTTCAGAGAATTGTCCACAATGACTAGAAGATCTCCCTCGAGTAGTTATAGCTAAATTAGTCTCCATTACATTGTATGTCTAGTTGGAATTATTTTTTTCCCGTGTGCATTACTTTACATTTACCAACATTAACTTTAATATGCCATTTTGTTGCCCAATCAGGGTATGTCTACACTAGCTCGTTAGTTCGAGCTAGGTAGGCAAATGAGGGCAACCGGAGTTGCAAATGAAGCCCGGGATTTAAATATCCCGGGCTTCATTTGCATGTTCCCAGGCGCCGCCATTTTTAAATCCCCCTTAGTCCGAACTCCGTGCCCATGGCTACATGCGGCATGGAGTAGGTAGTTCGAATTAGAGATCCTAATTCGAACTACAGTTACTCCTCATTCCTATGAATTAGGATCTCTAATTCGAACTACATACTCCGTGCCACGTGTAGCCACGGGCACGGAGTTCGGACTAAGGGGGATTTAAAAATGGTGGCACCCGGGAACATGCAAATGAAGCCCGGGATATTTAAATCCTGGGCTTCATTTGCAACTCCGGTTGCCCTCATTTGCCTACCTAGCTCGAACTAACGAGCTAGTGTAGACATACCCTCACTTAGTTTCGTGAGATCTTTTTGAAGCTCTTCACAGTCTGCTTTGGTCTTAACTAGCTTGAGCAGTTTAGTATCATCTGCAAATTTTGCCCTCTTACCGTTTATACCTTTCTCCAGATCATTTATAATTAGGTTGAATGGTCCCAGTATGGACCCTTGGGGGACACCACTAGTTACCTCTCTCCATTCTGAAAACTTAACATTTATTCCTACCCTTTGTTTACTGTCTTTTAACAAGTTATCAATCCATGAGAGGACCTTCCCTCTTATACCATGATAACTTAACTTACGTAAGAGCCTTTGGTGAGGGACCTTGTCAAAGGCTTTCTGGAAATCTAAGTACACTATATCCACTGGAACCCCCTTGTCCACATGTTTGTTGACCCCCTCAAAGAACTCTAGTAGATTAGTAAGGCATGATTTCCCTTTACAGAAACCATGTTCACTTTTCCCCAACAAATTATGTTCATTTATGTGTTTGACAATTTTATTCTTACTAGAGTTTCAATTAATTTGCTCGGTACTGATGTTAGACTTAACAGTCTGTAATTGCCAGGATCACCTCTAGAGCCCTTTTTAAATATTGGTGTCACATTAGTGATCTTCCAGTCATTAGGTACAGAAGCTGATTTAAAGGATAGGTTATAAACCAGAGTTAATAGTTCTGCAATTTCACATTTGAGTTCTTTCAGAACTCTTGGGTGAATGCTATCTGGTCCTGGTGACTTGTTACTCTTATCAATTTGGTCCAAAACCTCCTCTAATGACACCTTACTCTGGGACAATTCCTCAGATTTTTCACCTAAAAACAACGGCTCAGGTTTGGGAATCTCCCTAACATCCTCAGCCATGAAGACTGAAGCAAAGAATTCATTTAATTTCTCAATAATGACTTCATCATCTTTGAGTGCTCCTTTGGCATCTCGATCGTCCAGGGGCCCCATTGGTTATTTAACTGACTTCCTGTTTCTGATGCACTTAAAAAACATTTTGCTATTACTTTTTGGTTTTTTGGCTATCTGTTCTTCAAATTCCTTTTTGGCGTCCCTTATTCTATTTTTACACTTAATTTGATAGAGTTTATGTTCCTTTCTGTTTTCCTCACTGGGATTTAACTTCTCCTTTTTTAAACGATGTCTTTTAATCTCTCACTGCTTCTTTTATTTGTTTGTTAAGTCACAGTGGCACTTTTTTTGGTTCTCTACTGTGTTTTTTTAATTTGGGGTATACATTTAAGTTGAGTCTCTATTAGGGATGTGAACGATTAGTCGACTATCCAATAATCAACACACTAGTCCACTAGTCACTTCCCCCGCCCCCCGCCTTTCTGCCTCTATAAGAAAGAGGCAGCAATGGGGAGGAAGAAGAGGAGGTGCTGCAAAGTGGCAGCAGTGCATGGAGCCCAGGGTCTGCTGCTTTGTAACGCCGCGTGCAACCCGGGTCCCCAGCTGGCCCTGGCTGCATGCGGCATTTCAAAGTGGCAGCACAGCGTGGAGCCCGGGACTCCCCAGCTTACTGAGCCCCAGCTTACCCCAGCTTACCCTGAGCTCCATGCAGTGCTGCCACTTTGAAATGCTGTGGAGAGCACAGGGCCAGCAGGAGACTGCTTGAGGACTATTTGATTAGCCCATTAATCTAAATTTAACATCCCTAGTCTCTATTATGGTGGCTTTGAAAAGTTTCCATGCAACTTGCAGGGATTTTACTTTTGTAAAATCCCTGTACCTTTTAATTTCTGTTTAACTAACCTCATTTTTGTGTAATGCCCCTTTCTGATATTAAATGCTACAGTATTGGGCTGCTGAGGTATTTTTCCCACCACAGAGTTGTTACATTTTATTACATTATGGTCTATTTCCAAGTGGTCCAGTTATATTTACCCCTGGGATCAGATCCTGCACTCCACTTAGAACTAAATCGAGAATTGCCTGTCCCTAGGGGGTTCCAGAACCAGCTGCTCCAAGAAGCAGTCATTTAAGGAATCAAGAAATTTTATCTCTCCATCCCGTCCTGAGGTGACATGTACCCAGTCAATATGGGGATAGTTGAAATCCCCCTCTATTACTGAGTTTTTTATTTTGATAGGCTTTCTAATCTCCCTTAGCATTTCATAGTCACTATCACTATCCTGGTCAGGTGGTTGATAATATATCCCTACTGCTATATTCTTATGATCAGAGCATGGAATTACTAACCATAGAGATTTTATGAAACATTTTGGTTCATTTAAGATTTTTACTTCATTTGATTCTACATTTTCTTTCATGTATAATGCCACTCCCCCACCCGCACGACCTGTTCTGTTCTTCCGATATATTTTGTACCCTGGTATGACTGTGTCCCATTGATTGCCCTCATTCCACTGATCAAAAGCCCACTGAAGTCAATAAGAGTCTTTCCCTTAACATCAGTGGCTTTAGGTTAAACCCTAAACACTTATGAATGGAATATGGATTTAAAGGTTCAGATCCTCAACTTCAGTCAGGGAGCTCTAAATGAAAATTGGGAGGGATGAGAGACAGGAGAAGTGCTAATGTGAGTTTATCTGTAGATGTGACTGACTTTATGTTCTTGGGACATTGGGCTGACTGTGTGTCATGTTAGTTCCCCAGAGTCAGTCAGAGGGGCCAGAAGGCTGCTTTGAGGACAATGGGAGCCAGCATGAGTGAATCAAACTGTGATGGTGCAGACACATGTACATTTCACCTCTTTGTGCTAGTCTGACTTGCTGTAGCCTATGAGCACATGATGCTTTCTGCTCGCCTCTGGGGGTTCTGCTGGGGGGAGGACAGCTTTTATTTGCTGCAGAAGATTCTGTAGGATACTGAGACAGAGTTCGTAGGGTACAACCTGAACTGTGGAACTACTGAGCCCTCAAAGCCACCAAGCTCAGGTCTCCTGCTCTCTCTGTGATTCTGTTGCCAAGCTACAAACCACTTTTGGTTGCTTTATACTTTCCTTGAACAAAGTAGAAGAGTCACATGACCCATGTTGTAACTTCCTATTGTAAAGCTATTATACCAGTGGAGTAACTCGACTAGTGGCAGTGCGTGTCTCTGGATTTACACTAAGATGAATAAGGTCCTGATCTAAAGTCCACTGAAGTGATTAAAAATCTTTCCATTAATTCTAACAGGCATTGGGTCAGGCCCTGTTATGTCCATTAACTGTCATGTCTAGGAAATATTTGCTAACTTAATGATCCACACTTATAATACAAAATGCAAGAAGGCCACAATTTTCAATATACAACAATTAGTTCCTTTGGAAGTTTTGTTTTCCACAAGAAACATGGAAATTCTTTGTTGATGTTTGACACTGCAATATGCACAAAAATACTTGTTTAATTCCTTTCTGTTTCTGCCCAGTACAAAGAAAACGTACAGATAACTTCAGATCACACACATGTAGAAGAGTTATACATTGAGAGCCAGATGCCTAGCTTGTATAAATGTACCAAGCTCCTTTGAAGTCAATGGAGCTATGCTGATTTACACCAGTGGGAAATCCGGCCCCTGTTCTTCATAAGCAAATACTAAGGCTTATGGTGTTGGTTGTTTAATTCTATTTGACTTTCCTGAGGAATCCAATCCACTAAACTGATTAAATCTGTGCCTTGTATTAAAGTGCCAGGCCATTCCTTAATAAAGCTATCTGTAAATGTACACTAAAGCAGAAGTAAAATGACTATTTGCATGATAATGATTATGGAATTTAATTTATATTGCCTAGCTACCACATCTGTCAAGTTTTGCATTTAATATGAGCCATGGTTCTCCAAGGGAATTAGCAAGAGAATATGTAAATACATGTCAAAAGTCTTCCATTGTTTCAGAAAGAGAAAAATACTAAACCATTCAGAATGTAATTCTTGAAAATATAACCATGTTGAATTCCAGCATCCAAACACCAGTTTGTAGTCTATGATATACAGTGCAGTGATGAGTTGTCATGAGGAGTTCATTTAGTTGCTATGGAATCTTAAGTCAGGTTACCTGTCACATTACCACAATGTGGTGTTGTAGCCATGTAAGTCCCAAGATGAGAGAGACATAAATTTATAGGCCAGTAAAACATATTACAGTATCTCACTCACTTTGTCTCTCATGTTACAGCAAGTTATTGTGGCAACATGCTTTTGGACAATTTTTTTGCTAATGCAAATGGACAAACCTTGGTTGAAGTCAGTTCAGCTGCATCCATTTACATTTTTGTTGTCAATTAGGAAAAGCAGGACCATGCAGTGGCTTTCTCTGTTATTGGACTGTAATTTATAGCTAAAATTAAAAAACTTCAAATTGGGGCTCTCACAATGGGCAGTTTCTCCTTTCTCCACAATCAACATCCATTAATTCTCCTCCCAACTCCTATCAATTAGATTTACCCCGAGCCTACTTGCAGCTCTCCAAAGCTCCAGTAGCTACCTTAGATATCCTGTCAGTCTGGCCATATTCATTTCTACTCTCTCTATGAGGGAGCATTAGCTAAACTTTCCACCTTTTGGTAGCAAATACACATTGGTCTCCTAGGGTACGTCTACACTTGCACTCTAGTTCGAACTAGGGATGCAAATGTAGGCGACCAAAATTGCTAATGAAGTGGGGATTTAAATAAAAAAACGAGGAGTAACGTTAGTTCGAACCAAGGGGTTTGGTTCAAAATAACACATCCCGGCGCGCACTTTCACTTTCAAAACAGCTGTTCAGCGGAGTAACGTGCCGGCGAGATCATGCTAATGAAGCGCAGAATATTTAAATCCCCGCTTCATTAGCAATTTCGGGTTGCCTACATTTGCATCCCTAGTTCGAACTAGGGTGCAAGTGTAGACGTACCCTCAGTGTGTTAATAATTGCTCCAAGTTTGGATTTATCGCTTTGGTCACCATTGTTTCTCTCGACTGTTATCATGCTATATCACACTTTAAAAAAAATCAATTAAAAAATAATGAATGTATAGCAATCCAAGCTAAATTTCCTAAAATCCAGAATAATATCCCATCTATTGCAAACAGTTACATGGCCACAAAGGAGCCAAGACTTCAGTTTAACATCTCAGCCAAAAAAAGTCTTCATGTATAATTGGACAGATGCTGTAGCCACACAGTATTCAGGCAAGAGTGTAATGTACCCAACCAGCTTGGCTCCCTACTGACTCAATGGAAGGCTGCCACCTGCTGACATTCAAACTCCAACAGCCCCCTCTTCTCTATAAGTAAGATAACTAGGCCCATCCTTGATTAGCCTTTTGAGAGAAAACAAGCTCCCAGTCCATGGCTATATTGATCTAGAAAAGTCCACATCTTGGAATGAATGAGAGCAAAGCAAACATAGGCTTAGTAATGGGTCCATATTATTTCCATTGTATTTAGTCATGTGTACTAGCCTGATCAATAGCTCTAAGACAGTGGGAGCTACGTCTAAACTGCATCCCTCTGCCGACAGAGGGATGCAAATCAAGCACTTTGGAAGTGCAAATGAGCCAGGGATTGAAATATCCCAGGCTTCATTTACATACTCACGTTCCGACGCTGTGCCGATCAGCCTCAGTGTCAAAAGTGAAAGTAAAGTGTAGCCGCAGATTTCACTTTCAACACTGAACCTGATCGGCACAGCATCAGAATGTGAGTATGCAAATGAAGCCCGGGATATTTAAATCCTGGGCTCATTTGCACTTCCAAAATGCTTGATTTGCATCCCTCTGTCGGCAGAGGGATGCAGTCTAGACACAGCCTGGTTGTCAAAGTGTGAGCCATAGACCACTAGTGGTCCATGAACGTCTTGCAGGTGCGCCACAGGCTCACGGCTGGCCCCCAGCATCAAGGAGCCTGTGCTGGCGCTCCAACCCCACATTCCCCCTACAAGGTTGTCTTCCTGCTGTGGAGATGGGGAGTGAGGGGGAGTCCCAAGCCTCAAGGGCCAGATCCAGCTCTCAGGGGGAGGAAGTGGCTTTCTGCAGGCTGCTGCTCCCCTCTCCCCAGACTGGGAAAATGGCAGTGCAGGAAACAGCTCACCTGAAGGCTTTCCCCACCGCTCCCATTGTCTGGAATCTCAGCCGGACTCCCACCTCCAGCCCGCTTCTGCACCTTATGTCTTGGTCAGATCCCCACTCTCAACCTACTCCTACACCCTACCTCCTGGCCAGACCCTGCACCCCACCCCATTTTGCACCCATTTTGTCATCATGGGTGGTTGGCTGGTGGTCCACGGAAAGATCTGCATTGAGCAGGATCGGCTGCAGGCCAAAAAGTTTGAGAACCACTGCTCTAAGGATAATGGACATATTGCATAATTATGTGTGTCAGTTTTTTGTAAATCCCTATCCTATTTCTGTATCAAATAGTAAAAATAGGTAACACTTGCACTAAATCTAACATCAGACTGTTAACAAAATAAAAGAAACAACCACAACAAAGTAGCAGGGCCTGAGCCTGACTGACAGGCTGAAAAAGACTAGGGTGACTGATGAAAAGGTCAATCTTGGGTCTAGTGAAGATACGATATATTATAGTTCATTCCTGTTCCTAGCAGCAGAGCCTTTATGTGTACCAAGATGGGCCTCTGAACTGTGAGCATCCTTTTGATAAAATGCTTTAATTTTTTCCTGTCATATATCAGTTTATTAATTCTTAAATCAACTCTTCATTACCTTGCTGTTACTCGCCTGCCAGTGCATGTTCTAAGACCCATTAAAGTGCATTATGTTGTACAGTCCTCACAGCTGGCAAAACCAATATGATAATAGTTTGAGGAATGTTTTCCTCTTTACCAGTGTGTTTTTGAGTCTTTGTGGGTTTAGTTTACATGTGTCAAATGTACTGTCTCAGGCACACAGTATAGCAGGATGTTTGATTCTAGGAAAACAGAACAGAACAAAGCACTCAACAGCCTCACTATTTCTTTGCTTGTATTCTATAACATCTTGAATACATTCTGACAAGTATAACAGTTATGGCCTTTGCTAGTTTTGTCATTGTCCAAATCTCTCCTACAGGCTGAGATTAGAGTTGAGATTTTCAATGACACTAGGGAATTTAGTTATATAACTCCCATTAACTCCAGCGGGAGTTATTGTGGCTAGGTCACCTCAGCTGGCTGTGAAATACTTATCCTTGGAATTTGGCCATTCTAAAATCTTAATTTTAAAATAGAATAATAAAAACCAAAAGTTATTTTGCAGTCAGTCAAAATATTTCATTTAAACTTTTTCCCAATTAAATATAGCTTTTTAGATGAAAATTTTGAGACATAATTTTCAATTTTTTGTGTGTGCATATTTTTGTATTTTTCAATGAAAAAAAACTAAAGAAAAAAGTTTCTTCCCCATTTCTTTTCTCTTGCTTCACTCTCCCCTTTTACAGTGAAAAAAGAATAAAGGGAGAAGTGAACGAAAAAAAATGAAATATTCAGGTTTTTTTAATTGAAAAATTGGAATTGCTTGAACTTTTTCATAATAAACTTCAAGGCAACAAGCATGTTTCAAATATTTTGAGGAAACAAACTTACTATTTTTAGTTATTTTATTTAACATATTAGTATGTGTTATTAGGGCCAGGAATGTGACCCAGATAAAATAGGAAGGTTTCCTCTCCCTAAGAATTTAATGAAAATTCAAACAATGGGCAAATCTTATCTGGTTTAGAAATTCCAAAAGTTCAGTTAAACTTTTTAAAATATTTGTTTTCATTTCCCTCTGCATTTTCCAGTTCCAAGCGGGGATCAGAAACAGAAGGGCCAGATAACCACAAGAACATTCCTGTGTTGTTAGCTGCCAGATGCAGGAATAATTGAGAATCTCAAAAGAGAAAATGTTCTTGGAATATCCTAGGCCAATTCTGAAGACTCAACAAGTCTGAATAAGAATAGGAGAAAGCAAGGTATATTTAAAAACTTCTCTGGTTCATCCCATTATTTATTATGCAAGAATCCTCTTAAAATAGACTAGATTGCCAAATGTCCTGACATATTGGGCATCTATACGCAGGTGAGTTTCCTGCTGCTTTCAAAAGCCAACCATGGCAACAGGAACCCCTTGCCCAAATACCGAAAGTGTTAATGATATACCATAGAAGATATTAAACCAAACAATGGAGTACTTTTGGTAGTATTTCCCTCTACGTTTGAGAAAAAGGCTGTAATAAAACATGATGCCAAAATTATTTTCTTACCCATAAAAAATTATCATTTGTGATGAAATAATTGCTCAAAAGAATCAATAAGATATTTGCATGTCATTGACATTCTACTTAAATGCAATTTAAGAATGGTACTTTTTTAATACTTACCTCTATACTATTCTGATACCAACCCTTTACATAAAAACAATTCAGATGTTCTCTAAAGAAAACAGAAAAACATTAAATATGAGTCAGCTTCTCGGGTCATGTTGCCAGGTTGTTTTAATCACTTCATATTTTTTCAATAAGAAAAGCAGAATGTACGCCTCTGTGCCATGTGGCTACAGGTGTGAGCATGGCATTCAATCCTTAAGGGTTTAAAGAGAAGGGGATGTTGGTGGGTGATTCTTTGTAAACTTCTGGAGTTTGGAATTTACTTCCTCAACTCACTTGGTAGGAAATAGTCCTTTATCTGTTTATCCTCCAGGCATGCTTCAAAGCCCAACTAATTTCATTGGCTTTTAGGAAAGTAAGGGATCACTAAGATTTCAATTCAGCAAAGCACATCAGCATGTGTTTAACTTTAAATATGCATTTAAGTCTTAAGTTAGTGTGGCATAAGCAGGGGAAGATTAAGTAGCAGTAGGGAGATGGTATTACCCTTATGCAGCATTAACAAGATCATTACGTGAATAATGAATTCTGTTTTCATGTCCACAGTTCAAAAAATGTTGCTGAGAAACTGGAAAGGGTTCAGAACAGGTCTGTAAAAATAAATGGAGGTCTAAAACACCTGCCTTAAGAAGTCAAATCTAAATACACT
Source organism: Rafetus swinhoei (assembly GCA_019425775.1). Lineage (NCBI taxonomy): Eukaryota > Metazoa > Chordata > Testudines > Trionychidae > Rafetus > Rafetus swinhoei. Next base: position 211,160,364 of record CM033424.1, read on the forward strand.
CACACTAGAAATAAGATGATTTTTTTACAGTACAAATAATTAACGATTGGAATAATTTATCAAGGACAGTGGTGAATTTTCTATCCCTTCTAGTCTAGTTCCATCTCTTAGAGTCTTTAAATCAAGCTGAATGTAAACAATGTGATTTGGCTTACTCAGAAGTTATAGTTAGAATTGGCTGGAAATTTTCCAATGGAAAATGCCAATTTGTTAAAAGCAAAACATTGTATGGAAATCAGAGCTGTCAATCACAATTAACTCATGAAATTAACTAAAAAATAAACATGATTTAAAAATTATTTACAATTAATCACAGTTTTAATTGCACTGCTAAACAGTAGAATACCAATTGAAATGTAAATGGTGGCATCTGACTCAGGTGATAAAAAAACATGCTTTGGTCTGAGCTGCTTTGGATCATTATTGATCAGACTCCGTTAACTGCATGGAGGCATGTCATCTGGAATGGTGGTTGAAGTGTGAAGGGACATACAAATCTTTAATGCATCTGGCAGGTGAATATTTTGTGATGCTGGCTACAACAGTGCCATGCAAACACCTGTTTTAAGGTGACACTGTAAACAAGAATCAGGAAGCATTATTTCCAGCAATTGTAAACAAACTTGTTTGTCTGAGTGGACAAGAAGAAGGACGGAGTGGACGTGTAGGCTCTAAAGTTTTACATTGTTTACACTGAGTGAGATTCTATAGCATGTATTATGCAGGAGGTCAGACAAAATGATCATAAAGTTCCCATGGCCTTAAAATCTACCATTATATGCCTAAGTGTTTTTGCTAATCAGAGACAAAGAGTTGCTATTTGTGGGCTGGGTGAACTAATATATATGCTTAAAGCTAGACAGTTACTTAAATTAATTGCTTAATTGGGGTCTTTTTCTTTAAACATTGGAAAATGTGTAATAAAGGAGATCATTCAATTACATTTGGTGGCATTGTCCTTGTATTGAACAGTTCTAGCTTATGAGCAACAGAGTATATTTGAAAAATACTGACATAATATTTCCATTTACTCCAGATGTGCTCCTTTTGGATTGTTCCCAAGAGTAACACTAATGGAGTTTTATGAAGACTTATGCAATCGTAAAATCTTTGAAAAAGGCAACCCTACTCAGCTAAGCCTGAATTGTACAAATATTTTTTTTCAAGTACTTAACAATGGAAAAGTTATCTCCTTTGTTTAACGAGAACCCACCTATGTAGTTGCTTGTTCTTTTTGATATTTTGCAATTACCTGACATCCGCATGCAAGTTGGTAACACTTAAATAATTTTGTGTAATTTGTCCTGATCTGAAAAATCTTATTTCAAGGTTAAAACATATGTTTAGACAGAGCATCTATCTTCATTCGAGCCTAATTAGAATGATAATGCATTAACTTTCTGAAATATCATGTTGGGCCATATTTTGGAAACGATGACTTGAAAGGCAGATCAATCATTTCAGTCATATCTACATTAGGCAGATTTGTACAGATGTAGACACACCAATGCAAACCTGTAATGTCAATCCATTTTACTAATGCAAAATAGGACTTGTTCCAGTCTTATTTACTCCCGTAAATGACATCAGTGCAACTACACTGCTGGAAACTTCTCTAATGTAAGCAAGCCTTCTCAGTGTTAGGTAGAATGTGATTAGGCTTACTAATTCAAAACCAATATGTGGAACACTATTATCCTTGCCTCGGTAATGCCCACTGTTGTTATGGAAATCACATAGGTTGTGCACTGTGCAAGATTTTCTGTTTCTTTCTGAAGAATTCACTATACATCAATAGTTATAAAGAAACAGAAACAAAATAAATCTGGTCTTCATGACTTTCATTACATATTTTAGTACTTTTGCCAAAAAATAATGTGTAAGAATCCAGAGAATAACATGGGAAAGAATATGAGCAAAAGTGTCCTGCTTTGCTTGACATGACCTGCATAAATCAATGTAATTGTACCATGCTGGATATTTCACAAGTGTTTGCATTGTTTTCCCTAATGAGAAATATTAGAGAGTGTATGATTTACAATTGTTATGATTAAATTTATGGTGGGATGACTCGCATGACTGGAGCGCTGTCATGGAAGGGAATAGACTGTTCAGGAAGAACAGGCAGGGGAGAAAAGGAGGAGTTGCACTATATGTAAAAGAGCACTATGATTGCTCTGAACTCCAGTATAAAGAGGGAGAAAAACCTGTTGAGAGTCTAGGGGTTAAGTTTAAAGGAGCAAACAACAGCAGTGATGTTGTGGTTGGTGTCTGCTACAGGCCACCGAATCAGGTGGATGAGGTAGATGAGGTTTTCTTTGGACAACTGAGAGAAGCTTCCAGATCGCAGGCCCTGGTTCTTGTGGGGGACTTTAATCACCCTGACATCTGTTGGGAAACCAATACGGCAGTACGCAGGCAATCCAGGAAGTTTTTGGAGAATGTTGGGGATAACTTCTTGACACAAGTGCTGAAGGATCTGACCAGGGGCTGTGCGCAGCTTGACCTTCTGCTCACAAACAGGGAGGAACTAATAGGGGAAGTAGAGGTGGGTGACAACCTGGGAAGCAGTGATCACGAGATGGTAGATTTCAGGATCCTGACCAAAGGAAGAAAAGAGAGTAGTAAAATACACACCTTGGACTTCAAAAAGCAGATTTTGACTCCTCAGAGACCTGATGGGCAGAATCCCCTGGGATGCTAACATGAAGGGGAAAGGAGTCCAGGACAGCTGGCAGTATTTTAAAGAAGCCTTATTGAAGGCACAGAAAGAAACCATCCTGACGCGTAGCAAGAGAGGCAAACATGGTAGGAGACCGGATTGACTTATGGGGGAAATCCTTGGTGAACTTAAGCACAAAAGGAAGCTTACAAAAGTGGAAACTTGGACAAATGACCAGGAGGGTTTAAATGTATAGCTCGAGAATGCCGGGGGTTATCAGGAAGGCGAAAGCGCAAATGGAATTCGACTGGCTAAGGATGTGAAGGATAACAAGAAAGGTTTCTACAGGCATGTTAACAAGAAGAAGGTGATCAGAGAGGTGTGCGGCCCCTACTGGATGAAGGAGGTAACCTAGTGACAGATGATGTGGGGAAAGCTGAAGTACTCAATGCTTTCTTTGCCTCTGTATTCACGGACAAGGCGGGCTCCCGGACTAATGCGCTAAGTGACGCAAGATGGGATGAAGATGGACAGCCCTTGGTGGGTAAAGAACAGGTTAGGAACTATTTAGAAAAGCTAAACGTACACAAATCCATGGGTCCAGACTTAATGCATCTGAGGGAACTGAGGGGAGTTGGCAAATGTCATTGAGGAGCCCTTTGCCATTATCTTTGAAAAGTCGTGGAGATCGGGAGAAATCCCGGATGATTGGAAAAAGGCAAATGTAGTGCCCATCTTCAAAAAAAGGGAAGAAGGATGATCCAGGGAACTATAGGCTGGTCAGTCTTACCTTGGTTCCTGGAAAAATCATGGAAGGGATCCTTAAGGAATCCATTTTGAGGCACTTGGAAGAGAGGAAAGTGATTAGGAATAGTCAGCATGGATTCACAAAGGGCAAGTTGTGCCTGACCAATCTGATTAGCTTCTATGATGAGGTAACTGGCTCTGTGGACGTGGGAAAGTCAGTGGATGTGATATATCTTGACTTTAGCAAGGCTTTTGATACGTCTCCCACAATATTCTTGCCAGCAAGTTAAGGGAATATGGATTGGATAAATGGATGGTTAGATGGATAGAAAGATGGCTAGAAGGCCGGGCCCAGCGGGTAGTGATCAACAGCTCGATGTCAGGATGGCGGTCGGTTTCTAGCGGAGTGCCCCAAGGTTCGGTTCTAGGACCGGTTTTGTTCAATATCTTTATTAATGACTTGGATGAGGGGATGGATTGCACCCTCAGCAAGTTTGCGGATGACACTAAGCTGGGAGAGGTAGATACGCTTGAGGGCAGGGATAGGGTCCAGAGTGACCTAGACAGATTAGAGGATTGGGCCACAAGAAATCTGATGAGGTTCAGCAAGGACAAGTGCAGAGTCCTGCACTTGGGACGGAAGAATCCCAAGCATAGTTACAGGCTGGGGACCAACCAGTTAAGTAGTAGTTCTGCAGAAAAGGACCTGGGGGTTATAGTGGATGAGAAGCTGGATATGAATCAACAGTGTGCCCTTGTAGCCAAGAAGGCTAATGGCATATTAGGTTGCATTAAGAGGAGCATTGCCAGCAGATCCAGAGATGTCATTATTCCCCTTTATTCGGCTTTGGTGAGGCCACATCTGGAGTATTGTGTCCAGTTCTGGGCCCCCCCACTACAAAAAGGATGTGGATGCATTGGAGAGGGTCCAGCGGAGGGCAACCAAAATGATTAGGGGGCTGGAGCATATGACTTATGAGGAGAGGCTGAGGGAGTTGGGTCTGTTTAATCTGCAGAAGCGAAGAGTGAGGGGGAGATTTGATAGCAGCCTTCAACTTCCTGAAGGGAGGTTCCAAAGAGGATGGAGAAAGGCTGTTCTCAGTGGTGACAGATGGCAGAACAAGGAGCAATGGTCTCAAGTTGTGGTGGGAGAGGTCCAGGTTGGATATTAGGAAAAACTTTCACTAGGAGGGTAGTGAAGCACTGGAATGGGTTACCTAGAGAAGTAGTGGAGTCTCCATCCCTAGAGGTGTTTAAGTCTCGGCTTGACAAAGCCCTGGCCGGGTTGATTTAGTTGGGATTGGTCCTGCCTAGAGCAGGGGGCTGGACTTGATGGCCTTCTAAGGTCTCTTCCAGCTCTATGGTTCTATGATTCTATGATAAGTCCTATATTCTATGCCTTGGGGAGTGTACAGTCTAAAATGAAAGAAAACACAGGACTTTTTTTTCTGGGGAGAGAGGAATATAGTCAAAATAAGTACTTTTTTATACATTATATACCTTTTTCTCTAATGTACCCTATATTCATTTATATTATAAAGATATATATCAGCTGTACCCAGCTGCTAAAATAAAAAGGTTGAGTAGTGTAAAAAAAAGAGGATAAATCCATATTCCATAAAAGTCTTATGTAAACCTGTTAAAGGACTGAAGCAAACTTTTACCTGAATCCTGAGAACTACATAGGGCCCAATGCATCTCCCACATTAGCTCAGTCAATAGTATAATTGGTTAGTGGTCAGATAAAAAATACCCTTATTTTTAGTGGTTATAAGTTGGAGGAGTGGTCTCCTAGGAATACTACTGTCAGCAACTGAGAAACATTGTCAATAAAAGGGTAATTCAAAAGAGCAAACCATTTAATCCAGGCATTGGGATGTGCTATTGTGTTCCCAAGAGAAGGGCTGTACATCTGTGTATCATAAGGATTCTACATACTGTCCTAAAATAGTGAGCCTGGTGCAGGGGAAAGTCCACAGGATCCAGAATTACAGTGATTCTGTGCTGAACCACACCATAAAGAATTGCAGAAAGGCGCTGTGAGCATCACTCTAATCTACTATTGCCTGCGGTAGCTACTGTGGGGAGCTGAACTGCAGCCCTTCATCCTAACCTCAGGTTGTGGATGTGGAAATTACTTTTATGTATAGTAGTCCCTCTAAAAAGCATAGGAGCACTCAAGCAGTCAGGTCCTCTCCACTGCGTGAATTATACCCATTCAAGTTAAGTCTGAATTTGGACCATTGAATGTAATTAGCACAATCATATTTTATTTTATTCTATTTTATTTTATCAGACTGCGTTCTACTTGCCTTAATTACATGAACAGTTCCCATTGATTTGGGACTGCTCTCATGAGTAAGGCAGGTCTTATATAATCTATTATCTACTGGATCATCTTTGATCCCCGGGACAATGACAGCTTGAAAGATTCTGGAATATGAGCACAAAGGATTTGGGATCGATGCCAATGGAAAGAAAAAAATAAGTGAATTGGTAGCCATGGCTAGAAGAAGATGGGGAATACCTGATCAAGTAGATCACATTATCTTGGTCCTTGTAATAATTTGAAAGCTCTACAAAGTCCCCAAAGTCTTTCAGACGTCCTATCATATAACCTTGTAAAGACTTCAGCTAATCTAGAGAACTTCTTTACTCCATTATAAAAACAGCCTCGCATAAATATCCCTCTTTGCTAGGAAAAAAAGTGAAGCTCCGGGACCAGCTTTCATTACTACTCCATTAGTAATGAAACTATGCCACTGTAGAAGCGCTGCTAATCTGGTCCAACACCTCTCAGCTATAATTCCGGTTCAGTCAGAGCTCCTTGCCCTCAGCGCTCACTGCAGAAAAGCAGTTCAGCCCTCTCTCAGATGTCACTAACCTTCTCAGCCCTGGATCAAACCCCAGCTAATTGTTAAAGCAACATGAAGGTTAGATTGATTGATAACATCGCACAGCAGAAAGGTGCATATTTGCACCAGCCCAAGCACATGACGCAGCGTGATGATGCTTTCTTTCAGTACGCTCTAGTAACGCAGGCATACAGTACCAGGAAATTTCCCTGGGAATATGACACTGTGACACATAATCATAGATATAAATATCATGAGACTCACAGTACATCACTATTGTATGTGGTCACTGCCAGAAACTAGAAGTGGGTGGGAAACTGTGATTGTTTTGTGTTGGGAACATCCAATGACCCCATTATTCACAGATTTTGCCATTTGCAGTGATCTCAAGAAAGTATCCCTGGGGAAGGGTGACAGCTTCCTGTACTTGTGAAGAGATGAGATAATAACGACACTTTCAATCTAAGTCAAACAGCAAACTTCCAAAAGGGAGTGCTAATAGACTCCCAGGCCACCAAACCAGACTGATCCTTTGTCAGCTGATGTTGTCAAAGTGGCAATGGCAGCTCTCAGAATATTTGATCAGCTTCAGAGCTCGCTTCTTGAGTAGATGGGATAAGTAATTCATTTCCTAGGATTATACAAGTGAACAAAACTGAGTTTGGATCATTGTGGGATAATGCAGGTAGCAGAGTGGTCTTACTGCTTTCCTATCACATCTATTTTGCCAGGAAAAGGGCACCAGAGAAATACAGTAAGCTGCTTTAAAGAATTGTAAATATAAGTGAAACCATTTCAATTAAGGCTTCTTTCAAGTTGCAAAATATTTCTGACATTCAGCAGCTTGCAAGACTGTTGAAACTGGCTGGGAACCAGCTGGCTGATTTGGTAAGCATTCAGCGGCCCACAGATGTCTGGTCCTTGCAAGGAGCAATGCAACTTGGCAGAGAACTAGGCTGTTCAACCTTATATTTCGTTTTCATTGCTTATTTCAGTGATTCAGTTATTTTCTTTCACATGACAAGAACTAGCAGAGAAGTAGAGAACTCACGTCTCTATATTGTGGATCCCAGCATCTGAGGCTGCATAATGGTTCACAGTCCACAGCTGTGCATTGGATTTTGTTGATCAGGTACTGTGGTTTTTGCTGCCCAACTTCACGCACAGTAATGCTGCTAAAGTGCAGGCTGTCATCTCGTGCTCCAAATGTTCCTTTTGCAAATACAAGTACAGGGTTTACTGGTAGTAGAATATTCTCCAGCTGGAGGGCTTAATGTTGTCTGCCATGCTACACCCTGGTGTGGGGCCTGATCAAAAAGCCTATTGAAATTGACGGAAGACTTTCCATTGGCTTAAAAGGGCATCGGACAAAGCCCATAGATAGGAGTATAGTTTATCCTGTGTTTTTTTCTCGACCAGCTTTACAATGTTGAAGCAGGGAGAGGTGTGCTTCCATCACATGCTGTGTGGTTCTTCTAGACTGACATCAGGAACAGACCCGTCAGTCACAATAGAAATAGTCTTGCCTTCACTCATTGGTAGGACCTCAAGACGTGTTTTTTCATTAAGAACCATGTAATTGTCTCCACCATGCTAGAGACCTACAGAGCATCCAGGAGATCACAGCCAAGGAAATTTCATAGCAGTATGAAAAGAAATGCTATAGTTAGAAAAGGGTTTGAGCTGCAAAATTCAGATCCAGGTCTAGATTCAGATTCCAAAATCCACCTTCCCCTAAATAAAGCATAGTTGTATTCAAGATACTGGTTCCAACACAGTCTCTAGAAATAATAACAGTTTCTTGCAACCTGTATTTTTTATCCTCTCTCATCTCACTAGAAAGAACTCAGCTTTATCACAGCTGTTCTATTCATAGCTATCAAATTGCCATTGCCCATCTGGGTTGTGGAACTTATCACAGTCTGCTTGTTTTTAAATAATACCTTGTGAACGAGCCAAAAAGAATTCTAATTTAGAAAGGTCAGTTTCACAAGTTGTCACTCTTTAAAAAAAATGAGTAAAGTGTGTTGAAGCTAACAATTAATAAAAGATACCAATAGAAAGAAATACACAAGTTGCTTTAATGCCTTACACTAGAAATATAAAATTGCTTCTCAGATCCCAGAGAGATATTTAATGAAGTACTAGGAAAAAATAAAAGAAACAATATTTGTATAAAGGATAAAAGTTTTTACCAAGAACATTAGTCCCAACATTTATTAACAGTGATGATGAAAGTGTTTTTTGGCAACATTCTACACTTATGGGAATGTTTCTGTGCTTGAAGTTCAGTTGAAATGTGCAGAGCTATTCTTGAACATAATCAGCAATCGATTTGCCTTGACATCGCTGTGCAATTATGGCACCATTAAGTTCCATTAAAGTGCACACATTGCCAATTTTCGATGCAGCAATTAAAATACTTAATGAATGTATATGATCCACGTACTTTCATGTCTTTTGCACTTCAAAATGAAAGGACTTGTCAAATAAAACCAGAAATGAGAATTTGACTAAAGCATGTACAAATCATGAGTTCACAAACTGCCCACATTTTGGCAAATCCATAAGTCCTGAAAGGAATTAAAAAGTCACATTGACTGATCTGTATCATCCTTCTCTTGTCAGTATTTCTATAAGTGAGTTATTTTTAATTCATAGCTTTTAAAATATTCTAGAACTCCAGGCTGTACCATACCATTTTATTTTCTTTTTATGGCTTTGAAAAGATCCTGGTAATTGATTTCTTTAAGAACAAAAAGCCAGTGGATCATAGAAGTACAGAAATGTAGACCAGGAAAGACCATGTTAGTTCAGCTCATCCAGTCCTGCACTTAAGGTATGACTAATTAGTGTCTAGCTCATACCTGAAACGTATTTGTATAACCTAGTCTTAAAAACATCCAGTGATAGAGATTCCATAGCCACCCTAGGTATTTTGTTCCAGTGCTTAATCCCCCCTATAGTTAAGAAGTTTTTCTTAATGTCTAACCTAACCTTCTCCCCTCCCCCTGGTGCTGAAATTTAAATCTATTACTTTCCTGTCCTCAGTGGTTAAGGAGAACAATTATCTCCCTCCTCTATATAGCTACATTTTATATACTTTAAGATCATTATCCTGTCCTCCCTGCCCAGTCCTCATTTATCCTGACTCAACAACCCATTTTTTCCAATCTTTCCTCATATATCATAATTTCTAGACCTGTAATCATGTTTGTGGCTCTCCTCTGGACTCCAGTAGAGGCCTTACCCAAGATGAGTAGAGTAGAAGAATTACTTCTTGTGTCTTCTTTACAATATTCCTGCTAATACATCCCAAATTACAGTCACTTTTTGTTTGCAACAAGATTACAGTGTTGACTCATTTGGTTTGTGATCCACCATGACCACCAGATCCTTTTCTGCAGTATTCCTTCCTAAGCAGTCCTTTCACTTGTGTACTTATGCAATTAATTATTCCTAAGTGTAGTGTTTTGCATTTATTCTTATTGAATTGCATCCATTTTCCAGTTTGTTAAGATCATTTTGAATTCTATTTGTGTCCTCCAAAGCACCTGCAATCCCTCCCAGCTTGGTATCATTTGCAGTTCAGTTTAAGATAATTGGATTAGGTGAACACAGTAACTAGTAGGCAAAGCTTCTGTAATTAGTTTAGCGATGATCTATAGTAGATCAGAGCTTTGCATTGTTTACATGCAGATGCTGAAGTGAATGCATATTGTTAAATGCTAATAAATTACACAGATAAAACCTTCTCTAAGCCTAATGGGCTCTTTCATTGTTCAGTCCTGTTTTAGCTCCGACAGGTGATATCTGTTGAATATTGTCATAATTCTGAGTCATGGCATAACTTGTGCTTATTACTCAACTGATTTTTTTTCACCCATGTAGTGGAACAGCTATTCATCTGCTAGCTGGCTCAACGGGCATTGAGGATGTCCTCTGAGAAATTGTTTTTTGTGGTATGAAAAACACAATATCTTTTCAGACCACAACTGAAAACCTAGTCAAAACAGTGTGGCTGTGTCTACATTGGCACCTTTTTCCGGAAATGCTTAAAACGGAACAGTTTTCCATTTTAAGTATTTCCGGAAAAGGAGCGTCTACATTGGTCCCGGAGTTACCGTTATAACGATGCGCTTTTCCGGAAAAGCTCGTCTACATTGGCGGGCGCACTTTTCCAGAAAAGCAGAAGCCCGGAGCCATTTTGAAGAGGGCAAAGGCCACCAGACCTTTCCGGGGGAAGGGCCAGAGCGCCGTTCAGACACGTGCTTAAAGGGGTCTCGCCGGACAGCCGTTGGTCTCCTGCTCCGTGCCTTGGGACCTCTGCCAGGGACTGGCACCCTTAGCAGGTTCGGTGGTTGCCCTCTGAGTTTTGGGGACACCACCCTTTGGCCCCCAACTGCTTTTCCCTGAGTTTTGTTTTTTCTGCCCTGCTCTGTCTGCCATGGAGCCGTGGGTGGCCATTTGCCTGCTCGGGCCCCTGTTGCAGCTGTACAAGTGCCTGCAGCTCGTGCTGCAGGCCGGTGCCATGGTGTTCATGTACCAGGAGGCAGAGATCGCATTGGACTCCTCACCAGGAGGCCCTGGCAACCCTGTGGCATCAGCACCCCACCGTGGTGAGGCCCGCCTGGAGTTTCGAGCAGCACCGACTGGTGGGAGCGGCTGGTCCTCGGACTATGGGACGACCAGCAATGGATCAGGAATTTCCGGATGAGAAAGCGGATCTTCCTGCAGCTGTGCACCTGGCTCACCCCCGCGCTGCAGAGAGCCACCACCCGGCTGCGGGCACCCATCCCCATCAAGAAGAGGGTCGCCATCGCGCTGTGGAAGCTGGCCACACCGGACAGCTACCGCTCAGTGGCACAGCAGTTCGGGGTGGGAAGATCAACCGTCAGAGTGATCGTCGTGGAGGTAAGTCCCGGGGGAGTGGGATGGGGGGAGGGTGCTGCACTCCAGGCCCAGGGACAGCCAAGACTCCAGGCTGGGTCGCCCAAGGGTTTGAGCTGTCCCTCCCTTGCACAGGCCCGGTGGGGGGGGGCCTGGTGTGTGTGTGTGTGTGTGTGTGTGCGTGTGAGGACAGAGGGAATCAAGGGGGGGGGCCCAAGGGAGCACACACTCACCCCTGCCGTATGTGATGTGTTCCCTTGTGTTTCTCTGCACCCTTCTGCAGGTCGTCCACGCCATCAACGACGTCCTGCTCCCGAGAGTCATCCGCCTGCGCGACGTGGATGATACCATGGCCGGCTTCGCTGCCCTCGGGTTCCCCAACTGCGGGGGAGCCCTGGATGCCACCCACATCCCCATCCGGGCCCCGGAGCATCGAGCGGCCCATTTCATGAACCGCAAGGGGTACTGCTCCATTGTTCGGCAGGCCCTCGTGGACCACCGGGCCGCTTCCTGACATTTACGGGGGCTGGTCCGGCCGGGCACACGACGCCCGCATCCTCTGCAACTCTGGACTGTTTCGCAGGTTGGAGGCGGGCACCTACTTCCCCTGGCGGGACTTGACTGTTGCGGATATGCCTATGCCCATCTGTGTGGTCGGGGACGCGGCCTACCCCCTGATGCCCTGGCTAATGCGGCCTTACACGGGGCAGCCGGACCAGAACCGGGCCCGGTTCAATGACCGCCTCAACTGGGCCCGAAACCCAGTGGAGCTCGCCTTTGGACGTTTAAAAGCCCGCTTCCGTTGTTTGCTCACCCGTCTCGAGATGGGCGAGCAGAATGCAACGGAGGTACTGGCCGCGTGCTGCGTGCTCCACAACATTGTGGAGCGCAGTGGGGAGGCCTTCCTCCTGCATGGATGGCAGCCGAGGCACAGACGTGGGAACAGCCCGACACAGCTGCCGTCCGCCAGGCGCGCCAGGATGTGGTGCGCATCAGAGAGGCCCTGGTGGACATGTTTGCCCAAGCCCCGTAGTAGGGTCGCCTGGGTCTCCCAGACTACTCCCTCCCATCCCCTACCCTTCCCCATCCTCCCTTGCCTCCCCCAATTGTAAAGCGTCGGGTCAAAGCACATCGGCCGTCATCGTGACTGTTCGTCGGGTGCGTCGGGCGTAGTTAGGGTTTTTCTTTTTAGTTTAGGCTAGGGTTTAGGCCACCATCGCCTGTCCCGAAGAACAGCGAAGAGGATTCGGGGGTCATGCGGAAGGCTCAAGTCAGCGTACCTGATTCCAGTCGTCTTCAAGGGATCTCCTGGCTGTTCCTCTCCTGAGGCCCGGAAGGACCAAAGGATTGAGGTGGCCAGCAACACTACCCAATTGTCCTCCCTGCGCCTAGACTATGTTTAATAATCTGTAGTGTGCATCTTTTAACCGTTCTTGCTTGTTTGTTCGCTATGTAAATATAGTTTGTGGTTTACATTTTACTGAAAAGTCTCAGTATTTCTTTATGCGCCACAAACCAATGACCACTTACAAAGGGCCCCCCCGGTGGTAGAGTAAAGAATTTGTTGTCCACAGTTTGTAACCCTGTTAAATTTAAGTGGCTAATTGGCATCTCAAATCATTTCTTACAGTTACTAGAGTAACACAATAAATACAAGAATGAACTGAAAAATAGAAAACTTTTATTTACAAGTCGGGAGACCTTCAACTGGGACAGGGAGGGGGCAGTTACTGCAGGCGGCCCCTGCAAGCGCTCCTCCGGCGCTGGACCTGCACACGCTGGGCAGACCGCGTCCGTGCGGGCTGCACGGGGAGGTGGGCAGGAGCAGGGGCAGGAGCTGGGGCAGGGGCAGGAGCAGGAGCTGGGATAGGAGCAGGGGCAGGAACAGGGGCAGGAGCTGGGATAGGAGCAGGGATAGGAGGGGGCATGGGCTGTGCTCCGGGAGGGATGGCGGGGGCATGGGGTCCGGCCATGCCATAATGTATGGCGTGCACTAAATGTGCCGTGAGCATGTCCATAGAGGTGCACATCCCTCTGCACTCTGTTAGGAAGGCAGCCCAGCCCTCCTGCCGCCACTGCAGGTCCCCCTGCACCCGCTCTGCAATGGAGCCCTGGATTGCCTCCACGGCGTTCACATGGCGGCACAGAAGCTGGTCCCTCTGACGCAGCCTGCGCCTCCGGGGTTGGCCAGCTGGGGGTGCCGCTGCTGCTGCAGTGGAGGGTCTGGTGCTGGGTCCCGCTGCAGGGAAGAGAAGAAAGGATGGGTCAGTCAGGCAGGCCGTCCACTGTCCCCACACCTCATGCCCTCCACCCCTGAGCCCAGGTGACCCCACAGTTGTGTGGCTTGGGCCCACTCGGTTCCCCTCCTGCCCCCGTGTTGTATGTTGGCAGGGAGGACCACCCCTGGAGTAGGGTCTTCCCTCCAGTATTGTAAGCACCGGTCTGTATCCTGGCCCCGTGGAGGGCGGGAGGGTGCTTGTGCTGCGTTCACCTGTGGAACTCCCTGCCGGTGGAGACTGTGAAAAGCTTTGGGCTAATCACTGGTGTTTGACAGGGAGCGAGATGCATCCCCTCACAGTGCCTGGGAGCACATCTGGCAGAGGCGGTCTGGGCTCTCAGATCCCCTCGCGTGGGATATCTCCTGGACGGAACCAGAAGAGTGACTGGGTGGGGGGGTGTCCCATCCTTGCAGCAAAACTCAGGGGCCCTTGTCCCTCCCACTATCCCTCCCGCAAGGCCGGTAGCCCAGGGACATGTGTGACCACAGTGGGGACTTCCCTCGGGGAACCAGCCAAGGCACCAGGAGCACGCGAGGGGCTCGGTGGGGGGCCACGGTCACAGGACTGTGACGCTGCAGTTTTCCCAGGAGCAGCTGGCTGTGCCTCACAGCCAGGCATGGAACAGTGTGCCGTTCTCTGTGCTGCACCCTTGGCGGAGGTGCGGGCTCTGGGCTGAGTCCCTGGGGCCCTGGCTGGTTCCAGCCGGCATCCACCCTTCCTCCTGGTCCCGCCGAATGTGTGTGAGCAGCACGGTCCCAGGCGTGCCCTGCAGCTGCCTGCCGCGGCCACGTGCCGCTCGGTGACCAGGCTGCACGTGGTTGCACGTGCTGCTTGCTGCCTCATGCAACGCAGCGTGCAGCTCACGTGGCCTAAGTGACATGCTCTCCCCCTCCTCCCTCCGGGCACCTGGCTCCCCCGCCCTCCGCCCCCCGCCCTTTGGGAGTGCAAACTGCAAAGACTCACCAGTGGGTTCCTCCCTGGCCTCGGCCTCGGAGGAGCTGCTGGAGGGGGCCTGCTGGGTGGTGGCAACGCTGGCCTCCTCTCCACCGGACGCGCTGCCGCTGTCCTCTCCCTCCCCCGGCTCGGTGGGTCGGACGATGGGGGGGCGCTGGCACGTGTCCACAGGGACACCCGGGGCTTGCGGGGCTGGCTGGCCCAGAAAGGCGTTCATCCACTCGTAGTACGGGTAGGCGTCTGGTCCTGCCCCCCTGCCCTCGCTGGCCCGGATGTACCCCAGCCGCAGCTCCTTGACCTTGGAGCGGACCTGCTCACAATTCCGGGCAGGGTGTCCCTGCTGCGCCAGGTTGTCGGCCAGCCGCGTGTATATATCCACGTTCCGGCGCCTGGAGTGCAGGTCGTGGAGACCCTCCTCCTCCTGCCAGAGGTCCAGGAGGGTCTCCAGCTCCTGGGGGTCCAGGATGGGGCCCGCTGTTTGCGGCCCCTGGGGGCCTCCTCCGCTGGGGGTGCAGGTGGCTCACCACCCGCAGCTGCCATGGCTGCCTTTTGATGCTGGCTGGGCAGGACGGGCGCCGTGGCAAACCTCAGGCCGCAGGTCTGAGGCACGCTCCTGCCACGTGCGCCAAGCAGCCTCCGAGCTCTTTAAAAGCTCGAGTTACCAGGAAGTCCAGGGCTCCTACGGGTCTCGCCGCCCAAAGCGCTTTTTCCGCTTTCTTCTGCTTTTCCGGAAAAGCTGTCTACACTGGCCCTTTTCCGGAAAAGCTTTTCCGAAAAAGGACTTTGCCCGAGCGGAGCAGAGTAGCTTTTCCGGAAAAGCGGCTGATTTTGTACAGTAAATTGTCACTGCTTTTCCGGAAATTCAACGGGCCAGTGTAGACAGCTCGCAGCTTATTCCGGAAAAGCGGCTGCTTTTCCGGAATAAGAGGCCCAGTGTAGACACAGCCACTATGTATACTGCTGCCTTCCTTCACCCCATGTGATTTTTCCATTTAATGATAGACACATTTAATCTATTTTCCAGGAGAATACAGAGTCCATCATATTCACAGCAAAAATAATGTGGATACAAAAGTGTACAAACAGTCTCTTTCGCTCTGCCCATATGTCACTGGGCCTCAGTGGGTCACAGGCGAGAATACCAGATTCAGGACAAACTGCTGAGAAATTGGATCAGCTCACCCCTGAAGCTGGTAGTTGTTCTAATATAAGATTATACCAAGCCAGTAACAAAAGTAAATATCCGTCTCACCACTCTGCTTAACAAGAGGACAGAAAGGCAGTCTCCTTAAGCATCCCAAATCTTGTCTCATCACCCAGACACTAGACTCTCTGATGAGTGTTTACTGAAAACCAATTTCATCACATATAGGATCCTCTAATCCCAAGAGATCAGTTACTTAGCCAGGTCAATATGTAACTCAGATCTTATCCAATAACCATGCGGTTCCCTATCCTCTAGTCTAAGTATATATATATATTAGAGTGCATCTGTCTGTCTGTGAGTCTGTCTGTCTGTGCATCTGTGAGTCTGTTCGTTCAAGAGCTTCTCCCAAACTGTAAGAGCTAGAACCACCACATTTGCTATGCAGCATCCTCTCACCCTAACTTAAACCAAGGTCAGGGTTGGATTGTGCCCGCAAAATGGGAAGTGCCGGGATGGGACTGTTTTCCATAACATGGAAATGGAGGGGGCAGAGAGAGAAGGGACACAAAAGAGAGGAGCACAGAGAGGAGGGATGCAATACTGAGAGTAGCCACCAGAGCCTGGCTTCTCCCCCACCAGCCTGTAAGCCTCATGTGGGTGTTGACTGGATGAGGGGGCAACCTCCAGAGCCTGGACCTCGCCAGACAGCCTGCAACAATACAAGGGGGTAGCTAGAGGGGGCGGTAGCCCCCAGAACCTGGTGCCCCCCAAACAGCCTGCAGGCCAGGGGAATGGTTGCTAGAGCGGGCCCACTGGCAGGGGAGCACTGCCCTGGCCCCCTGGGAGGAGTGGCCACTGGAGCAGTGCCATCCTCACCACCATGAGTGGCCCCAGTAATTTCCCCCCTCTACCTCCCAGCCTCCTATCCTGAGTCTTGCACCTCCCACGTAACTTGATTTCTGCACCCCCCCACCCTTTCCCTTTCTTGGATTTAGAATTACAGAATTAGCCTCCATCTGAAAAGTTCCATTCAGCTGATAAATATAAAATACAATTCCAAATATAAAAGTATATGTGGCACGAAAATAAAGTTCAGTCTTCAATAACTTTGCTGACATATTCAAATTTGAATTCCAAGTTGACTAAGCCGAATAAGGGGATGAACCTCCAGAGCCTGGACCTTTCCTGTTCACATGCAGTTCCAAGTGAAGTCCATAGGAGGTGCACAGGCTGGACAATTGTCTGGATACGGCACCGCAAAGGTAAGACTGTTTTCTTTTCTTTTTTTCTTAAACGTTACTGAGTTGTTTTTTGTTCGTAGCTACAGACTAGAATGCTTTATACTGCACTGAAGTTACCAGTATACCCACCTTGAGGACAATCTATATATATTTTAGAGATTTGTGTGTCTGTCTCTCTGACTCCATCTGTCAGTGAGTCGGTTTGCTCAAAAACTCCTCTTAAATGGTAACAGCTAGGACCACCAAATCTGGTTTGCAGCTTCCTTCTATCCTAACTTAAAGCAAGGTGAGGATTTGGTTGTGTCTGGATTCGACTGTTTTCCATAACATAGAAAGGGAGGTGGCTGATCGGAGGGACACGATACTGCACAGTGACCACGGGGAGCAGTGAGTGCGGGGGACAGCTCTACTACAGAGTGACCACTGGGGAGAGCTACATCAGGAAGGGAATGGCCAGCTGAGAACATGGCTCACCATCTTGCCAACCACCGGCCCAAGGTAAGTGGTTGCCCTGATCCAACTCCTCCCCGCCAGGCCTGGCCTTAGTGTGGATGGGGGAAATCCACCCCCCGCAGAAGCATCACGGGGCCAACAATTGTGTCCCCACCCTCCCCCCCAAGCAGCCACAGCTCACTCTGCCACGACTGGATTGCTCAGTGCAGCTGTGCCCAGCCAGCCTGTGCAGCCCCCCTCCTTCTCTCCCCAGTTCAAGACTGGGGAGTGTCATGGGGACTCAGCCTGCACGGTCCCACCTCTGCCCCCTGGGCCAGGCCCAGCCCTTCCCCCTCCCCTTGTGTCCCCAGGCTGGACCCGGGCAACACCAGCTAAGTCTTCTAGTTATTCATAGTTACATCTCTATTCCTTCAGTTCCCGTAATCCCTGTAGTTATGCTTATTTGAGTCCTTCTTATGCATTTGCCTGGTTCCATCAGCTTGAATTTACAAAACAGATTGTACTGCAGTATTCAGCAGGCAGGATTTGCATAACTAATACACTCTCCTTAAAATAGAGACAAGGTAGATGAGGTAATATCTGTTATTGGACAAACCTCTGTTGGTGCAAGAGACAAGCTTTTGAGCTATACAGAGCTCTTCTTTGGTCCAAGATATTATCTCACCCACTTTGCCTCTCTAATAGCTTTGGACCAAAATGGCTACAACAACACTGCAAATAGCTTTTAAACAGACAGATGGCTAACTATTGATTAATCTAATATATTTAAATTCAAATGGATCTTGGAACTGTACCATTACTTAGTCATTCGGATTCATTTATTTTATGTCTTGAACTAAATTTGCATTAAACAGAATTTTGATATGAGGATTTAAATGGAGAGTAGAAAGCAATTAAATACATAAAATTCAGCAGTGTATGAAGTGTGATGATTAAATGGTCAGACGGAAAGTGAGCATAAATACACTGGAAATACAAGACAGTGTAGGGCTAGCTAGAACTAGCTTCATAGCTCTAGTATTAAATTATAACTTGGACTCTGTTTCAGCACAGAGCTTTTGGCCTGATTTTAAGCCCATGTTTAATTTACATTGATCCAATGGGACTATTCAACAAGCTTAAAATTAAGCATGTGCTCAAATGTTTTCCTTACAGTGGATGGATTTGAATGTATTTTTATCTGTTTTACAAGAGTGGGGCCTCGATATCTTTGTTGTGGGAAAATCTGAATTTCAGCATTTAGTAGTGATGCTAGCGCTTAGCTTTTGAATACTCTGACTAGCAAGCACTAGCAATATATGGAAATCCATCTGGAATGAAAACACTAGCAGACCTTATAAAGAAACACCTGAGGGTCCCAAATGGAAATTACACATATTTGTAAGTAGTTGCTTGTTTCACCTACTTGTAACTCCCCCAGGACAGTGACTCAATATGAAAAGAGACTTGAGAGACCTGTAATCCCCATTAGAAACAATCTATTTCTTTTTGTAGTAGTTGGTTTCAATGTGTGATGCAAATAACTTTGGTAGATTAAATTAATAATATGTTTATATTAAATAGTGAGTTGTTAGTATATGGTTACATATCACAGATAGCTGAGATTCAGTGAGCCCAGAATCCCATTCAGATCATGTTCTCTCTTTGAATTTTTAGTTGACTACATATCTTATGTAGGAGAGGTGAACTAAGAACAGGAAAGGAAAATTGAAGACTCATAAAATCATAGAACTAGAAGGGACCTTGAGAGATCATCAAATCCAGTCCTCTGCACTCATGGCAGGATCAAGTACCATCTAGACCATCCTTGACAGAAGTTTATATAATCTGCTCTTAAAAATCTCCAGTGATGGAGATTCCACAACATCCCTAGGCAATTTATTCCAGTGTTTAACCACCCTGACAGAGTTTTTCCTAATGTCCAACCTAAAGTTCCCAAGTCCAACCTAAACTTCCCTTGAAAACCAATATAAGAGTTGAAAATGGCACAGCTGAAATTTTCCCATGACTATTATGTGACCTTCTGTCTGCTTGACAGTTACTGTGCTGCTGTTAATGAATAACTAAAGTTTAAGTCATTCTTAGTTGGTTTTACATAACTGCAGAACCAAAGTTAAAGGCTTTAGTTAATTCAGTCACAGGTGCTTTATTGACTATTCAGGTGTCAAGGACTTTGAAGTGTTGTCTCTGTCCGTGCTGAGTGCAGTACCTTCCTGGCTTGTGGCAACTGGCAGTAGAATGGGGCAACATGTGGATATAGAGACCAAGGGGCACACCTGGTTTTAAAAAGGCACACTTTCTAAAGCTCTGTGAAGACCAACAAGATTTGTCGGAAAACAGAGAGGACACTGGATCTGCTGAAAAGCAGAAATACATGCTAAGCTTTAGATTATACAAGTAGGGCTGCCAACTTTCTAATTGCACAACACTGAACATGCTAGCCCTGTCCCCTGCCACATCCCTTCTCTGAGGCCCCATTGCCATCATCCCACTTCCTCCGTCACTTGCTATCCCCCACCCTCACTCACTTTCACCAGACTGGGACAGGAGGTTTGGCTGTGGGAAGAGAGTGAGTGCTCTGGGATGGGGCTCAGGATGAAGAGTTTGGCATGCAAGAGGGGGCTCAGGGCTGTGGCCGGGGGTTACGGTGTGGGGTGCCAGCTCCAGGAGGGAGTCAGTGCAGGAGAGGTCTCTCAGCTGGTAGAGAGGAGTTGCAGTGCAGCATCCTGGCACTGCCCAGGCTGCTCCCATTGGTCCCAGCCACTGCACTGCCCCTGAGTGACAGATTTGCAGCTCCCATTGGCCAGGAACTGCAACCAATGGGACCACAGGGGCGGTGCCTGCAAGCGTGAGGTCAACAAAGTACATGGTTGGAGCCACAGGGACCTGGTAGCCACTTCTGGGAGCTGTGAGGAGCCCAGGCAGGTAGGGAGCCTGTCAGCAGGACCGGAGCCTCCAGGGTCCCTTTTTGACTGGAGATTCCGGTTGAGAACTAGATGCCTAGCAACCTGAAAGATGATACCATGTAGGCCTTTTGCTATTTTAATCCTTTTCTTCCAGCTTGCTCTATTTTGGATAAGTAAATAATACTTTGCTTTTAAGAAACTGTCTGGTGTCATTGCAATGTCTTGCTGATCACAACTCCAAAAGGGAAGTTTCTGGCAGGTGCCAAATACAGTTGGCTCTGCTAAGGAAACACAATTGGAAAGC
The DNA here is from genome assembly GCA_019425775.1 of Rafetus swinhoei. Lineage (NCBI taxonomy): Eukaryota > Metazoa > Chordata > Testudines > Trionychidae > Rafetus > Rafetus swinhoei. The sequence continues at coordinate 211,180,802 of CM033424.1, forward strand.
AGGCAGACACTGAAAGAGAGCTCAAAGGTAGAGTTAACCCTGTAATGGTGACTCTGAATGAGTGGATATTATTAATGTAATATGTTAATACACTGCATTATGTATTGTTAACTTACACTGGTTAAAATAAATTACCTATTAATTTGAATAGCCCCAACAGTGTGTTGGGGTCATTGAATAAAAATGTGGGGGTATCCAAGATAATTCCCTAAATCTCTATTAAGTTAGAGTGGTCTGTTTATTAAAGTAAATGAGAACTGCAGGTCCTCCGTGCCACTGAAAATCAAGCCATTTGTTAAAGCACTTAAATGTAGATTTTAATATCTAGATTTAGGCACCAAACTTTGAAAATGCAGTGCTGGCTTTTTTCAACTGGTATGAAGACTATGAGCTCCCAGTAGAGCTGGGCAAAATTTTTCAGGCAACTTGTTTCATTGCAGATTTGAGTCAACCAAACATTTTATGAATTCATATCAAATTTCACTTAAAGTGAAACATTAAAAAAAAATCTAAGCAATTCATTTCCAAATTTCTAAATGATATATTTCTATTAAAAAGCACTTATTAATTAAACATTTTAAAAGATAAGAGTCAAAAATGAAATGAAAAGTTTGGAGAATTTAGTTTAACCTGAAGCTAACCTGAAACTAGCCTGTTTTACTTTTGCCAAAGTAACAAAGTATTTCTCATTTCAGCCAGTGAGCTAGGAAAAAAAACCAATTATTTGCGCAGCTCTAGCTTCCAATGAAAGGCCAAGAGCCTACCATGGTGCAGCTGGGCTAATCTCAGTTGTATTCAGATTTGTGCAGGAATTTACACAAATAGATCCAGTCATTGGTTTGGGGCTGAAGGGACAAGAATGCACTTGTAAAACATCCATTATTTTCAGTGAGGCACGGTCAGTACCTCAGTATACAACATTCAGGTGCAGAGATCCGGAGAGGATGGCGTGCTGTTTAATATGCAACTTGTGAGAAATGACCTAAATCTTTCCCGAAGCTCAAACTAAATCTTGTATTGCTTTTTTGACATTTAAAAACTTCAGTTAACTGCTATATTTCATTGCTGTACAACTCTGCTGTCTGATTCTAGCTAAGAAGGGAAGTGGAAGAGTGAAATATCAGAACAGAGGTTGCTTTTTATGCCTCCAAATTGGAAAATACTAGAAATCTCAAGAAAAATTCTGACCTTTTAAAAGAGATATTCAAGCAAAGATCTTGACACAACATGGATGAGGTAGTATCTTTTATTGAACCCATCTTCTGTTGCTGAGACAAGCTTTCAGGCTACACAGAGATGTATACTTTTTTGATCTGGGATACTAGCTCACACACCTCTTCTCTCCAACGTCCTGGGCCCACAGCAACAACAGTACTGAAAACAATGATTAAATTTATTGAGTCCTTGCTGCAGGCAAACTGGGAATTGTTCTTTCTCCCGGATGAGCTATTTTATATTTTACTATATTAATCTGCATTTGCAATCTGATAGCATAATGTCCTAGCATTTGCAATCTGATAGCATAATGTCCTATAATACAGTTCCTCCTTATTTGTCCTACCTCCTTTTTTAGAACTATCAGCAGAATGTGCATCAGTATTATTTCTGTGTTGTGAAAGGCAGAATTCCTATAATTAATCCCTGCTTTTCTCATAAAATTCCATCTGTGGTTACCTTTCATTCATTTCTTGCTTTTAAGATAGTTTTCAATGTTACTTACTAAAGGTACCTACACATGTTTTCAGTTCTTCAGTGTTTTTAATTGTTTTTAATGTGTTCAATGTTTTTTGTTTTCAATGTTATTTCTAATTGTATAACAAGAGTAGCCATTTATCTAGAGGACTTGTAATCCTTTCCAAGTGAACATGAAAACAGCCAATAACAGTCAATTAAAACCTGAATCCTCACTTTCAAGTTGTTGAAAGTGCTGCAGTTGTTTCTGCTGTTAGCCACTAAATTATTCTCAGTGTCCTGGCTGGTTGGCAAGAAACTACCATATAGTTCTCTTATGAATCATCCTTCCCACAAAGCTGTCTTCTTGACTGGCACTTGAGGTTGTTAGTCAGACATACTTTCAAACATTGTGGGTGGCAATTATTCAACCATTCCTCTAGGTGTCGAGTTGTACACAAAATCCCCTATGCTGTTTTATCACACTGACAAGAATTGTAATCTCTATTGTGATGTCCCTATCTTTCCAAGACACAGATACTGTGATTAGTATCCTGGTTCATGGATTCTGTCCATTGCAAAGTTACACTGAAAAAACACGAGTCATGTGGTTGATACTTTCACTAGTCATTAAAATATCCTGCAATGAGGCAAAAGTGGCATCTTCTCTAATAGGCGCACAAACATAAAAAGGGGGGAAGGAAGTGGAAACTGATAAAAGGAGAGCTGCTCAAAGAGGAGAGAATGTCTCCCTATTCCACACACAGACAAAAATAAAATTTCATAAGGCTAAAAAGATGGTGTATATCCACAGCTCAAATTTACTTGAAAGTATTTAAATCTTGACTCTTGATGCAGCAGCCAGAGATATGAATAGATCACCTATTTCATCTTTGCATGCAGAAATAAAACATATGGTAGAACAAGGATTAAATGGGAGAATATGGAAGAATGATGCCTTTGGCTAGATCCTTAGCAGCTGCTGTCCTCTAATGCGGCAGGCAGTGAACCAGGGATTCCTCTGTACCGTGTCTCAAGTATCCTTCCCCAAGTGATCAACTAGTTACATGTAGTTTTGCCAATATAGTAATTTCCAACTAGCTCTAGCTTTTTAAACATTTTTCTAGTTTAGTTGTTAGTTGGAAATTGGAATTGAAATTAAAGTGTCGAGTCATTTTTCAAAGGCATATACAATTTACAGTAAAATCCATGTACCTGAAAAGGCATAATAGGTTTGAAAAGCATGAAAAGCCTAGCTTCCTCACACAGCTGTGTTTATTATCACAGTGTTGGCACACTCGTTTTAGCAATGCTGGCCAACCTAATAATTTCAAATTATTTATAAACAACAATAAATCATCATAAATTCAAATGCTGAGGTATATTGGTGTTTTATGCTGTTTAAAATGTGGGGCCAAGAATTAGTGCCAAATTGCCTTATTGACAAAAATGTACAGCCCACCTTTGCCCTCAGTCATACCCCTTGCCTTTCACCTCCTCTGTAAATTCAATAATCTAATTTCAGTTCCTGGGGAAAACAGCAGTGAAGTAGCAGACCAGAGTGTTCTAGTTTGTGGCTTCCTTTAGCCTCCATATATTTGGTGGGGGCCTTGCCTGGAGATTCCTAGTAGTTATGGTTTTGAAAGGCTGTACTCCTGACAACTCGGTACCCTCTGAACTATGTGCAAAGGGGGAAACAAAGTTCACCACCCTGAACCAATCCCATAGGAATGGTTGGCCCAATCCATAGTGGTTAAAAACATTGTCTAGTTTACATACTTCTGCCTATCTATAGGCTTTTCTATAGCTCTTAGCACTGTGGTTTCAAGGTACCTGTGTAACTTATACACCTATGGGGTGTGGTTCACTGTCCCATGTAGCGGCACTTAGACCACTTACAGCGAGACATAAGAATGAGTGAGCTCTACAGCCTAAGCTGAGAGCCAGCTGGCTTTGTAATTCAAATAGTAGTGGCTGCTACACTAAGCTCCAGAGGTCCTAGGTTTGGTTCTGCCTGCAGGTGGTTACACCTACTCAAGAGCCACAAAGCCCCAGCAAATATCTGAGTTGTATTTCTGTCACACAATGAGTTCTTCAGCAACTTTTTTCAAAATCCATTAAATATGGTTGAAATCATTTTAAATATTTTTAAAATGGTTGTTTTCAGAAACCAGCATCAGTGTTAGTTTCACAGACTTGTGCCATAACATTACATAGCCAATCTCTGTAAAGGTAACATTGTCAATCCCATTTCTGCTAATGTCAGTACTATATATTTATAGAAACAAAGAATGCCAGTACGCTAGTTATTGCCTATCTAGTGCTGTGCATGTTGAATTGTCAAAGAATGTTAGACAACATGATGCTCACTCACTTCTGATTTGTTGTTTTGTTACTACAGTATCTTTTATGTGCCAGTCGATTCAATTTGCCAGTGGAACTACATTCAAACAAGCACAAAGTGAAAGACTGACATCCAGACAAGCTGAGCACTTGAGAATCATGAGTGAAATCAGTTCTTCAGGATCAAGGATGGCTAGGCTGAGTGGCAATTGAAGGTTATAGCCAAATTCCTTTATTAAACAAAACTTAAGTTGATTTAGAACCAACAAATTGTGCAATAGCTAAACTATTTAACTATGTGATCGTATGTTTTGCTACCTTGTCCTCCTTCCCTCTGCTTTGAAACATAGGGTCTAGACCTGCTAACACCACAGAATATATTCTTTACTATCACAAGTAATTCTCCACTGGCTACAATTTACAGGGCTATGCTCAATGGTATTTGCAAGATGAAGTCTTCAGCTGGAGTTAGCAGTAACAGGTTAAGAAAAATGCCAGGATTGTTGTGTAAGGATGAATGATAGTGTTACACAATCCTGAACCTATCTGAACATCATAAGGTCAAAATTTCAACTCAGCTGCTGTCACTAAGGAATGTTCCCTTAAGAAGCAACTGCAAAAAAGAGATCTAGAAGGCAGCATTGAGAAAAAAAAAAAACAGTGGAAAATGGAGCAGAGGCGCATTGGAATGAAAAATTGGAGAAAAGGAGCAGAGAAGGGAGAAAAATACACTGTCTAGTCTATTGGAAAGTACAGTAAATATATATTATATAGGGCACTCCTTTGTGCCTGTCTTCCTGTTATTACATTGCCTTCCCTATAGCTTGAAAAGCAAGGAATGTTTTAAATTACTGGAGGGAAGGGTTCACAAACATGAGCTAGTTGTGTGAGCCCTCCACACCCTCAAACAATTTTGAGAGGTTGGTGAAATCTCAAATATTGAAGCTCACCCCATTCCAAGTTCTTTTTTTAGATGATTTTAGGTGGTATTGAACACTTGGCAATTGCCTGATTCTTAGCTCTCCTTGGGTTATATTATGTTCACAGGTTTCCCTCCCTGACCTCCTTCTGCACCTTACACCTCCTCCTGCACTCCAACCCACTTCCTTGAGCCTTCTCCTGCACCCCAACCTGCTTCCCTGAGTCCTCTACTGCACCTCAATTCCCTTCTCTGAGCCTCCTCATACACCCCATACCCCACCACTACATTCATGGCCTGCCATATATTTTCCCTACCCAGATTTGGCCCTTGGACCAAAAAGTTTGCCCACCCCTGGAACAGAGGGTCAGAGTGTTCTTCCTATTTGGAAGGGTAAAAAGACCTTCTTAAGTCAAAACTAACTCCAAAGGCTCTTCAAGAACACTGAGAAGTCCTGTGGCACCTTATAGACTAACAGATTCATTGGAGCATAAGCTTTTGTGGGCAAAGACCCACTTCGTCAGATGCAGTGGGTCTTTTCCCACAAAAGCTTATGCTCCAATAAATCTGTTAGTCTATAAGGTGCAACAGGACTTCTTGTTGTTCTTGCAGATTCAGACTAACACGGCTACCCCTCTGATACTTGTTCAAAGGTTCTTGTTATTTATGAAGAATAGGCAAAAATGCTTAATGGCACATAAGCAGGACCCTCTCAAATTCATGGCTATGAAAAATGTATCATGGATCATGAAATCTGGTCTCCCTCCCCATGAAATCTGATCTTTAATGTGCTTTTACTTTATACAGATTTCACCAGGGAGACCAATGTTTCTCAGATTGAGAGACCTGACCCAAAAGGGAGTTGCATGGGCGTGTACTTTTGAGGGATTGTAGTATTGTCACCTTTACTTCTGCACTCACTTCAGAGCTGAGTGGCCACATAAGCCTGCTTAAAAGATGGTGTTCAGAAATATGCAGCACTACTAATATTTTATTAACTACTAGAATAGGCAAAAATGTATTTTAATGGGTCAGGAAACTGTGAAACCACACTTCAGTTATTTGATTACCACAGACAAGCTAGTTGAACCATCAATCATAGTGTTATATTTTCGCTAACAGTGTAAATAATGTAAATAATCAAATATTAAGGAATTAATTAAAAAATTAAAAAATTAATGTAATCAAATAAAATTAAGGGTGCAAGGAATGCAGATCCTTTGGTATGCAGCTGAAATTAGTTAGAGTTATCGATTGCCATACACTATCTTTTTGTGTATCTCGATTTTTCTGGCAATTTTGTGTCTCATTCTCTGTTTCTTGTTGAGTAGCATAAGTAAAAGTCACATCTCGTTGGTGCATATAAGTTGCTAATGAATCCACCCAAACGTCTGTAATACACGAGGGAGGGGGGAATGGGAAAATACTTTGGTTTTTTTCTGTCCTTTTTAGCAAAAGTATTTTGAAAGAAACTTTCTTTCAACTGGAAAAGTTAATATGGCTAAATGCCTTTTCCCCAGCCAAATGGATCACAGTATTGAAAGATCAAAACTGTACAGTCATTTCTCAGATTAGAAATTTTTTTTGCAAGAGAGAAATGGTAAAATAGTTCATTAAAAGCTCAGATCCCCTGCTACAGCATTAGTATCTTAAAGAGAATTCTATTTACAGAGTTGTCACTAAACTTAATGACATTAAAAGTAGCATTACAATGAAAAAGGCAAGAATACATTCTTGAAAGGGCCGCTTTTGATCACTTTGCAAAGATGAACCTTTCACCTTGATGTATCTCTGCAACAACTGATTTGTCAAAGTAGCCCAATTAAACCAATTTTGGGAAAGAACAGTATTATGTCCTTTCAATTTTCTTTTTCTTCCCCCCAAAATGTGGCCACTGTACATCATTAAAACATATGTATTTTTTCTCTGCTATTTGTGCTATTCTGCCATTTGTTTTTTAACACAGTTAGGATAGACACATTATGAAACTTGAGGTCATGGGGCTGGTAAACGGAAGAGAGACCAGGTTTGAAGAGCTGACTACTTTAGGAATCCAAAAGAAATTATTTTAAAAAAATGTATTTATGAACTTTGAAACAATGTACATTTCACCATATCACATAAAAAACAGCAGCAAGAAAGGAAAAAATCCAGTTACACAGAAATACTGTAGTTTCATTTTCTACTGAGAATCTAATGAAAATAGATTTTTAAGACAACAGTTTGTCACAACTTTAAAAATATAGTCGTATTTAAAATTGTTTTTCATTGGTAAGGAATATAAACAGAAAATATCAAATATAACAAGACAGAGATACCAAGAGAACTAGGTGCTAAAATCAGAGGGAGTTCCACGGTATATGTGTGTGCTCTGCTCATGATCTTTGAGGGCAGAAACTTGTGCTGTAGGAAAATCTATTGATAGCTAAGATGCTTAAAAAGAGAAAATCTTGCCATGCCAACTTTTTTTGACTAATCTCATATTAAATGAACCTTTTTTTTCTTGACTCAAAAGCCAGGAGAACATATGCAGTACTCATACTGGTGTCAATGAAAGTTATATATATAGAATCATAGAATACTGAAACTGGAAGAGACCTTGACAGGTCATCAAGTTCAGTCCCCTGCCCTCACAGCAGGACCAAGCACCGTCTACATCATCCCTGATAGATGTCCATCTAACCTGCACTTAAATATCTCCAGTGGCGGAGATTCCACAACCTCCCTAGGCAATTTATTCTAGTGTTTAACCACCCTGACAGTTAGGAAGTTTTTCCTAGTGTCCAACCTAAATCTCCCTTGCTGAAATATAAGCCCATCGCTTCTCATCCTATCCTCAGAGATCAAGGAGAACAATTTTTCTCCCTCTCCTTGTAACACTCTTTTAGATACTTCAAGACTGAAATCAAGTCCCCTCTCCAGTCTTCTCTTTTCTAAACTAAAAAAATTCAGTTCTTTCAGTCTTCCCTCATAGCTCATATTTTCTAGTCATTTAATCAGTTTTGTTCATCTTCTCTGGGCCTTCTACTATTTCTCCACATCTTTCTTGAAATGTGGTGCCCAGAACTGGACACAGTACTTCAACTGAGCCCTCATCAGCATGACTTCTCATGTCTTGCTGACAACACTTTGTTAATGTATCCCAGAATCATGTTTGCTTTTATTTGCAACAGTGTCACACCGTTGATTCATATTTAGCTTGTGATCCACTATGTCCCCTAGATCCCTTTCTGCAGTACTCCTTCCTAGACAGTCGCTTCCCATTCTGTATGTGTGAAACCGATTGTTCCCACGTAAGTGGAGTACTTTGCATTTGTCCTTATAAAACTTCATCTTATTTATCTCAGACCACTTCTCCAGTTTGTCCAGATCATTTTGAATTATGACTGTCCTCCAAAGCACTTGCAACCCTCCCAGATTAGTTTCATTTGCAAACTTAATAAGTGTACGCTCTATGCCAATATCTAAATTGTTGATGAAGATATTGAACTGAACTGATCCCAAAACAGACCCCTGTGGAATCCTACTTGTTATGCCCTTCCAGCATGATTGTGAACCATTAATAACTAATTACTCTCTGAAAACAGTTATCCAGCCAGTTACGCACCCACCTTATAGTAGCCCTATATAGGTTGTATTTCCCTACTTTATTGATAAGAAGGTAATGCAAGACCATATCAACTGCTTCACTAAAGTCTAGGTAAACCACGTCCACCACTTCCCTCTTATCCTTAAGACTTGTTATCCTATCAAAGGAAGCTATCAGGTTGGTTTGACATGATTTGTTCTTTACAAGTCCATGCTGGCTGTTACCTATCACCTTATTAGCTTCCAGATGTTTGCAGATGAATTCCTTAATTATTTTTTCCATTATCTTTCCTGGCACAGAAGTTAAGCTGACTGGTCTGTAGTTTCCTGGATTGTTCCTATTTCCCTTTTTGTAAGTGGGCACCATATTTGCCCTTTCCCAGTCTTCTGGAATCTCTCCCAACTTCCATGGCTTCCAATGCTCAGACACCTCCTCGAGTATTCTAAGATGCATTTCATCAGGGCCTGCTGACTTGAAGACATCTAACTTTTCTAAGTAATTTTAACTTGTTCTTTTTTTAATTTTATTTTAACTTCTGAACCTACCCCATTTCCACTTGTGTTCACTATGTTAGGCATCCAGTCACTATCAATCTTCTTGGTGGAAACTGAAACAAAGAGGTTGTTAAGCACCTCTGCCATTTCCAAATTTTCTGTTATTGTTTTTCCTATTCACTGAGCAATGGGCCTACCCTGTCCTTGGTCTTCCTCTTGCGTCTAATATATTTGCTGAATGCTTTCTTGTTACCCATTGTGTCTCTAGCTAGAATGTGCAAGTTTTGTGCCTGCATCTTTCTAATTTTTCTCCTACATACTTGTGTTATTTGCTTGTATTCATCCTTTGTAATTTGACCTAGTTTCCACTTTTTATACAACTCCTTTTTTATTTTTAGATCATGTAAGATCTCCTGCTTAAGCCAATATTGCCATACTTCCTATCTTCCCTGTACAGTGGAATAGTTTGCTTTTGGGCCCTTAATAATGTCCCTTTGAAAAACTCCCAATTGTCTACAGTTGTTTTTACCTCTTAGGGCATGTCTACGCTAGGAAATTATTTCAAAATAACTTAATTCAAAATAATAACTCCCAAAATAACTATTTTGAAATAAGATTATTCCCTGAGGAAAGCAGGAGTACAGATTTTGAAATAACCAGCCCATTATTTTGAAATAATGGGCTTGGTAGGGTGGATGCTCTGCTTATTATTTCAAAATAAGGGCATTATTTCGAAATAACTCCCTAGTATAGACCAGGGATTCCTAGGGGAACTTACCTGCCAGCTCTCTGAGTTTACTAAAATCTGCCTTCCTGAAATCCATTGTCTTTAGTTTGCTGATCGTGGCAGGATCAGGACTTATTAAAATAAGGTTGAAAGAGTCTGCCTGTATCTGCATGTTTGGAGTTTTTAACACATGCTAGATTTTTGATCAAAATCAAATGATTAAATGAACTCAGACACATGGGAAAGGACATACTTTGCTTTATGATTTTCATGAGATGGTTATAATGTTCACTACTTAACCGAAACTACTTTCCCAGCAAAGTGAAAGATGAAATATCAAAATTCTATTTAAAAAATCTGATTGACCGAAATTGAAATACTTTATAGATCCATGATCATAATTTCTGTGGGCTTGATGGAGTTCATTGACTTCAGTGGACTTTAGATCTGGCCTTTTGGGACTGTATGGGAACAAGTTAAGTCACAGGTAGATGACTATCACATAACTCCTGTAGTCTTCTATGATGTCATGCTTAATTGCCCCATTAGTCTGTGGAAGTAACTCCCCTGCTCTGGGGGGTTCAGAAGAGGGAATGGTGCTTGCGCTTCAGCATATTTACCCTCTTTGGGTATGTCTACACAGCAATATTATTGCAAAATAACTATCGTTATTTCAAAATAGCTTAGTCCATGTCTACACAGCAGGCAGTTATTTCGAAATAGTGTTGAAATACTGTCAAGCTGGAGGACTTCTTTCTCCGACTCCTGTAACCCTCATTGTACAAGGAATAAGGGAAGTCGGAGGAGGAGTGCTCTATATCAAAGTAAGTGCTGTGTAGACGCTTCCAATTTCAAAATAAGCTACGCAATTGGCGTAGTTCAATTTGCGTAGCTCATTTTGAATTAAGTCCCTACTGTATAGACACACCCTGTGAGTGATCATGTGGTAGGGAGCTCTTTTGCAGATGCACTGCCAGAGCTGGGCTGTGAAGTTGGGAAGGGAAAGGGTGGGGCAAATGGCCTATCTCCATGGTGTCATTTTAACTCATCCCATGGAGGATTATGCTATTCTACATTGATTACTGGTCTGCACAATTGGCTTTTCTCTTTATCTTTCACTAGTGAATTAATCCTGTGAGGCGCTGAGCAACCTCAACTCCCATTAGAGCAAATGGGAGTTAAGAATATTTAGCACCTCTTAGGAAAAGCAAACAAATTTGAAAAAGCTGAGGACAACTCCTATAACTGTCTGGCTCCTGTCACGAACATCTCCATTATCCTTTGCCACGGAGGCTACCACCTTCAGCTCCTTCCCTCAGAATTCTCCAGAAAAAAGTAGTTTCTCTCACTGCCTTCATCAATATTTTATCTTCACTGCTTAGTTTCTAATTCCTAGTAATTCCTAGAATTCAGCACAGTCTACACAAAATTTTAAAAAACAGATTTCTTTTTTGAAAGAATAGAAGACATTCTACAGAAAGTTAGCCAGATCTTTCTACTGTGAGCTCAGCTAGCTCCTTTCTATTGTCTCTTCAGACAGTCGATTAGACCAGAAAAGCTAATGGCACAACAAACCTTTCCAACTTCTGATCACAATAGGATCACACAGCCTTGAATCTCATTGCAAACCACGCATAAGCCTCATCTATATTATGAACACTAAGCAGTGCTGACAATAGGTGAAGCAGAACTGATGCCGAACATGATTTAACCGCAAGGACAAACCATATTCAGCAATGGCGCAGCTGCCTCTATTGATGACATCCATTGTTAGCAATGGGTCATCTTTGTCTGATTGCACAGAAGGCTATGGCAAAGCTTGTTAATATGTACAATGGCTGAGTTCACATATTTTCAGAAAGAATTAATATACAAGTGTCGCTGTAGCACACAAACAAGCTAGTTCTCTCTGAAGAACTTTTTGATCCCCTCCATTCAGCCTTTACATACAGCACAATATACACAGTAAAATTCTGTTCTGCTAGAAGTCAATAAGAAAGTAGTGGGGAGGCAGTGTGGTATAATGGCTAGTGCATGACTTAGGACTCAGTAAATTTAGGTTTTATTCCCAACTGTGACATGGGAGAACTGAATTACATGGCCTTTATTAGTTTCCCCTCTCTGTAAAGTGCAGATAATGATATTTAGCTTTGTAAAGAACACTGAGATCTATGGATGAAAAGCGTTGTATGAGTCGAGCCCTGCACAAATACAAAATTTGCATCCATGTCGGAATCTGCAAAAATGAGCCGTGGATATAAATCAGATATCCGCAAATTTGCAAGACTCTATGTATGAGAGCAAAGTGCCATTATAAGGTCAGTAGGGTATGCAATGTACACAGATTCTAAGTATCACTATTGATTTGTATGCTTTTTTGGAGAAGGATCATCTTTTACTTTGCATTAGAGATGTATCTAGTAGAAAAAGGCCCCAATTCCAATCAACCCACACCAGATTTTTCACCCTGAATCTTCAGTGTCTGCCTTAGACAGCATCCACTACCACTAGATAAAGCCAAAACAGAAGCCTAACAACATTCTTAGTGTTGGTTCTCGGTTTGGTAAAATGGCAGGAGTCCCAGAGGCTTAAGACCAAATACCCAGTGAAAATACCGAATGATGGCAAGACAAGTTTTATCAAAGAAGGAATGATTTATTAAACTGAACAACTTAAATGAGCAATTACCTAATATTTGCCACAAAACAGTTAAACCACAACAATTTTTAAACTCTACCTAAGTTACAGCTAAGTCAAATATATACACATTTAAAAAAAAACTGTTTCTTTAACACTGACAATAGCAAGGGTAAAAGTTACCACAGAGCAATGTATTTTCTAACCTGTCCCTTTTAAACCTCTTAAGAAACAATGGGGTAAATTAAATACTTACAAACTCTGCCAGGACAACAGCACAAAGACATACACGGAATCTGAGCATGCTCGAGAGATTCGTGCACCCTTTTTAGATTCGGTGGGTAAGAGGCAGCCTTTGGGTGATCAGTCCTAAGCCAGACTCAGATTCTGTCTTCCAGTATTCAGGAGTCCTCCCCAGCTTAGGGCTCAGGGTTTTTTTATGTTATTGCCTATCACCATATTTGGTATTGTTTGTGCTCTGGGAGTGGCATGGGTGTGGGCCGGGTGTGGTGTGATGCCCATATATGGTGTTGAGTGCTGGACTCTCACAAGCTCCATTTTATTGGTAGATAAGCCTTGTTGCTATCCATGTGAGGTGGTGAGGTTGCTGAGGTAGATCTCAGCTATGCGAGGCCTGGCCAAGAGAACCCATACTTGACACTTAGAGCAAGCAGACATCTTCTAATGTTGTATAACATGAAGATTTCAGGGCTGAATCACAACTTCCCTCATTTTAAGATTAGCTAGGGCCATAATAAAAATACAGCAAATATAAAAGAAATGTCCAATGCCAACAATCCAAGCAATGCTTCAAAGAACAGTTTAAAAATGGTCAAATGTTGGTGACAGAATCATAAATGAAATAAATGTGAAGCCTTATTTATTTTTCCAGTATTTGTTTTTAATCGCTGCTTTAGTATCTTCATTTAAAATTTGCTTTAACATATATACAAAATAGAGAAATATCTTCATACTGAGGCAAAAACAGACCAAAGATTTAACTTTCTTCTATGAGGCTGGAAAACATTGATGTAGAGTAAAATGGGCTGGAAATCATGAAGCAATTCTGAAAGTCTTATTTGTAAGAACACACCAGCATCATCACGTTTCCTCTCAGAATGTCGAAAGATTGTTTTCTGAAACCCCCCTGAGCTCTGAATTATGTATATGTCTGCAGTTCTTGGGTTTCAGGCTGAATGTTAAAGCAAAAAAAAGGGGAAGGGAGTTCTTTTTTTTATATATATATATCTTTTAATTTTATACTATCCCTTTATTTAAACTTTTTATATTCTTGTGCCAAATTTATGTCTGGCATTAGATCACTGAAATCATTGGGACAATACCAAGGATGATTTTGGCACATTAGACATTGTCTTTTGTAGTCTTTGTCTAATACTATGCAAATACATACATTTTTGGCTTTATGTTCATGACTACCCACTTGCTGTCTACCTGGCTTCTTTTTTTCTTGATCACATAAATGTGTGTGTGTGTGTGTGTGTGTGTGTGTATTTTCTAGATGTTTCTATTGCCAATTAGCCAGTCAAAGCACTGGGGCCAGACTTTGAAAAGTGCTTAGCTTATACAATTGGTGCAGGATTTTCAGAAGTGGTCAGCACTAAGCAACTTGCAGTAAAAACAAAAGGAGCTAAAGATGGGCAAGCAGCACTGTTGAAAATCTAGCCATCTCACATAGGTATGTAAATGAGAGATTTTGTAAGGGTATGTCTACACTAGCCCCCTAGTTCGAACTAGGGAGGCTAATGTAGGCATTCGAAGTTGCAAATGAAGCCCGGGATTTAAATATCCCAGGCTTCATTTGCATCTTCCCAGGCGCCGCCATTTTTAAATCCCCCTTAGTCCAAACTCCGTGCCCGCGTCTACACGTGACACGGAGTAGGTAGTTCGAATTAGGATCTCTAATTCGAACTACTGTTACTCCTCGTGGAACTGGAGCTGGTAGTGCAATCTGTAGCAAAGGTTGTCTGAAACATTATAAGACTGTTTTAACTTTGTGAAACTTTAACCATTTGGGATGAAATGTTCCATGCTGGGTTTCTGCCTCAGACTGATTTTTTGGGAGAAAGTTCCATCAAATATCATCCAGCAATTTTTGAGAATGAGATTAGGGAAAAATAAATTTTGCCCGTGTTTAAAACAAAAACTCACAATCATTTTGTTGAGTAGCTCTAGTGAATCTGTGCTTTGGAGCAGACTTGAAATTTGACACTGTTACCCACACAAAATTCTCTGTTACTCATACACTGTAGGGCTATGTCGACACTGAGGTTTTTTTGTGGAAGAGGATATGCAAATAGCATGCTCATTTGCATATCTTCTTCCGATTCTTTTTGCGGAAGAGGTTTTTCCGCTAAAAAACCCCGTGTAGATGGGGCCATTTGTCGGAAAAAAAACCCTTTTTCAAAAGATCCCATAAACCTTAACACTTTCCAGTGCAATTGATATTACAAACCAGATGTTTGTTAAAAAAGTGATTTCACAAAGAAGGCAGCATTCTTTTGTTCCCTTCTGTGCTGTAATGTCCATGAATGTACAGACAGGGATAGTGGGGCTGGCAGGGGGAAGATAGTTATTGACAAGTGTTTATCACATGGTTCTCCTAAGTCATTAAGAAATCCAAGTCATGTTCTCACATATCAAATGCATGAGCTCTCTTCTGACACTCCAGTAAATAAATGACTATTTTCTGTTAACGTCTAGGAAGTGAATTGGAGTCTGCAAGTATTAACTGAGGTGAAGTATGTTTATTTGCTTAGTTTGCCCACTTCGTGATTCTTATTCCTAGCTGTCAAATAGTTCTGATTTATGGGAAGTCATGATAAAAAAACCCACAGAAAATATGTGGCTGCTGTTAGCTTCTTAAGGAAAGATGATATTGAATCTGCAAGGACAGTAAGCTATTGAGGACTCTGTCTATGCTAATATCTGCAGTTGTAAGTCTATGAAGATCTGGGGGAAAACATTAAAAAACGATAGATTTTTTCTGATGCTCTCATACTTTTGACTTTTTTTGTTGAATGATAAAAAGACTAATCTGGGGCAAAATGTTCTCTTCTCCCTTTGTCTCGTTTCTTTCCAGTGTAATTTTTACAGGACAGAGGCTCTTACTATGTGTGTGTGTATTGTGCCTAACCCAGTGGGACCTCAAATTGAGGCCTGTGGGTGCTTTTCTGATTCAAGTAATGACTTCATTACTGACTTAATCTCTCACCAAAGGAAAGAAGGCAAGTGGGAATTTAAAAAGGCATTGAGACAAAGCTGGTATTTATAAAACCCAAGCAAAGATTCATACAGCTGCTGGCAACCTCTGTTTTCTTTGCTTAACTCCAGCTCTTTGTTTGTATGTTCCTCTATCACTCATCAGATTGCTTCTCTGCTGCACAAATGAAGTGGCTAGTCAATTCTGTTTAAAAAGACTGCAACAGGCAGCATCTTTTTAATGCACATGGGCAATGGAATCAAAAGTACTTAGTGTTCTGCATTGTATGGAATATGTCCTGAAGATCCAAAACATCCAAAAAGTGTGGACTTATCTCACACTTTGGAGCCTTTACTCTGCAAAGTGCAAAGCACCTTTCATCACCATTTCCTGCTGTGGTGATGAGGGGCATCCAGAACCTTGAAGAAGCTGGCACTCAGAGTTTAAAAATGAGGACTAGCAAATAAAATGGAGAAAAACAGCAAAGCAGGCTCAGCTATGAGGTAAACTTATAGACTCATAGCTGATTGGTGAAGTGACACTTGAGAAGCAGGCTTTTAAAAAGATCAATATGTGGTCTTGACTGTTTAATGATCTGCTCATCAGTCCACCAAGACTGAAGGATATGAGAAGCCAACACTTGAAAATCAAACTAAAGAATAAATGAAACCTAAGGTTAAAGCTCTTTTATGTGCAAAACAAAAATAAACAAGTAAGTTCTTATATGTACACTAGTGTTTTCCATCCTCTATGACCCCAAATACTCTACAAATAGATGCAAAGTATTCTTTCAACAGATGCACAGAAATGCACATAAGCAGATGATTCTATTCTAGCCCTTATATTTTGCTCATCACCATGACATTTAATTCACCATATACACTAAGTTTAACACCAGCATGACTGCATTGACTACGGTGAAATTACTGCTTATTCACAGTAGCATAAGAGTATAATAAGGTCAAATATGTATATTCGTTCATCAGCAGTTGTCTATAAATTCATGATATTTGAACACTGACCAGAAACAGTTACATTTCACTGCAAAGTTACACCTTGGGATGAACAGAAGTTAGGAGACAACATTAAAGAGGGACTCATGGAAAACGAAACCAATGGACTCTTAGCTAATTTCCTAGCAGCTTCTCCTCAAGATTGAAAAAACATAGTTAATTACAGGAGATCTGGATTGATTTTAGAAAAGTAAACTATCCAATACTGCCACTCCTATGTTCAAACTTTCATTGGTGGCCCAACAGATGCAGTGCTCTTGAGAATTCTGCATATACACCCAAGGGCAGTTTACAAGGAGGGAAATCAGAGTATGCCTTTGTGTTATTTCAGCCAGGCTTAAACACATAGGCTATGTCTAGACTAGCGCTTTTGCGCCAGAGCTATGCAAATGAGGCTCAGCGTTGGAATATCGCCGAGCCTCATTTGCATAGCTAATGAACCTCCATTTTCGCGGAAGGGGCTCTTGCGCAAGACAGGGCTGTCTACACTGCCCCTTCTTGCGCAAGAAAACCTTTGCGCAGCCGTTATGCCTGAAAATAATCGGCATAACGGCTTTGCACAAAGGGTTTTCTTGCAAGAAGGGCAGTGTAGACAGCCCGTCTTTGCAAGAGCCTCTTCCGAAATGGAGGTTCATTAGCTATGCAAATGAGGCTCGGCGATATTCCAACGCTGAGCCTCATTTGCATAGCTCTGGCGCAAAAGCGCGCCAGTCTAGACGTAGCCATAAGGTACATCTACACAGCTATTTTGGAATAACTCTCTCTCTCTCTGGGATCCCTTGAATTGAGTAAGATTTCCCCTTGGATGCCTATAACTGATGAGTACTAGATGAGAAATTAAGCCAATTCTGGCAAGGAACACTGTCTGGCAATGGCTGCATATGAGAGCTCTATCTCCAGTGGCACTGACACCAGCGGTACCAATACGGGCCCGGACACGCTCCTTATGTCGGGATCCTGATCTTCTTCATGGAGACGTCGCTTGACCTCAGAGAGTTGGACTCTGTTCTTGATTGAGGTCCTCCAGGATACCCAATCGCTCACCTGCCTCTCCCAGGTGTCAATGTCAATGCCACACTTTACCAAGGTGTTCTTAAGAACATCCCTGTAGTGCTTCTTCTGTCCACCATGAGATCTCATCCTCACCCTCAGCTGAGTATAAAAAATGTTTTATACTTGTTTAGGCTAGCATCTGTCAGGCATCCTGACCACGTGACCATACAATCATAGCTATCTGTGTGCAACTATTGCCTCAATGCTGCGAGAGTCAGACTCAGCGAGGACACTAACATTGGTTGGTCTGTCCTGCTGCGTGATGCCCAATGTTCTCCTCAGGTACCTTTAGTGGAATTGCTGCAGATCTTTAATATATTGTCTGTAAAGAATCCAGGCTTCAACTCCATACTGCAATGTTGGGATAACTAGGGCATTGTGGACGTCAATCTGGTCTGCATCTTGATGTCACCGTCATTGAAGACTCACCTCCCTAAACCTTCATAAGCTGTGGTGGCACTGGAGATTCAATGGCGGATTTCATTATCGATGTCAGCATTGCTGTACAGATAGCTTCCGAGATAAGACAAGCTGTTGACATTCTCCAGCACCTGGTCATCCTCCATGACGATTGGTTCAGATAACGGTATGGTGGATGTTGGCTGAAAGAGAACCTTGGTCTTTCATGCACTGAAAGTCAGTTCTAACCTGCAGTAGGCCATGGTGAAAATGTCGACGATTGCTTGGAGCTCATCTTCTGAGGTGGCACTGACCTGGGCATCATCAGCGTATTGGAGTTCTACCACGTTATTGTGGTCTTGGTCTTGGCTCTGAAGCAGCCCGGATTGAAGAGGCTACCATCCATCCTGTAGGTTATTTCAACTCCACTGAGAAGGTCATCTCCAATAATCTAGAGCATGGCTGCCAAAAAGATATTAAATTCCATAGTGGCTATCACACACCCTTGTTTGACTCCAGTCCCTACGTCAGTTGGTTCAGTTGCATTGCCATTGTTGAGTATCATGTCCTGCATGTTGTTGTGTCGGAGACATATAATAGTAACACATTTTGGTGGACAACCAAAGTGTCGTAGGATCTTCCAGAGGGCCTCATGGTTGACAGAGTCAAATGCTTTAGTCAAATCGAAGAATGCCATATACAGAGGCTGAAATCCCTGAGAAGTACAAGCTTGTCCTCTCTAGGGACACCTATGAGGATGCTATCGAGGTGTGTGTAGAAGCATTCCTTAGTATTTTCATCGGCTTGTAGGGTGGGAGCATAAACACTGACTACTGTCGCGAACTGGTTGTTAGCTAGCCTAAGACGTAGTGTCATTAGATGTTTGCTGACACCAGCAGGGTGTTCACTGAGGCTACACAATAGGCTATTCTTAATAACAAAGCAACACCATGCATGCGGTGCTTGTCTTTGCATTTACCTCTCAAAAAAATGTATAGCCACCACCAATTTCTTTAATCTGACCCTTATCGACTAGTTGGGTCTCACTCAAAGCAGCGATGTCGATGTTGAACTTCCTCAGCGCTCGGGCTGGTCAGACTTGTCGCTGTCCATTAGTGTCCTGACATTCCAGGTTCCAAATCTAAGTGTAAATGTTTTTCTCTTCTTATTGTTGCCCCTGTGAGTTGAAAGGTGTTTCCCCGGCTGCAGTTATGAAGCAGGTTGGGTTGAGACAGATTATTTTTATGGCATCTTTTCTAGACCGCTCCTCATTCAGGGTGAGCAGAGCGGATCCTAAATAAGGCTGCTCAGTCACGGCTACAGCTCCTGGGGCACTCTTGGAGGGGTGCTTGGGATGTTGGTATAGTGGTTGTGTCTTTTCAGTGAGACGGCTGCACCTGTCTTTCTCAGACAGTCAAGCTGCACTGGTCCACATGCCATTCTCAACTCGTACAGTTGCTTCCTCATAGCTGTTTGGACACGGTGGTGGGCGCACTGTGGTTCCTAATCTTGGTCAATCAGCTGAACACCATGTGGGTAGATAGCCAAAGATTCTTTGGCTGGTGAGGAGAACGTCCTTCCACATCCTTGTGTCAAGTGGCCAACGGCAAATCCCTTATGGAGATGGCAGATGAGCTGTGACCTGGACAGCCAACAGCTTTGGGTGGATGAGCTGTTGGGTCCTGTGCTTCAAGACATGGCCTCCCAATTGTCTTGGGCCTCCTTGCCATTGGTTCCATGCTGTGCCTTGGTCAAGCATCATGTAGTCACTGACATGCAACGGCGTCTCCATGTAAAATACTATCACACAGAGGGGCTTCCTTGGATAAACTACTTTCTCCTCTTTTCATGACTTGTGACTCAAGTGCTTTGTCGATCAGCGAGTGACAACAGGGGTAGGCTTGTACAGCCAGAAGCCTCTAGTCACAACCTGGCACAGAGGCGGCAGCTGCAAGATGGTCATCACACACTTGGATGAGACAGAAGTGTTCAGAATAATGTTAGTTATTCCAAAATAACATAGTGCGCATCTATACTACAAGCCTTTATTTTGAAAGAATGTCAAGCTGGAGAACTTCTTACTCTGACTCATGGTAACCCTCATTTCATGAGGCGTAAGGGAATTTGAAAGAAGAGTGTTCTTCCTTTGACTTCCTTCTGTGTAGACAGTGCCAAAAGCCAAATTAAGCTATTTCAGTGTAAGCTATGCAATTGATGTAGTTGTAGTTGCATAGCTTAATTCAACTTTAGCCCTGCTGTGTAGATGTACCCATACAGAGCTATTTAAGGAACAATAAAATTTTGACCTAACTTTCACAGGAACTAAGCCCCCACAACTGTCATTGGCCTCAATGGGAATTGAATGTTCAACACTTCATTTTCAGAAGTTATTTTCCACCATTTGATCTATTTACAGAGGCATTAAAATATCTGGGGCCAAATTTACTGCTAGTCTAATGCCATTACTCCATGCTTGCTAAAATGATATTGTGCACATCAAGTACCAGACTAAATGCTGGACACAACTCCATAGACTTCAAATAATTTTCTGTCGGACAAGGTGAAAAAACTGGGGATTGTAAGTGGCCCACTAAATGTTTTTTTACCTATATGTCTGATTTACATTAACAATGTTTTATGAAGTATTGATAATGTGATATGTTAACAAATTAATACATCTGCTGTACGTGGCAGCACACAAGTTAAAAAGTAGGTATTATAAACCCATGTTCAAACATGGAATCATATGGTGCTGAGATAGTGGGGGGGAAAGGCAAATAAATGTTACAATATATAGAATCTCTCAGTCTTCCCATACAACTACGTATAGTATGTTCATATCAGTAATATTTGAAAATAGGAATGATCAAATTGGTCTGCATAAAATATTCTATTCTGCGCTATCTAGCTTCTTAACTACCTTCATCAGTGTAGTGTCAGATTACCTTCTAGTAGTAGTACATTAGGTGACTTGAATAATATGTCATGTTCTTTCTTTTGTCCTACCCAAATACTAATGGCTTATTGTCACATTCTGGAGATACAATCCAGATCAGTGACAGATTGTCACCACCTGCTCTATTATCCTGGGTGCACACAACCTGGGCTGCTCACAACTGCACACAAACTTGCAGGTTAGACCCTGAATGTTGGTGTATAACTGGTGCCCTGGCCTAGAAACTCTGACCCCAGAAGTCTGTCAAACTCTCCAATTACACTCTGGCTTCCACCAGCCTTTGTTACTACTTGCAGGTGACCACAACACTCTCCCAGTGTGTCTTCTGCCCTGTCCAATCAGTCTCCAAAGTGTATTCTGCCCTGTCCAACCCTCTCCTGGACAGTTCAGATTAGAAGCCCATTACCCCATCCGGGGTTAATATTCAACAGTTTACTACTTTAACTGGAGTTACCTCACAGTTCAGTCTAAACCCAGCACTGGATTAGTTTTAAAATTAAAACAAGTTTATTTAACCACAAAGATAGGTGTTAAGTTAATTTAAGTGTCTGATATTAAAGTCAGAAATGGTTATAAGAACAAAAAGTGCTGCTGTCTGGTAATAAATTTAACAAGCTAGACTTGGTTTTAGGTAACATCCTTACCACATGTTCCCAGAAACATGACTGACCAAATTCTCAGGTCAGAATCAATCCTTTGTCACTTTATGTGTAAGACAGAGAAATAAGGAGAGATGCCTTTGGGTGTTTTTGTCCCTCACTTTTGTAGTCCAATCCCTCTATGAAGTGGATTCTTCTGAGGGTTATCCCTTAAAGCACAATTTATTTAAACAGTACAGACAGTGACATGGAGTCTGGTGGATAAAGTAGCTTCCTTGTGTATGCTGAAATTCAGTTTTGCCTGGTCTCCTGACATTTCCCTCTCTTGCTATCTCAAAACCCATTTATAACGTAGGTATAAATTGAGGTAAACACACATTCCTTTGTTTAGGATAGACCTGTTTGATAACTTTTGCCTAGCCAGGGCTGTATGAGTTTTAGTATGTGCTAATAATATCATACGCAAGAATTCATGACTTTACATATAATGCTCCACACATTTCACCATACTGACCAGCAAGCTATTAATTCTCAGATGATACCCCACAATGCATATTTTGTACAAGAATATTAAAATAATACATACATTGGTGCTTTCAGTCACACACATATGTAAACAGCTAGTGTCTGGCACACACAGGTGAAACGCTACTGTGCGCCATCCTGATCTAGCTGGAGTGTATCCAGACATACAAGGGAACATGTAGTGGGAGGCAGCAGAGCCCACATGCACAGCTAGTGCATGTTAGGCTAGTGGGAGATAGATTTAACACTCCAGCTTGCCACAGTTCCTATAGACAACCCCTGACTAAGTTCAACCATTGCCTAAACCTAGAAGCAGAGTCAAATCTTTGAGGTCCAAAAACATGTGAAAAGGTTGCTATTTTGTCTTTAAGATCTTGGTGAGGATTTCCTGTATCTAAAAAATTAACTGCCATGGGTATCAGCATTCTAAATAGCAGATTTGCTGTACCAAATTGGTGTTTGGTTGCCTTACAAGTATCTTCACCATATTCCCGTTTGGTCTCTAAACCTCAAAGGACTATCTCCTGCTGGCTGTGCTGCTTATTGTTATTCATTAGCAAACAGGAACACAAAATTCACTCACTCAAGAGCATGATTTCATTGACTAATCAGCACGACATTATACAATTTACTTGTTTTAGAAGCCCATCATTGGCACTGAAGTGGAGCTATATGGATCTAATCCAGCATCTGCTGCAGTCTACATGAGCTCAGGCCCTGTATCAGCAGGGCAAAAAATACCCTAATTGAAACAGAGCCAAATTGTAATTGTTTCCACTGCATCATGGCCATAATGAACAGAAGCATTTTGCCAGCAATATCCGTAAGAAGGAAAACATGAATTGCTTCCATAGAAAAAGGTGTAAGATAGCAGCTGGCATTTTCAGTTTACTCCAACAATGAATATGAAACAATGATGAACATGAGACCCTTTTGCTGGCATTTGTTTTCAGTGAAATATGCTTAAAAATAAAGAATTTGGACTATCAGCTCTTTCCAACCAAATAAATCAAAAGAAACATTTTCAAATGTATTTAAGAAGGGTGACAAGAAACTCTCAGGTGTAATGGGATCATTCCATTTATTTTAATTCAGAGTTTCTGTTTCTCCCAAGGACTTCCATTGATTACAGTGGACGCTGGACTCAGACCCTAGCGTGATGCACTTCCTGATGGCCTCCTCTGATGGCACTTTACCACTGAGTTCATATCTACGTAATTCACTATAAATGGACGCCAGCAACGTTCTCTGAGCTGAGTGCTGTTCCAGGATAAGCTCTTTCCTTTTGTTTCCCCATCAGTTTGGCAAGAGGGAATATAATATGTATTCCAAAGTGTTTGCCTCCTGTTTGCAACACAGAAGAGCAAGTTTTCTCATGTACTACTTTAAAATATGAGAATGAAATTAGGTTGGTTTAGCTGAAGACTTATTTTGCTCCTTGTCTAATTTACATTCATCTTCAGAATTGATGCAATAGTTTGAACAGTAGGTAGATTGGCTCTGTGACCCACACTCTACAGCCTCTCTCTGACTCATGTAAATAATTATTTTTGTTGTAATGTAATAATTTTAATTATTCTCTCTGACTCATGTAAAATAACATGAAAATGCAATAATTGTCTTTGATGGGGCCTATGGTGGAAAGATTATTTTTCTATCTAATATCAGAGCAGCCAATGTTTGGCATGCAATTACTGAAGGCAAAGTTTTTCTGATAAGCAGCTAAAATGTCTATCAATTATATCTTTTTGGTATGGAATAGTCTTTCAGGGGAATCTGTGGAAACAGCATCATTATGATTTTTCAAAAGAGGCTGGACAAAAAAAAGTGCTGTAGGGAAACTGTCCACTTTGTAAGAAGATCAACTGGATTATTTAATAGTTCTTTTTTACCTTTTCTAACTTCTATGGATGTTGAACTTTGAGTTATGTCCTATGACTAGGGCTCCATGTTTGTCACAAAGGTTGCAGAAGTCACTGGTTCTGTGACTTCGCGCAACCTCCATGACTTCTGCAGTAGCCAGTGTGAATGACCACAAAGCCATCCAGGCAGCTGGCTCCGGGGCCAAACTCACTGGCTGCTGCTAAGATAGCTCTTCAGCCAGTTTCTGAGGTAGCCCTGCAGTCAGCAGAGCAGCTGCTGCTCAGCAGCTCCCAGCAACTGACCCCCTGGTCGTATTCAATCTCAGACGTGCCCTCCCAGGGTGAGCACACTCTCCCGCGGTGCCTCCCATCCCTCAAGATTTAGTCAGGGGTATTTATAATATAAGTCATGGACAGGTCACAGGCCATGACATTTTTTGTATTGCCCATGATCTATCCAGGACTTTTACTAAAAACACTGTGACTAAATCCTCGCCTTACCTATTACTTCACAAAAATTTCCTGCTATATAGAATTTCTCTGCAATCTCAGCATTGCCACTTACCTCAAAAAGTTTGCAAAACTGGATACACTTCCATAAAATGGCTGGTACAAACTCCCAATTGGGGAAAGAGTGTGTAGCAAGAAGAATGGCCTGTCAGTGCTTTCTTTTTAGATTGTAAGTACTTGAAGCAGGGCTGTCATCTCATCCATTTCTGTCCATTGCCTAGTACAATGGAGTGCTTGTCCTGATTGGAGCATTTTGGTACTTGGAGAATGTAAGTAAATACATGACTATGGGTATGTCTACACTGCAGAGGGTTTTTGGAAAATGGCCGTTTTTCAAAAAAAACTTCACTTACATCCACACTGCAATCGTGTTCTTTTGAAAAAAAAAATTGAAAGAACAGAGGGGGTTTCCGACATTGGTAAACCTCTTTCTACAAGGAAGAAGTCTTTTTCTGAAAGTGCTCTTTTAGAAAAAGGCATGTGTGGACGGGGAAGAGGAAGTTCTTTCGAAAGAAGAGGAAAGAGGAAAAAGCACAGGTGCCCTGGTGGCCACTCTGTCCATAGTAATCACAGCATAAATGTGAGATAGCATCCATTCAGTGTGGACACTATCTTTTGAAAAAGCAGATCACTTTTTCGATGTGCTTTGGCAGTGTGGCTTTCTTTCAGAAGAAGTTTTTTCGGAAGATCTCTTCTGGAAAAGCTTCTTCCAAAAGAAGCCTGCAGTCTAGACATAGCCTAATAATAGAAGCAGGGACAAGGGCAATAGTAGCATACAAAGTCGGAGCTGTGAGATGGACTAGTCAGAATGTGAGCGCCTTTCATTAGACAGAAAATACCACCGGGCATTTCTACATTTACATGTTATGAATGCACTGTCTAGATCTTTCCATTTTTATCTCCCTCTGTGGTCACTGTTCCTGCTGTGTATCTTTGGTTTCCTCTGTGTCTTCCCTTCCAATACCACATCAGATTCACTTTGATTATCGCTACTGCTACTTGCCTCTCTATTCATGTTGCTTATGACTCAGAACTTAAAAGGAAAATGCCACCCACCCCAAAAGGCTTTAAGGAGAATTTTTCATTGCTGATAGAAATAACTTCCAATGAGAAAAGTGAGCAAACAGGTTATTTTGGGACTAAGATGAAGTACAACTAAAAAGTGTGGGTGTCTGAAGAAGTTGTGAAGTTGAATGATCTATCTGTCAATAGTTTACTTAAGGCTTTGTCTATTTCAGGAACTTCTGATATCTCAGAAGAATCCATCTGGTCGGCATCTGCTCTAGATCTCATGTCATAAGAGGTATGGCAACATTCCAAACTTTTAATGGAGATAGGACCACAGTTACAGACTCCTTGTCTTCTCATGATACTAAACCAAAAGGATATCTAATTCCTGTGTGTGACACTAATGGGGACCAATAAATCCAATCTTAATGCTTTGGTCATGGGTCTTCAAGAGGCATTTTGAGAGTAAATGTCCATAAATTATGATGCAACTACAAGGGATTATACAAACTCTCATCTTCAAGAATTCAGGAGCTGCAAAGTCAAAGTAGTGGAAGGGCAAGAGGAATGGTCACACAAGGTTCCTCATTTCACACACATACCCCCCTTCTTTAGAAAACCCAGAAAATCCACCACCATGTTCAATTGGTAAAACATCTTCTACCCTGGAGATTCTCTCTTAGATGCTAGGTGCTAAAGGAACCTTGTCATTTCATGGAATTAAAGGATCTATCATAGCTGTTTGGAGTTTGTTACCCCATTTGTCAGCTTCAAGATTAACTGCTCGATAGTAGAGTCAGTCTCTGATATATTGAGATACAGCACTCTTAAGTATAAACTACATATTGTGGTACTAAACTGTTTATATGTCACCTTTCTTCTCCAGCCTCATGAGGATTTCTAAAATAAGAAAATTATAATGAAAAATGGAAAAAAAAGATTCTGTATTTCCTCCTTCATTCTTAAGGACTAAGGAGTCTAAGTTGTTTGAAATGCTATAATTTCTATAAATTTTATATAGATATAATCTCTGTTACTGAACAGTTAATTTCTTCCTGCCCTTTATGCTCCACCAGAATCAATAACTATCAAGCATTATGGTGTAAATGGAATATAACAAGTTGTGGTTTATGACCAAGGAAGAGAAGATGCAGGTAGAACATATTATTGTTAAAGGAAAACCATGTGTTCTTACTCTTTTAGTAATGAAGACAACCATATTATAGGATCATATAGATCTAGAGAGAAATCATCTGGTCCAGTCTCCTGCACTCATGGCAGGACTATTATCTTCTAAATTATCCTTGACAGGTGTTTGTCAAACCTGCTCTTACAAATCTTCAGTGATAGAGATTCCACAGTCTCCCTAGGCAATTAATTCCAGTGCTTAACCACTTGACAGGAAGTTTTTCCTAATGTCCAACCTAAACCTCCCTTGCTGCAATTTAAGCCCATTGCTTCTTGTCCTAACCTCAGAGGCCAAGGAGAAGAATATTTTCCTTCCGCCTTGTAGCAACCTTTTTATGTACTTGAAAACTATTATGATGGGCATGCGGTGGCTGAGGCAGGGGAAGGCTTTGCCTTCCCAAACTGCCATCCTGGCCCCACCCACACTCTGCTCCCAGAACACCTGCTGTAGGTGTTCTGGGGGCAAAGTGTTGCTGCCCTCAGCACCTGCTTCCCTGTGGCCCATCCTTCTCCCCTCCCCGGGTGCTCCAGGGAGGCGGGGAAGCCGTGCTATGCACATGCACTGCCTCGCCTCTCTTCCCCTCCCCTGCTGCTCTGGGGAGCTGGGGCACATGCCCCCTCACCTCTCTTTCCCTCCCCAATAATCTGGGGAGGCTGGGGTGTGCTCAGCATGCTGCCTCATCTCCTCCCCTCCTGGGAGGCATGCTCAGCATGATGACCTGCCTCCTCCCCTCCCTATGGGGGGTGGGGCCTCAGCAGAAAGGGCAGGGCTATAGGTAGGGCTGTGGTCCTGCCTCCTCCAGCCCCAGCTGCACCAACTGCCCATGACTTATGTCCTCTCTTAGGGTATGTCTACACTAGCCCCCTCGTTCGAACTAGGGAAGCTAATGTAGGCATTCGAAGTTGCAAATGAAGCCCGGGATTTAAATATCCCGGCTTTATTTGCATCTTCCATCCAGGCGCCATTTTTAAATCCCTAGTCTGAACTAACTGCCGCGGCAACGCGCGGCAGTCAACGTTAACTCGAACTAAGTCCCAGTTCGAGTTAACTGTTACATCTCGTGGAATGAGGTGTAACGGTTAACTCGAACCAAGGACTTAGTTCAAGTTAACGCTTGACTGCCGCGCGTAGCCGCGGAGCAGTTAGTTCGGAGTAGGGGATTTAAAAATGGCGCTCGACGGAAGATGCAAATAAAGCCCGGGATATTTAAATCCCGGGCTTCATTTGCAACTTCGAATGCCTACATTAGCCTCCCTAGCTCGAACTAGGGGGCTAGTGTAGACATACCCTCAGTCTCTCATTTTTGTTGCTCTTCTCTGGCCTTTCTTCAGTTTGTCCACATCTTTCCTGCAATTTGGAATCAAGAACTAGACACAGGATTCCAGATGAGGCCTAATCAGCACGGAGTAGACTGGAGGAATTACTTCTTGTTTCTTGCTTACAACACTCTTGCTATTACATCCCAGCATGATTGATTGATTTTTTTTTTATTTTTTGGTAACAGTTCAACACTGTCGACTCATATTTAGCTTGTGATTCACCAGATCCCTTTCTGCAGCACTTCTGCCTAAGCAGTCATTTCTCATTTTGTATGCATGCATGTTTTTTTCCTAAGTGGAGTACTTTGCATTTGTCCCTATTGAATTTTGTCCTATTTACTTCCAATAATTTCTCCAGTTTGTCCAGATTTCTTTGAATTTCAATCCTAGCCTCAACAGCACTTTCAACCCCACCCAGCTGGGTATCATCTGCAAACCTTATAAGTGTACTCTCTATGCCACATTCTAAATCATTGATGAACATATTGAATCAAGCCAGACTGATGATCCCTGCAGGACCCCAAATGATATTTACTTCTAGCTTGACTGTGAGCCACTGATAACGCTGAGAAATGTTTTTCAACCAGTTATGAAATCATATAGTAGCTCCATCTAGGTTTAATTTCCCTAGTTTGTTTATGAGATGGTCTTGTGAGGCCATATCAAAAACCTTACCAAAATCAAGATATACCACATATCGCTTCTCCCCTGTCCACAAGGCTTCTTATCCTGTCAAAGAAAGCTATTAAGTTGGTTCGACATAATTTGTTCTTTACAAATCCTTGTTGACTGTTACTTATCGCCTTATTATCTTCTAGGTGTTTGCAAATTGATTATTTGCTCCATTATCTTTCTAGGTCTATGATGTACATATGGCATAAACAGCCTTGTGCTTCTAAATGGACAATTTTAAAAAGTTTCAGTGAAGCATCAACAACTTGCATGTAGAATTAGATTTCACAACAAGCCCCACACAACTCTACCTGTACTACAAAAATTAAATAGAGCTTTAAAATAGAGAGGCTGGGAGTACAAAACTGAGTTAATTTGCTTTTTTATTTTGATTTGCAAAATTAAGATTACTCTTAAAATCACATTTTTTGCCAACCTCCCCAGCAACCTCATATTAAAAATGTTTTAATATGAAAAGGGAATGAGACACTCCTGGTGTAGAGGAAAAAATGGGATCAGTCTGAAAGGCTAGAGCTTTGATTAATATGACCAAGTGATATAGCAATGCTGTCAGCAGCAGGCTCAATGTAAATCATTCTCCTCATTCTGTTTACTCAAGAATGCTGAACAAAAAGGCAGCTGTTTAATAAACTGTTTGGCGTCTGCTGGGCAAAGTCCACACAGGAAAGCACACTCTGACCTAAAAAGCTAATATGGGTTATCTTCAGTGGCCCACATTATGAAAAGTTTCTCTAGACTCCAGCACAGCCACAAGCATAGTTGTGTCCGTCTTTCCAAAAGCAAAACACGCAGGGTACATCTAGACTACAAAGCTTTTCCGAGATACTGGAGGTATCCCGGAAAAGCTCTGCCGTGTCCAAAGAACGTGTCTGCTTTTCCGAAAAAAGTTTCAGAAAAAAGCAGATGCGTTTTTTCGTCATCCCTGTAAACCTCATCACAAGGAAGAAGGGATGTTCCAAAGAGGGTTTTTTCTGACATTTGGCTTTTTTCTGACACAGCCCACAGGGTCTTAGGATTAGGACTGAACAATACTAGTTTTCCTTGATGGTCTATTTCCTTGAGGCATACACACTCAGCTACAGATTTTGAACCACGTTTCTGTCCTTTGTACTGACAGAGGACAGAATTTTCTTATTTTCTAAGAGCCAAAGCCTGAAGGCCTCATTCATTTTTTCCCCTCACTCCTTATTTGGGCAGACTCCCATGGAAATGATTCCTGAACTCAGAGTGTTACTTACATAAACAATGAGGCAGGGGGCTGACTCGCTGGGCCCCTGCACAAGGTGAGGGGGGCTGTGCACTCCTGGAAGGGGTGGGACATCTGGGGGAAGGGGTGGGGCCAGGGACAGTCAGTCCTCTGTGCTGTCCAGCCCATGCCATGCCCCCTCCAGCACTCAGCACCAGCTGGAGCATGCCACATGGTGCTCTGTCTGCAATTTAAAGGGACTGGGCGCCAGAACCATTGCCCCATTTGCATGCCCTGTTGGCAAGCCCGCAATGAGCAAAAGCTGAGGGTGCACTGTGTTATAATTTGCCCTGTGGGAGGAGAAGCACACCACTGCCCAGTTCCAGGAAATCAAATTGTGACTCAGAGTTGCAATTCATGCCTAGGTTCTCCTGTTGCTCCAGGAAAGAAGTAATCCAGTGTGGGTATAACAAGTACACCCCGGGTTTCCCCCTCTCCTACTATGTCAACTAATGGAGCTGAGCCAGTGCAAAGGAGGAACTAATTTGCCACAGACAGAACCAGCACATTGTGGGGGCGGAAGGACGGGGACTAAAGCTGTTCACTCCCCATCCTGCAGAGGGTGGTTCCTGTCCTGTGCTGTGGCTCAAGGTAGGGAGACAAGGGGGTTCAGGAAAGAGATAATCTTGTCCTGATTAAGGACATCAGGATTTGATTCATGATAAAATAGGCAATTGTTAGCTGTGAATTATATTAAAATGCAGTTGCCTTGGGCTCTGGCGATTCAAACGGTCCTAGAGCTATTGTGGCGGCAGCAGCAGCTGGAGTGCTGTATGACGCACTCCAAGCAGCTCTGAGTGCTGGGGGGGTGGGGGAGTGGGGACACGCTGCAGTCTGGCGGGTCTCAGGGCTGCCTGGGGGCCAGCATGGTGCGCTCCTGCTTGCCTGAGACCTGGCTGTCCCTGGCCCTGCCTCTTTGGCCCCCGGGCCTTCCCTTTCCAGGAGCAGAGGCTGGAGGCCCCCCATCTTGCCCAGGGGCCTGCAGAGTCTGTCAGTACCCCTGTTGAAGTGTCTCTGTTCTTTGCTGTTTAAAATCATTTTTAGTAGTTCTTGCAGAATGCAGTCATTTACTCAAACAAGCAATGGCTTTGGGAATTAACAGCAGAATTCATTTCTAGTATAAAGAATATTATATGTGGAAGCTGATTTGTCTGAATGTGCACTTCATCTTTTTTTTTCTTTTTTCCTCTTGGCTATTAAATAATGAGATGCAAAAACTAGGGGCCAAATCCTGTTTGCTTTGCTCCAAATTGTTTCATGGGACTCTGCACAGGATTTGCTCATGTAAAGCTATGACTGAAATATTCACAGCAGAACAAAAATATATAACATGTTGTTCTTTCATCAGTACTGACTCAGCCAAATTGTACAGTACCTTGCTCTATGAAGCTTATTCCCCATTCCTTAGCTCCCTCTTGCACAGGCAAATCTTTGTTGTTTGTGAACTTAAAATCTTGAAGCTCATTTTCCTAGACCCCAGCATGTGCACAAAAACCAGGCATAGCAACAGAACAAAATGAAAGATGATATGCAGGTAGTAAAGTAATTCAGCTAATGACTTATATTTTATGTCAACTACATAAAAATCAATCTCTGCCTCTAAAACATTTAATAATTGTTAAAAATATTCTAATTACTGACAAAACTGTTCAAAAGGTCCTTTGTGAAACAAAAACTGAGAGAAAAGCATCCATTTTTAGGAACACTTGGAAACCCACGCTCTGCACGAGCACTTTCGTTGTAATTTATTTTTATAGAACACAATAAAAATTTAAATCTTTCCCACTCTAATATCTCCCACCCATCGCTATAAAAAGATCAAGAGTTTTGTCCTTACGGCACTGATACTACAGTCTAATTTCATATGGTGAACTTAAAAAGCAATATAAAAGCTTGATGTTCAAGTTTGTCATTGGCTCTAGAGCTTCTGGTTACATGCAATGAATGAAGGATGTCCCGATAAAAAATGGTCTCTGAGGGCAGCAGTGGATGTTCCACGATTTGGATGTTCTCTCCAGATTTCTACAGTGGGCTGTTCTTCATTTTCCATTTATGTAGTCAGTAACGGCTATTCACATGCAAGGATCTGATATGGTTTGCTATAATCATGTGGCTTGGTGAAGCCAAGAATTTGGTCTGTGGGATCCTCAATCAGGTCTTGATCCTTGACCCTGCTGTTGCGCCGCAGCCTCTGCCACTTAATTTTAGGTGACAGTTTTGAGATGCATGGCCACTAACCAGAAGGGGCTTCTGGACTTGACTCATCTGGTGCAGGGAGGAAGGGATAGCGATCTTCATAGATGGGTGAATCTGGGTTCATTCTTGTGCAATTGTATTGCCATATATTGTTGCTGTTCTTCAGAGGGATGGTGGTAAGATGGGTGTGAACAGGGAGCCAGGCAATCCATGTTGACTTCAACACTCCTGTGAGAGTTCTCATAGCAGTGTTCAATTGCACATCAACATGTTTCATATGCGTACTGCCTGCCCATACTGGCCTGCAATATTCAGCTGCTGAGAAAACAAGGGCCAACGAAGCAGTTTGCAAAGTGTGAGCATCTGCTTCCCAGCTGATCCTGGGTAGTTTGTGGGTTACATTGGTCCTGTCTTTGTCTTGGCAGTGGTCTTCATCAGATGTTGGCATAATGTGAGTGAGATCCAGAACTACTCCGGGTAGTGAGCATCATGTTCTATGACACAATTTATCCCAAGAGAAATGGCTTCAATACAGAAATTAAGAAACAGATGCAGAACCTACAGACATATCTCCATTGCTATGCTGATCAACACACTTTTCAAAATCCATGGGTCCCACATGCCTATATCACAACATGTCCAATGAAAGATACTATCTCACCCAGCCCATCTCCCTCTTACCCTGCGACCAACATGGCTACACGGACACAGCCTTCAAAACGGGAATGAGACGTACTAGCTCTGAATATGCCTTGCATGCTGGCACAAAAATATTTCTGCAAACCTGAATGCAACTGTTGAAACAAAAATCAAGGAGATTATAAAATAGCTATGGACTAATGACTGCTCTTGGCAGGAAACCTGACAGCCTGTTCCTCTTCTGTTGGAATATGTCTCCATTGGGAATAAGGAGCCAGAAAGAGGAAATGGATGGGAGAAATTAGTTTGCAAATCAGCGGGGAAATCTAATTATCTTTATTTAAATATCCAGTTCTCAGATTATTCCTTTTCTATCTTTTAAACCTCTAATGGAAATCAAAATGCAAACTACCTGCCTTTTGGGGGCTTGTTTCCTTCCTTCCTCCTGTAACAGTTTGGAAATCTGTTCAGTGAAGATCCTTTTGAGTGTACTAAATATTTGTGCTTTTCCAAACATGCTTTGAGTTTCACATAAGAACAGAACTGAGGAAGCTGGTAAGTCAATCTTTCAGAATTTAGAATGGAATGAGATTTAACTGGTAATTCGAAGTAAAGGGTTTATTTCGGAATCGCCCTTCTCTGCCACGTGTAGACGCGATCAGTTCTTCCGGGCTAGTCAATTTCCAAAATGGCGACCAGCCGGGAACATGCTAATGAAGCGTGGGATATTTAAATCCCACGCTTCATTTGAGACTTCGGTCGCCCTCATTAGCCTCCCTAGTTCGAACTAGGGGCGTGTAGACATACCCTATGAGAGGAACTCTGCAGTTCTTTCATGTAGCACTTCTAATGATCTGTCCTTTCCTTTTAGGATCTGGGAAGGTGGTGTGCTGTTTTTCTTAATACTTTCAAAAGGATATGATCCCATACATGTCGTACATTTTTACATTGTGCCTCGGGTGAGGCTGCCACACTAACTGTATGATAGATTAGAGATGGATATTAATAGTTGCTTCACCACAGGCACAACTACAAGTTGCACCTCTCTAAACTGGGCCTCTCCTGTCCAGCTATATCTGTCTGGTGCTGCATCATGAATGTTCCTGGACCAGAGACCCCTGGAAGCACTGCTGGGATGGTGACAGTGGGGCTGGTGGCAGGGCCAGCATCCCTGCCCGCAGTGGTAGTTCTGCCAGGGTGACAGCAGTTGGACTGGCAGCCCTATTGGGCTGGGAGGCCTGCCAGGATGGAGACAATGGGGCAGGTAGCAACTGGGCTGACAGCCCTGTTGTGCCAACAGTAGTGGGGCTGACAGCCCAACGGGAGCAGCAGCAGCAGAAGAGCCGGTGGGCTAGCTGGAGCAGCAGCAGTGGGGCCAGAATCCCTGCCAGGACTGAGAGCCTTGCTGGGCTGGCAGCAGTGGGGCCAGCAGCCTAGCCAGACTGACAGATGCATTTAGGGGGGCCAGTGGCAGCAGGGCCAGAAACCCTGCAAGGGCCGGGAGCCCAGCTGGGCTAGAGGCAGAGAGCCAGCATTGATCTCCCCTGGTCTGTCAAATTCCCTCATTCAGGGTCAATCAGGTCCAGAGGATGCCAGACCAGGGAGATTCAACCTGTACACAACAGACAGGTAATAGCCTTTGTAGTTATCCAGGCAGCCTTTCTTATGGGCACTGTGGCAAGGGTCTCTCTTACCCAGGCCACTGCTTGGGTCAGTCTCTTGCCCCTTCCCCCAGGGGTTAGGACTTGCAGGGGGTCTCTGTGGTAGGGAGCCCAGCCACTTCTCCTGGGACTCCTTCCCCTGCTGTTTCTGTGCTGAAGCTAGGATAACTCACGCTCAAACTTTTGCTCTCTATTTCTCCTATACCTAGCCTCCCATCCTCTCTTCCCTCCTCCACCTGCCTCCTGTGGAGGCTTTTAAAGGCTTTCAGCAAGCCAGCAGTGAAGTCAGCTGGCCCCAATCTGCCTGAGCCAGCTCCCTCTCAGCTGCTTCTAATTGCCCTGCTGCCCTCTGCTTCTATTTAGCAGGTCTTTCCCGCTTTTGTGGCTGCCTTTCTCCCACTCTGCTGGAGCTCTCTGGCCTGACCCTGCCACAGCATCCAAAAGACTCCCCAATTGTCCTGATCACATTTCTGTTCCACCTTTATTGAAAGGCCAACTCCATCAAGCCATTCCCCTGCATTCATTATTTGAGGAGCTATTGTGCTTTCCAGTCTTCAGCAAATGTGCTTCCCAATAAAGTGGGGAAAGCTGGCCATTAGGCATGATTTTTTCCCATTGATTTTGTTTGTCCATTGTTGAATACTAGCATTTTGTGAACAAGTAAATATCTGTGTGAATATTTTCTGATATGATTGATTTACACAAGTCTTGTTTTACCTTGACCAGAGATGGTTAAAAACAGCAGCAAGTTTATACAAGTAGCTCCACATGCAGAAATCCTAGCTATAACACCAGCTGCCTAGCCAGGAAAGCAGATCCCAGGCCTGCTTCCCCTGGGAGAACTCATACAATTTCATAACAGTGAGATCAAATCCAGATGTGGGCAGATCCAACCCCACCAACTTGAAAGTTCTTGAGGCTTTAGGGAAAAGCACTCACACCCCAAACAAGGGGGGTCTTGCTAGTGTGTGCAGTGGTGAGGTGGTGCTTAGCCCAATGAGCCCTGTAGCGATAGATGCCCGGTCCCCTCCCCACAGGCCTCCTGTTTTCTGTGCTCTGCATTGCAGCTGGGGGGAGGCATAGGGGAAATGAGGGAAAGGGGATGAGGAGGTGGGAGGGAAGAGGCAGTGGGGAAGGAATGGGGAGTGAGGGGAATGAGGAGAGGGGGATGGAGAAGAAAAGGGGATGAGGAATCAGGGCATTCAGTGTCCCTTCAGCACCAGCTGAGGTCTCCTGAGCCTCACCCTGACAAACCCTGCTCCCCCTAAAACTGGACTCATCCAATAAGCGCCTCACTCTCCCATCCCACTGAGCCCCAGTAAGCTGCCCCTGGACCCCTATATCCTATGAAGTCCCATTTC
This sequence comes from Rafetus swinhoei, assembly GCA_019425775.1. NCBI lineage: Eukaryota > Metazoa > Chordata > Testudines > Trionychidae > Rafetus > Rafetus swinhoei. The sequence continues at coordinate 211,216,631 of CM033424.1, forward strand.
CCCAGCACCTAGACCCCACACCAAGCCCTACCACCTCCCAACTCCTCCACTGAGCACAGAGTCCCATTGCCCCTACACCAGAACCCCTCCCCAACAATCCCCTGTGCATCCAGATCTCCTACTGAGCCACCCACACCCAGACTGCCCCAAACCTGGATCCCCCCACAATAACCCAGCCACACCTGGAATGCTTGGCACAGAGGGCAGGGCCAGACCTGTGTCAGGGTCAGGTGCAGCCTCACTGCCGAGTTCCTGTACTGGAGGAAGCTGGGGTTTCAGGGTGATCTCCCCTCCTCAATGCAGCCAGTGCCCTGTGCTCCCCTCTGCTAGAAATGTGAAGACCCGGGGTTTTCTTAATGGCCTTCCTGTCACAGACTTCCAGTATGACATTGCACCCATCATTTCATGCAGGGGTGGGGAACCTCAGACCCAGGGGCTAAGGTGCAGCCCCCGGCTTGCTTAGATTCAGCCCCCAAGGCTCAGCACTGGGGAGCCCACAAGGCTGAAGCACTCAAAATCTACTAGCGTGGGCCCCACTGGACTCTGGTGTGTGAGAGGAAAGTGAGGAGAGTCTTTCTCCTTCTCAGTCAGGGACCGTGTCAGTGAGGATTTTTGTGTTTTGTTTTGCTTCTCACATGTGTGCGGCCCCCAACTAATTTTTCTGTGGGTCAGAAGCCTCTGATGCAAAAACGGTCCGCACTCCTGATTTAAGGCTTGGTCTCAAGGGGAGTTTTTCCACTGATTTAGAAAAAAAAAAAAGCAGATAAGGAACTTAATTATCCCATGCCTTAGTTTCTCCATCAGAAAAAAAGAGATAATAATAATACTTGTCGGCCTCACAGGAGTCTGTGTAAATTCATTGGCTTTCGTTAGGTGTTTTGATGTCATCAGATGGAAAGTGCTGAGAAGTGCCATTTCTCACAATTTCAAAATCTTTCTGCATTATTCATGCAGTAGTCACTGCTCCTGGATTACAGGAGAATTTCAATTTGGGAATTAATGGAATGACTCCTCCTCCCATTGTGTGATGCTGGAGCAAATTGCCAGAAGAGGTAGTGAGAGCAGAGCTCTACTGGGCCTTGCCCATCATCGTTCTTCAAAAGGCTAATCAAAGAGGCAGGTAGGCCAGCCAACTTTATGCTGGGACATGTGCTACAGAGAGGGCTGGATCATTTGTGGCAGCAGGTACCCTGTGCTGGCCTGCTAAGTGGGACTGGGTAGAACAATAAATGGCCAGGAGGAATGGATCCCCCTCCACCTGGGAGGGAGGAGCCCTTCAGAGCTTTCCCACAGGTAAGCAGTGGCCTGAGCTGGGGCAATTTATTTGTTTTTGTTTTTTACTTGTTCAAATTCTGTGATGGGCAGGGCATGGCAGGGGAAGTGCTTGTTAGAGAGGGCAGTGATCTTGAGTGGTGGGAGCCTCAGGAGAGTGGATAGAAGAGTGGTGGGACTCTCGGGACAGATTGATAGGTTAGGTACACTGATCAACCATCCTGATTTTTCTGGGACAGTCCCTATTTTTAATATCCTCTCCCAGTGACACATGCACTAGTGAAATGTCCCGGAAAGCCCAGGGCTCCAAATGCAGCTAGAATTGGCTGCATGCTGCTAATTCCCTTCCCTGGCCTTGGATGGGGGAATAGGAGCCCATAGGAGCAGGGGGAGGCATTTTCTGTTGGGGCACGCAAAAGCAAATAAGTAGCTAGGGGCAGAGGAAGGCAGGGAACTGGCTCCCCATTCAGCTGAGTTGTGGGGAGTAGGGAGTGCAGGTGACTCTCCCTCTTGGCCAGTCACCCTACCCCCACCCTGCTCCTGCATCCACCATTCTGGCCACACACTGCACTCTCCCTTTCTCCTGCTCCTTCCCCCTGGCCAGACACTCTACTCCCAGCCTGCTTCTGCACCCCACCTCCCTGCCAGATCCTGCACCCCCAGCCCTATCCCACTCACTGACAGCCCTGTCCCACACACCGAACCCCTCATTTTTGTCCCCATCCCAGGACCCAAGGGGGTCCATAAAATCCACCAGAAAAGTAAATCTGACTTATAAGAAATCCTGAACCTCAGTCCTTCCTGTCCCTTCCCCTCGCCCCGGGGGGCTGGAGCTGCAGAGTGAGGTGTCTCAGTTGGGGGCCACCGCGTTGGGGGTTGTGGGAGTATTTTTGCTTCTCACTTGTGTAGTCCCCAACTGATTTTTCTGTGATTGTGGCCTCTGACCCAAAAAAGGTTGCCCACACTTGCTATAAAGAAAACATTGAAACCTTTTGTGTTGGACATTAAATAAAGTAAAATAATTTAAATCAAGTTTGATAAACTAACATGAGAAAGTTAAAATGCTTAAACTGTTTACTAATTTAAACCGTTCTCCCTAGCTGCAACACTAAGAAAATGGCTTGGGCATAATTTATGTAATTAACGGTGAGTTTCCATTAGCAACTGGTGGTCTGCGGAAAGGTTTACATTAAGCCATGTGATTCATGCGTCAAAAAGTTTGAGAACCACTGCAACAGAGGCACTCCGAGCTTCTCCCCCCAAGTTAATGCGATGCAAGTTGGATTGATGCAATTGCAGTTTAGTTATATGGAGGGTCCTATGGGGCCCAAACCCATCCCTATTGGTAGAGGATGGTGGGAGGAGTTTTTAGAGGGGTCACATGACACCCTTTACTTTCGGTCATGTGTCCTTCTTGACCCCGAAAGTACTACCACCAGGGGTGGGACTTCATGTGGCAGGTGGGTGGGGCCTAAGGGATCAGGGGGTATGGCTAATGAGACCAGGGGTGTGGCTAATGTGTGTCTATTTTTGGTTCAGAAAATATGGTCACTGTAACAATAGGTCTCAACTCTTTTCAGTGGTTGGGAGATTACCTTTGCCTGGTGAGAACAGGGCTGGAGATTTGGGTCCTTCTCCCCTGCGGATATTGGATCTACCAGTCTGGTACATAAAGCTGGCACTGTTGTGCTGCCTCAGTGAGACATTTTCCTTCTTGGTTCTGTGAGCAGAATGGGTTGTTAAAGCATCAGCCAGCCTGGAATGTCCTTTGGCAAATTATGAGATGCTTACTGCTGTTGAAACAATCAGCATAGGAAGCCCTCAATTTGTTTGTTTGAAGAAGTGAAAATGAGGTAGTAACTTTTGCAGTCTGATTCTAGTCATTTTCTTCCTTTCAGGGGGCAAATGCCAGCTGAGGGCAGGGCCTGACACCATGTTTGATTGTGTGAAAAAAGAACAGAGATTTCTCAATTAGCTTTAACTGGCGCTTGCCATTCTGTGTTCCCCAGGATCAAGGAGACAGGTTTGCAAGCTGCCTGCATGTCAGCTATGAGCATATATAATAAACCTGTGACTGACCATTCTTATTCCCAAATTTAATGCTGTTAATGAGGTACCTTCTGCATGTCTGGCACATGGTACAAAGCATGCTCCATTTTGTGGAGGGTGAAAAGTGGAGGGTTTTTTCCAAAAATAATTTGCTTGGGTTCAGGGATTTGACTGGAAGGAGACAAGCATGCAGGGAGCAGGGACACAGGATGTGTAGGGAAGAGAGGAGGGAGACAATGGGAAGGGGTGGGGCCTGATCTGGGAAGGGGGCGGGTTCTGGGCTAGGAAGCTACTGCCTTCCCAAGTGGAAGCTTCACCAAACACCCATGGTCCCGAATTGTGCAAACACTCCAAATACAGACCCAAGAATGTGATCCTTGGTCTCCTAGGCTTTCAGTCAGACATTTTTCTCCAAGCACAACATTTCCTTAAGAAAAGTTACATGTTTCATGTAAAACTTTCTTCTGCTTTTCACTGTCCCTCTTTGCAACCCCAACAGTGAGTAAAGGGCATCTACATTGTTTCCCATTTATCCCAATTGATATTTAGTCAATAGGCAAGTTACATTTTGACATATCTTGAATGTAAACTTGAATTGTACACTGCCTGCATTGAGTGTCTGTAGTATCTTGTGTACAGTCTTTTACAAATGTTAAACATTTTTGTGCAAAAGGTTTAAATAGAGATTATGCAGCTTTACTTGTCACTGTAGCAAAGTGACTGAATTTGCTCTTCTCTCCTTCTCCTTCCCCCCTCAAATCAGTGAAATGATGGACCCACTGTCTCTGGCTTTAACACTTACAGGCAATTTATTAACTGAATGGCTGGGATGTCCAGAAAAGGATAGCACCTCTCCCATTCATCACACCAAGTATGAAAAGTATATGAATGTTCATATCAATCTGTAAGTGTGTGAAAGTTCACAATAATCTGCTATTTGTCTGTCTAAAAATGAACCTTGGAAAATAGATCAATTTGTTTTCAATAAATAAATGCTATGAGCAGGTGCAAGACAGCCAGATACATTGAATTAGCTGAAACAAAAATGACCTTCAGGTCAAGGCCTGTTTGAAGTCATAGAATCATAGAAGATTAGGATGGGAAGAGACCTCAGGAAGTCATCTAGTCCAATCCCCTGCCCAAAGCAGGACCAACCCCAACTAAATCATCCCAGTCAGGGCTTTGTCAAGCCAGGCCTTACAAACCTGTAAAAATGGAGATTCACCACTTCCTTAGGTAATCCACTGTAGTACTTCACCACCTTCCTAGTGAACTTCGTAAAGAAGAAAATGTGGGAACAAAGCTACCCAAGCTAAGGTTGACGTTATGGAAATGTATTTAATTAGTGGATAAAATAATTAGGGTAAAATATGCCATGTACTAACTCCCTTTTGGGGAAGAAAAGGACAAATAGAACAAAGAGATGTTCCTGCAGCAAGCTTCACTATCCTGATTGCCATCTCCTGGAACTCCTTACCTTCTTTTCCTTTCTCCTCTACAGACCAGGTTAGAGAGAGAGATTCAGATACATTGCCACTCCTTCCAGATCCAGCTAAATCTCAGCCACCACTTGGGATGAAATGGAGTCAAACTTTAACAGCAGCAGTAGCCATGGCTCCAGTCCAGCTGAACCAGATTCTCTTTTCTCCCCAAAGGTCAGCTATTACCATCTTGAATCCATCTAAGAGACTATCAAACAAAGTTAGGGGAGGAAGGGGTTGCATCTTAAACCTTTGTCCTGCTAAAGGGAAAGGGAACAAGAAATGTTAAAATGAAAACCTGATGCAATACTTCACATTTTAAATGACGTAACTATTTTTCCTTCTTTTCTTGTATCTTTAATAAAATGTTAAGGGATTGTAATGCCAGAACATCACTGCTAAAATTCTAGAATATGGGATTCAAATAGTTCTGTCAGTGCTTGCAGACAATCTTTGAATAAAGAAACACATAAATTGCTGACACCACCGATCAGGCATTGACCATAAGATAAATCAACTAACTGGCTAGTATAGCCATTGGGAATGATTGAATGAATTATTTAATATGAAGTTTTTCAAACTGCATGAATATTCATGTTTGCCTGCATGATATTCTGCTAATTAGCCAACATGGGATTCATACAAATTTTTTGCTGTGAGTCTGGCAGAGCCCACCTCCCCATATCGACTGCAGAGGAGTAAATGAATTGCCATGCTGGCATCCACTGAGGGGCAGGAGTAAAAAGTCCTCCTCTCCTTTTGAATGGGCACACCATACTCTCTGCCTTCCATGAGTAGGCAGAAGAGCTACCACTCTATTTCCCTAGCTCCAATACAGAGTGAGAGGAAATGCCCCTTGGACAGTCCTCTAGCATCTGTGGGAGAGAGAAGGATCCTTGGAAGAAGCCGCAACTACTCTGTCCTGTGGTTTTCAGGAATGGAGCAACCCCATGAAAGAAGTAAGCTGGAGCCCTTTTTTCACAGGATCATCAAAAGACCCCCAGAACCCCCATAAATAGCTTCAGAGTTTAAGCTTAGAAGGGATCATTAGATTTTGCATTCTTCTCTCCTGGATACCAGACTAGCAAATTTTACCCATATACTCCTATTCTGAGCCCAATAATGAATTTCAGGCTGCAGGAGACTCAACTGGTATATACCATGGGCAGAGACTTAGACGCCAGCCATGCCCAAGGCAAAAGGACACCATCCCCCAAGGTACATCTCAAGCCAACCTGGAGGCAAATTACTTCCTGAACCTTCCGTATTGCTTCAGATGAAGGCAAGAGAAAACAATACATTTGGCCAATTGTTCAATGGAGAAAAAATAATCATTGACCCCTCTGGGGGGTATGTCTACACTGCAGAGGTTTTTTGGAAAAACACACCCCTTTTCCCCAAAAATCTTCACTTACGTCCACACTAGAATCATGTTCTTTCGACAAAAAGTCGAAAGAATGGAGAGATTTTTCTGACAGTGGTAAACCTCTTTCTATGAGGAAGAACGGGCAAAAATGCATGTGTGGACAGGGAAGAGGATTTTCTTTCAAAAGAAGAGGCCTCCAGGAAATAACACAGGTGTCCTGATGGCTACTCCATCCAAACTAATCAGAACTCTGTAGTTCCTATCTCCTGGCACCTCTTAAAGCTGCAGGCACCCTGGACAAGCCTTGTGGCAGGAAGCTGGCCCTGGAGCAGCACCTGATCATGCAGTTCTCCCTGCTACCAACACAGTGAGCAATGGCTGAGCCACAAGCCCCCAATACCCTCCTGGCCCTCACAGGGAGCATGACCAGGGCTCCCAGGACCCACCAAGGGGTACCAAGCAGCAGGAACCCTCCTGGTCTGGAGCAGAGATCCTGTCCCTCCTCAAGCTGTGGGGAGAGGAGCAGACCCTACAGGATCTCTGCTCCAGACACCAGAATGCAGACATATACGGGCACATGACCGAGGCCCTGGTGGAGCGGGGACACCCACTCTGGACTTTCGAACAGGTCTGGAGTAAAGTCAAGGAGCTCTGCCAGAGCGATGTGAGGGCCAGAGAGTGCAGCTCATGCTCCAGGGCAGGACCCCACTCCTGCCCCTATTTCCAGGAGCTGCACCAGATCCTGGGGAGTGGGGAAGCCCTTTCCCCACCTGTGGTAGTCGACTCCAGACTCAAGACACCCATCATCACCTGGATGGAGGTCGTGGAGGAGGACGAGGGACAGCAGGGACAGGAGGAGGAGGACAACACGGCAACCACAGTGATGCTGTCCCTGGAGCCGGTACCCATAAGCCTGGACGTGTCGCAGGCATCGTATGATGCTAGGGAGGGATCTTCAGGTGAGTGCTCTCAGTCTGTCACACACACAGGGCGGGGGAGGCAGGTGCAGAGGGGATGGGGTGCAATCGTCGCTTGGCTTGGACATCGTGCTGCAGTCCAAACACCTGGAACCTTGTGTGTTATTGTGCACCATGTGGACTCAGCAAGCAGCCCCTGAGCATGCCTGGGATCCTGCTCCCAAGCTCAGGGGAGGCCACACGCATGTCTGGCCTGGGAGGGGGGAACACCCTCCCACCACCTGTCACGGCTAGAAGCAGGCTAGCCACAATGGTGCAGGCACAACTCCATACATACCAAGGAGTGCTGCACAGAGCACACGGGCCTGCCTGCCCACGTGAGGCGCCACCCACTCCTGCAGACAGAGCAGTCAGGCGCAGGTGTGTGTGCGGGCCCCAGGGAGGGCCAGGCTGCTCCAGGCCCCTCTGCTGCCCATGGGATCCCACTGTGGCTGGACACTTCCCTTGCCTGTTTGTCCATGGGGGGAGGGAAATGTCTAGCATGGTTCTCTGGGCACCTCAGGGCCCCTGTGAGGCAGGGCCTGCTGTGCAGCCCACACATGGCCTTGCTCCCAGGACATCCCTGTCTCCCAGCCTGAGGACTGTTGGTCACTTCTCACAGAGGAGGGCACGACCTCAGGGACAGTGTCTGCATGGATGACTGACCACCTCTCCCTCTTTATTCTCCACAGCTGGACCAGCCATGACTGAGGGGTGAGACACGCCACCCAAGCCAGCTGCCCAACCCCGGGGAACCCGAAAGCACACCAGCATCCAGGGAAATCTCATGAGGCAGCATGTGGGTGTCCTGCGTGACAAGCAGCAAACCCTAGCGCAGAAGGTCCAAGAGGACGCAGAGTGGTGGACCCGCATGTAGGACCAGCTTGTAGGCAGGGCGATAACATGTGTGTCATCATGCTGGAAATGATGACACACCCAGCTGCCGTCTTTGCTCTTGCAACCACCCTCCTGCCCCCCTGCTATGCCCATTCCCCCTCCCCGGCCCCCAAGCGATGCCCATGCCCTCTCCCCAAGCGATGTCCATGCCCCCTCCCCAATTGATGCCCATGCCATCCTTGACCCCGCTCCAGCCCCCGCTCCTGTCCACTCCCCTGTGGTCCCAGGACACACCCAACCCCAAGTTCACTGAGGTCCCTGCACCCAAGGTGGCACTTCCAGATGCTCTCCATGCCACCCCTAACCCTAACCCTCCCCCCCATCGCTCCATGTTATGAGCCCCCTCCTCCTCTCCAGCTTTTTTTAATGAAAGATAAATACAAAGATCGTTCAGTTGAAATCAAAACAGGTGTCTTTATTCAGAGTTCAGGGAAGGGGGAAGGGAGGGGTTGTGGTGGGAAAGAGATAGTGGAGCAAGGCCCAAGCCCCTAGCGGGAGGCCCTGGGGAGAGTTACTGAGGTCCTTGAGAGAAACTCTCCCTTAGGGCCTCCCAGATGTGCACCCCCAAACTGATGGGCTTGGCGGATGGCAGCTGTCCATGGCTGCTTGAAGGGTCTCCCTTCATGGCTGGCCTCTGCCCTCCACTCAGGTAGGAAGGCCTCCCACTTCCTCTCCACAATGTCGTGGAGGACACAAGACACCTAGATGACTTCGGGGATGTTGTGCTCCCCCACATCGAGGTGGGTCAGGAGGCACCTGAACCGTGCCTTGAGGCAGCTGAAGGCGCACTCCACCTGCATCCTCACCTGACTAAGGTGGGAATTAAATTGGTTCCTGCTGGGGTCCAGGAGGCTGGTGTATGGCTTCATCAGCCATGACATGATGGAGTTGGCCACGTCTCCCACGATGCACAGTGGCATCTGCATGTCCCCATCCACAAAGTCATGGTAGGGGAAGAATGTGCCCACCTCCAGCTGCCCATAGAGGCTGGAGTTATGAAATACCCGTGTGTCGTGTGCTCTTCCCAACCATCTGACAAAACTGTGGTCAACCGGGGCCTGCAGCACCATTGAGAAGTAGTCCTTTCTGTTAATTTACTGGGCCACTCGATGATGTGGTGCGTGGATTGGAATATGGGTTCCATCGATGGCTCCACCACAGTTCAGGAACCCCAGGGCAGAAAATCCTGTGATGATCGGGTCCAGGTCTCCCAGGTTGATGACCCTGTGCAGCAGGATGGAGTTGATGGCCCTCACAACTTGCAGAAGGAGACAAACACACAAAACAGAGAATGCGAGGGAGTGCCTGAGACCTTGGGAAGTGCCCACTCCCCTCCCGTTACCCTCACCAAACACTCCAGGAGCCACCCCCTATGAGGGGCCACCCCAGCAGGGCTGTGAGAGGGTGAAATGACACAACCCCCGGGGACGGGGCTTCCCCCCAGCCCTAGCCCCCCTCCACCCTGCTTTCCCTAGGGATCCCCTTTTCCAGGACTCCCTCCCCCCATACAGGGACTGCAGCCCCAGTGTGCCTTACCTCCATGAGGAGGGTCCTGATGGTGGACTTCCCCATGCCAAACTGTTGCTCACTGACCGGTAGCTGTTGGGGGTGGCGAGTTTCAAGATGGAGATTGTGACCCGCTTCTTCAGGGGGATGGCAGCCGCAGGTGGGTAACGCGTCATAGGAGGGCAAGGGTGAGCCAGGCACACAACTCCACAAAGGTGGCCTTCCACATGTGGAAGTTTTGGAGCCACTGCTGGTCGTCCCACTGCTCCATGACCAGCCAGTCCCACCAGTTGGAACTAGTGTCCAGCCTCCAGAAACAACTCTCCTCTGTGGGTGCAGTCACAAGGGTCTTGCTCCCGCACACAGAGAGAGGGTCCCCACAATGAGCTCAGTGTAAAACTTGGGCAGGGCCATGAAGGCAGCCTGAACAAAGTGCTGCAGAAACTGCAGTATGGCCGTGTGGGGCCATTGCATGCCCAGGGGCAGCTCTGGCTCCATGGCACCAAGAAAAATGTTGTGGCATCCAAAAAAGCTGGGCAACCAGAGCACGCACTGCTAAAGCTTTGCTGTCCCTCGGAGAGGTAGGCAAGCACGCAGCAGAAGCAGAGAAACGGCTGTCCAGGGGAGTCCTTTTAAGCGCATCTCTCAGCTAGGCTTAGGCAATAGCACTCGGAAGCAACTGGTGACCTAATGCCCTGCCTGAACTGGTTCTGGGTGGCCTTATATGCGAGAGAATGTTCACATTGATTGGACGCTATCTTTTGAAAAAGCAGATTGCGTTTTCGATGCGCTTTTGCTGTGCAGACGCTCACTTTCAGAAGACGTTTTTCTGGAAGATCTCTTTGAAAAGCCTTTTCCGAAAGAAGCCTGCAGTCTAGACGTAGCCTACGAGATGGATTAAGGCATGAACTAGAGTTGTAGCCATTGTCTTAATGCATTGCTGCAAATGTAATGAGCATGTTGTGAGCAATGTAAAGGTCCCTGTTCTTTCCAGCAACCATGATGGAAGGGAATGAACATGGAAATACATAGATTCAGAAACTCCAAGGTGAGAAGGGACCACCGTGACCCTAGCAGCCAACTCCCAGCACGCACAGGGCATAGAATTTTCCCCAGATTCTACATTAAAGCATTTCTTGTATAAAGAGACCTCTCCTTTTAAGGACTTAAAGCAAGGAGTCCACCACTTCCCCTGGTAAATCATTCCAGTGTTTAATTATGCTCACAGATAGGAAATTGCATCTCATTTCAAGGTTAAATTTGTCTCGTGTCAATTTCTAGTCATTAGATCGTCTTATGTTTGTTCTCCCTTTCTCCTTAGGGCACCCCCTTTTAATTGGTATTATTTTGGGGGGTGTGGTCTGGTAGCTTTCATCATTCACTGGTCTCCTGACATCCTCAGAGAACAGCTGACTAAATCTGTGTACTCTCTTCTAGATTTTTCAGGGGTCATTGGCTGGCCATTTGTCCCATCCTTCGTCTTTGGGATGACTAGCAAATTGGGCCTTTGCAGATTCTCCCACTAGTTCTTCGTCTTTCCTGGCACTTTGGTTGTGTCACTGACTTCACTGAAGATAACAGCAAGGGGAGAAGGCTGTGCTGTCTGTTAGGTTATGGGTTCATGTCAGAAGGGCCTAAGGCGTAGTGAATGCAATAAGAGGTGGAGGGTTTATTCAGATTCAGGGATCAAAAATTTCAAGAATATCTGAATCAGCAATAAGTAGTGGTCTTAAAGCCATCCATATTTTATTTTGTTATCATGGGTTTTCAGATTTGAACCTTGAAAGGGTAACAAAGATTTAGGAACAAGAACGGTCACAATTATAAGATATTTTAGGAATGTTAAATCCAACTGCAAAAATCCCAACCCAAAACCCTGTTTGCTTTTTAGTCAAACAGATCGGACACATAGCACAGAGCTTTAAAAACTCCCAAAATCACATGTTAAGGTCAACCTTCCCTTATTAGTATGTTGTCTACACTACAATAATACAAATATTAAATACTATGAATTTTGCTTTTTTCAACTGAAGACCTGTGTCCTTGGAAAAACCGTTAGTTGTATAAAGAACTTGATTCCATTTGATTTGTGAAATCTGATGATTATGCTGCAGAAAAACTTGGCTTCATTATCCAGCAATAGAGAAAAACATTCTCACCTGTAGATGTCTGGCCTGATTCTGAGGTATTTTACACTGTGGCAAATGAAGAGCAACATCACTGACTTCAGTGGATTTATACTGGTGTGACAGGGGTGTCAGTGAGAGCAGAATCATGCCCACTTGGTCAAGGCTGTGTAACTGAGGAAGAGAACCACTCAGTAAATGCTAGCAATTTTATAATGGTTACTTTCACAGTTCCTTGGTTGTTAGAATATATCTGCACATGGGTGGCAGGTATAAGAACAAGGGGAGGCAATGCCTTCTCTGGGTCTTAGTGCTCAACCTTTCCCCTCTTCCTATCTCTTTTCTGATCCTGCAGGCTCCCACAATTGCTGTTGCAGCCTGGTAAGAGTCTTCCCCAGGAGTGAGTGGATTTATTATCTTAAGAGTGAAAAGCTTTCCAGATTACTAGACTTATTAACATAGCACTGAACCTGTGAAAGAGCCAGTAAGTGGTAATGAAGCCATTTAACAGGCATGTTGCAAACTGAAAGCATTTACTGTCAGTTTCTCAATTTACTGACAAAAAACAGTTGTGCATTAAAAACATTAAAGACTAACAAATTTATTTGGGCATAAACTTTCATGGACCCAAATAAATGTGTTAGTCTTTAAGATGCCACAGGATTCCTCATTGTTCTTGCTGAAACAGACTAATACAACTACCCCTCTGAAATTGTGCATTGGTGCAATATGTCTACAGGACCTTCGTTTAAAATTTGCTTTAAACATTTTATTAGTTTGTTGCTGAAGGGTATAAAATCATATCTCCAAAAAATCCTTGCATAGATTTTTAGATGCACAATCTGAGTATTTAGCTTTAGCCTTAAATGCTTGGCTCTTCAGACATACAGTTTTTAAAATAAATTCTTCAAAAGACCACCCTCCTCTAAAATACGCATTTTAATTTTAATTACTATAGTACAAATACTTGCTCCTAAAGTCTTCCTGTTCTTTTTGTCCATCCTTACTGCTGTAATCTCTCTCCTGTAAGCTTTCTTCTATTGAAGAGAGCCCTGAAAGGCTACATCTAGACAGAGGAGCTATTTCGGGATACCAGAAGTATCCCGAAATAGCTATTCCGTGTCTTTAAATGCACCTATTCCACTATTCCGGCATCCCTGTAACCCTAGTTACACTGTGTAAACAGTGCCAAATTTCAAAATAAGCTACACAATTGCCGTATGCAAATTGCTTAACTTATTTCAAGGTAAGGGTGCTGTGTAGATGCACCCAAAGGGACAACACTCCTTTTCTTCCAGATAACTGGACAAATGAGTTTTTCTTTCTTTTCTTCTGATTATCTGATGAACTAGTTTTAAGAGAACTCTCCACCAAAATCAGTACCTTAGTATGATATAAAATCCTTTTTTATGCCTAAAATCTTTGGAAACATAATGTTAAAATAAACATATGGTGAAATTTCATGAACAGATCTATTGTTGTGGAGATCACACAAAATAAATTAGTGTTCCCTTTTTCTAAAAGCAACGAATTTTGTTATGAACACACTAAACCACTCAGACTGATTCATTTAAAATAATGTTTTTATTTCTGTGTGTTAAATACGTAGAAAGCTGGAATGATTACATTATGAAGGCTTAAGAGTACTTTTAAAATATAAAATCAGCTTAGAAATATTGATTAAGAAAACATAGAACAGAGAAGAGATGCATCATGAATTCCATATTTAATATTGTATTCAGCAGGACAGCTGACTTGCCCTTACTACAAAGTTTTTCCAAATAAATCTCTGACTAACTTAAGGGAAACGTGTGACTGATGTCAAAAAACGTGTGACTGATGTTTTATAATTCCCAAATTTAGTGCTTTTAAATAGGTACCTACTGCATGTCCAGTCTTCACAATGGGGCAGGCAGTAAAAAAATATGCTCCATTTTCTTTAAATGAAGAGTGTAGTTTTCAAGTGTCATTTGCTACATTTGAGTTCAGGGGAAGGGACAAAAAGAAAGTGAGACACTGAGGAAGGGGTGGGGACTGGGCAGAGCAGGGGGATATGGGCTGAGCCACAGGCTGGAGAGCTTGCCTCCCCAAGCAGCAGCTTTCTCCGCCACCTTTGCATCCGCAATTCTAGACTTCATCCTGGTCCACTGTTATCATCAGCTGCAATACAAATGGACACACTTTCAGAGCTTCTGAAAATGGTTTTGCTTGGGGTGACAAAGAAAAGCCCACATTTGTGAGATGTTATCTAAGCTTTATCTGAATTTCTTTCGGCTATAATTCAGTGCTATAACTAATGATAACTGAGCTTTTAAATGCAATACATTCTTGAGAAGACGAGAGTGAATTTGGCGAAGTCTCGTAGGAAATACAATTTTGGAGGCTGGTTCCATTTTATGAATTAGGGTAAATCTAATTTAATCCCTTTGGGTATGTCTACACAGCAAAGTTATTTCAGGATACCAGAAGTCTTTTGAACGCGTCCGCTATTTTGAAATATAGCGGTCGCACTATTTCACCAGCCCTTTAAACCTCATTCTACGAGGAGTAAGGGATGGCTCGAAACAGCACTGTATTTCAAAATTTGGTGCTGTGTAGAGAGCTCGAAATGACGAAATAAGCTATTTCGAAATAGACTCAGAATAAGCTATGCAATTTGCGCTACACAAATTGCGTATCTTATTTCCAGCTTTGAGTGCTGTGTAGACACACCCTTTGACTACTTGCTTCCTTCAATCAAAACAGAAAAATCAGGCTTGTTGCAATTTCAGATGGGCCAGAAAACTCGAGACATTTTTCTCAATATTTCTAGCAGAGGCACATTTTTAGGCCGGTTCACATTTCAGGCACAAATTGAAGTCCATTTTTATGCCAACCAGCTTTCTCATTGCTATGTCATTATAAGCCTAACTCTCCCAGAAATCAATAAAGACTCTCATTAACTTTAGCAAGAGCTAGAGCTCAACCTGACTGTTCAAATCCTATTCCTATTCCTGAGAAATGACACCTGAAGAAGAGCTGCAAGTTAATTTACTAGTTAAAAGAGACAGAAGAGCTTAAAACTATACCTTCTGCACTGTATATAGTTAAGAAGAGGCAGTAGCAAATTGAGCAGTTTCTAAAAATGAAAAGAGCGCCACAATTGATTAGGATTTCAGCTGAAAACTAAAACCTCCTTACATCAAATTATGTAACGTGAATGCACTGGTTTGAAAATTTTGCAAGTCTTTATCAGGGAAGCAAATACATTTGTCTGCATATAATGACTTATCTTTCAGAAAATGAGGCTGAAAATAACCATTTTCTAACTCCAAAGTTTGTCAAAGCTTATTAGGGTTTTTTGTACAAGTTAATCTTCATGGAAATGAGCTTTTTTTAAAAAAAAAATCAGCATTTTCAAACTACATTAACTGAAGTTATATGTGCTTTTTTAAAAAGCTCAAGCTCCCTTCCCTTTTGGAATATAAGCCTGTTCAAACATATTCAGAGTAATTTAAATTACAAAACATCTCTTCTGGCTGAACGACAGTTTTCACCTTTCAAAATCACTTCCTTACAATAGATTTTTCCAAAATTCAGTTTATATTATGTATCTCTTGTCATACTCTGCCTCTAGATTTAGCAGGGCACACCTCACCTTTCCTTAGAAAATATGAATGTACACCTCGATCTGACTCCTTCACCAATTCAAGATATCATTATTTTTTAAATCCTAATTTATACTAGAGGGCCATGCCCCCTGATTGCTATGATTGCCAATCCTCCGCTCAGCCGGGAGGGCCCCAGCTCTTCCTTCCTACCTCCCACCAACACTGGGGAGGGTCTGAGGTTGCCCAGCCTTGGCTCTTCCCCACTGCCCCCGGCTGCTGGGGAGGGCCCAGCCCCAAGGCTGCCCCAGTCCTGAGGCCACCCCAGCCAGCCCTGGCTCTTGGGCCTCCCAACCAGGCCTGGCTCTTTGCCTCCCCCAGCTGCCAGGAGGGCCTGAGTCTGGTTGCTTGGAGGGGCTGGGCCCGGCTTTCCCCTCAGCTGCCGGGGGTTGTGTCAGGCCAAATCAGGCCTGTCTCTTTCCCCCCAGCCACCGAGGGGTTAGGCCAGGCCTGACTAGAGGCCACACAGCTTTCCTCCCCTCCCTCCCCTGAGCACAGAGGAGGAGCAAGGGGGGAGGCTGCATGGAAGGGAGTGGCCACGTGGAGCACAAGGGTTGGGGATGCCATGCAGCTGAGAGTGGAGGGAGGGGCTGCAGGTGGAGGGAGGAGCTGCAGGACACAGAGTGACACATGACATCACTCTGTCATCCCGCAGGAAAAGATTTTTTATATAGAGAGAAAGATTTTTTTTAATCAAATATCTTAACTTTTCTGAAACTACATTCTTTGAACATTCAGTTTTCATAATTACTTGAATAATCCCTCAAATAAGAGAAAAAGAAGAAGAAATTAAATCAAGACATTAACAAATTGGAGAGTTTGGGCCAGGAGGAGTTGTTAGCAAAACTCTCTCTTATGGATAGTCCTCCACTTCCGCATACAGTTGGAAGAGCGGGTGGCAGGGGTAAAGAATAGGCAATGAGAACTTTGATTCCACTTCTTTGCTCCAAATCACTAGCCAACCTAAATAAGCTAGTGTTGCAGAGGAAATAACTGGCTACTAAGCTGTACAGGTAACATACTACTTCTCCGCCCGCCCGCCTGCTACAAGAGTCAAACCAGGAAAGGAATTATGATGGGGATTCTTCTCCTAGAGCAGAGCATCTACTTACTCCCCCTTAGTACGCGCTGGGACTAAGACTAAACCTCTTTTGAATTAACCACAAGACAGTCACCATTAGCCAAAATCTTAGTTATTGGTCAGCAAGCCTGCCAACGGGGGGGAAGGAAAGAGAAAGGGGGGCAATTGCCCTGGGGCCCGGTGAGTCAGACAGACGGGATCAGGGTTCCCAGCCACTACCACCACTGCCACAGGATGCTCCAGACAGCTTCAGGGCTGCCTGAGGGAAGGGTGGCCCTGTATGGTGTGTTCTGGGTGGCTCTGAGGACTGGCTGCCCCAAGCCTCATCCCTTACTCCTGAGGCCCCGCCCCTTCTGGGAGCATGGAGCTGGATCCCCCCATACCTTGCCCAGGGACCTGGTAAATCTGTCAGCTGCCCTATTGGTCAGTCAACATCAAAGTTATTTTCCCATATCACATACTGATTAATAAAGCAAATTGACCACCTCTTTGAAAATACCATGGTGCCCCTTACCACAGAACACCTCATCTACCCTGTAGTAGGAAGGTGCTTTTCAGAAGCAATGGCACCTGGGAAGGACTTCTTGATTTCTATAAAAAAATGCAGGCAGAAGTGCAAGCACAATTATAGCAAAGATTCATTCAGAACTAAATAATGCAACAACATGGGTTGCTAACAGTGTGTCAATGAGCTATTAAAAACATCCGTTCAGTCTTCGCCAACCTTCTGCAATTGGGTGCTATAGCCAAGCATGCAAGGTAAGAATTTATTATACTGAAGCATTAACAAGCAGATGCTCCCATGAGTTTTTCTACTTCTGCAAAGAAGGCTCAAGAACTGAAAGAGTTCTTGTACTACAGAAAACTAGCATGCAGTAGCCTGCTGTTTCTCACTCTATCCAATGACTCAGAAAAGATTATTCAAAAATCGAAATGGAATGCACCTCACCTGTTATTAAGGTTGCCCGACATGCCCCATTGTAAGACCCTGGTCTTGTTTATAACTTTGTTAAACTTAACTCTAATTCTTTTCAAGCTGGGGGCCTGAATCAGATATTTTCAGAAAATTTCAGCCACAATGGTTCAGCCATTTCCAGGAATAAGGCTAGGGAAAAATATGCTTTGCCTACATTAAACAGTTCTGGTGATCTTTTCCTTGACAAATCCTAGCTAACCCCTTCCTTTGCAATAGAGACATGAAATTTTGTAGGGGTAGGCCTTTGTGTCAAGGTTGCACCTTTTGCTGTCTCTGTGAAATCTGCTCAAATTAGGCCACGTTATAAACCTTTGCAAGAAATCACAGTCCACACATGCTCAAGAGACATCTTGGGACTTAAAAACTCATTTCCCTGATGATTGTGTGTGCATTGGGTATGCTCCAGCCTGGGCTGGTCAGGACTGTCCTTGCAATTGCTGCAGGTTGGGATGTGCCAGGAGCTGGAACCATCTCTCAGCTAGACTCAGGAAATGTGAAGGAAGAAGTGGTCTGATTCCAATGCTAAGGGGACAAAAGGTGGACCTGTGGGGGGTGGAGGCAGTAGATTGGGACAAGGGGCCTGAGTAGGATGGAAGAGGAAGACTGAGATTAGAGTAGAGGCTGGTATGGGGGAGAGGAAAATTGGACTTTAGCTGGGCAAGGAGTAGAAGCCAGAGGGAGAAGAGGGGACTGGACTGGAAAGCCAGTGGGTCATGGAGAGATGATGCAGATGAGGCGTCAGGGTGAGAGAATAACAGTGGCCAGGCAAAAAGACTGCAACTAGGATAAAAAAATCTGAGGAGCGAACACTGGAACTGACTAGGAGAAGCAAACGGAAGTGGAACAAAGAGCCAGGAGTGGGGAAAACACAGGATTCTGACAGGGATAAGCTGTAAGGTGGAAGAGGTCAAGCTTGGGAAGAACAAGCAGAAACGTCTGTGACCATTATAATGTTCCCTCCTCCAAAGCCTGGAAAGGAACCCAAGGTCCCTGAGTGTCACCACTCTTGCTGCCAGCAAATATCTGTGAAATCCACTGGCAAAGTGTGCACCTCATCCCCCTATCGGGTCTGGCCAATAGAGAAAACAACAAATCTCTTCCTGCTATCAGTTACTCCATTAGTTCAAGTGGCAGAGGTGCCAATGCTGGTGATGACCAAATGGGTATCAGTATGATGCCACTTGACAGAATTTGTTGTATTTTTTAATTTGCTTTTCCAAAAAAATGTAGGCAATTACACACAAAAATTATGTTTAAAGAACCTTATGAAGGTTGCAAGTCAAGCATGGAAATGTTAGGAAAAGCTGCCTTGATTGATACAGTGTTTACATGCTCACATATGATCTTTTGCACAAGAGCCCTGCCTCATCCATTGTAGAGGGGGCCAGAGTGACCAGTGATCACTTCATGATATTCAATTATTTGTTTTCTTACTGTTCAGTGGGAGAGCCCATGTCTTATTCACTACACACTACTCTCATCCTGCTGTGAAGACAGAATTATTAATTTCCTCCTGCACTTTTTATGGCGCTCTGCTGCAGCTGAGTGCCTCACAACCATGATTTTCACAACACCCTTATGAGGTGAGGGGGTCAGAGTATCCCCATTTCAAAGATGAGAAATTGAAGCACAACAGGATCACTAGGATCCAGTACTTTGGGATTCCCAGTTTGAGATACCCCTTTCTTGCTTTTGCAATGTGCTTAGCACTATATAGCACGTTATTATGGTCAAAGTACAGCTCCCATGGACTTCAGGTGTAGTTGTGAGTGCTCAGCGCATCTGCAAATCAGACCAAGGACATCAAGTCAGGCACTCAGCAAACAAGGATCAGACAGTTAGAGACCGCTTGTAGATCATTTGGCTTAACTGACTTCTCTAGCATCACACAGAATCTGTATTACAAAGACAGGTGTAGAATCCAATGGCCCTAACCATGAAATCATCCTTTCTCTCTCTGCAATCCCATGCCTCATAACTACACACCTTCTAAATTCTGCAGCAAATGATGAAGCAAGGGTGCTACAGACCACAGACTCTTTTACTAGACAACCCTGATTCATTCCTAGAGCAGATCTGCCCTGTGCACTGAATGAGGCAAGAGGTCCCGTAGGAAAAAAGAACATGTGATCATGTAATTAAAGTTCTTATCATAACCCATATGCATAAAGGGGGCCAAATTAAGGTTGGAAGATTAATTTCTGGAAGACCCTAACCTTTGAGTGTTTGTCTTTGCAACCTTAATAATGTTTTTAGCATAATTTTGCATGTGATGGTTGTATGTGTATATATATATATATATATATATATATATATATATATATATATATATATATAGACACACACACACACACACAGAGGCCAGATGCCCAGCTGCATAGATCTACCATCTGTGTTGTTGCCATAGCTGGATATTGCTTGAGTCTAGGCTCTGGGACACCACAAGGCAGAAGGATGCCAGAGCTTCAGCTCTAGTGGAGTCTGAGGTCAACACTGCAATTTTACCCCCAATGGATCACTACCTTGTCACGGTTGGGGGGCTTGTGTGTCTCAGTGACCCCTAGAGCTATGTTGGCGGGAGCCTAGTGCTCCTGGTAGGATCATCCATGCCGGACAGGTCGAAGGGTAGAGACCAGACTAAGTATGATTCACTGGTCCTCCAGGTTGGGGGGTTCGGCTCAGGGCTAACAACCCTGACCTAGAAAAAAAATTGTTACGGAAACAGCAGCCTGAGCTCTGTGAACCCAAGTCAGCTGAGATGGGCCAGAGATAGGTGTTTAATTGCAGTGTAGACATACCCACAGTGGTTCTGGACAGCTTTCCCTCTGCCTGTTCAATGGCCATAACACTTCTACTACTTATCAGGCTCTATGCTCAGCGACAGAAGGGAATGAGGCAGGATAGCCCAAAAAAGTACACTCTCCACTCATTTACAGCTCAAAAATCATGGAACTGATTTTTTCTATTTGAACTCCACACATTTGAACTCCACACCAAAGAGGAAAAATTTCAATCACAAAGGAATAGGTAAAAACCTGGGATTTTATTGGAACTATGTAGACGATGCAGCTTGAACTTACTGCTGTGAATGCCATAACAACTAGAAACAATCCTACACAACTGATAAAATAAGCTGCTAATTGTTGTATTTATTCCCCATGAAGGCACACTTTGGCACCTTTAATTGTACTTAGTCACAATTTGTTCATCATCCCACTGTTCTCATCAGAGCTGAAGGGAACTAAATATTTACCCAAATGAACTTATAAATATATTGTTATGAATCATAATTCTGCTTTACAATGTTTTTCTTTGAAATCACGAGGGCTAGCAACTTACTATCTTGTTAAACACAACTTCAGCTTGATTTAATCCCACAAGTCTAAGAACTCTTAAGTCCCTATGCTTAAGGCTAAATCCAGTTCTGATTGTCCAATCTGCAGGATATAACTCAAAATACTCTGTTGCATACAGCATTAAAATGAAGATTCATATTTACATAGAATGACTAATGGACCCCAATGTTGTCCTTCCTGGTCTGCTGCAAAGGGATTATGCTACAGGGTTTCTGTAAAGGAGGGGAGGGCAATAAAACAACTGTAGTTCACCATGATTAGCCCCGGCAGGCCACCACCATTATATTTACCTGCGCCTCCACAGGTACTGGTGATCGGAGCTCTCGTTGGCTGTGGATTGCCGTTCCCAGACCACGGGAGTGACGGGAAGTACTATGGACCAGGATACCACTTCCTGGAGCTTCCATTGGCTGGGAAAAGTGATCTGCAGCCAACAGGAACTACAATCACCCGTACCTGTGGAGGTGCAGGTAAAGATAGCAGTAGGGAACCACCAGGACTAACTCTGGCAGACCAGATTCAGCCTTTGGGCCAGTATTTGCCTACCTCTGGTGTAAAGACTCAAATCAGACCTTTCTCATTCCAGAATGGTTTGCCTATCCAGAGCCCATTCCCAGTATAAATTATTGGGACTGTAGGCAGGATTTGACTCCATCATCACACAGAAAAGAAAATATTCTTTTTATACTCTAATGGAAAGAGATCGTTACCTATTTAATACGCTATAATATATATCTAAAAACCTAAGAGCCTTTAATAATGGTATATTTTTCAAAGGACTGGAACATTGAATTCACCTTCAGAATTGAGAGGTTTAATCAATTTCAGATAATGAATAAAATATCTTAACTCTGTCTAGCTAGATGAAAGTCAAAGTCTGAGACTCATACCAGTGGATACCTGTTCACATTACAAAATTAGTCCCTTCACACCATAAGGATAGTCTTGTGGTATAAGCATAGAACAGAGTGAAGAGATCTGGATTCTGTTCCTGAATATGCTACTGGTTCTTTGAATGCTCTGAGCAAGTCAGCGAGGCATACATTTTGGACCATGTCCACCATTCTTTGGTTGTTAGATTTGTGGATACATATCTCGGTACATCTAGGCCCTGACTTTAAAAACCACTTCCAACTCTCACTGAAGTAAATGGGTTTATGTAGGTGTGTCCATCACCTCTGAAAATAAGGTTCTAAATTTCTCCGGTTGGTCAGCCAAAAATTGAGGCATGCAAAATGAGGCACTTGACAATATACATTTTTACTCACCTCTGCCCCTCAGATGAGTTTGGACAATAAACGATCTGAGTAGACTCAGATCCTCTCACTCGCCTGTATACTCTGTTGTCAGATGGGCCCAGACAGAAATATGTCCTCTTAGTTCTTCCCCTCTTTGCATTTGGCGTCCTAAAGCCTGGAACATTTTTTTTATTATTTTCACTGCTGCTCTAATTTCTTAATACAAGTATGTGACTGTCTATTGTGCATCTGAACTCTGTGATGAAACCTCTTGCACATGCTAGCATGTTCTAATGAGATTGCATGGACAGAAGGGATAAATAAGACCATAAGAAAGATCCATCTGGCCCAACAGCGGCCAATGCCTGGTGCCCGGGAGGATATAAACAGAACAGGTAATCAAGTGATCCAATTCCTGTCACCCATTTCCAAAATCTGGCAAACATTGGCTAGGGACATCATCCCTGTACATCCTGGCTAATAGCCATTGATGGACCTATCCTCCAAGAATTTATCTAGTTCTTTTTTGAACCCTGTTATAGTATTGACCTTTCACAACATCCTGTTATGTAAAGAAATACTTCCTTTTGTTGGTTTTAAACTTGCTGCTCATTAATTTCATGTGGGGACTCCTAGTTCTTGTGTTATGAGGAAATAGTTTATGGAAACAAATAATTGAGTGTATGCTAAGTAACTGCTAGTGAGTGTTTCTACAATTCAAAAAGTCTGTCTCTCTACATTTAAGGAATATTTTGAGAGTAAATCAGATTTCATGAATATGTAAGGAGCTGCAGTTTATCATTATTTCTGCCGTTTAGTTAAATTAATTATCAGGTGGCAAAAAATACACTCAGTGGTGATGTTAGTCTTTTAAACTAAAAGTCAGAGCCTTATTATGGATTTTTATTTATTTAATTTTCTAGTCAGTGCCTAAGGCATATTTTACTAACAAAAACATTTCTATTCTTGTACATGATACATTTAATTTGCCTATGAGGAGGAAAAAAGAGGATAATTCAAGCTCCCTTGTTTTCCTGATTCTATTCAGCTGTGAAAATTGTGGAATATATAATACAAGAAAAACATTTCACAATTCTCATGTGAAATAACAAAAAATTATTTTCCCTCCCACTATGTAACCAGCATAAATTACAGCTTCAAAAAACTTCTTTAAATCATTTTCTATAAATCAAAGTCTATTCGTCTAACTTTGTAAGATACATAAAACCAAAAGTATTAGAAAATCTGACATATACATTCAGCAGCTTCTGTAGGCAGAGAACTATTTGGATTGGAAGTTTGTAAATATTAAGTCCAACATCTCAGAGCATTTTGGAAGGACTAAAATGACTCTTGACAGAAACAGGCGAGTCCCACCAAAAAGGCTTAAAAGTTTAACTACCAAGAGGTATATCATTAGACAACAGCCTATCTTAAAAGTCTACTCACAAAACATAATGAGTACAGATTTGTTCCACCTTTATTAGTTCACCTCTGTTCTTTCCCTTTTTTACTGGGATTTCCAACTACATCTGACATTTTAAAAATGCACACAGCCATAACAACCTTTTGCCAGAATAAATAATAGTAGAACTTCTGTTAAGTGGCCACTCAATGAGCCAATAAAAATCACTAACCTAACAGAGGTGATCTAACAAAAATTGAATGGAAAAACACTTCTCAGTAAATGTGAAGATGCGGAGGTGGACAATAATTTTTGGTGGAGGGCCACTCCAAGATTTTGGAAAGTGGTCAAGGGCTGCACTTTTCTGTGGAGAGTGTCCGGGGTCTAGGATGGTGCAGAAGAGCACATGGGATAAGGGACTGGGGTGCAGGAGATGGTGTGAGGTCTGAGAGGGAGTTTGGATGAAGGAGGGGATTGTGACCTGCATCAGGGGATTAGAATGTAGGGTTAGGGAGGGAGTATGGGTGCAGGAGAGTATTTTGGCCTAGGGCAGGAGTGTAGGAGAGGGTACAAGGTCTGTGAGGGAGTTGTGACCTGAGGCAGTGGGGTGTAGAGGGTTTGGATGGTGACCTGGGGGAGGGAGTTGGGGTGCGGGAGGGTTAGGGGTGCCAGAGGTAGGCTCTGGCTAAGAGGCACTTACCTAAGTGTATCCCAGCCAGCAGCCCTGCAGCACCCCCAAAGCAGGCTGGGCTCCCTGCCTACTGCAGCCCCGGACCTCTTAAATCTGCAGGCTGTTCCCTCCATGTGGCTCTCAACTCTTGGAGAGTGGAGAGGTTTGTGCTGCCCCTATCCTCCAGGCCAATCTCCTATTGGCTGGTTGTTTCTGTTTAGGTTGTTCATTGTCAAGTGAGGGTGATTTCTTCAATGAATTTCACTATACATATTTATGTTTGCATCTTCCCTGACAAATAAAAATTGCTTGTTGGTTGAGTTTGCCAGCAGTACAACCAAATAATTGATTATATACAAAGAAACAATGGAGATGGACAATTGACTTTAGATGTGGCTCTCTGCAGTCCATGGGCATGATCAATGGCACAACTACCCTTTAATGTCAATGGCACAACTACCCTTTAATGCAGACAGGATTGGGAGTAACATTTCCATTTCCCAGGCCAGGTCCACACTGGGGGAGAAATCAATTGAAGATCTACAACTCCAGCTATGAGAATTGAATAACTAGAGTTAATGTACCTTAAGTTGAATTTCTGCAGCATCTCCACTGCAGGAGGTCAATGGGAGAAACTCTCCTGTCAACTTCCTTATTCCTTGCGAACCTGTGGAGTACCAGAGTTGATGGGCGCCCTCAATGTTCAATTTAGTGGGTCCTAACTAAACCCACTAAATTGAATCCCAGAAGATCAATCTCACATTGTGAAATAGACAGTTGCAGATATTCTCTCTCCATGTGAAGGACAGGTGCACCCAGAGCAGAACTTGGTCAAATGTTTATAAAATATGAGCAGTAGTTTCAAATTACACAACTTCCTAAGAAGGAATCAGAACTTAAGGCATTTGATACTTGAAGCTGTGACAAAAGATTAGAGTCCCCAGGAAAGCTAAAGTAATAGGAAGAGCAGTTGATTATGTTTAGGCTACTTCACTCATGTATGGACTCTCCAAACACACACACATGCACACACAGAGATCGTCCCACACATCCTCAATTCCCTAAACTTGACAAGCCAACATCACAATTCATTTGTCAAATTCAGCTTCAGGAATGATGTCTCTGATGCTGATGTACTGTCTCCTAATTGACCTAGAGAGACCATTCTCTTTGTGCGTGAATCAGTCTCCCTCTACACTCCATCTTGGGTGGATTTTCCTTGAGCAAAGATTACTATTTTTCTAAATCATTGTTGAATTGTTTATGTGAATAGATATCTGCTAGGACTCAGGCTGGACTTGAAATCAGATCTCAGAAATGAATGACTATCACAGCCTCCCTAAGCAGTCTATTTTCTAGTTCTCTTTCTATTACTGTTAAATGGTTTATGCAGAGATTTATTTCAGAATGCTAGTCTCAGTGGATAAACCCTCTCTGCCAGTGAGATGTCAGCCAATCACCACCTGTCAATATTCAGGGCTGTGTGCATAACAATAAAGTCAGGAGGTGAGCCAGAACTTTTTAGTAGGAGGTATAAAACATTAAATATTCATTAAATTTCACATCTTTTATTTTGGGTATGCCAATTAGGTTTTTTAAATGAAATGTTATGACTCTATGACTATGACAGCAACTGTGAAAGATGCTTGCTGCCATGAGAAATGATGAGGAAAATGTAATTATGTAGAAACATCACATCATGGGCAAATTCATAGGAAAAATTATCTATGCTGCCTACAGTTAAGAGTTACCCTGACAAGAGCAGCACCATGTACAGAACATCAGATGTGCTATGCAGAGCCACCTATGCATTTTGACATAAGTATTGTATAAAAGCAGTCTATGATAGAAATAAATAGTTGACTGGTGAAAGTAGTGTTTGTATTGTAAAAACAGATAGGTGAACTGCTCAAGCAAACAGTGTGTTGGTGAGAATGAATTGAAATAAGCAATACTCAGTCAATTTTTTCTTCATCGTATGGCAGTGAAAGATGAAGAAAGGGGGCAGATTCTGATCTTGGTTTCATGGATGTAAATCTGGTGCAATTCCCAGATTTCAAGAGATATGATTCAGATTGACCCTGCTGGAAATGAGATCAGAAACTAGTCCTGAATCTCCTCTGGAGTAGTTGTTACGCATATGTAGACAGCTAACCTGTGATTTTTAATGGTTAAAAAGGATTGTTTCAGACAAAATGGTCTAATCCAATAAATATTTCATGAGAGCATTCTCACCGATATAAAGGAGACTTCCACATACTGAGAATTTGCAGATTGGATGTAACAGCCTTTACATTTTCAGCTTATTTTCTATGCATTTTCTACTGTTGTGTTCTCTGGGGTCTACATTTTGTTTCATTACTTTTTAGCATGTTGGCTACAGTGTGGGCTACTTCATCAACAAGCACCTTGGCTGACAAGATCTGCTTCCTTATTTGCCTCATTTACCATAGTTCCCAGATTAGAGCAGAAATTTAAATTCTAAAGCCAAAATGAATATTTGTAATTAGCAGGATTAATGTATAGCTCAGCTGCTTTTAAAATTATTTCCCCCTTTGAAATTCTCTGGCATTCCAGTGGCATTTCCCACTGAAGACGAGGCACTTCTGAAATTTGATGAACTACAAGGGATGCAGTGAGACCTCTGGTAGTCGTGATGCTGCATTCCTCAACATCTACAATGGACAAGGAAGGGTAGCCATCCCACCACATTTCAGAAAGGAGAGGAGAACAAAGAACTGTTTAAAGGTTAGTAACAACTTGGTTGTTTGCGGAATGTTCCCTTGCAAATAAATAGATCCCAAAACTGCTTAGCATGAATGATTCAAAAACAGGGATTAAATATTACATGGCTAAGAGTATGGAAGGGATGTAAATTCTCATGTGTCAAGTATCATCCAACTGAGGAGGCTAGGAGGAAATTTCACCTCAGGGCAGATTATTGCAGATTTAGCCAATCGAGGGAAATTCCTCTAGTTCTGAAAGGTAGGGAGGGATCATTCATGTCTCCATGCATTGCAGAATTCTCATGTCAACTTCAACTTAACTGATTTGGCTCATTTGTAATGCCTCCTAGCTTTAAAGTGAGCATTTGTCACACAAGTCTTATTAACATCAAATTGACAGCATAGGTGTGCTCCTTAAAATAATCAGATGAATCATTTTCATATGTACAGTGGGCAGTGTAACTTTGGTATAGGAAGCAGGGCTGTGATTGTTAAATCCACAATGCCCACAATAGAGGCATGCTGAGGACTGGATCAGCAGTGACATGCTCTTCCCTTTCCTAGCTCTTATAATAACAATGGGGTGCTAGTATTTATAGTGAAAGTTAATAGCAAAGTATCGTAATTCAGAGTGAGTTTCATCGTGCCTGATATTTTCGAGACTAAGCTTTGTTACAGGCTGTTAGTACAATGCAGTGAACTGCAAAGATGAGATCACTGTGCCTCGGAACTCACACAAAGGCATGGTAATTGAAATTACAGGTTTTGTATTGAAAGCTACTTGTTAGAGGCATACCTTGGAGGAGAGCTGTTATGCAATTTACGCCTCCAGTTACAGCCCACTGACATGGGAAATTTTAAACCTGTGGAAAGTTCTGAAGAGAGTTAGGGGATCCTAACTCAGGCACCTGAGAGAAGACGTTTTGCTTTGTATGTGGCAGCTATAATGCCAGAACACATTGTGTGAGGGCAGGAATATCAGGAGAGAGAAAACACAACTTGTAGGCAACAGCACTATAATTAAATAATGATGCCAATCAGAAAGAGATTGAAGTAGAAAGAACAAGCTTTACTGCTACTCTCTCAGGAACCAGTGACTCCTTCCAAAGGAAAAATTCTCAGGAGACAGGTAGGGGAACAGAAAACACCAAAATTAACATAAAATTTCTTCCAATGTCTATACACAGCTAAACAGAATTGGTAAATCATAATCTGTTAACTCCCAAATACATTATGGATACAAAATAGAGACCTGTTTTCCTAACCCTATTAAACAAGTTAATTGGCCGCTCTCAAGCCCCATGAATCCCAGATTATCTGTAGGATGATAGTGCCATCTTCACAGAAACTTTGTGATTCCAGGAGCTCTGCCTTCCCTCTCTGGAACTGTGGCTCTGTTTGAGCATCACTATCAGGCTTTCCCAGATAGTGACTGATCCCAGAATCCCTTTAAGGCCGCGTTTCTCAAACTGTGGGTCCCGACCCCTTGGGGGGTCGCGAGCAATTTAGAGGGGGGTCACTAGCAACTTAGAGGGGGGGTTGCAGCAACTTAGAGGGGGGTCGCGAGCAACTTAGAAGCGGTTGCAGTATCACAAACTTTGGGAACCCCTGCTTTAAGGGGATTCCTATCCACAGACAGATGTTGTGGGAATGTAATCCAGCCTTGTTTATTTGTCTTCTGGGGAAATCTCAGAGTCTTATCCAAAGAAAGGAGTGTACTTCATAAAAGGTATATAAATAAAACAACTTCTAAAAGAAAGGAAAACATTAAAGGAAAAGATCAAGGAAAAATTTAAAAAGATAAAGTTGAGTCAAATTCTGGTCCCACTGATCTCTACAGCAGATTTGACATGTTAGTTTCAGCCTACCCACCTACAGGCGACCAAACCATGTTATAGTTCATTTTGCTCACAGTAGAGTACAGCAGTTTGTTAAGCTTGGCTGTATAGATGGGGATCTTAAAATGTCTAAATGTTATTCTAGTATCTAGTGCATAGTCTATGAAATCTGTTATCAATTCCCTCCCTCTTCTCCATCCCCCACCTCTTTTGTTAAACATCAACCATAAGAACTAATGAACAAAGTATGGGGTTATTTCTCATACACGTTATCTCCACTGTTAATTCGATAAGGCTACAACAATCACCTTCCTTTCATAACCCATTCAATTCTCAGCTGCAAAGCACTTCAAACTGCAAGGTACCATTTCATTCTGGAGAAACTACTGCAGTGAATCAATTTATTTTCCCCTGCAAGTGGGTGTGTTTTATCACCTTGAATATTGAAAACTTGTCTACCCATTTAGAATACAAAGCACCACAGACCATTTCCCCTGTAAGAGAATGCTAGTTGTTTAGCCCTGTAGGATAAAATTAGAGAAGAATCTGAGCAGCAACATTTGAATTCCTGTGAAGACTTTCCCAAAGTTCCAGAATTAAGAGTCCAGGCTGACAGAGGCATACATTAACAATCAACAAGAGTTAGAGCTGGAAAGGAAACTGTTCAGAGAACTCAAGGGGTTATGGCATGGTCTAATAGGACGCACACTGCCTCTTTATTATCTTCTGTCTTTAATAATTGGCATGTTGATTGAAGTCTAATATGGGTATAGCACAGAATGACAGTGAGAAACCTGCTCTAATTCAATTATTGGCTTCTACCTACGTGCATGAGGGAAAGCTACATGGATAAAGGGTCTGTTGGGGGGGATTTACCTCTTCCTCTCAGTGGCACAAGAACATTTTTAAGAGTGGGGGGTGCTGACACTCCCCTTCACCTGTGTCCTTGCCCCCCAGCTGAAACCAGGAGCAAAGCCCTGGTGTGCAGGACCAACAGCCAGGACACAGGGCAAAGAGCTGGCAGCAGAACCCCAAGTGTGCAGGGCAACAGCTGGGACCCCAGGCATGGGAATAGCAGCAGAGCCCATGGTGCATGGGGAGGCAGCCAGGACTCTGGGCACTAGGCTAGGAGCCCAGGGGGTGCTGCAGCACCCCCTCAAACTACTAATTCCTGCATCTATGCTTCCTCTCCATGCACCTGTCAACAGAGGTAGCTGGCCAGAGGTGGGCTGCACTCCCGACATGGCAGAATGCTTGGTCCCCCTGAAAACTGGGGAACTCTGGGAACTATCCTTCAGGAAGAATGCTTCCTAGGGCTCTCTCTCAATCCATCTAGCATGCATTGAAGTTAACAGGATTCTCTCCAGGCACTTTGGATCAGTCCCTCTGGACAATCAGCTCTGTCCTTATTGTGGGCTACCTATAATTGTTACACACTCTTAATGCTTGTAAAGCGGGAAAGCATTCATATTAAATATTATTATAATATTAAATAATAAACATTATTATTACAGTGTGTTTAGAGAGTGTATTTAGAGAGTGAGTACAGACAACAAACTTGGCAGAAATTCAGTACAAGAGCCGTAGGAAGCTTGACTATATCAGCAAAGTAGCTTTTCCCAGTTTGATGAGCAATGCTTACTTTTTTATTATACACATTAGCTATTAACAGTCTCATTATTGGTTTCAGACAATTGCCCGTAAAGCAAAAGTGCCCATGTTGAAGTACTCTTACTCTCTGTCTCCAGAAGCTAGGAAAAATACATTGTGATATGCAGACACTGTAACACTCATTACAGTTTTAGTGTGCATTAAGGTAAATAGGATGTCCATGGCATATAATGCACCAATGGGCAAGCTATTTGTATCCTGCTGAAGAATGAATTTTATAAAATATATTAGTCATATGGCAAGAGATGCAAAATCCTCTTGGGTTTAAAAGCAATAAAACTGGAAATATTTCCCAAAACAAGTCCACACACACTGTGGTAGCTATAAAAACTTAAAAACCACAACAAATAGTCTTGCAGTACCTTACAGACTAACAAAATCATCTTCATCTGAAGAAGTGGGTTGTGCCCACGAAAGCTCATGATACCATCTACATGTTTTGTTAGTCTGTAAACTGCTGCAAGACTATTTGTTCTTTTTAAAGTTTTTCCAGTTACAGACTAACTCGGCTACCCCTCTGAAGCTGTGGTACCTATCGTCTTTGTTTAGTCTGTAAAGAATAACAGGCTATCAAAATGCATGTTAAATGCAGAAAACCATGTGCATTTCTGGTAGCAGGCTGCAATAAAATTGACACTGCACATTTTGTTGGGAGAGACATCCCCAACAACTGAATTTCTTTTTATGCCTAAGAATTGTGAGTGAAATCTTGACCAGTCAGTAGTTGCATTTATCAACAAAGAACATTTGAAACGTTAGGATGATTCTAAGATAAATAATGATTTGTTGTATAGCTGAATAAAAGTTCCTTTTTGAGAACTGAATTAGACTTTTAGTGTCTGTCACCTCTGAAAGAAAATGCGACGTTGCACATAATAACTAGCCTATTACATTTTCAAACTGTACTCATCTATGCTTTTCAGATTTATGTAACCTTCATGCCAACAGCTGGTCTCTCTCAGATCCAAACATAGACCAAAATCTAATTAAAAGATGTTTATTTTGGGTGCCCTTTGCAAGGATTTACAGGAAAAAATTCTGATGGTCTTATTTTCATTTATTAGTGTTACAGCACCCAAAACTGCGCTAAGTACTTCACAGGAAACATATGAGACAAGGGACAAGAGCTGGGTGAAATTTTAGTGGAAAGTTTTTCACTGAAAATACAGATGCTAGTTAGCCAAAACATTTCCCTAATTTGTGCTGAGTTTGTCAAATTGTTTCAATAAAAAAACAACACTCTCCAAAACTTCTGAAAATATCTAAACATTTCACAGACATTTTCAAATTCTGATGTTTCATTCAAAGCATTTTTCATATAGATTTTATTAAGTTTAAATTAAAAAACAAAATGTTTTGTTTGACCCAAAACTTTTTTTTTTTCAATTTTTCAATTTGGCCAGTTCTACCAGTTACCTTCCAGGAGAGTTTACAATGGAAGTTCCAATTGTGCCATGTAGTCACAGTCTGTAGGAGAAAGGAGGATAAAATTGTGTAGGTGGGAGAAGGGTGAAATTCTGGCAAAGTGGAATCAGATTTTTCAAGCACACAGAAGCTGTATATCTGCTGCTGTGCCTCTTTATGGAATCCAACTGGTTATCCCTCACATGATAATTTCTGCCCATTGTTTGGTAGGAGGAGCAAATATAATCTATGGCTCTCTCTCTCTTTCTTGCCTGTGATTTTGGGGTACCATGTATTTCTGAGGTAAAAGGGATTGAGCAATCTTTGTGCATACAATTATGTAATGCAATTATGTTTGGTCCTTACGTGTTTATTGACCTACTGTGCACCCAGAAAAGGGCCAGGTAGAATATGGAATTATATTTTAGATATAATATAAATAATGAAGGTAAAAGAAGAAGGGTGGATAGTAGTAGGCTGAAAGGCTGCAATAACAACATTACAAAGTTACTGAGTTAGGGTCCATGCCAAACCCTAATGAAGTCAGTAGGAGTGTTTCCATTTACTTTAGCAGGCACAAAATGCAGAATTTGGTTCTATATAGTTTGTGCGCTATGTGTTTAAAAATATAGCTGTCTTTGGATAAAGGTCAAATATATAGTCAAGATCAACTAGCCACATTTGATGATACTGAGATACCTATTAGATATGGCCCATATATTTCATACACACCATTTAATTTTAGACTTAAAATGACTTTCCAACAATTTTTCTGGATGAAATCCATGGATTTATACGAAGTATTTCTATATATGTCAGTTTTTGGCCTGGTAAATCATTCTGCTGTTCATGTTATGAAACACCTGCAAGGTGGCTAAGTGGTTACGGGTTCACTCTGTGATATGCAGTCTATCAACTATTGCGGGGTGACTGCAACTGACCAGTGAGGTTGGCAGTCCTGGTAGACAGCTAACTATTCTGTAGAGTGTCAGAGGGGTAGCTGAGTTAGTCTGTAACAGGAAAAACTTAAAAAACAACAAATAGTCTGGTAGCACTTTAAAGACGAACAAAACATGTAGATGGTATCATGAGCTTTCGTGAGCACAGCCCACTTCTTCAGATGACCAGACTGTTGGAAGTCCAGAACCAAGAATAAATAAGGGAAGTGTGTGTGTGGGGGGGGGAGAGGACATTGGGTAGATAAGTTTCAAAGGGATAGCCGAGCCAGTCTGTAATGGGAAAAACTTAAAAAACAACAAATAGTCTATTTGCACCTCAAAGACTAAATAGTAGAGATTAGCAGTTTCAGCCTAATTCAAAATAGACAGGTGTGCACATGTCAAAAAGTGGCTCCCTTGTTGATGATCTCAGAAGAAACAGCAAAGACAAGTGGTCAGATTCTGCCAGATTTCTGTATGGAATGGTGCCTTAGTCTTCAAGCCATCACATTGATTTTAAAATGACTACTTCTGGAATAAGGTAGTACGTGGAAAGGAGGCAGAATCTGGAAATTGAAATGTGCTATAAGTTCTTTATGAAACAGCTATAAAAGCACCATTTATGGACAGCTAGAGGGGGTCAGTAGCCCCCCCCTGAGTTTGAACTGCTGGATTTCATACTTGAAGTCTGCTGAAGGCACATGCCCCAGCTCCAGAGGCAGCTTTTAACTGCAATACTTTGCCTTTGGGGTAGGGAGTTTCTTTATAAACAGAGGGAGGCAGGGTGATTAAAATAACTAAAGGCTTGTCATTCAAATAATTGAAGGATTGTTAGGTGATCATGAACACATTGCTGGGTACTCCACTTAAAAATAGGAAAAAAGAATAGGAATAAACAGGGGTCTGCATTTGGACCACAGTCATTCAACTTACTCATAAATGATCTTGGAAAAGGGTTAAACCCGTGGTCACCAACCCATCGATCGCAATCGACTGGTCAATCGGGAGGGCTCGACCAGTAGATCGCGAGGCATTCGGGAGCCCCCCCCCATTTTCCCCCACCCCGCAGGATGCCCCACTACCTACCTCCAGTGACAACAGAGGTAGCGCTGGCTTCCTGCAGGGTGGACAGAAGTCCCGCAGCTGCATGCCACCTCCAGGGTTTCAGGAAGTGCGCTGGCTGCTCCCCTCCCCCAAACAGCCAACGCGGTACCTGAAAGTTCAAGGAGGACAAGTCCATCAATGGCCAAACAGCCAATGCGGTACCTGAAAGACCGGGTCTGTTGCATGCTAGGGACCTCCGGGGGCGGGGGAGGGGAGAGTTAGGAGTCCCCAGAGGAAGTGCGTGCCAGGGACTTCCTGCATGGGGGGGGGGTGTAGGAGTCCCCAGAAGAGGCACGCCCAGGGCTTCCCTCCTTTGCGAGGAAGGGGTCGGAGTTCCCAGAGGAGGCACACGCCAGGGCTTCCCTCCTCTGCGGGGTCCCCAGAGGAGACGCGCACCATGGACTTCCTGCGCGGGGGTAGGAGTCCCCAGAGGAGGCGCGTGCCCGGGCTTCCTTCCCCTGCCCCTGCTGGCACCCTGCCCCCACCCCAGCACCCTGTTCCCTGCCCCCACTGGCACCCTGTTCCCACCCCAGCACCCTGCCCCACATCCCCTGCCGCGGCACCCACTGGCACCCTTCCCCAGTACCACGTCCCCTGCTCCCACCAGCACAGTTGGGGCCACATTAGTGAGGTTTGTGGGGGTTTGGAGGAGTTATTTTTTTGCATCTCACTTGTGTGGCCCCAACTGACTTTTCACAACAGAAAAAGGGCCTGTTGTGACCCCTGACTCAAAACAGGTTCCCGGCCCTTTTCATGAATAAAGACAATGCTGAAACTTTTTGTGTTTGACATCATATTTTATTAAAAAATGGAGCCTGGTCAACAAACCCCTAATTGGGGCCAAGCCCCCATCTGGTACATAACACTCCTATACTGCCCCCCACACCCAAAATCTGAGCCTATCATACACTGGAACCCCCTGTCCTGAGCCTCTCACATCCCCAAACTCCTGCACCCACACCATCCTCAGTCTTCTGCCACAACACTTCTGCACCCTCCACACACTGCAAAACTGTGACCTGAGCTCATCATACTCCCAACTTCCCTGTCCTGAGCCCCTCACACACTCCAACCCAAACTCCTGCACCCTCACATCCACAAGCCTGTGGCTTGCTCAGCACCCCAACCCTCCACCTGAACTCAACACTTCCCCAGCCTGGAGCCCCCTCACCGAGCCAGCATCCCCTTCTCCACCTCCTCCTGCATCCAAATTCCCTCCCAGAGCTTGCACCTCTCACCCTTTCCCACACCTAAATCCCTCATTCCCACCCCAAAGCCTGCACTTCCTGTCTCAACCTAGTGAGGGTACGGCTAGACTGCAGGAGTTTTTCCAGATTCCAGAGGTATCCCAGAAAAACTCTTCCATGTCCAGGGATGTGTTTGTTCTTCTGCTTTTTTTAGCAGAAGAGCAAACATGCTCTTTTGGCAACCCCTATATTCCTCGTTTCACAAGAAATAAGGGGGCTTCCAAAAGAAGCAGTTTTTCTGACATTTGGCCCAGTCTAGACAGGCCAAATGTTGGGAAAACCTCTTCATACAGAAGGATCGGGGGGAAAGCGGCAGCGTAGCCATACCCTGAAAGTGTATAAGGGCTGGGGATAGCAAGTGATGAAGAGGAGAACAGAGAGGACAGGGCTTCAAGGAACGGGTGAGGTCTTGGGGGAAGGATGGGGCGGTAGATCTTGGCTTGTTCTGACATTTAAAAAGTGATCTTGGGCGTAAAAAGGTTGGAGACCACTGGGTTAAACAGTGAGGCTATGTCTACACTAGCCCCCTAGTTCGAACTAGGGAGGCTAATGTAGGCATTCGAAGTTGCAAATGAAGCCTGGGATTTAAATATCCCGGGCTTTATATGCATGTTCCCGTCTGGTCGCCATTTTTAAATTCCACTAGTCCGAAGTAACTGCCCGCGGCTACACGTGGCAGTGAAACGGTAATTCGTACTAAGTCCTTAGTTCGAATTAACTATTATACCTCATTCCATGTTACACCTCATTACACTTCTGTTTGCCAGAAGCTAGCAATGGTTGACAGGGGATGGATCTTTTGATTGCCTCTTCTGTTTATGCCTTCTGAAGCACCTGCCATTGGCCACTGTTGGAAGACAGGACACTGGACTAGCTGGACCATTGGTCTGACCCAGTATGGCCATTCTTAAATAGTGCCCAAATGTATCTGCCCCTTGCTGTAATCCACTAAACCCCACTTCCCTCTCAGAACTGAGAGAGAGCCCAGGAGTCCTGACAGTCAGTCTCTCTCTCTCTCTCACTGTCTCTCTCTGGTTAGTAACAAAGTATGAATATATATCTGGGTGGGGACCTTTTTGGGTCAGGAACTGCTGACCCACAGAAAAATCAGTCAGGGCAACACATACAACCCGCCCCTTCCCCCCACCTCACTGACATCGCCCCTAACTGAGAAGTAAAAAGACACTGCCCACATTCGCCTTACACAGCAGAACCTCAAGGGGACAGGGTTAGTAGATTTTCTTGGAGAAAAGCCTCCAGGCAGCACTTTACTGTGCCAGCCAAGAGGAGAGGGAACAGCAACACAAGGATTCCTCCCCACACCAGGCAGAGCCAGTGGATCGGATCCAGCTCTGGCTTGCCTAATGCTCCAGCCCCATGAGGGAAGCTGTGGTGGGGGGCAGGAGCATGGGCTCCCCAATGTTGGAGAGGAAGCCCCAAACCTCGGGGGCTGGATCCAGGCAAGCCAGGGACCGGATCCAGCCCCTGGGCCTTAGGTTCCCCACCCCTGATATATATTAATATTTTAAGGCTAACCAGTGTCCCTTAAGTGACTTGCCACAAGATGTCAGAATATGTTAAAATTAGAGCTGAATGGGCCTAATATTTATTTAATTTTACTTCTTTTATTTAGGGATTAGATACAGTGCTCCTCTTGTCAGCTAACTGATAAGTTATCTGCCAAAAAAATAGTTTTCCAGTGCTTCAGTAGCCCCTGGAAAAAGGTGATGGAGGGGTGGAAGGTGGATTGGGTTGTGTCCCCACCTCCAGCCCGAATTTGCTGCTTGGCTTGTACCAAGCATGCTCAGTAACACTGCTGAAGCCAGTCTGTCCCCCCATGTTCTCCTCGCCCTCCTTAATGGCATATACAGGTTACCCCAACCCCACCAGGTTGCCCCAGGTCACCCCAACTCCACCAAAATCTGAAATGGCGCCCCTGAATAGCTGAGTCCTTCTGATCCAAGGGGGAAGCAAAATTGCTGGGTAGTATGCTGGCCAGCATGCATTTCTTCTAGCTAAAGATGATTTCAGTCTCCAGGGTTATTAGTATGGTGCTTTTCACAAAGTATTACATTCACTTTAAAGGTAAGTAAAGGGGGAAAATGGCACTGGGCTCATAACAAGAATTTACCCAGGGACATCTTTTGATGGCAACAAAATACTTTTAGATTACCAGTAATAATTTGGAGTTGTTTGTAGCTCATGGAGTTGTAATCATATTTTTAGGAATGAACAACAAGACATTTCAGTGTCCTACATCATTCTTATTTTGTATCAGATTCTACCACTCTTGCTTCCACCGTGCACTGCAAACAGCTTCACCAAACCAATGGAACTGCTTGGGAAATCAGATGTTAATCACCAGTAAGAAAATAGCAGAATTATACCCTTTGTGTGAAGTGATTTTTAAGTAATCCAATGACACCAATGGGATTTTGTGGATGTGAAAGCATATGCAGAGTGAAAATGCTTAAGCAGTGACTGAACACTAAGTAAGCAAGCTCTGTTATGTGGGAGATGACCCTGTATTGTTACTTATTATGCTATATTTTATATACATTTTGCCATAAATAACAAATTATTTTCTTACACACAATATGATGTTTACCAGCTTTATAAACCATCTATGAATACAAACTGCTGTGTATTAATGAATCCTGTAAGGTAACTAATTTGCTGTCATGGTAACATTCATTTACACTGAGTCCATGCATTTCCGAACAACACTCTTTGGGTACATCTACACAGTTGCGCATAGCTCGAAATAAGCTATGCAATTTGAGCTACGCAAATTGCATAGCTTATTTTGAGATAGCCTGTGTAGCAGGGTCAGTCCCACTCTTGGATCCCAGACCCCCTGTTCTATCCACTATCCTGCAGTTTATGAGCCATGGTACAAATCCCACTTGCCTTTTCTCGGTGTTTAGCTTTCTGTCCCTCAGCAAAACAAAGGGATGTTGGGCCGATGCCCCTGTCCAGTTGTGGCTGAGTAAACAGTCCTACTCAGCCACCAGCTGTAGTTTTTTTTTTAAGAGCTGCCTCTCTCCCCTTCCATCAAGTCCTTTAACCTGCTCTGTCACACCTGTTTCAAAATTTGGTGCTGTCCAGACAATGCCAAGTTTTGAAATAGAGAGCTATTCCAGCGTCTTCCTTATTCCTTGTGCAATGACATTTACAGGAAGCCGGAATAAGCTGCCCGGTATTTTGAAATTATTTCAAAAGAACAGGAGTGCTGTTAAGACATGCACAATGCCATTTTGGGATAACGGACATTCTCCCGAAATAGCACTACTGTGTAGACATACCCTTTATGAGCAGCATAGCATATGAAGAGGATTGATCACACAAGTGGCATGGAATTACATATGTTCCATTTGTGACTGAGTTAAATGTACTCAGTACTTACCAGGGAAATGCTTGTAGTTAAAGTAGAAGCCACAGGTATTTACATAGTATTTTTTGACAATCAAAATTAAGGAGCCAAATTCTGATCTCCTTACTCATGCTGAACAATATCTGACCTTATAAGGCCCTATTGACTCCAGTGTGACTACTTGCTGTTAAAGGAATTACTCTGTGAATAAGGGGATGAGACTCTGACTGATAATTAATACAGTCATTGGGCATTTGGGCTCTGTAGAAAATGTCAGATCTTTCCTCCTTTTGTGTGTAGTCATGCCTCATTTACTACCTATGGTGATAATATGGTTAGTTTTATCAGAGTTTCTCAATTAGTGGTACGAGTACTGTTGGGGTACTCAAGTACCATTGGGGGGGTATGTCAATACAACCAAAATTTGTAGAAAACTGATTTTTGTTTTAAGTTTTACACCATTTTATTATTTTTGTACTTTTTACACGCAAAAATTTCATCACCCGCCCGGCTACAATTAAGTTGTTTAAACAAATGTGTTGCAATGGTAGAAAAAAATTGTGTGTCTGAAAACTGTAGGTACTGGGGGTACTTATAATTTATTTATTTATTTTGAAAAAGGGGGTACTTTATAAAGAAGGTTGAGAAACACTGAGTTATATTAACTAGTTGTATTTCATTCATTATATATATTATTAGTTAGTTAATTATAGCAGTGTTTTGTAACTTTCTAGAAAATGAATTTTATATGGTTATGTTCCACTCAAAAGATTGAGCAGAAATTGGTTGTTCTACCAGCAATGAAAAAGACATTTTTAAAAATGTTCACAAAAGGATTATTTAAACAGTCTCACTGATTCTTTGCACCTTGCATTTCCTACACTGTGTAACCTACATACAAGAAAAGCCACTTACCACATTGCAGCAACCAAGACTAAAAAACTAAAGAGAATGAATAGGAAGTGTGAGGCTAACATTTGTAAAGCATGTGAATTCATGAATTCAGTTGAAAAATCTTCCTCTCCCCCGCCACTGTTTGTGTTTTTAAACCATTTCTCAAATATTTGCAATTAAATGTATGGTTGGTTGTTTAAAATGAAAATCTGAGTTCCTAATGATATTGGAGGGTGAGTTATTTAGGACATGTCTACACTGGGGGAGGTGGGGAGTTGACTTAAGATATGCAACTCCAGCTACAACAATAGCATAGCTGGAGTCAACGTATCTTAAGTTGAATTTTTATGGCACCCCCATTACGTGAGGTCAATGGGAGAAACTCTCTCATCTACTTCCCTTACTCCTCATGACTCCATGGAGTACTAGGGTCAAAGAAGGTGCCATCAGTAGTCAATTTAGTGGGTCCTTAGTAGACCCGCTAAATCAAACCCAGGAAGATGGATCTCCAGAGCATCAATCTCAGAAGGTAAGTGTAGGCCTTAGACAGATGAATTTGCCTTTTGATGACTTTGTGGTAAACTCAAACTTGCTTAGTTTTCCTATTCATTCATTTCTCTAGCCTCTTGATATTGGTCACAAAATACCTGGGATATTCAAAGTTTCCTTGCACTCATTTATAACTCAACACAGAAAGGGTTGCTGTAAGACGTCCTGAATTGTATGCATCTGTGAGCAACAGGCAACGTATGTTTCCATTCGAGGGGAAAAGCCTATTTTCAGAAACAGTAGGTTTCCTGGCTGTTGAATATCAAGAACAACTTCCCACTAATATGAGAAAAAAAAAACAGTATCTACTGCAAATATTCCAAAACGTCCTTTTCAAATTCATCAGTATTTATTAGTTTGCAGTAGAATCACTTCAACTCCTGAGAGCTATAAATCAGGTCCCTTCTATATCACTTAAGGCTTTTTTTTTCAAAATGACCTGTTAAATTTGCTGCATTTTTTTAACCTTTAAAAATAAAAATATCCAAATACTCAACATGACTCTTGGTCACTTGTTCTAATACTTTGTCAAGTTGATGGTTCCCAACAATTCTCCTCCTGCATGCTGGCAATATATTTTCCCAGTTCAGAACTTGTGGGCCTGAAGCACATTGGTGCTCAGCCTGCACTGTTAGAAGAAGAGAAGGTACAAGTATTGTTAATAGATCCCTTGCAAAATGAAATCCTTCAGACCTTATTTTAGAACTATTTGATGGAAAATAGTTGATGGATGTGTGCCCACCTTTTACCACCACATGCACAAAAGGGATTACAGCTCTGCTGAGTTAGGGAAAGTGAATCTGGCATGGGCATGCTGGAAAACCAGGTGGGCCCTTTAAGTCACAGGGAAACACAAAACAAGTTAGCAATACAGCTTCAGGCTTTATTAACTTGCACCTGTTTCCCTTTCCGTATTCTGGAGCCCAAGTTCTGATGTGGGTTTCATAGAAACACAGCTACTGCTCCCAGTATCCAACAGGAGTCAATAGGATTAGATTGCAGAGGGAAGGACTTTGATTTCTATGTGATTGCCTATTACCTTATGAAGATCATTGGAGATCTATAGGAATCTCAAAAGGAGGCAGAACATGAGCTAACCATTTCCACTTCACTGAAAAGAAGTAGGAGGAAATTCCACAAATAACTGTTGCTTATATGGGTTATTTCTGTGTAAGGTAAAATGGAGCCTTAAGTGTTTTCTGTGTCCTTACCCTAGTCTGTCCTTACCCAAGCAAAAGCCAGCTGAAATCAGTGTATGCGGTGTAGTAGCCATCTTGGTTCCAGGATATTAGTGAGACAAGGCAGGTGAGGTAAAATCTTTTTTGGACCAACTCCTGTTGATGAGAGAAACAAGCTTTTGAGCTTACACAGACCTCTTCTTCACCTAGGGGAATGAACACAGAGCATCACAGCTAAGTACAGCATGGAACAGATAGTTTAGCATAGTACTTGAATGAAAGAAATTAGAGTTTTGCCCCAGTAAAGGCCTTAGGATTTGGTCCATTCCACTTTGTATAATGTAAGTTTAAATGAAAAAACATAGACTACTTCACAATGTCTTCTTGTAAAATTCCATTGTTAAGATATTAGTTCAAAGGTATTGAAGTTATTCACAATTTTATAGACCCTACTCTGGAAGGAAAATGAGAGAATGAACCAGGAAGTCTTGGAGAGCATTATCTTGGCTTAGTATTAGAAGTTTGCCCTTTAAGGATTCAGAGACTGTTTAGAAATAGCAAATTCCAACATTTCATTTCCATTTACCATTGTTGCATTGCAATGTTTTTAATCATGCTGTTTCTAATGAAAAGCAGTCTCAGGAGGAAGAAATCTCTCAAAGGAGCTTTACACATTGATTAGTTTAGTCAGCGTTATTCACACAAAAATCTACAAGGATGCACATGATTCATGGTATAGATCAATAATATTATAATGTAATCTCCTGTAAGACATTACTTTGAAGCTCTGCTTTTTATTTCTTACTGTAAAACATTAAGCAGATAGGTTTTTCCTTCTCCATTGCCAGTGCATTTCCCTCATTTGAATTTATTTGAATACAAATAGTAGCAAGAATGTTAGAAGAGATTAATCCTTTTATAGCAATGGTATTTAGAAAGTCAGGGTTGCGTGTAAACAAATAAGAGGTATATGATCAAAAAGAAAGAAGGATGAGGCACAAAACTGGGAGCCAGGACACCTGGGTTCTATTTCCAGCTAAGCGTCTTCATGTGTGAATTTGAGAAAATCTCATAGTTGTGTGAGACTAGATTTTTAAACAGGCGTTAGGTACCCAATTCCCATTGACTTCAGTTTCCCTGTCTATAAATAGGATACGAATACTCCCTCTGAAAAGTATTGGGGGAGGATTAATTCAGAAAGTAGAATGATGAGTACCACAGAATTGCCAGTAAATAAAAACAAATAGTTGAATCTAAATTCGGGCATTAAAGCCATGAGATATGTTTCCAACAAACGTGAAACTACTCTACAGCATTCTGGTCCATGATCCAGGAAAGCACATATGGATGTGCATAAATCCATCCCTATTCAGCACAGCACTTTAGCATATACATAATTTTACATTTTGAATTCAGTAGGCTTTGCTTAACTATATTCTTGAATAAGAATGTTTGACTGAACATGTTTGAAACCTAATAAAGCTGAAGGGCCTAAGATTTAAAAAGGGAAGTCCACAAGAATTAATGTGCAATGTTTAGTCTCATCATTTTAAGCATGTACAAATAAAAGAAATCACTGTATAATACCCTGTGCTCTGGGTCTACAAGTAGGGCCCTACCAAATTTATGCTCCACTTTGGTAAATATCGTGGTCATAAGATTTTTAAAATCACAAATGTTATTATTTCAGCTATTTAAATGTGAAATTTCACAGTGTTATAATTGTAGGGGGTCCTGACTTATAAAGAGTTGGGGGGTGGGGGGCTGCAAAGCTATTGTAGGAGAGATTGTGGTGCTCCATTCAGAGCTGGGCAGCTGCAGAATGGCAGCTGCTACCCAGGATCCCAGCTCTGACAAAGCAGAGCTATTCTAGCAGCAACTCAGAAGTAAGATGGCATGGTATCCTATTGCCACCCTTACTTCTGCGCTGCTGCCTGCAGAGCTGGGCCCTCAGTCAGCAGCTGCCACTCACCGGTCATCCAAAAAGCAGCAGTGCAGAAGTAAGGGTGGTGTGGTATGGTGTTGCATCCTTACTTCCGCACTACTGCTGGCAGAGTGCTTCTTTCAGAGCTGGGTGCCCACCCAACAGCTGCCACTCTCAGCTGTCCAGCTTTGAAGGCAGCGTAGAAGGGTGGCTATACTATAAAACCCCTAAAATAACGTTGTGACCCATCCCTCAACACCCTTTTGGTCAGGACCCCAGTTTGAGACACCCTGTAAAATCTATGTAGTGTAGGGTAAAATCACACAAAAGACCAGATTTCACAATTCATGATATGTTTCTCAACGCTGTGAATTTGATAGGGCCCAATCTATAAGGCTTAAGCCTTGCTGGAACCCTCCAAAACATGTTTGTTTAAATATGTTTAAACATGTTAATATTATTTAACATCCTGATCCAAATATTCATCTCCAGCAGAAAATCCCAGTGAAATGGGCCAGGCAGAAAGAAAACTCCACAAAAGGTTTTTAAAATGTGGCCCAAAATATTTGGTATATTTTTAGTGAGAGCTTTTCAAAAGTCTACAATGTAACACTGTTTGATAGCAGAAAACATAATTGCAGCACTTTTCTATTTATTAAGTATCAAAAGCCATTAGGATAAAAGAATGAGTTCCATTTTTCAATAGCTACTATTAGTTTCAAAATTGAATAGAGAACACATTTTAATATCTATTCTTTACTCAAGATATGACTCTCATAAAAGCAAAATAATTCATTCCTGCAAACTTTATTAAATATCAACATTGCTTGCATCCTGCAGGTTACTTCATTCTGCTCATCATTAGTCCCAAAATGCAATTACCTTACAAACAAATTTGATACACATATACATTTTTGGATGGCGTAACCACTCTCATTGCCACTTGTCATTGCATTTGAAAACAGAATTAGTCCCAGTCTTTCCAAACAGAACTGCTCTTAGATAATCACCATAAAAGCAGATGACAGTTTTACTTTTTATTCACTTGGAAGTAGTTAAGACTATCTTGGGCAATTTACCTTCAGGCAAATCTGCTACAGAAGCAGGCAGACATATTCATGTCTTTAGAAAATAAGGACTTTAGGATTTTGGGCCCCTTACTTGTTTTTCACTAAGCAAAAACTCAGAGCCAAGTCTACTCAGCCAATGAACTTTCTGCTTGAACAAAAATAAAGTAAGGACTTTAGGATTTGCCCTTGTTGACAAACACATCATATAAACAGTAGAGAATTACTATTTTCTCTCATCTAATGCAAGTTTTTTTCCCCATGTTTTTAATCGTGAAAACACTTTTAGTCTGGTTGACTCTATAGTGACTAAGGGTTGGCTCCATGTACCAGTTTGCCATTTGTGTACAAATAGAATCATGAATATTCACATAAATGGCTACAAGAAGGATCATGCTTCACAGTATAAGAGATTACATTGTGTTATGGATCTATATAGTATTTGTGTAGGTGTGCAACTACTTGAGGTGTGCTATATTGAGAAAACAATTCTTCCCTCTTACATCAGTGTTTAATTTCCTAACATGCGTATTACTGAGGGACCCTTAATTAGTGAAGTAATTTATCTGCAAAACAGCTTCAGTGTAAATGGAGATCCAATGTGCAGATTCACAGTAATCTGATTTGGAATCGGTAAATTTTAATTTACTGAAACCAATCAAGATTTTCAATCTACC
Organism: Rafetus swinhoei; assembly: GCA_019425775.1. Classification (NCBI taxonomy): domain Eukaryota; kingdom Metazoa; phylum Chordata; order Testudines; family Trionychidae; genus Rafetus; species Rafetus swinhoei. Next base: position 211,261,247 of record CM033424.1, read on the forward strand.
TCACTTCAAATGAAATCCTACTACATCAGACTTCCAATGAGCACGTTCTGCTGTATTTATATCCCCTTTTGCTTTATTTTGTATTGATTTCAGATACATTGTAAAACCTTCATACAGAGAATGCAGCACGCCAACTATAATAAGTTATCACTCAAGTGATGTGTGTCAGTTTAAATGGCAAGGGACATTACTCAACAGATGTCTCTTTCTCTAAATTACTCTCTCTGATGGCACATCTGCCCCAACTGAAGGAGAAAGGGTTAATAGAACCCCAGGGAGGCTGCAGAATGAGCAGCTAATAGGAGTGGGGCTGTGAAGAACAGGGCTCTGCAGGTGCATATAAAAGGGAGCTGAAAGGCAGAGTAAGGACAGTTGCTGCTAGGAGCCCAGGATTTAAGAACTTTGCTCTGGAGGGCTGAGAGAACTGTTATTTGTCATCTGAAGAAGTGGGTTGTGCCTACAAAAGCTCATGATACCATCTATTTTTTGGTCAGTCTCTAAGGCCCACTCATTTTTAAGCCTGGCGTGGAGTTGCAGTCCTCCCCTCCCCCACTGCCAGTGGGACTCTCCCTAACCCATCTCTGACCCAGAGGGTTGGGTGGGGGCTACAACCTGACCATGATAAGATCCAGGCAGGCAGCTGTGGCGGACTCTCCACTAGCCCTAAGCGGGCCGGGGGGGCCTGAGCTGTCCTCAGCCCATGTCCCTGCTCCCCAGGCTCCCTGCCCAGGGCAGGTGGAGGGTCTGTGCCATGGTTCCTCAGAGCTACGCACCCATCCCTTACCTCCAGAGCCCTGCATAGATACAAAATTTGTCTCTGCATCCAAGATGCTATTTATGAAAATGGTCCATGGATGTAGAAGAGACACTGCTCAGATTTGCAGGGCTCTAGAGATAAGAGCAAAGAAGATGCTGGGGCCGTGGGGAAGTGGCCCAGGGAAACAGTCACATCGACCTAGGTTACAAAGCAGTAGCAGGAGACTGCTATTTTACAGAGTCCCTAGGTTTGGTCTGGAGTAGTGGATGGGCTTAGGTTTCTTTTCCCTCTCCTCTCCCTTCCCCCACCCCCACTGGTCACTAGGCACATGGCAGGACTGTTGGACAGAGATATCTCCTGAGAAGGGGATAAAGAAGATGGTGACCTAGCTGGAAGGCTGAGTCTAGAAAAGAATGCTGCAGTTCCAGGAGCTGAGAGAGGAGTTGTAGGCAGGAGCAGAGACAGAGTTGGTGTTCAGACCACAGACATGGACATTAGTTTTGAGCATGACCAGTATGAGGCACCAGTCTAGTGATGTCAAGTATCAGAGGGGTAGCCGTGTTAGTCTGAATCTGCAAAAGCGGTGAGGAGTCCTGTGGCATCTTATAGACTAACCGAAGTGTTGGAGCATAATCTTTCGTGGGCAAAGACCCACTTCATCAGATGCATGTAGTGGAAATTTCCAGAGGCAGGTATAAATATGCAGGCCAGAATCAGGCTGGAGATCACGAGGTGGATCCAATCAGGGAGGATGAGGTCCACTTCTAGTAGCTGATCTGGTGATGAGGATTGTATCCCGTGACACACACAACTATACTTAAAGGGAGAAAGATGCTTCTGAGGATGGCAAAAAAAACCTGTAGTAGTCATATGTGGGAAACTCAGCCGCCTATAAAGATCTCAACCTGATCTCTAATAGCTACAGGTAGGTGTAAGCCTAGAAGTACAGGCTTTAATATCGCTTCCAACATTTTTATTCTCGTTAATTATGATAACTCTGGATGTTCTTTCCATATAAATTTCCAATCTCTTTTAAACTAATTTTTGGCCTCAACATTGGCAATGAGTTCCACAGTGTAATTATACATGCGTGGCAAATTATTTCATTACCAGTCTCGTATTTGTCACGTTTTAATTTCTTTCATTTGTCCCTTGTTCATGTGTTATGAGAGAGGAGAACAGAAACTTCCAACTTCCAATCGTGCATGGTGCACATATGCACTTGCGTAATTTCACGCCTAAGACAAACCAAAAAGGCTTGGACGTGTTTGGTGGCATCCTTAATTCTTTTGTGATTGTTGTCCACAGGAATCATGGAGAGATATCATTCCATAGCGTCTGAAGATATGGGTAAGAGGCTAGAATTCTACTCCTTGAGGAGTCTCTGCTGCTACTTTATTCCAGAAGGAATCAAACTAGGCCTAAACCAGCCCCTGAATAGGAGAGGTGCAAGCTGTTTCTCTTGCCCCTGCAATGCCACAGAGTAAATTTAGGGTAGAGTATACCTTTCTGTCTAGATAGGCTTTTACTTAGCACCCATCAGGATGGCATCTTAGCATCTCCCAAGCATATATAGAGAGACATATTTCTCTCTCTCCACTCTGTCAGCAGAAGCTGAGCTATAATGTATGTACTTTTAAGCTTCTCAGGGCACAGTCATTATTTTTGCTATGTGTTTGCACAATGCTTAGCACAATGGGGCCCATATCTATTATTGGGTTCCCTATTCATGCCCACAGTACAAATGATCAGTAATAATAATTAGGTTATCAATTAATCACTGTTAACTCAAAACATTAATTGTGATTTCAAAATTTATTGCAATTAATTGCAGTTTTAATCGCATTGCTAAACAATAGAATACCCGTTGAAATTTATTAAATATTTTGGACGTTTTTCTACATTTACAATTATAACCCAGAATGTAAAGTGTACGGTGCTCACTTTGTATTATTTTTATAGCAAACATTTGAACTATTAAAATGACACACAAATAATATTTTTCAATTCACTTCATACAAATACTCTAGTGCAACCTCTTTATTGTGAAAGTGCAATGTACAAATGTAGTTTGTTACGTAACTGCGCTCAAAAACAAAAACAATATAAAACATTAGAGCTTACTAGTCCACTCAGTCTTACTTCCTGTCCACTCTGGCAAATAAGTTTGTTTACATTTGCCAGAGATAATACTGCCCACTTCCTATTACAATGTCAACTAAAGTGAGAACAGGTGTTCCCATGGCATTTTTGTAGCAGGCATTACAAGGTAATTGTGTGACAGATATGCTAAATATTGGCATGTGTTTTGTGGGTCAGCCACTACCCCAAAGGACATGCTTTCATGCTGATGATGCACATTTTTTAAAAAAGAATGTGTCAATTAAATTTGTGACTGAACTCTTTGTAGAAGAATTGTATGTCTCCTGCTCTGTGTTTTACTCTCATTCTGACATATATTTCATGTTATAGCAGACTTGGATGATGACCAAACACATGTTGTTTATTTTAATAACACTTTCACTACAGATCTGACAAAACACAAAGGAGGTACCATTGTGAGATTTCTAATGATAGCTTAAAGCACTTGACCCAGTTTAAGAACCTGAAGTGCCTTCCAAAATCTGAGAGGAATGGGGTGTTGCACATGGTTTCAGAAGTCTTAGAGGAGCAACATTCTGATCTGGAACCCACAGAATCTGACCCACCCACAACAAAAAAATCAATCTTTTGCTGGTAGCATCTGACTCCAATGATGAAAAAGAACTCACATTGGTCTGTACTGCTTTGGATCATTATCAAGCAGACTCTGTTAACAGCATGGACAAATGTCCTCTGTAATGGTGGTTTAAGTGTGAAAGGATATATGAATGTTTAACACATCTGGCATGTAAATATTTTGTGGTGCTGGCTACAACAGTGCCACGAAAACACCTGTTTTTAGGTGATATTGTAAACAAGAAGCAAGAAGCATTATTTCCTGCAAATGTAAACAAACTTTTTTGCCTGAGTGGACAAGAAATAGGCCTGAATGGACTTGTTAGCTCTAAAGTCTTACATTGTTTTGATTTTGAATGCAGTTATTTTTTGGACATGTCTACATTTATAACCTCAACTTTAATGATAAAAAGACTGTTTAACCTTGGGTGGGCTAGACTTCACTGCCCTTCTCCAGTGTCTAAAAAAACCTCCACTCCCACAGCAGCACTGGAGACCCAGAGTTCAGTCTGTAAGGAATTTCAGCAAGGATTGCCCAGTGTCAGCCTCCCTACATTCAAGTTCCAAAAGAAACTAAGGAAATGAATTTAATTAAATAACTTTATAAAATCTTACGAAGAAACAAATAATCTAATTCTTACAACAGAACACAGCTATTTTATAACCCTCAGATAATGTCCACAGTTACAGTAAACATAAGTAAAGAGAAAACTAAAAGTAAAATTTGAACAGTTCAGTCCACACAAACACAAGAAGAAAAGACTGAGAGGTCCCAAAAATTTAGATTTAGTTCACCAAAGTCTCAGTTTGTGCCTCTGATCATCAAATCTGCACCATATGCTGAGTCTGACCCTCTCTCCACTTGCTTGTAGGAAATCCTCGGTTTAGGGTTGCCAGATGGTTTAACCAAAAATACCAAACACTCCCCCCCCCGCCAAAAAAAAAAACCTGGGAAAAAATTCTGTTGAGGGGGAAAAAAGGGGGGAGACAAAAGTTGTTGAGCAAAAAAAAAGGACCCCAACAGCAATTATTAAGCAAATAAATAAATAATCAGCATGGCCCCTTTAAGAAGAGGCTTTTTTGCCAGCGGCCATCTTGTTTTTCTGCTCCACCCGCAAGACAAGCCCCTGTGGAACCTGGTTGGGGCGGGGGAGGCACCCAGGGAGTCCTGGTGGGAGGCCTTGCGGGGAATCTGGGAGCTGGGCCTGGTTGCTGAGTGTGTCGTAGGGTTGCCAGGTGTCTGGTATTTTTGCCTCCTGGTAGGGAAAAAAATCAGAAAATACTGGACATTTTGGGTGTCCGATAATTTCTGTATTTTTTTACCAGACAGGAGGAGAAAGTACCAAACTGTCCGGGTCAATACCGGACACCTGTCAACCCTACCTCAGTTGGGAGTCCAGGCAGATGCTTCTTCTGCTGTGGATCACTGCTAGGCAGCCAGCTAATGATTAACTAGTCAGTTAGCTCACAAGAGAACTGGCTTAGAGAAAAGCCTGTTGCAGAGTGAGGAACAACAGTCTGCTCCTAGCTCAGCTTCTCCCACCTCACACAGGCCTTAGAAAAGCATCTGCGCGGCCTCCTGGCTCGTGGAGTCTGACCCCAAACTACCAGAATCAATTCCAGAAGCTTCTGGGTGTGGAGTGCTAAATCTGCCCAGCAACAGTAACCCTCAACTGGCTCCTACCTCCCCCACAGGGGTCTCTTAAAGAGTTAATTCCCTATGAGGTGTATGGGTTACAACTGCTCTACAGTACAGTACTTGTAATGGGAGAATTTACAAATATTTGCTCTGTAAAAAACAAAGAAATAGTATTTTTAATCAAAAATATAAAGCGAGTACTGTACACTTTGTATTCTGTGTTGTAATTGAGATAAAAATACTTGAAAAGGTAGAAAACACCAAAAATATTTAAATAAATGGCATTCTATTATTGTTTAACAGTGTGATTAATCACAATTAATTTTTTAATCGCTTGACAGTCCTAATAATCATTTGGCTTGGGTTGTTACTGTGGGCAAGGAGCGGAACTTGCATTTTGCGCTGAAGCTTCATGATCAGCTCTAGGAGCAAATTCTATTTTCATTTTGTCTTCAAGCCAGATAAAGCTTTTGCTAGAACCAGTACGTCTCTTTTGAACTGTTTTCTCTTCTAAAGAAAACTTTAGGCCAAAATGTCCTGCAAACTTGCAAGAATTTCTCTCTTGAGAGCTCAGTGCTGGCTGCATTCCCAGCTCCCATCACATTTACCGTGCTACCCTCCGGCTCTCACAGAATCCTGAATTTGTTAAATACATTCAGTGAGGCATGTGCAGTAGGTGTCAACAATTTCCTTTCACCTGATTCCCATTGTATTCTAACTCCTGTCTGACTCAGTTTTGGATTACACAATCTCGTCTCTTATGCTTTCTGCAGATTCACCACAATATGTCTCATTAAAGAGCTCTTTGTTCCCCCTGTTGGCACATACATATGTCAAGCCCTTGGTGCTTTCCTCCATGAAGCCTCACAGTATGTTCTAGCTCATCATAAGCACAGGCTGCTTTCATTTCTAAGCCAGCCACATATGACCCAAACAAATGATGCCCAGCATTAAGCAAGCACCCCAGCAGGGCTCAATAAATAAGAACAGGCAGACACAGAATTCAGACTCTTAAGGTGGCTGACTAGCAGTCAATTCTCTACCATAATGTTAATCATATTTCAGTTGCCGAGCTACCAGCCCTCCTGCTCGCTGTTCTACAACATCCTGTGGGAGCCCTCTGAAAAAACCATAACTATAAAGAGTGGTGATTATAGGAAAAATAAACGTAACAAACAAGCAGATGCTCTCCATTCTAAACCTTTCATGATCTCAAAGCTTGACTGTATCTTTCAGGGGATGGGGTAAAGGGAATGTCATCCCCTTATTCTTTACTTATCTCATCTGCTACCTATCATAACAGGGTGTCATACCCGAGCATTATTCTAAAATACCATTGATAATTAAAAGGAAAGTATTTCAGAGCTGCCAAACAGCATGTTGTGAGTTTGACACCTTTCAGCTGGCAGTTGTAACATCATTTCCACCCCCTCTAATATTAAGCATCAAGATTGCCTAAATATTTGAAAGAATACTTCACAATTTGTATAAGTAAAGAGGAAAGGCTGCAAGTTTGAAAAAGTCTGTTCAGTGTGTCTGTGGCATTCACAGAATGCAATTCACTGCAGTCTTGGTGCTGCTTATACTATCCAGACATTGAGGGTATGTCTACACTGCAGGGTTTTCCGGGAAAACAGCCATTTTTCCGGAAAAACTACACTTACGTCCACACTGCTATTGCTTTCTTTCAACAGAAAATCAAAAGAATGGAAGGGTTTTTCTGATAGCGGTAAACCTCTTTCTACGAGGAAGAAGCCTTTTTCTGAAAGAGCTTATTCAGAAAAAGGCATGTGTGGACAAGACAGAGGGGTTTTTTTTAAAAGAAGAGGCCTCCAGGAAATAACAGGTGCCCTGGTGGTCACTCTGTCCAAAGTAATCAGAACTCTATAGTTCCTATCTCCTGCCAGCGCTTAAAGCTGCAGGCACCCAGGACAAGCCTTGTGGCAGGAAGCCGGCCCTGGGAGCTGCGCCTGACCGCATGGCTTTCCCTGCTACACAAATTCTGAGTGATGGCCCAGCCTCAAGCCCCCCGAGACCCTCCTGGCCCTCACAGGGAGCCACACCAGGGCTCCCAGGACCCAGCCAGGGGCACCAAATGCCGTGCACTCTCCCACGGGCGGCCCGTGAGTCTAGGCAGACTAGGCAGTCGCCTAGGGCGCCGCCGGCCCGAGCGCCTGACGATGACATCACGGGGCGCCAGGGTGCCCCATGATTACGTCACGGCCATTAACGGCCGTGCAAGTGGGGGCGCCGATTGCACCTTCTGCCTGGGGCGCCAGCTGCTGCAGCCGGCCTCGGGCCACTCCTGCACCCTGCTGTTCCGGAGTGGAGATCCTGTCCCTCCTCAAGCTGTGTGGGGAGGAGAAGACCCTGCAGGATCTCCACTTCCAATGCAGACACGCCAACATCTACAGCCAGATGGCTGAGGCCCTGGTGGAGAGGGGACACCTCCGTCATCCCTCCCTCCTCCCAGACATTAGAACAGGTCCAGAGTAAGGTTAAGGAGCTACGCCAGGCCTACGCCAGGGCCAGGGAGCACAGCTCTCACTCCGGGGCAGAACCCCACTCCTGCCCCTATTTCCAGGAGCTCCACCAGATCCTAGGGAGTGGGGAAGCCCTTTCTCCACCCGTGGTGGTGGACTCAGGGCTTGAGACACCCGTTGTCGCCCATCTGGAGCTCCCTGCCAAGGAGGACGAGGAACAGCAGGTGCAGGAGGAGGAGGACACGGCAAGCACCGTGACTCTGACCCTCGCGCGGGTATCCCAGGGCCTGGACATGTTGCAGGCATTCTCTGATGGCAGGAAGGGATCTTCAGGTGAGTGCTCTCAGTGTTACACACACACAGGGCAGGGGAGGCGGGCAGAGTTGATGGGGTCCGATCGTCACTTGGCCTTCTCAGCCTGGACATCGTGCTGCAGTCGGTGCACGCTGAAGCACATGCAGCGCCAGTCTGCCCCACGTGGCCTCAGGAGGCAGCCCCAGAGCACCCCTGGGATCCTGCTCCCAGGCTCAGGGGAGGCCCCACACACATCTGACCCTTGCGGGGGATGCCTCCCACCACCCGCCAATGTTGGAAGTAGGCTGGGCACAAGGGCGCTCGCATGACCGCACACAGACAGAGGAGTTCTGCACACAGCACATGGGCATGCCTGCCCACGTGAGGCACCACCCACTCCTGTGGACAGCGCTGCCAGGCGCAGGTGTGTGTGTGGGCCCCATGGAAAGCCAGGCTGTTCCAGGTCCCTCTCCCACCCATGGGATCCCAGTGTGGCTGGACACTTCCCTTGCCTGCTTGTCCATGGGATGTGGGTCAGGGGGGAGTGGGAAGAATGGTCCCCTGGGCACCTCGGGGCCCCTGTGAGGCAGAGCCTGCTGTGCAGGCCACACATGGCCTTGCTCCTGGGACATCCCCATCCCCTGGCCCGAGAACTGTTGGTTGCTGCTCACAGAGGAGGGCACGGCCTCAGGGACAGTGTCTGCATGGATGACTGACCGCCTCTTCCTCTCTATTCTCCACAGCTGGACCAGCCGTCGTTGAGGGGTGATCCACACCAGCTGAGGCAGCTGCCTAACTCTGGGGAGCCACAAGCACACAAGGGTCTATGAGAACCTCCTGAGGCAGCATGTGGGCATCCTGCACGACATGCAGCAAACCCTGGCTCAGACGCCGAGTGGCAGAGCCGCATGTGCGACCAGCTTGTGCAGCAGAACGACAACATGTGTGCCATCATGCGGGAAATGATGGCACACCCAGCTGCTGTCCCTGCTCCTGCCTCCCACCCTCCTGCCCCCCGGCTATGCCCATTCCCCCACCCTCTGCCCCCCAAGTGATGCCTCTGCTCCATCCCCCTGCTATGCCTATGCTCCTTCCCCCTCCCCTCCTGCCATCCCAAGTTTGTCGAGGTCCTCAGACCCAAGGTGGCACTTCCAGCCACCCCAGATGCCACTCCCAGCCCTGAGCCCCCCTCCTTCCTCCTCATCCAGGTTCTCAGCCCCTCTCCTACCCAGTTTATTTTATTATAAAAAAATACAAAGTTTGTTTTGTTCAAATCCAAACAGGTGAGTTTATTCAGAGTTCAGGGAACAGGGGGAAGGGAGGGGTTGTGGTGGGAAAGGGATAGTGGAACAAAGCACAGGCCCCTAGTGGGGAGGCTCTGCGGAGAGTTACTGGGGTCTTTGAGAGAAACTCTCCCTCAGGGCCTCCCGGATGCACACCCCCACCTGATGGGCCTGGTGGATGGCAGCTGCCTGCGGCTACTCGAAGGCACTCCCTTTGCAGCCGTCCTCTGTCTCCCACCCCGGTAGGAAGGCCTCCCCCTTCCTCTCGACAATGCTGTGGAGGACACAACATGCTGAGACCACCTTGGGGATGTTGTGTTTCCCCATGTCGAGGCAGGTCAGAAGGCACCTGAACTGTGCCTTCAGGTGTCTGAAGGTGCATTCCACCTGCATGCAGGCTCGGCTTAGATGGGCATTGAATTGGTCCTCACTAGAGTCCTCGTGGCCATTGTACAACTTCATCACCCACAGCATCGGGGGTAAATAGTGTCCCCCCCACGATGCACAGTGGCATCTGCACGTCCCCAACCCCAAAGTCACACTGGGGGAAGAAGGTGCCAGCCTCCAGCTTCTGGTAGAGGCTGGAGTTTCTAAATACACAGGTGTTATGCACCCTGCCTGACCACCTGATGAAAATGTCTGTAAACTGTCCACGGTGGTCGACCAGGGCCTGCAGCACCATCGAGAAATAGCCCTTCCTGTTAATGTACTGCGTGGCTCGATGATGTGGTGCGTGGATTGGGATGTGGATTCCATCAATTGCTCCACTGTAGTGGGGGAACCCCAGGATGGCAAATCCTGTGAGGATCACATCCAGGTCTCCCAGGCGGATGACCCTGAGCAGCAGGATGGAGTTGATGGCCCTCAGAACCTGCAGAAGGAGACAAACAAACACACAAAACAGAGAATGCTAGGGAGTGCCTGAGCCCTTGGGAGGTTCCCGCCCCCTCCCCTCCTTTCCCCTCTTCTCAAACACCCCAGGAGCCACCCCCTATGAGGCCGCCCGGCCCCCCCAGAAGCAGGGCTGTGTGAGGGTGGGACAGCACAACCCCCCAGGGACGGGGCTTCCCCCTGACTCCCAGCCCACCCCCGCAGTCCTCCAACTCTCTTTCCCTAGGGTCCCCCTTTCCAGGACTTCCCCCATCCTCCAGGGACTGCAGCCCGAGAGTGCCTTACCTCCATGAGGAGGGCCCCAACAGTGGACTTTCCCATGCTGAACTGGTTGCCCACTGACCAGTAGCTGTCAGGGGTGGCAAGCTTCCAGACGGCAATGGCGACCCACTTCTCCAAGGGGATGGCAGGCCACAGGTGGGTGTCCCGTCATCAGAGGGCAGGGGCAAACCAAGCATACAGCTCCATAAAGATGGCCTTCCGCATGCGGAAGTTTTGGAGTCACTGCTGGTCCTCCCACCGCTCCATAACCAGCCGGTCCCACCAGTTAGAACTGGAGTCCAGCCTCCAAAATCGTCTCTCCCCTATTGGCCTTGCTCCCGCACACAGGGAGAGGGTCTCAATGATGAGCTCAATGTCAAGCTCGTGCAGGGCTATGAAGGTAGCCTGCAGAAACTGCAGAATGGCAGTATGGGGCCATTGCATGCCCAGGGAAAGCTCCGGCTCCATGGCAAGAAGAATGCTGTGTTTCCAAAAGCTGGGCAACCAGAGCACGCACTGCTAAAGCTTTGCATTCCCTCAGAGAGGTAGGCAAGCACACAGAAGAAGCAGAGAAACAGCTGTCCAGGGGGTGTCCCTTTAAGTGCGTCTCTCAGCTAGCCTTAGGCAACAGCACTCGGAAGCAACTGCTTACCTAATGCCCTGCTTGGACTGGTTCCAGGTGGCCTTAAATGCGAGATAGTGTCCAAGATAGTGTCTATCTTTCAAAAAAGCAGATTGCTTTTTCGTTGCACTTTTGCTGTGTAGATGCTCTCTTTAAAAAAAGAGTTTTTCTGGAAGATCTCTTCCGGAAAAGGTTCTTCCAAAAGAAGCTTGCAGTCTAGACATAGAGACCTCTCTGGTCCTGCTGAATAAGTACATGGCTTTGAAAGACATTAAGTGCTTTTCCTGCTTAATGCAGGCTCAGATTCTACCACTCGCACATCTCCAACATGTAGCTACCATTGGTGTGGAAGGCAATCTGCAGTCCACAGCACAGGCAAGGGAATGGAAACTTTGGTCAAGGGTATTGAGCAAATTCTCATCTTCTAGTAATGCTATGAAATATTTAATGCTGGGCTCTCAGATTCCTCTTGCAGGAACTTCCACTAAGATACTGTTGCTCTAAACAGCTATTTGAGTATGATTGGTCCCCCAGCACACAACACTGAAAACTGAATGGAACTCAGTTCATCTAACACAAAAAGGATACAGGAATAGGCATGCCCCAGATTTGGTTGTCAAAATCTCCACAGGTTTGGTCAGACTTCCCTCAGAAGCTATTGTTTCCACTTATTTGGTAGTGGTCACAAAAGGCAAACAAAATCTGTTGATATATCAGGGTACAGTTGTTGGGGACTAGATGCTATTTTGAGGTGATTGTCTTGTTGTTGTAATGTCAAATGAAGCAGAAATCTTTCAGTTTTTTCCTCACAAAGAGTAAAAACAACTAAGCCAGAATATTGGTTAATTACAGTGGCTCAGATGTGGGTTATGATCCTGGGTATGAATCTTTGGTTTTCTTTTCTTCCTTTAAACCTTTAAAATCCAGTTGCTCTGAGATTTTCTCAGTCTGTTTAGATAATAACTTTTGGGCTTAGGAGTGGTCTCTTATATAGGGTTTGACTGAGCAATATTTACCCACACTGGTGAGCTTTTACTCGCACAAGTAGCCTGATTGGAAACTGGAACTTCAATGGGGCAACATAGCTAAGTGCTCTGCAGTGCAAGAAAAAATAGTACCACCTGACCTTTGAAGTGTAATGCACTTTTTGAATTCATCTTTTTAACTAGCCAGTTATGTTTAGTCAAGGTTTAAATAACAGGCCAAATATTATTTGAACTGAATTTGCCAATTTGAACTGAATTTGCCAGGCTGCAACTCCACAGATATTATGAACATTACAGATACTTAGGGTAAGTCCGTACTGCAGTTAAAATGCCCTGGCTGGCCTTTGCCAGCTTATTCAGGCTTGCCACGTTTTGGTTCTGTTTAATTGCCATGTGGAGGGTCCAGCCTGAGCACTAGGACCTATGAAATGGGAGAGTCCCACAGCTGGGCTGCAGCCTGAGCCTAAACAAAGCTCCCCACAATTAAACAGCCTCATGAGCCTAAACCCTGGGAGCTGGCATGGGCAAGCTATGGGGTTTTAATTGCACTACAGACATTACCTTATGGTGAATTTGTCCCAGAGATATTTTCAAATGTTTGAAACCCCCGATCAGATTTGTATCAAGGTGTAAATGGAAGGCCCTGTAGAACCCAGACTTCCAGAGCTACCAGATAGTTAGCATCTGCAGGCTGCCTCCCAGCAGCAGCTGTAGCCAACTTGCACCCTGTTTCACATCACCTGCTGTGGGGAAGTTCCACCTCAAGGGGGTGATGGTTATCACATGGCTCCAAATTGACATCCTCCCCTATATAAATCAGGAGGTGTGCCAGTACATCTCCAGGCAACAGCAGAGCTCTCCTGTAGTTACTACAACTATTCCTTTTCCTTGTGCCTGAACTCCTGGCTGGAACTTGGCTTGATTTGGATGTCACCTCCTCACTCAGAGCCTGAAACCTGCCTCAGAGGCTGCCCCTGGGAACCCAGCTACAAACTCCCAAGTTACTCCCAACCTCAGATTTGACCCTGCTCTGACCAGTGTTCCCTGTAAGCTGAGTGCTTGGGCAGCCACCCGGGAGAGATTCAAACGCTGCCCAGTTGATTAGCAGAGTGCCCACAACCAACAGCATGTGTTTCTACTGGTAGTGCACATCTGCACATGCTTCAGTGCACATAACAAGATGTGTTCTGCACATGGATGGAAAAAATTAGAGGGAACGCTGACTTTGACCCTTGGTCTTAACTGCTCTTGTTGGGATTCTGACAGTGGATGAGTAACGTGTGTGTGATTCTGTAGGGGCAACTGAAGGTGTTAAAATTATTAGTACAGGTGCTCCTTTGGAGAGACACATTTAGGGACCTATGAAGTCATGTTCTCTTTGGTAAAGAAGTCCGTGAAGTTGAGTCAAGGTATTTTTAGTTCTATTTGTTTATTTACAAAAATGTTCACACATCCCAACTCCTAGTGGAGTTGTAGTGGCTGAGGCAGCTGGGATCCCCGGGCCCTTTGGAATCACTGGGCTTGGGCAGTTGCCCCCTTAGCACACACTCCCTCCTCCCATTGCAGGCCTGGCTGCACAGAGGCACTAGGGAGCACAGCTCCTACTGAGCACAAGACAGAATCTGACTGCAAAATAACATTGCAACAGAAATGTAGGAATGGAAGGGATATCGAGAGCTACTCCACAGAATATCAGCCTTTTTGCAACTATGGCACATGGTTGACTCCAATGTGACCCACTCTAACTCCCTTTATGCAGCATTGCTGCCATGCCAGTTATTCCCCATTTCATATTTATATATTTGGTTTTTTCCTTCCTAAGAGAAATATCTTTCACTTGTCGTCTTTATTGAATTTCATCTAGTTATTTCAGACCAATTCTCTAACTTGAGATGATTTTGAGTTCTATGTCTGTCCTCCAAAGTGCTTGCAACCCCTTCCCAGTTGGGTGTTGTTTGCAAATTTTATAAACACAATCTCCACTCCATCTTTAGTGTTTTCATTAACAGTAACATTGACTAGTACTAGACTCTGGTCATCTCTCCCTCCCCTTTTTCTCTAAATTCCTCAGTTACAGCTTTTAGATTGCTTTGTTCTGTGACCTCTCCCACAGTTATTTCCACAGAAATGAGACTTTTTTTGAAATGCCTGTTCTGTGTGTCCCAAGTCCATTAATTTTGATTAACCAGTTTGGTGGTTCCTGTTTGTCCTGTATCTTTTTTGGCACATTAAAAGTTCTTCTGAACGTTCCAGAAAGACAATATTGTCTCCCAGTTCCACCAACATATCTTATTCCAAAAAGCCCCCCAGTGCGTGCACACACACACACACGCACACACTTACTTTTACATCTAGCTTAATTACCATGCTTTTGCATGTTAAATTGTCCTAGTTGGAGGGCTAACATTTGTATTACTTAGATTTTAACTTAGTCTGCTCTATCACAGATATGAATTAATGACAGATTAATGTTGATCTGTCATAAAAAGTGAGAAACTCCAAAAGAAAATCAGAAAAGATTTGAGAATCTCTAACTTGGGTACAATTAGATACCTAGCAGATTGTATCAGAGGAGTCATTCCAGGGCTTAAAGTACTTTAAGTAACTCAAGATGAATACCAAGAGACTGAAGTATATAGCAGATTATTAACAACACTGACTGTTCTGAGTAAAGTATAAAATACATTTTTAATATAGCCTTTCCTCAGCAGTGACTCTCTTAAAAGTGTAAAAACCCCACACATTCACAGGAGCCAGAGGAAAGAGAAAGAAAAATAGCTTTGTAGATGTGTTTTGTCTGCTTCATAGCTGTTGTTCTACACTTATATCCTAAGACGACATGTATCTGTAAATGCCTATAAGATTTTAAATGTAAATAAGAGAAGAACTAAGCTTCTGATCACTGGAAGCTAGGAGTGGACAACAGGCGTTAGAACACTTGATGACTGCCTATTCCAAGGGTGGGCAATAAGATGGCGCCAGTTCACCAGGGTTAGCCACTGGCTGGCTGCTGCTGCTCTATTTATCTACACAGCCACAGGCACCGGTGATGGTAATCCATGGCCAACAGGAGCTGCAATTCCTGACCAATGGAAGTGGCGGGAAGTAGCGTGGACTTTCCACTGCTCCCATTGGCCAGGAACAGCAATCCGCGGCCAATGCAAGCTGTGACAGCTAGTACTCACGGCGGTGCAGGTAAATATAGCAGGGGTGGCGGGTATGGCTCGCCAGGAGCTAATCCTGGTGGACCAGATCCGGCCCATGGGGCAGTATTTGCCCACCGCTGGCCTATTCTGTGAATACCTTCAGAAGCACCTGGCATTGCCCACTTTTAGAAGACAAGTAGAGCCCTGCGCAGATACAAAATTTGCAGCCACATCTGCAGCCGCAAAAATGATCCGTGGATATCTGTACTGACATCCGTGGATGCAGATACCCATAGATATAAATCAGATACCCATGAATTTTTAGGGCTCTAAGGACAAGGTATGAAGTTAAACGGACAACTAGTCTGACCCTATATGGCAGTTCTTATGTAAGCGATTAACATTATAATTACTATAATTTTTCTTACCTGTAGAAATTATTTCCCTGCAAATTAAGGTATCTTATTAAAACCTAGTTGTTTAAATTAATCTTATGCAATCTATTCACTAAGGGTATGTCTACACTAGCCCCCTAGATCAAACTAGGGAGGTTAATGTAGGCATTCGAAATTGCAAATGAAGCTTGGGATTTAAATATCCCGGGCTTTATTTGCATGTTCCCGTCCGGTCACCATTTTGAAATTCCACTGGCCGAAGTAACTGCCCGGCTACACGCAGCAGTGAAGCGGTAATTCAAACTAAGTCCTTAGTTCGAATTAACTGTTACACCTCATTCCAGGAAGCGAGTGAATTTCAAAATGGTGACGACGATAAATAAAGCCGGGATATTTAAATCGGCTTCATTGCAATTTTGAATGCCTACATTAGCCTCCCTAGTTCGAACTAGGGGGCTAGTGTAGACATACCCTCAGGTATTTTTCCTTCTAACTATAATCAAGTTTATATTTGCTCAATTACTCATGCTATTTTAAATTTTCTGTGAAATGTTGCTTAACTGCTCACAATCAAAACATAATTGGCTGTTTTGAAATAGACTAAATTCACCTAGTTTTTAAATAAAACTTTTGGGATATGTAAGAATTAATAGGGGTCTGGGAAGGCAATAGTGGTAGGAGTCTGGCTAGTGCAGGTAATGTCCTTTCTGATCTATAAACATGCTCTTTCCCATCGTTCTTGCAGCTTAGAAAGACAGAAAAGCATGTAGTTGCACTGATTAGTGTCTTCTTTACTTTGTCTCTTGCTTATTCCAACTTGCTCTGTAAAAATACTTTCAGGATCGCATCCTTTGTAATCTCTGTAACCTGCTGATTTGGGAAGTATGTAATGTAAAGAAGTGCTGATCTAACTGAAAATCCTAAGCAGTAAACAGGGGTGGGTATAATAATATTCATCACTTGCCTATTAATATTCATTATATAGGAGTTAACATTACTAAATAAGTCTTATGGGGAAGTAGTGATAGAAGTGTGAATTAACATACTAAAATGGATAAAAAAGTGTAATTTGTGCCAAATCATTGCTCACTCAGAATTTTGTGTTGGGGGGCCCAAGGGGAACGAGTATCTGCCATAAAGAAGTCTATTTGCTCTGTCCACTCCTGAGTCTCCTGTTTCTTCTCTAACAAAAAGTTGAGGGAAAAATGTACAATTCTTCTTTGAAATTCAGTCTCTTGCATTTGTTTCTAACCAATGAACAGCAGAGAAATCTGTCTTTGTTCTTTAGCTGTTAGTGGTAAAGTAGAGCTTTACCTTTCATACTTACAGAACTGAGAGTCTTATTGTGGATAAAACTTGAGCATTTGGGGCTCAGTTTCACAAGCTGCTCCACACTCTTGCCCTGATCCAGCTGAGCATTTGAGTACATTACTGTCAGCATTTGAACAGTCCCATTCATAGATATAGGTTGAACCTCTCCAGCTTGGCACCCTTGGGACATGACTGGTGCCGAATGAGAAAATTTGCTGGACTATGGGAGGTCAATATTGTCAAGCAGTGGAAGCGTTGCTAATTCCACTAACTGGGCTCTTAGAAGACATTTAGGGTAAATTGGAGCCAAATAGCACAGAATACTGAAAGCCAGGACTGATGGCTGAAAACAAACAGGAAATTTGGCGACACCCATGATAAGTGGACATCCGACTAACTAAAATCATGCCACAGTTGGTGCTTCACTACAGAGGTTCAATCTGTAGTTTCTCTACCAGTGAAGCTTATCATCAAATTTACTGCTATTATAACTGACCCTGTACGAGCTCTCTGGAGGGATGTGATTTCTGCAGGTGAGATGGGCAGGGATTGGAGAAGCTGGGAGCATGGCCATCCTCCATAGTATCACATCCTCCACCCAGAATGTTTTTACAACATTGTGAACACCATAGTGTTACTCACACAACCGGGGGATCTGAGTTACGAAATACCAATGATATCTTGCAAGGTTTTCACACATCAGTAAGTATGAAAATAGCAGATTCTCCTGAGATAAGAATAAATGAAAGCTCAAAGAGGATAAATATACTTTAAGCTCTATAGGTGGCATTTTAGCACTGGCCTTTTTTCCCTTTTATAAGCTACTCTCTTATTCCAGACATCATCAGATGTAGTGTGATAAAATGTATTGAAACTTCACATCTCTCCAAAAGAGTCATTTTATGGTTCAGTTATTACTATAGCAGCAGGTGATTTGGGTATCGTTTGAGTTTAGTTAAAAGATCAAGGTTACAATTGTTTTTTTTAAAGGTGCTATCCGCATGGGCAGCTCTTATATAAGAAATAATATGACTTTCAAGAGTAAAGGAGATTATAGGCATCCTTCAAATTCCACAGTTGAAAAGAACCTGCCCAACTCTATTTTCATGAATACAATAAAACAGCAGCAGAAATAACTACTGTATAATTTTGCCCCTGAAGAAAACAGGTTTGGGACTAGAACCACCAGACATCTAGAAAAGATCTATCCCAGCCAATGGGAAGAGAATGTCTGAATACTGTAACCAAGCTGCTTTTCACGCAATGATGGCTAAACAGTGATGTGATTTGAGGTGATTATGTAGATGATCATTGGCAGGGGTAGGAGTGTGCACCCCTTTTGTGTGATTAATGCAAGCCATGTTTGGCAAGAGCCCAAGGCAAATACTGACATGCATTCATCACATTGGAGGTGGGAGGAACTTTTCCCATCACCCTGATTAAGCTGTGTCCAAATAAAACTTTCTGCATATTTGCAATTGTTTATTTTTGTTGAAAACCCTTTAAAGCATTGTTAAATTAAACTGCTTTTGACAATAAATGAATGCATCCAGCCCATTTAACTCAGCAGATGGCTGACAGGTTTGGCAAGCCTGTTTTGCTATCCCCCCTCGCTCCAAAAATTATTACCTACAGTCCTAAATTCAGTTCCACTTGTTCTCTTCAGATTAGCTTCATACACATTTTTGTGGCAAGCATTTCTCCCACCTATTAAGCACCACACCATTGCAGTCAGGAACACTTTTACAGTGCTTATTGTCCTGTTATCCTGGGAAATCATCCCTCCCTAGGTTTTTTGGTTCATGTGAATCTTCTAAGTCACTGTCATAAAAGAACTCTTAAGCTCTTTCACTTCATTTTCAGCCTTGCTAGAATTTCATAATAATTGATTTAATGGGCCCATTTCATTGCTGGCATAAATAACTCCACTCATGCTCAGTTAGGCCATGTCTACACTACAGATAAGATTGAAGCAGCTGCAGTCGATTTTTTTGGGTCTAGTGAAGACTCTCTAATTCAAACTGAGAGGGCGCTCTCTTCGATGCCGGTAGTCTAGCTCCTATGAGGAATAAGGGACACTGAAGGGAGAATGTGCTTCCGGTGACTTCCCGCATTGTGGGCGGTGCTAAAATTTGATTTAAGATACACAACTTCAGCTATGTTAATTGCATAGCTGGAGACGAAGTATCTTAATTCGAACTTATCCCCTAGCATAGACCAGGCCTTAACATGCTATAGCGTTAAGGTCATATTAGTACTAGACAAACACATTTGAATAAACTGTGTCCAGGGCCATGCCAGGAGAGTTTGGGGCCTGGTGTGAAGTCTCAAATCCCGCTCTTCGTTACCACAGGGAAAAAAAATTATCACTACATATTTTTATAACGGGACCTTCCTAGCCTTCTCTTAAATAATCTTATAAATCAGCTCATCCCCTATCTATCCACAGTAGAACTTCAGAGTTACAAACATCTTGGGAATGGAGGTTGTTCATAACCCCGAAATGTTTGTAACTGAACAAAACATCATTCCTTCCAAAGTTTACAACTGAACATGAACTTCCAGTTCCAAATGAGGTGTGTAGTGGAATGGTCAGTTCAAAATTCTGCTGTTTGTTACCCTGAGGTTTTACAGTACTTTGCTTCGAAGTCCTCAATAGAACTAAGTGGCAGATCACTTAACCTTAATTCATGGACATTCTTAGCTAAATCTCAATTAATTTTAGATTGCTGACATTCCTTCAGCTGGCAGCCATAGTTACAGGACGACAGACAAAAATATACACACATTGCTGTTTCTGTTATAGGGAAACTAGTCCCGGAAGAATTCTGCAATTTTACTATAGTTCTCCAATTGTTGCATTTGGAACTATAGTAAAATTGCAGAATTCCCCCAGGACTAGGGAAACTCACATTTAAAGACTGTATGGAGCAGTCTCAGTCTGCAGTGGGCCTGGGTGTCCCTCAGGCAGAGGCTGCTCTGGTGTCTGGAGCAGCCTCTGTCTGCAGGGAACTCGGCCCACCACAGACAGAAGCTGCTCCATCAGGGGCTGGGTGCCAAGAGCTGGCGGGGACTGGGAGCCAGGAGAGTCAGCCCCAGCGCGGGGCTGGGAGTGGGAACCCCACAGACTGAGGGTTGCTCCAGCCAGGCTGAAGCAGTCTTCCACCCGGATCCCGCTTACTCGGTTAACCAGTTAAACATTAGGTTAACCTAACATCTAACCAGTGATTAACTGGGATTTTACATCTCTAATTTAGAATATAAACTCTTTCAGTGCAGAAACTATCTGCTACAGAATTTGTACAGTGCCTACCACAATGGATCACAAACTCAACTGAAGCACCTTAGCACTAGATACAAATAATAAATAACAGCAATGGGAGAGAACTTTACCAAAACACATAAGACATGATAGGTTTTCAAGTACCCAAAAGATAGTTACACGGAGGAGAAAAATTATTCTCCTTAACCCAGCAGTGGGCAATAATTTTGGAAGGGGGGGCCACTTCACACATTTCAGAAGTGGCCGTGGGCCGACCCAGAAGGGGCGGGGCCTCAGGCGGAAGGGGCAGGGTCTTGGGCAGAAGCGGGCACGGTTGAGAACTACCCTGCTGGGTACGGTGACATTTTCTGAACCAACTGCAGCTAGTAGGAATGGTTGAATTTAAATTATGAAACAGATTAAGCATTTTAACTTTCTCATGTTAGTTTATCAAACTTCATTTTAAATAAAGTAAAATATTATGTCCAACACAAAAGGTTTCAATTTTTTCTTTATTTATGGGAAGGGTGGGGAACCCTTTTTGGGTCGGGGGTCACTGACCCACCCAAAAATCAGGACCACACAAGTGAGAAGCAAAAAAACTCCTCCAAAATCCCCCAACACTCACTGATGAGGACCCAACTGAGACACCTCACTCTTCTGGTGCCCCAGCCTCATGGAGTGAGGGGAAGGGAAGCGGGAGATTGAGGTTCAGGGCTGCCCATAGACCAGATTTACTTTTCTGGAGTTCTGGAATTAGTGGATTTCATGGACCCCCTTAGGCTCTGGGGTAGGGACAAAAATGAGGGGAATAATGCAGGAGACAGGGCTGCTAGCAAGTAGGATAGGGATGGGGTGCAGGATCTGGGAGGAAGCTGGGATGCAGAAGCAGGCTGGGAGTAGGGTGTTTGGCCAGGTGGAGGGGAGCAGGAACAAGGGAGGGTGCAGTGTGTGGCCAGAAGAGAGGGTGCAAGAACAAGGGAGAGTGTCGGAGCAAGCTGGGGGTGCCAGGTCTTGGGCGGAGGGAAGTGATGGGATTGGGGGGGGTTCTGGGGATGAGGAGGAACCTTACCTGGCTTTGTGCCCCTTTGCAGCAACAGCTGCATCCACGCTGTCCCAGCCACCCCGAGGGGAGGCCCTGTTGCCCCAGCAGCCACGCAGTCCAGAGCCAGTCCTAGAGCACCGTTGCCACAGCCACACAGCCTGGGGCCGGAGGCATCATTGCCATGGCCACGTGGCCCTGGAGGCAGGAGATACCGCTGCCGCAGCCATGCAGTCCAGGGCTGGCCCCGAGGCACCTCAGCCACAGGCCGCCCCAGAGGCTGGAGATGCCACTGCCACAACCACATGGCCTAGAGACAGCCCTAGAGGCACCATGGCCACAGGCTGCCCTGAAGGCACCAAGGCCCAGGGCTGGCCCTGGAGGCCAGAGGTACTGCTATCACAACCACACAGCCTGGGGCCGGCCCCAGGGGCACCATGGCCACAAGCCGCCCAGATGGTGCTGCGGCCACAGGTTGCCCCAGAGACTAGAGCTGCCTCAGCCACGCAACCTGGGGCTAGCCCCGGAGGCACCACAGCCACAGGCTGCCCCAGAGGCACAATAACCTTGGGCCGGCCTCCGAGGCTGGAGGCACCGCTGCTACAGCCACGTGGTCTGGGGCCGGCCCCAGAAGCATTGCTACTGCGGCCAGGTGGCCTGGGGCCAAGCCCAGGCTGCATGACTGAGGCACCATTGAGGACCTCAGCCCCAGTGCTACCTCCTCTCCAGTGGCTGTCTGGTGGGGAAGGAGGGGCAGGGCTGAACTCCTTTCATCACAGTGCATGCTCAGTAGGGGGCGAGGCCTGGCACTGCCTCGTGGGCCAGATCAAAGCCCTAGGCAGGCCTGATTTGGCCCACTGAGAGGCTTTTGCCCACCCCTGCCTTAACCTCTGAGGATAGGACAAGAAGCAATGGGCTTAAATTGCAGCAAGGAGGTTTAAGTTGGACATTAGGAAAAACTTCCTGCCTGTCATGGCAGTTAAATACTGGAATAAATTGACTAGAGAAGTTGGAGATTTTTAAGAGCAGGTTAGACAAACACCTGCCAGGGATTGTCTAGATGGTGCTTGGTCCAGCTATGAGTGCAGGGGACTGGACTATGTCCTTCCAGTTCTACAATTCTATAAGTATATTTATCCAGTATCTTTTCAAAGAAGTTATTGAGTCTCACATTGGAGTGGGCTGGAACAAAATTCCATTTTTCAAAACATTTCAAGGTTTTTTAATTTAAAATCATTCCCCAGTGGAATGAAAATGAGACCTTTTGCAAAAAACAAGTGAAACAGCTCAATCCCAGAACACTCACCTGAGATGTAGGAGATCCAGCTTTATGTTCCTGCCCTTAGGATTTAAACCTGGATCTTCCATACCTCAGGTGAGTGCCCTAATTATGGAGCTATTAGCTCTTCTGGGGTAAATTGAGAGCCTCTCCTTCCTGAACCTACAAAATTCTCTTGACAAAAATGTTGTCAAAATGGCAAGTTTCTGCAACAGAAAAAAAGCCTCATTGAAAAATTCCCAGCCAGCTCTTGTTCATCTGTCCATGGAATAGAATCAGTTGAGAAGAGTGTACTTGAGCTGAAACCAATTTCAACTCTTGATTGAGATGTCGGTATTACACAGGCTTTAACAATCTGGATTTTAAAAACTGCAGTCATCTCTCCATTAGCATTCCAAGGAAAATAAGGAGAGTTTTACTTATATTAGACCATATCTTTAAATCATTTGCCATATTTGGTATTTTAAAAATTGTTTTCCAGGTCCAGAAAAATCAACATTTACTGATCCTTATTCATCATTTCACCTTCCGGCAAAACAAGGAATTATCTGTCCTTTATCCAATGGAGTCATGAAAATTTGCAAGCCATCCTCCCTTGAATCCTACATTATTCACAAACAGAAACACTCTCTCTAATTAAGTTATTGAACAAAGATGTAAACCAATTATGTTTACAACTATCAACAAGCAGAATTAAAACATTCCACTTGCCTGCTTCCAGTTCCTCATCATTGGCATTAGTAACCCAGCATCTGGGATTCTGAGCAAAAGCTGAGATTGACTGTTTCCTCTTCATTTATCTGGCATGATGCAGTAAGTTTCTAGGTGTCCCAACAAATAATTTAGCAAGTGATAAATGGCCTGTGTGCATGATCCCCTGTGTGAGCATAGTGCATTATCTATGTAGGTCAAAGTCGCTTCTCTGGAATCCAAATGAAGCAAAATCAATCACTGGTCAGGAATAAATACAAGATCAAATTAGCCCCCCATCAGCACACTAGAGAGTCAGAGTATGTATCAACAAATGGGGATTCAGCAAAATATTTGGAGATTCATCTCTTGAAAATAATAAGCAGTAGCAAGGAGGATGAATCCCTGGGTTGCATCTGGGACCCTATTATAACATTTGTAATGCTTTCTTTTGCACTACATTTTCTGTCGACTTTACATCATTTGAATTGGTGCAGCAAAGACGCTTTGGTGAGCGTCGAGATCTGGATGTTTTTCATTAATTACATTAAGGGCAAATCCTGGCTCCAGTGTGTTTGGTGACTACACAGATGCAAAGAACTGTTTGAAGTGTGAGGCCTAGGGCTATACTATCACTATTACACAGCATCCAGAGCCTACCCTTTGCACCTGCAGTGAGAGTCTACTCCTCAAGGCCCTAGATGGAAATGTCAGCATGACCCCACTGCATGCTCAGAGCATGTGCTGCCTGCAGAGGTGGGAAAGGTCTCTGGGATCACTAATACAGCCACACAAAACTCTACATGGATTGAACTTCTTGCAGTCTTGGGTCTCCTTGGATAAAACCAGGGCCAGATTCTGACCCCTATTACTCACACCTTCTGTACTTATATGACCCTTTTGCCATAATAGCCAAGCTCCTCACAATCTTTTATCCTACTTCAGAGTTGTTGGAAGGAAAGTACTATTATCCCCATTTTACAGATGAGGAACTGAGGCAGAGAGAGACTATGGTTATGTCTACGTTGGCCCACGGTTCAGACAATGGGAGTATGAACAGCAGTGGGCACCAAAGTACTATACTGTAACTCTTCATGGGGACCCTGCATAAGAAGTTCCATTTGGGGAAAGAGGCAAAAAAACAAAAAATCCCTGCATTAATGCTAGCACTGGCACAGCCACTGAGGGGAAACAGTTTGCACTTCATCTGCTCAGGGGTTGTTAAAGAAGCAATGATAGCACAAGTAATTCTCAGTTCCAAAACCAGGAGAAAATGGGAGCCAATGGAAAATCTTTATATCTCTTAAAACATCCATTGTTTCTTCATCTCTGAACTTTTAAATATCATCTTGAAAATGTATTTAAAATTCTAATTCCAGAATTGAATGTCTGAACAAGCTCAAAAATATTATGCACAGTGAGTACCACCAGAAATCCAGAATTTACTGGTTTGAAACTGATAAAATGCCAGATGTTATTTATTCCAACCTTATAATCAGAAACCTAGGATTACATTAAGTGGAATCCTTTCAATCCTGTTTAAAAGGTCTAATTATTTTATTATTCAATGTATGTACATGTGGATAAGTAACAATTATTCTGAGTGTTACCTTGCATAATAGAGTCAGTTAATGCTCAGAGATAATAATGGAGTGACAGCTCATTATGTCAATTTGTACAAAAATAACAGGGAATTATTTCTTCTTCTGAACAGACTTATTCTGTGTTATGGTCTGCTAATAGCAAGTTTCAGTCACTTCTTTATTTGCTAAAAGATGAAAGTATATATCACCCGTGCCATGGTTATTTTTTCACTACTTAAACATCTGCTTTACTCATGTTTATGGTAGGTTTAATGTGTAATTTGCTATCCAAAGTATTTAAAGGCAGGTTCAAGTAAAGAGATACTGAAAGTGGGACAATCCTGAAATTCATTCACATTACTTATAAACATATTTTATACAGGAAATGTCTTTTGAAACTGCCATTAGTTCTGAGAACTACAGGGAGAGGGGCACAGTATTAAGATGTGGTGCCTTTCCACCTTATAGATCATACAAATCTGATGTAGAAGATGTATGGAGGGCAGCTAGTTGATTTTGTTTTGCCAGGACTGAGCCTGGGAACTTCTTTAGAACAACAAGGAGACTCTTGATGAAAAGGACTCTTGTGTTCTTTAGAATACACGCCCACTCTTGATGAAATGGATACCAAGACCTCGGTGTCTTCATAACCCTGCAGCCTTGAAGCATCTAATGATCTCCCCCAAGTTTAAGAAAGGGAATGTGTGAGGAGAGAGGCAAAAGAAAGATGAGAGAGAAAATGACAAGATACTTGATGCTGAATGATGGTGTCCAGAGTAAGGTCTGGACTGCCACATATTTATAGATTGTTGATAACACCTTTTTGAAAGAGGTCTTGTTATCTCCATCAGCGTGAATCCAAGAACTCTCTACTAACTGTGGGGAAGAGCTCCATGGTTCGCACATGACAGAAAGGACTATCATCCATACATTTAAAACAACTATCTTCAACACCAATCTGAATTTCATTGGAGGGAGGGAACAGTATGACTCCCCGTAACAGGTTCAGTCCCGTCTGTGAGCACCCCTTAGTGGCTAAAAGGGCTCTCACAATAATTACCTCGCCTGCTCAGAGGCGAGGCACAGTCCAATCTGTGGCCGAGGTGCAGAGTTCCCCCTTGCCTAGGGTTCCTCTGAGTCGCTGCAGGCTAGCCTTTTGCCAAAGGATATAGCCCTGCTTAGTTCAAAAGGCCCAGCTCCCACTCGGAGCTAGCCCAGGTGCTGATGTTCCCAGTCAGTCCAGAAGTCTGCCTGGGTTGAGCTCCAGGATGGAACTGCCTGGCCTTCACTTAGCAGCTCTTTATATAGCAGTCTGCTGTACCCTGATGGGCTGCAGAGTAGGCTGCCCTTCTACCCTGCTCAGAGGACCTCTCCACTGTTCCTGCTGCTGGCCAGGGTGCTGAAAGGCCTCCAGCAGGGAGGTCAGGCTCTGTCCACCCCATCACACTCCCACTTCTGGTCCATCTTAATTGTGAAAAAAGGCCTATCACTACATCTTC
Source organism: Rafetus swinhoei (assembly GCA_019425775.1). Classification (NCBI taxonomy): domain Eukaryota; kingdom Metazoa; phylum Chordata; order Testudines; family Trionychidae; genus Rafetus; species Rafetus swinhoei. Next base: position 211,287,388 of record CM033424.1, read on the forward strand.
GATGGGTGAAGGCAGTCTTGGCTGACTAAATGGTTCATTATCTGGAGCAGTTCTTCTAGGCATGATTTCACATTGGCTATAGTAGAAAAGAGCAGCATTTATCTGGCCCCTCTCATTGATAAAGTATCAAAATTCTACAAATTCCTTAAGCTACAGATGAGCCACATTCAGGAACAGTGTTCCATAGAGGCTTGTGTGTGACACCTTCCCTATCATCCAGGGTCACTGAACTAGGGCAATCCAGGCAGATGGTGCAAGGGTGCTTGTTTTTACAAACCAGCATGTCAGGGGTAGTAGACAGAAGATGATTATATAATTCAGATGCATGCCAGCCCTTCAGACTTTCTGTTATGAAATCACCTAGTTATAGGCACATTTCAAAATTAGCTTTACTTGGCAATAATCACATTGCCGATCAACAGCCATGGGAGAAGCCGAGCTGAGAACTTTGCTTTCCTCACAACTCCCCAGGAGCCAGACTTGAGCAGATGAAGTCAGTCCCTACTTCAGAAGCTCTAGAGCCCCTTCTCCATCCCCTTCTCTCAGCCACTTGGGGCTGAGAGATGCTGAACTGTTCTGAGGGCTGCAGCCAATCCCAGTGAGCAACAACAGGGCATGAGATGCTCAGATGGGACCCCCATTTCTTTTATGCCCCCTCACCAAGAATACACCCCTGGACATCATTAATGGCAGGAGACAGCTTTTTGTAACGTTAGCTTTAAACTAGTATTTTGTCTCCTGATTGGCTGTTTGCCCCAAATCCCTCCTCCTCCTCCTCCCCTCACCATAAACCTCACTCTCCCTGGTTTCCATGATCCCTTCCCTCTCCTTCCTTCCCCAGCAGTGTCCCTCTTCCCCACTCCCTTGCTCCTATTCATCCAATCTCTACTTTTCCCTCTTACCCCACTCCTGCTCCATGAAGGACAGGAGATAGGAAGCTAAGAAGCCTGACTGATCACTTCATTTGCACCCCCCTTCCTCATAGCCCTTTTGTCTTCTGTTTCTCTTTGTGAGAATATGAGCTCTCCAGCTCCTGTGCATTTGCACAGCATTTGCAATGATGGAGCCTAATTGGGGTCATTGGGCACAACCCCAATAGAAAGAAGTAAATAGCAATAATGCCCATGTGACCTGGAACGTTAGATATTTTTACACACTATGAGCCACAAGAATGTGAATGAAGTGATGAACTGAGGTAGTGAGATAAAGTGTTATGGTAGCTGTGATGGTCATGGTAGTGAGATTAGCAAGATTAGGTTAGGGAATATATATTATTCAACCAACTTCTGCTGGTGCAAGAGACAAGCTTTCAAACTGCCCAGAGTTCTTATTCAGGTGACTTGTAACTCTTTGTAACTTGAAAGCTTGTTTTTTACCAACAGAGTTTGGGCCAATAAAACATATTTCTTCCCATACCTTGTCCCACCAGTGAGATAAAAGCCATCAGAAATTCAGTAAGAATGAAGTTACCTCCCCATTTCTAATGCAGTTCAAAGAAGGCTCAGGTGCAGGTTTGATTGTGCAGTTCTAGGACTGTGTTACTACAGTGCATCCTCCCATTAAACTGCAACAAAGACAGACATGATTATCATGTTCTAAAAAGAAGGAATTGCATGCGGTGGCATTCAGTTCCTTAGTGAAAAGCAAAGCCAGTCAGAAATGCAGGAGAGGAAACTGGAACTATCAAATAGCAGAACCCGACAGCAGTAATGAATACTACAGCTCCAAGTTTCTGCCAGAGAGGGATGGATTGCTATTTTCAATGTGCTTCCCAGGGTCATTACTAGACAAGTTATTTGATTAAACCGCCAGCCACAGGTTGAGTGCAAAAGGTCACCTGTGTCTGTAGAAAACCAAACCAGATGAATAGCTGTAACTCCCCCTGGGAGATGATCAGAACTGGGCAGTGATGAGTGCTGTTGATGGGAAATGGCATTTCTGGCTCGCCAAACAGAAGATGCATCCTGCCTGTTAATAACTGCCAGCAAAGCAGAAGCCTCTTTCCTTTTAAATAGCTTCAGAAAGGGCTCTGGATTCCTTCCTTATTCACATTTATTTTCCTCAAGCTGGTGGCTGGCCACACTCTAAGATGATTAATGGTATATTACTAATACACTTACTTCTTCTCAACTGTGTTCATAATGGGAGTAGCCAGTGTATGTAGTACCCTATATATGCTACGTGTGCTATGTAAGTAATAGAACCATACTGTAACCAGTCCATGAAGCTTTTTCATTCTTACCTGCATAGCTGATGATTCAATAAAAATAATAAATCATATCTGACTGTCATGCAATAGATAATGCATCCACCTGCCACTGTAGCATTTAAGTGCAGGATCCAAAAGTTAGATTCACAAAACATTATGGCTGACATAGGACCTACATGCTACAATCTTCCTTTGTTTTAGTCATCAGATTCCCTATTCATGCTGCCAGGCTGTCAGCCCCACCTGCCTAAGTTATGCCCTTGCCCGACACCTGCTATGCCTCACCACCATTGGCCAGAGCTTGTTTCTAAGTTGAAAGCCAGCATCTGTCTCCATCTTACTATCACCAAAACTCTCACCAAGCGGGATAGTCATTAATGGGATCATCACTCCTCAAAAATTGAAATGTTCTATTTCCATCAGCTACCCTAGAGGAATATTTCAATATAGGAAAACCTCATTACGTTTTTATCGTCCCTCACCCCCCACTTTCAGAATCAACTTTGTATAAAAAAGGCTTTAAAGCCAAACATGGTAGTTGGTTTTGTTACTGGAAATAACAGTTGAACAGGTTCTGTGCATTCCAGTTGGCCAGCTAGGTATTGGAATAGAAAAATGGGCAAAAGAATGAGTTGGTGCCAGGGAGGTAGGGAGGGATGTAAAAGTAATCACTGGAGCTTAGAACCAACTTCAGGATTCCTAATGGCAGTGATGTGAATTTCTGCTACAAGAAGGTAAAGGTTGCCTAATGCCTAACAGCTGCCATGTTGCAGACCAGACTACAAAATGACTGTAACTTATCTGTCCCAGCTTTGTCAGGTTATGTTCCATACTCTTCACAACAGCTGGTCCCACCAGGACACTTAGGGTATGTCTACTCTATGCTCCACCACGTCCAGGGAACGCATCTGCTCTTCTGCTTTGTTTTTTTGCAGAAGAGCAGATGCACTCTTCCGGAAGCCCTGTATTCCTCCTTCTATGAGGAAGAAGGGTTCTTCCAAAAGAGGAGATTTTTCCAAAATTTGGCCCAGTGTAGATGGGCCAAATTTCGGAAAAGCCTCTTCCGAAAAAACTATCGGAAAAAGGTACGCAATTTGCATACCGCAATTTGCATACCTTTTTCTGATAGATCATTGTAGTGTAGATATAGCCTTAGAGTCTGTCTGGATGAGGAAGAAGCAGGAGCTATGAAAGTTTACCTGTTTATAACATGGTCAGAACAGTGAAAGCTGATTTGTGCAGTTATGTGGCTGGAACAATGAGGGGTGAAGAATATGGCGACCCAGCCCCAAATTTTTGTTCTCTTCCCCCAAGTGAGAGCTGTCAGCTATTCAGTGAGATGTACCAATAGCCATAGCAAAAGGATACATATACCAGCTGTTTTCTCTATAAAACAGAGTGTAAAACATTTAAAATCTGTCTGGATAATTTATTGTAACTTAAGAGGGGATGGAACTAACAATGAAAGAACAAACAGAAACCTCTATGGGTATGTCTAGACAGAGGCACTATTTCGGGATACATCCAGTATCCTGAAATAATGTTTTCTGCATCTTAGCAACAAACCTGTTATTTCGAAATATATTTCAAATAATGGGCTTGCTAGTCTGATGTCCTGGTCAACCTCATTCCATGAGGACTTGTTGGAATAGCGGTCTATTTCAAAATTTGGCACTGTGTAGACAGTACCAGATTTCAAAATAGACTCTTGAAATATGCTATGCAATGTGCGTAGCTCGAATTGCATAGCTTATTTCGGGCTACATGGCACTTTATAGACATATGAGAGCAAAAGAAGAGCCTTGAATCCCTGATAGCTCTGTCCTCTAGCTATCACAGAAAATGAAATCATAGCTATGTCCACCATAATTTCATAGCTAATACTTGCTATCATTGATTGTTCATTATTTATTCTTTTACATCCCTATTTATCTGTGCAACAGGAAAGCAGAATGTTTCCTTCCCATAAAATAAACATTGGGCATATTTCTACACAGATATTTCAGTTCCTTTTGCTACGGATAGGGTGCAGGGAAAAGAGAGGGGAGGTTTGTACGTAAACATTCATCTAGGTAATTAATAATGCAACTGTGCTGCTACACTGATTGGAATTCAGGGTTCATTCCCAGGGCTGTGCTCTAACCTATTTCCATTTCCATTCTGTCTACCTGTCAAAAACAATTTGAGTCTGGGCCTGTGTGCGTGCTGGGAATTGGATGAGGTGAACTTTGCCACTTTTCTCTCTCTGATTGTGATTTATTGGTGGACACGTGATACACTTTTCAAAATCTCATGTAGTCACTGGCCATGCCACGCTGCACATCTTATTCCTACAGCTCTAGATTAACTCCTTTTATGCATATTACTTATCTCATCCTTATCACAGGAATCACACAATCTAGCAAAACTCTGGTCATCTGAAGAAGTGGGCTGTTCCTATGAAAGCTCATGATACCATCTACATGTTTTGTTAGACTATAAAGTGCTACCAGACCAGTTTTTGTTTTTTAAGTTTATCCTGTACAGACTAATTCAGCTACCCCCTGAAGTTTACAATCTAGCAAATTAATGACAACCTCTAACTTACATGGATATGCTATAAAAACAACTTTTTGGAAAAACTAGTCATATATATATATACAGTATCATGAGCTTTTGTGGCAAAACCCCACTTCTTCAGAAGAGATAATCTTGAGTAGAAAAAAAAGGGGGACCCTCAAAATAAGAAGAGAGAGAAGAAAGAAAAAAAATTACCTGTCAATTATAGTCCTCGTGCTAATGAGATTTATTGAGTGGGCTTGAAGTATCCCATACTTTCCTTTTGATGTCAATAGGGTGTTGAATGTAAGGAAAGCTGGTGTTATAATATGTTACCCAGATCAAGTCTTTGTTCAAACCAAGTGAGAAGGTGTCAAATTTACATATGAAAGTCAGTTCTGCACTCTCTCTCTCTCTCACTGTAGCTGGCTTGTGAAATTCTTACTTTTAAGAAGAATGGCTACTTTTAAGTCCATTAATGAGTGTCCAGGCGTGTTAAAATATTCCCCTATAGGTTTCTGTGTGTTACCATTTCTAATATCTGTTTTGTGTCTATTAATTCTTTGAGACTGTAGAGTTTTGCCAATATACACAGAGCACAAGTGCTACTATAAAACCTACATAAATACAGCACCTTTCATTTTGAAGGTTCTCAAAGCATATTGCAAACCAAAGATTATGATTAAGGCTGTCAATTAACGCACGTTAACGCCTGCAATTAACGTAGGGCAGAATTAACAGTGTTAAAAAATTAATGTGCGCTAATCTGCAGAGGGCGGCAAACCAGCATGAGCTGCTCGGGAGACGCTCTGGTAAGGTGCAGTAATGCAAACCGCCACCAGAGGGCGCACAGAAAAACGAAGCCGCAAGAAAGAAAAAACCTGAAGGCGTGATCCCAGCTCCAGCGGAGAAGTAAGCAAGAAGTAAAGACCCTGACACCTGTCCCTCTCCCCTCCTAGGTGACCATATTTTTTAAAATAAAACATGGGGGGGGGCTTGCCTAAGCCGTCCCTCCCCCTTGCAGGGCTCACCCAAGCCACCCTCTCTTTGCCTCCTGGGGCTGGGACTGACCCTCCCCCACATCTGATTCTGGGGCTGAGTCCCCCCTCCCAAACTCTGCCCTGCCCATGGTGGAGTCTACCCGCCACCCACACCCCAGGGGATGACCCCTCCCACAAGCTTGGGGGCTGACACCCACCCCGAGCCCTGTGTCACCTGTAGTTGGGGGCTGAGCCCTCCCCCCCAATTCAGCAGTGCCCACTTCAGAGTCTACCCCCCTCCAGCCCTGTGCCGCCCGCAGCTGGGGCTGAAATAAAAAAGGACTCTTTTGAATTGGACTCAAATATATTGATGATTATATAGAAAAATGTATTGAATTATTCCAGACATTGACACAATTCTGCTGTGTTTTCATGATCTATAGTGCTAAAATATCAGACAAAGTTAATGGAGCAAAGCAGCAACAGTTCAGGTCTTTTGAATGGAAAGTTTATGTTTAAAATACTTCCAGATCGTTCTTTGCCTAAAAGGACTGTTATCTGTAGCTACTACAAGGCTGAGTTCCAATACCATTGAAGCACTTCAAGTCTCCACTACCACCTATGTGCTAAGCATGCCTTCTGATCTTGTGCTACAGATAGCCCACCAGCAGCAAATGAGTCCAGCCAGCCACCAAAAAGTACAATTACAGAGTTTCAGGATCACTATAAGCGCATGGATCAAACAAAATACAACACCTTAACCAATGCTATTGCAAAGTGATTAGCTATGGACTGCAGACCATACAACATTGTAAATGACAGAGGGCTAAAAGATATTATTCAAATAGCATCTTCCAATCAGTCATACACCTTGCCCTCCCGAGGAACCATTGCATCACAAAATAAATGACTTGTATGACAATGAGAAGACTACGAAGTTGGAGCTTCTGAAAAATGCACTGGCTGTTGCTTTGACTGGTGATCACTGGTCATCCTTGAGCAATCAAAGCTATCTTGGTGTCATATCTTGGCACACCTGATTGATGCTACATGAATGCTACAGCGGTTTGCTGTAACAGTAACTCATATTAAAGAGAGACATTATGCTGAAGCATGTGCAGAGCGTTTCATGGATGTTGCGAAAGACTGGAATATTCAAGAAAAGGTGAAAGCAATTAGTACTGACAGTGCACGTAATATGGTAGCAGCGGTCAGTCACTTGCCTTTTGAACACATGACATGTGTTACTCAGAGTCTGCAGCGATCCATTACTGTAGCACGCAGTGATGGTGGTTTTGAAAACGTGCTGGGAAAATGAAGAAAACATGTGGGTCATTTCAGACACAGTCCAGCTAACAGTACAGAGCTAGGAATACAACAAGCTGCAAATGGACAGAAACAAGAACATCTGGTACAAGATAGTTCAACCAGATGGAATTCTACATTGGCTATGATTCAGCGCCTGCTTCACAATAAAGCTGCTATCACATCCACATTAGCTCTTCAAAAGCACCATCTATCAATGCCAACAGAAAAGGAGTTTGAAAAACTGCAAAAGCTAGAAACATTAAATCATCCAGACCTAGCTTCTGCAGTTAGAGATTTAGGAACATTGGAGGATTGTGTCCCTCACCATCATGTCCCCTCACCATCATGTCTAACAGTCATTGACGGACCTATCCCCCATGCACTTATCTCATTCTTTTTTGAACCCACTTTTTCTTCTCTCAGTGCCATACATTTCTGATTTTGCAATTGTTACACTTCTTAGAAGCAGACATCAACTCTGAGATTACTAACCAATTATTCTTTTGTCACACATGGGGAGGTGGTTGCTTCACTTTTTATTAGAAAAAATGTTTAGAATATGCCACAATACTTTGTATAAAAGTATATTTTTATATTGAGAGCCTGCTTTTTAAAATGCATTCCTGTAATAAATGCTAGAGCTGGTTTAAAATGGTGCAATGGGACTTTAAAACCACAAACAGGAAACATTTTGACTCTTATCTATGTAAATGACTATGGAGAGGCAGTAATGCACATTGTGGCCACCAACAATGGCAATACAAAATAGACATCTGCAGGTAATTAAAATCTGAATAGAGCATCTGAGCTGCATAATAGTTCAATAAGTAATTTCACAGCCTTACTCAGAGATACAGAGGTTAGTTGTGAAGAAAACTTTCCTTTCCACAATAATTTTTGCCATGGATTCCAAGAACCTCAGTATAGACACACAAGAAAGCTCACTCAAAATTTGTCAGCGGGCTTCCCACAGGGAACTCAGAGCAGGTCATCTACTTAGGATCTGCTTTCAAAGATTGCTCACGCTTTGGCATAAGGGCCATTTTTCTATTTGCCTAGCATTGTGGAGCACTGAGGTAACTGAAATGGGTAGATATTACTGTGATATGAATATTAACAACAACAATGTGTGTGATTCAGCTCCTCTCCACAGGAAAATGGGCAGAAGGGATCAGATGGCTTTGGTAGTGCTTTCTCTGAGAGCTATCTGGGTCTGGGCATCCATGTATGGGTGAGTAGGTGGGGCTAAGAGAGCCAAAAGGATTGTGCAGGGGTCACTGTTCCTACCAGAGATCAAAGCGGAAAGCTAATCTAATCGAAGAGAATCCCCACATAGGCAGGCACCAGCTGAAGAGTTCTTGGCAATGCAGTTCCAATAGACCTGGACTGTCAGAGCAGGAGTAGAGTAGCAGGGGTTCTAGAGCCAATGCAGAGAAACTAGACTTCCAAGATGATGTCTCTTTTTTGCAGTGGAAGCAAAGGGAGCTGTGGAGTTTGTGGGTGTGACCTTACTTTCTTCCATAAGTGCAATCCTTGTCCCACATAGATGAATGCAAAGGAAACTGAATAGTTCTTGACTCCAGCAAAGGAACTACTATATACTGATACCATTTGAACCTCAGATTATGGTTCTGCTATGAAAACAACTCTCTGCTGGGAGAGCTGTCTAGGTACTTGTATGCAAATAAGCTGACAACCTTTTCTTGTTGAAGTCAATGGCAAAATTTCAGAAGCAAGCCTCAAGTGTTACACCTGGCTTCATGATATCTGTACCTATTCATGTTACTACAGCTAGCTTTTAACCTAAATCAGTGATTCCCCAGGGCTGACTATAGTAACTTCCAACTCTCACATGTGCTTAGTCATGCAACAAGCAAGGAAGAGAAGACAAAGCTAGATAAGCTCTAGAGCAGGGCTACTCAACATGCGGCCCATGGGCCTGTTTTATTTGCAGCCTATGGTGCGGTTTGGGTTTACACAGGGTTCAACAAGCAGCCCGCAGGTGGGAGCCAAAACAAAAAAGTAGTCAATATAATGGTCTTCTGTGGATATGCATTTTAGTAGTTAAATTCCTGGACTGTCATTGCTCATTAAAAGTGCTGTCATAAGGGTGGAAATCAGGTAAATATTTCATGTTATTAATATCAGCAGAACTGACTTAAATGGGGACTGTGTGTTGTGTAGTCTTCCCTTAATTTTTGTATTCATGCCCATTAGTATGAAAGAAGCTATTTGCATATATATTTGCATGTACATGCAACCACACTTAAGTTGTGGCCCTCAGCATGTGCTGTGAGTAACACTGTGGCCCCCAGGGCTTCCAAAGTTGAGTAGCCTTACTCTAGAGGTTACTCAGCAGATTATATTGTTTGACTCACATGACCCCTATTGTTTTCTACATAGAACTTCATTAGTTAAATTGAAGATTGAATACAGGCTTTGGTAATTGATTTACCCTCTGATAATTAGGACTTGCACCTATTTAAGGGTAATTAGCTTACTTCTGCAAGATTCTCCCATTCTTCACTATGCCCATGTGTTACACAACATTAGAACAAAAAATAAAATCAATATTAAAGTATTATATAAAATTTGGAGTGGACCATGAGCAGTGGAACTGGAGTCAGAGGCCTAAGTTTCCAGGATGGACTGTTAGGGTGTGTCAACACAGCAAAGTTGTTTCGGAATAACGGCCATTATTCCGAAATAACTATGTGAGTGTTTACACAGCAATTCCGTTATTTTGAAATAATTTTGAAATAACGGACGCCTTATCCTGACTTCTGTAAACCTCATTCTATGAAGAATAACGCCTATTCTGAAAAAATAACTATTTTGAAATGAGGCGTGTGTAGCTGCTCCACTTTTGCTATTTCAAAATAGCCCCTCACCAGGGCCATTCTAAGTTATTCCTCCTGGCTCTCTAAATCGAGATAGCATATCTACATTAGAGAAGTCTGCCTCAGACTAATTTTGAGGCTTCCCTGCAGTGTAGATGTGCTATTTTGAAATAAGCTATTTCACAATTATTATTCCATAGATGTAGCCTTATTGATGTGGCACAAAGAAAATAGGGAATACAATGAATTAGGCTTGGAACAGCTCAGACAGCTTCTCTCATGAGAATGCAACATGGTGGCAGCGTTTGAACTGCACAGCCGTAACGTGCCATATCTGGCCATGCAAGCCATGAAGCTACAGTCTGAAGCCCCCCAGAGGCTTGGATTTTGCAGACACAAACCTAGCCAAAGATGGGCCTGGTGGAAGGAATTTGAGCTGCAGAGAAATGTGGCTATGCAGGAGGGTAGCAGCTGGAAAACAAAACTATTATTTCACCTAGACTTCTTTGACTTGATATGGAATGACATTGTGATTAAAAAAAAAACCAGAAAAATATTAAATGAACAAAGCAAATATTAAATGGATTTAAAAGTTGGCTAACTGATAGGTCCCAAAATGTAATTGTAAATGGGGAAACATGATTGTATGGGTGTGTTTTTAGTAGGGTCCCAAGTGATGTTCTCGTCCCTATGCTATTTAAGATTTTTATCAATGACCTTGAAGAAAACATAGAATCATCAATGATAAAATGTGTAGATGACACAAAAATTGGAGGAGTGGTAAATAATGAAGAGGACAGATCACTAATACGGAACAGTTGGTAAACAGGTTGCAAGCAAATAATATGCATTTTAGGACTGCTCAGCTGCTGAACTAGAATGCCATGGTGAGTCACTATGAAATGACCATGAATAGGCATGGAAAAAGTGAGAATGACTCTACAGCAGTGGTTCTCAAACTTTTTGGCCCATGACCCACCCCATTCAGTGTAAACTTTTCTATGGACCCCCAGCTAACCACCCAAAATGCCTTCGCTTGTCTCTTAATACCTTAAATACTAAATTATTCATATTAGACTACTGGAGCATACAAAAGATTTCAATGTTGTCTTTATTTAGCAGGGGTGTGGAACTGTTTTTGGGTTGGGGCCATTGACAGAAAAATCAGCTGAGGCCACACAAAAGTGAGAGGCAAATTCCCCCCCCCCCCTCAAAAAAAACAAAATTAAAAAACCAACCCTCACTGATGTGTCCCCCAACTTAGACACCTCACTCCCCTGGCTCTCCAGCTTCATGGAGAGATGGAGGTGGGGGTGAGGGGGCAGGGAGGACCACGATTCAGGGCTTCCCATGGGCCAGATTAACCCTTTTGGGGTCTCAGCATTAGTAGATTTTGTGAGTCCCCCTAGAATCTGGGGCAAGGCCGAAAATGAGGGCTTCAGTGTGTGTGTGTGTGTGAGGGGCCTGCCAGAGAGTGGGATAGGAATGGGGGTGGGGGAGTCTGGGTGGGAGTAGGGGGTCTTGCTGGGAGTTTGGGTGCAGGAAGAAGTGGGGTGTGAGGTCTAGCTGGGAGAGAGGGTGCAGGAGTGGGCTAAAAAGTGGGGTGTCTGGCCAGGAAGGAGGGTGGGGGTCTGCCACTCCCCCCTGCCACTCCCAGGTACCACTCCAATTAGCCATGACTCCAGCCAATGGGAGCAGCAAGGAAAGTCTCCAAGCAGTGTACTGCCATTTCCCCAGCCAGGGGGAGGAGGAATGGCAGTGCATGGAACTGCTTGCTCCCTCTGCAAGGTGGATCGGCGGTGATGCTCACAACGTTCTCCAACCCACACCCAGCAGGGAGCTGGCTCTGATGCTCTAACTTTGTGGGGAGGGGAGGCTGTGAGGCTGGAGCAGTAGTGTGGTAGTGTTTCAAAGAGGCAGTGGAACTTGGAGCCTGGGGTCAGCTGGAATCTTATTATTGTTTAACAGCGCAATTAATTGTGATTTTTTTAATCGCAATTAATTTTTTTACTTGCTTGACAGCCCTAATAAAAACGTAACCAGAAATCCACCCCCCAGATATTCATGTATGCAAGCTATTGGATTTCACCCTTCTTTAAAACAGTGCATTATGCTTGGCATTTTAGCAGAGAAGAGCAACATTTCACAAGGCTGCCGTACTAATTCAGGATATTTAAAACCAAGACAGCCCCATGGTGCTAGCAGTAGCTAAGACTGAATTGTGAATACGAGACAGAGCATCTATGTGAATAGGAGACAGAATGTCTATGTTGTGTCTCCCTTCTTACTAAATCTCTGCCTAGTCATATTTTTCTCCTTTTCAAACAATTTCTATATCTTTCTTTTTAAATTACTGCTCATCTCTAGTCTATTCATCCTTCCTGCTCCTTTCAAACCTCTATTTCTAGTGTGTTCTCTTGTACTTATGAAATGGCCACATACATTTTAGATAGATAGATAGATAGATAGATTTAAAAAAGCCAAGAGATAAGAATATACAGCAAGTAACAGTTCAGAAAATAGAGAAAAAAATCAGCTGAAAATAGATTTTTTTTATTTTGATTTGGAAATGCGGCCATGGGACCCCATGGGAGGGTAGTTTGGGTGCTTCGTGTTCCATTCTCCTCTATTGGCAGAGTTGCCTCAGCAGACTACACCTCCAACAACGAACCATGGTCTCTTCAAGGTGAGGCGGGTGCATCATCGGAGTCCCTGACTTGGGTGTATTATGTAAGATTTAGTCCAGCTGGGGAGATGAGCTCATGGAGGATAATGGAGATGAGAGGAAACTGCTGGACCAGGGGAGGTAATTTTGCCCTCCCCTTGTCATCAGCTCCTCCTGCTCTGACCTGTCTGCTGGCCTCCTGGCTGACTCCTCCCCCCCCCGCTTACCCTTCGGGTTCCCCGGCCTCGTTGCCATGTGCCAGGTTCCCAGCCCCACTGAGCAGCCCTGCTGTTGGCAGCCCACTGCCCTGCCAGCCCACCACCAGGACTCTATGGATGTGGAACAACCATGGTCCTGCTGGATCACAGATGTTGCTAGACCAGAGAGTCCCAGTTTACAGAGGTTCAACTCGTATTTGGTTTTTCAATGAAAAAGAAAATCTAAATTTCTTCTGGAAAGCAGTCACTTCATGAAAAAAAATAATTTTGTACATAATCCAATTGTGTATCCAAAAACAGTTTTGAAAGAAAATTATCAACCATCCCTGGCAGCTAGTTATCAGTGTGATCACACAAAGGGTCACTATAATGGATTCTTTGTGTATATGATAGTTTCCCCCAGTGGATGGTCTGAAAAAAGCATAAGGGACCAATTACTAGCAGCAGCTACAGAAGTTCTTTCAGCTCAAGTATCAGAAATCTTCATTTTTGGTGCTGAAAGTTTACAGGGATAAATCTGGAATCACCATGGTACACCTGTCAATTTTGGGAGCTTTTTTAACATAATGATATCCTAGCTGGGATTTGAATTTCTGTGTGGACTTCTGGGACTTGGTAAGCTTTTTAAACAGGAGAATTATGTAACACACTGGCCTAAGGCTTGTGACCACAGGTCTACTCACTGCTGAAGGAATAAAAGGGTACACTTTTGATGCTGAAGATCCAGATTTCATTGGCCACTCAACATAGTGGTAGGGACCACAATTTGTGACATCATCATCAAGAACATTATCATGGATACACTATTTCTCAGAACACGAGACACAAATATTTCCTAAGTCTTAGGTGACTGTGGTCTGTGATAATAAGGGTTGTGTGATATAATTCACATACAGCCTTTCAGTCAAAAAAAAGGGAGAGTGTGGGGTCTCAAGATATATTTCTGAAGTGAACTTAGTACCATTCACATTGTAATGCAAAGCCATCTCTGAGGAGTTCTTCTCAAGATTGTCTTAGACTTAGACTGTACAGAGAAATTAAGAATGAAAATACCATTGGAGTAAGTGAAATATTAAAGACTATATAAAACTCTGAGGGGAAACACTCACAGGAGAAGAGGCTGCAAAAAAAAAAAAAAAAAAAAAAAAAAGCTGAAAGATTTTAAAAACATAAATAATAAAAAAAAGCTGAAAGATTTTAAAAACGTAAATAATAAAGAGAAAATAAAGGGAAAACTAAAATAGAAGGCTGAATGAAAGGGTCACGAGAAACAAGAAGCTAAGAGTTGTAGAAAAGAATAAAAAAACAGAAATGTGAATCTAGAGTGGGCCTTAAAAGTTAGATAGCCCAACACAAATAGACAGCATTTACTTGTTTTCTTAAAATCATTTCTGAAATAGACAACACTTTCCCACCTTAGGAGTGCTGAGAAGAAATGATTGATGTGGGACAGATGTTTTCATTATACACAATTCTACAATAACTGAGCAGTTTCCAAAGCAAGGGAAACTCAAGGAGCATGGATTAAGAAGTGTCTCTCATTAGAATATATCACTTACCAATTCAGATTTGAGTCAGCCACACACACACGAAACCAACCCATTTTTAAACAAAATTGATATAATTTCTTTGAAAAACGTTACATGTTTTTTTCTGTTATTATTTATTGTTCTCCAGGGGTTCTAAAATGTGAATTTAATTAAATTCACCAAACCAAATATTTTTTTCTAAATATTTTCTTAACTTTATAGAAGACTACTTGTTGCCAGATTGAAGGGCTAGTTCTGTGAATCACTGAACACTTTCAGTTCTCAGGAGCTGAGGATGTTCTACAAAATTACAAATAAATTATTTATATGTACACATTTATTCCTATCACATTTTAGGAAGCAATCTTTTTCTCTTGATTCCTTAACACTGAATTAAGATATTTTCTGAGGGCAATTGCCTTGGAAAGGGGTTTGTAGGTATTAATGGTAACTTTATAATCACTGTGTTTCTTTTGCTAGAAGCAAATAAGATTGCAATTTAGCAGGAGCACAAACTCCCACAAATAGCTCAACAACCAAGAACCTTTCACAAGGAGGGATGATATTCTGTAAAGCAATATGGCACCAGGGCCGGATTAACTCTTCTAGAGGCCTGGGGCTATTAGATTTTGTGGGGTTCCTAGGATTTAGGGTGGGACCAAAAATGAGGAGTTCAGAGTGCTGAAGGGGGCTGCAGGTTATGGCAGGAGGGTGGGTGTGAGAGGGGGTGAGGGCTCGGGTGGGACTTGGGATGAGGTGTTTGGGGTATAGGAGGGGATTCAGGACAGGAGGTGGGGTGAAGGGTCTGGGCAGGAGTTAGGGTGTTGGGTGGAACTTAGGGTTAGGGTGTGGTGTCTAAGAAGGAGTTAGGGACTTAAGGTACAGAAGGGAGCTCAGGACTGGGGTAGAAGGTTGAGTGTGGGGCATTAACTGGGGAAGCTCCCCTTTGGTGGAGGGAAGCAGGTGGCTGAGGACAGGCTGTGGCCACATGGCTCTGTATTCCCTGCAGACTCCACCCCTGCTCCCGTTGGCTGGGAATCCCAGCCAATGGGATGTGTGGAGCAGACCCTGTAGATGAGGGCAGTGCAGGGACAGAGCTTCCCCCAGCCCTCATGGCAACATGGTTCCAGCCCAACAGGGGTGATGGTAGTGCGCAGAGACACCTCTCCCACTAGACAGGGCCAGATAATGTGTAGGGCCTTTTAGTGCCTGCAGTCCAGGGCCCTGGGTAAGGACACCTCTCAAAAAGATCTGGATTTTTGGCAGCCCAGAGATCTTTTCACAGGGCCCTCTTAGCCCCTTTCTTAATTTGGCCCTGCATGTCTCAATGGGTGAGTTCAATAACAATTGAAGGGGGAAAACCATGCAGATCCCCTTACTCTCTCTGTGGCCCTAAACAGAGAAGTCCTGTGGGTTTGCTATGCAGGATTGGCAAGAGCAGGATTTGGGCAGCCAATGCAGCCTTCATAAGACAGAGGTACAGTAACCGCAGGGATTAGTACAGCCCAAGATAGCTGTAAACAGTGTCAGATCAGCCCTCTGGCGTGGGCAAAGGATATCTTTGTCCCCCAGCATATAGCAAACCATGCAACTAAATCTGTCTTTAAAGGAGGGGGCTACTGTAAAATGAAAGCCAAGAAACAATATGGTTTTGCTTTTAATAATTGCTAAGGATTACACCTGGTATTCATGAAACATCTACACTGGAGAACAATGCTGTAAAATGTGCTATTTAAGCATATTGTCTAGTTTAAAACAATAGCTAGAAAAAGCTACCACAGTGGCACCCATATCCTGCCTTACAAACCGTACCCAATATTCTTAAGGCAGAAAGACAAATTACTACAAACTATTGCACCTTAACTAACAACTCAGTAATTCATTTGCTTTAAAGAAAGTGTATTATGTGCAGAGTGTTGCAGCACCAATTAAAATCACAGTGATTATAGCTCTCAGAAAGAATCATAGAATATCAGAACTGGCAGGGACCCCAAAAGGTCATTGAATCCAGTCCCCTGCCATCATGGCAGGACCAACCATGGTCTATATTATCCCTGACAGATGTCTAACCTGCTCTTGAATATCTCCAGTGATGGAGCTTCCACAACTTCCCTGGGCAATGTATTCCAGTGTTTAACCACCCTGACCGTTAGGAAGTTTTTCCTAAAGTCCAATATAAACTGTTGGGGGAGGGGCACCCACTTTTTTTTTTCTTTTAGGCCCTCCATTTTATTTTTCCTCTTCAAGATATGGGTTACATAACCCTAATCTGCCAGGTAATCAGAGGGATCATAGTTACATAACCCTAATCTGCCCAGTAACCAGAGGGCTCATAAGTGGCGGTCACCCTCCCCCAGGGCTCTCGGTGAGCATGTCATCAGCATAACCCAGCGGTGCTAGGGCAACAGCTAGCAGGCTGTTTGGTCTTGTAGGCCATCTGGGGCAAAAGCCAGCCTGGTTGCTGACAGCTCTTTGTGGTGCAGCAATCTAGTTGCATAGCTGTAACAACTGCTAGCACAGGTGGTTTGTTTTAGTTAGGAGTCTGCAGCAGGGCCAGTCACACATCCATACCATCTCGTCCTCCAGTCCGCACACCGGACGGCGTGTCAAGCATAGAAGAATGGAAGAAAGAAGACCAGAAGCAAGAAGACTATCCATTTACCTGGGTTCCTGCAACTCCGTGTTGCCTCAGCTTGTTCCTGTCACTTGCCTCTTTTCTCTAGTCATTGAGACAGTGGTAGGACTGTTTTAAACCATTCCTATTTTGGGTTCTGGCTTCATTCTAGGCTTTAATTGTGACAACTGGATTTTAGGTTTGCTTTCTAAGTTTAGTATTTTGTTAAATAAACCAGTTATTGCTTTAGCTATGTTTGTTTGACTTGATCAATGCACAATGATACAGATATGGTACAGGTGTAGAACCTGTCCCCCCAATTGGCAAGATTCAGTCCTGGTCTAACAAAACTTTCCTTGCTGCAGTTTAAACCCATTGCTTCTTGTCCTATCCTCAGAAGTCAAGGAGAACAATTCTCTCCCCCCACTCCCCACCCCCGTCCCTTGTGACACTCTTTTAGATGCCTGAAAAACACTATCATGTCCCTTCTCAGTCTTCTTTTCCAAACTAAACAAGCCCAAATTCCTTCAGCCTTCCCTCATAGCTCATGTTTTCTAGACCTTTAATCATTTTTGTTGCTCTCCTCTGGACCCTCTCCAGTTTCTCCACATCTTTCTTGAAATGTGGTGCCCAGAACTGGACACAATACTCCAACTGAGACCTAATCAGCGCAGAGTAGAGCGGAAGAATGACTTCTCCTGTCTTGCTCACAACACTCTTGTTAATACATCCCAGAATCATGTTTGCTTTTTTTGCAACAGTGTCACACTGTTGACACATATTTAGCTTGTGGTCCACTACGACCCCTAGATCCCTTTCTGTAGTACTCCTTCCTAGACAGGCACTTCCCATTCTGTATTTGTGAAACTGATTGTTCCTTCCTCAGTGGAGTACTTTGCATTTGTCCTTATTAAACTTCATCCTATTTACTCCAAACTATTTCTCCAGTTTGTCCAGATCGTTTTGAATTATGACACTATCCTCCAAAGCAGTTGTAACCCCTCCCAGCTTGGTATCATCTGCAAACTTAATAAGCTTACTCTTGATACCAATATCTAAATCGTTGATGAAGATATTGAACACAACTGATCTCAAAACAGACCCCTGCGGAACCACACTTGTTATGCCTTCCAGCATGACAGTGAACTGTTAATAACTACTCTCTGAGAATGGTTATCTAGACAGTCATGCACCCATGTTATAGTAGCCCCAGTTAAGTTGTATTTGCCTAGTTTATTGGTAAGAAGGTCACACAAGACTGTATCAAATGCCTTACTAAAGTCTAGGTATACGTCCACTGCTTCTCCCTTATCCACAAGACTTGTCATCCTGTCAAAGAAAGCTAGCAGATTGGTTTGATATGATTTGTTCTTTACAAATCCATGCTGGCTGTTACCTCTCACCTTATTTTCTTCCAGATGTTTGCAGGTGGATTCCTTAATTACTTGCTCCATTATCTTTCATGGCACAGAAGTTAAACTGACTGGTCTGTAGTTTCCTGGTTTGTTCTGATTTCCTTTTTTATAGATGGGCACTATATTTGCTCTTTTCCAGAGTTCTGGAATCTCTCCCAACTTCAATGATTTTTCAAAGATGCTAGCTAAAGGGTACGGCTACATGGCGGGAGGGAGGAAGGGGAGGGTTCAAAAGGAGGTATGCAAATTGTGCTCTCATTTGCATATTTTCTTCCGATTCTTTTCCCGGAAGAGGTTTGGCCCAAATGTCAGAAAAAAACCCTCTTTCAAAAGCCCCATGTAAACCTAGTTTTATGAGGAATAAAGGGGCTTTCGAAAAAGGGTTTTTTCCAACATTTGGTCCCGTGTAGACGAGCCAAATATTGGAAAAACCTCTTCTGGCAAAAGAATCGGAAGAAGATATGCAAATGAGAGCATGATTTGCACACCTCCTTTTGAGAAAAAAAACACAGTGTAGCCATACCCAAAGGCTCCAATACCTCCTCTATCAGCTCCTTGAGTATTCTAGGATGCATTTCATCAGGCCCTGGTGACTTGAAGACATATAACATTTCTAAGTTATTTTAACTTGTTGGGGTTTTTTTTATTATTTTAACTTCTAAAGCTGAAGTTAGAATCTGGAGTTATCTGATGTGTATATGGAGCTACAGTATATCTGGGACCAAGTAAGCTTTTACATCAAGCAATAATCTCAGGAATTTTCTTAGCAGTCTACGTGTATCTCTCAGACCTTTCCCGATTTCTAATGTCTTTAGAACCTGTACCATTGTAGTTCCTAATTATTTTGACTTGAAAAAGTTATCCACTATATTTAAACTACAAGAGGTTCCTATGGTAGTAAAAAGCTGCTTCAAGAAAGGCAAAATATCAAGAGCAGACAAATTGATGGTTTTGAGAGTCCTGGAAAACAAGTGCAAATTGCAACCGGTGGCTCAGCTGAATCATAAGGCACATTCAGTGTGAAGGGAATCACTAACACAATGAGGTGTGACAAGGACAAAGTTGCTTATATCAGAAATTTAGGCCACAGCACAAAACTTTAATAGAATTCCATGGAGGGAAAAGTTAGCAAAGATCTCATCACCTTTGGACCACACAAGCCACACTTTCAAAGACCCATCTGTCCCATTAAGTTAAGTGAATGAAAGCTCACATCTACAAGTCTTACATGAACCATTACAGTACCTACCAGACTTCAGCAAACCAGTCAGCTCTTTGCGTGTACATGTACCGTGCACAGACTGTTATGTTATTATAAGAGCATTAGGCAAGCTTATATGGGAAAAGAAAAAACACTGCACTTCAACACATCACTTGAAAAGGTTGGCAGCATAGAGAGAGGTGAGAACAAATAACTCCTTTAGTGCCCTAAGATTTTTTCCCCTCATCCCCTAATAGCCAAAATTATAATTCAGCCAAAAGCATCCTCAGAAACAGCAGTTGCAGCTTCACTTTATTCAAAAGTGCTTTGAGAACTAGGTGTGAAAGGGTCAGATTAGATTCAATGAAGTAAACAAGTGGCTTGGAAAAAATTACATTTCCTTTCTCTCAAATGAAACACTTCATAGAAAATGGGTTGCTTTTGAGATAAACTACTCCTCCCTCTTTTGTTATTTACTGACATATTAACTGGAAGTATTTCTGTATAAAAACAAGAGCCAGTTATATTTAATGGCTAGGTCCAGCTATATAGCAGTAAAACAAATTACTACAAACTACTACACCTTAACTAACAATCCAGTAATTCATTTGCTTTAATTAAATTGTATTATGTAGAGAGTGTTGCAGCACCTATTAAAATAGTTACAGTGTAACAAAAGTTAAGGGCTTGGATTATGCCCAGATTTGTATAGATGTATAGGGGCCAGACAGCACTTAAAGTTCTGTCCCTCACCATCTTCTTTCCTTGAACACTTAGGCTATGTCTACACTGGCGCGATCTTGTGCCAGAGATATGCAAATGAGGCTAAGCGCGGAATATCGCCGAGCCTCATTTGTATATCTAATGAGCCGCCATTTTGTGGAAGAGGCTCTTGCGCCAGAAGGAGCTGTCTACACTGCCCCTTCTTGTGCATGAGAAACCCTCTTGCGCAATGCCGTTATTCCTGAAAATAATCAGCGTAGCGGCATTGCGCAAGATGGTTTTTCTCACGCAAGAAGGGGCAGTGTAGACAGCTCCTTCTGGCGCAAGAGCCTCTTCTGCAAAAATGGTGGCTCATTACATATGCAAATGAGGCTTGGCAATATTCCATGCTTAGCCTCATTTGCATATCTCTGGCGCAAAATCGCGCCAGTGTAGACATAGCCTGTGTATCCAAAAGGAAGCAAGAAGAGAGCAGGTTATAAGAGCACCCATGTGCCTGCAGCAGTCAATAAGCTTTTAACCTTTCTGAAAGTGTAGTGGAATTTCCACTATTGCAATGCACATTTCCAAGGAGTTCTCAGGAAAAATTTTGTCTGAAAGCAGCAGACAAGTCCCTCTATATTTCCTCCAGCATGGGCTGTGGATACCCCCTCCTCCCCCCACCAAATCTGGCCCTATTTTAGTAAACTGTAGAGACTCTTATGAGGCTGAAACTCAAACTTTATCATCTCATTATTAATAAACTACAAAATCAGATTAAGAATTAGAAACGTAATAGCCTCTGAAGTTCATCTCTCATTTCCCACCATTTTGATTCTGATTAACCATCAGGAAATAAAACATCATTCTACCTTCTAGCCATAGATAACCAACCACCAGGAGTTGCTCCAAGAACAATTGTTGTTGGTTCTGCTTTTTCTACATTCCCCTCCCTCATCAGACAACCTTGATAGATATCAAGTAGGAACTGCAAGACATAAAAACTGCATCCCAAAACTGTGAAGAATACTGTTCTATGACATTTGAAATACTGGGAGTATGGACAATTCCCAAACAGAACTTTTTATGTTAGCTTTTGACTCACCATTCTTAAGCATACTACAAGAATGGCATAGAACAGTAAGTAACGGCTTGGGAGAAGCTCTCAGTAAACATCCACGAAACTTCCTCATTGCCTTCCCACCCAATCTTAAAACTCTCATTTGTTGGAATGTATTCCCAGAAAAACCCCAAAACTTGACACCAGTTAGGCTACTGGTGGTGCAGACAATTGCCTATCATGCTAATCAATATGGTCTTATTGTCTTCTCTTATACTTCTGTAAGCAATTTGGGGTAGGGACCCTTTTTTGTTCTGTGTTTGTACAGAATCGTTGCTCACTCTGAACACGAGCGGTTATAATAAAGCCCAGACACAGTACTTGCATTGAGCAGGTACTTCCTTTGCTTAGCAACACTAAAGACTACTCGTGGCATGGAGTGCTTGCCTAGAGGTGTGCAAAGACATCAGCTCTGCTGTATACAATGTCACATGAGAGAAATGAGATTTTATATAAACAATTTTCATGAAATCAGTAAAATTGTATAAGCACAAAGTTTCATGGCTTCCGCCTGCAGTGTTATCTACTGGGAAAATGGCAATTTTTTCAGGAATTGTCTGGCTAAATCTTTAATATTTAATGTGAAAAATACCTGCATAACAAGCCTTGGCAGGCTCAAACTCAGAAGGTTAGTACCCTATTTTCCCGAGAGACCATGTACCCAGAGAAAGCATTACCACACTCGGTGGATATAAATCTATCCACTTTCTATACCTGGAACAAATCCATGCTTAGTCTCCTGTAATAATTTCTTCACTAACACTTGGCAGAACCTCTGAGTTCACCTGTCTATCCCCTTCCACTTTTCTTGCCACATCTCTAGAAGTCATCTTTGAATCTATATTGCACCGCCATTCATTCATTTGTCCTTGGTTTTCATATAGACTTTAACATATGGAAATACTTCAATATGCTCTCAAACCAGCTCTAAGTGGGAGTTTTTGCAAGACAGATATTGATGTATTCTGGAATACATCAATAGTCAGTGCTCTCTCAACCTTTCATTTAACTCTTTCCCCTTCTCTATGCTCATATATATTAGAGATGCTAGATAAGTTGGGCTTGCCATTTATCATTAAGAAATGGATACCAGTTTCTGTAGTGGCCAGACGAGTCATATTGAGAAAACAGAAATCAGCAACTCCTCCCTCATACTCAGACTGGCTGAGTGAGCTCTTTATTGATGCATTAACAGGGAAAAATGCCTTAAAAATGGATGGAAAAAAACACAAGGATGTCCGGTCACACATGAAACTACTGCATACCTTTGCAATTTAGTATCTATTAGTTCCCAGTAGTCAGACTATTTCATACTCATTTATCTATTCAGTTGCTTTAATATTCACTACCCTGCATGACCTTTACATGTTCAGATTAATTTTTTTTGCAAAATCAAAAATACCCACACAAACTGTGTTATTTATAAACAATTTCCATCTTGTGTATGTATTTACATATGTTTTGTTCCATTCTGTGCTTACACTTTATACAAAAGCAATAAAAATGCTTAAAACAAAGACAAGGAAATCAAAATGTTTTCCCAAGTTTTTGATAGATTCGTTAGGCCTTATCCAAGCAAAGAGCCACTGAACGTGGTGGAGGTGCCCTTGCTGCAGCTAACCTGTTCCTGCATGCAGGGTGATTCACCACAAGGGACACCATCTTCTGTAGGAGAATATGGCATGTGGGAAGCTAAATTAGTTTGCAGCCAGTTTAATAGGAGGCCTGTTGGTAGAGGTTGCTGTAGAGCCCTACTGAATCATTGCATTACCCAGCCTGGCCACAACCCCTTGTCAGTTAGCACCCCATCCTTTTTATTTGGACAGAACCCCAGCACAGAACCTCTGTGGTTACTTTCTGCTTCTGAAAACTCTTTCTAGGTGGGCTTTCTGCACTGTGGACCTTGTGTCTCAGTTCCATCAGGGTAAACCAAGTAAAATCTGGCCTTTGATATAACTCCAATGGAGTTACAGATGAGGTCCATTTCATTTTATATGCTAAAATATTATTTCAGAGAAACCACTTAGTAACAAGTTAAAATTTTGCTATTTCACCAGTTAAAATGGGTCTCTTCACCTGTTGAAAGCCAGTAAACAGAGTAGATAGCTTTCTTAACAGCACCTGGGGATTTTGGTTCATTAATGTCAGCCTGTCAAAAGGATATGAAACAGAAGGCTTGTGTGTTTCAAATGGAGTATCCCTGCTGACCATACATTAAAGTCATTACAGATCAGAACATAGACTTGTTTCTATGTCTCCATAACAAGCTGAAAAATACTGAGCAAATTATTAAAATGATTTTGTACAGAAAAATATTTCTTTTTAAGATCCTGAGTTCTAATTTAAGAATTGCAGGAGTCGAAATTCACTGTGGTAAATCATCAGAGTGCAAATAAAAGCAGTATGGGTAAGCACATGAGAACTAGCACACTAGACCAAACCAATGGTCCCTCTAGCTCAGTATTGTGCCACTGAAAGTGGCCAATACAAATATACAAAACAGGGGAATTCTGGAGCGATAGATCCATCTTTAGGGTCATCCTGAGCATGGAATTACATCCCTGACCAGTTTGGCTAATACCTATTGATAGACCTCTCCTCCATGAACTTAACTTTTTTTTTTTTAACCCTGTTATATTTTTGGTCATCACAACATCTTGGGCAACGAGTTCCACAGATTAATTGTTCATTGTGTGAAAAAGTAATTCCCCTTGTTTGTATTAAAAGCTTCTATTAATTTAATTGGGACGTCCTGCTTTTTGGATTATCAGTGTAAATAACACTTCTCTATTCATATTTTCCGCACCATTCATGATTGTATAGACCTAGAATCATAGGGTTGGAAGAGATCTCAGGAGGTCATTGAGTCCAATCCCCTGCCCAAAGCAGGACCAACCCCAACTAGATCATCCCAGCCAGGGCTTTGTCAAGCCGGGACTTAAAAACCTCTAGGGATGGAGATTCCCATCACCTCCCTAGCTAACCCATTCCTGTATTTCACCACCCTCCTAGTAAATTAGTTTTTTCTAATATCTAACCAAGACCTCCCCCACTGAAACTTGAGACCATTGCTCCTCGTTCTGTCATCTGTCGCTACTGAGTTCCCTTCAGGTAGTTAAAGGCTGCTATCAAATCCTCCCTCAATCTTCTCTTCTGTAGACTAAATGGGCCCAAATCCCTCAGCCTCTCCTCATAAGTCATGTGCTCCAGCCTCTAATCATTTTTGTTGCTCTCTGCTGGACTTTCTCCAATGCATCCACATCCTTTCTGTAATGGGTGGTGGAGGTGGGTAGGGGGGCAGAATTGGACACAATTCTCCAGATGTGGCCTCACCAGCAATAAATAAAGGGGAATAATCACTTCTCTAGATCTGCTGGCAATGCTCCTTCTAATGCACCCTAATATGCCGTCAGCCTTCTTGGCTACAAGGGCACACTGTTGACTCATATTCAGCTTCTAATTCACTGTAATCCCCAGGTGGTTTTCTGCCAAACTGTTGCTTAACCAGTCAATGCCCAGCCTGTGGAATTCTTCTGTCCCAAGTGCAGGACTCCACACTTGTCCTTGTTGAACCTCATCAGATTTCTTTTGGCCCAATCCTCCAATGTGTCTAGGTCACTCTGGACCTATCCCTACCAACCAACATATCTCTTTCATATCCCCCTTTAATCATCTCTTTTCTAAGATGAACAGCCCCAGTCTTTTTCGCATCTCCCTCATGGAAGTTGTTCCATCTCCTTGATTGTTTTTATTGCTATTTTTGTTTCCCTATAACATTTTTGAAATGGAGCAACTGGAACTGGACCCAGCATTCAAGGTTTCCGTACATCATAGATTTATATTAAGGACATTATACCTTCTGTCCTATTAGCTATTCCTTTCCTAAGAGTTCCTAACATTGTTAGGCATTTTGACCATTGCCACTCATTGAGCAGATGTTTTCAGAGAAGAATGGATGATGACTCTAAAATCTCTTTCTTGAGTGGTAGCAGCTAATTTAGAATCCATGAATATATGTGTAGCTAGGACTAATTTTTTTCTAATGTGTATTTCTTTGCACTTACCAATGCTGAATTTCATCTGTCACTGTGTTGCCCAGTCACCCAGTTTTGTGAACTCCTTGTGTAACTCTTCACAGTCAGGTTTGAATTTGATTATTTTGAGTAATTCTGTATAATCTGCAGTCTTTGCCACCTAACAATTTATTCTCTTTTCCAGATTATTAACGGATATATTGAACAGTGCAGGTCCCTGTACAAATCCTTGAGGAACTCTGTCATTTACATCTCCATTGTGAAAAGCGAGCATTTATTTCTACCTCTGTGTCCTATCTTGTAACCAATTACTAATCCATCAGAGGACATTTCCTATTATTCCATTGTTACTTTTCCTTAAGAGACCCCTTTGGTGAGGGACCTTGTCAAAACTTTCTGAACAATCAAATGACATTTTATCAACTGGATCACACAAGCTTATTGGCCACCTCTAATAGAGTGGTGTGGCATGACTTTCCTTTACAAAAGCCCAGGTGACTCTTCCCCTATAAATCATGTTAATCAAGGTGTGTGACAATTCTGTTCTTTAATGCAGTTTCTGCGAATTTGCTCAGTACTGAAGTTAGGCTTGCCAGCTTGTAATTGTCAGAATTGCCCCTGGAGCCCTTGTTAAAAAAATTACATTAGCTATCTTCCAGTCATCTGGAACAGAGGCTCATTTCAGTGAAGGTAACATAACCAGTTAGTAGCTCTGCAATTTCATATATGAGTTTCTTCAGAACTCTTGGGTGAATGCCATCTGGTCTGGGCGACTTATTACTGTTAATTTATCAGTTTGTTCTAAAAAATCTCTTCTTCAGACACATCATGGGACAGTATTTCAGATTTGTCATCTGAAAAGAATAGCTCTGTTGTGGGTATCTCCTCCACATCCTCTGCATTTCAATGGACTTGTTGAAATGCCTGACGCTTTCCTGACACAATGTAATATTGAAGGCTGGAAAAATAAACTGTAATTCTCAGTTGCTTAGCAGCTGAATTATAGGCCTCCAATACCAGTTTCAGCACACACCTGCATATTGGTACAGAAAATTAAGTTCAAGAAAATTAAGTTCCACTGAGGATGAAAAAAAATCCAGAGGCTTTTTTGACTGTATAAAATAGTCATATTCAATCCTAGTGACAAAGGATTGAAACAGAGAATCTAAGGCTACGTCTACATTGCAGCGCTATTTTGGGATATGGAGGTATCCCGAAATAGCTATTCCTCATCTTCACAGCAGAATATTTCGAAGTATAATGGGCTCGCTATTCTGACATCCCTGTAAACCTCATTCCATGAGGAGTAAGGGACATTTTGGAATAGTGGGTTATTTTGAAATTTGGCGCTGTCTATGAAATAAGCTATTTTGAAAGAAGATCGAAAGAAGATACGCAATTTGAGCTATACAAATTGCACATCTTATTTTGAGTTACAGTGCAGTGCAGTGCAGACACACCCAAGTCCTGATTCAAAACCGACTAAAGACAGTGGAATCTTTCCATTAATTCCATCAGTTTTTGGATCAAGCCCATAATGCCTTCTTCTAACTACTGTAGGTGGATACAGAAGTGATGTGTGGGTGGGCATGCTGGGTCATGTGCCTCCCCAAGATTTGCTGCTTGGCTGTACTGAGCACACGCAGTAACACTGCTGAAGCCAGCTGCCCCCACTCCACACCCCTACTATTGGGAGGCATGGGTTGTCTCTGGATAGATACATTTAATTGTAGAAATAATTTCACTTTCCAACCCACAAAGGCCTCTATATGAAAACATGTAACAATACATCATGGAACTTCAATTTGAAAATGTTCAAATAATTGACAATATATCTGGTTAAAAACATATTTTCTATAGAAAAAAATCAGGGCACTAACTGCTTTGAATTTTTTTGCAGAACGTTTTGGATTTTAAATTCTATGAAAAAGAGGTTACTTGTCTTAGTGTTCCTGCAGTTTGAGATGTATTTGTCACCTCAGATCGCAACATAGGTGTGTGTAACCCACATGTGCAAGCCTGGGATCTTTTAACCACCAGTATCCATGCTGGGTCACTACAGTTCAGTTCCAAGTCCACACCTCTTTCTCCATTGGCTAATAGGGGTTGGGGCAACCCGGGCCCACCCCCTGCTCTGGATCCCAGCCCAGGGACCCTGAAGTTAACAGCTGCCTGCAATGTCCCTTTAAATGACTGCCTTGCTGCTCTAATTTCCTAGGCCACTGCCCAATGACTCTAGCAGATTCTTCACCCTTACCTCTGGGCCTTGTCCTAGGGGAGACCCTACAGCCAGTCCAGAGCACTATCTGATCTTCCCCAGTTCTAGCTAGGGACTGCTCTTGCGCTGGCCCTGTAGCACTTCTTATACTAACTTGCTGGCCCCTGATTGGGTGCTTCCCATATAGCCATTCTAGGCAACTCAGAGGATATCTCTATTGCCCTTTTCTGGGGTGGGATATGGCCAGATCACAAAACCTCCAGCAGGGGGCCCTCAGTGCCTAGTCCACTCTGTCTCACACTGGCAAATTTCCAACTACCTCTATTTACAGCTACACAAACAGTAACACCAATGAACGAAAGAAAATTTAAAAAACAACTAATAGTCTAGCAGCACCTCTGAAGCTTTTTTTTCCTAAACTAATTCAGTTCAGACTACAGGGGCATGAACAGCAGCGTATATCTAAGTGCTATGCTGTAACTGAAGGGTTCCTGTTTGAGGAGAATTGTGCCTGCAACATCCACATCATGGCAGTTACAGTGCAGCACTTCAGTGCACACTGCTATTCCCATCCCCATAAGCGGAACTTTGAGGCAGTACAGAAGAGCCCTAAAAAACTGTAAGGAAGCAATAAGAAGCAACTGAGCAGCAGTTGTAGCTGCTACGTCCTTTATGCCCTCAGGAAAGGGGAGGGAGCATGAAGGCATATAGGCTCATGTATTGCCCCGTTGGGCATTGCTAGCCAAAAGATTTCAATTTCATACATCTGGGATGCACACATCTACAGCTGGATTCATGCACACAAATGCTCAAAGAGCCAAACATTTTTTTTCGTTTCGCATTGAAAAAATATTCATTCCCTACCCCCTGTCCTTAATTTTTTCCACCTGAGAGAAAGGAAGAAAAGGAAAAGGAAGTGTGTAGGAAAAAGCATTCCCAACATTTTTAGTCAAAAAGCCATTTTTAATCAAAAATATTTATATTTAAAAAACTGACCATTTCTAATCTAGTATTGGACCCATTATTTCTTTTCCAATATTTAATAGCTCCTCCATATAATGTACATAAAAACAAAGCTTTTTTAGCACCTTGTGCTAAAAGCCAACACTGTGAATATAGCACTGTTTCATGAAAAGGCAGTAAATATTTAATAAAGCCTAGCCCATAAAGTATATTACCCTGAAGGACCCACAAAACATCCCACTGAGCACAACAGTTTTACAGTTACTTTTCAGTATTAAGACATTTAGACTTTACTTACCTACCAAATTTGTATTTTGGGAACATTGAGTGGGAGAGTTTGTCACATCTCTGAAGAGTTTGTCACATTTCCATACTCCTTAGATGAGAACCTTGATCTCTTATTCTGCCTCTGACAGCCTCAGTATATGTGCAGCTAAATACCATTTCTCTTCTACAAAAGCGATGGGTTTATTTTTTGTAAAATAAGGGAATTACTCAGATTTATACATAATTCTATTGTGTATAGTTCAATAATCATGAGAGGGGATGCAAAGAAAAAATAAGAAAGGTTTGAAGTAAATAATAGTTTTCTAAACAGATACATATAAGTATATGCAAGTTAAGTAATTCTTTATGTAAATTCCCTGAATTATTTTATCCAACCTGCAAAGAACTCACATTCTAATGTTTTAGTTTCTCTTAAATTTGTATTATTGTACTTTGCAATTATATCATAAAAGCGGTTGAGATGCCTCCAAATTACTGTATCTAACCATTATGCTATTATCTGTTACCTTTTTCCTAGTTTAAGGCATGTTTTGCTACATAAATTCTGCTAACACATTAAATTACAGCATATATTTAGAGGTTTTAAGCAATCGCTGCAGGCAGAAATTGCTTGTGAAATTGATTATGATGAATGTGAATTAGAGCCAGCTGACTTGTAATGTCATTCACAAATGGCACAATGACATAGCATGGCCTATGTAAATGTAAAATAATCATTGCTAAGATATGCTATTGATACTGTACAGAGGTGACAGGTTTTATAATTACAAAAGAGACAAAAGTCAGCACAAATTCTGGCTTCCATGGACAGAACTTAAGACATTTTCCTAACTCAAGCCTGCCCACTTCCAACATATAATTTCAAAGTCCCTCTCGCTGTCCAAAGTAGAAGCATAGTTGTACTTTTCTCTTAACACAGAAACATTTCTGATTGTTCCTTCACTGTCTTGTTCGATTGATCCTACACCTCTCTTATCCCACAGGATTCTGTCTTTGCCACACAGACACAGACACTCACGCATGCTCTTTTCCATGTACACCCTCTCTCCAGAGTGGCAAATACCTGCCCAGAGGCCGGATCCAATTCACTAGAGTTAGCCCCTGGTGGTCTGCAGATGCTGTTATATTTACCCACGCCTCCGCAGGTACAGGTGATTGCAGCTCCCGCTGGCTGCAGATCGCCATTCCCAGCCAATGTAAGCTGTGGGGAGTGGTGTCCAGGTCCACACCACTTTCTGCCGTTCCCATTGACCAGGAATGGTGGTGACCTGCAGCCAACGAGACCTGCAATTTTCTGTACCTGTGGAAGTGCTGGTAAATATAGCAGTGGCGGCCCACTGGGGTGAACCACCACTGTTTTATTACCCACTCCTGGTCTAGATAAGCTATATGCTTGCATACTGCAACAGCATACACCTACCTGGTCTACCTTGACCCTGCATCCCATCCCACATCTCAGCCACTCTTTTTGACACCATTTGAGGATCTCTTGCTGTTAGCTTATATATGGCAAAACCAAAACTCCTCACTGTACCCCCAAGCTCTCCATTTTCCTGCCAATAGTAACTGCACCATCATCATCCTCAGTCACTGGCCTGTAACTTAGGGGTCATTTTCTGACTGAACTGTCATCATGTCCCCATACAACCAAGCCATATCAAAAACCTTTTTTCTTCCTTTGTGTTTCCAAGAGGATACCTTTTCTCTCTGTCCAGTGTCAAAACTTTCATCCAGCCACTTTCTCCCATCTTGACTCCTAAATCTTTATCCTCTCCAGCCTTTCTAACTAAAAGTTCCATTCTAAACACTGCCGTTTTCTTCCATGCCCAATGTTCTGATTGTGTCAATTGCTTATAACATCGCCATTGCATCAAATACCAGCTCTTGGTTCTCACCTTTAAGGGGCTTCACAACTAACCTCCTACTCTGCCTCTAATTTCATTGCCTTTCTACCCCCTTCATTCTGCCAACAATGCCAGGCTTGATCCTTGGTTTGGCCTCCCTTCTCCCACAAGCGCCTTCAAATTTCTTTCCATGACACCCTTTATGTATTGAAAACTGTCACTGCACAGACACTTCCTTGTCTTCCTTTTCATTCCTCTTCCACAGCCACTCCTGGCAGAATGTCTGTAGTTAATTCCCAACCGATACTACTAGGAGAGTATTCATCAGAGGTTATAGTTATTACTCTGTGGTTTCTTTATGCATTTTTAAAATCAGCCACACAATGTGTTCCTGTTACTGCTACCATATTCCTTCCTACATGTCTTCACTTTCATTGTCTACACTCTCTTTTTCCATCTTGATTTAATCTAGATTGTAAACTCTGTGGAGCAGGGATTGTCAACACCTAGCACAGTGGGTCCCCGATCTGATGGGAGTTTTTGGACACCACTGTAATACATATAATAATGATAGAATATATAATTCTGTTTTAACCAATGACATTACAGGATTTGCTTAAAAATAGTACCAGAGCCCAATGCTATTGATGCAATAATCCATGGGAATTGCATCCTGTTAAAAAAATAACTGAATCCTTCTCATCCAGTGCATATTTTAAATGGATACGAGCCAATACATTAAGTTCATTAACTTTCCTAAAGTTTGAGGGTGCTTAGAAATGGAGTTTTGGTCCAGGCCAGTACCATAACAACAAATAGACATCCTTGTAAAGAGAGTTTAGAAGACTCTAGCTACTTAATGAATAACTATTTGTATTTAAGTGCAAGCCCAGTACAGGGCACAAATTTAGAAAGTCTTTTGCTCTTGAGAGCTCCATGTTCAATGATGCTAAACATAAGCATTTAAATCTATTTCTTCATGTGGCATTAAATCCATAAGTTGACTGATTGCCTCTAAATATTTCCCTTAGTCATAAAAAAAAGACAAAAGGAGTGTTTTAGATTAGCATTTCCTTTACTCGTTAGTACTAATAGCCACAAATGAAACATACAGTTAGTTGGCATGTTTCTGAGTAAATATAGATATTTACATGCCAAATCACTCTAATTATTACATGTCTCTCCGTGTGCCACCAAATATTTTATATGACTAAAGACATATTCCACTAGCTATTTAAGAGTCAGACTGGTTTCATTTTATATTCTGACAAAGAAAGAAGCATTTGACTTACAATAACCTTATCATATTCAAATATTCCAATGATAGAAATATAAAATGTTAGGTGCTGCCGTGGCTCGAAACTGTAAAAACAAAGGGTTTTAAAAGTAAGGTTATTTAATGTAGCTTTCCCATGAAAGCACACATTGTTCCACAATAAAACCTCAAGTAGATGCATTAAACGTACCAAATGTACTGTAAATCTGATTTCAGTTTGATAAATTTAGGAACTATTTGAACTGGAGTTTGATTAGATTTTGTAAAGACTTTTAAGCTATGGAAGAATGCACCAGGTCTTTCTATGTGTTTACATACCTAGTAAAATAGGGTACTGATACCGGTTAGGACCTCGGGTGGTAGTACAATGCAAAAAAAAACAAAAGCAGCAGAGGCATGCTGCCAGGATATGCTACATGGCAATCAAAAGCAACCCTTGTACAAATGTTAGGGTATGTCTACACAGCAAAGTTATTTTGAAATAACAGCCATTATTTTGAAATAACTGTACTAGCGTCTATACAGCCAAACCGCTATTTCAAAAGTAATTCAAAATAGTGGGGTGCTTATTTCGAATTTGGTAAACCTCATTCTACAAGGAATAACGCCAAATTTGAAATGGCTAATCCAAAATAAGCGCTGTGTAGATGCTTATTTCAAAATAGGGGGCCTCCAGTCCTTCCCAGGGTGCCCTGGTGGCCACTCTGGGCACAACCAGAAAAACTCCTCTCTCTCCCCCCAGCCCCGGAGCCCTTAAAGGGGTAGAGTCTGGCCACAGTGCCTGTGCCAGCTCCAGGCCTGCCAGCACAGAGCTAGCAGTCGCTGCCCGTGACCCAGTGGCCCCACCATGAGCCAGGCAGCCAGTGCCAGCCAGCCCTCCACTGCTCCCCGGGCTGAGTCCCCCAGATCCCAGGAACCTGCCAGGGGCAAGAGAAGGCGGGCGCCTTCCTGGTCCAGTGCGGAGATCGTGGACCTCATTGAGGTTTGGGGGGAGGCCTCCAATGTCCACGATCTCTGCACTAGACAGAGGAACGCGGCCGTCTATGGCAGGATAGCTGACAGCCTGGCCACCAAAGGCCACATGCATACCCAGGAGCAGGTGTGCATGAAAATTAAGGAGCTGCGGCAGGCATATGCCAGGGCCACAGGGGGCAGGTACCACATAGGAGCAGACACCTGCCCCTATTTTGATGCCCTGGACCGCATCCTGGGGGGGGCGGGACGGTCCATACCATCCTGGGGGTCATCGATCCTGAAGCAGAAGGCCCTGACCAGGGCATAGAGGAGCACCAGGAGCCGCAGGAGCCCAGACTCCCTCGGGGCTCCCTGTCAGCAGTGTCATCCAGGGAGGCAACAACATGTGAGTGCCATCACTGTCCCCTTATTCGGGGGCAGGTAGGGTGACCGGGGACCGCGCGCATGGGACTTGCTTACCACGGATCACGCAGCAACCTGTACATCTGCTGTGCCACCCCTGGGCACATGGCCCCAGCTGGCTGTCACACAGGGGCCTTGGCCTGTTAGCCACATGAGTGTGAAGAGACATGACATGCGCCTGACCCCGGGGTGGGACACAGCAGGATGCCCTCGCTTCACAAGGCCATTCTACACAGAGGCAGGGGACATCTCCCCCCCACCACCTCACCCACACTATACACAGCACACGGGCATGGGTGCGGTCTCGGGGAAGCTCCCACTCCTGGGGATAGCAGGACATTCCAAACATGGCCTCTGTGAAAGCACATTGGCTCTGATGGTGCAGGGAACGGTCATCCTCACCTTGCACAGGGGGGCTGGGCTTCACCCACTGTGTCCCCAAGGAGAACTGACCACTTCTCTTGCTTCTCCACAGCCGCACCAGCTGCCCATGCAGGGCACACTACCCCACCCGGGACATGCTCCTGCACCCGAGGGCTCTGCAGGACCACTCGTGCAGGGCAGGGGTACCAACAGCAGCACCTGGGAGCACTGCGAGCCCTGCACCGCACCCTCCAGAACTGGGTGCAAGACAACCTGGACCTCTGGCGGGAGCAGCTTGCCCAGGGCCATGCCATCTGCCAACACCTGCAGGCCCTGGTGCAGAGTGTGCTGCTGCCTACCGCTCCAGCGCCTGCTGCCTCCCCAGCTACCGCTCCTCCTCCCACTCCTTCTCCCCCTCCTGCTTCTCCCTCCACCTCCTCCCCATCTCTCCAGGGACGCCGAGGCCCCTGCATCTGTGGTGCTAGGAGACAGTTGGCCCAGCGAGATTCCCCACCCCTGAGTCCTGAGCTTCCCCTCCCCCTTCTTCCCTTGCTTCCCCCTTCCAGCTCCCTCCTTCCAGGTTTCTCCCTCCCCTCTCCCAGCTTCTCTCCTCCCCTCTCCCGCCTCCTTTCCCCAGTCTCACCAGAGTTTCATTCCCCCCCCCCCATTTTGTTAAATAAAGACAGTTCGTGTTTATGAAAAAACGTGTATTTTATTTGACATCAGGAAAGGGGACGGGGAGGAGGGTAAGTGGAAGGACGTGAGGGAGGAATGAGGCACAAGCCCCCAGTGGGGCAGACCAGGGAGACTGTTAGTGCTCCTCAGGGTGGAAGCTCTCCCGCAGGGCCTCCTGGATACTGACAGCCCCCGATGGACCTCCCCGATGGCAGCCTGCAGCAAGTGCAGCCAGGCTCGCAGCAACATGTCCAAGAGAAGCACCAGAGTGCCCAGGGGCAGCTCTGGCTCCACGTTGCCGAGTGCTGTGATGTCCCGAGTGAGGGCAACCAGAGCACGCAGAGACAAAATGCTTTGCTGTCCCTCATCGAGGTAGACAAGCAAGCAGGAAAACCTGAGAACTGGCTGTCCGGAGGGGACCCTTTAAGCACAGACCTCAGTTCGCCTCAGGCGCAGCCCCACACAGTAAGTCCTGACCTGGTGCCCTGCCGGAACTGGTTCCAGCCAGCCTTAAATGCAATTCAGAGTCCCCTCAGTGTAGATGCGCTATTTCGAAATAGCAAAATGCTATTTCGAAATGCATTTTGTGTGTAGATGCGTTATTTTGAAATAACTTATTTAGAATTAACTATTTCAAAATAAGATATTTCGAAACAACACTGTAGTGTAGACATACCATTAGGGACTGAGCCTTGAACGGCGATAAACAGCCTGCAACTCCTGTTTGAGGGTTTCAGGGGCTGGAAGATACAGGATACTCCTTAAACCTCTCAGAATTAGCTCCCAAGAACAGTAACTCAGGCAAACACACATGTATGTATGATTTGTGATATCTGTAAATGCAATTCCTTGTCAAAGCTGCTTCCCCTAAAGAGGAAATAAATTATGCTAAGCACTCTACAGGTAGCAGTCAGTGGAAGATCCAAAAGTAGAACACGAGCAATAATTATAAATATAGGTTTAAAACACTGAAGAGAAAATTGCCTTTGAGCAAATAGGCTGCTGTGAATTTTGAAGAGATGGGAGGGTTTGATGCGGGAGGCGTTTTTTTTTTTTAAACAACTCTACATCACAATGATCTGAGCATTACAATAGGTACACACGGTTGCAGAATGCAGTGCTTTGCTTCCATTAAAGCTGGTCTAATCTGTTTCTGATATTATTTATAAAATAATATGAAAGGGGGAAGAGTCATTCCTGTTATTAGACTTAATACAATTTGTTTCTGTATAAAAGCAGAATATGGGATAATACAGAGCTTTTAAACTTCTTTGCCTTTTAATTGTATAACAATGACTTAGTGTTTGTATTTCTATTAAAGAATTATTTTATTGCTGAATCAGTAAGAATGTATCTGTAAAATAGCAGGATTTCAAGGGTAAGAAAAGGAATCCTACTTTGATACATTATAGGGGGTTTAACTGAAAAACACAGATTATTTTACTCATAAAGCTGTGGTTTTAAGCAGGGTGAATATTAGAATAAAAGTTTATTTTGTTTTAAGGAAAATTCCCCAATTAACATAAAGAAAACTAGAATTTGTTATAATTTACATAACATGTGATCATACAGTAATTCTATCATTCCTTCTTTCATAAGGAAACAGATATATCAGGTTAAAACACCAAGAATGTACCATATCATTAGCTTTCATTATTCTTCATCATAATGTTCCATTCCAATTGAAAAAGGAAGCTCTAGAATGCTTTTAAGTGCATTTAAAAAAATCTAATTCTTGTATTCAGAGTCATCAGAAATATGAAATTGCTTATTAGGTTTAGTGGCTTCTTGCATCAATTCCTGCAGCTGTCCAATCTGTTCATTATGGAAGTCATTAAGTTTCTCCTCTGTGAGGTGGGCTCCAAAACAAGGCTTTCTTCTTGAGTTTTGTCTGTCTCCAGTAGCTTGCTGCCACAACATTTCTGAATAGACCTAATACAGAAAAGAAAAAAAGAAAGGTCAAAGAAAGATGACAAAAGCGAGATTTCTGTTGACTTTATTGACTTTGCTAATATATGCAAAGTTTACAGTCTTGTTACCAGTCATACTATTCTGGATCAGTCACAAAACAAAATGGGCATCTTTAATCATAATGAAAACCTGTTAACTATGTGTCAAAATTCCAATACCTTTTGGTAACTTAGGGATGTAAGAGTGTAACTGTAAGCATGAGCTTATTGGTTACCCAAATGGTTACATGCAGCTCCCAGTACAACTCCCAAAGCATGGGGCAGCAGCCAGCTCCTGGGGAATGGGTGACAGGCAGGAGCCAGTACTCACCAGGAGCTGGCTTAAAAGCCGGCTCCTGATGCACACCAGCTCCTGGGGAGATGACTGGTGCCCTGCACTACAAGTGTGTGTAACTGCTGAATTTTTTCAGCAGTTACACGTTTAGCCAATTACCCATCTTTTAACATCCCTATTGGTAACTTAAATTTGTATGCAGAAGTGTAGTCTGCATCAGCTCTCTACCACTGCTAGCTTAATGTATTGGTATGCTGTAGCAAGAGATGCATCTCCACTGGCCAACAGCAAATTTAATAATAGATGCTTTTTTCTAGACTTTATCAAGCAACGTATTATCAGAATTCACTTTGCACAGTGGTATGATTGGACTAGTATTACTTGTCTGCAAATACACAGTTGAATACTGCAATACACTCAGGAGGGCAGCCTTGCAAATTACTAAACAATTCAATAACTAATCTGTAACATTGCTTGCTGATTGCTTAATAGCATGTTGGCAATATTCTGTGCTCAAAAACTTGAACTAAGTATTGGCTACCTACATGCTTCCTGGTTAAAATCAGATTTTGAACCATAAAACCCTAGCTAAGCCCACTTCTTCAGATGACCTGGGTTGTGCCCACAAAAGCTCATGATACCATCTACATGTTTTGTTAGTCTATAAAGTGCTACCAGACTATTTGTTGTTTTTTACCATTTATCCACATCACTTTGAATTTTCATTCTGTTTCCCAAAGCTTTTGCGATCCCTCCTGACTTGGTATCTTCCGTAAAATGTATAAGTGTACGCTCTATGGCATTATCTAAATCGCTGATGAAGATATTCAACAGAACTGGATCCAGAACGTATCCCTGTGGAACCATTACTCATTACTCCCTTCAAGCATGACTGTGAATCATAACTATTCCCTTAAAACGGGTTATCCAATCAATTCTGCACCCACCTTGCAGTACCTCCCTCTAGGTTGTATTTCACTGGTTTGTTAATAAGGTCATATGAGACTCTATCAAATGCCTTACTAAAAATCTAGATACACCACATCTACCACTTTCCCCTTAAACACAAGGCTTGTTATCCTGCCAAAGAAAGCTAGCAGGTTGGTTTGACACAATTTGTTCTTAATAAATGCATGCTGACTGTTACATATCACCTTATCTTCTAGATGTTTGCAAACTGATTCCTTAATTATTTGCTCCATTATCTTTCCTGGTATAGAAGTAAAGCTGACTGGTAGTTTCTTGGGTCATCTAGTCTGATCATCTAGTTTTACCTGCTACACATTGCAGGCCATAGAACCTCAACCAATCACTCCTATTTACCTCACACTATTTATCCAGTTTCTCCACATCGTTTTGAATTTTTATTCTATTCTCCAAATCTTTTGCAATCTCTCCCGACTTGGTATCATCCACATACTTTATAAGTGTACTCTCTATGACATTATCTAAATTGCTGATGAAGCTATTGAACAGAATTATACCCAGAATGTATCCCTGTGGAACCCTGCACAACCTCTGGCAGAGAAACTGAAGCCTTCAAATCAAGATTTGAAGTCTACAAGTTACAGAGAATTCACATTTACACCGGTTTTAACTCCTTTTGCAAGGTTCAAGGTTCTACTTGCTTGAAATGGTAAAGATATTCTCTTGGGAAAAGATTTATGTATTCAACGGACACTCTAAATCAGGGTTTCCCAACCTATGGGTCGGGACCCAAATATGGGTCACCATTACATTTCAAAAGGGTCACCAAGTGTCTCCCCAGGTGGCTCTGCCCTCCTTACTCCCCTGTTTTTGAATTGCCTTGGGTCACCAAGTCTTCCTGAATTGTCAAAATGGGTCCTCATCTGGAAAAGGTTGGGAACCGCTGCTCTAAATGCTTATCAATTACTTAAGATGACTGCTTATGGCACTGATGTCTATAATTCTAACTTCTGTTAAACAGAGCTTTCC
The DNA here is from genome assembly GCA_019425775.1 of Rafetus swinhoei. Taxonomy (NCBI): domain Eukaryota; kingdom Metazoa; phylum Chordata; order Testudines; family Trionychidae; genus Rafetus; species Rafetus swinhoei. The sequence continues at coordinate 211,325,965 of CM033424.1, forward strand.
CCTTGTTTTACCTTTTAGCATTAAATAGTTGTCATGGACAGGAACAGTGTAGTAGGAAAGATAAATGGGAGTGGAAATGAACATTACTACTACTTTTTATGTGAATTGTATTCTGATAAAGACCTCTAAACTTAAAATGCGGTTCACTTTGGTGTACAGTGCTTACTCTGGCATTTTCAATTGAACTATTCAAATATGGCCTGCGCCATGGAAGCTAACGATGCAACCTGTAGACCAAATTCAGTGATGAATCCTCATGTGGCAGCTGAGAGACACAGTCCATACGCTAAGCAGCAACAAGGGGGGCAAAAACTTTAATGTGGATTCATATACTCTGTGCACTAATATGGCTACCATCTTTTATGATAATTGCTAATAGCAAGATAAGGGAACTGGCAAGGAAAAAGGATAAATATTTTCTTATTGTTTTTAATGTTTACTTTTAAAATAAACTTGTTCAAGACCCTTTTGTTTTTTTCCTATCACAAGCCTCTTCCTCGATCCCATTCCAGCTTTTCAACAGTAGAGTGTAGGCCAATGAATATGTACAGTTCTCACTGTTCATTTCTTAATATTAAATGGAAAGCTCCAATTTAACTTTTATAAGAAATAGTGAGAAATTAAAGTGGCACAGGACTAAAGTGGAAAGGTGGGAGGAGAGAAGAGCAAGAATTAAAACTTAATTTTTCCCTTCTTTTGATAAGCCTCTGACAACTATTACTTGCTGACTGTCAAGACTCCCGGTTTGGCCAGACAACCTAAGGTTCTGTAAATTTGTTCCAGGTAATTATGCAATGGAATTACAGCAACAGGATACAGCTGTAACACTGCTGGGCTTAGAGCATCTCAACAACCGTTCCGCCTACTCAGTAGCCCCTCTTGCTGATTCTGACAGCTGCATCTTTGAGCCAGAAGATTCCCAGCTGTTACCTCTCTCTCTCTCTCTCTCACACACACACACACACACACTTTGGTGCTGCTCGGCTCAAGGGCTTTTTTCTGAAGCTGAGAAGATGATGATACTGTGAGCAGGCTGAGAAATCTCAGTTCCATGCAACAGGATTAGATGTTAGTTCTAAAGTATGGGGGAGGAAGGTGAAAAAGGGGAAAAAATGCTTTCAAGGATAGATTTATTTAAAACAGACCGAATCTAGGGTGGACTTGAGGGAGATCAATGCATGGTTTATGAGCATTTTGTTAACTGGATTTGTCAAGAATTGCCTAGGTTGCTCACTGATTGAAATCAATGGAATTACTCAAATACTTAGTTAAACATAGGCTTAAATGTTTTGCGGGGTTAGAGCCTAATTATTTACTTTCTCAAGAAGGACTCAGAACAATAAAACTCAGTTTGAAATGAAGCTTAAAATGCATTTGTGCATAACGTATTTTGGTCCATTCCACAAGTAACACTAATATCTTATATAAACCCTAAGGTGCAATTCTGAATACAACAAAAGGTTGATTTACTAAAGAAACTACATTTTGCATAGATTAAAATATTAATTGTTCTGCTTAGGCAACACTTTTTGTAAAGGATTAAACGGGGGAGGACTAGTGGTTCCCAACCTTTCTGAGCATACGGACCCTCTTTCGATTTATTAAAATTTCATGGACCTCCCCCTCCCTGGGGGAGAAAAAAAAAGGAAAAGTAAGGAAAGAAAAAGAAAGGAAAAAGAAAAATAAGGATTGAGCCCACCACAATGGGCCCAATTCTTATTTTTAAACTTTCCACCGGACTCCCTGCAGTACTGCCATAGGCCACCAGGGGTCCACAGACCACAGGGTGGGAACCATTGGACTAGATCAGTGTTTCCCAATTTTATTTGGCCACGCAACCCTTTTAAACTCGAAAGAATTTTGCGGAACCCCTAATAGTCTAATATATGGAGCTGAAAAAGTAGAACACAAATAAGTAAGGACAATAAAAAAACAAATGCTAAACAAGGTCATGAGATCAACATTTAGTTTAATTGCACATATTTAAAAACAAAAATCACATAATATTAATTTTTTTAATCATAAAATGTTATTGTAATGGAATTTTCTCGCAGAACCCTTATTTTCACTTTGCGGAAGCCTGGGGTTCCGCGGGAACACCATATGGGAAACACTGGACTAGATGATGGTGAATAGAGATATTCATGTTTATAACTGTTCAGTAGTTTATTTGAACTGAGTTGGAGATATCAGTCCAGTTACTAGTGCTTAAGTATTCTCATTTCAAAAGCCACCATTACAAGTATAATTTAGAATGTATCCAAGAGCAATGAATTAATGGCCAAATGATGCATTCATAAGCTTTTAAAAAATGTATTTATACATGAATAATTTATTACAAATATGGCACTTTCATATACATTGTGTATGGGCCTAATTCAAAACTTATTGAACTCAATAGCCTTTGGATCAGTTCTATATAAACTTGTCCTATGGCTCTGAAGTTTAATGCATGGAAAAATGTGATGGTAAAACAAGCAAATTTAAATTAAGGCAGATACCCCAAGTTTTTAGTTCAAGGTCTTTGGTCCACTATTCCTATTTAACAACATTGTGTTTTGCTCCTCACTAAAATTTTCCCCTTCTTAAATTAGGTGCGTATTCAGGACAGCATCAGTCTTAACTATGATTTATGCTCAAGAGATCAAACTAATTCCTGTTGTAATTCCACTGATTTTAGTGGTGTTACGTTAGGTAGGAACTGGCACTACATTTGTGGGTGGGACTGTATACAGATTAACAACATATATGATAGATTAGCTGGTCTTCAGTTCCACAGTCTGTACAAATTCTTATAAAAGGTTTTATTAGTCTAATAAATCACTGATGTTCTACAGGCAAATTATTTAGTTTCACTCTAGTTGTAAATTCTACACAAAGAACAATCCAGTTAGTATTGATTTTTAAGTGGTGGACCTAGAAGAAGAAAAACACCAACTTCTCATTCTAGCGTTCTTCTTAGAATACCAAAAAGCAACAACTGTACTATCTTGGTCAGTAACAATACTGAAAATAAACAAACAGTGTAAAGCTCTTGACATTTATACACTGTATCTCTACGACAGAAACTGAAAAACAAAGAATCCTAAAAGGAATCCAAAATACAGTAAATGAATCTAAAGTGATTTTAAAGCCTCTGTGAGTTTTCGATCTATTAAAGCAGAATAAGTGAGACACTATAAAATATACAAATTAAATGTTGGCTGTGATAATGAATTATATCCATTTTCTTTACATTCTAACATTCAAACATCACAATTGCAAGGTACGGGTGTTAACTAGACCATAGCTTAGAAGCTATTCCATTCCTAATGAGGCTATATTCCAAAGGGGCAGAAATACTTTCTCCCATGTGGTGGTGAGCAGCCTGGGAGTTACTCTGTTATTGCTACCACAGCTGTGAGGGTATAGCTGTTTCCCTAGTTCTCACATGCCCACTATAAAAGCCAGTTCTCCCCGCCCCAGCTCCATGGTGCCAACAGTCCTCCCACCCCCCATGCTGCTGACTCTATCAGAGTAAGCAGCGCGGGAGGGAGCAGGGGCAGGCTGCGGTAAAGCAGCCTCTGAATGCAGCGGCCTGGGCTTGCTGCAGACAGGTGGTCTGTGGCAGCAGCCTGTCTGCGGGATGGTCTGAGCTCCCCACAGAGAGAAGTTGCTCCGGCATCCTGTGGAGTAGCCTCTGTCTGCAGTGAGCCTGGGCCCACCGTGGACCGAGACCGGTCTCCGGCAACAGCCCCTGTCCATGGGGGGCTGAGCTCCCTGCAGACAGAGGCCGCTGCCATGGACCAGCCTCTGTCCGCGTATAAACTGATTCCCCCGGTGGACCTGATACAGGGGCAGCATCATGGGGTGGCAGGGGGCTTCCTGGGAGTGGGGCCAGGAGTGCACTGGCTGCCAGTCCCACCATCGGGGACTACTGAATCATCCTATAACCACTAAGCTTTCTTGTGGTTATATGACCATTCAATTACACGATACCTAACATCCCTAGGGCATTCATTAGAATTGTCTCTAGGTTAAATAAATGTTTTAGATGTCTCAGAACACTTCAATGGTTAGCGTATACATCACCAAGTAACGTGAAATAAAGACTTGAAAATACAAGCTTAAAGACACTGCATCCTTTTCTTTTGCATGTGTCAGAAAATGGAACAGTCTCACCTTATCCTACTGAAAGGAAATGATGCATCAACCCAAAAGCATATTACAAAACTAGCATATAAAAAGATATAGTGGATCTAATTTTCCCTGGGGTGTCATCTCAGGAGCCACCCAAACTTGATTTGAATATTTATCCTTTACACAATATGCAAACATCTATACAATTTACTATATAATTTGCTGACTTGGAAAGCTATAAATTTAAAGTTCCACTTACAATATCAAGTGACATTTTATTCATTGAATACTTGTTTTGACATGCATGTTTTAAACACGCCATTACAGTAAGTTAAAAGCCATAATGGAAAAACAACCTAATTGTTAAATAAATATGCATCTCCTCTATGTTTGCAGGAGATGAATACAATCCTTTGCATGTAGGTAACAAGCACATCAAGAGTGATGTGCCTGCAGAAGGTCTTAGTTTTCATTTATTAAAATGTTCTAGATATAGATCGTCTTTCTGTGAATACTCACCATTGTGCCATAGGTGTCAAAGGCATACAAGTGTCTCCCTGTCGCCCCGTGGGTAATGTGGGGTCAAGGTCAGTCAGAGCTAGTTTGGCCCCTGATACATACTACAACAGCCTTAAGACTACTCTAACTAGCATTAGCTTTAATAACTCCTCTTTGGCTCTAACTGCAACAACTTTACACGACCTGGGTATTCCCCTATGCCAATTGAACAGCCTGATGGCTATTAAAGCAGCTTTCTGTCCTTGTGTATCACTCTATCAACACAAAGAGCACAAGAAGGGGCAGGGACTCTACATAAATTTACAGTTGGGGAAAAACACCACTTACAAAAACTGTGCTAAATCAGGACCCTAGTTATATGGCTGTGAGTCTGACTGTCCATGAGTCTATCCGTCTGTCTTTTAGTCTGTTTCTTCAAGAACTCCTTCTAAAAGGCAAGAAGTAGGACCACCAAATTTGGTATGCAGCTTTCTCATTTCTTAAACATCTGGATAAAAAAAGATTTTACTATGCTTATGTGTTTAAAAATGACTTCTACATCTATTCCTTTTTACTTAACCCAATTAAATATCTTTAAAAGATTAGCTCTTTTAAACAAAAACAAAATAATTGCTTTATGAGCTACCAAAGCATCATTCATTAGAACTAAATTTTACCACAAGCTTTACGTGTTGTATTAAATGTAATAATAAAACCAGGAAAACTCCACTCACTGTACAGCAAAACTCAATATATCATCCTATAGTAGATTTTCCACTTTTGCCTTGAATAAAAAATATAAGCTGTACTTCATCCTTCAAAACCACTTTAAAACAACCTATTCAAAAAATCAAAAGAACTACAGATGCTGGATCAAGTTAAATAAGCTATTAAAAATCTAATCTGAATTGACAGCTATTTTACGTTTCAATTTGAAGTCATATACCCAGTTACCAGAAGCAATTTATTATTAGATTATTTCAAACAACCTTAGTTTGCAGAAATGATGTATTAAGATCATTTAACATAAATTTAAAACAGAATATAATAGTATGAAGTGGGTTTCTCTGTTGCTCTGTAGAACATTTTATTTTAAATCATTCTAAATGTGACACACAGTGTTGGATTATTACAGGTCTCTTATATGGATACCAAAAACCAGTGCTGTGCTGAAGTGAATAGAAAGTGGCTATGGATCACAGTCTCAAAGATATAATAAACAGACGAGGGATGTGAATGGTTAAACAGCTAACTGGCTACGGTTAACTGGCAGGGTAGGGGGCTGCTCCAGCCTGTCACGGGTTTGGGCAGTGCTCTAGCCCAGCTGGGGCAGCCTCTTTCTGTGGTGGACCCAGCCCAGCATGCCACAGGCAGGGCTGCTCAAGCCCACCCCCATTTAAGCAGTTAACTGGTTAAACATAACGGTTAAGCTGTTTACTGATAAAATGGGATTTTACATCCCTACAGCCAACCATTAGAAAGGTTGGCAGAAGCAAATGAACTGGCTGACTGGAATTTTCAAAGGAGCCTGTGGAGTCAAGAGCCCAATCCCTCCCCCACAAAATTCCTCTGTGGGAGTTGGTACTTACCTCCCTTTAGCAGCTTTTTTGAGGATCCCACTTTGTTTTGTGTAGCATAGCACAGTTTACAGTGTGCTGAACTCCAGGTATCCCAATGCACGTCACAGTACAGGTTGAACCTCTCTGGTCTGGCACACCTGACTACTTCTGAACCAGAGAATTTTCCAGACCACAGGAGGTTAGGATTGTCAGCAGCATTACCAACACTTCCACTGCTTACTGGGCTGCTAGAGGACAATTAGGGGTAAATTAGAGCTAAATAACAGCACACAATACTGAGAGCTAGGACAGGTGGCTGTAAGCAAACTTTATGGGACTGCGGGAATCTTGGCCACACCCATGAAAAGTGGACACCCAGCTAACTAAAATCATTCCAGACGATGGATGTTTCTGGACCAGAGAGTTCTGAACTAGAGAGGTTCGACCTGTACAATCCATTATGTGCACAATCACAATTCGCACACCTCTTTGGGCATTCATAAAGAGAGATTTTCAATAGCATTCAACACTGGTTTAACATTGTTCCTGTTAAAGCATTTACTTCATTAGTGACTGGATTTGGCCTGAAGAAAGGAACCTCCAACTCCTACTCGTTTATAAAAATGCTATGGGATCTTTAAATTCCACCTCAACAGCCAAGACACCAAACAGTGCATCCAAGATTCACAACTGGAATGAAATATCCAGTATTTATATTTTTAAAAACTCACTCAGGCTCTTCTACAATTTGGACATCAATCCCCCAAAAACATTAGCAATGAACTGACCTCCACATTAGAACACTGCAAAATGTGTTTCAGGGTATGTCTACACTTGCACCCTCTTTCGAGAGAGGGATGCAAATGAAGACATTCAAAATTGCAAATGAAGCCGGGATTTAAATATCCTGCGCTTCATTTGCATAATTGCATTATGGCGCTATTTCGAAATATTGTATGAGGAATAAGGGTTATTTTGAGAGAAGGGTTTTCTCGAAATAACTGCGTCTTAACAGGGTGCAAGTATAGACATACCCTCACAGATTCAATAGAGCTCACATACAATGTATTTATGACAGATAGCAAAAGTTTTCCTCCTTTTTCAGATTAAAAAAATATTTTATTGATATTGTAGTATGGAATTTTGGCTCATGCTTTCAGTGTCAGTTGAATGGGGTTTTAATCTATGTAATCTACAGTATTTCACATGCTGCTGATATATAAAAAATAAACTCTTGGGGTGAAATCGTGACCCTCCATCTGGCCCCCTCATGCCAAGTAAAAGGGCTTGAAGAAGCTCCAGAAAGATGGCAACCCTAGATTTTAATCACACATAATTGAACACCCTTACCCTTACCCCTTCTCCAAGGCCTCATCCCCACTCGCTCCATCCCCCTTCCCTCTGTCGCTCGCTGCCCTTCACCCTCAATCACTCACACATTTTCACCAGGCTAGAGCAGGGAGTAGGAATGTGGGAGGGATTCCAAGCTGAGATTGGGGTGTGGGAGGAAGTGCAGGGAATGGGTGGCACTTTCCTTTGGGGGCTCCCCGGAAGCAGCAATATGTGCCCTGGCTCCACCCACAGGTGCCATACCCACAGCTCCTACTGGATGCAGTTTCCAGCCAATGGGAGCTACATAACTGGTGCATAGGATGGAGGCAACATGCAGAGAGACCCTGGCTGTCCCTCTGCTAAGGAGCCAAAAGGGTATGTTGCTCCTTCCAGGAGCTGCACAGAGGTAGAGAGCCTGCCAGCCTCGACAACTGGACTTTTTAATAGCCCTGTCAGCAGTGCTGACCAAAGCCTCCAGGGTCCCTTTTTAACTAGATGTTCTGGTCGAAAACAGGACACCTGGCAATTGCACTAAAAGCCCCAGTCAGAACTAGAGAAGGATTTCCTCAGCAATACAGAAACAGCTGTAATGCTACCCTCTGAAAACATGGGGGTATGCCGAGCAGGGCTGAGGGGGAAGAGTGTGGCTGCAAAACTACAGGAGCTTCAGGGAGTAGCCGAGTTAGTCTGTTACAGAAAAAAACAACAAATGGTCTGGTAGCACTTTATAGACTAACAAAACATGTAGATGGTATCATGAGCTTTCGTGGGCACAGCCCACTTCTTCAGATGACCGGAGTTATGAGTAGGGGATATGAAAACTTGAAATAAATAGGAGAAGGGAAAGGGGGGAGGGGAGAGAATGATGCTTTGTCTCCAACCCCCCTTCCTGTTTTTTCTTTAAGTATCTGGAGAATGGGTGCTAACCCTAAGCAGATAAAGATCAAAGTCAACAGATAGATTGCTAAGATAGGAAGGATACCACTCAGAAAGTTGTTAGCATCTTCAGTGATAGAGTCCCCACCAATTTAAATCACAATTGAGTCCATTAGCATGTGAATTGAATTTGTGTATCTAATGTAATTTCAGGCAGAAATTCTAGACAGTGTGGCAGCCATAGGACAACCCAGGGAGGCTGTCATAACTTAGACAGGTCTTCATGACTGTCTGCACTGCATTATTAGCTCATGCTGTAACTCAAGCTTTGCTTCTAACCAGATTCTCATCCACACACAAAAATCTCTAGTTTGAGTTAAAGGGGCTTTTAAACTCGAGCTAGCTGGCCTCTCCTGGGAAGGGGGCTGAAGTTCAAATACCGATGCTTGAGCTAATAATGCAGTGGGCACTCAGCTACAGGCTACAGTTCAAGTTAATAGCTAATGAGTTGTTCTGCCAATCAAATCGCTCCAGGTAGCTCAAATGTTATTTTGCAGTGTGGACATTCTCACTCAGGCTCAGCTATCTCAAGGCATAATTCAAGTGGTATTAGCTAACTATTAGCTAACTCAAGCTAATTAACAACTAACAAAGCCAACTCAAGCTTTGGTGTCAAGCCCTCAATGATTGTGGGAACAGCTTCTGTCCCCAGAGAAGTCAGATCAAGAGTATGCAAAGGCAGCTGAAACCCATGGTTGCCCCTAGTTTGCATGGTCTCTGCTCAGCCTCTATTTCTTATTCTCAGGAAAATAGATTTTTGCAGCCTAAACTATAAAGCAATATCAACAGTCAGGGAATCTGGATGAAAAGGGAACCCAAAACCCACACATAGAAAACTGATACACTGAGGATTTTATCAACTATCTTCTTCTGATTTCCTGGGAAACAAAAAAACTGATTTGTACTGCACACTGTTTTCTGGCCTTTGTTCTGTCATTTATTTACATTCAATAAGAGCAAATCACTATGAATGCTACTATTCTTAGACCTGATTATCATTTGCAGCCAGTTTTTCAACAGAAAGCCATACGCTCCAACAGAACACTAACACGTCTTGTATTTTCTTACACTTGTAAAATTCATCTGTCCTTTGTCCAATTACAGATTTCAGAACGTGTTATGCAAAATGTGAAGCATCAAGATGATCACTTTTAGTTACAGGTTTATTATAATAACTAGACAAGAATACGAATACCACACAATAATTGTTTAATACATACAAGTATTATCTCTAATCTAATAAGATCACAAGTGTAGGCAACTATGAGAAAGAATGTGACCATGATCCAGATATTAGTTATTTGAATTGATGTGTTTAAAAGAGTAACATTATTAGTTCACTTTTCAAAAGGTTTCATTTAGTTTACATTTGAAAAAAATCTTTAGAACACATTTTATATTAATATTAAAATGTGGAAGAGCAGATTTTTTTTATCCAAAAGAATACAAATTGTACTAATTATGGGCCTTGATCTGTGCTTGTCTCTTTCTACAGCATTACCATCCTACCAAAGAGAAGGAATCACAGACTCATGTAAAGCCAACATAATTACTCTATGCTACATGCTTCTTGCCCCACTAGTGCAGTGAACATTACAAGATGTGAGGGAATATGGGCAAAGCTTGCCACAGAACAGCTCATTAGCACAAATGAGAGAAGCCAAAAGGCTTTAGAAGAAAAAAGGTCTGCTAATTTGTGCTGAGGGGGCAAACCAGGCCCTCAGGATTGGTGTGTGGAAAGATGGTGTAAAAAGCTACCTGTGATGGGTGTTCACCTGACACTTGCCCTAAAAGTGTTAATGAAAACACAAGAAGGGGGCTAATTAAACCAATAAGTCACAGCTGAGAGGAATCAGATGGCTAAGTAACACCTGACTCACAGAGCGCGCCCAGTTAAGGTGGAAGGAGCTGGGCTGGATTTATAAAGGCAGGAAATTGGTAACAAAGGTGGACTGGTTGGAAAGTCTGCCGTCAATCCCTGGAAGAAGTGAGATGCATCTGGGATGGCAAACCCAGAGAGGGGAAAGTTGGGAAGACAGGAGAGGATTCAGGGAAAGGCAATAAGATCTAGAATGAAACAAACCTTGACTGCTCATTAGAGGGTCCCTGAGCTGGAATCCAGATAAGTGAACAACGGCCTGGGTTCTCCTCCCGCCCCCAGGCATTAAGGGAGTGGCACTACTAGGGAGCAAATGGGAAGACTGCCAAAGGGCTTGTCTCCACTATCCCTGGGATTGATGCTGCAGTGATTGATCCACCCGCCTTCGATCTAGCGTGTCTGCTTAGACATGATAAATCAATCCCTGAAAGCCCTCCCGTTGAGGCCGGTACTACACCAGGATGAGAAGAGTAGCTTGCATCAATGGGAGAGCAGTGTTGCATAAAGCCTCCGCCCAAAATATTACTTGATTTATACACAAGTTTTCTGGAAATGCCTTAAACTGTGGGGTCCTGCCAATACATGACTTGGAGAATGACAAAGCCTGCTGCTTTAAGGGGGGCAGTTGTCTTCTAAGTCACTTTATTACTATTGATTAAGATGGAAATTGTTCTCAGTCAGATGCTGTGCTCTAGGAGGTATCTTTGCAACCATTGAGCTTTGAAGCTTTGTACTTGTCTCTTTGTAACTCTCAGCTACCTTGCCTTTTACATTCTGCAGCTTGTTGAGCTTTGCAACTTTGTAACTCTCAGCCACTTTGCTTTATAAGTTTAGAAACCTAATGTAAACTTGGTGATTGTAAAGCTTTGCAACTTTGTAATCTGTGTAACTCTCAGCCACTTTGCTTGTAACTTGCTCTATGATGAATTCCACGGGAAGGGGGGCAGGAAGGGAGTGTGTATGAGAGTGTTTGTGTGTGTGAGAGAGAGAATGAATGTTTGAGGTGAGGTGAGGGAAACAGCAAGGCTAAACACATGGAGCCAGGAGGTGACTAATTAAAGACACAAGGTTGCCCTAAGCAAACAAAGGACCCGGTTCGAGGGAGGTCTGGGCATGCTCCTCGGTGACCAACATGGAGGTAGCACCCCTGTGTGAGTGACAGGAGTTCTTATAAAAGGAGAGAGCACGTGGCAGAAACCCTCTTTCTGACCAGCTCACCTGGCCGGGATCCATGGCTAGAGGCAAACCTCTGGAGTCAATATACCTTGGCTTACTCTGCAACTCTTTGCCTTTGTGAGTGCCTGAGGGCATGAATGAATGTGTGTGAATGGACTAATGAATGTATGTGTTTGTGTGGGTGAGAAAGATAGCTCAATCCCCTTGAGTTTAACCCTACAGTGGATTGTTAATTCCTCATTTAATAAATCTATGAGTGTAACCCTGGGGTGGTCTCCAGTGAAATTTGGGGTAACAAGCAGCTCCCACCAATCCTATCACACACAAGACACTGCAGTAAGTACATCAACTTCAGCTACACTGTTTGTGTAGTTGAAGTGACATAGATTAGATTGCTGGTGGGGGTTAGTATAGACAAGGCCTAGATTGTGAAGAAATACTTTGTTGCCCCAAAAGGGGGGAAATGCACAGTGTGACCTGGCTGGAGGATTGAGTCATGAAGATGCCACAGCAGCTCCTGGAGCAAGAGAGGAACTGCAGGCCCAGCAAGAGAGACAATGGGCAACTGCAGAAAGGGGTGTCAACCTTGCAAGCTATTCCCCAGAACAGCCAAGAGGAGGCACAATACCACCCCGTCAATACTTCTGCTTGCTGCCCATGCACCAAATGGAACACTCAATCCTGAAAAAAAAGATAGATTAAAAAATCACTTATGAGTAAATATAAATTCAATCCTTTGCATATTCCCTCTGTAAAAATTATAACAAGTAGGAGGGCTTTCAAAGCAAGGTGTGTGATCGGAGGCTGGGCTGCACTATTTTTGGTTCCCATACTGGATGAAGAGCTTTTGTGGAGCCCTCTATAAGCCTGGAGAAAATCCTGGCCCCGACTGAAGTCAATAGCAAAGCTCCTCATAATTAAAATGTGAGTTGGTCTGTTTCCCTACTTACACAAAGTAATCAGAAAACTTCCAAGAGTCCTAAATTCCTATTTAAAAGAAAACAAAAGACACAGTAAAAAGGAAAAAAAATGGCTATTCTAATTATTTTGTCTGAGATTCAGGAAAAGGTATTAGAGTGAAAAAAGGAGAGGGGTCAACACCTTGTGGTGATTCATGTAAATTACAACTATATATACATAAGTCATGCTTTATTCATTTCCCCCCCTTTTTGTAATTTTGGAGAGGAGAATGAAAGATTGTTCAGCTATAATGGAGCTGAGGAATATAACCATGTAGTATCTAGTAATGAGCTTGGAGAATTATTATTAGATCAGGAAGATAGTAAGTGGGCTGCTTTATTTGAACATAACTTACTAATGATATTAAGAGGAAGGAATGGTATTTAGAGGAATGTGAAATGGCTCAATGACAGATTCAATAACTTTGTTTTTAATTTAAGTATATTTAAATTGGATATGATTTTTACATGAGATATCTTAAATTGGGATTAAAGTGGAAAGTTTACATCCCCTCACTGCCAAACTAGGTACACAGCAATGTTGTTAAGTCAGTAATATGGTGTAAGAGTAATAAAATATAACAGCAATAGGAATATTCTAATTTATGGAAAACTAATCTTCAGATAAGTGTGTTATTTTGATATAGAATATATATATCTTGAATGCTAGCATTTTTAGAAACATAACTTTGTTGATATTCACTATTCATGACGAGGCATTGTGATTTTAATAATTAAGGGCTAAATTTTAGGCTTTAAGCATTATGAATGGTCTCATAACAACCCATAATCTGTAAAAGACTTAATATACTAATGATAGTGGGGTTTAGATCAAGCCTTAAATTTAAAATCTGTTCTCCATTATTTTAGTAAAAATATGGATGCAAAGACAATCTGAAAAAAAAAATATGGGAAAGAAGAAAGCAATTGACATGCTTTGAAACTATGGAAGAAGATTATTGAAAAGTGTGTGCATGGAACAGTTGAAATTTTAAAGGGTAATTATGGATTTAACACAGGAAGGAGTAACAACTGATGCTACATCTGTCCTACGAATCCTCTTGGAGAAGTTCAGAAGACTGCAACTGGCCATGATCTTCATGGACTTGAGAACACCTATGATCATGTACCAAGAATTAGTTTGCAACTGAAAGGCTCACCGTAAGGATACATCATTCTTATCCATGATATGTGTGATAGAGTTACCATTATAGTCAAAACCATATGGGGCTATAGCAGAGACTTTCCAGTAAACACTGATCTGTATCAGAGGTCTGCATTCAACCCTTTTTTTGTTTGCAGTTGTCTTGAATGTGATGAGTAAGAATATACAAAGGGATCCTCATTCACGTATGCTGTTCACTGATGGCTTAGTGATATGTGCAGAAGATATGTGCAGAGGACCTGCAAACCAACTTTGCAAACATTTTTGAACAGGCGACACTTAAGAGTGAATGTTGGTAAGACTGAGGCTATAACAACTGAGGTTACCATAAAAGCATATTACAGGCAGAGAGCCTGGCATAGCGAAAATGTAAATACTTAGGGTTAACTGTTGCTGCCTGAGATGCCCTTCTCAGCGATGCCTGGCTTTGTACTGAAGCTGTCCAATGGAAATGGTGGGAGCTGAGCCCACTTCTCTGTGATAAAAAGATGTTCATTAAATTAAAAAGTGTATAAAACTGTAACCTGCCTCCATGTGTATGGAACAAGTTTAGCCAGGTACGAGAAACCAGTTTACTCTCCACAACACAAATAAAGATGTTTAGATGGTCAAATGGTTGGGCATTCCATGACAGGAAACAACATGAGGATAAGAGGGACCTAATGGGGGTTGCTTCAACTAAAGACAATTTGAGGAAGGCTAATTTCCATACATTGGTATGGACACAAGTCCAGTGGAGACATGTGAGTTATATTGGTAGGATGGCCCTTACAACAATCATGAGACAGAAGATAACCAAAGGGGAGGCCAAAGACTTGGTACATAAACTGGATATTAGGAGACCTTAGAGAAGGGGTAGGCAATAACACAGTGGCAGTTCCCCAGGGTTAGCACAGTTGCAGGTACTAGCGACTGCAGCTCCCATTGGCCGCAGATCACCATTCCCAGCCAATGGGAGTGTCAGGAAGTGGCATGGACCGGGACACCACTTCCTGCAGCTCCCATTGGCTTGGAATTGTGATCCACAGCCAACAAAAGCTGCAAATGCCGACAGTTGTGGCCGTGCAAGTAAATATAGTCATGGGGGCCCACAAGGAGCTAAACCTGGTGGACTGGATCTGGCCCATGGGCCTGTATTTGCTCACCCCTGCCTTACAGAGACCAATATGCACGAGACATAAATACTATCATGAGTTTTGGAAGAAAGTTATAAAAGTCACTGAGCCCGAACAAAGAAGTGGCAAGGAGGAAGAGAAGGAATGTAGTTGCATTAGTATTATGGAAAGAGATGTTGCACAATGAGGGTACGTCTAAACAGTGGGGCTATTTCGGGATACTTCTGGAATCCCGAAATAGCTACCCCACATCTTTTAAAAATGCCTGTTATTTTGAAATAATGGGCATACTATTTCAGCATCCCTGTAATCCTGGTTCCATGAGGGTTAAGGGATGTGTCAAGATACACGTTATTCTGAAATACAATCAAAATAAGATACACAATTTGTGTAGCACAAATTGCATATCTTATTGCGAGTTCAGGGTGCTGTGCAGACGCACCCTAAGAAGGAAGAGAATGGAATGAGGAAAGAACATGTAGTTGAGTAGTCCATGAAGCGGCTCAAGATCGGTTCTTACTTTCTTTTGCTTGGGCATATCCAAGTTTCAATCTAGTCCTAAGAAACACTGCATCTTCTTTTGAGGAAAAAAAAACTCTTCTCCAATTATCTGTCAGTGTTCTCTCAGAGGCTTTTAAAAAGGTACTGAGAGAAAAATATTTACCTTCAGAGGGATAGAATAAAGAACCTTAATGAATCTAATTAAATTCAGAACAAAGAAAACTGTTCATTCTAGAGTTCTAACACATAAACTGGATTGTAAAAGTATTTTATAATCTTCTATATGATCATAAATAATACCTAGCTCTAGAAGAATAGACAGTAATAAAAGAATCAGAGGGATAGCCAAGTTAGTCTGTAATTGGAAAACCTTAAAAAACAACAAATAGTCTTTAAGGTGCTGCTGGACTAACAGAACATGTAGATGGCATCATGAGCTTTCATGGATACAAGAAGTGGGTTGTATCTACAAAGGCTTGTGGTACCATCTACATGTTTTATTAGTCTTTAAGGTGCTGCTAGACTATTTGTTGTTTTTTAAGTTTTTCCAGTAATAAAAGTTATAGAAAGGAAATAAATGTTTTTGTTTAAACATATTCAAATTCAAATAAAGCCTCAGAAGAAAAGTCAATTCCAAAGATGACACTGTTTTTGTTTTGTTTTGACTTTCTATGCTTTATTTCGCTTCTTTCTCACTAGCTAAACAATCTGTCCAGTACATTTTTGCCTACACTTGCAATTTTGTCTGCCAAAAGCAAGACCACATGCATGGGCAGAACACAACATTTTACCACTTGCCTACAAGTGAAACAGAAAGAAGAACAACATTTTCAGTCACACCATCAGTTAATCATAAGAAAAGAGTCTCAGAAGGGTAGCCATGTTAAAGGGTAGCCATGTTAAAGCCATTGTCTCAGAATTTATAACAGAAAAAGAAGGGAGACAAAATAAAAAAGTAATTGTCAATTGTAATAAGGCTAATTGAGTGGGCTGGAAGAGTCCCATACTTAGCTTTTGATGTCAATGGGCTGTTAAATATAAAGAAAGCTGATTTTATAATGACCCATCCAGTTTGAACTTGTTTCCATGTTCAGACCAAGGGAAACAGTGTCAGATTTCCATATGAAGGTCAATTCTGCACTCTCTCTCTCTGTAGGTGGCTTGTGAAATTCCTTTGTAGAACTACATAATTACTAAGTTTGCAGGTGATAACAAGCTGGGAGGGGTTGCAACTGCTTTGGAGGATAGGGTCTTAATTCAAAATGACCCAGACAAACTAGAGAAATGGTCGGAGGTAAATAGGATGAAGTTTAATAAGGACAAACACAAAGTACTCCACATAGGAAGGAACAATCAGTTTCACACATACAGAATGGGAAGCGACTGTCTAGGAAGGAATACTGCAGAAAGGAATCGAAGGGTCATAGTGGATCACAAGCTAAATATGAGTCAACAGTGTGTCATTTCAAAAATGCAAACATGATTGTGGAATGCATTAATAGGAGTGTTGTGAGCAAGACATGAGAAGTCATTCTTCTGTTCTACTCTGCGCTGATTAGGTTTCAGTTGGAGTACTGTGTCCAGTTCTGGGCACCACATTTCAAGAAAGATATGGAAAAATTGGAGAAGGTTCAGAGAAGAGCAACAAACATGATTAAAGGACTAGAAAGCATGAGCTACGAAGGAAGATGGGAAGAATTGGGCTTGTTTAGTTTAGAAAAGAGAAGACTGAAAGGGGACATGGTAGCAGTTTTCAAATATCTAAAAGGGTCTTACAAGGAGAAGGGAGAAAAATTGTTCTCCTGGGCCTCTGATGATAGCACAAGAAGCAATGGGCTTAAATTGCAGCAAGGGAGGTTTAGGTTGGACATTAGGAAAACTTCCTAACTGTCAGGGTGGTTAAAGACTGGAATAAATTGCCTAGAGAGGTTGTAGAATCTCTGTCACTGGATATATTAAAGAGCAGTTTGGATAGACATCTATAAGGGGTGATCTAGGTAGTGCTAAGCCCTGCCATGAAGGCGTGGGACTGGACTTGATGATCGCTCGAAGTCCCTTCCATTTCTAGTATTCTATGATTCTATGAACTCATTAATGGATTTAAAAGTATCCATTCTTCTACAAGGAATTTTACAAGCCAACTACAGGGAGAGACAATTCCAGCCCAGCCAACTTAGCCTTCTTAGCTAAGTTGACAGGTACTTCCTCCCCCCTTCTTATTCTGTTATACATTGTGAGGTTCCCCCCTTTTTTCCTCCACTCCAGCTCATCTAAGGAAGCGGGTTTTGCCCACTCAAGATACTACAGTGAAGCCTTTGTTATCTGGCACTCTGTTAACCAGAAAACTTTGTTAACCAGCACTGCCCCCAGCCATAATACTGTCACATCTTCAGGCGCACAGGCCTGGCTTGGTTGACCATGATTGGCTTAATTTTTTATTTAAGCAGTACTAATCATCTTTAACTCAAAATAAGAAATGTGAGACCAACTGCCTCACACTACAAAACTACCAATATTAAAAACTTGAGTTTTACTATTATTGTCCATTGGTTTTTCCTAGGTTGATGGAACCCTCAAATAAACCGGAATTTTTAGATAACCGGAACGCCCTAATCCCCGACCGTGCATGCCAGATAACACAGGTAATTAATGCGCATATATTATATACACATACACACACACACACACACACCTTTATATCTAAAGTGCCACGAGACTACTCGTTTATAAGAAAAGAGATTTGTTTAATATGTTATTATATTTTTCCATTTTTATATTAAAATATAAAACAAATTATAGCCTGATATTTTTCTTACATTAATAACTTGCAGTTAATTGCAACTGTGATCTCATTTAGACAGTTGATAAATTATGGATCTTTTGTCAATCTAAATCAGCAGCATGTAATTAAAGCACAAAATAGATCAACTTTTGCAATGCTCTACACAAGTTCTCTCCCTGAAAAACAATCACCTTAAATTCATCAAGTCTTTTTCTTTATGAAGTTCAAGCCTACTACTACCAGGTTTGCCTGGAAGCCAACATAAAAACATCAGAAACAGTATGCTAGAACATGTAGAGATTTGCAGGGGGGGAAAAAACTGTTTCCAAGACAACCACATTAGCTTCCAGACTAGCAGTCACTAAATAAGAATGTATGAAAGATTACATATCACAGCTGAGGGCACTTTAAAGAGCATGCTCCATGTTTCAGTCCACATTCTTATACTTAATTTATACCCAATAAAACTCTTCAAGCATAAATATTTCCAAAAAGGACTTAATATTGGTATCCTTTTACTGGTCATGTAGGAAGGACTCAATATTGGTGTTCTTTTACTGGTCATGTTTTGCAGCCAAAAACTCAGATATATTAGAAATTAGCAGAGCTAAGAAAATCTCAACACTGAAATTCCTGTGGAAGAATAAAGAATATTTTTCTACAAACAGACACCATGACCGTATGCTGCTGTTACTGGCCTAAAATAAACACAAGATGTTTGAGAATGATCTGTTAAAGAATATTTTTATAACATTTAAGTAATCTTTCACAAATCATCCAAAAAGTCGGAAGCCTGAAAAACTGACATGCACACCACAAAGCACTGATAGAAAAAAAATCTGAATAAATTCCATATTCTCTACTTTCATAGAATGAAATAAGGTCCTTCTGTGCTCACTTAGGGAAATAAACAGGTGATAGAAAATATTGTACAAGATTCTGTCCCACAGTCTGAGTTCTTTAAATTACTTGGACTAGTTCGATCATGCTTCCTCCCAATATAGACCAACTGTGGAAATCCAGCTACCCCTGCCTGGAATAATAGCTCCTTGGGAGCCCTTATTTCAGCAAAATTGCTTGGGCATCTCTAGACATTTCTCTCCTGGAGCTAACCCTGGTCATTTGAGTAGGACTTCAACTACAAAAAATACAGTAGACCAAACTACAGACTGGTTTATGTCCACTGTGTGTCCAGTAACTCTTTGGAAGGACCATGTAACAGGAGAGCCAAGTAAAGTAGCAATTTAAACAATTATTGGTAAAGAAGGCTCATTGGTGTTAAATCCTTTAAATTATTTATGGAAAAACCAAAAAATTGTATGAAGGATACATACAAGATATGTGGAACTTTTCAAGGTGTGTGGTCCCTATGGGTACACATGGACTCCATACAGATAACAGCATGCATAGGTCTGTGCCTGCATACCATGCTTTCTCATGCAATGAGTTGAAGGTATAAGTGATGGTGCAGACCAACCACCCCATCAATCCCAGAATGACTACAAATCACGTGACGATCTGAAGCAAAGAAGGAAGAGGGTGGATCACGTACACACAAAAGAACTGCTCATTTCAGAGCATTCCTATTACTATAAGGTAAATAACCCTTCTTTCTTCTTTGAGTGCTGGACCCTATGAGTATTCACAGTGGGTGATTCCCAAGCAGTTGCTTATTTAGGAGGAAGATAGGATGCAAATGGCATCAGAGATTGCCAAGGCTTGAGTCAAGGCAGAGTGTCTGGTGAATATATGGACTGAGCTGAAAGTAGCAGGCTTGCAGATTTGAGGAAGAGGTGATGCTATTGAGGCACTCTGTGCCCTATTTGTCTGAGCCCTGGTTCCTTGCACAGGAGTTTCTGAGCATTGGTAGCAGGGAAGTATGCAGCCAGAGATCCACCTTGAGAGTCTCTGAGAAGGGATGGTCTCACCCCTCAATCTTCTGGAGAATGAAATGAGCAGTCAAGGGCATTTCTGAAATAGCTTTGTTCAATCAAGTGGAAACCCAGGGCCCTTTGTAATCAAGAAAATGTAATTTCCTGTGATCTCTAGTGTTGTGGAGCTTTGCATGAAATACAGGTGGATGAATCATTTGATTCAGATGGATGGGATCTAAGGAACATACTTACAATGTAGTCAGAAGGACTCTCTGTGAAAGATAATATAAGGTGGGCCTGCTCTGAAGTTCATCCTACCCTCTTAGCTGAATTAACTGCTGTTCAAAAGCCACCTTTAATAATACATACATATGAAAGGACTGAAAGACTGAAAGGATGACTACATCAGCACTATGAGGTCTACATTCAGATACCAAGGAGCTGTCAGTTAATTTGCCAGATGGAAAGTACTAACAAACCTTGCGAACAGGAGCAGCAAACGGAGTTTTGAGAGGGAGTTCTCCAGGTAAAGAAGGAATAAATACGGGACCCTTGAGGTAAGTGGCTGTCTGTAGTGTGTGTTTGTGGGGGGAGGGGGGTTACTTACTGCGTGCTAAGCTTGTGTTTGTCTGTTTGGTTTGTTTGTTTGTTTGTTTGATTGAAGAAGCATGTGCTGTGGCCGGCAGCTGGAAGCTGTGAGCTTCTAAAGGTTTGAAATCTAGAAGCCTCTGTTAATTGGCTGAGCCTTCATCAGGGGGAGGGGCTACCAAGGCTCTATAAAGCTGTGAGTCAGCGACCACGGAGCTTGCGAACAGGAGCAGCAAACAGGGAGTTTTGAGGGGGAGGTTAGAGGGCGCTAGTTTCTTCTGACCTTCTTTAAACATAACTTTTATAATAATCTATATTCCAGACATTTAATAAGAAGCCCAGTTTATAATTAAACTTATTCATAAGAAAAATGGAGACAGAAGCCCAGCAGCAGAGTGGGGGCTATCCTGTTTATTGCGTCGAGTGTAACATGTATGATTACCTGCCCTGTGGGCGGGTGGCGTATGTGTGCATCCATTGCAAGGAGCTCCTGACCCTCAGAGACCGAGTTCGAGTTTTGGAGACCAGGGTGGTTGAACTGGAGGAGCTAAGGGAGTCAGAGAGCTATGTTGATGAGACTTTCCGGGACACTGTAATACTGTCCCACCTCCAGTCTGAGAGCCCCAGTGCTCTTAAGGAGGATGAAAGTCTCAAGGGAACAGAGCATTCAATGGGAGCAGAGGGAAACCATCCCGTAGTTGGGACCCTCCTTCCAAAGGATGTTGCGGTATCCTCTTGCACTGAGGATTCCTCTGAGGGGAAGAGGAACACCAGTTGTTAGGAACGCCAGTTGTTAGGAAGAGGCAGGTGTTAGTAGTGGGTGATTCGATCGTTAGAAACATAGATAGTTGGGTTTGTGATGACCGGGAGACCCATATGGTCACTTGCCTGCCTGGTGCGAAGGTTGCGGATCTCTCGAGGCATCGAGATAGACTTATGTGTAGTGCTGGGGAGGAGCCGGTGGTCGTGGTACATGTAGGTACCAATGATGTAGGGAAGGGTAGGAGAGATGTCCTGGAGGCCAAATTTAGGTTGCTAGGAAAGAGACTGAAATTGAGGACCTCTATGGTGGCATTCTCGGAAATGCTTCCAGTTCCATGCGCAGGGCCAGGTAGGAAGGCAGAGCTTCAGAGTATCAATGCGTGGATGAGACGATGGTGTAGGGAGGAGGGGTTTGGATTTATTAGGAACTGGGGACACTTTTGGAGGAGGGGGAGCCCATACAGGAAGGATGGGCTCCACCTAAACCAGGATGGAACCAGACTGCTGGCACTAAATATTAAAAAGGCCGTAGAGCAGTTTTTAAACTAAGAGATGGGGGAAAGCCGATTGGTGCGGAGAAGCACGTAAATCGGATGGAGACTTCTCTTAGAGGAGAATCCATTGATAGAGATTCTCTAAGCTGTAGTCAGAAAGGGAGGAGGGGAGAGGACAAACCATGGGCCAGAGCAGACAAACAACCGCATATAAAGGAATCCAATGCATCAGGGAAGGGCAGACAAATAAGCAGTGGCAAATTTTTAAAGTACTTCTACACAAATGCTAGGAGTCTGACTAATAAGATGGGTGAACTAGAGTACCTCGTATTAAAGGAGGAGATTGACATAATAGGCATCACTGAAACCTGGTGGAATGAGGAAAATCTGTGGGACACAATCATACCGGGATATAAAATATATCGGAAGGATAGAGCAGGTCGTGTGGATGGCGGAGTGGCACTGTATGTGAAAGATAATGTAGAATCAAATGAAATAAAAATATTAAATGAATCAACATGTTCAATAGAATCGCTATGGATAGTAATTCCATGCTCCAATAATAAGAATTTAGCAGTAGGGATATATTATTGACCAACCTGACCAGGATAGCGATACTGACATTAAAATGCTGAGGGAGATGAGAGAGGCTACCAAAATAAAGAACTCTATAATAATGGGGGATTTTAATTACCCCCATATTGACTGGATACATGTCACCTCAGGAAGAGAAGCGGAGATAAAATTTCTCAATGGCTTAAATGACTGCTTCTTGGAGCAGCTGGTACAGGATCCCACAAGGGGAGAGGCAATTCTCGATTTAGTCCTGAGTGGAGTGCAGGATCAGGTCCAGGAGATAACCATTACAGGACCGCTTGGGAATAGTGACCATAATATAATAACATTTAACATTCCTGGGGTGGGAAGAACACCTCAGCAGTCCAGCACTCTGGCATTTAATTTCAAAAAGGGGAATTACACAAAAATGAGGAGGTTAGTTAAACAGAAATTAAAAGGCACAGTGATTAGAGCCAAATCCCTGCAAGCTGCATAGAAACTTTTTAAAGACACCTTAATAGAGGCCCAACTTAAATGTATACCCCAAATTAAAAAACGTAGTAAGAGACCTAAAAAAGAGTCACCGTGGCTTAACCACCATGTAAAAGAAGCAGTGAGGGACAAAAAGGCATCTTTCAAGAAGTGGAAGTCCAATCCTAGTGAGATAAATAGAAAGGAACATAAACACTGTCAAATCAAGTGAAAAATGTAATAAGAAAAGCAAACACAGATTTTGAGGAACAGCTAGCCAAAAACTCAAAAAGAAATAACAAAATGTTTTTTAAGTACATTAGAAGCAGGAAGCCTGCTAAAAAACCAGTAGGTCCCCTAGATGATCAAGATATAAAAGGAGCAATCAAGGACGATAAAGCCATTGCGCGGAGAATCTAAATGATTTCTTTGCTTCAGTATTCATGGCTGAGGATGTTAGGGAGATTCCCAAATCTGCACCGTCCTTTGTGGGTGATGAATCTGAGGAGCTGTCCTGGATCGAAGTGTCATTAGAGGAGGTTTTGGAACAAATAGAAAAACTTAACGTTAACAAATCTCCGGGACCGGATGGCATTCATCCAAGGGTTCTAAAAACTCAAATGGGAAATTGCTGAAGTATTATCCGTGGTTTGTAACCTATCCTTTAAATCGGGATTCCGTACCTAATGACTGGAAGGTAGCTAACGTGACATCATGTTAGAAAGGGCTCTAGAGGCGATCTTGGCAATTACAGACCAGTAAGTCTAACTTCAGTACCGGGCAAATTAGTCTAAACAATAGTAAAGAATAAAATTGTCAGGCACGTAGAAGAACATAATTTGTTGGACAAAAGTCAACATGGTTTCTGTAAAGGGAAACCATGTCTTACTAATCTATTAGAGTTCTCTGAAGGGGTTAACAAACATGCGGACAAGGGGGATCCAGTAGATATAGTATACTTAGATTTCCAGAAAGCCTTTGACAAGGTCCCTCACCAAAGGCTCTTGTGTAAATTACATTGTCATGGGATAAGAGGGAAGGTCCTTTCATGGATTGAGAACTGGTTAAAAGACAGGAAACAAAGGGTAGGAATAAATGGTAAATTTTCAGAATGGAGAGGGGTAACTAGTGGTGTCCCCCAAGGGTCAGTCCTGGGACCAATCCTGTTCAACTTATTCATAAATGATCTGGAGAAAGGGGTAAGCAGTGAGGTGGTAAAGTTTATGGATGATACTAAACTGTTTAAGATAGTCAAGACAGAAGCAGACTGTGAAGAACTTCAAAAAGATCTCACCAAACTGAGTGATTGGGCAACAAAATGGCAAATGAAATTTAATGTGGATAAGTGTAAAGTAATGCACGTTGGAAAAAATAACCCCAACTATACATACAGTATGATGGGGGCTAATTTGGCTATGACAAATCAGGAAAGAGATCTTGGCGTTATCGTGGACAGTTCTCTGAAAACTTCCACACAGTGTGCAGCGGCGGTCAAAAAGGCAAATAGGATGTTAGGAATTATTAAGAAAGGGATAGAAAATAAGACACAGAATATCTTACTGCCCCTGTATAAAACTATGGTACGCCCACATCTTGAATACTGTGTACAGATGTGGTCTCCTCACCTCAAAAAAAGGTATTTTGGCCTTAGAAAGGGTTCAGAAAAGGGCAACTAAAATGATTAGGGGTTTAGAACGGGTCCCATATGAAGAGAGGTTAAAGCAACTGGGACTTTTCAGTTTAGAAAAGAGGAGACTGAGGGGGGGATATGATAGAGGTATATAAAATCATGAGTGGTGTGGAGAGGGTGAATAAAGAAAAGTTATTTATTAGTTCCCATAACAGAAGAACTAGAGGACACCAAATGAAATTAATGGGTAGCAGGTTTAAAACTAATAAAAGAAAGTTCTTCACACAGCGTGTGTAGTCAACCTGTGGAACTCCTTGCCAGAGGAGGCTGTGAAGGCTAGGACTATAACAGAGTTTAAAGAGAAGCTAGATAATTTCATGGAGGTTAGGTCCATAAAAGGCTATTAGCCAGGGGATAGAAATGGTGTCCCTGGCCTCTGTTTGTCAGAGGCTGGAGAAGGATGGCAGGAGACAAATCGCTTGATCATTGTCTTTGGTCCACTCCCTCTGGGACACCTGGCACCGGACACTGTCGGCAGACAGGCTACTGGGCTAGATGGACCTTTGGCCTGACCCAGTACAGCCATTCTTATGTTCTTATGTAATGCCTTTAAGGAATCGGACTGTCGGGGGATGAGTAGTGCTCTCTATAGGACAATGAAATGTCGATGGTAACCACTAGGTGGTCATGATGGGGCTACCAATATGCTATTAGAAATATGGTCACCAGAGAACACAAGGTAGGAGGGAGATGGGAGGGAAGGGATACATTAAATGGCTCTGACCCCAAGACTATAGTTTTGCTCAGAATCTAAGATGAATAACTGTTACAGTTATTTACAGAAAAAACATTGTGTGAAGAAGAAAATATGGACACAAGAGGATTCCACCCCAGACTACTAGCAAAGAGAAATTATAGAGGCAGTCAACCCACATTGCTATTTCCGCCCTGATTTTGCAGCACAAGGAAATGTAGCATGAAGTTACACAACAACAGACATTGCTATTAAAGAATTTCTAGTCCCAAGCACACAGAGCACATGTGCATCCACAGTGAATATCCATAGGGACCAGCACATGAAGAAAGAGTGTTTTTTTCCATCCAAACTTTTCCAATTTCCCTGCTCCAATTTCATCCAACCTTGCTTAACCGTTCTGCTTTTAAGATTGAGTTGTGGGATTAAAGTTTCTAGTTTCTGTATTAGAGACTATTTAACAAATGACTTCAAATCTCAAGCTCCAGATCAATACAAAATTGCAAGTGAAATTCTGGTTTGGGCAAGAAATGATACTGGGGTTATTTTGTATGTTATGATTGTTTATTAAAATTAATGGATCAGGGACAGGTGAGGGAGAAAACGGAAAAAGAGAATTAAAGTAATCAGACTCTAAACTTTAATGTTTTTGTTTGGGGAAAGGACTTACACTGTCTTTCAGAGAAGACCAGTTCTGTTTTAAAAAAATAACCGATAAAGTTTCTTTTAAAAAATTTTAACTTTACAATCTGTGCTGAATGCCCCAAACTGAAGGTGAAAAGGGTCAGTCAGACCATGTATTGTAATTTTTCTCTCTCTCTCTCTTTTAAATGTAGGTCCCTCAGAGTAACAACTAGTTCATTCTCTGTTTTGATAATTTATCATTTTATGAATAAGCTTGAAAGGATTAGATTTTTAGATTAAACATTGATTCCATAATACTTATGCATACCAATGAAAAAGTATTTCCATCAATAACTGAAATTTACAAACTGATATTTACAGGTATGTGAAGATAGATAAATGCTGCTGGAGGACAACAGATTGATTTAAGGATAGTTGTTTCACATTAATTTGACATGATGTCAACAATTTGGGTTTTAACCATCAAAGCTTTAACTTTTTGAATCAGTGTCTGTCATGAAATACATATTGTCTGACCCCTGCATAATTTCCTGCAACTGTGAAAATTTAAAACTGATTTAAAAAATATTTAAACCCCATAATTTTGCACAACTGCAAACATTATGCACAACTGTTGAAATTATATATTTAAAAAACTGATTTCTGCCAAGTCTAGTTATAGTGAACATCATAGGTACCACAAAGCCTCCCTAGAGATTAGAACTGTTTGTAAAGAGTTAGAGATTTGAAGATAGTTTATTTTATCAAGTATTTTAAATGTTTTAAAGTTTTAAAACAATTATTAATATTTCTGCTTTAAGAAATCTTCAAGATTACATCACATACAAAACTAGAGGTTAGGAATCTATTACAGGAGTGTGTGGGTGAGGTTCTTTGGTCTGCAATGTGCAGGAAGCCAGATTATATGATCAATATGGTTCCTCCTGACGTTAAAGTCTAAGCCCGTGGTGTCCAACCCGTTCTGAAGCAGGAGCCACTATGGGCACGTCTACACAGCAGGGCTAAAGCCAAAATAAGCTACACAACTTGAGCTACGTCAATTGCATAGTTTAAGTCAAAATAGCTTATTTCAGCTTTTGGAGCTATCTATATAGCAAGAAGTCTGAGAGAGCACTCTTTCTCCGACTTCCCTTATTCATAAGTGAGGGTTACAGGAGTCAAAGTAAGAAGTCCTCCAGCTCAACACTATTTTGAAATTATGTCAAAATAACTGCTTGTAATATAGATGTGGACTCTGTTATTTCAGAATAACATTAGTTATTCTGAAATGACACTGATGTGTACATGTACCCTATAGTGGCTACTGCTATAACAAACTAGCCACACTCAACTGGCCAAACAGCCACATGTGGTTAGTGGCTAGCATGTTAGACACCATGGGTCTAAGCTATGAATCTACACTTATCTGCTCCCTTATGACAGTATCCTATTTGTCCAATATCCACAAGGACCACAGGATATCATGTGGTATCAGTATATGTTGGGCTGTCACAGAGGCAAGATTTTACAGAACCAAACACAAAGAAAATTATGGTAAAATTAGATAAAGAATGTCTCTCTGATATTTAGAGAATTCAATGTTAAAGTGCTATAGGATAGACTTATTTCACAGCACTTTTAGAAACTCCTTTAAATCCTCTTTAAATCACCTTTAAGCTCCTATCAGAGATCAAATACAATGTGTCAAATCTGTTTCTTTGAAAAACTTGTTGCTCTCTTACACCATAAAATAAAACCTATTAGAATAACAAACCCATTCTAAGTCTTCTCATGTTCTTTCTTTTCTACTTCTCCTCTATACCACCTTTTCCTAGTGTATACCTATATACCTATATATACTTTAGCTACCTATATACCTATATATACTTTAGCTAAAGAAACTAACTCTCAGCATTTCATATTAATCATGGGAAATGAGGATTTGTATTTTTTTTAAATCAGAGAATTTGGGGGGTTTATTTTGGGGCTTTATTTATTAGCTATTTGAGGAATATCTAAGTTTCTTGGTGATCACCTCGTCTGTCCTCCTGTGTAATATAAACCATAGAATTTCCCTGCATTAATTCCTGCTTCAGGTCCAAAAACTGTGCTTGAACTACTTGCATATCTTTCAGAAAAACATCCAATCAGCTACATACTGGGGGGAACCCTGAGCCCTGTAGGCCAAATCCAGGCAAGGTATGGGCAGCCTCTGGTCCACAAGCTTTTACCGTCAGTGAGGAGGAAGCCACTAAGAATGGCAGTGCAGAGAAGCTCTGCCCTGCATTCACTTGCAAGCTCCCACTCCCCGCACTCCTATTGGCTGGATCCCAGCCAATAAGAATGGTGGGGAGGTGCTTGCAAGCACAGGGCCATGCAAAGCCACCTGCACCCCCACTCTTCTGGAGCTGCACTCAGATCCTGCACTCCCAGCTTGCTCCTAAACTCCCACCTCAGACCCCACACCTTTATCCCCAGGCTCATCTGCACCCTATCTCCTGCCCAAACACCACCCCAATCTGCTCCTTGGCAGCATCCTCCTGCACACTGAACACCTCATTTTGGATGGACGGACGGACACACACACACACACACAAAATGTTAAATATTATATGGCCAGGAACTGACCCTTCTGGAAACAGTCATTTAAGGATAATTACCCATTTATAATTATATTTTGAGACCTTCATTTAATCAGTTTTTAATCCATTTAAATGTAACTATGTTAATTTTGTCACGTTATGGTTTATTAAGCAAGATGTCATATTCAAGCCAATTGCCTTACAGAAGTCTAGGTATATTGCACAAATACTATTACATCCAAACTTTTAAGCTCATCAAAAAGATATCAAAGTATTTTGATAAGGACTATTTTATTTTAATGAGAAATACTGTGACTGATAAGTGTTTGCACAAGCTTTGTTTTTGGGAGTTGAAGATAATTTTCGGCTGTACAGAAGTGTTACACAATGAAAACACTTCTGATATGTATATTTGTAGTTCTTGCCCATCTTTCTTTCTTTTTTTTAAACTGGCTGAGAAAGCAAGATGTGATAATACATATCCTAAACTATTTTTTTGAAAACAGATCAATCCCATGCATACATTTATATCCTTCTTCACAGACTTTCCATTTCTATTTTAAAAATAACCAAGTATAAAAATATGAAAAAGTGGTAACTGATTTTGGGAGCAATAACTGTAAAACATTCTCCTCTGCAGAGCAAAATGCCATCAGCAGCTATTTCACCAAGTGGGTGCAGAATTTCCCTAGAGAAATTCTACCACTATTACTGTCAAAGTTACCCCACTTATTTGAAGAATCTTTGGGATCATGTGTTCCTTCAGAAATGTGATGTATAAGCAATTTCTAACCAAAAATGTAACAAACAAAAAAATTATAATACTCATAAAAGAGGAGACCCCTTAGGTTTATGTACCTTTGGCAAGCACCGGGAACATGCCAGTAATATATTACTCTCTGGAAGCTTTTAATCAGCAAATGGAATATTGTAATTAGGACAAGGTCATCAGAACTCCAACAAATACAACAATATGAGCACATATAAAGGTGAAGAACAAAACATGTAAAAACAGAAAATAAACCTAAATTTGAAGTGCTCATTCACAATTAAATTCATTATCCGCAGCTGCTTGCTTTTTGTCAGATTACTAAATAAACTCACATGAGACACCACTAGATACTGATCTATTTAATGCATGCCTGATGTTTTAACTCTTGTGAAAGAAATCATTTGGAACTAAATATTGTTTATGCTCTGGGACTGAGCTTCAGAATTAAAATCTTCAAAGATTCACATGCCTAATTTGCATTTGCATATACGATACCAGTCAAAAAAGGCTAACAGTATGTTAGGAACTATTAGGAATGGGACAGAAAATAAGACAAAAATACCACACCACTATTATATAAATCCATGGTGTGCTGACACCCTGAATACTTTGTCCAGTTCTGGTTGCTCCATCTGAAAAAGGATATCGTAGAATTGGAAACAGTTCAAAAAAGGGCAACAAAGATGAGCAAGCATGCAAAGATTAGGACTGTTCATCTTAGAAAAGAGATGACTGAGAAGGGATAGGGTAGAGATCTATAAAATCATTAATGGTATGGAAAAGTGCATAGAGAAGTGTTATTTATTCTTTTCCACAATTAAAAAAAAACAGGGGTTACTCAATTAAATTAAAAGTTAAAACAATATTAAATAATATTTGTATCATTTTAATGCAAACAAGAAGAAGTACTTTTCACATAATGCACAATTAATGTGTGGAACACATTACCATGGGATGCTGTGAAGGCCAAAAGTTTAACTGCTTTAAAAAAAACAACAACCCCTGAATACATTCATGGAGAATAGGTCCATCCGTGGCTATTAGCCAAAATGGTCAGGGGTGCAACCCTATCCTCAGAGAGGACCTAACCCACTTACTACCAGAAGACAGGAGCAGAAGACAGCAGTGGGATCACTCCATAATTGCCCCATAGTATATACTTCCCCTGAAGATGTGGAAGGGGCCATTGTCAGAGAGAGGATACTGGCAATATGCACTATGGGCTGACCCAGTATGGCAGTTCTTATATTCTTATTGCACACAAAAAATACTATTTGTACATAAAATGATGGTATTTTCTGACAAATCAGATATGTACAACTGTGCATGTCTAAAGATCTGACCCTGTTTCAATTTAAACAGTCTATCACATCTAATATGTACTCATGTATACAGGCTCCCCACCTCCATCTCTCCATGTCCCAGCAGCCCCCATATTCTATCCCCCCTGTGGTCCTGAAGCCCTGCCCTATTTCCCATGTGGCCTTATAGCCCCCATCCATTCAGCACCACTAGCTCCTGAGCCATGCCTAAGTCTGCCCCCCACTAACCCTTCTAAACCACAGTTTGGGACCCCACAGCAGCACCATGTGTCCATCTGTCCCGACTCCTCCTCATCTGGCCCTTCTGTGATGAACGTAGCCTCTCCCATCCCTCTCAGCCTACTGGCTGCCCTTTCACCTGATAAGCAAAAGGTGTAACTGCAATGTCTCTCCAGCAGAAACTACAGTCTGCAGAGAAAAAAAATCGGGGAGATATGAATTCAGCACATGTGCAGAATTCCCCTTGGAATAGAACATGAAGGCATTAAGAGCCAATTTTTCAAATAGCTCTCAACCTGGCTTTTATTCACTAATCACTCATGCCTGAAATTTTGATGCAGCATTACTTGTGAACTCTGACAGAATGAACATGTGCAAAACCCATTTGTACCAGGTTTTCACTCAAAGGGATTTGGACACCCAAATGTTATGGTTAATGTGTACATATTATAACATGCAAAATTTGAACACATGTATACATGGAAGAATACTTTGAATTTGGTCCTACACTCACTGTTACGGTTCAGGGATGTGCTGTACTTGTAATTCACATTTCTGGAAACAAGTTTGGGACTGGGAATAGTGGGTGTTGCTCTGTAATACAATTCTGGAGTGGCTGGCTAGAAGCACCCATATCATTCAGCCGGGAGTGATCTGGCATGCTAGAGGCTGAGTGTAAACAGGCCAGGAGTGGTTGTTCTCACAGTAAAGCAGGTGAGAGCCATCCTAGGATGAACTGTTGGGTGGACACAGCAGTTCAGCTGCCCAGACTATACCCTGGGGAATGTCACAACAGGCAACTTCTCAAATTAAACAAATTGATAGAACTGTAGCATCAACTTAAGCTGATCCAGAAGAAAGTGCTCTGTATAAATACTCAAGAACATGAGCTCTTGCTCGTGTATTTAAAGTGAATTCTGCCTCCAAAATTCTATACTATAATAAAACAAATAATGTAGAACTAGTTTGGCAGCCATTTTGGAAAAATAAAAAGGTATGTAAAATTTTCTTCTGCCCATCGAGTTGCATATTCACAAAACCATTACATAGAGCTAGCTGAATACCATGAGGAAGGAACAAGTGAAAGACAGGAAAACACCTTCCATTTTAAGAACAATTTACTTTATGCCAACTACATCCTGGAGTACCATCAACTGAAGGATGCATGCAATGAAACTTGTGTAACCGCCACCAGGCAGACTTGAACCTGGGACTTCTGGAGCTTAGTGTAGGAGCCTCTACAGCTTGAGTTATAAAACTTAGCTCCAGAGGTCCCAGGTTCAAATCCCCCCAGTGGCAGTTATAAGTGGGGGGCTTGTCTGGGATCTCAACAGGATGTGCTTCCTCAGATAGGGGAAGTATGTAACCCATACACCTAGGCTATGTTTACACTGGCCGGTTCTTGTGCAAGAAATATGCAAATGAGGCTAGGCGTGGAATATTGCCGAGCCTCATTTGCATACCTAATAAGCCGCCATTTTTGTGGAAGAGGCTTTTGCGCCAGAAGGAGCTGTCTACACTGCCCCTTCTTGCGCAAAAAAACCCCTCCTGTGTAATGCCGTTATGCGTCTTATTTTCAGGAAGAACGGCATTGCGCAAGACGGTTTTTTTGCGCAAGAAGAGGCAGTGTAGACAGCTCCTTCTGGCGCAAAAGCCTCTTCTGCAAAAATGGCATCTCATTAGGTATGCAAATGAGGCTCGGCGATATTCCATGCTTAGCCTCATTTGCATATTTCTTGCGCAAGAACCGGCCTGTGTAAACATAGCCCCAGTGTGGTTCACTGTCCCCTGTAGTGGCACTTAGACCACTGACAGCGAGAGCTAGAACAAGGGAGCTCTACAGCCTAAGCTGAGAGCCAGCTGGCTTTTAGCTCATGCGGTAGAGGCCCAGGTTTGAATCTGCCCAGTGGCGGTTACACTTGCAGATTCTAATTCACAACAACAGACTCAGCCAGACTTGCAGAAGGTATAAACTACAATCCCAGGTGTTCAACCCAAGGGGAAATAGATAGTTGTGATTCTGCCTGACCTTCTTTGGTGTTTCCATCAGCTGATGACAGCTCTAATTTCTACTGGGAGCTCCAGTTTCTCTCCAAAGTCATCACCATTTGGGCTCCTGGTAATCAAGATACCTCCTCCTTGCCCTGGTGACATTCCAGTCCTCAGCTGCACCACTCACTTTTCAAGCTAACTTAAAAGGCTCCCTGATAGAAAAGAAGTTCTAGACCTTCACATCCTCACCTCTGACAGATGTTCATCTGTTGAAGCCTGGCACCAGACCTCCATCTACATTGAGCCAGTAGGGTAGGGGTCGCCAATCTTTTTAAGCACAAGATCACTTTTGATCACTACCTCAGACCCAAATACCCTTGCCCTGCCTTCTTTGTGCCCCTTCTCTCAGGCCCTGCCCCTGCTCACTCCGTCCTCCCTCCCCCATTTTCCCTCCTTTCACCAGACAGGGGCAGAGGGTCTGGTCTTGGGCTAAGGGATTTGGAATGTGAAGGGCTCTGAGCTGAGCCTGGGGCAGGGAGTTGGGGTTCAGGAGGGGGTTCAGGGTCTGTAAGGGAGTTTGGGTCCAGGGGGCTTGGGGTGCAGGAGGGGGTTCATGACTGGGGGAGGTGTTCAGAGCTGGGTCCAGCTGGACACTGCTTACCTCAGGTGGCTCCTGTGTGGTGGTGCAGTGGGGCTAAGGCAGGCTTACCCCTGTACCACTCTCAAAAGCAGCCATTAAACTCCCTCCACCCCCATTCAGTGGAGATAGAATACAGAGTGAAAGAGGGGGCACCCTGACACCAGCACCTCCTGCTCTCCCTTCCCTAATCTGTACCACAAGCAGGAGACTCCCGGGGGGGGGGAGGGGGGAAGGGAGACAGCTCCAAGGCAAAGGGCAGGAGTGCAGGGAGGGGCAGCTGAATTGCTGGCACTTAATAGCCTCTTGGCCAAACCATTCAAGATCGCCTGTCAGAGGCTTCAAGATCTACCGGTAGATCCCGATCTACTGGTTGGTGACCACTGCAGTAGGGTTTTGTGAGGAGAGGGTGTATAATTGATTAATTTACAGAATTGCCATTCAGTCCAAGGACTTCAACAAGCTCTAGATGAATGTGCTTCTTTAGAGGAAACTAAATAAGTTTATATATTTCATGGACACAGAAACCAAGTTATAAAGAATGAGGATTCCCCCTCTGACCTTTCACATGCAGGATGCAAAATAACAAATGCAAGCTATACTACCTAAACACCCTGTTCAACTGAAGGAGAACATTAGAATTCTTCTCCTATCAAACATGTACCATGATCTTGCCTGACACAAATAAAGAGTGAGATTTCTTCTGCCCTCTGGAAAACTACATTCTCCTCTAACAAATGAATTGAGTCAAAGTTATTAATATGATATTGTCTCTGTGGACTACTCAGAATTGCTCTTCATTGGAAAGGCTGCCCTTCTTTGAAACCATTTTTGTTATGATAATGACTATGTGGACTACTGTTTTAATAGGTTGGAAATAGAGTGACACCAGAAAAAGAAGTTCAAAAAAGATATCTGTTAAAGCTTTCAGAATTGCATTCAGGTTCTGAAGAGGGCACTTCCTGATTTGGAGACAACTACATAAAATGTGACAGCTTAGGAGCTTTTGATAACATAATGGGAAGAGATTAGATTTTCTCCATCTGACAAAATGGTACTCAGTGCTAACAACTGCACTCTCTGTGCCTGTGCTGAGGCCCAATGATAGCATAGGTTATAGACAATTCAATATTCTCTGCAATAGTTACCAGAGTCAAATGTTTCTTTCACATAGCTGCTTGAGTTTTAATAATATTCCAGTGCAAAGACAAGTATTGCATTCTCTCTCAGGACAAGTAGTTTTTAATTGAGCACATTTTTTTCTTTCAAGGATCAGTCAGTTCGCAGACAAAACCCTGCTACAAAATTTGGGTCTGAATAAAAGAGGAATCAGTCAATATACTAACAGTGTTTCTCAAACTGTGCTCCTCGGAGCCCCAGAGCTCTGGGAGACGTCTCCAGGGGCTCCGCAAGGTTGACAAACTGGAGGTACAACACATACCATCAGTGGACCGCTGGGGCCTCGCATAAATGTTTATGCATGTAAAGGGCTCTGGAGCCCAAAAAGTTTGAAAACCGCTGCAACATGTTTACTAAATTCAGATACCAGTTTCTTTGAGGCTAGTTTTGGACTACCAGAATCACTGGTGAGCTATCTTTTGGAATATTTAATGGAATGTTAAAAGACTGAGTGGAAAAAAATCAGGATGTACATGAGAATAAAAATTTAGTTCATGTTCTTCAATCTTCTCAGTTTTCTCCATTGATGAAATACTTGAAAACTAAATTTGGCTCCATTCTCTTAACTGAATAGTCTTCTATTTGAATTTGTCTATCTTCATCGTTTATGGTATCTTTTATAATATAATGCATATTTCAGTATAAGATCTTGAATAGGCACATCATACCTTCTTTTAAGAGAACTTATCTACAAAATGTGGCACACACTGATCAGTTTATCACATGATCACTTGGTGCTGATAATGCTGATTGATAGAAAATATAAATCTGAGTGACACTGCCTGGCATCATTTGCCTTAAACTGTGTTCTGAGCTAAATGAAGAAATCTTGCTGGGAGAATTTATAAAATTGTTGCTTGCATATCCTGATGTGATTCCATCACCTTCAGAATTATGCCCATATTTAACCATGTCTCTAGGATATGAGTAAGAATTTAACTAGACAGGACTTTAGTTTCCCCATAATTTCTTTCATTCCCCATAGTCTCGCTTTCTAAAATTCACTGTATTTCACATTAGATGCATCCTACCTCAAACTTGTGTGATTGTTACTTTGACCTTCACTTATTTCAGAATCTCTCTTTTATGCCTTAAAAATCAACTTTCCTATTTTGTCTCTTTATATTTTAGTTTGTCTTGCTAAAAGTCTGAAATAGGCTTGTAAGTCTTTTCATTATTGACACAAAAATGTAATGATTTTGTTTTCTTATTAATTCTATTATATTCTTCATCTTGTTTCCCTATTTATGTGTTAAATGACTCTTACAAATTGTTTGTACAAAAGCCACTAAATAAAAAAGCTGTGCAGGGTTGCCAGGTGTCCGGTATTGAACCAGACAGCCCGTTATTTTCGCCTCCTGTCCAGTAAAAAAAATTCAGAAAATACCGGACACCTAAAATGTCTGGTATTTTCTGATTTTTTCCCAGCCAGGAGGCGAAAATCTTGGGCTGTCTGGCTCAATACGGAGGCAGCCTGGCAACCCTAGTGCTTACCAGGTTCCACAGGGAAGCTGTCCAGCCCGGTGCAGGGAGGCAAGATGGCTGGCAGCCGCCAGCAGCCTATTAGGGCCAAAAAGCCTCACCACACATTTTTGTTTTAAAAAGGGGCCAGAGTGTGGGGGGTTTTTTTGGCTTAACGTCTCTCGGGATCCTTTTTTTTTTTTCCTCTGTTCAACAAACATTTTCCTAGCATGGTTTTGTTGTTGTTGTTCAGTATTTTTTCTGAAACCATCTGGCAACCCTACAGCAAATACTACTACAGATGTGGTTTTGTTTTCAGCATGTAATAGTTCAACTCTACCCAGAAAAGAAAAAAACAAACAAGAAAGAGGAGCGCCAGAAGAACAGATTATTTGAACAACTATTAATAATTTGTTTCTTATATTTGGTTACAATTTTGTTTTACTATTAAAAAAATCCAACTACTGATATTAAAAAGGCTATAATAAAAATTTTGCTGTTTATGAATCCATAGTGTAGTTTCAAAAAGTATCACAAAAAGCCAACCATTGAAAAGTGAAACACTTTCATTTGGCTAAAAAAACAGTTTGAAAATCTGTGCAGAAAAAAAACAAACAAATAGCGAGCAACTGGATTGTATAAATTCTGATTGAAAGGGAGATTTCAGTCTGGAGCTGAGTGCATAATGCCCAGTCCAGTGACTATTTTGTACAATACACATTGACTGAACCTCAACTTTCAGGCTGCGTCTAGACTGGCATGATTTTCCGCAAATGCTTTTAACGGAAAAGTTTTTCCGTTAAAAGCATTTGCGGAAAAGAGCGTCTAGATTGGCACGGATGCTTTTGCGTAAAAGTGCTTTTGCGCAAAAGCATCCGTGGCCAATCTAGACGCGGTTTTATAAAGCCCCGATCGCCATTTTCGCCATCGGGGCTTTTTTGCGCAAAACAGTTCTCAGTTGTCTACACTGGACCTCTTGCGCAAAAGCATTTGCGCAAGAGGGCTTTCTCCCAAGCGGGAGAGTCATTGTATTTGCGCAAGAACACTGACGATCATACATTACATCGTCAGTGTTCTTGCGCAAATTCAAGCGCCAGTGTAGACAGCTGGCAAGTTTTTCCGCAAAAGCGGCCGCTTTTGCGGAAAAACTTGCCAGTCTAGACGCAGCCTCACAGTTTAACCTTCTTCATATTAAACCCAGAACTGCTTGGATGAAGTGCAGTGTCCTCCAGGAGCTACTCCATAACAGAGCCAGCCAACTGGCTTGCTATATGTTATTTTACTCCTCCAACCCACTTCCATTAGTACTGGCACAGTCCCTTACCTGGCCAGCTTTCAAACTAAAATGTCTGGTACTTTCTGATTTTTTCCCGGCGAAAATCACTATGGATCAAGAGTAATTCTACTAAAATAAACATTGTAAAAACAAGCCAAAGTTTTGATTGTGGCTACATGACCTTGCCTGTTACTGCAGTACATGTCCATAACTTTGGGACAGGGGCTAGAATATACCATATGTTCATACAGCACCAAGAACAATGCGACCCTCACTTGGCTGCAGGGGAGCCAACAGCTTCCATGGACCCCAGGCAAGGTGGGGGGCGCCTCCGTGTCCCCAGAAGAGGTGAGGCCTTGGGAAGAAGGGGCGGGGTGTAGCAGCTAGCCCTCAGCACCATCCGAACTGTGGTGCTAGATCTCACCTCTCAGCCTTTAGAGCTGTGCGGAGCTCCGGCATTAATTTAAAGGGGCCCAGGGTTCCAGCTGTCACCGTTGCTGATTAATATGGGACTGATCCAAAGCCAACTGAACTCACTGGTAGTCTTTCTATTGATTTCAATGGGCTTTGGATCAGGTCTTATTTACCATAAACAACAGAAGACAAAATAAAAGGCAATAAATGCCAAAGGAAGAGATGTCAAATAAATCTTGGGGGACAATTAACACACCGCAAATTCAGTATCAGGAAAACTTCAGCCAAAGAATTAATAGCTCATATTAGGAAAGGCCACAGACAGTGTTTTTAAAAAGGCTGGAATCAACATGTTACAGTGGAAATCAAAGTTAGAAGACTTGTTTCTGAAACTTAGTGGAAATAAAAGGTTGTGCCCTTGGAAGAAAAAAATTCACTACAAAAGCTGATTAATATGAATAAATGCATATTAAAAACCTGTTTCTGTTCCTCGTGTTCTCCTTTACAAAAACAGACTATGGGATATCATTTGTCAAGTAGTAATTTCAGAAACAGATTTCTCAAATATGTTTTCCTGCTATTTATCTAAAACCTGTTTTACCAAACGTAACAGCCAGAATAGGATTCTACAAAGCGTCTTTGTGCTAGTCCATTCTTTTTTACTTTCATGCTAATGAACAAAGCATACGGTTTTAGCACTTCAACATTTAAATCACATTTTCAAATGCAGACTTTTAATATACACCTGACCTCCACTGCTCAATGCATCAATCATGCAATATTTCAGAAATACGAAGGTGCACTACAGATTTTTCCCATTAAAAAGAACAGAGTAGATTAAATGTAATAGCCATCTGGAGACAGAAAACATAAAAGAAAATCCAAAACAGAGGATAGAATCACTTATACTACAGAATGTCAACCTTTCATTTTAACTGCTTGTTTCCACTTTCTTCTCAAGCCCAAAGTGATTTTTTTAAGGAAACTTCCTTTCAGTCCATTGATTTAAATGAGGGGGGGAAGATATACTTAATTAAAAAAAGACTTCTGCACATAAGATAACTTAAATGTCGTATTTTTAAAACTACTCCACTCTACAGAGTTAAAGAGCAGCATGCCCCCCCCCAATCACTGCTCTTCCCAAAGGCCCACAAGGCACACACCATAGTGTTGCTACAAAGAGCAGCAGAATTGGCTGGGAAGAGGTACAGCTAAGGTGGCAAAGGCTGCACTGATTTAGAACATCCTCAGACAGCCTTCAGCCGACAAAGCCTCCGGGGGACCCTGGCAGTAATTTAAAGTAATTTAAAATTAAAAAATTTTTTTTAATTATTTAAAAAAAAAAAAAGATGTTCACGATCCCTCACCCACTGTCTAATGCTGTCATACATACATATACCACAGATCAATTTCTAGCTAAAGTTTTACATTTAGCAGAACAGGCTCCATGCTGGTGGAGCATGCAGGGGAGTGGCAGATGAAATCCATCCCCACAACCTGAGCAAGGGAAGGCTGTTACTCCTGTCTATAGGCTATAGCAGTCAGTTTGTCCTCATCAACTGCAATTTATTAGAGCCACTCGTCCTCCAATGAAGGCTCCTGTTCTGGCCAACAGAAGATAGATCCCTAATATGAGTGTATGAAACCCTGAACCATTAAAAAATGGGAGTCTGTTTCCAGCATACGTGCATCTTACTTATCATTCATAACTACATATGTGAATTATAACAGGTCCCACGACAGTGAGCCATGTTAAGTTCTTTCCAAATTAAATAATAGTAAGTA
Organism: Rafetus swinhoei; assembly: GCA_019425775.1. NCBI lineage: Eukaryota > Metazoa > Chordata > Testudines > Trionychidae > Rafetus > Rafetus swinhoei. The sequence continues at coordinate 211,365,380 of CM033424.1, forward strand.
CATAGAATCATAGAATCCTAGAACTGGAAGGGACCTCCAGAGGTCATCAAGTCCAGGCCCCGCCCTCACATCTTCAAGTTGCTGTTTTGTTACAGACCAATTCCATAAGCCAAATACACAGAGAAGGGTTGGAACTACAATTCATTTATAAGTTTAATTTGCAAGCCAATGGTTTGATTCAAGATATCAGATGTCTGGGACATTATCAACCAAACAAACAATGAAGGTGCCAAAGATTCTTTGTCTGTATAGAGTCTGGCATTAGTACTCTTCCTCTCTAATTGCTAACTAATGGTCCTTATCTGCTTCTTTTAACTATCCAGTTTTTAGGTGCTTATAGACTATCAGTTTTGCCTGTTACATAACAGCTAGGTTTTTCCTTTGATATTTATAAACCCACTGCCTCCTTTTGTCCCCACTACCTTCTTCCCTGTTTATTTTGGTTCTGGACATAGAACACTCCGGTCATCTGAAAAAGTGGGCTGTGCCCATGAAAGCTTATGATACCATCTACATGTTTTGTAAGTCTTTAAAGTGCTACCATACTATTTGTTGTTTTTCAAGTTTATCCTATACAGACTAACTCGGCTACCCCTCTGAAGCAGTAGGACCAAGTACTGTTTAGATCATCCCTGGTAAATGTCTATCTAACCTGCTCTTTAATATCTCCAGTGAAAGAGATTCCACAACCTCCCTAGGCAATTTATTCCAGTGTTTAACCACCCTGACAGTTAGGAAGTTTTTCCTAATGTCCAACCTAAACCTCCCTTGCTGAAATTTAAGCCCATTGCTTCTTGTCCTATCCTCAGAGGCCAAGGAGAACAATTTTTCTCCCTCCTCCTTGTAACACACTTTAAGATACCTGAAAACTTCTATCATGTCCCCCCTCAGTCTTCTCCTTTCCAAACCAAACAAGCCCAGTTCCTTCAGTCTTCCCTCTTAGGTCATGTTTTCTAGACCTTTAATCATTTTTGTTGCTCTTCTCTAGACCGTCTCCAATTTCTCCATATCTTTCTTGAAATGTGGTGCCCAGAACTGGACACAATACTCCAAATGAGGCCTAATCAGTGCAGAGTAGGGCACAAGCATCACTTCTCGTGTCGTGCTCCTTAAGCATCCCAGAATCACGTTTGCTTTTTTTGCAACAGCGTCACACTATTGACTCATGTTTAACTTGTGGTCCACTATTACCCCTAAATCTCTTTCTGCAGTACTCCTTCCTAGACAGTCACTTCCCATTCTGTATGAGTGAAACTGATTGTTCCTTCCTACGTGGAGCACTTTACATTCGTCCTTATTAAACTTCATCCTATTTATCTCAGACATTTCTCTAGTTCTTCCAGATCATTTTGAATTTTGACCCTATCTTCCAAAGCACTTGCAACCCCTCCCAGCTTGGTATCATCTGCAAACTTAATAAGCATACTTTCCATGCCATCATCTAAATCATTGATGATAGTATTGAATAGAATTGGTACCAAAACAGACTCCTGAAAAACATCACTTGTTATGCCCTTCCAGCATGATTTTGAACCGTTAATAACTACTCTCTGAGAATGGCTATCCAGCCAGTTATGCACTCAACTTACAGTAGCCCCATCTAAGTTGTAATTGCCTAGTTTATTGGTAAGAAGGTCATGCGAGACCATGTCAAATGCCTTTCTAAAGTCTAGGTAATAACACCTTCACCACTTCTCCCTTATCTACAAGGCTTGGTATCCAATCAAAGAAAGCATTCAGACTGGTCTGATATGATTTGTTCTTTACAAATCCATTCTGGCTGTTACCTATCACCTTATTTTCTTCCAGATGTTTGCAGACAGATTCCTTAATTACTTGCTCCATTCTTTTCTCTGGCACAGAAGTTAAACTGACTGGTCTATAGTTTCCTAAGTCGTACTTATTTCCCTTTTTATAGATGGGGACTATATTTGCCCTTTTCCAGTCTTCTGGACTCTCTCCCAACTTCCATAAACAAATGAAGTCATTAAGCACTTCTGCCATTTCCATGTTTCCTTTTATTGTTTCTCCCTCCTTCACTGACCAATGGGCCTACCTTGTCCTAAGTCTTCCTCTCACATCTAATATACTTGTAGAACGTCTTCTTGTTATCCTTTATGTCTCTAGCTAGATTTAGCTCATTTGTGCCTTTGCCTTTCTAATCTTGCCCCTGCATACCTGTGTTGTTTGCTTATATTCATCCTTTGTAATTTGACCTAGTTTCCACTTTTATATGACTTCTTTTTTATTTTTAGATCATATCTGATCTCCTGGTTGATCCGAGGTGGTCTCCTGCCATTCTTTCTCCCTTTCCTATTCAGTGGAATAGTTTGCTTTGGGAGCCTTAATAATGTCCCTTTAAAAAACTGCAAACTCTCTTCAGTTTTTCTTCCTCTTAGTCTTGCTTCCGCATGGGACCTTACCTACCAACTCTCTGAATTTACTAAAATCTGCCTTCCTGAAATCCATTGTCTCTATTTTGCTGTTCTTCCTTCTATCATTCCTTAGAATCATGAACTCTATGATTTCATGATCACTTTCACCCAAGATGCGTTCCACTTTCAAATTTTCAACCAGTTCCTCCCTATTTGTTAAAATCAAATCAAGAACAGCTTCCCCCCAGTAGCTTTCTTAACCTTCTGAAATAAAAAATGGTCTCCAATGCAGTCCAAGAACTTATTGGATAATCTCTGCTCTGCTGTGTTAGTTTCTCAACACATGTCTGGATGGTTGAAATCTCCCATCATCATCAGATCCTGCACTTTGGATGATTTTGTTAGTTGTTTAAAAAAAGACTCATCCACCTCTTCTGCCTGGGTTGATGGTCTGTAGTAGATCCATAGTATGATGTCACCCTTGTTTTTTAACCCCTTTTAATCTAACCCAACAAGTCTTTCTCCTATGTCCATCTCCACCTCAGTCCAAGTGTATTCATTTTTAATATACAAGGCAACATCGTCTCCCTTTTTCCCCTGCCTATCCTCCTGAGCAACCTGTACCCTTCTATACCAATATTCTAATTGGGTGCGTCTAGACTGGCAAGTTTTTGCGCAAAAACTTGCCAGCTGTCTACACTGGCCGCTTGAATTTGCGCAAGAACACTGACGATCTAATGTATGATTGTCAGTGTTCTTGCGCAAATACACTGACGCTCCCACTCGGGAAAAAGCCCTCTTGCGCAAATGCTTTTGCGCAAGAGGGCCAGTGTAGACAGGTAAAAACTGTTTTGCACAAAAAAGCCCCGATGGCAAAAATGGCCACCGGAGCTTTCTTGCGCAAAACCGCGTCTAGATTGGCACGGATGTTTTTGCGCAAAACCACTTTTTGCGCAAAAGCATCCGTGCCAATCTAGATGCTCTTTTCCTCAAATGCTTTTAACGGAAAAACTTTTCCATTAAAAGCATTTGCGGAAAATCATGCCAGTCTAGACGCAGCCATTGTGTGTATTTTCCCACCAAGTCGCTGAATTTTCTATAAAGAATAGAAAATTCTTACTAGGGATTAAAAAATTTTGGCATCTCCTTTCTTTTTCTTTTTAATATATATATAAAATTACAAATATCTTAGAACAGCATTTTCTCAAATGCAGCCACCAGGGCTCTTCTTGGGGTTGCAGCATCCTGGGTAGTGAAAAGGGGAGTGGCATTAAGCATCAGCTCCAACTCCAGAGCTGACAGTAAGTGGCTGGGCCCTGACCCAAACTGGAGATACAAAAGCTGGAGCAGCAGGCAGCCAGTGAATTCCTTATCTTCCTAGGAGCAGTGGGGTCAGGATTCAGCTCTTGGGTGGTGGGTGGCAGGCTCCAGCCATGAAACTTCAGGCTTCATTACATGTCTGTGCAGGGGCAAGCTCTGGCCTCAAGCTCACCCTCCCACCCAGCAGGGCTGAAAGCCGCTCTGGGGCAAGGTGTGGGAAGCAGTTCTGAGCCCCCTGAAGGGGCGGGGACTCGGAAGGGGCAGGTGCTCACGCAGAAGGGGCAGGCCAAGAGCAGTCAGCCCTTGGCACCTCCCAGTCCACAGCATACTCCCTCCTCCCCCGCCCTCAGAGTTGCCCCGAGCAATTGCAATTCAAAGGGGCCCGGGGCTTCGGCCGCTGCCACTGCCGCAGTAATGGTGGCAGCAACTAGGAGCTCCAGGCCCCTTTGAATCTCTGGGCCCTTGTCTCCTTCCCCATGCCCCCCATTGGTGGACATGCTCCCACCATCGCCTTGGCCCCTGCTATCTCCCCCCAGTGTTCCATCGTCACTGGCCCCCATTCTCCTAGATCTACGTCCTCTCCAGGGCTTAACTGGTGCCCACGTTTGCCAGGAATAAGTAAGTCTGCTGTGAAATGTGATATATGTATGTTTGTTAATAATCACTTTTCACAGCAGGAGATTTACTCACTAGCAAACCTTTAAAAGCAACCAAAAAAGCAAATGAAACAAGACAAAAAGACTTGCACGGTCAAAGCCACTTATTTGTGTTTCTATTCTGTTTAGCTCCAGTGTAGAATGGAGACTGCTGTACGTTATTTTTAATATTGAATCTGCAAACAAAACCCCTACATAAATAAATTACAAAGGTTTGGACACGTATGTGTGTGTATGTATTTGTTTTCCTTAATATTAATTAAGCATTGTAAGAAAAATTGTGAGTGGCCACCAGCAAGAGTTGGTGGCCATATTCTGAGGCCACTAAAATTTGTTGTGAGAACCCCTGTATTAGAAATTGTGTGATTTTCCAAACCATAAGTGATTTAGAAAAAAGTACAAATGAAAATCATGGGGACCTGTGTCCATAAGTCAGTTAGCCCTGGTCTACACTAGGAGCATCCACACTACCAAGCCTGTTATTTCAAAATAAGGGGCTGGTTATTTCAAAATAATAACTCCTGCTTTCCACGAGTAATAACGCTATTTCAAAATAACTACTCCCCAGAGTCATTCAAAGTAATTACTCCCCAGTGCTTCCTGGGGCTCTAAGTAGAGGTCACGCATTCACATTGAGGGAGCCTGCCTAGGACTAATTTTGAGGCTTCCCTGTATTGTGGGCACGCTATTTCAAACTAATTATTTCAGGAGTTGTTATTCTGAAATAGTTATTTCGAAATAATTTCCTAGAACAGACATGCCCTTTGGCATTTTTGGTATAAGGATGTCTGGCACCAGCCCCTGTTCGCAGTGGACACGAACACCGCCTGCCCAGGATGCTGCGAATAAGGGCTGCTGCTACCAAGCAGCCCCTATCCGAAGGGGGTCCAGCTCCCAGTGGGCCCCCTGCAGACAGAGGCTGCTTGGCAGCCTCCCCTAATCCCCCCCCCCCCCGTTGCCTCTAGGGTTGCCAGGTGTCCGGTATTGTACCGGACAGTCCGGTATTTGTGCTCTCTGTCCGGTAAAAAAAAAATCAGAAAATACCGGACATGTATTTTCTGATTTTTCCAGCTGCGCACCGGATGGAAGCCGGGGGAAGCAGCTGGGAGTCCCAGCTGGGAGTCGGGGCCGCAATTGCCGCCGGGAGCCCTCAGTCGGTTGAGTGTAAGGAGAAGAAGCCTCCTCCTCACTCGTGCGTCACCGGGAGCCTGCACGGGACAGGCAGCGCCCCAGGATCTGCAAGTGCCCAGGTCAGTCAGTGCCGCTCCCCGCCGGCCAATTTGCTCACACACCGCCCTTCCCGGCCGGCCAGTTCTCCCCCACTTCCCTCCCCTCCTGATCTTCCCCGGACAGCCCCCCTGCACCGCCCCCCAGCTCTGCTTCCTGCCGGCCCGTTCCTCTTCCTGATCTCCCAGCCAGCGCTGCTGCACCCCCGCCCCGCCAGCTGTGCTTTTCACCCACCCTTCCTCCCGGCCAGCGCCGCGGCCCCGCACCCCCGCCAGCTCTGCTTCCCGCCCCCTTACTCCCGGCTAGCCCCACCCTCCCAGCCGGTCCCCCTTCCCCAATATCCTGCGGCTAGCCCGTTCCGCCCGACCCCCACGACTAGCTCTGCTTCCCGTTGGCCCCCATCTCCCCCACCAGCCCCGTTGCCCCCTTAGCTGTTTCCAGGCCCCCTTCCTGGCCAGCACCGCTCCCTTCCTGGCCGGTCCCCCCACCCCCATGAAGCATGTCTGGTTTTTTATTTTATTTTTTTTTTAAATGACTACCTGGTAACCCCTAGCAGTGATCCAGGTTCTTGGAGTCTTTTTTGCTCAACAACTTTTTGCCCTTTTTTCCTTCAACAAAATTTTTTCCCGGTGTTTTTTTTTGGGGGGGGGGGGGCGGAGGGGTGTTCGGTATTTTTGTTTCAGCCATCTGGCAACCCTAGTTGCCTCTGTTAGAGGCTCCCCCAGCACTGGCTCCTGTTTCCTCCCCCGCCCCCCCGCAGCCTTGCTGCCTCTATGAGAGGCAGCAAGGGGGGGAAGTGAGTAGTTGATACTCAGTCAACTACTCGCTAACATCCCTACTTTGAAAAACTATAATAATGAGTGGGGTTTTCCAGAGTTCCCTCTAAAGACCCCTAATCCCATCTATACTTTAGGGCTCATTGATCAATCTCATAACAAAACTTCTTGAGTATGTAGATATTTCTAATTTATTCTCCAGACAACTTAAACAGCTGCTCGAATCAACTGATTTCAAAATTCTACAACTTTGCAGCACCAGAAAGCTAATTTTATTTATAGTGCTAGTTTTTTTAATCCATCTTTTTTCACTTCTATAGTGGGGGAAGGGGGGGGATCACTCTTCGAAACCATTTTTACAATTATTTTATACTGAAGGATAGTGTTTAAAAAAGTCACCAATAAGTATTTAATTCCTTGTAGTATAATTTACATATTCTCAAGAGACAAATGGAAATACCAAGAGAAACTGTCAAGAAGGCTTCTAAAGAACAAGACACAACACAAACGTTCCTCTGTTCAGTCATTCCTGCATATGCTGGTCTCCCTGATCAGGACTGCCACCTGCTGTCAGATGCTAAGCAAAATTGACATTCACAATAACAAGCTATATTGCTCACAAAGCACTTGCACTTCTTCCTGCCCCCCCATCAGTTCCTGGCACAGCACTGTTTTTGCTTGTGAAGAACTACACAATTCATATACCTTCCTCACGATGATAATGATGATACTGTATTTCCAGATGGGAACCAGGATGCTACAGTACCAACACTGAAATCATGAAGAGAAAAAAAAAAATCATACAGAATTATGTATCAGTAACAGAACTACAGAAAATATAGCTATTTGAGATACCATCTTTGCTAGGTACTGAAAACATGATATTGTATGCTGCATTTAATCTAACAGCTCAAAGGAATGGCTGTTTTACAGAAACTCTTATGTTTTGCTCTAATTATATTAAGAAGCTTGCCAATGGGTGCCAAAGTGAAATTCTAAAAATCTATCCATCCAAGATAGCGGTGGGCAAAAGCCTTTCAGCAGGCCGGATCCGGCCTACATAGGGCTTTGATCCGGCCGCGAGGCAGTTTCAGGCCCCGCCCCCTAGCTCGTTGCCTGGAGCAGGAGAGGGGTGCTACTCCTTCTGTTTCTATTTAAAGGACGCGCGTCTTCCCTGAGCCTTGCTTAGCACCACTGATGTAACTAAAAGTTTAGTGTTAGTGTTGTTATTACAAATGTTACAAGTGTTCTCAAAATGTTAGTGTTATTATTACAAATTTTACAAGTGTTGCCTTCTATGATAATCTTTAGATAATGTTGTGTGCAATTTATTATTATTAAAATTTAATTACTTTGTTGTGTAAAAAACATATTGGCATCTTTTTACAGCGCATGGACTGCCCCTTCTGGGACGGCCCGTGGACACTTCTGAAATTTGTGAAGTGGCCCCCCTTCAAAAATTATTGCCCACCCCTGGTCAAAGAGGAATGAAGAACAGCTACGATATTTTGCTATAATCTTAGAATAGGTGTAAATTAAGAATTGTTAAACAAATTTAGGGTTTAAATTACACAACTCAGCTATTCTAAATGAAATAAAAGGACTTTGTATGGATGTCTTTACAGACACACACACTGAACTAATAATTCCTAGAGAAACTGGGACATAATTATAAGAGGAGCTAGCACTGACATCTAGGGTTAAAATTGCCATGCAATTGGAAGACTGAGGGATGGACTCCTAGCATATATTTACAAGTCTAAATATAAGATCAGCATTTGACTTTTGAGTATAACCAATCTGATGAAATTACATTTAAAAAATGAAAATTCCTTAGTCCTTTTAGTCTTAGGGTTGCAAGATGGTTTCAACAAAAATAAAGGAAACACTTGACATTACATCACAATCTACATTACATCTTATTTAGAAAATACCAGACATTTATATTTTCTCAATTTGTTTCCAGAACAGAAAGCTCAAATACTGCACTGTCCGGTTCAAAACCGGACACCTGGCAACCCTATTTAGTCTCAGGAGAAGCTTTTGAGATGTAAGTATTTGCTGCCATCATGTGGATACTTCAGGAATGGAACTTATGTAAACAAAACCTAAAGATAGGTTTTATGGAATGTTTTATGCACTAGTAAAGCTTTAAACTATTCAGTTTCTTTACGTAACGGTGGAATGAATCATATGGAAGATTGGCGAAAGGATATGACTTTTTTAACAATATGGCTTATTACAGAGTTGGATATGGTCATTGTAAAGCATTATGTGAAATCACAATTCCATGTTTCATGACAAGTAGTTCTGGAGTGACAGAGTAGACATTAGATAAGCATGGTCACTGATCTCCTTAACACAAATGCGTGAATTCGGTTCCTTGTGGGTTGGTATTCAATTCACCAAGCCATCATCACAACTCAGCACTTTGCTGATAGCTTCTCTACTGAGGTTAAGGACTGAAGGACTTGGAGGGTTGAACTGCACATTCATCCTCAGAGATGGTCTGTTCAGGTCCAGATTCAGACAAACCGAGTTGGTAATGTGGTCTAGCCTACACTGACCTAAAGAAGATGTACTGGGTTTGGAGAATTCTATAAATTACATTGTCAGGAATGGAGTAACTGGAGGGGGCAGAGAGAGAAAGAGGTAATAGAGAGTTGGCTACACCATATCCAGGAAGTCTGCAATTGCCCCATAAGGGCCACTTTCTGGTGCTTTGAGCTGGCTAAATAAGGCAGGGTGGATGGAAAACCAATGATATTGCTTTTTAAATCTGTGAAATGGCTTCATTTCTTAATATAAAGAAAGCAACAGGACATATTTCTGTTACCCTAAACTATCAACATGCAGCAGTTTCAGTTTTCATCTATACTGTGGATCACTGCAATTAAACAAATCATTTTAGTGAGTTATCTAAACCCACGTCACCCCCAACAAATTAAATATAAAATAAAAAAAATCAGAAAGATAAACAATGTGTTTTGCAGTGCACTATAATTATCAAGAGGTTGATTTTCCAAGTAATTGCCAATTAAAATACAATTTGAAATTAGTAGCTCCCAGGCACAGGAAAATGATTTCAATACAAACAATAAGCTGCTCAGTGTACTCCACCTATTAGGTTACAGTGCAAACTGCAAGAAATCAATTACAGGAGGCCCCCAACTTGCGACCGCTCAAGTTCCAACCTCCCACACTCACAACCATTTTTATAAGTGTGGAAGGGGCTGGAAACCCCCGACTTATGTCCTCGCCCCGCATTTACGACGGCGCATGGCACTTATTGTAAATGCAGGTTCGAGTTACGATGCCCCCGACTTGTGATACTTCTCCTGGAACCAATCGCGTCGTAAGTCGGGGGCCTCCTCTACAGGAGCTATAGCAGCATATACATTCATATGGCCCAGCTTCAAGTGGCCAAAACTTTCAGCTATACAAAAGCCTTTTTAAGCCAAATAAAGGCTTCTGTGTTGCTAATCTAAACACAATGTTACAAAGACAAAACTTTAAAATTCCTCATCTCACATAAATGATCCTGCAACTGACATCATGCAAGCAAACCTAAAGCACCTGTGTGTCTTCCTTGGACAATTGGAGGACTTTCTGAAAGCAAGCTTGATTTTCAGGGGTTCACCTTTACACCTTCAATTACATAGTACATCCTTCAAAACTGACTGACATTTGTGCAAGCAACTTATCATGATGCTCCAGCAAGAAATAAAAAGGACAGAAGGTAGTGCATTCATGTGCATGAATGTAAGTTGGTGGCTGTGCTGGAGAAAATACATCTAGGATTGAAGCCTAAAGAGAGACATTACTGAGAGTCAGACAAGCTGAGGAGTTCTAAGACCATCAGATTTAAGAAATACCAATATTCTAGTGTCAAGGAACACGTAAGCTGGCCACCAAGGAATGAGACAGGGAGGAAGTCAGAAAAGAGGCTGGCAGTCTGTAATCACCAGAGGCAACAAGTCATGGCAGCACTTGACATGGCTGCAGACATGATATAAGGATGGGCAGGCTGCAGCAACCAGCGAGAAGAGGATCTGGAGGAATTCCACACAGCTGTAAGTTTCAAATCAATACCAAGTCCTCAACTTTGAAAGATATACCTCTCAGAACTCTGCAGGTCCAAGGGAATGGGGAGATGTACTGGACACACGTGGACAGCAGATCAGTCCAACGTGCAAGAAACCCAAACTTGCCTGCAGAAATTCCTCCAGTTGTCCAAGGAAGACAGACAAGTCTTGAGGGAGAGTCAATGCTCAGATGACTCAAAAGAACTTTCTGTACGGAACAGGCATTCAACAGGATAATTGGCTGCCTTCTCAGAGCCAAGACATGAGATGTCAGATGGGATAGGCTCCAAAGGCTGATGAGCAAGAAACCATGGGTGAGGATTCATATTGGCACTCATAATGCTAAATCACAGGATAGCTCATAGATAGTAGATGACTTAAGGGAATACAGAATCATGCTGAAAAAAAAAAATCCAAGCAATCTTCCTTTGGATCTTTCCAGTCCTACAAGCAAAGACAGACAGAAAGCAGAAGATCCTGAAAGTAAAGTTCTGGCTAGCTCAGTAGCGTAGGTTAAAGGGATTTGGTTTGTGGAACATTGGTCCCCCTTCTATGAGGTGAGTGGATTCCACAATTTGGATGGCCTCCATCTCAGTAGAAGGAAGACTAATCTCCTTGGGAACAGGCTGGCCAGAGTAGGATAAAACCAACGGCAAAAAAGGAAGGGTAAAAAGAGGGAAGATCTAGGCATTCAGCACAAAATACAGATGTAGAGAATAAAATTAATCAAGAAACCAAAGAACATAAGAAGAAGAAATTCCTCAGTTGCCTACACACCAACGCTAGGTCTCTGGATAACAAAGAGGGCGAGGAGGAATTGGAGTTGATGGAAATCATGCTGATAAATGAGCAAGTCAGTGTTACTGGAACCGGTGGGATGATTTGCATGAATGGAATGTTAAAATCAGTGGCTACAACCTATTGAAGAGGGATGTAGTGCACATAAAGGGAGGGTGATTGGCACTCTGTCAAAAATACCATTATCTGTTTTCAAGTCACTGACAACGTAGAAGAAATTATCTTGAATGCTTATCGATCAATATACTAACAGATAAAGCACAACAGTAGCTGGTGTTTGCATCAGACCACCAAATCACACTGGGGAACAGAATAACCACCTCTGTACACACTTATATATGATTTATAGGAACTATAAATCCAGTAACCATGTAGCTGACATTTTGTCAGTTACACGGTTACCCGATAAGTGGCTCGGCACTGAAAATTCAGGCAGCCTGGCTCAGTTCTGACTTGCATTGGGTCCTGGCAGCTACTCCCTGCTGCAGTTCTGCATTAAAAGTACTTATGGAGCTGGCAGGAGTAGCTGTCCGGACCTGGCAAGAGCAGGGACCTTCTGAGGTACTTTTAATGCAGAGCTGCAGTTGGGGTAGCTGCCAGGACTGAGATAGCCTGCAAGCCAGCGTTAGTTACTTTGAGTGCAGTGCCATAACAGGGAGTAGCACAAGCTGGGACTGAGCCAGTCTGTCAGTCAGCCTGCTAAAAAAGTTATTCACAGGGAAGGAGGATTTGCATGTAGCCAGCAGCATTAATCGATAAGCATCCGCTTATCAGTTAATCATTTAACCAGATACACAATTACATCCCTAATAGGAACAAACGTTGCACGATCACAGGGATTACAATTTAATGGCATACACAGAGGTCTTGTGCTGCTGATACTAAAACATTCTTAGGAAATTGTCATCTATAAAACATTTAGAAATTCTAACACAAAAAGTGCTGCAACCAACATAGGACAAGGTCTAATAAAGAATTCCCCTAACAGGTAAAGAGGAACTGATCATAGAACTAAAAGTTAATGATAGATTAGTTAGGGATGTTAATGGTTAACTGGTAAGCCTCACTCTAAATAGGTGAGACTTATCGGTTATGGTTAACCGAAGGGGGATGGAGCAGCCCCTGCTCCAGTTCTGCAAGGCCTGCCAGGGGCAAGGGGCAGTCCCCTCTTCCTCCCACTCCCACTTGTTTAATTGGTTAATCAGTTAACCAGTTAACTAATTAAATGGACTTTTAAATCCCTAGCCTATGTAGCAGTGATAGTGACTTGATCAGATTTATAATATTCAAGCAGAAAGAATTCCCGCCCCGCCTCCCCACACTTCATGCATTAACAGGGCCAATTTCACAAAGTTAAAAACAATTATTAGCCAAATCCACTGGAAGAACTTAATAAGAAAAATATGAATTATACCTGAGAGTCATTTAAGAACACCTTACTAGAAGCCCCCAAATAAATCACAATCCCGTAATTAAAGAAGGCAGCTGTGCTGGTTTAAAAAATGACCTGGTTTAAAGAGGGGAAGTGAAGGCAGCTATACAAAATAAGTAGGTAATGTATAGCAAATGGAAGAAAGGAGAAGCTGATATAAATACAAATCAGAAGCTAGGAAGTGTAGAAAATTGATGAAGGATGCAAAGGAATACAAGAAGAACTCTATGGCCAGCAGAATTAACGTAAAAGGAGTTTTTAAAATATCAAAAGAATCCCAACAATAGTATTGGTCTATCACTGGATGAGAATGGTAAAATTATCAACAATAAGTCAAAAAAGGAAAAGTCAAATTTCTGAATTTGGGGGGAAAACAGATAATGCTGTCTCTTAATATGGTGAAAACACTCTTTCTGTTCCACTAATAACTGGAGGATGTTAAACAGAAGCTACTAAAGTCAGACATGTTTAAATAGCAGGTACAAAAAACTTGCACCTAATAGTTTTAAAGGAGATGGTTGAAGAGCTGTTAGGATGATTAATGTTGATTTTAAATAAGGTTGGGAAGACTGGGAAAGTTCCAAAAGACCGGCAGAAAGCAAATGCTAAGATTTCAAGTGCTTTTGAGCATTTATTGTCTTTTTTTGTGTGTCTGTACACAACCTCAACCCAATAGCACATTAATCTGGTTAGGGTTTCTAGGCACTATTGTGAAACAAATCATAAAGCCAGAGAGTGGAAGAACAACAAATATGGAAAATATAACATCTCACAATTTTCCCTCTATTTTTCACTTCTTTAGAGCCATATTCAGAACTCCTTACTCGAGGAATCTCTTAATGAGGTCAGTTTTGCCCAAATAACTAAGTAGTGCTAAAGTTGGAAACTTAACAAAATATATTTGCTTATACAGATAAAATTAAAGTTGGGCTTTACAAATTTTGATCTTCATTCTATTTTTTTTATCTCCAGTTAAGATTTTTTGTTTAAAACATAATCCAAGAGCCCTGAATAAAACAGAAATATTATTGAATTTGCAGCAGAAAAGGAGATAAGGTTTTGATAGATTCAGCAGTTCTTCAAGAATCTGAATGTACTTCTGGAATAACAACAGGTTCGAATCATTATGACCCTAAATTACAAAAACCTCAAGGCCCAAGGTCATGGACAGTTGTGCAAATAATTTGCATTCACAATCTTCTGATTTGTTAAGTTTTAAAACTATGAGCCCTATAACAACATAAATAGGTAATACGTAGCTGAGGCAATGTTTTTCCTGTTTGTCTCATTTCACTACCACCACTAGGTGGAAGCCTAAATTATCTTTTAAAGACTAATTTAATATTCTTTCTAATGATGATTTTAACAAATATGTTCACTGTAATTTTTGTTTTAGAGACTTAATCATATGCTGGCTACTTTTAAACTATATTTATGAGAGTAGTAGGGGATCATTCCCAGATGAATAAATGGGTTCCATGACATATTCTGTACTTCAAGTACAAATAATGTATTAATAATAGTATGACTCTTGGTACTTTCTCTGGTATAAAAACCCAAAGGCTTTGTCTACACTGGCGCGATCTTGCGCCAGAAATATGCAAATGAGGCTAAGCGTGGAATATCGCCGAGACTCATTTGCATATCTAATGAGCCGCCATTTTTGCGGAAGAGGCTCTTGTGCAAGAAGGAGCATCTACACTGCCCCTTCTTGCGCAAGAAAAACCCTCTTGCTCAATGCCGTTATTCCTGAAAATAATCAGCGTAACGGCATTGTGCGCAAGAGGGTTTTTCTTGCGCAAGAAGGGGCAGTGTGGACACTCATTCTTGCGCAAGACCCCTCTTCCGCAAAAATGGCAGCTCATTAGATATGCAAATGAGGCTCGGCAATATTCCATGCTTAGCCTCATTTGCATATTTCTGGCGCAAGATCTCGCCAGCGTAGACAAAGCCAAACTGTTTTAATGAAAGAATTAAATATTTAGACATAAAATCACCCAGATACAACTACAACAGAAGTTTTAAAATTCATATTAGCAAGAAAAATGATAATTAGTATTGCAATATGGCAGCAGTGTTAAAATACTGATGGTATTGTCCATTCCCTTGGAAAATGAACTTGGAAAATGTAGTAAAGGTCTGTACCAAATGCACATCTCCCGTCTGTTAAGACTCATTTTCCATTAAATCAAGACTATACCATAATTGAAACAGAGGGAAATGGTGCTGTATGTACATATAACAAAGTTAACAAAATAAGCTAATCAAACATTGTACCACATCAGCGTGAACAAAATAACCATCCTCGGTAGTGGGCATGCTGATCTGAAAGAGAACAACGTCACCCTACAAATCAGAGGTACCAAATCCTTCTTCCCATGACAGATGTGTACCACACACATACAAATTCATTTACTGGATATAATCACAGATCACTCCAATGCTCTCTGCAAGACAAGTCTCCACTACATGGTAAAGATTCTTGACTTAGGGCCCTAATGCTGCTTGTGGTTTTCTAAATTTGGAGGCAGCACCGGTAGAATGGCAGTGGAGCCAGGGTTTTAAGGTTTTTTTGTTTGGTTGGTTGGTTGGTTTTTTTAAGGCTTGCATATTACAGTGTTTTACCATTTTAAAAATCTGTCTGGGAAACCTTTATTTTGATTGTTCTATCCAAACGATCACCTCAATACTGTTTTATGGAAACTTCCCAAACCAAATGATGCAGAGGAAGAAAATCTCCGCCCTGCATAGAGTGAATAAAACACAGCATTTAATTCCAAAGCAGATCAAACGGATTAAGGAAAGTGTCTGCAGTTGCACCACACATCTATCCTGAAAGTCAGAACAGCATCCTGATTTCCTATCCATGGTCATATCCAACTCTCATTAGCTCTCTCATTCATCAGCCACAAGTAAAGGCTCTCAGGACATCAAAGAAAACTAAGGAAACAGTGATCCTTACTACCAAATGCCCAATAACCTACTCTAATTTAGGGCTAAGGTTATCAGCAGCAATAGGAATTTACTTTTAATAGGTAATTTTTTATCCACATCATCAGAAGATCACTAAAAACCAATTCTACTGTATCTGGTAATATTACACTATGTCAACAAAATAGCACTTCTGAACCTTATGTCAGTTTTTATTAAAATCTGAAATGACGAAAACCTCAAAATCATATTTAATTTTCAAAAATCTATTGCACTGTTAGACAAAGAGAAGACTGTCTATGCAATGTACTTTATTGCCACTTATAGCAGAATATAGAAAGGTACCAGCAGGCTTAGGTTTATATATCCAATACAGTTGCAGATGGACAATCACACCGGCACCCCAGATTTCCCATTCATAGCCTAGTTTGATTTCAGAATTCATAAATCATAGCGGACGCTGAGTCCCCTACATGCTCTTCCTCAACCATCACCCGAAACTTTGTTTTTCCATGTTCACCTCTCAACATCTCATTCCAGTCGTCAGTAAGGAAAAAAAAAACTTAAAAACAACTGAAAGTGGTGGAGGGAGATTCACACCAACCCAAGGAGTTCAGAAGCAAAAATTGATGCCATGGTTATGTAAAAATAGGAGCCCCAATCACTGACAGGAAGGAAGTTGGATGGGGCCTTTCATATGTTACTTCATATATTGCTCAATCCTGTTAACTTCAGTGGGTGTTGGAGTCACATCAGGATCATAGAGGGCCAATATTAAAGGCAGACTCCGCAGAACGTCAGAAGGTATGTGTGAATAGCAGCATTTAATTCACGTTCTGTAAAATATTATAAAACCCCAGAAACCACATCTGGCAGTCATCCAATATGTAAAAAAAAAACAAAACCAAAAAAAAGTTAATAAACTCAACATC
The DNA here is from genome assembly GCA_019425775.1 of Rafetus swinhoei. NCBI lineage: Eukaryota > Metazoa > Chordata > Testudines > Trionychidae > Rafetus > Rafetus swinhoei. Next base: position 211,381,912 of record CM033424.1, read on the forward strand.
TTGAGTCATATCAACAGTTTGGAAATTAATCTGATTAAATAACACTGATTTATCTATCTGTGACAACACTAGTAAGAAAACAAAATAAACAATTAATAATCCTAGAAGTCCTCGGTCTAAATGACCAGCCTCTCCAGAATAGCCATAAGATCAGCCATATTGGGTCAGACCAATGCTCCATCTAGCAGTTTCCTGTCTTCCAACAGTGCCTAGTGCCGGGTGCTTCAAAAGGAATGAACAGAACAGGTAATCATCAAGTGATCCATCTTCTGTCGCCCATTCCCAGCTTCTGGCAAACCAAGGTTAGTGACAATTAACAGCCCAGCTTTGCATCCCAGCCCATTCTGACTAATAACCCTGGATGGACCTATCCTCCATGAACATATTTAGTTCTTTGAATGCTGCTATAGTCTTGGTCTTCAGAACATCCTCTGGCAAAGAGTTCTACACACTGACCACACACGTTGTGCAAAGAAATACTTTTTTGTTTGTTTTAAACCTGCTGCCTATTAAGGGTTGCCAACTTTCTATTTGGAAGTGTGGGTTCTGGGATGGGGCCAGAAATTAGAGGTTCAGGGTGCAAGAGGAGCAGAAGGCTAGGGTGGGGGATGAAGATTCCAGCTAGGGGTGCAGGCTCTAGGTTGGGGCTGAGTGGTTTGGAGTGTAGGAGGGGGCTCTGGGTTGGGGCTAAGGGGTTGACAGTGTAGGGACTTAAGTGCCATCTGGACTCCTCAGCCCTAACTCAGGTGGCTCCCAGAAGGTGCTGGCATCTCCATCCAGCTCCTCGGGGGAGGTGCGGACAGGCAACTCTGTGTGCTGCCCAGCATTCCTTCTAACTTTTTCTATCCATGTTGATAATAAATTTTTGTTATCTGCACCAAAGCATACACAGATGTGCACCACCAGTAGAAACACATGCTGCTAGCTGTGGGTGCTCTACTAATCATCTGAGCAGCATCTGAATCTCTCCTGGGTGACTGCCGCCAAACGCACAGCTTACAGGGAACATTGGTGCGGCCCCTGCCTGTAGACCCATCCCTGCAACTTCCACTGGCTGCAGTTCCCGGCCAATGGGAGCTGCAGAGCTGACACGTGGGGCTGGGACAGCACACAGAGTCCCTCTGGCCACCCCATGCCAAAGGGAGATGCCAGTAGCTTTCCGGGAGCAGTGCAGATCTGGGCAGGCACCCTTCTTGTCCCACTTAGGGCAGCCAACAAGACTTTTCATGCCCAGTAAGTGGTGCTCACTGGAACTGACAGGGTCCCTTTTTGACTGGGTGTTTCGATGAAAAACTGGCTCTTGACAACCCTATGACTATTAATTTCATTTGATGACCCTCTAGTTTTTATTTATTTCTTCTCAGAACATACTTTATCATTTACTTTATCCATGCCAGTCATGATTTTATAGACCTCCATAATATCCCTAGTCATCTTTTCCAAACTGAAAACTCTCAGTTTTATTCATGTCTCCTCACACAGAAGCTGTTCCATAACCTTAATAATTTTTGTTGCCATTTTCTATTCACTTCAAATATATCTATTTTGAGATAGGGCAACCATATCTGCATGCAGTATTCAAGATATGGGCGTACTATGGATTTATGTAGAGACAATATTTTTCTGTCTTTTTTATCTCTCCCTTTCCTAATGATTCCCAATATTATGTTAGCTTTTTTGAGTGCTGTGGCACACTCAGGGCATACTAGGAAATTATTTCAATATAACTAAATTCAAAATAATAACTCCCAAAATAACAAAATCAAAATAGCATGTTCCCACTACGGGGAACCTCGAAATTAGTCTGAAGCAGGCTCCGTTACTGTGGACGTGCTACCTCGATTTAGAGCCCCAGGAAGCACTGGGGAGTAACTACTTCAAATTACTCTGGGGAGTAGTTATTTAGAAATAGCAGCAGTGGAGCATCCACACTAACACTATTTTGAAATAACTATTTCCAAATAATCATTGTTCCCTGAGGAAAGGAGGAGTACAGATTTTGAAATAACCAGCCCCTTATTTCAAAACAATGGCCTTAGTAGGGTGGATCCTCCACGTATTATTTCGAAATAAGGGGGGGTATTTCAAAATAACTCCCTAGTGTAGACCAGGGCTCAGTGGATATTTTCAGAGAACTAGCCACAATGGCTGCAACATCTCTTTCTTTAATTTAGACACCATCATTTTATATTACATTTTCTAATGTGCACTACTTTGCATTTATCAACGCTGACTTTCATCTGTCATTCTGTTGCCCAGCCACCCAGTTTTGTGAGATCCCTTTGTAGCAATTTGCAGTCTGATTTGTTCTTAACTATGTCAAGTAGCTTTATGTCATCTGCAAATTTTGTCACCTATTTACTTCTTTTTTTTCTAGGGATGATAAACTTTTAATCAAGTAAACATGTAACCACTGAAAGTTTCAGTGGTTACACAAAGAAGGAGCAGGTGGCTCCCAGAAACCAATGTGCACCAGGAGGTGGCTTTTAAGCTGTCTTTCCATGCATACTGGGAGTCTGTGTATAACCGTGAAGGTTAACCAATGAGCCCAGGCTCATCAGTTAACAGTGTACACTGTTACTCTTTCACATCCCTACTTTTTTCTAGATCATTTAGGAATAATATAGAACAGTACTGGTCCCTATACAGACACTTGGGCTATGTCTACACTACAGAGTTTTTTTGGAAAAATGGCCGCTTTTCGGAAAAAACTTCACTTTCATCCACACTGCAATCGTGTTCTTTCAAAAAAAAAAAATAAAATAAAAAGAACAGAGGGGTTTTTCCAACATTGGTAAACCTCTTTCTACGAGGAAGAAGTCTTTTTTCTGAAAGAGCTCTTTCGGAAAAAGGCATGCGTGGACAGGGAAGAGGGAGTTGTTTTGAAAGAAGAGGAGGAAAGAGGAAAAAGCACAGGTGCCCTGGTGGCCACTCCGTCCATAGTAATCACAGCTTAAATGCGAGATAGCGTCTATTCAGAGTGGTTGCTATCTTTCAAAAAAGCAGATTGCTTTTTCAATGTGCTTTTGCTGTGCAGACGCTCTCTTTCAGAAATTTTTTTCGGAAAATCTCTTCCGGAAAAGCTTCTTCCGAAAGAAGCCTGCAGTCTACACTTAACCTAAGGGAACACCACTATTTACCTCTCTGTTCTCAAAACTTTTCTAGCTTTTAACCAATTACTGATCCATAAGAGGATCCTCTTATCCCGTGATAGGGTACTTTGCTTAAAAGACTTTGGTGAGGGACCCTGTCAAAGGCTTTCTGAAAATGTAAGTACACTATATCCACTAGATCAGTGTTTCCCAAATGGTGTTCCATGGAACCCCGGGGTTCCGCGAAGTGAAAATAAAGGTTCTGCGAGAAAAATTCTATTACAACAACATTTTAAGATTTAAAAAAAATTGAACACATTAAATGTGATTTTTGTTTTTAAATATGTGCAATTAAACTAACTGTTGATCTCATGGCCTCGTTTAGCATTTGTTTATTATTATCCTTACTTATTTGTGATCTACTTTTTCAACTCCATATATAAGACTGTTATTAGGGGTTCCACAAAATTCTTTCAAGTTTAAAAGGGTTCTGTGGCCAAATAAAATTGGGAAACACTGCACTAGATCAACCTAATCTATGTGCTTGTTGACCCTTCAAAGAATTCTAGTAGACTGGTGAAGCATGAGTTCCCTTTACAAAAGGATCAGAAGGAATGGATGTAGCTCCACTAGAAAACTGTGAACACAACTCCTGAAACGTCTAGACGTGTTACCACAAGCATCTCCATTCTTCAATGCCAAGAACATTATGGTAAAGCACATATGGTAAAGGACTAAATCAATTTCAGTCCATATGGTGGCTCACAGAAAGCCTGTCAGAAATCCATGCTCCAGGGCCAACAATGGCTAGGGTAGAGTGGCAATTTATTTAACCTCTTAAGAAGAGTGACTTCCTTGTCACTCATTAGTGATTCTCTGTAACCCCAAGACAACCTAAACTTTCTTAGCTGGAGTACTGGTCCTTAGGGTGTCCAACCAGTTCTGAAGTGAACTAGCCATAGCCATGGCTATAGCCAACTAGCCACATTATTCTGAAAATGTGAACAATTTTGTGAGACTCTCCGAACATACCAATTCTTGTCTTTTAATGTCAACAGAAAGCTTTAGCACTGGTTTTAATCAACAGAAATCATTACATTTCACAGAAATACAATCAATGGGACACTTGACAATTTTGGTTCACTGCTAAACCTCTGAAATCAGGCAAAAACTTTTCACTGACAGCACACCTCAACTCGGCCTCCATATTTTCATTTAGTAACCATGACCGATACTCTGCAAAGATGTTATTTGATGTCTGTTCTTTATGATTTTCAAGCAAGGTTTTCATGACAGAGAGAATAATTTCCTTCACCATTTCTCCATCTGAAAATGGCTTCTTGCTACGAGCAAGTATCCACAGTGCTTCATAGCCGGCCAAAGTTACCAGTTCAGATGAAGATAGAAACCACTTCAAAACCTTCTGCTGCTTTTCAAAATCCAATTTCAGCTGACCAATTTTATCACCTCACTTTTTGCTTCCAATAGGATCAAAGTCACTGTGCTGCCCTTGGAAATGCCTTCTTCCATTGTCAGTCTTATTTGCCAGAATTGTTGTATGACACAGCAAACACGATGGCTTTTCATTCACTTCAATGGTGGCATATTCCAGTTCCCATTTCTCTTGAAATTTACGTTTTATGTCTTTCCAATCTTTCTTTCTTTGCTGCAGTTTCTGCCAACAATTTGTTGCTGTCAGCATTGTCTGAGTCAGTGTACTAGTTCTTTCACCTGCTTCAGAATTACACTTTCTAATAACAAAAGCGATGGATGCAATTCTAGAAAAATGAACTAACATTGTTCAGTTTCACCACAAAGGAGAAATAAACAATATTGTTGGGGAGGCCAAAATAGTACCCTAATTTTTAAAATTCAATCTCTCTGGAAGTGTTAAACTTGTTAAAGATTTTTTAAAATTCAAAAAAAAACCAGGAATAAGATTCAAACTGTTTTCTTCAAATGTTTGCTTGTATGCTGGATTTTGCTGTAAAGAATGGCCATGACCAGCCACACACAAAAAATTTAGAAGAAATGTTTTATATCTACCACTATATTTATTGAACAAAATTTTTGGCCGCATTTAAACTGTATTTAAATTGAAGGCTTATCGTGGTCAGCAAACAGTTAAGCGGATGAAAAAAGTAAAACAGCATGTTAGAACAAAATTTCTACATGAGAATTTTGCCACTTTTATGGGGCAATTTTTTCCATTATATATGAAGTTAAAATCTTTTTTTATTGGTCGCGAATCATTTGACCACAAATTGTACCAGAAGTTTACATTATAAACCTATGGCACGTACACAGTAGTATACCATATGTCTCATAGATGGCAAGACATATTATATAACTTGTGACAAGTCTGAAATCCGGCCTAAATAGGTTTCAGATTCTTACTAAGTAAGCAGAAAAAATGGGCCAGAAGAAGTGGCAAAATCAAACAAAACTCGTAACTGCACATTCTGCAGTGATATCTTTCTATTTGTGAAGGAACTGAAAAATAATTTCAAAAAGTTATAATAAATAATGGTTAAGACAAAAACTATTTTCAAAAGTTTTCTGATAATCGAGAGCAGCTGTTCTAATCACCAGAATCCGGAACGCCCACTTGAAACAAAAACTGATATCTCAAACAGTAGCATAATCGGTATAATACTGTACTTGCAGAATGAACATTTAAAAAGAAAGATACTCACTTGAGAAACACATCGAAATGAATGCCAGGAGAAGACTGACCCGCTTGAAAACTGAGCTGCTTCATACAAAACAAATAATTTCACACAGAGAACTCAGAAGTACTTTCAGAAAGGCTTTGATGATAAATACCAGTGGAAAACTAGTACCCAGAAATACCAGCCACAGCTTACGATGATGCATGATGATTTCTGGCCTTAGCAGCATATTTAAGTTATTCCGTGAACTAACAGAAGTCTCCATCCAGCACATAGGTCAGATTAATGGAAAGTGGTTTTAGAATTCAGAAAGATCTTCTGAGCTTTTTTTTTTTATTCTTTGAAAATGTTTGGTTTTTTTATTTAAAACATTTTTTTTAATGCAACGATTTTTTAGTTTTTATTGTTCAAACCAATTAGCCACACTCAATCAGCCAAACAGCTACATGTGGATAGTGGCTAGCATACGTTGGACACCACGGTTATAACATAACCTTAAGAATTGGAAGAGTACAAATTAAATGTCTTTGAAATGAATTAAAAAAAAAATCAGCTACATTTTCTGCTGTAACAACACTAACCCATGATTTGTAACCCAACCAGTTACGTAATTAATATCAGTTTATATTTGTTTTTAAGCAATACATACTCATCAATTATTGTATAATTTAGAAGTTAAGCTAAATTACTTATCAGCTCTGTCAACATTAATAACATTCCCAGGCAATAATCATTATCAATCTAATTATACCTGCTGCCTCTTGTTAATGAGCACCAATTATTTTAATTAAAATATTAAATATTTAGAAAATAGAAAGCAATATATATTAATAATTGATATGCTTCATTTGAATCCACCTGAAGAGCTATAGTTCCTGACTAACAAAGCTTGTTTTCTTTATAAGTATCTCCTTCTAGTATTAATACTTCCCTATGGGTTTCAAGATACAAACCATTAATCTGAGCCCACTGCTAGAAAAAATAAATAGACATAACGTGGCATTGTACCACTACATTTTTTTTTAATATAAATGTAACATTTACATGCAAACTGTTTCTATTAATCTAATTCTTAGAGGCCTTGTTTCATGTAACAGTATTCAAAAAACAGGTTTTTTAAATTATTTTGTGACTTGAAAAGTCAAATTAGATTTCCCATAAAAATATTTCACTATCCACTTACATCTTTTTAAGAGTTTATGGATTTATTTTTAACAAGCTCCCTAAACTCCTTCACTAAGCAAATTAAAGTCACTTTCTTTGTCCTTTTTAGTAAAAAGTACAACATAGCTAAGACCTACTTGAATCACAGGATGTTCTTCAAATAATTATTGCTGGGTTGTGCAGAAGACATGGAAAATTGCAGAAATGAACTTTATTAATAGCAGGAATGTGGAAAAGCCATATTAAACCTATTTATTTAAGAAAAATTTGCTGAAACAATATACATGCTCATCTGTTGTGTTATTGAGAGAAAGTAGAAATTTCTCTTATTATTTTGTATGAATACTGTGCTTGCCTCAGTTTCCACTCTTAGTGCACATTTGCACAAGCTTCAGTGCACATAAAGTATTTGGTCTGAACATGAATGGAAAAAATTCCACACATGGATGGAAAACATTAGAACTAACAGTGCCTGAGACCAGAAGCCAGGCAACTGCAACTAGCCAGAGAACCAAGAATTGAGGTAAATAGCCTGGTGACCTGTTTTGCCCTGGTATCATGAAATAACGGTGCAGTGCAGACACACCCTTTGAGTCACTCCAGTTCAAGGAGGTCGGGCAGTACTGCCCCCATTTGAGTTTGCAAGAATTCCCCAGATGTCCAATTTGAGTGGATTTGCTGAGGGGAGCTCATGAGGTGATGTAGAGGTGGCAAAGGCTCTGACGTGCAGTCTCAGCAAGTGGTGAATCCAAGGGGCTTAACCCAGAGAGTTTATGCATCCCCTCAAGGAGGGCTGGCACACTGAAGAGGGATCTCCCAGGGGCTGTTCCAGAGCAGGGGACCTGTGAATCAGTTCTGCCTGCTAAATGTTTTTGTAAATCAGATAATTTGGTGCCACTATATTCATTAAAAAATTACTGATATATACTCTCTCGCTCATATATATATATATATATATATATATATATATATATACACACACACACACACACACACACATACATATACATATACATATACACACACACACACACACACACACAGAAATGTCCGGTGGGATGACAGAATGACATAATCATGTCACTCTGTGTCCCCCCCCCCGTCCCTCTCCAGCCTCTACAAACTCAGAAGGGGAAGCAGCAGCCATGGCTCCGAGTTCCCCCTGGTCCCTCCTTGGGGACACCTTGGGCTCCTCGCTGGTCCCCAGCTCTCCTGCAGGAAGGCCAGGGGATGGCGGCGGTAGCCACCTCTGGCCCCACTTCTATTTCCGGGTGCGGGGCTCCGATGCTCCGCAATGCAGCAGGGAACCGCCGCCAGTGCCTGCCTCAGGCCACCACCTGCCTCACACTCCAGCCTCATGGGCCCCCCTATGCTCACAAGATTAGAGTGCCTGTGCTGGCTTCCTGGGGGGTGGGGAGGAGAAGGAGAAAGCCCTGAGTCTCTGCACCGAATCCAGCTTGCAGGGAAGCACGCATGCTGCTGTGGGGAGGTAAGCCACAGAGATGCTCTGGCTGTCCCAGGGGAGGGTGCTACAAAGTTTACTTCTGAAAGCATTCCCCAGGCACCGACTCCCTCGTCTCCCAGGTTGGCCAGATACCCTCCCTCCAGACTGCTCCTGTACCCTCCCCCTGGCCAGACACCCTGCCCCCAGCCTGCTCCTGCCCTCTCCCCGCAGCCAGACATCCTGCCCCAGCTCGCTCCTGTCCTCTCCCCTGGCCAGACACTCTGCCCCAGCCTGCTCCTGTACTCTCCCCCTGGCCAGACACCCTGCCCCCAAGCCTGCTCCTGGCCCCTCCCCACAGCCAGACACCCTGCCCAATTGGGGTCCAGCCCCCATCTGGCCACAGCATCCTGTCTCCAGCCCCGATCCTGGGGCAGCCCCATCTGGCGGCAGGAAGGGGTGATGGCAGCCCCTGTCTGCTATGGCACAGATAGGAGGGGAGGCCATGATCCAGCTGCAGCAGACAGATGGGGGGCTGGCGAGCGGAAGCAAGCAGGGGGCGCAGCCCACTAGTAAAATTTAGAAAACTGAAAGTCTTAACAGAACTTCTATAGAAATTCAGTCATGTTTGCCCTTTATATTGTGCAGCCATTGAATGTTAGTGCAGCATGCCAAGCTACAGTGGTCTCCTTCATGTTCTGTATTTGCTTTGTGCAGACTTGTCTGTATCGAGATGTTGCACACTCAGCATCCAAAGAATTAGGAAAGCTCAATAGTGGTGGCTTTGCTGGCTTTGCTAACCCTGGAAAATGCTGCAGAATTAAAGAAGACTCCCACAACTTTCTATAATAACTGAATATGCTAATAGGCAAAGAAGCATCTGTTGCAGAACTCAAACTGTATACAAATTGTAGATTGTACAAAGTAGAGTGATTTAAAACAAAATTGTGGTGGAAGGCCAGATTCTGAACTTGATGGGACCAATATAGGACTATTAGAATCATTAAGCCTTTCTGTCTCATAAGCTTTGACATGTCCTTTACTACTAGAGATAGACTTGAAAAGTACAGCTGGTGAAGAAAATATCCTGAGCTATGATAGTCTCTTCTTGATATCATGATCAGAAGACCAGTAGCTTTTTCTTCCAGTGAAAGGCAAAGATATCCACCTGGCTGTCCCCCTCTAGATGAGCACCTAATCCACCACTCCGTCATCTCCTATCACTGGTAAGAATACATCACTGATTGACTCAATCTGAGATGGTATTGTGATCTTGTAAACTCTTCCTCCAAATAAACTCAGGAGCAATACAAAAGGTCTCCTCTCTAGCCGGGGATGACTCCACAAAACTCTTATAAGAAGGATGAGAGATGTAGCCAGTGTGATGCTTAGAGACCAGCTACCAGCTCATGCCAAGATCCCCATGTGTCAACTGAACACTGACAAATACGTAACTGGAATCAGTCCAGTTCTCCTCCCTGGGTGCATCTAGACTGGCAAGATTTTGCGCAAAAGCGACTGCTTTTACGCAAAAACTTGCCTCCTGTCTACACTGGCCGTGAGAATTTGCGCAAGAGCACTGACGTTCTAATGTAAGAAATCAGTGCTTCTTGCGCAAATACTTTGACGCCCGTTCGGGGATAAGCCCTCTTGAGCAAGAATACTTGCACAAGAGGGCCAGTGTAGACAGGCACTTATTTCTTGCGCAAGAAAGCCTGATGGCTAAAATGGCCATCGAGCTTTCTTAAAAAGCTGCCTATACTGGGCACGGATGCTTTGCGCAAAAGCAAATCTTTTGCGCAAAGGCACTTGCCAATATAGACGTTCTCTTGCGCAAAAGAATACTTTTAACGGAAAAACTTTTCCGTTAAAAGTATTTGCGCAAAATCATGCTAGTGTAGACGCAGCCAGCCTGTGTATTAGAATTATAAGGATGTGTTGGATTTTACTGAACACTTGTGAGTTGCTGCATACACTGATCTCACTTACAACATCTGTATCCCATATTATAACATTTGTGTGTTTGTACTGAAAGCCTTGGTAACTGTGTAAATCACTAGAAAGGAGAGACACATTAATTAGTGTGAAATGCTGGTCTCTAATAAAAAAGTGTTGTTTTGCCCAAAAGGGGAGTCCCCTTCAACACCAAACTATCATGGAATTTTAAAGATGATAAAAGACTATGTTGATTGTTCTCTTACTCCCATAAAAATTAGTCATGAAAATGAATTCCTCCCATCAGATGATTTTGCAGCTAAGGCCAGGTCTACACCAGGGAATAAGTTTGGATCCAGATAAGTAACTCCAGTTACATTAATTGCATTGCTTGAGTCAACGTATGTTGATCCAAACTTTGGTGCGGTCCCCACAGCAGGAGGTTGACAAGAGAAATGCTCCCGTCAACTTCCCTTCCTCTTCGTAAGGAGTAGGAGTACCGGTGACAAAGTGAGTGCCCTCAGTGTTTGATTTAATGGGTCCTTACTAGGCCTGGTAAATCAAACGGCAGAAGATTGGTCTCCAGAGCACCGATCCAACGGTAAGTACAGACGTGGCCTCAGAGGGCACAGTGGGGGAGGATAAAAACCTGTAACAATAAGGAATTGTTTCACATTGCTGCTTAGACCCTGGAGACAAGGTTCCTCAGCATAAACAAAGTATTTATTGCTGTTTAACCTAGATTAGCCCTAAAGCACATACAGAGCTTGCTTATTAGAGAATCTTCTATTATCCTTTCAAACTTAAAATTATAACTTATTTGTGTATTATGTTTACCTCCATTAGCCTTGTAAATAACAGTTTCTTTTTACTATTTAACAACCTCTAAATATTTTAGAATTGGCTACAAGTGTGGTCTTTGCCTAAGGAGCAACTGACCGGTCCTTTGAGACTACAAATAACTTAAATATTCCAGTGTCTCTTGATGCAACGTACCATTTAGCACAATGAAAAGACAGAAATTCAGGATACCCAAGGGGTCTGTCTGTGACTCTTATACAGCCAGGAAGCTTACACCTCGCAATTGGTTGGTGAAATCTAAGTATAGAATACATGACCAATTGTTTGTGCACTGGTTCTTAAGTAGTGCGCCTTGGGGTTGGTACTCATGCTCGAGTCACTCCAGACATCTTGACAGTTAGGATAATCTTCACAAAGAAAATACTTTTTCATTGGCTGCCTTCCTGACTTGGTCAGTTGCATGAGGGATCTGCCACACCTTCAGCTGTTGGGTCAAAACAGGAGGCAAGATCAACCCAGCCTCTGTACCTCAATTGTGGCATTTGCAAAATTTTGGACCAGTCTCAAATTAAACATGTTTGTTGAGTCATCTGCTGTAAGAAATGACTAAAGTCAGAAAGTCAGGCTTCTCCCCTGTACATACACTGACGTGTTCCTCTACTCCTGATATTATTTGGTATAAAATTAGTCCTCTAGCTCATCTAAGTCTAGAGGACTCAGCCTACCCTCAGACAGTTTCAGCTGTGCAAATAAGCAGTGATGGAGAGATTCTAGAGCATCTTATCTGTCTTGAGGAATCCTCAGCATAAGAAGTGATGGATCATCATTGACAAGAAAGAGTTCCTACCTGGAGAACACATACTCTTGGTGCATGAACATCAGTCTTGGCCTTAAAAAACACACCCACACACACACACACACTCACACACCCTCCAACATCAAGAGATCCCACCTCTGCCAATGCAGGGTCAGAGGAATGCCTCAAACGTACTGTGGATTTTGTGGCAGACCTGAAAAGGACTATGAATAATTGTAACAGACCACTTACATATCCTGATCTAAGGAAACTGCCCCATGCCCACTTTGCTCATAAATGCATAAGGAGATCCAGAGGCCTGCATACTTAAGTTGACAGGAGTCAGGCTTTGAGAAGCTATTAGACCTCGTTCTCAGTGCTTCCTGCCTTGGCCTCTTCTGCAGAGGCTCAGCTCCATATAATGAACCACAGCACCATAACACCAACTTCAAGCACTGACGTACCCCAGTGTGCCCAGATGCCAATACTGAACGAAGCTCTCAGCTGATGATGGCATATGGTGGAGAAGTCATCCCACGGCTTGCTGAGAGGACCATGGCTTCACCAACATGCACAGCCCTGGCATTGAAAATAATGGGTAGCAAGGTATTAGTCTTCAGGGTTTACCCTGCAGAGCACTCTTCTGTTTGGATGCCATACAAGGAAAGACAGATAGACAACAGAAAAGAAAAAGGGTACTAGTGTGTCAAGGGAAACACTGGACTGACAGAAAGAAACAAGCACCTATATGACAAACAAACAAATTTGGCAGAAGGGCAGCAGAACAAATGACTATACTGAACAGCCCAAAGACCACCAAATAAATCTTGCAGTGCCAGTGCTTCACAACCTCAGGCACTGGTGCACTGAGAACAAAGATGATGACAAATGATGAAACTAACTGAAGCACAGATGCAGAGACAAGATAGGTTTCAAAATCCCAAAATGACAAAACTAGTGGCACTGACAGACCAAAGCAGGAACTGAACTGTCAAGGGGGAAAAAAAAAAACAAAACAGGCTGCCAAAACACTAGGAAACACAGACAATGTACTGCCACACCGGAGTGCCAAAGTGCCCAGGACAAAACCTCAAATATTTAGAGCACAGCGCCACATTTGGAAGGGTTATAGATACAAGGGAACATCTGCCCAGTCACTGATGGGATCTGGGAGACAGCAGTAGAAATTGCCAGTGAGGCAGTCTCCTATGGGCAGCAACTTTACCAACCATTGTGAAATGGAAACTGAATGAAACACTGGGCAGAGGGGAGGAACATGACAGTTAGTAGGGGGCCTGCTACTACTCCCCCCACACCAGCCAAAACCCTGAAGAGCTATGAGTTCTACAGTGAAAATCCTGCACAGAGAGAAGCCTGTTATTATAGGTATCCCCTAATCTTGTGCTGAGATTGCTGGAGGTTAGCATACAAAAATAATATATTACAGGTACCTAGCATGTGTTTTAATTTGCAGGTCTGGGGGTGCTTTACAGGAGTGTCAAAACATCACAGAGTTCCCATGCTTATGCAGGCAAGGATTGAGGCAGAGAAAACTATAGTGGCTGCTGCTTCAAAACTTGTTGGACACCAGGAGCCTAGAGACTTGCCCAGGCCAGATCAGAGCACTATTTGAAATCCTGGAGGCGGGCAGGCACACCACTTCTAAAGGCCCTCCCCCAGCCTTGCGGGAGGGACCACTAGGCCCAGGACTCAACTGATTACTTGAGCAACTAATGAAAAACAGGGTCGGGGTGAAGGGGCTGCAGAGCAGAGCCCAAATCTCCTGACTGCTAGTCCCCAGCTTGAGCCCCGGGCTAGGAGCGGAGTGCTGCAGGTGAGGCAGGCCCGGCCTAAGGCAACGCCGAGGTGCGGAGGAGCCAGACGACCCGCAGCCCTGGTTTTAGGGCACTTGCCTCCCATTCCCGCAGGAAGCGCTGGGCATCAGCTGGCCCGACCGCTCGGTGCCTCCGGAACTCCTGCTTCACGTACGCATCGCCCAGCGCCTTCAGCTCCAGCGGCAGCGCCCGGTGCAGCTGCAGGATCCGCCGATACAGAGCCCGCACGCGCGACACGTGCGGGGCGAGCGGGCCCGGCATGGCCGGACCTCAGCAGGCTGCGCTGCCCGCCGCCGGGCGGTTCCGGGGCAGCGCGATCTGGCCGCGCCCTGCAGGCGGCAAACGGAGCGGCGCTAGGGCAGGCCCCAGGGACACTCCCGCGGGTGGGCAGCGGAGAGGCGCTCGCAGGCCGGCGGTTTGAGGCGGTGGCACCGGGGGCGGGACGCGGCGCGGCAGGCTCCTCCCAGCCGGGTTGGGCCGCCTGCCCTGGGTGCCGCCAGGCCGAGGGGCGGATCCGCCGCAAGCCGGTCTGACCCAGTTCAGGGGCTACAACCGGCCGCTGCCCTGCAGGGAGACTCCCTAGCTGGGGCCGCCGCCACTCCCTCGGGGGGCTGAGCCTCGGGAGCCACATAAGTATGAATCCACTCGCAGCCCCTTTCCCCGCTGCTGGTCCAGGTGCCGCCCTCGGATCCCCGCCTGCAGCAAACAGGCCTTTCCTCCTCCGGGCTTTGTCACATGCTGCTCTTCCCTGGGGGAAATGGAGCCTGTAAACCCCCCCCCAAGTTACGGCTGTGCTGCACGATCCTGGCAGGGAGTGCGGGGTGTTGCTACTCACTGCAGTGAAAAACAGGCTGTGTCAGTATTACGGAGCGTAGCTACACCCGTGGTGAAAGGCTGGCAGCTCCCCCTGCAGGAGTCTTTTCCTGCTACCACCCCCCTTCAATTCTCCCCGCCGACTTTTCCCTGCACTAGGCGCCAAGGAGACCATAGGACTCTGGGAAGGCATTGTTTGGCCAATGGGGTGCATACCCACAGACTTCTGTCCTTATTCTTCCCACCTAAGCTGTGCCTCAGCCGGTGCACTGCTATTTATACCCATGTAATGCACTGTGCTCCAGGCTGCCAGAAGGTGTGTGCGGTGTATTTTACCTGTAGACAGTTGAGGGCTACGTCTACACTGGCAGCTTCTTGCATGAGAACTGTTTTGCGGAAGAGTTCTTGCACAAAAAGTCTTCCACAAGAGCGCATCTACACTGGCATGTACTTTTAAGCAAGAGATGTGCTTTTGCGCAAGAGCGTTTATGGCAGTGTGGACGCTCTCTTGTGCAAGAAAGCTCTGATGGCCATTTTAGCCGTAGGGGTTTCTTGCGCAAGAAATTCATGTTGCCTGTCTACACTGCCCTCTTGCGCAAGAGCTCTTGCGCAAGAGGGCTTATTCCTGGTGGAGAGAGAAATAACTCTTCCAGAAGAAGGCCTATTTTCCAACGCCAGACTGTAAATTTACTTGCGCAAGAACACGCGTGCAGTGTAGACACCCAGTAAGTTTTTGCGCAAGAACAACTGATCTTGCGCAAGAAGCCACCAGTGTAGACATAGCCTTGTAGTTTTAACCTGTTATTGGTTCAGCTAGATGAGAGTGACGTTAGGTTAGGGCCAACTAACAGCAAAGGTTAAAACAGATATATGATAACTAAGGATGCCATCTAGAACCTCCTTGACTACTTTGCTTCAGCTCCCATGGCCACTGCAAAGCGGGGACTGGAGCTGTCAGTTCTCCCAGCAATCAGCCCCCCACATCTCCCCACTTTGTTATTTTTAGGAAAAGTGAGGGACTGATGGTGGGCAATAAACGAAAATTTCACAGAAGCCTGCGACTTGTCTGTGGTTTTTACTAAAATTGACTCTGACAAAATCTTAACCTTATTAACTATATGTAAAAAACACACTTTTTTTCAGTGAAGACAGCCTAGGATTTGAACACTGTTTAGCTTAACTTGAATTGAAAGCTATACTTCTTTTCCTGAGACATGTTTCCCTAGCATGTGTGTGATATCCTCTCTCCCGATAAATGTATCATACAGATCCTCAGCTCTTCAAAAGTTGAACCTGTCTTTTTAATACATTTTCTGTGAAGTGCCTAGTGGACTTGTGGGCACTATAAAATAAAATAATAACCCTCTCCCCAGATCACTACCAAACAGTGGCCTGCTGTGTCTATGGTGCTGTGTTCCTCCATTCTTACTTGGGTAATGAAAAATAATATTTTATTTGCCTGTCCAAAGAGTGCTTTCCCCAGGCAAGCAAATAAGTGACATTTCTGCAAGGCTGAGATGAAAATGCTTCATAAAAATTTTCTCTGTGGAGAGGTAGAGTTGTGTGTGGCCCATCAAGGAAGGAAGAGGTAAATGTGTTTGTATGTGGTTGGGGGTGGGGGATGAAGGTTTCAAATAGCAACATTCATTTGTTTCAGCTGTACCCACCAAATTAATTAGTAACAATGAAAATAGCCAAATAATTTCAAAACATGAAGTTGAATTTAACTAACATAATACAATATTGTGTTACATGGTAATGTCACCACCATACATTAAATCCCCTCTTTGTATATGTATAGCTGCTTGGTCTCAGTTACCTTGCCATACTAAGCAATGTTGTTTTCTACATGGGAAGTCTGTATAACTTAGACAGCATAATTATCTAAATTATGAACTGTGGGAGAAATTATGTAGAACAGAAATTAGAAAATATTCATTAATTTCTAAATACATAAAAATGACTGTTAGCAAAAAAGACAGCACTTTGGAAATTTAGAATTCTGCATGTGGGCACATAGGACTCATTTCCACAAAGCTACTTAAGATTATCCAGATTTAGGTGCCACTGGTATTCACAAAACATCCGCATGTCTGCTGCTTAACCCTGTAGTTGTCTAAATACAGTTGGCACTTAAGCTTTCACAGTAAAAGTTCCCTAGATGCCTACATTTCTGCACCCATGGGGTCTAAGCTACAGTACAGTTTATGAATGGGAGGGGGGATGTTTGCCTAACTCATAATGCAGGGCCAAGTGTTCTCAGAGGCCACCCAACATGGTGCAAAACAGCCTGAGGGGGGAGAGAAGGAGAGTGTTCCCTCCTAATTTTTAATGCAGTGGTTATTGTGCTCAACCACAATGTGAAGGACCACCCATTTTTAAGTCCCCTCTCCACCTGATGGGAAAAAGGAATTGGAACAGGAATCTGCTAACCCCTGAGTGACTACCTTCACCATTGCACTGTGGGATTTTTCGATGTAGGCCTCCCAGACGCTCTCCTGCTGAAGCTGTTCTCCTTTGGATAAATAATTAGAATGTCTTTAGAGCAGGCAGACTGGATTCTCAGTCTCCCACTTCCACAGTGAGTGCCCTACTCTATCCACCAGGCTATAGCATCATTCTCACTGTCTTTGTGGTTCAGTAACATTTATCTAGTTTTCCAAAGTATAACAACTTTAACAGGAGAGAATGATAGGGACCTACATCGGAATATCCCATAGCCTAATGATGAAGGCAACTCCCCTTAGAAGCGGGTGAGCCCTGTTTCAATTCCTTCTTCTCATTTGGTGGGCAGAAGACTTGAAGTGGAAGTCTTCAACTTCCTAGGTGAGTTCCCTAACTACTGGGCTAAAAGTTACAAGGGAGGTCCACTCCCTCACCAAAAGAAACTCTTTAGGAGCCTACTTGGGAGAGGGTTCACAAATGAGAATCCCAAGAAGAGATAGATGCCTCCTGCAGCATGAACTTAGGTGCTAAACTCCATAAGTAGTACAGAGCTTAGTACACCCCTCTCTTGGCATCTCTTGTCAATTTAACTGGCGCGCTGCTTAACTTGCTGATTTTTGAGAATTCCATTTTTAGGTGCATATCTTTCTCCATTCATTATATAAGAAGCCTGAGAAACTAACACAGGTTTTTTGTTTCCCAGTAGGCACCCAGTTCTGCTCCACTAAACAGTCAATAATTTATCTGCTATCTTTCTTTTAAATAAAAACAGCTATTAGCCCTCACAAAGAATAAATGCACAAGTCTGGAGAACTAACTGGTTGGTCATATGCTGCACTACACAAAAGGTCTACACAGAACTGGTTAGCAGGTATTAAAGCTAGAAATGTACCAAAACTGGTTTAATCCAGAAAATGTGGCCCTCCAATGTTGCTGATATGTATTAAATTTCTGTTCATTTGAATAAATATTCTTGTGAAATATGTTGCTAACTCATAGACATGGTTCTGGGAGATAACAAGGGTTTAAAATATTAGTTTCTTTTATGGGATGTTTAATTTAACTTGCGGGCTGCTCGCTATGCTCACTACCACCCATTCACCCACCCTGACCTCTTTCACATCCGCAGCCTCAGAGCATTAGGATATCATTCTGTTGCCTGGCCAGAAAAACACAGAGAGAGAGAATATGCATGCAGAAGTGCTGTCCTGAATCAGGGCCTGAGATTTTGCAGTTTTGCAAATTATAGTTTTGTCTACATAGAATTCATGGGGTGAGATTAAGAAAAAAACAAGAATTTAATTCATGAAAATTGCTTTAAAGGTACAATGAAACATTAACAATGTTTAAAAGAGGAAGGGCTGCAATGTTTTCATTACAATTTTTAGAAGGAAAGGCTCTTCAAAAGTATTTAGGAACCTAACTCTTTTAGGATCTATCACAGCAATGGACAACCTAGGCTATTAAGAGGGCCGCATGATTGGCCCTTCTTCATCTCAGTGGGACACGAGACTGTTGTAGCCAAGACAGTCTCTCAGGATAAACTAATTTTGCCAACGGCGCTTGGCATCCCTAACATTTTTAGAATGTGACCCATAGCAGCACTTTGATTGGATGCAGGAGTATTTGGCTCTTAGAGTCAATGTTGTGTGCAATCAGCACACGCCTTTCTTCACGTCTCTTTGCTTTACCCGTGTGTCACTGTAGTAATAGCAATAGGAAAAAAACAACATGTGCAGAAACCAGTGGAATCAGGCACATGGGCAACAATAAAATAGTTCACAGGTCACACATAGAACACCGATGGGATGTATGTGGCCTCAGGTTGCCCACCACTGATCTATCAGATTAACAGTAGATTGTCCATGAGGTTAGGGAAAATATAAAGCATGGCCACCCAACAGCCTTATACGACTCCCTGCCAGTTTACAGATCCCAAAGTCAATGAGAGGCTCTCCACAGTCTAGAAGGACTGAGATATAATGTTGAAGAGGCAGTTGAATCCTGCATGAACCACCTCAACAGCACCATGGAAAAAAATTGACTATAGGCTCTGTAGGTTCGGAATGACAGTTGAATGTACTTTTGGTAGATTTAAAAGGCATTGAAGTTGTTTATCTGCCAGGCTGGATCTCAGTGTGAAAAATATCCCAATGGTTATAGCTGCCTGTTGTATCCTGAATAATATTTGTGAAGCAAAGGGCAAAAACTTGCTGTGGAGGTGGAGGCTGTCTGCTGAGTTTGAACAGCCAGACACAGGAGCTCAGCGGCTGATGCAGGCTTTGAAAGAGCACTTTACCACTGAACCACAGTAATGTGTTGTGTTGTGGTGCACTGTGCTTTATCTAGCCCTGCTCTTTTGGGACCTGTTATGAATTGTGTGCTGCTTGGGGTACATGTATGAATATCACACGGTCAATACACCCATTAATATTGTGGTGCTGGCTGTACATTTTTTATTATTGCACTGTGTTTATTACTGACCCTAGGGGTTGTAGCTGTGAGTGTACAAGAGCACTACTTTCATTATCAATGGGTATTATACACCATGTGTTGTAAACTAATCATATGAATCACTTTCAATATAAAAGTTTTATTCAGTAACCAAAATGGCACTTAACAAAGAATCTGACAAAGCAATAAACATATTTTAACTTCAAAATGTTTGGGAACCTGAATAAATAAGCAAGGGAAAAGAATGTAATGCTTGTTGTAGCTACATATACGTCAAACGTGGCTCTCCCTGGTCAGTGAGTGTGAAGTTGTGGTTGTCCATGCTTTCCAACCAAGGTATACTGGCAGGGATATGTGTGTGGCCCCTCAGGAGATGTAGAATGTATGGGGGAGTGTAGGGAGACAAGACAGTGCAGTTCTCCACCAACTGCAATGGCAGCTGAGCCACAATTGTTGAACCAGGAGGACCACAAGAATCTGCAGCATCTGTGTTTGCTGACTGAGAATCTCTGATATGTCTTGAGGCAGCTCCTCTCCTCTTCCTACAGGGATTGTCTCCCCTTTGCTGTTTCCTTCTCCATCCAGTGTACAGTATTCACCGCCCCTCCCGCCCCCAGGCCCTCTGTTCAAGATGTGATGCAGCATAGGCTTTCAGGATCTCACAGAACATATCCTCTTTTACTCTCTTTTTTGTCCTCCTTACCTGGATGAATTGTTCTGGGCTGGTGTGAAGAGTAGCCCTGGTGGTCCCAGAAGCTGTTGCTACAGCTAAAACACACAGAGATACCACTGTCAGTGTGGCTTCTACAGAAAACAAAATTTAAGATTGAGAATTCCCCTCCCCCTTCCCGTGTGCCCCTAAAGTAAAACAAGACATGCTTATTGGCATATCTGCTTTAGAGTGCTTGTGCATGGCACCACTCACATGGCACCAGTCATGTGAATATGACATGCCGGGGTGAGGGAAATAAGGTGGAAATGCTTTGGTTGCATGAAACTATGAGTAGTGAGCAGTGGTTCTCAAAGTGTGGTCCGCATCCATCTTGCAGGTGGGCCACAGGCTCGGAGCTCACCCCCCACCTGCAGCGGGGAGCCCTCACTAGCAATCCAGCCCCGCTGCCCCCCTTGCAAGGTTGAAGCGCCAGCGCTGGCTTTCTGCTGCAGGGGGGTGAGCCTTATGGGCCAGATCTGGCTTGCGGGGGAAGGAAACCGCTCCACACACTGCTCTTCCCAGCTGGGGAAACAGCAGCCCAGGAAACTGCTCAGCTGGAGGCATTCCCCGCTGCTCCTATTAGCCAGAATCAGAGGGCAGTGCCTAGGAACGGCGGGAGGCATGAAGCCAGGTAAGTGCCCCCCATTCACCTTATGCCCAGACTCCACACTTCCACCCCGCTCATGCACCCTCCCTCCTGCTGAGGCCCCACACCTCCACCCCACTCATGCAACCTTCTTCCTTGGACAATCAAGAAAAGACATTTCAAAAACCAGGTTTTAATGATGGGGGAACTTCTGATCTAGATGACCCCAAAGCAGTGGAGTTAACAACTGTGACCAGAATGCTCTGTGTCAGTGTGATGGAGCATCTGCCCCATACTGGCCCTTTAAGGTAAAACCCAGCCCTGGGAGAGGGCTGAGAGAAATGCCCCACAGCTGAGACAGATACTAGCTAATTAGGGCCCAGCTGTGGGGTGTATAAATAAAGGCTCCTGGAGGGAAGGAGATAGATTCATTCTTGCTCTGGATGGGGGAACAGGAGGGACCTGATTAGGCAACTTTAACTATGATCTCTGCCCATATGGTATGAAAATATCTTTGCTTCTAAATCATATTTTTTCAGTATTCAATGTAAATATATAACTAAATGGAGATCAAAACAGCACTGACTATATCAATCTATTTTTGAAAGTTAAAATATATACCCTTGTTCTATTTTCCTTTCCTTAATTATCCTCTTTTTTTTTTTAAAGATATTCATACATCTTTTTACTCTGCAATACATATTATCCTCTTAGCAGAGTTTGTGTGTGTGTAAAACATATAATATACAAACATAATCCTAAACATAATTCCTGTTCTGTTAACATATACATCTTTAAGTACAATATGAACTGATACATTTTACATTATTAAAGTATATTTTAAATGTGTGCAATATTCATGTGAAGAGTTTTATTTTAGTATGGTAGTGAGCAAGCCATTTAGAAAATAAACCAAGATACTTCAATAAGTGATTTAAAGTACAATATAAAAGGGCCACATCAGTGTCTCAAAAATTGTTATATGAATTATTCCAAGAGAGAAGGAAAGTGATACAAAGATAAAGATCACTACATGAAATTAATTAAGATTCTAAAAAGTTGCTAGGTGAGTAGAACGAATATATATGATTGTAAAACAATAGCATCTTTTATGGTCCAAAGCTGTCAAGAATAGAGCATATCCTGGAGCTGCTGAGAATCTGACTTCTGTGAGATCTGCCCTTAATTCTCATTATAGAGCCCTCAAGGCCACCGGGGGGAAAATCTGATCCGTTTACATTGCTTTTAAGCTTTTCGATCAACTTCACATTAATCCGAAGGGAATTTGAACATAAACATGTATTGGAATGAATTTAGAGGAAAGCTTCTTTTCCAATCTCCTGTTTTAATTAAATATATTTTTATGAGAAGCACATAAGTTCACGCTATGTGGTTTCCCTGGCAGTCTTGCAGCTCTAAGTAAATATACTACAGCATTATTTTGTTTGCCTTTCTCTCCTAATTAAGTTTTTAAAGCTTCCTCAGCAGTTTATGTGGCTGCTTTAGTTTTGGCAGCATTACTCTGTGGCAAAGCAGTTGAGAAAAACACACCTTATTTTTCAATTTGTCTAATTACAAATCAGTTATAATTTCTCTACCTTTCCAACATGGCAAGACAAAGGGATGAGAAAAAGTACATAAAAGCAATGAAACATGAGTCTTGTTAAGTGTTGTGACAGTTTGTTCCTACTGTGGTTGGGCATAGTAGGTATAATGTAGGTGCCCAAAGTATTGATAGTGTGAGATGTTGTTATAAAAGGCTAAACATGCTGCAGACTTTAAAATACAGCTTGAGCCTGACCCGCAAAAGTTTAATTGAAATCTGAACTTTTTCATACTTTTGAAGGTCTTCAGATTCAGCATTTTGATTCATTACAAAGTTCAGATGTCCACTTTGTCAGAGTGGTGGCAGGGGGAGTGTTCAGATATAAGGCTTTGTTTTAAAATGAGTTGGCATTTAAAGAATCCAAATAATTTTCTGTTGTTAAAAGAAAATATACATAATCTGATGTCACTCATCATTTTGTCATAAACAATATTCTACCAGAATCATCATTTTGTCATAAACAACATTGCTATTCCTTTAGATGTTCTCTGAAAGCAACCTTCTTGTGCAGGGTTTAATCTATTAGCCGTCTATTAAAATATTTTCCTTTGCTCTAGACTACTGAATATGAGTCTCTTCTCTCCCAAACCAATTTCAGAGGTTGCAATCATATGACAACTATAAGCCCAACATGAAACAATGTACAGTAATGTAATCGCTCCATTCTGTTTATGGCATGCCTTAAACTGGAAAATCAGTACTAGACTGAGGGCATCTGAGTGGCTGTTCGTTCACCCTATTATTTCTGGTTTGTTCATTTGATCTGCAAATTTGTTTTTTCATTCCTTGGCAAAGGATTTTCTATTAAATATGTTTCCTTTGTAGTTTCTTTGTATACACCAGGTATCAATGATCCAGATTAAAATCTAGAGTCCTGTGACACCACATGGAGAAGTATTGTTCTGCATATGAACACTGAAAGTTCCTTGACGTAGTTGGAGATTACAGAGCCATGGTAGCATGCTTAAAACATTTGGAGACATGGCTAATAATCTAAAATAAGTGCTGTGTCTCTCATTACTGAGGAGTGACATATGAAATATGGATTATAATATTTACTATAATTATATTATTTAGCTCTGTAAATCATAGGCTTAAATCCCTGATACAGCAAATAGAAGATACTTTTGATTTGCCATACAAAAGTAATTTTCAGATTTGTAAAAGACAAGATTATGAACTACAAACTCCTGATGAATTTGTGAAAGACATTTTCTAATTACCATTCAGCTACCTGGTTTACAATGAAATATTAAGTGATGGTTTAATGTTATCATATTTGACACTGCAGTATACTGAGACTCTCTGGAAATAACATGCTGGTTTTATGGGAAATCAAATTAATATATAGAAAATGATTAAGTCGCACTATAAGACTGTAGAAAGTATTCTGGAAACTGACCACTTGAATTTAGAATGCTCACTTTGAGGAAATTCTGTTGCTAAGAGGCTATGAACAAAGTGTCCTGGTAATGTACATGTTCATATTTTGATGATTAAACAAAAGTGGAAAATACCTATTTTACATTAATGACTGGGTGAAACATTTAATTTATATGTTGGAAAATCAATGAAAATTGAGCTTTCAAGGCATATCTAAGCAACTATTATACAGTTAAACAGTACACTAATCTCAACAACTGAAGTTTCAGGGTGCCCTAAAATCCACAGGCCTATGCAAATTATTTGGGAAATTTCTCTTCCACATCAGGAATAGGTTCAGTTGTGTGAATGCAGAGTCATTTGATCCAAGGGTTCCTCAGACAGAGCTGCTCCCCCCTTCTCCTCCCCCCCTCCCCCCGAAGCTGTTTTTAATATGCAAATTTCTGGAAATGCACATTCAATAGGCAATTGTCTTCAAACTGGTATTCCAAAAGATGGATCAGGGTGCAGATAAAGGTGCAAATTTGGGGTTGATTGGTAAGGGATTCCTGTGATGTAGCACCACTAAAATGAATGTTTATAACAATTTCAGATTCTTCTAACTATTTCATTGTAGATTTAAGGGGAAATCTAAGGGTGCATCTACACACCAGGGCTTAAGTTGAAATAAGCTACACAAATTGAGCTATGTCAATTATGTAGCTTATTTTGAAATTGGGAGTATCTACACAGCACTTTTTTCGAAATAGGGATGTCGGAGGAAGAGTGCTCTTTCTCCTCGTACAGTGAGGGCTGCAGGAGTCAGAGTAAGAAGTCCTCCAGTTGGACAGTATTTCACTATTATTCTGAAATAACTGCCTGCTGTGTAGACGTGGACTAAGTTTTATTTCAAAATAATGTTGTTGTGTAGACATAGTCAGAGTCTTAGGGTATCTTGAAATGTATAGCATACACTGACCCTGAGCTCAGTTACCAAACAACACCAAGGACCAGTCCTGAGATACTTCAGATATATTGCTTTACTAGAAAAACATCAAAACACACCTTAGAAATGCAGCAAAATGATCACCGTACACAAGTCACATCAGATTAAAGAAAGAATTTTGAGGGGAAACACAGATATGTACAAGCTGTTCCATCCTCCTGGTGTTGAACCAAAGTAAGAATTAGAAAATAGGTAACACGTGGATTTTTTTTATTATTATTGATAATGGACTGATTAAATACGTTAAATTCTGATTTAAGACCTCAAAGATTGTGGAATCTTCTGCGCGCGCGCACACGCGCACACACACACACACAGACACACACACACACTGCAGACTGAAGAACTTCACTCTGAGGATAAACGTAGGCATGCTTAGTGGTAGTGTAGACATACCCTGGGTGTCAAACAGCAGATTCCAATAAAAGCTATTCTCGGTAGGTGGTCCTGATACAGCAAACCATCTTGTTAGTCTTTAAAGTGCTACATAGTTCTGTCTTTTGTATATAGCAGCAAACATATGGATGATTTTCTGTCAGTGATATAGTTCCAGATTCCACCTTGCTACCGCATGTTTGTGTGCGTTATGATGTAAATATAGTTACACATACCTGCCACTTACATATTGCTTTAAATTTCAAAGCGCTGTACAAATTTAATCCAATCGTACTTCAAAACACCTTAGAAAGCGCTATTCATCCCATTTTATAGATGGTGAAGCTAAGAGGTTGTGATATGCCCCAAACCAACCCACACATTGAGTCAGTGGCAGAGTTGGGATCATATTACCATCATTCCTGGCTCTCAAATCCATGCTTAATCGACTAAACCCTGTTTCCTCTTTGGTTTGCACAGATTTATATTGGTCTGCAATATATCTATATGATGGATTTTATGAAGAGTCCTTTGGGCAATATTTTGTCATCATGAGACGTTATCCACAAAACCAGTGAAAAGTACAGAGTGTACTAAGGAAATCTATATATAATTATTTAGGTTGTCTCAGAAGGAACATACAGTTATTGAGGTTTGAAGTCTTAAACCCTAAAATGAACTGAATTATGTTCCAGCAGCGCCGAGAGTTGCAAATGACCTTTCAAGCAATCATGTTGAAATATATTGATTCTCTTGACCTTGGCCAGCAGAATTAAAATGTTCATAAAAATATAAATAACATCATTACAAAATCTGAGCTGTGCTGATTGCATTTTAGTAGTTACAAAAAAAAAAAAAAAACCTTTTGGCCCTGAAATTGCAGCTTGCAAAGGCTCTATACGGAGTCATTTCATTTCTGTAAGGAACAACCCTGTTGTAGCCTCCCTCTTTGGCACTTACTTGCATGCCACCCACATTGAACTCCAAATCTGGATCCAAGGATTGCTGAGCTGTGAACACTGTATTTGTATAATCCTGCCAGTAACCACCCATATAACCTCAGAAGAATCAAAGAAAAGTAAAGATGCAGAAGCAGTCAAAAATAGTTTGAACACCATCTAATAAGAGGATGCTTATAGGTCTGGGAAGATGTTAAGCACATCTTAATCCTTTCTTTGTTTGTCTTCACTGGCTGGCTGTCATGTCAGTGGTTTTTTTTTTTTTTTTTTAAACAAAAACCTTACAGTATGGATTTTTGTCACATGATGATGGATAGGTACATTTTAGTCAATATGCTACATTCCATGATCAGAGGAAGGAAGCTTACCATGCCCACAAAGAGAAAACAAGTAAGGAAGAGGAAGACTCTAAGCTTGTTATAATAGTTAGCATAAGTAGAGTTGCATATTCCAAAGGTTGTACAGCCACTGTTAATCCTTACAACACTCTTGTGCAGTAGGGAAGTACCACCAATTTACCAATGCGAAAATTGAGAGAGCAATGAAGTGACTTGTCCCAAGAACCTGTAGCAAGTAAAGAGTGGAACCAGATTTAGAGCTGAAACCAGATTTTGAATAATTTGCTCATCTCTCTAACTCAAATAACTTGCATGTCCATCTTTTGTATGTCCCTCAAAATGAAGAGAAGTGTTTCTCATTTGGCAGATTAACATCAATGACCTCTTGCTGTCCCAAGGTTAGACAAGAAATTTGCAGTTTGATGGGTTTGTTTGACAGTGTTTATTACGGTTATATGTTATAAGGCCTCAGGTATCCAAAGTGGCCAGTTTTTTGAATGCCCTACTTAAGATGTCTTAATAGAGCCTGATTTTAAATTGATAAGACACAACTCAGAAATATACCAAAATGTCTTTGAAAATTGGGCCCTTTTAACATGTCTTACGTTGAGGCACTAAAAATCACTGGTGAAAATTTAGGCCATTATGATCTATCTAGCCATGTGTATTTAGAAGTCTCTAATTCATATATATGTACACAGCAGTGGGTATGCAAAGTACATCTTTGCACATACATGCTGTAAAAGCAGACTGAAAACTTAAACACACAAACTTAAAATAAATTTTCTGATACATCAAACATTGCATACTTTGCTAGGGGTGAAGCTGGCTTAGGACTAAACATGCCAATTAAGGGACATTCTACACACATACAAAAGCATCTAATTTTAGAGGTGTGCAGTCTGATTTCTTTGGATTAGATGGTCATCATGGAAGGGTATCAGAATGTAAACAAGTCTTCAAAAAAGAAGCAGAACTGACCCAGCTGCCCAAGCGATTGGGGCAGCATAAAGCAGATTAACAGCCTCTTTAGCTGATTGGAGTAGAGCTATGGCACTACTGAAGATCATGCCCAATATATATTTTTTTAAAACAATGTTCTGAACTCTTTCACTGACAACACCTTAGAGCATTGCAAAGATCTGTTTTTTTGTACACCATTTAGCTGTTTGTGTTTTCATATCTCCCAATTTGTACAAGAAAAGTGGACAAATTCGTTTCAGTTGTACGTAATCCTTTTCTAGTCAGATTCACTCTGGCTACATCTACAATACGAGTTTTGCCAGAAGAGGCAATGTAAATGAAGCATGGATTAGCATTTTCTTATGCCTCAAAAAAGGAGGTATACCGGTCTTGCACAAAAAGGGTTTTTGCGCAAAAAGGAAACGTCCACACTGCTTGTTTTTGTGCAAAAACAGATCGGAAGAGATG
This sequence comes from Rafetus swinhoei, assembly GCA_019425775.1. Taxonomy (NCBI): domain Eukaryota; kingdom Metazoa; phylum Chordata; order Testudines; family Trionychidae; genus Rafetus; species Rafetus swinhoei. The sequence continues at coordinate 211,409,735 of CM033424.1, forward strand.
ATGCAAATGAAGCACAAGAAAATGCTAATCCGCACTTCATTTGCATTGCTTCTTCTGGCAAAACTCATAGTGTAGACGTAGCCTCAGGGTCTTATGCATAAGTACAAGGTTGCTATCACATTTGAGCTGCAAACCTTATATGGAGATGTTTATCTGTAGTAAACAACCTTGTTTCTACTGAAAATTGGAAACTTTGAAATATGAAAACTTGCATTTACAAATCCTAAAAGTCGGTTCCAGTCTGACATTGCAATGTCCCTTTAGACAAATACCCTAAGCAAGCCTATGTTTTTTCAGTGGGAGAGTTGTGGTTACAGTCAACTGTCTTTTTACTGTTCAAGAATTTTAATTTTTTTTTTTGGTTAAAAGAAAACCTAGTTATTATCTTTCTTAGCAAACTTTTATATATGTATAAAAATGGCATGTAACTGACTCTGCAGGGTATTTAAATAAAAGCAGAACAAAGAATTCTAAAAGAGATTCTAAATAGTTTCTGATTTTCACAGAATAGATTAATAGATTCCAAGGTTAGAAGGCACCATTATTATATTCTAGTCTGACCACCTGTATAAGACAGGCTATAGAACGTCCCCCAGAATAATCCATAGAGCACATCTTCAAGCAAAAACCATCTAATCTTAATTTAAAAGTGGTCAATGATGGAGAATCCACAACAACCCTTAGTAAATTGCTCCAATTATACTCTGTTGTCGATTTACAACTTATTTTCTAGTCTGAATTTGTCTAGCTTCAATTTCTAGCCATTGGACCATGTTAAAACATTCTCTGCTAGATTGAAGAGCCTATTAGTAAATATTTTGTTCCTGATGTAGGTAATTATACACTGTTGTCAAGTCTCCCTTAATCTTCTCTTTGTTCAGCTAAATGAGCTGAGCTCCTGGACTCTAACACAGTAAGGAAGAGTTTCTAATATTATAATCATTTGTGTAGCACTTGTCAGAATCCTCTCCAGGTGTTCAACACCCTTCTTGAATTGTGGACACCAGAATTACTAGACACAGTATTCCAGCAGTGCCAAATACAGAGGTGATATAACCTCTCTGCACCTACTCAAGATTCTCCTGCTTATACATCCAGGGATTTCTTTAGCCCTCTTGGCCAGTGTCGTACTGAAAGCTCATGTGCAGCTAATTATCTACCCCACTCCCAAAGCTTTTTTCAGAGTCACTGCTTCCTACCAATTCCTCCATGCTGTAAGTATGGCCTACAGTCTTTGTTCCTAGATGTGTACATTTTCATTTATCCGTATTAACATACATATTTTTTGTGTGTGACCAATTTATCAACTGATCTAGATTGCTGTCTATTAGTGACCTGTCCTCTTCATCATCTTTACACTACCCCAATGTTAATGTCATCTACAAACTCTATCAGTGAGGATTTCATGTTTTCTTCCCAGTCATTGATAATAATGATAAACCATGTAGGGCCAAGAACCAATGCCTGTGGGGCCCCACTGGAAACAGGCCCATTTGATGATGATTCCCCATTTACAATTATATTTGGAAATCTATTAATCATATTTTAATCCATTCAATGTGTGGTGTGTTAATTTTATATCATTTTAGCTTTTTAATCAAAGTGCCATGTGATACCCAAACACCTTACAGAAGTCTAAGCATATTACATCAGAACGATTACCTTTATCCGTCAAATCTGTAATCTCAGCAGCAACAAAAAGGTATTAAGTTGATTTGACAGGATGTATTTCCATAAATCCATCTTGATTGCATTAGTAATATTACCCTCCGTTAATTCTGTAGGGTGCAAGTACATTGTTATTCACTCTGTATCCACATACACTCATCCAAATCAATTCAGCACTCACCCTAACGCAAATATAATGAAGAAACAGGCACATATTTGTAGTTTTCAGGCCACCTAAATATATCTTGCCTGCTGCAACTAAGGAAAACACAAATATGCAAGAACTCTTACAGAAGTTATGAACAAAATGTCAACTTCGAAGAGCAGCCTATAGCTTGTTTGTTTGTTTGTTTAGTTAGTTATTAGAGATCATTATGTTTAAGATAAACGCTCACATATGTGTACATTCTTTTAAAATAAATATTAAGATATCTGAAAATATGGAAAGTTTTCCTGGTCTTAATTTTTTTCAACATACGATCTACCCATTCAAAACTGAAAGCCGGGATATCATATTCAAACAAGCAGCTTAATACATATGTGCATTCTTGTTTTGTCCTGCATTTTGAACTCTGCAAGTCAGGACTCAAATGCTACATTCTGATAGCATTTGAAGGGGGAATTCAGTTTACAATTTTCCAGCTGCTAGCATTACCACAGTTTAAGTTCTAAAGCCAAATTCTAAGCCTGGAGCCCATGCAGGGAGACTGAATTCCTACATACAGCATAAAGTTTCCTAGAGTTTCCTGTGGTATTCCAAATATCTGGCCATTGTCATCACAGAATTCTATTTTATTACTACAACAAATAAATATCACTAACGTAACAGGCCTGACTGGTGCTATTCTGCTTCAGTTTTTTTTCTGTGCTTTTTCTCCGCCCTATTCTCCCTTCTCTCTTCCTCGTCTTCTTTTTTGCTCCTACCTTGTGAAAATCTCATTATTGGGTGGTAGAGCTGTGACATCAGAGGTAATCCCTCCCCCCCATCTCCTTTAGTTCTGTTCTTCAGCCTCCTCCTTCTCTCTTGTGAGCAGCTCACTGTAGCAAAGACAAGTCAAAATACATTCAAAATTCCTGGGGATGTCAGCTCCTCTGTTTCATTGTAAAGCTTCAATTTAGCAAAACGTTTAAGCACATGTTTAATATTAATCATCTTACTAAGTCCCTCTGAAGTCAAATACATGCTCAAGTGGTTTGCTGAATCAAGCCCTTAACTCTTAATCCATACATTTGAATCAATGCATTCCCCAGGCTCTCAAACTAGACTCTCCCTGCCCAGTACTGGCCATTCTTTGAACAGTACATGCTGCCTGTAGACTATTTTCTGCTGCCTCAAAAAAAAGTCTGCTGCTGCGGGCCTTTCACCTGGGAACCCCAGGTAACCCTGATCTGAGTCTAGTCCAGTGAGACGAGTCAAGGCCTTTGTTGCACTTAACTCTGGATAGATTTGTTTTGTGGCCTTGAGTCAAACTCTTCTTTCCAAGCACAGTATTCCCCCCTCTGGTTGTGATGTGGACACTAACTGTGCTATATTTCCATGGCAGTGCCACTCACACAGTAAATTGGTACAACCTAGCATTTTTAGTAGGAGAATCTGACGATTTTCTATGGTGCTGGTTCTGCTGCACTGCATCATCTTGGTGAAGCAGCAGAACTAAAAATTATAGGAGTGGAGTAGATGGAAGACAGGGCAACTCAAAAAGATACTTTTTGAACTTAGGTGGTGTGAAATTTACTTATCTTCCACATATTCAGAAAAATACTTGTTTTGATTGCTATTGCTATTTGCCAGTTTTCTATTAAAACAATACACATTTTGTAAGCTTCATGCAAAATATTACACATAATCCCAAAGAAATACTCATTATTCTAACAAACACATTTAAATGTAATTCATATTCCAAGGTCTTTACAAATCAAATTGGCAATGTGCTGCACAAGTGAGGATTATATAATTTTAAATGTTGGAAACTTTAATTTGTAAGGTAAGAGGTAGATGTTTCATTCATTGTGCATTTCCTGCCTCTTTCGATGGTGGTGGCTGTTTTTTTGTTTGTTTGTTTGTTTGTTTTTAGGCCAGATTCACAGGTATTATAAATCAGCATAGTTCCACTATCTCTGTAGTTTGGAAGTATAACTAAAAATGCCACTCAATGTAATGGTGATGCACCAGTTTATGCCAGCTGAGAAGTAAGTCCATTATTTTTATTTTTAAATATCAATAAAAGTATAATTGTAAATTACTTGATTTTTTATCATTTCTATGAGATTACTAGCTATTTTCCCCCATGCAATGCAAGTCTTATTAAAATATAGTTTTAAATCTTCATGTTTAGCTTATCTTTCCATCAGCTGCCCCAGCCCAGGAACAGAAAATCTAGTGACTAGATGTCATATATATTAGTAGGGAGAATATGCCTAAGAGCACTCTGACCACTAGATGTCACTGCTGTTCCATAGCAACAGCATATCAATTATATTCATCTGGCTGCAAATGAATAACCCAGTCCTGTAAACAATACTGTTAATTGTTCTGTGATGTTTTCCCCTCCAGCAAAATATATATTAAATTAAGATCTTTGTCATAAAAAAGATGAAAATTAAGTGTAAGGAATGTGTTAGCTGTGACTAACTGTCCAGCATGCCCTCGGATTAATCTAATATTGTATCTATGATGTAAAGTAAGCATAATTCACTTAGTGAGACAGAAAGCATTATTTAAAAACTATTACTGAAAGTGACAAGAGAAGAATACAAAGATCTATATCATGACTCAGTGAACTTCTGAGAGACACTCTTCTGCGGAATAATTTATTCTTCAATATTTTAAGTGACAGGATTGAGTATTTAAAATACTGTACCACTTCCTCCCCCTTCAGAAAGTAACTGAAAGTAGCAGTAGCAACTATTTTATCACAGGCTTTATGTTAAACATTTCCTAATTTGCATGATATAATAATATTTGTAATGTAGTTAGAGAGTTCCATTTGAGGTCAAAATATGGTAGCAATAGAGAAGCAAGCATTTGGCAGAAATCCCAGATTTAGGCTTTGCAAGAAACTGAAAGTTTTTGATCAACAGAAACTCAAGAAACTTCATTTTAGGTTTTTTTGACAACAGCTTTTAAAAAACTTAACTTGTTGTTTTAATAAGGTACAATTTAAAAAATAAATCTGTTATCTGAACTATAGTTAATTTTCTGAAAATGGAGCTTGAGTTTGAAAAAAAACCAATATGAATTGAGTGTGGAATCCTCTCATGTGATGTGTGTCAGAAAAGACAGGTTGGCCCAAATGTTTTGCTGATGTAAACTGGGGCAAAACTGTTGTTTTCAGCTGGGCTGCATTAATTGATACAAATAAAGAATGTGGCCACTTACCTCAGTTTCAGTGTAGCCCTTTACAAGATGGCTTATATACCAAGAGCCTGCTGCAAAGCTTTCTGGAGTGCATGGGAATCTTTCTGCTGATTTCAGTTGGCTCTGGGAAAAGCCACAGATAGGTTTTCCGTTGGATGTGCCCCACACACCTCTGTTGGGGCCAAACTGTCTGAAAAAGCCAGTGTGCTTTGACTTAAAAGGAACATTTCTACCTCAACAAATTCTGTTTCAAGTCCTACTAGTTTGAATCTGGCTGAAACGAGGCCAGGTCCAGTATAAAAAAATATTCTACCGTTTAGGTGGGATAATGATGCACAATGGCTACCCTAGATGTTCAAGACCAGGAGGACCACAGATTGTGTCAGACCCTCACTCACTCTCTTGCTCGCTCTTTGGTCTGCTTTGCACTGGGTAAAAGGGCTGAAGCAGAAGAGAGGCTCTGAAATACCTATTTCTGGCCAGTGGAGAATTCCCTACATGCAGCACTCTGCAGACACTACACAGCTGCTTTCTAAGGATCCCCTTAAGGGTTACGGCAGGGAGGGCTAGATGGCTCTATGGGTGAGTGGAATTATTGGGGAGATGGCCATAGCACACACACATTCCAGGCATCTATGGCCCACATGGCAGCAGAGTCGGGTATAATTTCCCTTAGGCTGTCTTAACTACAGGAGGAGGGTTACTAACCTCCTAGAAGAGCCTAGACCAGAAAAGTCCAAAAATGGCTTAAAGTCATCCCTTCTCCTAGGCCTGCAGCACAGAATCTCACCCACTGTTTTATTACTACACTTCCCTGCCAATAGAAAGCTTAACCATCAGCAGTGCAGGATATGTTGTGGATAATAACTCATGTATCCCTCCCCCATCATCACCAACAGAAGGAGAGCATTGTGTGACAAGATGTAAGCTGACTCCAGTCTCCCAGCCAAACCACAGGGATCAGACCCAAATCCCTCATACCATGACATATCTGTGTCATAAATACTCACCTACCATTATTTTCTATCCTAGACACAGAAAACACTGTTATATTACAAAACCACCTCTGCCCCTGCAATCCCAACTTCACTGGGACTATTCACATGAATCCTACTCAAGTAGGATTTGTCTCAAGTCATTGTTCAGGTTGAAAGTGCCTGATCAATACATTGGAAATAAATACCATTGGAGAACCATGCTCTCCAAGATCTTAATTATTCTACTGTCTTCCTTCTGTGCCTCAGACCCATGTCCCTGTCCACTGTGGCCTATTGTGATGTTCTATCATCCTGGATTTAACTGATTGCAAATTCCTCATGGGACAGACTTTTTTTCTTCTTCCAATCATACATTGACTGCAATGGCACTACTCCAGTATATTGCACTGTTTATATCTGCGTACGCAAGAACAAAATCCCACACCCCTTTCTATTTGACTGAAAATGCACCATGCACATCTATAGAGGTATATAAAAAAACAATAAAAGATAGCAATTTTTGCCTAAGCAGAAGGGGGAAAATCAATATCTACACAGAATTGGAGAAATGCAGGGCTGGAAGGGACTTCAAGAGAGCATCTCATCCAGACCCTTGTGTTGATCTATACAACATACTGCATATTGTTCCCTTCAGACCAAAAAAGCCAAGAATGAATGTTAGTATTTGTCAATGTTGGTACCAAGTTTTATTGTACAGTAAACTTCCAATAATCCGGCACCTTTAGGACCCAGGGGGTGCTGGATTATCAGATATGCCTGACTATTGGAAGGGGGGGCTATGAGGGGTCTGGGGTGGGGGGGGGGATGCTGCTCTGCCCCGGGCTTCCTGGAATCAGCCACTGGTCAGTTTCAGCAGCGGCTGAATCGGGGAAGCCTGTGGCAGAGCAGCTGGGGTGCTGCTGGGTTGGTCCCATAGCGCCGCCCCTCGGCGCTGCGGGACCAACCCGGCAGCACTCCAGCTGCTCTGCCTCTGGTGTCCCCAAGAGCAGCTGGGGTGCTGCTGGGTTGGTCCCGCAGCCCCGACGGGCAGCACTACGGGACCAACCCGGCAGCACCCCAGCTGCTCTGCCCCCAGCTTCCCCGATTCAGCTGCTGGTCAGTTTCAGCAGCGGCTGAATCGGGGAAGCCGGGCGCAGAGCAGCTCCAATTGTCCGGCTGCCCGGAGCACTTCCGGGTTCCCGATGGTGCCGGACCATCAGGAGTGCCAGAGCATTGGATGCTGGACCAATGGAGTTTTACTGTATATGGTAATTTTTCTAATACTACTTTGAACATAAAATGTTCATGAAGTATTAACAGGTTACACATCACTGCTAAGTTATGAAGAATCAAAAACAGAATTTGTATTGCAGTAGTACACAGAGGCCTAAATTGAGATCAGGGAGACCGTGTACAAACACTTATCAAGAGAGTTTCCCTCCCTTTCAGAGCTTATCCTGTAACTAGACCAGTAATGGGAGGAGAAAGAGAGGCACAAAAAGTTCCAGTGCTCTGTCTACAGCCATTCAGAAGGTCAGTAGAAGACTCTGAAATGGAAGCCACATTTTGTAAGTCTCAGGCCAGTACTCTTCTGCGCTGGGCCAGGCTTTCTCTCTTAGAGGATTAGTTTAGTTTTACACAACTGTAAATTATTTTATTCTAGTAGAATAATACCTGATTGGCTCAGGTGTAATAACTGAAGTTATATCTGATTAGCACTGATCTAAAATGAAATCAGAAATAGAGCTATATTTTGGGGGAGGAAAGAATGCTTTGACAATTATTATAGAAGGAGCTGGCAGAAACCCTTAGATTTAGGTTACCTAACACTTTTCATTATAAAAGGGTTTTTTGTTTTGGGGTTTTTTTTTAACCTTTAGTGAGAAGTACCACCACCTCCATTCTGTGTATCTTGCCTTTGCAAGTCAACTGGGACAAAGCCCTGAGGTCAGTCAAGTGCCTTTTCTTTTCCCCACCATCTTCAGTTCAGGTTTGACGGAGATAGAAATTTTTGAAAATCTTTCATTTCCATTCTGTTGCTTGGATCAAAAACAAAATATAGGCAGCCTACCAAAATAATAACTGACCATGAACATTTTAAACTCAGTTTGGGTGTACCCAGCACTCAAATATTGCAGTAATGCAGATGCTAGAAAAAACTATGAAGTAAAGACTAACTGCTCTTTGTATGGTGTGCAGCAAATAAGTTAGGGACCACTAATTTAATAACGTTAGTAAAAGTAATTGAGCAACAACATTCCCTGAGCACTTTCCAGCCTCTGCACTGAATGAGGCAGGGATCCTCTAAAACAGGGGTGGAGATCCTAAGACCCGGGGGGCGGATGCAACCCCTAGCTTGCCTGGATGTGGTCGCTGAGGCTCAGGGCATTGGGGAGCCCATGCTGGTTTTCCATTCCCCCCGCCAGTCCCCAAGGGGCTGGAGCACGCAAAATCTACTAGCGTGGGTCCCCCAAGGCTCTAGTGTGTGAGGGGAATGTGGAGAATGTCTTTCTCCTCAGTTGGGGGCCACCTCAGTGCGGGTAGGGGGAGTTGTCTGGTTTTGGTTTTGTTTTGTTGCTTGTCACTTGTGTGCAGCTTCCAACAGATTTTTCTAGTGGCCCCCGACCCAAAAAAAGGTTCCCTGCCCCTGCTCTAAAACAATATGTTATGTGGTCATGTAATTAAAGACTGTATCATAATGCATGTGCACAAAGAGGAAGAATTAAGGTTGCATAGAATCCTAAATTCTGGAATTTCTTAATTACTGTATGCTTGATTTTGAAACATAAATAACATTTTAACCCTTTTTCTAATGTAACAGGGATAGAAACTTTACTGGAATTGCAGCTGCTTACACTTGGGTTAAATGTTGCTCACTGTAAGTATTTTCATCATTTTTAAAAGAAAAGGCTTTGAAATAGCTGAAATATTTGAGTGCAAAACACTGCTCCTGAGCATGCACAGCAGTTACTTCTGATACGATATTTTTCTGCAGTCATGATAAGGCCCTGTTTATTCAAACTGTACTTAGTATAGCATCATTACAATACTCTTGTGGCTTTCTCAATGCAAAGTCAGTTGTCATGATACGATAAAGTCAAAATGAAATGCTATTGGAGTAAACCGATACAAATGACATAATGGTGTCAAAAAACGAAAGAAATTAGGTCAATGTGTGTTCTGCTACCACTCAAAAAATTGTAAGAGAAAAAGGTAGCACTGTTTTGGGCAATGTTTATAATGACAGCAATGCGCAAACAAAGTAAAAAGGAAACTGGCGCATTGGTTTCCTGCGTGGATATCTTCAGGCACAGCGCAATGTGGTATAGGTTGTTTGTTTGTTTAATCTGTTCGCATTTTAAAGAATCGTGGTTTTGTTTCTTTTTCAATATGTCATTCAAAGGCCAGTTATTCATTTAATTAGATTGTCACCTTTCGTTCAAAACTATGAGAAGTAAAACACTCCTCGTTCAATTATTCTCTGAGTAGAGCCCTGCAAATCCATGGCTATCTGCTTTATACCTGCAGGTATCTGTGGTTCATTTTTGCAGATATGGATACAAATTTTGTATCTAGAAACCTGCAAACTGGCAGATATCTGCTTTATATGTGTGGGTATCCACATCCATGGATATAAAAATGGATATCCGTGGCTCATTTTTGTGGATACAGATGTGGATACACATTTTGTATCTGCGCAGGGCTCTATCTGTGAGGACACCAGCACTGGAAATATCGGTCATAGGCATGTAATAGGGCAAACAGTCGTGAAGGAGAGGACTATACAGGCATTGTGGATATGATCAGTCTATGTCCACATAGATCTGTTTTTCTACTTAATAGTGTTCATAAATCCTTAGAAAAGCTGACATTCTTTGTGGAAAAATCTTGGTATTTGTGGTATTTGGTATTTGTGGAAAAATCTTGGTTCATTTGTAGATAACACATGAATTCTTGCATTGTGGTGTAATCTGAAGTTTTGTAAGAGACTTCTGATGAGGTGCTTTATAAATGTGCAGGCCCCACTCCTGCAAACCCTTATGCACATGAGTAGTCCCAGTGAATTCAGTGGAACCACATCACTCTTGTGCATGAGCAGTTGCAGGAAGCTGTTACAAAGGAGATATTAGAAAGAAAAATGGTTAGCAATTCAAACAAAATGCAGTTCCCAGATTTTAATACTCTGTACTTATATGAGCACTCTATAGACATTTTTAGTCATAAAGTGGATCAGCATCATTATCCCTAGATTAGTACGGGAAAACGAGGCTCAGCTATGATATCAGCCTACTAAATAATGACTGTAAATTGCTAGATAAATGCAAAATATTTTTACTCCATGCAAGTAGCAGAAATGGCAATCCATGTAACAGATGTAACAGATGCCATATATGTTTAAGGCTAGAGCTATTGCAATCCAGTCTCCTGAATAACACGGGCCATAAAGTTTTGCCCAGAGAGTCCTGCCTCTAGCTTAACAACTGGGAGTTAAACTAGCACATATCATTTATGAGTGGGATTTTCAAAAAAGTCCAGCACTGGCCTGACTTTGCTTCTACTGAAGACTGTGACACGCTCCCACTGACTTTAACAGAAGCAGATTCAGGTTAATGTTGAATGCTTTTAAAAAATCCACCCTACAAAGACATCCAGTCTTTTTCTAGTTCGAACTAGAGGCTAATGTAGGCATTCGAAGTTGCAAATGAAGCCTGGGATTTAAATATCCCGGCTTCATTTGCTGGCGCCGCCATTTTAAATGTCAGTTGTCGCACATCGCACGACTAGTAGTTCGACTAGGATCTCTAATTCAACCACCGGTACACGAGGTGGAACGAGGTGCAGTTCGAATTAGAGATCCTAATTCGAACTACCAGTCCGCGCGCTGCAGTAGCCGGGCACAGAGTTCGGACTAAGGACATTTAAAAATGGCGGCGCTGAATGCAAATGAAGCCCGGGATATTTAAATCCCAGGCTTCATTTGCAACTTCGAATGCCTACATTAGCCTCCCTAGTTCGAACTAGGGGGCTAGTGTAGACATACCCTGATAGAGAATGTATCATGTTCCTTGGCAAGTTGTTCTAACAATACGTTGTTCTCAGTCTTAAAAAAATTGTGTCTTTTTTCTAGTTTGAACTCTCTGATTTCTGCTTCACACCATGGGCTAGCATATAGAATCTTGTAACTTCTTGTCCTGGGTTTAATCCACTAGTACAATGGCTTTACAGGGGAAGACGTGGCCTGTTTTTTTTTTCTTTATTTGATTATATGACCCTTGGGAAATGAAAAGGTATCACTCATAGTTATAGAAATCTCATCTCTTTATTTCTGGATGCCACTGAAAGTTTATCCAGCACAGAACTGCCTTGGCTTGCTGATGTTCTGTACTTCTACTGATTCAAATATAGCTAAAGTTCTGAACAGCCATGGCATGTTATAGCAGATAATGGGGTCATTCATCGTGACAAGCCAAGTTTGGTAGCTATCTTATACTGCAGCCAGTGCCACTATAAATGTTGTACTTTGTTCAGTCTGTATCCTTAGCATGAGTAGTAGTCTGAGTATGTAGCTATATACCTTCCTTGGTTCCTTCCTAAGGAGCTATCAATGATCTTTCTCTTGCTTTTCTAGGGTTGGAAAGAGGTCAGACTTCTCTTTGGGTTCTGCTTTCAAGTATTTTTTATGTTTTCTGAGTTTGCACTTATTTTCCTGATGACAGTCTCCCTGAGGGCATGTCTACACTAGGAAATTATTTCAAAAGAACCTATTTTGAAATAATAACTCCCAAAATAACTATTTCATGTGTCCACACTACAGGGAAGCCTTGTAATTAGTCCAAAGCAGCCTCCCTTAATGTGAATGCGCTACCTTGACTTAGAGCCCAAGGAAGCACTGGGGAGTAATTACTCTGAATTACTCTGGGGAGTAATTATTTCAAAATGGCACTAGCGTGGATGCTCCACTGCTGCTATTTCAAAATAAGCTTATTCCCCAAGAAAAGCAGGAGTTCTTATTTCAAAATAACCAGCCCCTTATTTCAAAATAATGGGCTTGGTAGTATGGGCACTCCGCTTGTTATTTTGAAATAAGGGGAGTTATTTTGAAATAACTCCCAGAGTAGACCAGGGCTAAGGGTATATCTACACTGCACGCTTATTTTGAAATAAGTTATTCCGGAATAGTTACTCCAAAACATCTTATTTTGAAATAGCACATCTACACTGCAGGGAAGCCTCAAAATTAGTCCAAGGCAGGCTTCCCTAGGGTACGTCTACACTGCATGCTTATTTCCAAATAAGCTATTCCGGAATAGTTATTTTGAAATAGCATGTCTACACTGCAGGGAAGCCTCAAAATAAGTTCAAGGCAGGCTTCCCTAATGTAGTTGTGCTATCTCAATTTAGAGCCCCAGGAAGCACTGGGGAGGAATAACTTAGAATGGCCCTGGTGGGGGCTTTTTTGAAATAGCAGCAGTGGAGCATCTATCTACACACACCTTATTTCAAAATAGCTATTTTGGAATGAGTGTTATTTCTCATAGGATGAGGTTTACAGGTTTTGGAACAAGCCATCCGTTATTTCAACATTATTTCAAAATAATGGAATGGCTGTGTAGACGCTCACATTGTTATTTCGAAATAATGCTTGTTATCTCAAAATAACGGTGCAGTGTAGACACACCCCAAGAGATTTACAGATTGACATAGTAAATAAAAAGGGAATATATTAGTTGATCTTCCTCTAAAGATTATCCTTTATTGAGTATCTCTTTGTGCAGTCTATAAGGTATTAGAAAGTTATATTAAGCAGTGTGATTCTAGGAGATACACCACGTATCTTTCAGTATTACCAGATCTTCTGAACATGAAAGGAAAAAACCCTCTGTTTTACCATGTGCAAGTTTTCAAAAATAATCAATTTAAAGGAAAACAGAAACTTAATTTAATGTCTGGCCTCTTAAAAGGAGACTAAGGAACTTAAGTATCCAAATGTACTAAAATTCCAGCCTATGAGTCAACTTTCAAAAGTGCCTAATTAACTTAGGAAGCTAAATCCCATTTTCAAAAGACACTTAGGTCCAGATTTTTTAAGATATTTAGGCATTGGTTCACTCAGTGTTGCAAGTCTAAGGGTGCATCTACACTGCACCATTATTTCAAGATAACTAGCGTTATTTCAAAATAACAACGTGAGCATCTACATAGCCATTCTGTTATTTTGAAATAATTTCAAAATAACAGACGGCTTATTCCGAAATCTGTAAACCTCATTCTACGAGGAATAATACCTATTTCAAAATAAGGCATGAGTAAACGCTCCACCGCTGCTATTTCGAAATAGTCCCTCACCAGGGCCATTCTAAGTTATTCCTCCCCACTGCCTCCTGGGGCTCTAAATTGAGACAGCACGTCTACATTAGGGAAGCCTGCCTCACACTAATTTTGAGGCTTCCCTGCAGTGTAGACGTGCTATTTCGAAATAAGCTATTTCAGAATAACTATTCCAGAATAGCTTATTTCGAAATAAGTGTGCAGTGTAGACGTATCCTAACTGATAAAGTAGCCTATGTCTCATTTTCAAAAAAGATTAAGGCACTTCAGGGACAAAATCTTCATTCTCATTCAATGAGATTTAGGCTTTTGAGTGTCTAAATCACTTTTGAAAATAAGATTTCTGTATTAAAGAACACAGCAATTCTTTAATAACTTTAAAATCTAGGCCTTAGGCCAGGCCCGGGCAAAATGCAGCCCACAGGCCAGATCTGACCTGCAAAGCCACCGGATCAGCCAGCTGATGCTGTGGGAAGCCCTAGGCAGGCTCCCCACTTGCCTCACCCCAGCCGCATGCTGTTCAGAAACACGGCTGCAGGGCAGTTTTTCTTTAAAAATTCTTGAGCCTGGAGGAGAGGGGGGAAACTTCAAATGTTACTCCCACACCCAGCACAATTCAATTGGCCAGTTTCTGTCCAGAAAGTGGCCAATGGGAGTTGCCTGTTTAAATAACAGGCAGCCATGAAGCGCCACATCCCCTCCCCTCTGGGACTCAGAGTTATTCATAAAGCACATAGCTGCACCCTGTGCAGGGTGGGGCAGGCTCCTTGCCTGCCTGCCTGAGACTGCTGAGCTGCTGGCTGGTAAGTCTCCTGGCCAGAGCCTGCCTTTGGCACCCACCTACCCTCCCTTCCCCAACCCTCTGCCCCCCACTCCTGCACCCCAATCCCCTGCCCCTGATCACAATCCCCTCCTGCACTAGCTCAAAAGCCAAACCCCTGCACTCCAGTTCAGTGCCCCAGGTCCCAATTGCCTCCTTCAACCAAACTCCCTCCCAGACCCCACACTCCCTCCCGCACCCCAATCTCTTACCCCAAGTACCCTTCTGCACCTAATCTCCTTCCCAGACCCCACACCTCCTCTATTAATGTCATGGAAGAGTGCGGCCCTTGACCACTTTCTAAATTCTTGGAGTGGGCTCCCATCAAAAATTACTGCCCACCCCTGCCTTAGGCACTTAGCAGCCTACGTTTCAGTGAATGTCAATGGAATGGTGTCATAGCTCAGGGCAACTGAACTTGTATTCCCCCCCTGTGGTCCAGCAAGGGCACTCACTCTAGGCTTCCATCTTGTCATCTCTCTTGGATGGAGAACTGTGTCTCCCCCTTGACCAGGGTATTTCCAGGCTGCACAGCTCCCGGCCTACACTGTGAATTCCCCAGCAAAATTAAGCTGCCTACCCAGGCCTTCTTTACTTTTTTCCTCAGAGAGTAAACAGTGTAATCACCTACGTTAACTTTTCATAAGCAAGCATATTTATTCTTAAGATAAAAGCATTATAGAGAAAACATAATAAAAGGAACCATATGCATGCTAATAAGATTAACAGAGATCATCTATATTCCCACTAGGGCTCTGTCCAGTAAGCAGACCTTCAAACTGCACCCATGGATTTTCCTGTGATCACTTGATCATAACAACTGTTAGCTCAGAACAAGCCCCCATACTGGGCCAAGTCCTTTCAACTTTTCCCAGGAAGGACTGGGGCATTACTGAACAGAAGGTCCTAGCCAGTTGTTGAATCAGAAGGAAGGCCCTGGGTCAATTTAAACTCAAGCTTTTTAACCAAAAATGTTTTCTTTGTCTGTTGGTTCCTGGGAAATCCAGTCTGAACCAGTATATGTGAACATCTCCCTATGTAGTGGTACATCTCTAGAAGTATTACAGCCTGACTGAATTTGCCTAAGCCCTTCCTGCCTGCATTATTCTTATTTCCTGGAGAACTATGGTCACCCTTCCCCATGGAATTATACACAATTCCTGGTTCACAATAATACATAATTTAATTCAATAAGATTAATGTAATTCAATACAGTTTGTCCAGGATACTGGAGGAAATCACCATATCTGTCACATATGCGACTTAGGAACCCTGCTGCCTAAGACCATGTCTACACTGGCAGAGAAAATCAATGCAAGATACACAACTCCAGCTATGTGAATTGTGTAGCTGGAGTTGATGTACCTTGCATCAATTTTCTGGAGAGGCCCCACAGTGAGAGGTGAACAGAAGAAATTCTCCCCTCGACTTCCCTTGCTCCTCACAACTACAAGGAGTTATGGGGTTGACAAGGGCACTCTCAGCATTCGATTTAATGGGTCCTTACAAGACCAGCTAAATTGAACACTGGAAGATCAATCTCTGGAGCATCGATCTTCCTGGAAGTTTAGATGTGCCCTAAGACACTTGTGAAAATGAGACTTAAGTTCCTAAGTCACATAGGGTAAAGATGCTTCTGAAAATGTTACCACATTACCAGTGGATGAAGAATAGAAAGTGGCATTGTTGATTTAAAATGAGAGTATATTTCTCTACACCAGTTCTACTAGTTTTTCCAAGTGCAGAAGGGTGCCATTGGCGCACATGTTTTATTTCAAAGGAAGCTATTAGAGCAGATGAAAACTGTTTTTGAACATTTTAAAAAATATTTTGTATGAAAAAGCCAAGTTTTAGTTGTTTTTGTTTGTTTTGTTTTGTTTTTTACAAATTTATACAGACTTGTTGAAATTTTCAAAAATTCAAAATTGTGGCAAAATAATTTCATTTGCATTAGATCTATCTATTAGGTGTTCTCTTTCGCAAATGCAACATCTCCATCAAAAAGTATTAACAACACTGTAAAATTACTAATCAGGTCAAGCTTATCAGTAAAAATAATAATAATAATACAGAAATATTTTGAAAATAAAATTTTGGTTTAAAAAATGAGTTTCCTTTTGTTTATTTTATATAATCCAGACTTACACTGTAAGCAAACACTCCAAGCTCCTTTATATGTGTATATTTTAAAAGTAGAACAAGTCTATTGCTGTGTCAAATATGTCTTGCTGGAAAAGCTATTGACTTTTCTATTCTAATGCTTTAATTTCCATCTACTCTTGCACATTGGACTACACCAGGTGGGTACTGTGTGTGCAACTGATTACATTGTGCTGCACAGCAGGAAAATCTCTTATCTCCAGACTAGTTGCCTGGTTGAGAAGAAAAAGAGTAATAAACACAGCTGTAGAAGAAGTATTTTGTGTTTCCGTGCTGTTTGCTTTAATGTACTAAAATGCCAAAATCATGGAAATTTGAAAAAAATGCCAAATTGTAAAACAAACCATAAATCTGTATACACACCTATAGTGCAGGTTATGTATATTGGCATTTTTTCTACCAATCCAAATTATTTATACCCATTTCTTCTCCTCTTCATATTCGGTTTTGTAATATATATTAAATGTGCTAGCTTTGGGGAGATGAATTTAACAACTTAAAGTGATCTAGGGGTTATAGTGTTATTAGAAACTGCTCACGTTACATTCCTGCCAGCATTATGCTAAACTGGGACCTTCGGTTTGAATTTTTGTCAGCCTATTATTTTCCTTTTAACTCACTACAAGGGTTTTCAGTTGGTTTTTTTTTTTTTTTTTTTTTTGGGGTTTTTTTTTAACTGGAATATTTATGGATCTGTGCAAACAATAGGGGTTTTGTAAATATGACTGCCAAAACTTCATTTGAAGAAAATAAAACCTGAATTTTGAAGGGAAACTATGCCTTTTATTTTTTGTTTCAATTTGCAAAGGAGTAGAGCAATGCAATCCCTTTTATTTTCTATTCAAATGAGCCTGAAATGTTTTCATCTGTGGTGTATAAAGTTTGTTTTACAGAACATGAATGCAAATACCTGCTGTAAATTTGCCTAGATGCTTGTGCTTAGGTAGGATATATAACCATCGTTATCAAGTCATAGTTGTAAAAACAAGATGTGCAGGAATCTGGGACCATCACTCTTTTAAATATTTCAATGGTTTGTGAAATCATGGAGGGCAAAGATTAAATGTTAAATATTCAACATGAATGGCTTTTCATCTCTGTCCTGAGCCTCTCAATATTAGCCTCTGGTTTATCAAAAGAAATAGTGTTCTTCCTTATCTTTCCTCAATTCAAACCCTGCCCATGCAAACCTGAAAATATTCCCCCCTATTATTTTTATCCTTTTTGTTTTGAATGGAAGTAGAATTAATTTGGTGGGTTTTTTGGGGGGAGGGGGGGTTGTTTTGTTTTGTTTTGTTTTTGGTTTATTAACAGCAACTTCAGTTAATGTAGCACTCATTGGGTAAAATCCTGGCTCCACCAAAGTCAATTGGAGTTTTCTCATGAAATTCAATGGAGCAAAGTGTAACCCACACACCGTAGTGTGTGTGGGTTACACAAGGATTTCACCTATTATGCTAAAACACGTCTAAGAACAATGGACAAACACGTCTAAGTTTCTATTGAAGCCACTGCAAACATTCCCATTGTCTCCCATTGACTTCTTCTGGCTTTGGTGTAGGCTATGTGTCCCAAATCCTCAAAAGTATGTAGGTGCCTGATGCCCACTGTGGGTGTTAGGTGCCTAAATACACCTAAGGATCTGGGCCAGCGATGGGCAACCTAGGCTAGTGAGTGGGCTGAATGAGTGGCCCTTCATCTCAGTGGGCCACAAGAGTGTCATAATCAAGACAGTTTCCCAGAACAGGGTAGTTTTGCTAACTGTGCTTGCATACCTAAAATGTGTGGGGTGTGCTGACGGAACCCTAGCAGTGCTTTGATTGGATGCAGAGAGAGAACACGGCTCTCTCAGACAATGTTGTGTGCAATCAGTATGCACCTCACTTCATGTGCTTTTGCTTTATGTGCGTGTCACTTTAGTAATGCTTGTAGGAAAAAATTATGCAGATGGAAACCAGAGGAATCATGGGCAACAGTAAGTAAAATGTTTTACAGACCACACAACACCCTGATGGGCTGCATGTGGCCTGTGGGCTGCAGGTTGACCCCCACTGATCTGGGCCATGTTCCTTTAATCCACTACAAAGAGAAGCTATTATTTTTGTTGCCCAAGCTGCAGTAGACTGCAATATTACTATGGAAAAGTTAGATATGCCCTGAGACAGGCTGCATTGAGCTGATTTCATCTGTCCCAAAAACTGTGAAGGTGCTTTCTGAACTACAAATACATTTGAGACAAATACATAACAAAGGTACAATCCAAAAAGATGACAGAATATTCTTCCTCCTAACAGAATGACAACTGAGAGGGGGAGAAAATGGTGACATGTTGGACCAATCTAAGCTCACCTGCAGGGAAATAGGGAAGTGCGTTCACACACACAGTAATTAGACAATACTCTGTAAAGATCCTTTAGAGCAGAAGTACCAAGCTCATTTCCTATGGCAGGCCTGACCTGATATCCTGCTACTTGGTGCAGACCACATTGAGCAAAAATTATTAAAACAGAAATAAATAGATAAACTATGTTGGTAATTGCTTGCATTTATTTTCAGTTTTAGTGGTGCACACTAAGTATTCCTGACTACACCCACAAATGAGACTCAGCCTAAGGAATTTGTCTCTTGGGTTTCCAAACCTCACTGTAAAATGTAAACTAATTTAAAATCAGAAAAAATATCTTTTTCATTGTAAAAATGGTAAGTCTTTTTTATCGTGCCAGTTATATATTACCAAAAAAATACAAAGACAGCTATTAAGAGTAAAGACCACGTTGCAGATTCAGATCTGAGTGAAGCTTTTTTAATTACAGAATTGTAATAACATATGCTTTTTCTCCTTTTTAAAAAATGAAAAGAAAGAAGGGGAGAAAGCCTTAATGTTTCCTCTTTATCAGAAAAAGAATCTCAAATTATATTACTATCTAATTAAAAAAATCACTAGAGAGATTCACTTTTTTTTCAGTTTGATTGTCCTTATGATGTCTGTTCTGCTAGATTAAAGCGCTAGTATCATATATCTTCTCCCTCCCCACCGTAAGTACATATCTGATAGGGAAAAGCACCTGCATGTCTCAGCAGATGTGAATGACAGAATCTGAAAGAGGGACCATATTTCTCACCAACTATTTTTAAAACTTTGACATCCCCAAACCCAAAGTATCAATATAATCCTAGAAGAGCCTGAGTAGTGCAGCAGATACAACCAGGAGGGCTATTTTCATTCTGTAGTTTGATATAATTGAATATCTTTACTGCTGGTAGGAAAGGTCTCAGGCTACGTCTACTCTGCAGGCTTTTTGCTCAAGAACTGTTTTGCACAAGAGTTCTTGCGCAAAAGGTCTTGCACAAGAGCACGTCCACACTGTCATGTGCTTTTGCACAAGAGCATCCATGGCAGTGTGGATGCTCTTTTGCGCAAGAAAGCTCTGATGGCCATTTTAGCCATAGGGGTTTCTTATGCAAGAAACCCCTGTTGCCCGTCCACACTGCCTTCTTGCGCAAGAGCTCTAGTGCAAGAAGGCTTATTCCTCGTGGGGAGAGGAATAACTCTTGTGCAAGAAGCCCTCTTTTCCAACGCTTTACTGTAAATTTACTTGCGTAAGAACGCGCATGCAGTGTACATGCTTTGCAAGTTTTTGTGCAAGAACAGTTGTTCTTGCGCAAAAAACCTGCAGTGTAGACACAGCCTCTGTTTTTAAAGCCTACTCATACTTGGAGGGTATAAGATATACGTAGGTATGTCTCATTTGGAATAGGGCATGTTTGCTTTCTTGCAAGAAGACCTTCTTAAAAGACAAAAGCTACAATTAAAAAATTAGGACAAGGAAAAAACCTCTCTTCCTTCTATTTTTGAAAATATGAGAATTAATATTCAAACTACCTTAAAACAGCATGAGTAAGCTACCAATGATATTCGGCTTCCTTGGCTAAGAGAGGCCAAGAGAGCTCTTGAACTTCAGAAGCCTGCATTTGAAAAACTTTGACCAATTATCCTTTAATGTAGATTTACAAAAGCAGGAGTGATAATCTGGAATGTGTCATAAAGGGCAATCTCAGCATAGGTCTGGACAAAGATTTACCTGATGTGGTGAAGCCCATGGACTTGATGAAGAAGCTACCATCTTCCCTTCTGAGATACTGGAGGAGAGAAATTAGGCAAGACTAATCATATTCACAGGTTAGAACTGTGGTTCTCAAACTTTTGTGTTAGGAACGCCTTTCACACAGCAAGCCTCTGAGTATGATCTCCCGTTATAGATTAAAATCACTTTTTTATATTTAACACTATTATAAATGCTGGAGGTGAAGCAGGCTTTGGGGGTAGAGGCTGACCCTTGAAGGGTTGCTATCCTCAGTTTGAGGACCCCTGGGTTAGAGGAAAGAAGCAGTGGAAATTATATCCATACAGATCAATCAGTCCATGCAAATGAAGGAATTAGCCTTGTTGAGATTAGCAACCTTGATCCATAGATTTTTAAGGCCAGAAGGGAACTGTCTGATCATCTGATCTGACATCCTCCACAACACAGGCCATAAAATTGTGGGCCATGTTGGATCTACATTTCTAGACACAACAGTGGCCTGCTACATTTCCAGACACAACAGTGACCTAGAGTGTTTTTTCCACTTTATGCTCAATGAAGCATTGTGACCGTTTCCTTCTGATACAGATCTCACCATGCCTTTGTCACTTACAGGCCACATTCCATATGGCACACCCCCTGAGGACTATTCTGAAACTTCAGCTCGTGACACATGGAGTAGACAATTTGCTTCACAGTAGTACTTTCAGGCTACGTTTGCACCCATGATCTACAATGTGCAGTAACTTATATTTTGTTTCTGATTTTCATCCAATATGATAGGATTTTGACCTATAATGCCCAAATGGCTTGGATCTTAGCTACCTTACGGACCACCCTGCTCTGCACCAGTTGAGGTCAGCTGAAGCTGATCTCAAAATAATAGCCCCAAGGTTAAAATGGGCAGGGGCTGGGTGAAAAGCAAACTCAGCATTTGTGATACAGACACAGAAAATCGAGACTTCGGATTGTGTTATTTTCTCCTCTCAGAAGGAAAAATCACAAAACTGGACTTAAGAGGACATATTGATGGGGAATAAGGAGACAATCTCAAATATTCTTCTTCCCTTTCCCTAGCATATACACTGAGTAATAATGATCAACATGTATTAAGGAAACAATAATGGCATGTGTTCAGAGGTTGAATATAAGAACAATGGAGAAGCTTGTTCCCCTTCTTTAAATGTTGGAATAAAGGAAAGAGTTGAATACCTTTGGAGTGAAGTTGGCAGGGAAAAGGAGTAGCTCTTGATAAATATTTTCCATTTCAGCCCTATATTTTATAGAGGCCAGATTGTGACTTTAAGGCATGGACTTGCATCTGAAATGCATGAAAGAGCCCACTGCAGCAGGCACCCCTTGAAGGATTGTAACTGGCTCCAGTGGGGATTCTGGGCAGCGCAAGTTGCAGGTCCAGGACTTTTTCAATGAGTGCAGCCTATGCTCTTCAATGCATCTGGCCATCTCACAGCTGGTGTGAACACCCCTCCTTGTTGCTGCTGCTTGGGCATGTGTGCAAGAGAAGGCCCCTTGTGCTCTCCTCACCACACTGGCATCCAAAATCTGTCCTATGTTTGTAAATATGTAAACTATGCTACCTTGTATTTTATTAAGCCTTTTGCGCTGAATGTATTTTGCAAATGTTGGGCCAGATTTACATTTTCAGAACCCAGGCTGTACATCATACAGCATCAAAAATCATCCATAGTCTTCTCTTTGCCAGAGGATAGAAAGCTCCGCAGGGCAGGCGGGGAGGAGCTTAGCAAATGATGCAGGTGCTGCAGGGGTGGAGCAAGAGAAAAACAGAAGAGGCTGCAGGGGAGGAGCACAGGGAAAAATAGGAATGATCAGAACACTTAAAAATGGCTGCTTTGGCCCTCAAGTGAGAGCATGTACACACGTACCTTCTAGCAGTGGTGCACTGTCCCATCTAGTGGCATGGAGACCACACTCGGGAGTATAATGAGTCTGCTTTACAGCCTTATCTAAGAAGCAATGGGGTTTTAGCTCATGCAGTAGAGGCTTGTGCACTAAGCTCCAGAGGTCCTAGGTTTGATTCCACCTGCTGATGTTATAAACACACTTTTCTAAACACCAATGGTGGTGTTTGTAAGAACCCAGGAATCTCTTCACCAGCCCCTGGGCCTGCAAAATCAGATCATATTAGCATATTTTGCCCACAGGTGGAAAAAAAGACCCTCCTTTTTCTTCTGCACCAGCTAGGCTGCCATTTCTGGATCCAGAGAACCCACAGAAAGATTCTGAGATCCTAGAAAAGTTTCCAGGATCTTCTGGTTGGGCTCCCTGTCCCATTGGTCTGCCCAGTGCATGGACTGAGAATTCTTCTCTGCATTCTCCTCCCATTAATGCATGGTGTGATGTACTTACCAGAATCATCAGAGAATGCCATTCAGCTAATCATAAAAGCAAAAATTTCCACTCTGAGCCAGACCCAATTTTATTGCCTCCATTTAGGACTTTCCATCCCTTTATTATCTCATGGCATTGTTTGCTGCTGAGAGAGATGTCCAGTCACTCACACACAAGCACTAAAATATTGCATATAACCAAGTTCAGTCAGGCCTGGATCTCCTCTCCCCAAGTGAACACCACTGTCTGAACAGTAGGCTAAGGCCAGCTGGCAGCTTGCTTGTAAACTGGTGTGGGCAGCCACAGTGCTCCTACATCTCCTCCTCCAGCTGCTCACTGTCCTTCAGCTGTATGCAGTCAGCAACACCACCCTCAGACGGAGGTGGGAGGGACCTGGCTCCAGGGTTAGCAGAGCCCTCGGGGAGCAGCAACCATGAGGGGCTGGAGCAGGTCACTCTGAACACTGTGGGGAGCTCCAAACTCATGGCATGCCCCAGTGGGCAGGAACAAGATCAGGATCTGCTCTCAGGGCCCCCAGCCTGCCACCCAGGCTTACTCCTTCACTCCTGCTTACAGGGCACTGCCTTCAGAGTGGGACACCTGGCCAGCCGGGGCCGCTTTCTCCACTCTGCCTTCAGAGCTGGGTGGAGGGAAAGCAACAACTGCTACAGGGTGACTATGGGGGCGCTAAGGAAAATGTTGGAGTAGCTATAGCCCTGCAAGCTCCCCATTAGCACCACCCCAGATGAGTGCCTGGATGTCAAGGATGATGAAGGGCAGGGGCTGAAACATGCACAAAAGCAGGCAGGAAGCAGGACAGGCAAATATGTTGAGCAGCCAGTGAGCTCTAAGCTCCACCCAACCACCAGTGAGGAAGTGCAGTCACTCAGGTAGCCCCTGCTAGGATCAGCTGTGTCCAGTGTGTTGCTAGGCAGCAGGACATGGCTACTGCAATGAACTTGCCCCAAGCTGGACTTGCCAAGGGGGATGCTTGGGTGTGTGTTTGGATTTAAATAGGGAGGTGATGTCATGGCATGATGACCTTGAAGCAAAAGTGCTGGAATCTCAGTAGAAGAGGGAGGCCATGAGCCCCCATCCCTTTATGTGGCCCCACTTTCATCTCTTCCACTTTTCCCTGAGACCCCAAACCCAGCCAGGCCAGAAGCTGGAGCCGGGCCGTGGTAAGAGCCAAGCTCAGGCCTTTTTAAGCATGCAAGAGGCCCTGGCTCGTCTTAGTCTCCTGGTTCTGACATCCCGGCTCTGGAGCAGGGCTGGGCACACAAGTAGGCAGACTGGCTCATCCAGTTATGAAGTGATGCACACAGGCCCACCAACGGGGAGGAGGGAGTGCAAAGGGGCAACTGCCCAATGATTTGAAAGGGCCTAGGCCTCCCAGCTTTCGTCACAAATTGCTACAGTGCAACTGACAGCAGCTGGAGCCCTGGGCTCTCACCACTGGAGTCCCAAATGACACGCTCCAGGCAATGCAGAACAGCTGCTGGGGGGAAAGTTAACTCCAAACCCTGCCCCTTCTGCCTCATGCCCTGTCCCTTTTGTGGGGGGGGCCCAAAGCTGGCTCCCTGATATCTTGCCCAGGGCCTGGCGAAGTCTGATGGCTGACCTGAGTGCAGAATGGGATAGCAGAGGGAGGATGGCCAGAAGCGGTATAGTTAATTTGAAAGAGGAATACATCCACACAAACCTTATAGCTAAGGCCCTACTTACTTTTTGATATTGCAGATCATGTAAAATTAGGCTTCCTCCACAATTTTGATCTTAATCTGCCTACTTTGCACTGCCCACAATCTTGCACACATTTTGAGGCTCGCAACACACACTTTGTCCTCCCATTAGTACTGTAGAGCCCCATTTATTCAAGTGGATAGTGACTGGGGCCAGGGGAGCCAACAGCTTTCACAGGCCCCTGGTCAAGGTGGGGGAGGGGGCCAGCTCCACACTCCCAAAAGGGGCCTCAGGTTGAAAGAGGAGGACTGGGGCAGTCAGCCCTCCATGCCACACTCAGAGCCTCGCCCCAGTGGCAATTGAAACAGCCTAGTGCTCCAACCATCACCATTGCAGAGATAGATGGTAGCTGGTTTCCTTTGAATTGCTGGGCCCCAGGAGAACAGCCCCTTTTGTCCCCACTGCTCCACAGTGGCAAGCCTGGTTGGGGCTCAAGCTGTCAGTCCTCACCTGGGCAGCTGAGTCTTGGTCTGTCAGCCCCATGTATGGCAGGGCTCCCAATGCCAGCTCTGTACATTAATGATTGTAATATAGCTGCAACAAAATGTCTAGTTATCAACAAATAGCAAGCATCACATAACACCTAAGTGTTTATATTGTTGCAGCACATTTTTTTAAACAAATATGTCTTCTCTGGCTTTTCCAAATGATTGCAATTAATAACGGCCTATTTTTACTTTTCTGAGACTTTCATGTCTTGTCAGCAACTCAGCTGCAATTATTTGACAATCATCCTGCAATTCAAGTAGTGCCTTGCTTATACTAGCATAACTCATTCTGAAATAGAGATGGGCTGCTGCCAAAGTGGATTAATCAAAGTGGGCTAAAACACCAGATACATTTTAAAAAACCATAAGCGTTTGGGAGAAAGGTGGAGAGGAAGCCAGGCAGTTTATGCCAAAAATACCCACCAAAGTTATATCCCAAAACCCCCAACTTTGTCAAGTAGACAAGCCCTAAGGCTATGTTTGCAGTGTGTAGGTACATACACTGTGCACATCCCTAGCACATATATAAATAGCAGCGTAGATGGTGATGCATAGTATAGTAAAGACTAGGGATGCTGACAGCCTCTGCAGGCCCCCACACAAGGTGGGGGGATGCAACTCTGTGCTCCTGGAAGATGTGGCGCCCGGAGCAGACGGGCTGGGGGCCTGCTGTGCACGCCAGGAGCACATCACGCTGCTCCGCCTCCCAACCCTTAGAGCCACCTGAAGTGCCTGGCATGTGCTCCAGCAGCAATTTAAAGGACCTGGGGCTCCAGCCACTGCCACAGTAGCAACTGGGAGCCCTGGGCCCCTTTGAATCTCCAGCCCCAGGGCAACTGCCCCCCTTGTTCTTCCCCTGTCAGCAGGCCTGGTAAAGCCATGCCAGAACCTTTGAGTATGTGCCCGACACTGCTCTCTAGAAGCTCAAGCAATGCTGCCTGCTATTCTTAGGCATGTAGTGTCCCTCAACCTGCCCATTGCCAGAACTTATATGTAACCCTATGCTTTGCCACCAGCGTAGACAGGGCCTTTAGATGTGTTGCCGCAGATGTTCTGGGGAGCATCTCGTTTCCTGGTCCCTTTGTATCCTGTTTCCAACACTACAGAACTATAGATAGTCCAATATTTGCTAATTTTTAATGGAAAATTTCCATGGGAATGTTTGAGTTGTTACCAAAAACTCAATGCCAGAACTTGTTCTTTTCCTCCTGGAAAATGTGTGATTGAAAGATTTCATCCAACGATTTAATCTAAAATGTTTTGGTCTTCGGCTGAAATATGTGGATGAAGAAACAGTTGTAAAGTGCCTTGGGAAAGCTGGCGCTGTCCACTATCGAGTGCCATCCAATACCCCGTTTTCCGTTGAAAAACAGTTTGCATGGAAATTTTTCAAACCTCTGTGGCATGGCCCAGGATGTCAGGCCTGTGGCCTGCTGTCAGCCCAACCTCTGGCCGTGCTGTGAGTCTGGCCTGGCACACACAGAAGAGCTGAGCGCCGGGTGAGCGCGGGGGGGGGGAAGGGGGAGAAACCTGTGTTGGCCCCTAGCCATGGCTCCCAAGGTGCCCTGCTGAGCATGCTTAAAGCAGGGAAAAGAAGCCCGGGAGATGCCAACAGCCCATTTGCCTTTGGCCTCCCTGTTGCACTCAGTGACCAGCAGAGGCAGACTGGCTGCTTTTTTGTTTTTAACTGACTCTGTCCCCCACCCCCACCACCGTGTCTGGCTGCATGGCACCTGTGCTGCTGCTCACCGCCCATTAGGGTCCAAGCAGCGAGCAGCGCGTTGGGGGTGAGCAGAGGCAGCCGTTTCTCTACCCAGCTGCTCTGCCATTTGTGCAGAGAGCTTGGGGAGTGCCTCGCCCCCCCGCGCTCCAGGAACGCATTACCGAGCAACGCCGCCAGGGGGCAGGAAACGCTGGGCAAGCCCGGAGTCCCAGCCTCCAAACGCCGCGGGGCTGGCTGCCCTGACCAAGGGAGCCCGGCTGTAGCCAGGCAGGTACCACTACGGGGGTGGGCAAGGAGCAGTGCGCCTCTAGGCCACTGGGTGGCGCTCCTAGCACAGCCATCAGCGCCTTTGAGCAGCTGCCGGAGTCGGGACCCTGGCGGCAGAAATAACTCACATTCTTCCTACGTGTCACAGCTGGGAGCGCAGTTCCGCGCCGGGCCCCCTGGCTCCCGGCTCCCGCGCCACCTCCTCGCTTGGCAGGCGGAGCTGCGACTCGCTCCGCGTCCGGCGCGCAAACTCCGCACAAGTTGTTTTTAAAAATCTTGCAGAACTAAGACGCGCGGAGCTGTGATCCCTCTGCCCGTGGTGTGGCCAAGCGGGGGGCCTGGGCAGGCTCCCTCCGCCACGGAGCCAACCCATAAACAATGCCTATATTGTGAAATAGAAAACAGACACCCGCTCCTTAGAACATGCTCGCTCCCCACCGGATGTGTTGAATAAAAACCTCTGAGAAAAACAGAAGAAAGTCTAGAAAAGCGGGTTCAGACTGGTAAAGATGGGGGCAGGGAAGCCACAGCGAAGCTGGCTTGTATGCCCGGGGGGCAGGAATCCGCTCTCAGATGCACTAAATGACAACAGATTGATATTAAAAACTCAGCTCTGGGGTTGGGTGATTATCTGGGGCATTGCTATTATTACTGCAATATGAAAATGTCTTACTCCATGGGCCTATGCATGATAAAAAAAGGAGCGAGCCTTCGCTCCTGGAGGATTGCAGCCCAGAGGCGCAAAATCAGCTGCTCCTGGTCATGTCCTTAAGGTTTGGCTGGTAAATCCAGCTTCGGTTCTGGACCGTGCCTCGGAATCGCGCGATGCCAGTTCTATACTGTGCTTTATTTTCTCCTTTCAAATGTTACGGTCTTGCCTGGCTGTACTGAGGTGAGTTGCCCAGCAATTGATGGTTCAAAGGAGTCTCTCGCTGTCCCTGCTTCGTCTGGTTAAAATCGCCACCGTCCCTACCGTGTGGATGCAAATTGGGTATTTTAATAAATCTGCCTCCTCCCCCCAGTGGTAAACAGATCCCTCGACCTCCCCCCCCCTTTCTTTTTTAAAAAAGTGCTATTTTTGCAATTGATTCGAGTGATTCATGTAATTAAATGGTTAGGGATTTGTTTAATGTGATTTTATACGAGCTGCGGACATTTCCAAAGCAAACAATGAGTTCAAGTACAACATAAATGGTTGTGTTACAAGTGTTCCCCCCGACTAGCTAGGAGATCTTCAGAGAGCAAACAGTCTAAATCGGGAGAGTAAACAGCTTCAGAAAAATCTACAAGTCCAGGTCACTGAAAACAGCCTTTTATTTGTTTTGTCTAATGTCTAGTAAAATCTGACACATTTTTGTACTGCTATTGTAAAATAGCTTGAGACGGGCGCTCACAGATCTATTTCTGTTGTAAGGGGACCTGAGTGTGCTGGGGTGTGTGTGGCTGTTGTATATGTACTTTTATTTACTGCTCTGTGGTGTGGATCTAGCGTTGTGTTTACTTAAGACTATATTTTGATCATCATAGAGAGACCAGTGTTAGGGGGGTTGTATATGGTTTCGCTGCAAATAAAAGCCTGAGTCTTGAAAGCAGACCTCATTAAACTAGTCTTTGGGGGAAGTGGGATTATTTTAAGGGAAAATATTTTATGCCAAATTTAAAAAGCCCGAGCAGACTGGAAAGGACATTTTATATTTATCTAAGTACATAGAACTGGGGCTATAAGACGAATGAGTTCTGGGATGGAGACCTCATAAAACCGGAATCGTAGGCGATTTAACTACAAAACATCTGCCCATCAGCCATTTTTTATGGAAGTAGCCCTGGACATAACTCTTCAGCCGGATCCTCAGTTAAAGAAGCACAGCAGGTTGCTCCCATTTCTGCGTGTCACCCTGTCCTTTCTTTAGGTGCCATCGATTTGCATTTCCCCCAGTCTCTTTCTCTCGCGCGCGCTGGTCAAAGCAACAGTGGGGCCATTTGCAATGAGACTGTTTTGAATCTCTGGGCTACTGTGCATACTGTCGTGTGGAGCTATCAAACCATAGGGCCTGAGGAAGGCGAGAAGGATCGGACCGGTTGGGATTCGGTTCTGGAGTCCAACGTGACAGGCATTTGACAGCCGCATGCAGTGACAGCGGTGAGCCTTCGACAGCGATGGGCC
This sequence comes from Rafetus swinhoei, assembly GCA_019425775.1. Lineage (NCBI taxonomy): Eukaryota > Metazoa > Chordata > Testudines > Trionychidae > Rafetus > Rafetus swinhoei. The sequence continues at coordinate 211,438,887 of CM033424.1, forward strand.
CTTTCAAAACCTTGTAACAGAGAAACTTACTAGCCCCTGTCCTGCGCGCTCAATTCTCCTTCAAACCCCAGGTGCAATCAGTGGGGAATTTGATACCGAGGAGGTCTTTATTGCATGCAGTGATGGCACTATAGATATATATTTTAAATATCATTAATTGCATTTAACACAGAGGTTCTGCAGCATATCTCTAAGGGGAGGAAGGGCACCCTTGGTGAAAAAGTGATTGATTTCCCCCCACCAAATCTGAATTTCAACCAGAAATAACCGAAGCACGCCCGTGTAATTCACATTTTCTCTGGACTTCCCTGCGTTACTAACTTCTCAACAGTGATATTGGGCCAAGTGTACCCCTGGTTTGAACCCACGGCAGCGTGTGGATTTGCCCCAGGGATGAATTTGGCTGCGGGTGTACTGAGTAGTGACGATCTTTCCCCACGCGTGGCGTGTATAATATTGGCACATCTCTAGTCAGCAGACTGGGGAGCAAAGAACCCCCTGATACTGATGTTATGCCTCGTGCATTGCTGTGGGCATTCTCTTTAAAAGCGCTCGAAATGGACTTTTTCCCTTAGCAAAGCTTTGTTGTGCAAAACTAGTTGGACGAGTTAGGGTGTCGCTGCTCCTGATTGCTCTGGCCAATGGAACCCGATCCACCCTGCTGTGCGTAAGAGCGCAATTAAGGATTTAACCAAGCCTATGCTGCGCCCCAGCCAGCAGTCTGCCAGAGACAGAGACAGACACAGAGACTCCCAGCCTCCTCCCCCAGACATGTCTACTTAGCCCTGAACAGCCCCAGCACGCAGCAGACTCCAAGCTATGACAGGAGTATTTGACAGAAGGGTCCCCAATATCAGATCCAGCGATTTCCAGGCTCCTTTCCAGACGACTGCAGCCATGCACCATCCACCTCAGGAATCTCCAACTTTACCCGAGTCCTCGGCGACGGATTCCGACTATTACAGTCCAACGGGGGGAGCCCCGCACGGCTACTGCTCGCCTACCTCGGCTTCCTACGGCAAAGCGCTCAATCCGTACCAGTACCAATACCACAGCATGAATGGACCCGCTGGGAACTATCCCGCCAAAGCCTATGCAGACTACAGCTACGCGAGTCCGTACCACCAGTACAGCGGGGCTTACAACCGGGTACAGAGCTCTTCACACCAGCCAGGTGAGAGCTGGGGGGCTGGATGAAGGGGGGCATTTTACTGCGACCTGGGGCGGGGAAGGGGAAGTTGACGTGTTAGGGAACAGTCTATGGGAGTCGTGGCCGCTGGGAAGCCAAAGGGCAGCGCTGATTCCCCGAGCGGGTTGCTGGGGGGTGCCGGGAGCCTTTCTCGGAGTGGTGTGGCTGTCCGGCTCACTGGCGTTTAGTATGTATCCTGCCCAGCTAGAGATCCTTACGTGGGGAGGGAAGAAAGCCACCGACTTAATCCGCGTAGTTTTACAACCCCACTCCGAGGCAGCCAGCCATTAGCAAAGCAAATGCTGGTAAATCGCCCAGGGCCTCCGGAGCTGCCTCCAGAGAAATCTAAGCAAAGGCACCGCAAGAAGGTCTGGGGCTTATGTCTCCCATGCAGGCTTCGTGCCGCTGTGGAAAACTCGGCGCCGAAGTTTCCGTCTCCCACCCCTCCCCCAGTCCCGGCAGCTGGGAAAAGCCCTGTGAAAAATGCAGCCGGGGACGGGTGCGGATCTGGCCCCCAAACGCTGTTTGTTTGGCGTTAGCCGAGGGGAGATGGATGGGGTGGAGACACGGGGGGGTTCCCGGCTTAGCCCGGGGCTGGGGCGGGCAGGCTCGCGCGCGGAGGGGTGAGATCTGGCTTTTGAAAGGGCTTCTGGTCCTAGCCCCAGCAGCGCGGGTTTAACCCTGCTCGGATGGAGCATCCAGTTGGCGTGCGGGGTTAAAGCCACTCACGAAGCTGCTTCGCGGAGGGTTCTCCGCCCCCCGGCTTAAGATGCGCCCCCGGGAGCAGACAAGGGTACCTTAGGGTACCTTATTACCCTCCCCCCCGGGAAACAGATTGTTTGGATCGCGAACCAGTCTCTTCCAGGAGAAGCCCTAATGGCTTGCAGCCTCTGCCGTTCTCTCCCGCCAGCCTCCCACGTCATTCGCTCCCCATCTGCGGGCTTCCACTTTGGGGTTGTTTTTTCCCGTCCTTTGCTCTTGCTCATCAAGCCAAAGGGGGCAGAAAGGCCGCTGGCGCAATCGGGCGGGTTGCTTTAAAAAACAAAACAACAACAAAAACCCCCACCAAAAATCCAGAGGCATCTGCGCGCCTTTTGCAGAGCGGCAGCGAGCTGAGTGTAACTATAATCGGGCCTCTGTCTGAGCCGGACCCGGCCACTCTCTGCCGAGCTGAAGGAGGCCAGTTTTCTTGTGGGCCTTTGAACTGTGCAGACCTCTATCGCGTCTGCCCGGCCTGGCTCTGCGGGCTGGAATGCGAGACGCGGCAGCCTGCCATTCAGTGGCTGCAGCTGGCCCGAGGGGGGAAGGGGTGGGGGGATTAAACATGCTGCACGCTCCAGGGACTGGGCTCCAGCACGCTGCGTCTCCTGAGGTTTGAAGGGAGGGTAGGCAGGGACCCGAGCTGCAACCCCCCTCCCGCAATACAGCTCACAAAGAGTGAGCGGGAACTGGTGAGGTGCCCCCCATGGTGGGAGATCGGTCCGTTTCCCCCGGCTACCCTCCTCCACCAGTGCTTTGCAATAGCCCTTACCCCCAGGCGGGCTGGGGTTGGAGAGCTGGCGGCTGGGGCATGGGGCTGGCTCTTTTTCTCCTCTGGGACCTTGATTTGTCCGGGAAACCCTAACCTGGTCTATTTCTGGTTGTTTAGAAAAAGAGGTGGCGGAGCCCGAGGTGCGCATGGTGAATGGCAAACCAAAGAAAGTTCGCAAGCCCCGGACTATTTATTCCAGCTTCCAGCTGGCTGCCTTACAGAGGAGGTTTCAGAAAACTCAGTACCTTGCCCTGCCAGAAAGAGCTGAACTGGCTGCTTCCTTGGGACTGACACAGACACAGGTAATGCAGCCTTGGGACCTGCCGCGTGTTCCTTCGCGGGATATTCACGGGGCTTTCTCAGCCACCAGAGAGGAGAGCGATGCCGCTGGTGAGGGATAGAAACAGGAGCCGGTGTAACTGGGCGAGAGAGGCCCGATGTTCTTGGGGCCCGATGTTCCTGGGCTGGGTGGGTTTAGTTTAGTTGTGCTGGTTGATGTTTGATTCCTGGATTGTGTCTTGCACACAAAGGCCGCGGGAGCTTGGGAAGCCGGGATTTGTGCAAATGGTTGGGGGGGATGATGGGTCTCTGGTACTTTCCGCTCCATAGGCAGGGAACAACTCCCTGGGCACGGATCTCCAACGCCGACGCTGCCCACTGCAAATACATCCTGTCTTGTCACTGCACCAGTGCCGGGAGCGCGATACACGGAGGCGCTCGACTCCCACCCACCCGGCCGTGCTTTTCCGTGGCTGTTGGTGTTTACAGTCTGTCGCCGGAAAAGGCACCGGAACAAAAATAACCCAGCCGAGCCCGCTCCTTTTGCCCGAGAGCGCGGAGACTGGACTAGACGAATCCGAATCAGACGCGTTTCTCTCGCTCTCCCCTTCCCCCCGCTTCCTTTGACTTTTTTATGGGCTTCTGTTACCCTCCCATAGACAAAACCCTTCAGAAAGAGGCGGAGGTGGCTTTCGCCAGGCAATTGAAGCGAGGCACTGCCGGCCTTAGACAAGGGAGGAGTAGCGCAGGGGCAAAAGACCTACGGACCAGACTCAGTCTTGCGCCTAGAGACTAAAGTGGGACCGTCGGACGCAGGATCGGGCCCAGGCCCGCTCCCTGTAAATATCTCACTGGCTAGGGGATTGCGCTGGGTCATTAAAGTGCGGGTGTTGGGAGAGGGTTAACTCGCCCCTCTCCCTTCCCTGGCTGAAGCCAGACCCTGCGATCGTTTCAAACGTTGCTCTGGTGTTAATCATCTTGATTTCCTCCCTCTCAGGTGAAAATCTGGTTTCAGAATAAACGATCCAAGATCAAGAAGATCATGAAAAACGGGGAAATGCCTCCGGAGCACAGTCCCAGCTCCAGCGACCCCATGGCTTGCAACTCTCCACAGTCACCTGCGGTTTGGGAACCTCAGGGCTCTTCCAGATCCCTCAACCATCATCCTCATGCTCATGTTCATGCTCCAAACTCCAACCCATCCCCCGCATCCAGCTACTTAGAGAACTCCACTTCCTGGTATTCCAGTGCTAACTCCCTCAATTCCCACCTCCAGCCCCACGGCTCCCTACAGCACCCGCTAGCGCTGGCCTCTGGGACAATTTATTAGAATATTTTTTCCCCTGGACTCCTGTGTTTTACTGTTAAGGAATCATAACGAGAGGAATGCCTGTGGGGAATTTTTTAAAAGGGAAACTAAGCAAAACAAACAAACAAAAAAAGATTAAATGTGTAACGCTTGTGCATGTAACTTATTGCATTTCAAAGGAGACCCTTTTTTACAGACGGACAATTTTTGCTCAGCTGTGGACACTATCAGTGGTGCCTTGAAATCTATGACCTCAACTTTTCCAGAGACTTTTTTTCAATGTTATTTTAACCGTGTAAATAAGTGTAGATAGAGGAATTAAACTGTATATTCTGATTAAATAAAATTATTTCGACCATGAGAGACGTTTCCAAAACAAAACAAAACAAAAACCAAAAAACAAAACCCACCTTCTTCCATTGCAAAAAGAGAAAGAAAAAAATATTTGTTTAGTTGTCTGGTTTGTTGGCAAAATAGACAGATTTTGGGGGCCGATCCTTGTGCAGTTAAAGACTCCTTGCTTTTTGCTGGAAGCACCAAGGACTGGAAAGGTTTCCGGAATCGGGCCCAGCTAGAGTCCCCCTTATAAATGTAAAACTGCCAGCCTAGAGCAGCTTTCATCTGGAGAATGGGCTTTCCAAAGGCAATTTACACCTTACCCCCACATTATGTGCAACAATTCAAAGAAACGACAAAAACTAACACGGGGAAAAAGAAATCTCCCCGCTGAAGCCTTGGCTGAGAGCAATTAGCTCGGCACTGTGCGCCAGGGTAATTATACAAATTGCATTTCCTTCAAAGGAGGCTTCTAAATACGAGAAAAGGATAAAATGAGGGCAAAACTCCCCTTGTGCCTATTAAAAAGCTCGTGTCTGGTAGAGGCGATCGGTACCCTCTGAATAAGGGATTTTGGCGGAACCTTTTTAACTGTATCTATTCATGGAAAAGCCCAGACCTCCCCGCGATCGTTATCATCTTCACAGTTCAAGTCTTATTGCAATTAACTGGGACAATTTTCAGATAACAGGCTGGAGATCGGCTAATGGGGCAGGAGAAATGGCGTGTGTGATTTCCCACAATACACGGGACTGACTCCAGTTAGGGGTTGTATTGTGTGAGCGGTATGTGACTTCAACACGGGTGCTTTGACGGTAGCCTCCACATATGCAGAATAAAAATGTCTCCACCCCCCTTTTCTTACTATTTGTCTTCACCTTGAAGAATTCACCCCTTAAAAATACCGGGCAGCAGGCGTCCCCTAAACAGAACAGCTGTTCCCAGGGTTGATCGGTGTTCTGTAGGGGCCGTAAGCGAAGTGAGCCAGCTCTGAGGCGGAACTGAGCGCGGCACGATCCGAATTAAACCCTAGTTTGGAAATCAGAACGTATCTGAGAAATTGGCTGCAGTGCGGTAAAGCGGCAGCGATGAATGTGACAAAGGCTTCCCCCTCCCCCCGTCAGCTGAGGAGTTCGGTAAGAGCTGTTCCAGGGCTCGCAGACAAGGCCTGAAAAGACACGCTTTGTACCCCCGGGCACATTTACCTGTCTCTAGTCCCTTCTTCCCCGGCCCCCTCCTCCTTGTCTCCCTCAATTCTCCCCGCCTGCTCTTTTCTTTCTTTCTTTCTTTCTTTCTTTCTTTCTTTCTTTCTTTCTTCCAGAGAAAGAAGCCAAGGCTTGCTGTTTGTAGCAGGGCTTGTTTGGAGAGGGGCAGCAATTGGTTTTTAGTACAATGGAGTAGTCTGTTCAAGAACTTCTTGGATGTTGGGAAGTGTGTGTGTGTGTGTGTGTGTGTAGGAGGGAGGTTTGTGCAGACACATGCAGCACTGAACGACTTCGTAATTTGTTCTTCTACATAGCGAGGAAATATTGGTTTTAGTCCCAGGCGAGGGTAGGTTATCTGGAAACATCTTTTTCGGTTCGTCCATTTAACTTGCTGCTGGCTGGGCAGCCTGCTCTGTTTTACACAGGGTTCCGGTGCTCCTCGGTTGCTTGTCGAGTATTTCCCGCTGATTTTATTTGTAAGATTTTAGGGCATTTCCATCACTCTGATGCTGCTGAAAAAGCTCAGCTTTTATCTCCTGCGAATTTCCTTTTCATTAAAAGAAAAGCTTGTACTTTTTGTTTCTTGTTCTGTGCTTCCCCGGCGCTGCTCTAGGAGGGCATTATTTTTAAAAAAAGATTTTGAACCTGCTATAGACACACATACATACCTCCTTTTCGGTGATTCTCTCTCCTTTTGTTTTCACGGTTGGGACATAAGATGTGGAAATATATTTTCCAGTGGTTTGTTCTTTCTTTCTTTCTTTCTTTCTTTCTTTCTTTCTTTCTTTCTTTCTTTCCCCAGCTACTTTGGTGACTGCTGGAGAGGAAGAGAGAGGGGGGCATTTTATGGGCTACCATAAAATGAGGATGAGACTTCACACAAAAATATCCTCCCCGCACAAACACACGTGGGCCTTGTTGGGCAGATCTGCGATGGAAAGACATCGCACTCTCAGGCCAGGTATGGAAAGACAACTAGGCCTAGAGTAAGTCCCCCGGTGTGTGCTAGTGTGCGTGCCCAGAACCAAATAGGTAGCTATGGACACACCACGGCCGGAGTGGCTGTGTGAAAGCCATCACCGGATTAGAGGCGTGCATATCTCCAGCTAGCTAACGCGGCTGGGACCTGCCGCGGATGGAGTATATTTTAGGACACTTCTCCCCTCCTTCAGCACAGCCGGTTCCTGGCCAGCTCTGGACTCTCTCCAGCCCTCTCCTTGGTGCCGTTCCATTCTTGCCTCCCTTGGTAAGAGATCAGATGGACTGGCCTTTGTCTGACGTTCAGTTTGTACGCGGCGGGTTGCTGCCTCTTTTTATTTTTTTCCCCTGGCGGCCATGTGGAGCTGGGGCAACCCGGGGAGCCGAGAGGAGCCGCATTCCTGTGGGTGCAGAGCGGCTCCAGGGCTGAGCCGCAGGCCTGACACACACCCACCCACACCCCCTTCTGCCCTACATCCAATGCACCCACACAGGCGCTTGCCCCGGAAAGTACACAGACCCTGCCGCAGCAACACACACAAAGTCCCCGCTTCGCCTCTGCCCTGCAGTCCTCCGGGGCACCCGATCGCTCCACGTAGCGCAACCCCAGATGTTCGGAGGCTCCGTGTCCCTTATTCCAGACAGCCCGTCCGCTCCCCACTCCTGGTCACTTTCGCACCAATATCTCCTGGGCACTTCACCTCTGAGGATGTGCAAGTTTCCTTCCAAACACACGCGCTGCCCTCTCACATCAACCCCAGCCAGCTCAAGCGGGCATTTTCCTCGCTTGTACTCCTAGGCTCTCGAGCTCCTCAGTATTACTCCGAGCTGCAACTATGCCTTTGTATAGGCATGCAGGCCTCCAGACCTTACACGCTGCAGATCTGGCAGCACCGACGTAGGAATAGATCAGAAGCGTGCTTCTCACATGTGTTATTTATTAAATATTTCTAGCACGCAAGTTTGCGACTGACAGACTTTAGAATGTTCAGTTGTGGATTACAGATTATATATTTCTCTTCAGTTAAGTTACACACACACACCGCCTTGCTTTCAGTCTTTTCAGCGGAGCCTGCAGTAATGTAACAACCTGTTTTATAGGTCAGACAAGAACCGTGAAGATAGGAATTGGGCAATTTACATGAAGACTCTTCTTTTTTAAAGAGAGAACCTGTGTTGCAGCAATTAAATGTTTCTGTTCTTTGTTCTGTGGTGCCTCTGTTTACATGTGATTTATGGGGATAAGCAGTATTTTATCTGCCAAAAAACACGCACCTTACTGAGCCTGAGCTACATACTAAAGCAAGATTAAAGCTGTGCAATACCACACATGACTACCTGTAACCAAAGCAAAATACCTTCAGGACACCAGAGAGTTTTCATGTCGCTTGAACGAGGAATCTCAATCTAGGTTCAGCTGAGCACGGCCAGCCACCAGCTGACATTCTGAGCAAAGGCAACGGGAACCTGAAATATGGGTTGCACGTTATAGGATTTTCATTGTTTTCTGCGGTTCAGAAAATCCTGTTCGGTGAATAGGATTTCAGCCTATGCGTTTGCAATAGTGATGAGGAAAGCCTTTCTAATCTGATTCACCTGAAGGGTCAAATCTTCAGCTCGTGTAAACCGAAGTAGTTCCATTGGCTTCATAGCTGCTCCACACCCGCTGAGGACCTGGCCATAAATGTCAGATTCTAAGAAATCTTTACGGTCCCCCGTGTAATGTGCTGTGTGGGCTTTCGACTTGCGGTACCCATTGATACACCCTTTCCCTTTCTCCACCCTATTCTTGCTGATTTCCATGAAGAACAGGCACATATTATTAACATTTATTAACAATGACATTATCAGCATTGCCAAGAATGACTTTAGTCCTTAAAGATCATAAGTCCAAACTGCTTAAATCAATTCCACTCTATAGGGAGCCCAGGACAATGGACTCTGTAGAAGCTGCTGTAATGTACCTAGATAACCGTTCGAACTCTCTTCCAGGTTTAATACTGCGTGGAACCAACAGTACAGAGAAGAGAATACGCGATTTCTCATCATGAGCCTACAAGGATTAACCCCAAACGTATAACTCCTGGATTGGCTGATCCTTAATACAGTCTTGGGTACTAAAAACAAGCAAACAAAACCACTGGTGATTTGGCCCATTCCAAACAAAGCAGGTTGGCTTGCTTCACATTCGGGATAAATTAATATAAACTAATCGCGAGACTACAGCCAACAGCCCAATGAGTTAACCTTACTAGCCGTGTTAGTCAGGCTCCTTTGTTTAATTAATTATAATTAAGGCGTTCTCTGCAAATTTCCTGTAGGATTCCTGATGACTTCTCCACTGAGTGAGCGCGAAAGGGAATTAGGCCTATGATGGGCTCCATGTTCACATGCTTTTTTCACGAAGGCCAGATAGGATACAAATTCAATTAGTGTTTATTAATTGTTATTATTATTATTATTATTATTATTATTATTATTAATAGTAATATATAAACGCTTCTGTTCCTAGGAAGGTGACGCGCAGATGGTTAAAACATCTGAGAGAAAGCAATCACTTTACTGCCAAATTTGCTTTCTTTTGGGCATGGGAGGGAGCACAGAGGTGTGGTTAAAAAAACCCGAGGGAGATACTGCCTGGGACGAGATGAGCTGAAAAAGGAATGGTTTCAGACATCAGCTAGGAGAAATATCATCCCCTGAATACACAACAGACTCACACTATTTGAGATTTGGACACGTAACACTGCAGACCACTGATTTGCTATTTTCTTAATTCCCGCTCTTCTTATTCCCTATGAATCAAACAGCCTTTTGTCCTTCAGAGTTTGATTTGATCGCTACTGTTCACATTTCACTTTTGTATTTTTCTCTTCCTATACCATTACTCATTGAGTGCCCCGTGAAATTACAATCGTACATTTTCAACTCAGCAACCCATTTGCAGTGCAAAAATAGGGTCTAAATAATGGCTGAATTAGCCCTACTGGACAGTTTCAGATGTAACACTCTGTAATAATTATATTGCAGGCTGGATTAGGATGCTATTATCATAATCTGGACGTTTACAATTATCTGTAATTTGCAAAGATGCGCCAGGTCTTGATTACAGCAGTTTTTTTTATCAAGCTAACCATCACTAAACAGTGACAGTAATAACAGCTAATTTTGCTGGCAATATAAGAGGTGCTGGGGTGTGCAAACAATTTCACACCTGGATGTGCTCACTCAACCAAGAATATAGAGAAAGAGCTTCTGCCCTGAGACTCAGAAAAATATTCTACACTGCTTCTGTTCAGTATAGATTTCTAGACCCTGATCATTGCTTAACAGAGTTTCACTGGGGGTAAGTTTTTATGATCTTTTTTTTTGTACTTCAGCTCACAGTTCATCTTCATCTTTTCACACTTTCGTGGTGACTTTTGCTGCGTGTGTAATTTCTGTCATCCTGTTAGGACACGGTCTCATAATAGATTCAGACTCTGTCCTTTTTTTAGCAATGTTTCTACATAGCCGATAGAATTTGGGTTGGTTCGTGTGCTGTAACAATAGCTTTCACTCCCGAAGCTGGGGACCTATAGGGAATTTTCTTTCTATAGCTATGTTTGCTAGTCGGCTCGATACACGCTCAGAGGGGACTTGGTTTCTATTTAGATGTGCTGGTCTCTATACTGCAAGAACGATGATAAACCGGAGTGCTAGTCTAAGAGCGCACGATATATTCATTCAATTTTTTCCCCTGCAGCCATGTATTTTGTACTCGTGTACCTCGGATTCAGCGAACGTTTTCAGAGGCAAGCTGTCGTTTTAACCTTTCAGTGTAACCTAGACGCTTTGCTCACTGGTATTGCAAGAATGGTAGAGTTTCTGATCAGGCAAGCAGCGTTTCCATCTGCAAAGAGGCACCTAAAAACTCCCCCCTCTTGCCAAAGGCTAGATTTAAAGCTCTCCCCTTTTATCTGAGAAGAGGATGGGCTCTGGAAGGAGCCATCGTTCTCTTTCTTGAGGGGCCAAATTTTAATGCACCCCAAAATGTTAGAAGGAAAATATGTTGCTTATCGAATGTTATACAAACTGGCTGCTGAACTACAGTTCCGTGGAACTAACCTTTTAGAAGCCATAGGGAAGGAATAATGAGAGATTTGTTCCTATCCTATCTATAGATGACGCTGTTCCATGAAACTCTCGTTTGGTGGCAGCTATATAATGTTAGATGACACTGTCTTCGCTATCATTTGTTCACCATATTATTCTCGGAAAGGCCTGCTTGTGTCATCTTATACGTCTCTATTGTTGGGTTCATTGCTAAAAAAGAAGGCTATCCTTGAAATATTCATAAAGTACAAGGGAAAAAATTATCACATTTTTTCTATGCTGTACTCCACAACTCAAGGGGTATTTACAAAGCGTGAACATTTATTTTATAGTACAGCAGCACCAACTGCTCCAAAATACACGAGTAAAGCTCTTCAGAGTCATCATATGTATAGATTACACACACCGATTAAGTCAGTGGCTAGGAAAGAGTTAAGTTTTAGCCCATGCAGTTAAGGGACAATTGATGTATCTTTGGATTCTGATAGAAATGGTCTTCTTGGGAAATAGTATGTGTGAGTGGATAGATAGATAGATAGATAGATAGAATTTACGTATGTAATGTTTCAGCTGGTTTAGGATTAACCTGCATAAATAGAGGCTAGGTAGCTGCGCACTGGATTTTCTTAAAAAGAAAAATACTGTTGGTTTAAATATATGGTAGCTTTCTCTCACGTAATTTGAATAATTCAGTGAGACCCACTAGCAGCTGTACTTCTGAAGCCTCTTCCATTCTTTTCAGCATTATAATTTTGGTTAATTTTCAATTTTAGGTCCTACGTCTCTGCAATTTGTGTATGAATAACAGAATAATTTTCCTCTTTTGTTTCGCCTTTCCTGTTCCTGAATCTAAATAAAGATGGCTTTTTAGTATTAAAAGTGGAAGAAAATTACAGGTAATTATCTTTGACGGTAAAAACGCTGTAATCAGCGGGCTACATGAAAAATTACTCTAATTATGGCTGCATTTAAGAGAATGGAAAAAAACCTTCTTGTGGATAAAAACCTTAAATTGTCCCCAATGTCTGCTTCAAATTGGATGGCACTGCAGCTGGAGGCTTTGTTCAGAATTGATCCTGGGGAGCTCTGAACCCAAAGTTTCACAGTAGGAAGGGGGAAAAAGAAAAGAAAACATTTTTCCTAATGTAACAATACGAATGGTAGAAAATGACAAGACTGATCGGTTTTAAACCATTCTGAAGACTGACTGAGCGTGGAAGTTGCTCAACAAAAAAAGGAACTGGTATGTTGGTAAGTATTCTTTGCTTTGTGTCTAATTATAGTGACTGTCCTTTTGCACGACTGTATGTAGCTGTCATTATATGGAGCACTCTGAGTATCTCTATTGACTTCTGATAAATGGCTCAGTGGTTTCAAGGTTCATAATTTGAAGGATGCCCAGGTCTCTAGCCATTAATTCTCGCAGTATGGGGCTTGTGTGACGAAAGGACTTTCATTTTCATTATTTCTGTGCTTTACACAATATAATAAAGATATAATTCACCCTGGTCAGTGCATTGTAGATCTCTGCACCTTTCAAGCTTTGCAAAATATTACACAGCTTTAATTGTCTGTCTGTTAATCAAAAACAAAGGAGGGAACCTCTTTCTTTTTCCCCTCCTTCCTTGTGCAGGAAGCAATGCAAAGCACCGATTTTTACTTTGAGAAAAACCTTAGATAAAATGACACCGTAATATTCCCCCAAATATTAGAATTAGCTAAGTAACATAGGCTAAGAAACGACCGGGCGATTAGAAACATCCATGCAATCGTTACATATATATCTATTGTTGTCTAGGGTTAATTCTTTTTAAGAAAAGTCTTTTCAAGGGTTTATTGTTAGATATGTTGCTCTCTACGTCACAAATGTGTGACTCGCTAGGTATCTAAAGCGGGAGGGCTTTAATATAGAGAGAAATACAGGACACATGGACGTTTTGTGGCTTTTACTCTATATATGAAAGAAGACAAAAACATACAAAGTATATTTACAACTAAAATTCAGCAATATATACAGAAAGGTTGCTCAATATAAACGTCTCTATAGCTTAGTGAATTGGTGAGAATACCACCAATCGAGTACTGGACCTTTCAAAGCCATAGATGGTTGTTTTGGTGGGTTCCTCCTTTGCCTTTTTCCTGTTCATTTTTAGGGAATTTCGCGGGGTTGGGGAAATTAGGGAGAGAAATCTGAGGGAGAGACAGTGGTTTCTTCTTCGTTGCTGTCCATTCCATTTTGATAAAGCATGCAGTTTTTGCTTCGTGGTAGTGTTTTAGTCGTACAGTATATATTCCTTTTCAAACAGTTTTTCCCCCAGTCTGGGTTTGGTGAATACAAATGCAGGAGCTTGAATAGCTTCCCTTACATCGTGTAATATCTTTAGCTCATTAAACAAGTAAAAACGTTGCCGTGTATACTTCTGGTGGGAAAAAGTCTGTAAAAAGTTTGCTCTGACAGTATAACTCCAAAGCGATGAGGCTGGTTCCTTAGAGTTCAAATTAAAATATCCTAAGGAGAAGTGTCTTATGTGCTCCAGCATGGGGGAAAAAAGTCTCTTTCTGTTCAGGATCAATCACTGAGGTTACTAAAAGAAAAGAAGAGAAAACAAAACAAAATCCCAACCTTGTCTTCTTGCCACACACACAAGTTCACACAGAGCCTGTGAAATTGGCACCGTTGGCAAGACAGCGGACTGCTTGCCCTGTCCAGACTAGGGCTTCTTGATAGATTATTTCTCTTGGACAATTCACATCATCTGTGGTCTCTGCATTGTGTCTTGATGTGGAGAAGAATACCAGTGAGAATAGCCAGGCATGTAGCTGTTGGGAGGCATACTGACTCCCTTGGCGGAAGCTGAAACGTCCCAGACTGGAGGGAGGGCTGGAGACCGCGGAGACAGGGCAGCGGAACCTGGCAGAGGGTCGCTCTCATGAGGATTGCTGCCCTGCTTTAGCAGCTTCTTAAACTTGGAGCGTTTGTTCTGAAACCAGATCTTCACCTGTAATCAAAAGGCAGCAGAGATTAGGCCGCTGAGGAGCACCTAGCTGACAGCAGGAAGCACCCGACGGGGGTTATTTTTTGACATAGTCCCGAGTGGAGAGGGAGATGCGGGGTCAAGCTGGCATTAACATGCTGGCATGGGAGCTAATCTGTTGTTAATAACAGGAACAGTAGAAATTGAGATGTAGCTTTTTAAATTGAGCGTTGTTTTCTTGTCCAGGCCACAAGAAGTAGAGCAATAGAATGTATTCTGTTTTAATTTCTCTCTCACCTGCTTATGTGTGTGAACATTTAAGGACATACACGCACAGGCATGTCTACATAGGTACAGATGGACATAAAATACATACATGTACACACAAGTGTCGTATTTCTTCAGTCAGTGGCCGTTTGATCATTTGGACAATTTGTGGCAAACAGAAGGAATCAGATAGTCTTGTGCTATGAGACACCGTAATAGTCAAAAGCAAAACCTGAATCAAACAGTCTGTATCTTCAAACTGTTCTTGTCTACATCCTTGGGAGAAGGCTGGATTAGAACAACTGCTTTCCCTTTATTTTAAAATCAATTTTGGATGGACATTTCCTTTTCAGAAAAAGTAACGGATATTAACCACGTTGGGTCGCATCCTGCCTCTAGTCAAGTAACATTGCTCTAAACTGAGTTTTCCCTGCATGAGGTCTGCAGGATCGGGCCCTCCATGTTACAACATGTTACAATGCTCTATCAGCGTCATTTAAAGATTCAAAATCCTGCAATCCTTGACGCAAGGCTGCTAGCTCGGACAGACTAGTGGTTTTCAGATTTTCAGGATCAGGAACACACTTTGTGTGTGTCAGCATAAATGCCATTTGTACAATAAGCAGATATATTTCCAACATTCATGTCCATTCAATATTTAAAAATGCTTGTGCAAGCTACGGCTGCCAATTGCAATGATAAAACATTGAAATTATTTATTAAAGTCATACATGCACACACATATGTTGTACATGAATTAATTGTATTTATCCATTTGCTTTTCTACTAACCCCTGCTTATGAAGCCTGCAACGCTTCATGCCTCTCTCGAGCTTAAATTACCAGGATAGCACAGCTACATCAACCACACTTAACTGTGGCTTAACCTGCTATAATTTTGTACACGGTTGTCTTTGATCTTCAGATCTATTATCACCTTTTGTACATTTTGCCCAAGGGCAACCACTGCATTTGAGTCAGTCATCCAGGATGAATTAACTATTGATTTTACAGGTATTTTCTAATCTGCTCTTGCTTTCTCTGTCTCTATAGGTTGCTAGGATCTGGCTTTTTATTTTTTACCTCTGCCTCAGGCCTAAGGTTTTCTTGCCTTTGTGTTGTGCTCTTGTCACAATTGAACAATCTCGTGTCGGTGCAGTAATTATTTGGATGATGTATTTTTTCTGGTTGTGCCATCGAAGGATAGAATTTGATAACTAGTCGGCAGGGGCAAATGCAGATCTCGTCAGTTATTTCAGTAGTAAACCTTTTACTCTGTGCTGTGTAAGATAACTCACATTACATTAAGTATGTAGTAGGAGGGGATGTGTTACCTTTTCTACTACCAGGTACAGAGGGCAAGACTGCTAGTGCAGATCTCTCTTTGGTTGGCCTTGTATTGCATGGCCAGGGTTGCAGGGATTTGGGGTTCCCAGTAATTTACCTGTGTCTGAGTAAGTCCTAAGGAAGCTGCCAGTTCAGCTCTCTCTGGAAGTGCCAGGTACTGAGTCTGCTGAAAGCGATGATTTAAAGCCTGAAGCTGTAGACTCGAATAGATAGTTCGAGGCTTCCGTATCTTCTTCCCTTTCCCATTGAATCTGATTTCACCGTTTTCAATCACTGTCGTTTTTTGCTGATCTGCAAGCAACCGACACATTTGAAAGGTCACCACCGCAGAAAACGCAGAGAAGCCTCCTTGGCTGTTGAGTGCGCCCTGTTAACTTGGGCATTTTTGTTACTCTTTTTACTCCCCTCCTCCCGCAACAGCCCGCATGCAACAAACAATCCCATTGCCGTTTCAGTCCCGCTGCCCATAGCACGCACACGTTGTGAGTGCTCAAAGGCATCACTCAGGAACTGCTCTTATTAGAATAGTGGGAATCAACCGCCAGAAAGAAGCCGTCCCTGTGTATTGCGTGGCTTGTTTTACTTGCAAAAACATAGCGTTTGTTTAATGAATGGGATTGCTAGCTGCCTGGACAGCATGGTGTTTACACGGCTAATTGACTTCACGTCGCCAGTTCGGTGGTCAGTGACTCTCCAGTTGGAGAGCTTTGACAACGCGTTTTTGCTCAGATCGGTACATAAACACAATCATCTCACGGCTGCAGCACCACAAACTCGTCGGGAAACTTTCACTCCTCAGGTGGTCATTTGCCTAAAGCCGATCCCCTTGCCCCGTGTCACACAGGAGCCACCAACACTGCCTTGATCCCTGAGGATGGCACCGCTGCGACCGACAGCGTTTCTCCCCGGCCGTAACCAGACGGCTGCGGGCGCTGGGTGAAATGCACATGGCCCGTTGCACGTTATTTAGGCAATATAGCGGAGCAGGAGGCCAGCGCTCGGGATATAGACCTGGGCAGCACAAACACCCCCCCCCCCCAAGTTCCCCGCCAAAGAGCGCTCCTGGGACAGAGAGCACGCGGCGAAAGCAAGGAAAGGCGGCGGATGTCGCCCTGGAAAACAGCCCCACGAATGTGTGTGTGTCGCAGGAAAGCCACACAGCCCCGCAAGCCAGGGCAGACACGCGTCCCTATAGGGGCCGTCCGCGAGGCAGAGTCTAGCTCCGGCGTGCAGCGCCCAGCGCCCGCCCGGAGCGGAGGGAGAGCCCCGAAGGGTGCCGAGCAGGCTGCTCCGGGGCCAGCCGCTCCCCGCGGGCTGAGCCCGGCCGGAGGACGGCGCCGATCGCGAGAAGAAAGCGGCCTCGCTCACCTGCATCGTCCGCCCGCGTCTGGCCGGCCGCGCTGCTGTTGTGGTAGGACTGGAGGTAGGGGCTGTGCTGCGAGTGGCTCACGTAGGGGTAGGCGGCCAGCGAGCGGTGGCTGTAGGAGTTGCCGCTGCCGGGGTAGGGCGAGCTGTGGTGGTGGTGCTGGTGGTGCGGGTGCGCGCCGGCCGCCGAGTGCAGGCAGTGCAGCGGGTAGTGGGCGCCTGCCATGGCCGGCGAGCTCTGCTGGGAGTGGGACTGCGGCGGCGGCGGCGGTGGCGGCGGCTGCTGCTGCTGCCCGAACTCCATGAAGGCGGATTTGGAGGAGTCCTGCGCTTCCAACCCGTCAGCCATCGTAGTCATGGTCATCATCAAAGTTTGGGAGTGAGAGAGCGGCTCCCTCCGGCTCGCCCCCCGCGCGCTCGCTCGCTCCCCAGCCACCTTAGAGCCTATTCGCCTGCACCGGGACTTAGGGAGCTGGCTGGGGGGGGAGGGGGTAAAGAGCAGTAGTGAGAGGGGCCTTGTTCGAGGAGGAAGGGGTGAGGGGAGGGGTGTGTGGGGGGGGACTAGTCCTGTGGGTTTTTTTCTCTCCTCTTCCCCTCCATTCCCCCCTTGTTTTTGGGGCTGGCGGAGTTTAAAGCCGAGATTTTTTAAGGTGGAGGCTGGTAAAGTTGAGCTTCTGCTTTTTAGACTTGAGGCAGAGACGCCACAAGTCGAATGGTTTGTCTCCAAAGGGCAGCGCCTCCCCATTGGTCAGTCAACCCCTGACGTCACCAACCCCGGAGCTGCGACTGGCGTCTGTGCGCGCCTGAGGCTTAGCCCACCTTCGGCAGCTCCGAATCCCGGCTGGAGCGCGGCGGCGGGCGCGCGCGCCTCCGCCTGCCGCCCGAGCGCGGCTGCTCTACCTCCGCCGCACAGCAGCACCCCTCTGCCGGCGCGGGCAGCCCGGCCCGGCGCTCCCTCCGAGACAAAAGGAGCCCCTGCTGCAAACTGTCACGGGGGGCATCTTTCTGCTTGTCTCGTGTACATTGTCTTATGCAGCCCAGTGTAACAGCTACTAACACACACACTAAAGGTATTTCAGTCCCCTCCATACTGCCCACAGTGTGAACACACCTTCGGTTCCCCTCTCCTGTCCTTCCAAACATGCCGTGAACCCGAATGAAAAGGGAAATTTAAAAGAGGGCAAAGAGATCCCCAGAGCACGCTCCAGCGCCCTGTTCCGACCCGGGCTTTCTCCGTATTGATGAAGGCAACATTTGCTCTATCGCAGGAAGAGCTGCAGCAGCGACTCATTGGAGATCTGACAGTAATGCATTTTTTCCTATTGAAAACAGAAGCTACTGTAATGCTTTCAAATATATGCAAATGATACATGCGGTTAGTGGTTTGGCAAATCTTGATTACAATATAAACTACCCAAGAAAAAAGTGCCTTCCTCCTAAATTTGTCTTTAGATTACAATTCCAGTTGATTTTATTTTATTGTCAACATTGTTAATGATAAAAATAGAGTCGTTTTACAGTTATTTTTACTTTCTGGAAGGAGGCAATTAGACGTCTAATCAGGAATACACAAAAATCTCCCATGATTAACTGCAGTACTTTGTTCAAATTGCTGCTATAAAATTCAGAACAATTTGCCTGTAATGATTATGGACTGGGTTTATTTTGGGAGGTGGAATAAAAGTGGATATAGCATAAATTATCCTCTAATTATACACCAGTGTCGCCTCAATTATCCTCTTATCAAAATGGTTGTCTAACTGCCGCATTTAGTTTCAATTCTCTCCTTTTTTCTATAAAAAGAACTTCATACCTTGTTATTATTAATCCATTTATTATTTGCTAGGGGATTTATATCTGAACATCCAGGTGGTATTACCACTTCTCTTTCAAAGATGGACTGGGGAAAGACATTGAGTTTGAACCAGCACAGTTGTGGATCTATCCCTTTTTTTTTTTTTTTTTGGTTCCCCTGTTTAAATCTTCTCGCGTCCAGCTAGAGATAGCATGAACTCCGGAGCCAGACCCTACCGAAGAGGACCCAGGTAGGAAAAGGAAGGAGACGTGCAATTGGTTAACCCTAGCGAAAGCTGAAACTTATGTAGATTGGGAGATGGGATCAATCTTCGGGCTTTGAAAAACACCAGCAGCTACAATTGGAAAACAGCTTTCAGGGCTAAGTCCAGAAACGTCCCCAAAACGAAGTCCAGGTCCAGACACTATTCCTGAGAGCGACATTTCCAGGGGATCTGCTCCAAGCCTTTGCAGAGTATTTAAAAACGCAGCGTTTTTGGAAACATCGAGAGGGATTTGAAAATAAACAGTCCAGCACGGTTATTAGCTCTAGGAACCGGGTGGAAGTGCTAGAAGTGTGAGCTCACCATTTGCATATTGCACCGTACATGCAGTCGATGGGTTTACGCTATTTTTTTTCCCCGGTGAAGAACAGCCCCCATTCTCTCGGCGCTTATAGTGCAGTTTGATTATTTGGGAGTATTGAGGGGGTGTCTTTTTTTAGGGAGTCCGGGATGATTTATTCTCTCCCACCCCCCATCGGTGTTCAACTTCTTGAGCCTCTGAGTCGGTTCAGTAACTCTGAATGCAGTTGTAAGTGTCTCGCTTTTGCTCACCTCTTTTAACAGGAGTTCCACTTTAACACGCGAAAGGGTAACCCGAGCCATGCGTTTACAAACCTACAATGAATAAAAATGCTCATAGTAATACAGCGAGGGAGGAAGACAGGGGAAAGAGCGGACTATAGCATTCCTGCTTCAGCCTCCTGTTCCTAGGGGGACTCTGTATGCATAGGCTGTAGGGAATGGAGTGAATAGGAACAGGTACATTTGGCAGTTTTATTGCTTTGTACCCTCCAGCTTGTTGTTAACATCATGAAGGCGTTTTTCTGCAGGTGCACAGGCTGCCCTTTTCTCCGCGCTTTCCGGCACCCGCAAAAGCATGCATAACTAAAGATGTCAGGAAACGGGCGTAGGAATGAATGCCTTCAGCTCCTTGCTTGGTTGTTTGGAAAGGACTCTGGCTGTGTACTGTGTACTGTGGATTACAACCTGCGAAAGGTGACACGCTTGGTATAACTTTTTAGTATCATCTACACGCCGCGCTTAAGAAAGAACGAAGCATCCTAGTCCTGAAACAAACAAGCAAAACAAGCAAGCAAACAAACAGAAAAAGAGGCAACAGGAGCCTAAAGTAAACTGCTTCAGCGATAGGCAACATAGTGTAGAGTTGTGTTTCATCTTACACTGGGGCTAAATGACGGGGGTGCACCTGTATATAGAACACACAGGAATGCGCTTGTGTGTGGATCGGTAGGTAGACTTTCACTTTAGATTCTAGAACAATAAAAGAACATAGAAGTAGAACTAACAGTACAATAAAGTATAAAGTATGTAGATACTTTGTATATTAGTGACTCATTATTGCTCCAGGTGTGTGGATACACACACACATTCTCAAGGTGTACGTCGAGATAGAGCCATAGATAGCCCTTGAGCAATGCACAAGGCAAAGGCTGGCATTTTCCATAGGACAGTTGAAAACATCAAGCCTTATAGTAGTAATTTCCCCCCCAATTTAATTAGGCAAATGTGTCAGTATGGCGCGGGCGCTTTCCTGGGTTGATTGGCTGATGTTCATAATTCTCGACTAAAAGGAACTGTGGCGGTTGTAAATATTGATTGTTTTCTTTGTGTCCTCCAGTGCGGAGGGGCCACACCTTGATGGAGTGGAAAATGCGAAGGGGGGGTGGGTTGTGGTAATGTCGCACAAAAGGGGGGGTCGTGTCTTTTTTTCGCTGAACTCTGGTTTCATCGCCGGCAGGAGTTAGGCTGCGCCTCTCTGCCCCATTGTCCCTGCGGCACTCACTGCTTCAGGGTGTCCTCTCCCCCGCAGAGAAGGGAGGGCGATGCCTGCCTGGGAAGGGACCTCTATTATTCTTAAGGGGCCTGGGGGGGCAGGGGGGGGCGGAAGGCAATTTGGAGAAGATTGGAGGCCGAAGCCTTTCTTTGGTGGGGCGGGGAGGCAGGTGTAGATACTATTTCTTCTCAGGGAAAGGCAGGATTTAAGGCCTGAGCTTTTTTTGTGGGAAAGAAAGAAAGAAAGAAAAAGAAAGAAAGAAAGTTCTCAGTAGGGCTCACACTTATTTTTGTCTCAAATGAGGGTCTTGAACGTAGAATCTATCTATCTATCTAATCTACTAGGTATGTGTAACCTTCAATGAGTTTTTATTAAGATCTAGTAAAGCAGGGAAGGGGTTGGTTTCCAGATTGGATTCAGTTACCAGGTTGATTCTAAAGAAATTAGACCTGTATAAATAGCCTTTGAATTCCCAGAATTAACTCAGTATTAATGTATATGGTCACTAAAAAATCAAATAGTGTGGGGGAAAAAACTGTCATTTCTTTCCAATGTGGCCTTCAAGTGTTTGAGAAGATATAAAAAATCAATAAGCAAATCGTGAATTCGCATAGAGGAAGAAATCCCTTGTTCCCACCGCTGAAGCAAAGACAATTTTGCTCTCCGTTCCAGACACTCTGGGGACTGAGGTTTGAAAAGTTAGTTTTGATGGGTTGTGAGAGGGTCTAGTCTCACTAGAGAAAGCTCCTCGTACATTTCAGTCCCCGATGGAGCTGATCAAGATGTCGACTTTTTTTTTTTCCAATAGACACCAACTGGGTTCTCTGGGATTCAGACAAAAGCTGAAGAGCCGCTTTTTAAACATCAAGGCTGGTAACAAATATTTCCCAAAATGGAAAGCGGGGGTTAATCATTAATGATCTTTCTTCTAATTGTTTGGGTTTTGTACATTTCTTTGACTGCCAAATTCCAGCTCCCGAAGCAAGGTAGAAAGACCAGTGCCAGAAAATATTTATTCACGGCCACAAAACCCCAAATTAAACTATTTCAGAGGTTTAACCGGCCCTTAGTCAGTAATAGGCCAATGTTGATTTCCTTGCAGCTATACCGAAACACAATGACTTCCATATTATAGAAATAAAATGCATTACGCATCTGTGATGCCACTGTTTTTGAAACATTACGCCTGGCAAGTTGGCATTTTAAAGAGAGTAGGGTTGTGGGGTTTTTTCCCCAAAGCGGTACTGAAAGCTAGAGTCAGTGGAAAAATAACTCAAAGTTATCTAGAAAACTCCACGATGGAAGTTAGCCTTTCAGAAAGAGACAATAATTAATTAAAGAGCAATAGATGAGGTACATTCATTCATACACATCTGCCAACACACACACAATCCTCTTCTGCGTAAGTATGTATGGACATACAATGTATACTTTAATTATAGTTTCTTAACAGAAAACGCAAAGCATACCATACTAATAATGTCATCGCTCTCGTACTTTATTTTATTTTTAAGTCTATAAAGTTAGCTTTCTTTGGTCACAAAAATCTACATGTAACACAATGGACACAACAGTTTGAAAGAATTGACAACAACAGGAAGCTGGAATCTATTTTTAGGGTATAATACGGAGTTATATAACCAGCCAGAGTCTTCCTAAATGCCTTCGAGCTGCTTCTGTTTCATTCATTCATTCATTCATCCATTCAACACCAAAGAAAAACAAAACACCACATTTGTGTTTCTTATTCCTTATCTTTCCACTAAGTCTGACCCTGACTACATACGGATGGACTTTTGAGATTTATTTCCTATGTCAGAGATTTAAAATCCACAAGCTTTTTGTTTGTTTGGGGTTTTGAAATCTAGTCTTTAATTAGTTTAAACTTCTAAGCATGTAAATACCTGTGCTAGCTGCATGATCATTTTAACCCGTATTATTGTAAAAAATGCTCAAAACTATTGTCTTCGTATTTTGAACATCGGAGCATGGACACTCCCCACCCACAGCATAGGCCCACAGGCGAGCTGGTAAACTCACATCAACACATACAAACATGAACATATTTGAGCTCCCTAGGCAAATTATTTACCCAAGGATTACTGGAAAAAAATCAGATAGGAACTAATTTTATAGTACCAGCATCATGTCAATGTTCTAGTTATCGGAACAACGCATCTAGTTAACTTATAGTTTTGGAGGGAAAAAGGCAGGTATTGTCATATGATTCCTTTATGGAGCCGGGGGAAAATAATGATAGATAGATAGATAGATAGATAGATGTAGCAGGGTGAATGTTAGCATATCTTTAACAGATTATCTAATCTATCTATCTATCTATCTATCTATCTAAATTGTGCATTGCCTTTATTGACAGCAAATTCTCTAACTAAACACACGGACTTGTGCATTCTGAAATGCTTCTAAAATGTAGAGCCCGGTCTGAAGGCGATTGGTTCATATGGGAGGCATGTTTCCTACATACTTTACTTTGACATTGCTCACAAGCATGAACTACGATTCCACAACAAATAAGCAAAAAATATGAGTGATTAAAACCGTCCTTCCTTGGCAGCTCGACTTTGCCTTCATTATATACGGCTCCCAGAGAGCAGAGAAAGGCTAAACAAAATCTCTCTCTCTCTACATCTGCTGATCACATTTTTCTTTTCAGGCTCATAAGCCTGTTTATCCCAAAACACATTTGCTGTTCTCTTCTGCCAGGATGTCATATTGCCATCGCCTTAATAGCAGTTGAGTGGGAAGCAAAGGATCCCACAAAAAGAGGTCACCTCCTCAATATGAAAGCAAGCTATTTTAAGGAGAAGCTGGGGAGTTAAACGCTGCCAGTCCAAGAGTAAGAGCGGAGCGGAGGTTTTTCTGGATTTCAACCCACTAGCATCATAACAGACAGGCAGGCGTCAATGGCTTTCCATACCGCTAGTGTGAAGGAAGTGGCAAGGGGGAAAAAAACCCTCCGAGCCTGCAGATGGATCACACACGCAGCTTTCTGTATTGTAACGTGGGTCAAAATAATAGAAGTCAGAAGGGAAAGATCCGCAGAGAGCCAGCCACTGTCTCTTGTACAGATTTGTAGCGAAGCCTGAGCTGTAATTAAAACCTTACAGTCAGATTAATTCAATGTGTTGCGCTGCAGTGGGGTTTTTTTAATAGTCAAAATCCGCTTTACAATTGCATTAGGTTTAAGGGCTATTTTCTGCGAGGCTCTCCGCATTTTCCGAGGAGAGGAGAGAATATTATTGCCTAGTCCATTCTCTCTTCTCCCCTGGTACCCGATCGGGGGGTGATGGATGCGGGACCTACAGAATGTTTTTCGCAGGGAGCGGAGCATGGAGGCTTTGTCAGGGAGAGGGAGATTCTTATTAATATATACCTGCCATGTATGCAGCAACTCACACACACACACACACACACACACACGTCTGTCTGTCCCCAGCTTCACGAGGGGAAATTCTCCAGTCTATCTCGAAACAATCTCCCACTGAATGCTCCCCCGAGTGTAAATGATCGCTGCTCTCTCTCTATTACCAGTTGGGTGACAGACAAGAGAAACTTGTGGTTCTCCCCACCCCCCCTTTTTTTGAAAACCTTCCAAAAATTAAGAGTAATATTTCAAGATCTCTGTCAAAATGTCTCCAAAGCTTTTTTTAAAAAAATTTGGCACGCCCCCTTAGTGCTCTGGTGGTGCTGAAATAAATGTTTTATTATATAGAAAAAAAAATCCCTCTGAGAAACATACGTTCAAACTTTCAAACTCCGAAGTGCCCGACTTGGAAGAGCTAATATAAACTCTAGGCCCTTTTAAGTCAGCCACAGTCTACAATTTCTTCTGCGGTACCAGCCAGTCTAACCCCAAACCAAACTCAGCGCCCAGGGTTGCAGAATTCTGATACCTTCCTTTGCTCGAGTGGCAGCCGTTTTAGACGCTCAGAGGAATGCGTCTCTTAAAAATACAGGGCTTCTAGTAACATTTCACGAGTAGCATGTCACTTCAGCACCGTTTGAAAAATCGCCAACTCCTTGGCAAGTGAAAGCAGACGCTTTAATTGCCGCAAATTATCGCGAGGTCCTCTCTTCATTCTGTTTCGCCCCAGTTTATTTTTAGTACGCTTCACATGCCTACACATTTCCCTTGTTGAGATCAGTGCAATTATTTACTCTACCTTTAGGGATGCATTTCCCCGCCACTGAATGGCAATGTAGTAAACACTGAAAAAAAAGTCAATCCAGTTATTGAGGTTTATTTAACATTAAGGGAGGCAAATATCAGGGGTTTCACTTTTTCTTCGGGCCGTCCTCATTATCTGGAATGGATTTCAATGAGCTGTTCCTAATTTTCCTTTCAATATTGTTGCTTCTTTTTTCAGGGTCTCGGCAGCGTGTAAAAACACAACGCTTAAAATTTAACTGGAACAGGTATTCCAGGGGGATTCATTATCCAAAAACTCTCTAGAGAAAAAAAATCTAAGCAGAAAGTCATGCCTGGGACTTGGGAAAAAACAACCTTCTTCCCCAAATTCCTCATGTTCCTACCATCTAGAGGAGAAAAGCTCTTGACAATGTCAGTAATGCACTTTCACTGGAGTATTGAATTCACCTGCCTGATTAATTGATCTCACATACTACACTGAGAGTTCATTTCCTGTCAGTGGTGATCCTCACCTTGACCAGCCTGAATTGTGCATTCCCCCACGACAAAGAGCATCTTGCACTGAACAAATGCAATAAGAAAGGGACGGAGGGAAAGGGATAAGGATAGGCCAGGTATCTGTAGCACTGAAGGAGAGAGGTATCGAAGGAATCTGACAGATGGATCTGAAACGTATCAGATCTGGATTAACTTGCCTGCTTTGTGAATTGTCCTCATTTGAAAAAAGCAGCCCTCCTCCACTCAGCCTCTGGCAGGTTTTGTTTCAAGCGCCTTTATAAATGTTGAATCCTCCTCTCCCTCCGGAAAGAACCGTTCTGTTTCTTTTACCTCACCACTGGCATATTTTCACTGTCTGTGAAACAAAACAAAAAAAGCCCAGAAGAAGTAGAAATGGTTGGGGTTTTTTAATGAAAATATTTATAAGTAACCTAATTTTGTATCACGGAAGTGAATTTCATGCTAAGATTTTTTTTTTTTTTTTTTTTGCAAAACATGAGCCGGAAGACATTTAATTAAAGCCATACTCAGAGAAATACAGTTAAAAGCGAAGTCACGTCACCACAAAGCCCAATTCTCATTCAGGATACAGGATAGAATTCACATTGTAGTGTACATCGTCTTCCTGGCATACCTCAGGCCTGGACAACACAAGAAACAACACAGAGGATATCAGAAAAAAATAGTGCCGGAAGCGCTAATAAATGAGGGTTTAATGTATTCTGCCTACATACCATTGCTCTCCGATTCATGATTCAGAATTTCGGATCACAATGACTTAGAGGCATACAAATCAGATAACGGTTGGTGTAGGATGGAGGTCAGTTGGAATCTCTGGGACAGCTGTATGGTGATACCACTCCACTCTGATGTACTTAACATTGTTTTGGAACACATACATGTCCGGGTCTAGGATATATGGCACATTTCCGGGGAAGCGGGTTGCTTTGGGCCATTTCTGAAATTTCCTTCAGTTTACATGAAACAAGTCAGGATTGTGCTTAAAAAACACCTTATTCTAGTACCTGCCACTAGCCCACTGCTCTTTCTGTGCATGTGTGCGTAAGGGGGTAGGGACCGGGTTCTGAGAACACCAGACACAAAAATCCAAACGGCCTGCCTGCTCATTTAAATATCAGACTTTGGGGAAAGGTTGTATTACATACGGCTGATCGATATGTGTATGAAAAGAGCTAGTACCGTCATGGGATCTGTAAGCTCTTATTCCCAGAAGACTGCACATAAATTTGCACCACAGATAAAATTCCTATTAAAGTTTTTTTCCTTCTCCCCCGTCAGTACTTTGACTAATCCAATGCCATAATACTGGTTTAACCCCCAAAGAAAGGGAAGAAATACCCATAGCCCCAACCCTACGCCTTTGATAAAGAACTCTCACCAGAAACACCAGGGCTAGTCTGCTTGGAAAGGAGTATTAATCGCTAGTATTTTTTTAAAAGTAAAACCACCAGATCATCTCGTAAATTCCAAATGAAAGCCGTAGCGTTACTGCAAGGTTTGCTTGTTGGTTACCTTGTATAATATTTACACAGGCAAGGATATTTGATTATAATTTAATTAGAAACAACCCCCCCCCCCCCCCCATCTTTCTTCCGTTCCAGTAAATAGAAAAATTCTGAGGAAATCTATGGGAGTTGGATCAGACCCTGTTATAATTCTGACTATAACAAATTTTGTTTCACAAGCTGCTGCATCTTTCTCCTTTCTGTGTGTGCTTTTGTAACTGGTGCTCTTAGTACCCTTTGTTATCCTTCAAAATGACGATCTATGCTCCAATAACTTGTAATTAAAATATTGTAGCTAGTTTTTTCCCCTTAAAAGTGGCATTAAGATATTATAAAGGCGTGACAAGAAAACAGCAGCAGTCCTACCTCACGGCTCTGACTGTTTCCTTGCACAGGAGATAAAATTCAGCGGTCAAATCAAATCAGAAAGGTTCTGGTTAGTCTCCACGTAGCAGTAATTAAAAACATTAATTGGATGCGTCGACTGTTCAAGAAGACAAGTGTTGCTAAAAAGCATCATTAATCCTTCAGTCATTAACATGCAGTTTTGGAAGATGGGCTGATAGGGCGTTGGAAGGCTCAGTTTGTTTAGCAAGTGTTTCCCAAAACCTAAGAAATGAGGGTTTTTTAAAACAACCTTTTCCATTACTAAAAAAAATTGCTTTTATGTGGCACTAAGCAAAAGTCGGTTAAAGCGGTTTCAAGGAACTAAGTGCAGTTTTAGAGGATGGAGTTAAAACCCTTCAGAAAGCCACAGCTCTCCAGAATGTTGCTGC
Organism: Rafetus swinhoei; assembly: GCA_019425775.1. Taxonomy (NCBI): domain Eukaryota; kingdom Metazoa; phylum Chordata; order Testudines; family Trionychidae; genus Rafetus; species Rafetus swinhoei. The sequence continues at coordinate 211,466,606 of CM033424.1, forward strand.
CAGCCAACGCTGCAAAGATTTGTCACTTCAGGTCTTTCTGGTGTGTCCTACGGGCCTTGTCTCTCCTCAGCCCTGATTTCAGGAAGTTCCTGTTAGACTAGCTCGCAAACAGCTCTTCACAAGATGTCAGGGCATTGACCACTGCGCCTGATTCTCCCCTGACCTACACCGCCGTGAGGCTGGAGTCACCCGCTGCGATCAATGGAATGACACCGGTGTGTGCGTGGAAGTGGGGGGAAATCCGTCCCAGAATACAAAGCCCGATCTCGCACTTCTTACTCGGCCCAGGAAGAGCTTTGACGGCTAAGAGGGAGAGAGAGGGAGAGAGAGGGAGAATGCTGGATCGGGCCCGTAGTAGACCGGCGAGGAAACTTCTGCAACTGTCGAATCAAGTTTCCCAGACGCAAAAGCGAGGGAGAACAGATACACTGAACCCTGCCCGCAAAACTAAGGAAGATCAGAGCTCGAGAGCAGACAGATCTGCGAAAACGTCACGTCTAAGTGGCTACAGGGAGGGACCTTGCTGCTTGGTGCAAAGTTAGACTCTCATGTAACTCCCCGACCGAAAGCTCAATGTGACTGGCGTAGCTTGGGCTGGCAGAAAGCAGAGGCGGCCCGGCCTGAAATCGCTGCTCTTCCACCGTACGGTGCAGGGGACCGGGCTGCTTCTCCCGCCCTGCCTCCAGGCTGAGCCCAGCTCCGCAGCCTCCGGTCAAACTGGATCAGTTAGACAGCGGCAGGCGAGAGAGAGCTCGCCGTGTCCTACCTCTTCGGGGAGTGTGTAGTCCACGGCGGGGCCCGTCCCTGACTATCCGGGCCGTTTGTGACAGCCGCAGTCCAAGGGGAAAGTCTGCTGGAGAGACACTAGGAAGCTCTGGGGGAAGGATCCCTGCCAGGGAATGTGGTTGGCCCACGGCTCTGCAGCAGCTGGCTCTGCAAAGAGACCCCTTTGTAAGGTGCTTTCCGGGGACTTGCCAGGAGCCGGCTTGCCCTTCCAGGAGACGTTAGACTTGCCTCCACATTCCTGCATTTCAGATCGCTCTTCCCCTCCCCTTCCCCTACACGTGCTTTATTAATAGATTCCCTCGGAGACAGGCGCCCAAGGCACCTTCTAATGAGCGGACTAGTCAGCTGGTTGGACAGTTGCCCCTTCTACCCCATCGCCCACCGCTGTCTGCCGTGAGCGGCCACGCAAGGAGGGAGGCCGCCGTGTTGGATCATGGATAGGCCTCCTCTAGGGATCATTACGGCGCGGCTACCCCGGAACTCTCCGAGCCACGCTAGTTTGCCGTGTGAATGCAACTAGTGGGCATGCGCACTGAGGCCCTGCCTTGTTCCAGTTTGGTGACTGTCAGTGACTGAGCATGCGCAGTAACTCATTTTTCAGTTCTTAAGGACATTCCCCGTACCCTCTTCCGTACCCCACCCTTTGGGCTAATAGCTTGGCCTGCTGCAGCTCAGCTGCCAAATCTCACCTGCTTATCTAAAGAGATAAGCGAGAAGGGAAAACGTTCTGTGAGAACATCACTCGTCTGTTGGCCCCTTCCCTCCCGCTATTGCCACCCACGAATGAAAAGCAGGTGCCTGAGGAGTTCTCTAGATTCCCTTCCCCCCCCCCCTTCTCCAGGCGTGAGGAGCTCGGTTTCTCTCCATTCTCCACACTAGCTTTATAAGGTCACCAGTTAAAAAGGCAGGAGCTCCTTCCTGGAGGTCAGCCCTAGTTGTAGGGGAATGAATCCCTCCCCAATTTTCTGCAATATTTGGGCATAAGGAAGTTGTCTGTGGCTTGGGCTTTTGCCTTCATCTCCATTCCCATGGCCATTGTCAGACGAAGATGCTTCTTGAACCTGACTCAGTGACCAGTTGGAAAGCCTGTTCTGCAAACGATTGTTGTGCACCAGAGGCACCTGTACACACAAAGCACATACTTACTGAGGAAGTGTCGTCTCCTCTCAGGAAAGCTTATGCCCCAATAAATGTGTTACTCTTTAAGATGCCACCGGACTCCTAATGGTTAAAGAGTCACTCACAAAGAATCTTAATGCAGCTCCATTTGTTACAACCTCAGCCTAGAAGTATCAGCCCGGAGCTGCAGCCATCTATTTGTAATATAGCACCACTGACCAAGAACCCCATTATGAAGAATTTTCCGTAAGGATCTGGCCCAGCATTTCTGACACACAATATTATCGGTTTACTATAAAATCTCTTTGCCACCTGAGCTCAAACATGAACACTCCTTTTAGCTATATTTTCCTTAAAGGGTGTTTATGAGCTGAGGGCCATGCATCTTCTGCATGAATGTAAGTGGTAATATGCAAAGTCTTTATATACCTCTTACTTATATTTCAATTAACATTTATTTTTGCTTTAAGTAACATGAACTTACCTGAAAGGTTAGTGTGTTTTTTATTATCCTAACAAGGGACTTTTCCGACATTAAAAAAGGTATTAACCAGTAGAAAGTAAGATATGGGGTTTTGATGCTCTGCTGTGACATTAATAATTGTTGCATCATGTAACTTCCTACATCTTGGTTTTAATTTGCAGTGAACCAAACAAAGATATTTGCAATTTTTTAAATAAGCACTCTACGTAATAAATGGGAACATTGTGCATGAATGCTGTTTCTTCCCCTTTTCTTCGGAAGACATTATTAGCTCTGACAGCATGCAGCTCAGGTTTGGAGGAGAGGATTTTGTAAAGGGATGACAGACAGGAAGGGCAGCAATCATGGGCTTCTTGGGCTAAAGCTTTTTTTTTTCTTTCTTTTTTATCAGAATGTTCTGTTCGATGCCATTTATCCTTGATGATAGAAAATTGCTCTGTTGCCAGGACGCTGCCGCTGAAATAGAGGGCAGGAGCCACATTTCCATTTTGCAGCTTGAAAGCTATTCAAATGAATGTGTAGAAAAAAAAGGGGGGGGGGGAATCTAGAGATAAACAAATGAGAATAAATCGAGTTCCCCTTTTCCTTCCTGTCCTCCCTCTTTTTTGAGGGAAAGGGGGAGCTCTTCATTTCTTACATAAAGATTTTTGTTCATCCGCGTTTGGAATACCTGTGAAGTGTTGTAAATCAAGGGGCATTTATTCTAGTGCTGCTAAAGCTACTGAACGTGTAAACATATTAAAGAAACTTATGCATTTGTGTGTGCATACACACCCACCCACAGTTTTTATGTATACGTCTATAGCTACACAGAGAGAAAACTGCAAAATGATCTTTCAGCAGTCTTTCAATAAGTATGATTATCAACCAATGCTAAGTGTTGACTATTATGGAAACATATGTCATTCTAAGACTATTAAAACAAATATTTAAATCCGAGTATTTACACTTCTTATCCGCTTGCTTATTTTCGAGCCTCTGTTTTCACTTCATGTAACACATCGGTTATGTTTTAGATCTTTTCTGACTCCCAAACAGCTCTGTACCAATGAACATGATTAATGTTCCACAGTGAGCCCACCGGGGTTTGTAAATTAAAAGTTGGAAAAAGTACAAATAAGTCGGACACAATATTTATAAAGCATATTTGTTAAAATGCGAAGCAATTCTGCTCTTCCTTGATGTTTAACCAGCTTTCAGATCAACTGAATGGTTTAAAAACAAATTCATGAAACCGGAGAGGTTTTTAAAAACTATCTCAGTTACTTGTTCTTTCTACAGGCTCAAGTTATACCAGGCTAGAAACGTTGACCACAACTCGAGTGAAGTTGTCAAAATTCTCCAAACGCCTTTTTACCAAAAATAACTTTTAAAGCATTCCAACTGCACTGGTCTGTTCAAAGTGTGGTCCCAGTGAGTCATGGGGCTTTTGCAGATTATGCAGCGTCCTCTTAAACACAGAATTTTAAGTGACCATAATGTATATGGTGACGTACTAAATTTGATCCTCTGGGATTTTTTCACTATGTCATTTCAACCGAGGTTTTGTCTCCTATTAATCTATAATTGGCATGTTGACTTCAAGTATTATGTGTTCTAAAGTGGCACCTTTTAGATGTGGTTGTCCTCTGCAAGGACCAAAACCTGAACAACTATGAGTGAGAGACATTGATTTATTGGCCTTCGCCATTAGCTTCTCCATGAGTGTCCAGTCCAGCCAAGCATGAGACTTCTTCATTATTGATCTTTAAATTTCTTTTCAGCTGAAAGTATCACACTGCGGATAATAATGAAGTATAATCACTGCTGCTATTAGATTATACGAAATACACAAATCCAAAGGCTCAAGAGTGTTCATTTTTCTAAATTATTGAGGTGATGTTTCTTGCAGAATTACCTGTTTGGGATATGGGCATGTACAGAGAGCTCTCCACAGGCAATTTTGGCTACATTCAGGTACATACCAACAGTGCTTATTAATTGTATGCATGTTACAAAGCGTTTGTTATTGTGTCCCAAGACTTTTAGTATTTGTAAATGGGACAGCCTAACAAAATAAAGACAATACAAATCCCATCTACCCGGCTCAGCGTGCACCAACTTGGCTCATGCTTGCACTCTAAATTAATATAGTCTCTGAGGGGCAAGTTAATGAAAAGTGTGTGTATATATACACTGTGTGTGTGTGTGTGTGTGTGTGTGTGTGTGTGTGTGTGTGTGTGTGTGTGACTTTCTACTGGATTGGACACTCATGGAAAAGCAATTGGCGAAGGCCAATCTCTCTCCTCCTCCTTAATTGCAGATGGTTTGCCGCTTTGGAATCATCATTGTGCCCCCAGAGTGCAGTGCATATACGGTTTATATATGTCCCAAACTGTCTGAAATTATGGAGCTTTAAATTGTGTTAACACAATGTGAGCGAGTCCCTTTTCCTCTCCTCGGCTCTGTTTGTCTCCCTAGGTTGACAGGACATGCCCCAGCCAGTTTGGTCTTCCAAGGCAAGGAAGTGAGCATAGACTAGATCGTTGGATTTGTTGATGCAGGGAAGGGAAGATCTGCCTTGTGGGATACAGACTACATATCTGTATGTGCATAAGGATAAGGGGTCCTACTCGGATCTTGCAACCCTTGGTCAAGTGAGTAGATCCTCGAGAAACCACAAGGAAGTCAACGGGCTAGTCCATTGATAAGGATTTGCAGGATGTAGCTCTGAGTCTACACTTGCAGAAAAGTTACTCTCTGAAGGTATGGAAATTAACCATCTCCCGGTCTGTACGCAACCGCTTAGAGCTCAGGATTAATTGATTGCTCCCTAGGCATACATTTTTTCAGTTTTGTTACATTAGCCTTATCGTAAACACAGCCAACTCCCCATCAGAGCTGTTAAAGTCAGCAAAGTGATGGAAACACTCAGAGGAAGAGGAATCGCTTCAGTTTAAAATATACATGAGGCTTTTAGAGATTCTTTTTGTTGCAAAGAACCATCACCTGAGCCTACTGTATCCCATCCATTGAAAGCGAGGGTTCATTTGCCTGTCCCAGTTGTGTGAGTGTAGGGGACAGCGAGCTGAGGACCAGAACCAGCCCACTCGCCTGTATCATTTTACGGATCTGCTGCACTGGGGGTGTTCTTCTATAAGCAATTGCGGTTAAATTAACACTCTTTGGGGGGGGGGCAGTTTGGTGTGCAATAGGCACGAATAACGGAGGCGGGTTTGGCCGCCGTCCTGCGATTCCTAGAACATCTGTCTGCCTTTTATCCTCAACCCAGAGAGAACATTTGGGCTTTTAATAACTGGAGTGGTCCAAACCCGTTCGCCGGAGAATGTCCCACGCAGAGCAAATGTAAACGCGAGACGTTGTGAATGTCTAACAGGACTTCCCCTAAAGTTTCCCGGGAAAGTGGGTTGGGGAGTTCCCTTTCCCCTGCATCGCTCAAGCAGAAGTGTGTGGCTGTGTCAGTGTACAGACATTATAGAAATGATCGTGCTAATAATGTCACACATACACACACACACAGAGTTCTGATGGAATTTGGAACACACAGACACACGCACAGAGTTCTGATGGAACTTGGAACACACACACATGTACAGAGTTCCGATGGAACTTGAAACACACAGACACACACAGAGCTCTGATGGAACTTGGAACACACACACACATACACACCGAGTTCTTATGGAACTTGGAACCTAAAGCCTAGTCTCAGGCCAGTACTTTTTACTCCCTGCAAGGGATCCTACGAGCTGCACATCCCACATCAAGGGCCAGATCCAGAGTCCGTTGAGGTCAGTGTCAAGATCCCCCCTGGGTTCGGATCAGACCCTCCTCGGCTCGGTCTGAGCATCATGCATCAGCCGGAGAAACGACGCGCAAGAGGTGTAGGTGTGGAAAACCTCCTCGATAGGAAAATGCCTCTCAGCCTTTCCTGGTGGCCTTTAATTAAAAACTCGCTGGGTTCTGGTTTTCGAGCATCTCCAGGCGGTTTCTGTACTTATTTGCCACCCCCTCGCAAGAGCTGGGTGATGTGCGATGCAAAGTGTAAAGAACCGCGCTTTAATCCCGCTTTGATCTCCAAAGGGTGATCGCAGCAGAAAGCAGGTCATCACACAGCCAAGCCCTGCTGTGGAAATGAGCTTTTTGCAGAGTATCTCCCTTGGCTTCTGGGCTAACATTGCCAGGTGGCAAACCACAGACTGTCAATATAAAGGAATAAATTGTGATTTGCGGGTAGAGATTAAAGCTACTTCAATCTCAGCACTTGCTATTATCCAGTAGACTCACAGCCCGGTGTCTGGGCTTCCCGCCCCTAACCATCCGTAATGTATTAACTTTGTTGCACTTTAGAAAATATAAGATGATGCATGCAAGCTTAATTGCCAGCAAAGTAACAGCCTCAGTGTTTAAACCCCACTTTGATTTTGTGGGAGGGACTGCAGAGGGGGGTAGCGTTGATTATGGCCAGTTTATATACTTTTAAGGGGGGAAACCTTGGTGCTATCATATTTTTAAACAGCAATTAGCTAAAACGAGTTAACTAACGTTTAAAAAAGCATCTTTTCTCCAAGGTTAGAGCACTATGTGTGTGAATAGCACCCAAGCTGTTAAGAGAAGTAGCAAGACAAAGATTACATGACCTGGATATGCAGTTTGAAAGGACCAGAGTGAATTTATGAAGAAGAAATATTTGAAGAGGTGACAAAAGCCATGAAAACTGCTTGCAAATAGTGACTACTACAGTATAACATAGCATTGTCCATACTGCATGTATAATATGAAAAACAAAACATTTTATAAACTAATTTATGCAGAGATGCATCCTTTGTCTTGTATATTTCTTCCTTTGTATTTGGTATATTGCACTCCACCATACTCGGTCCATAACTCCACTCTCTCTCTCACCTTAAATCTATCTATCTATCTATCTATCTATCTATCTATATCTATCTATCTATCTATCTATCTATCTATCTATCTATCTATCTATCTATCTATCTATCTATCATGGAACTGGTAGTGTGGTCTATAACTAAAATTGCCTGGCACTTCCCATTGTAAAATACCGTTTTCAGTTTTTTATAGTACCAATCTTTAACCATTCAGGAAGAATTTTCATATCCTGTGAAAAAAAATAGTATGTAATGATATAATTAGAGTCTGTACCATAATCCATTCACACAAGGGAAATGAGTTAAGGTTACATAGGCAACCTTAATTCTGGAATTTTCTAACTTTTGGATGCTTGATTTTTGCAACTTTAGCATTATTTTAATGTCATGTGTGTGTGTGTAATCTATATAAAAATTGAACCTAAATGAACACACCTGGAACCTTATCTCTACATCCCTTTGAATCTGTTGTTACTGATGTTTTGGATTTGGTCTTCAATAATACATCTTTTCCTACAGTTTTGGTTCTGGGTCTAGCCCAAATCCTGTTTTGTGATTCTGTTCAAATGTAACCAAAGTCTCATGATGACAGCTCATGAAACTTCATTGTTATGAAAGTGAACACATCTTTCAATCTGCCCCAAACTGGATCCATCTGTGAATCAGAGCATCACCACCTCAGCTATTGCTATTTTAGAGATTTCATATTTGAGTGTTTTAGAGGTGAGTATCTATCTTTCTTTAGCTCTTCATTACATTTACCTCAAAGTGCTTTAGAATACAGCCTATAACAACAACCTTCAATGAGTCAACTTAATTTAACAACTATGTAGGACTAATACAATTTTAAGAGCTCCATAGGGCCCTTAGCACACAGATCCCATGAACTCTGCAAAGCTCTTGGATACCACAAAACCCTACTGCTCTGCAGAGCTCACAAACTCCACAAAGTACATGGGGCTCTATCCATACACAAGGAGGATGCCACTTTAGGTGCATGGGTCCAACATGTAGACCCCTCTGGCATTCACTAAACCACCACTCCAGAAGGCAAACTACTTATACACACACACTACAACCATTATAATTTAACACAATTATTATTAACTGTGCTTACTTACAATCTATTTTCTTCTTCTAATTCAGTCTTTGCACATGTTTTCAAGGAGATTTAACCATGTGGAAAATTCGGAGTAGTAAAAAACCATTTTTTAGATAAAGGGATACAAAGAAATGCTAGACGCATGTTAACATTTCAAGTCAGAGCAATTTTATAATGATCTGAAACTCAAAACATTGTTTGACAAAGTTTATCTAAACATTGCAAAAAATTTTACTTAAACCTTCAGAGTAAATATACAAAATAAAAGAACAACATACACAATGTGCAGTTCTACAAGATCAGCAGTTCTCAAACATTTCTATACTGTGACCCCAAGTTACAATAGGAAACATTTCAGGACTCACTTCCCATTTAGCCAACCATAAAGAAAGGCAGGATGGTCATGAACCCCTGACATATGCTTGTGACTTCTAGGTTGAGAAACTGTCTGCTGAAGTCAAATGGTAATTTTGGCTAGTCAGTGACTAGTGAGTTGAGCTGGATTCTCAATGGGTATGAGAACCCAGTCCATTGAAATTAACAAAGCTTTGCTGAGTTATGGTAGTTGAGGAGTGGCCTCTAAATGTTCACACTGTGTGAAACATATTTTTCAGATCAGTATATTTAAAACAATTTCCCCCACATGAGAGATAAAGTAATTAGACTGCTAGTCTACACAATGGAAGCAGTTTTAACTACTGTATAGGGGTTTTGTTGAAAAAAAGGAAAATAATCAGTTATTCTCCTCTCCCTCTGTCAGAACTGCTCTAATACCCATTGAAGTCATTGGGAGTCTTTCCAATGACTTTGGTTCAAGGAGTTAAGCATGGGAAGAGAAGAACAGAGACCTCTGTTTTTTCATTAAAGTTATTCAACTTGGGGAAATTAGTATTTCTCCAAAGTTAGATCCCTGTACTCCACTATTTCATTTTTACATGTCCCAAATTAGTTACTGCCTCCTTCATAGACCAGTACAGTTCAAAATTTCAGCCCAACCAATGAGAAGGAAATGTATTGAATTTAACATGTTCCTCTTGGGAAAAATGCTTTTATCCTCCAAAATTGATGTGTACTGCACATGAAACATATTGTCCAACATAATCACATAGACTTATCATAGTCACTTTTCTCATCCTAGTTTCTAATAAGCAGGCTAGCTAAATTGTCTTGTTTTTTAGATTGTGAATTGTATCTGACTGGCTATCCCTTTGGAGAAACAGAGGTCTTATCTATAATACACAGTTTTGTCGACAAAAGTAAGCTTCTATCAGCAAAACGGTGGAGCTATACACACTATAATGCTCCTTACATCGACAAAATTCTCCTGTTTTGCTGACAAAATAAAAGCAACTTGACGAAAGGCATAAAGATTTTTGTGGGAGAGTTAGATAGACAAAGTGTCAGTGTAGGTTACTGCGTGTGGTTATGTCACTGTGAATTGCCTCCAGGAGGTGTCCCATGATGCCTGATGATTATTCTGGACATATTGAACTCCATAGTCCTGCATCCATGTACACAAGCATCTGCCTCTTCCCCTTTACAAGCCTGGGAATTTTTGAAATTCTTCTACCTGTTTGCTTAGTATGGACATCACATCTTACCAGATGACCATGTCAGTTTCCCACAGCAAATGCTTTCCCATTTGAAGCACACCCCAGTTGTTGGATCTGCTGGCACTGTGGGGAGAGGAGGCTGTGCAGTCCTAATTCCTCTCCAGACACAAGAACTTTGATACCTATGATTAGATTACAGGTGGCTTGTTGGATAAGGGCTACAAATGGGACATGGAAGGCAGGTACCAGAAGGCAAAAGAGTCAAATCATGGCTCTGATGCTATACTGAAGATCTGCTGCTTCTATAAGGAGCTGAACACCATCCTTGGCAGTGACCCCCACCTCCACTGCCAAGAGCCCCATGGATATTTTGGTGGGGCTGGAGAGTGAAGAATTAACGCCAATGACGAAGTTGTGGAGAATGATATAGAGCACAGGGCAGGGTTGTTGGTGGTAGTGAAGTGAGTCAGGATCCCTTTTCTACTTAGGAGGAGCTAGCCAGCTCTAGCATCCATCTTTGGTGCACATGCAGAAGAGGAGGGCGCTGGTAAGTGATCTTTTTGAGTAGAAACTGCTTGGTTTGTATATGGTACAGCTGTCCTTTGCTTTGTATATTCCAGAAGTGGGTGAAAGGATAGAAATGTACAAGACTGACTGTGTTTATGTGTGCTTCACATTCTGCTGTGTAGCAAAGCAGTGCAGTGTAACAGTGTGTTGATACACACTCACATTTCATGGGAAACATCCAGAGAGATCTGTAGGAAACTTTCCCATGCCAATTGGCAATCACTTGTACAGGGACCAAAGCATCACACAGATGAACAGCAAAGAGACCCGTTCTGATGCCACACACATGCAGGATCCTTGCTTATCCTCAGGAGTGAGATATCAACTTCAATGACCTTTATCTGTGGAAAATGGTGGCAAAATTTACAATATTGTCCCTACTTGCCTGCAGTGATCCCCCTAAAAACATCTAAACCTTTTGCCCCATTTTGAGTGTACACCTCCTAGGCTGAACTCACCACGTTTAAGGTGTTCTCTGAGCTGTGTGCTTACTGAGGGGCAGTCAGAATCAGATTCATACTTAAAAAGAGGTGCATTTTACTATAATGATTCAATGCTGTGAAGTAAACGCAATAACAATCATGCTTCTGTCTCTTGTGCTTCTGCAGATGTGGCCTTTGGGGAACCCTTTATACACCAGCAGAGTACCTCCACCAGATAAGGAAGCAACCAAGGAAGAGTATGGAGGAGCTCTTTTGAGAGGTGCTCCAGTCCTCAGAGGCCAAAAAGCAAGAATGCAGGCTATGGAGCAAGACTTTAAAAGAAAATTGTAAAATAGAAAGACAATACAGAGAGGAGAGTGAGGAGTGAATTTTTAATGGACCAGGAGTGGATGATAAAGTGATGGTGGAGCAAACAGAGCGCTGAAGTTCCTAATCACACTGCAAGCTAAATTAATGCTCAGCTCTCCCCCAGCATCTGATAGAGAGCTGCTTTCCATGTCCTCCTCAAACTTCTCCCACTCATTCCTTATAACTTCCTAGCCTGTCTCAGTGCTCCAGTCACTCTATCCCTTCAGACAGCTTCCAAAATGATAGCTGGAGTTACACGCAGTGATGACAGCCTTTCCTGTCCTTCACTCTATTTTCTATTTCCCTTCCCACCAAGCCTTTTGTGTGTGTTGCTAATTGGTATTTAATAAAAAGATACTCTGAAAGATAACCAGTCTTTATTTGTATCATACATGCCATGGTGGGTGTTGGAATTAATACACAGTGGCAATTTGATAATTTGCCGAGTGCAAATCATGGTCAGACTCAGGAATCATTAAAACTTCCATGCAAGGTGGCAAGTTACCAAAGCATAGAAGAGTGCTGTATAGAAAGATACAGTACTAAAGGTCATTGTCAAAATGGTGTCTTAAAGCATCACTGGTTTCGATATCCCCCTGTTACAACCCTCTAATAGCCCTAATATCTGGCTGCTCAAAATCAGTTGCCAAGCAATCCGCCTTCATATTCCAGCCTAGCGGGGATATTTTTTCCACCCTTAGCCTCACAAATGTTACGGAATATGCAGCAGGCTGCTATGACCATGGAAATATTTTCCTCATGTAGGTCTAACCTGCCAGAAAGGAAACACCAGGTGTTTTCAATTTGCCAAAGGCACAATCTGCAGTTATCCTGCACCTGCTTAGACTGTTGTTGAAGTGCTCCTTGCTGCTCCTACATGTTTCCCAATGTAAGGCTTCATGAGCTATGGGAGTAAGAGGTACGCTGGATCTCTCTAGATCACTATGAGCATTTCAACATTCCCCACTGAAATCTTCTGGTCTGGAAAGAAAGTCCCTGCTTGTAGCTTTTTGTATAGACCAGTGAGTCTGAAGATGTGTGTGTCATGCACCTTCCCTGACTGCCGTGTGTTGATGTCAGTGAAACACCTATGGTGATCCACAAATGCCTGCAATGCCATAGAGAAATACTCCTTTCTACTTATTTATTCCACTGCAGGATGGTTTACAGCCAAAAGTAGGTTATGCATGCTAGCTATCACCCTGTTTGCTGCAAAGCCATCTACTATTTCCTGCATATTGCTAAGGGTCACTGTCCTTCATAGCATAACACAATTAATGGCCCTGCACACTTCTGTTAATGCCGCCCCAATGATGAACTTCCTGGCTCCAAACAGATTTGCAATTAACTGGTAGCAGTCTGGAGTTGCCAGCTTCCATACCATAAGTGCTGACTACTTGGGTGCTCTCGGCCTGGAGCACCCCCAGAAAAAAAACAGTGGGTGCTCAGAATCCATGATAGAAACTTTAAAATTTTAAAATGGCGACCGGCTGCGAATATGCTAATCAAGCGCGGGATATTTAAATCCCGTGCTTCATTAGCAACTTCGGTATGCTTCATTTGCCTCCCTAGTCTGAACTAGGGGGCAAGTGTAGACATACCCTTATTTTCTAAACTGAAAGTCCCAATCTTTTAAATCTCTCTTTATAGGGCACCTGCTCGAAACCCCTAATAATTTTTGTTGCCCTTTTCTGAACCTTTTCCAATGCCAATGTATCTTTTCTGAGATGAGGCAACCACATCTGTACATAGTATCCAAGGTGTGGGTGTACCATGGTTTTATATAGAGGCAATAAAATGTTCTCCGTCTTATTCTCTATCCCTTTTTTAATGATGCCTAACATTCTGTTTGCTTTTTTTGACTGCCACTGCATATTGAGTGGATGTTCTCAGCGAACAACCCACAGTGATTCCAAGATCTCTCTCTTGAGTAGTTATAGCTAAATTAGTCCCCATCATAGAGTATTTATAGTTGGGATTATTTTTCCATTACTTTACATTTATCAACATTAAATTTCATTTGCTATTTTGTTGCCCAATCATTTAGTTTGGTGAGATCTTTTTGAAGATCTTTACAATCTGCTTTGGTCTTATCTATCTTGAGCAGTTTAGTATTATCTGCAAATTTTGCTACCTCACTCTTTATCCCTTTGACCAGATCATTTATAAATAGGTTGAATAGACTTGGTCCCAATAAGGACCATTTGGGGACACCACTAGTTACCTCTCTCCATTCTGAAAACTTACCATTTATTCCTACCCTTTGTTTCCTGTCTTTTAACCGGTTATCAATCCATGACAGAAACTTTCCTCTTATTCCATGACAATTTACTTTACTTAAGAGCCTTTGGTGACGGACCTTGTCAAACCTTCTGGAAATCTAAGTACACTGTATCTACTGGATCCTTCTTGTCCACATGTTCGTTGACCTTCTCAAAGAACTCTAATAGATTAGTAAGGCATGATTTCCCTTTACAGAAACCATGTTGACTTTCCCTGTACAAATTATGTTCATCTATGTGTCTGAAAATTTTATTCTTTAGTATAGTTTCAACTAATTTGCCCAGTACTGACATTAGACTTACCGGTCTGTAATTGCCAGGATTACCTCTAGAGCCCTTTTTTAAATAATGCCATCATCTTAGCTATCTTCCAGTCTTTAGGTACAGAACCTGAATTAAAGGGTAGGTTACTAACCACAGTTAATAGTTCCACCATTTCACATTTGAGTTCTTTCATAACTCTTGGGTGAATGCCATCTGGTCCTGGTGACTTGTTACAGTTAAGTTTATCAATTTGTTCCAAAACTTCCTCTAATGACACTACAATCTGGGACATTTCCTCAGATTTGTCACCTAAAAACAATGGCTCAGGTTTGGAAATCTCCCTAACATCCTCAGCCAGGAAGACCGAAGCAAAGAATTCATTTAGTTTCTATGCAATGACCTTATCATCTCTGAGTGCTCCTTTCATGTCTCCTAAAGACAATGTAGCCCATTAGCTCAAGTTGTAGATGCTTAATATGCTCTTAGCAGTGGAGGTTCAGTTCATTTCTTATTTATGAGCAAGATAACAGTAGTGATAATTGTATGCCACAAGGACACAGAACGTAGGCTATTATCATGATTATCCCAACACTCAGCTCTCCTTGGATTCTTTTTATCTCAACAGATGAGATCAATGCAGATACTTTCATGGATAGTCCTTAAATTTTCATGTGTTAGATCACGAGGTAGGGTCTTCTCACTGGAGGACACTCAAATCTGGAATTTGTTTCTCTCATTGATCTCACAGGGCCTGAACATGTTGTTTTTCAGGGTACCTTGCAAGCCCTATTCCCTCACTTAAGCTTATGCTTGAGGGAGGCCAGGTCTATAGTGTACCTGGAAGATTGGCTTAAGGTACACAACTCTAGCTATGCAAAATGCGTAGCTGGAGTTGGCTTATCTTAAGCTGAGCCCTGGTGGCACCTACACTGTGGGAAGACAAAAGGAGCAAACATGGCTTCCCTTACTCCTCGCAAAAGAAGGAGTACCAGACACTGGTGGGAGCTGCCCTCAGCATTCGATTTATGGGTCTATATTAGATCCACTTAATCAAATGCTAGAAGATCGACCTCCAGAGTGTCGATCTTGCAGTAAGCATAGACATGCCTGGATGGTTTAACCCTGGAGAGAGGTGGGGCAGAAGGGCTTTTCTTGGAGGGTTGATTGAGTTCTGATCAGTTGACTTGTGTCAGTTCTTCAGTGTTTTAATTTAGTGTGTGGTTGCAGGACTTACTGTGGCTAGAGAATGGGAAAGGTACATTCTAGACATTATATGGATTTCAGCACTTGGTTTCCTGAAAAGCTGCACTGGCAGATCAGGCTTTTTGTGGCATTATTCTTTTAAGACATTTCTATCAATAAAAGGCTATCTCTAATAACATGTCCTATTCATTCCCTACATGGGTCCAGGCAGGATTTTCTATTTACACAGATTTTTCTTCACTATTGTGCTTTGTTTTGGCTTTAAGGTAAAGAATGAGGTACCTAGGAACTCATTCTCCTCTCACTCACACTGGCTCCCATTTGTATTATTCCACTGGCTTCAGGGAGTTACTCTTTATTCGCACACTCCTGTAAACAAGTGGAGAATCATTTCATGACCTGGCTGCAATAATACAGGCCAGTTTAGTAAGAGCATCAAAAGGCTCCAAAGGCTCATTTTAAAGGGCATCACTGGAGCAGAGAGGTCTGTACAAGAATAACAAGGAAATTATATCACAGATGAAAGATCATATAAATTATTACCAGGATTCTTAATCAAGTGATAATCTTTGGTCTAATTCAAGTCATATTCTTCAGATAATGCTCTTCACAATTAATAAGGTAATACAAGATAATACTATTATCTATTTTTCTGTCAAATAACATCTGATGGCCAAAACACATCTGAGAGACATATACAGACTTCCTTTTGGGTGAAGTACCAAAAAGCAGATAGGTCATCATGATCCAGCTTTTCATTACAACTTTGGAAATACAGGTTTTTACAATGGGAATAGCATCTTCGCAGTACTTTGACTGTCAAAAAACCCACAATTTTAGTAATTGTTTATGCATTAGGGAAACCTCAGCCTAAATCTGAAACCCATGTGAAAGTGAAAAGAGCAACAGTTGACATTTCAGAGTAGCCATTATGATCTAGCTGGAGATGTGAGTCAGCATGAGGAGTCTGACAATGAGGAGGTGGAAACACTGCCCCCCCCCCCCCAAAAAAAAACACTAAGGTGGTTTGCAAAAATCTCTCTCAGTCCTTTTTGGTGCAGCACCTCCACACATCTGCACACTAGTTAGGTCACAGCTGTGCGTGAAGTAGGCAGGTCAGCAGAATGCCTTCTGATCAGAAGACAACAAGAGCTGGATGATTCCTCTGTGTGTCAGACCCATCAATTCTGAGGCCAGAGGGATCATTGTGAACTTCCAGTCTGACTATCTGTATAACATAGGCCAAAAAACTTACCAATTCCTAGCGCAGCACCGCATGGGAGTTTAACTCCTACCTTGTAGACTTTTAATTGCTGCTTACATTTCCTTCCCAGGCTGCCTAGAGCGAATCACACTGATTTGTGTATAAAACCCCTTGTGTTGTTTCACTTCTTTTCCTTGGTCTGTCTATCCTTTGGCTGTAAGCTTTTCATGACAGGGACCACCCTTTCTTGCATGTCTGGAAAGGACACTTTGTGAGCACTGTCACTAATGAATAATTGCACACGTGCTTTCTTCATACAGAAACAGGGAATCCACAGTGTGAATCTAACCACAGAATGAGGTCCTGACATGATCGGTGACATACAGAAGCTGTGAGATCCCTGGTTGAAACTTTTGAGGCAGTGTAAGATAGTATTGTTCTAAAGCACAATAGGAAACCTTTGGGCTGTGTCTAGACTGGCCAGTTTTTCCGGAAAATCAGCCGCTTTTCCGGAAAAACTGGCCAGCTGTCTACACTGGCCGCTTGAATTTCCGCAAAAGCACTGACTTCCTACTGTAAGAAATCAGTGCTTTTTGCGGAAATACTATGCTGCTCCCGTTCGGCAAAAGTCCCTTTGCGCAAAACTTTGCGCAAAAGGGCCAGTGTAGACAGCTGAGATTTGTTTTGCAAAAAGCCCTGATCGCGAAAAATGGCGATCGGGGCTTTTATGAGCGTTTAGATTAGCACGGACGCTTTTCCGCAAAAAGTGCTTTTGCGGAAAAGCGCCCGCGTAATCTAGACGCTTTTTTCAAAATGCTTTTAACGGAAAACTTTTCCGTTAAAAGCATGTGCGGAAAATCATGCCAGTGTAGACGTAGCCTTGGTGCGCAGCAGCAGGATGCTAATGGGCCAATCAATGCACACTATATTAGTGCCTGTTAGAAATCACACCCCTGTAGTGCTCATTACCCCATCGTGTAGCCAAACCCTCAGACACAGGAGATGGGTGGTGAAATCCTCCACACTGCTTTGAAAATCTCAAGCATTTCCTATATTCTCACCAAATAAATGGCAGATTCCTAAACATCTCAAACAACATTGCTAAAGCTGTCCTCCAAAATGAGATAAATATATATTATGAACCAGACTCCGAAATCCCTGTCATGTTAATTTGAAAAGATACTATTAAACAACTAGTAAATATAGTTCCATAATTTGCTCACCTTCTTTTGCTTGTGTAGGAGGGTAATATGGCTAAAGAGCTCTGACCTGTGCACTTGTACTAGAAAACTGCATATTTATGTGTTTGTAATGGATGTATGCGCAAGAAGTGGCATGACTAACTGTCCTTGCTATTATTTAGCATTTGGGGAGACCCCACTTAGGATCAGGGGCCCTTTGAGCTAGAGCAAGGGTGGGGAATGCGGTTTGTCAGGGTTAGCCATTGGTGGGCTGTGAGAGAGTCTGTTTACTTGAGAGTGCACAGGCATGGTGGCTCACAGCTCCTACTGGCCATGGTTCACCTTTTCCAGACAATGGGAGCTGTGGGAAGCTCTTACATATGCAGATGTATTGGTGGGATACAGTCACAATCCTTGTGTTCCCCAGTGGCCAGAGACTGCTTCCTCCAGGGACTTTTTCCTCAGGGACACTATACTGTCCAAATGAATGGGGAGGAGATAAGAGGAGGCAAGTCAATGGTCTTGAGACCCTGTGTAATGTGTCACTGCCTGGGTGCAGAATTGCTCCAGGCTACAACTTGCCTCTGAGGCTATGTCTAGACTGCAGGCTTCTTTCAGAAGAAGCTTTTTTCGGAAGACATCTTCCAAAAAACCTTTTTCCGAAAAAGCACGTCCACACACAAAAGCGCATAGAAAAAGCGATCTGCTTTTTTGAAAGAGAGCGTCCAGACTGATTGGTTGCTCTCTCACATAAAAGGCCACCCAGAACCAGCTCAGGTAGGGCTTTAGGTCACCAGTTGCTTCCGAGTGCTGGTGCCGGAGCCTTGAAAGGCATGTGCTTAAAGGGACCCCCTGGACAGCTGTTTCTCTGCTTCTTCTGCATGCTTGCCAACCTCTTCGAGGGACAGCAAAGCTCTCACAGTGCCTGCTGTGGTTGCCCTGTTTTTTTTGGACGCCACAGCTTTTCTCTTGGTGCCATGGAGCTGGAGCTGCCCCGGGTATGCGATGGCCCCACACGGCCATGCTGCAGTTTCTGCAGCACTTTGTGCCTGTTGCCTTCCTGGTCCTGATCAAGCTCGACCCCAAGCTCATTCTGGGGACCCTCTCCCAGAGTGCAGGAGCTACACTCTGGTAACTGCAACCCACTGTGGAGAGGCGTTTCTGGAGGCTGGACAGCAGTTCCGACTGGTGGGACCAGATGCTCATGGAGCGGTGGGATGACCAGCAGTGGCTCTAAATCTTCTGCATGCAAAAGGCCACCTTTTTGGAGCTCGCCCCTGCCCTCTGGAGACGCGACACCTACCTGTGGCCCGCCATCCCCCTGAAGAAGCAGGTTGTAATCGTCCGCTGGAAGCTTGCCACCCCCGACAGCTGCACTTCATGGACATTTTTGTCGGGTGGTCAGGCAGGGAACACGATGCCTGCATCTTTAGAAACTCGAACCTCTATGGCAAGCTGGAGGTGGGCACATTCTTCTCCCGCCATGAACTTGCTATGGGGCCATGCAGGTGCCTCTGTGCATCGTGGGGGATGCTGCATACCCCCTCATGCTGTGGCTTATGAAACCCTATACCGGCCACCTGGACCCCAGCAGGGATGAATTTAATGCCTGCCTGAACCAGGCCCGGATCCAGGTGGAGTGCGCCTTTGGTCACCTGAAGGCGCATTTCAGGTGCTTGCTGACCCACCTCGACGTGGGGGAGCACAACATCCCCGAGGTGGTCGTGGCATGTTGTGTCCTCCACAACATTGTGCAGAGAAAGGGAGAGGCATTACTCCTGGGCTGGGGGACAGACGCTGGCTGCGAGGGGCGAGCCTTCCAGCAGCAGAGGACAGCTGCCATCCGACAGGACCATCAGGCTGAGGTGTGCATCTGGGAGACCCTGAGGGAGAGTTTCTCTTAAGGACCCCAGTAACTCTCCCCAGGGCCTCTCCCCTAGGGGCCTCTGGCTTGCAGCCCTATCCCTTCCCCACTACAACCCCTCTTCGCCCTTTCCCTGACCTTAGAATAAAGACACCAGTTTGGTTTTGAACAAAATGAAGTCAGTATTAATCTTTCATTAAAAAAAGGTGGGCAGGGGGAGGAGGGCTCATAACCTGAATGGGGAGGAGGGTGGGTAGATGTGGTACTTTAGGTGAGGGGACCTTGTTGGAGTAGGGGCTGGGTGGGTCTGGGGACTGCATAGTGGTGGGCAGGGGGCTGGAGCGGGGTCAGGGATGGCAGGGGGTCAGGGGACGGAGACATAGGCATCATGTGGGGAGGGGACATGGGCATCACCTGGGGAGGGACCAGAGGCATCCCTTGGAGGACAGACGGAGAGGGAATGGGCATAGCGGGGGGGAGGGGGGCGGAGAGGGTGGTAGCCAGGAGTAGTGACAGCAGGTGGGTGTGATGACACACATGCTGTCGCACTGCTGCATGAGCTGGTCCCATGCGCGGTTCCGCCACTCTGAGTCCTCGCAGACCTTCTGTGCCAGGATCTGCTGCATATTGTGTAGGATGCTGACATGCTGGCACATGAGGTCTTCCTGGACCCTGGTGCTCTTTTGGGTCCTCTGGGTTCTGGCGGCTGGCTCTGCTGGTGTGGCTTGCCCCTCAGTCCTGGCTGGTCTGGCTCTGGAGAACACAGAGAGGGAGAGGCAGTCAGTCATCCGTTCATACACTGTCCCTGAGGCCATGCCCTCCTCTGTGAGCAGCGACCAACAGTCCCCTGATGTCCTGGGAGCAAGGCCATATGCGGGCTGCATAGCGGGCCATACCTCACAGGGGCCCCAAAGTGCCCAGGGGACTGTGCAGCCCACTTTCCTACTCACGGACAAGCAGGCAAGGGAAGTGTCCAGCCACAGTGGGCAGCAGAGAAGCCGGGAGCAGCCTGGCCCTCCCTGGGATCCACACACACACCTGTGGCTTGCAGCTCTGCCTGCGGGAGTGGGTGGTTCCTCGCACATGCAGGCATGACCGCGTACTGGGTGCAGCACTCCTTGGTCTGTATGGGGTCCTGCCTGTGCCTTTGTGGCTAGCCTGCTTCCAGCCATGGAAGGTACTGGGAGGGCCCCACCTCTGCCCCGTGCTGGACGTGTGTGGCCTCCCCTGAGTCTGGCAGCAGGATTCCACCCATGCTCAGGGGCTGCCTGCTGCATCCATGTGGTTCCACATGCGTGGACCACAGCACGATGTGCAGCCCGAGTAACCCTCACCCCCTGTGCTCCCGCCTCCCCTGCCCTGTGTGTGTGACAAACTAAGACCACTCACCTTAAGATCTTGCCCAGGTGTTGCGACACTTGGAGCAGAGATCCTGCAATGTCTCCTCCTCACCCCACAGCTCGAGGAGGGACAGGATCTCCACTCCGGACCAGGAGGGCACCCGCCTCTTGGTCCCCCTGGGTGGGTCCTGGGATTCCTGGGGCTGTTCCCTGTGAGGGCCAGGAGGATGTTGGGGGGCTTGTGTCTCTGCCATGGGTGACAAAGCCTGTGGCAGGCAGAGCCTTGCGGTGAGGTGCTGCTCTCAGGCCAGCTTCCTGCCACAGGGCTTGTCCAGGGTGCCTGAAGCTTTAAGAGGGGCCAGGAGACAGGAACTATAGAGTTCTGATTAGTATGGATGGAGTGGCCACCAGGGCACCTGTGTTATTTCCTGGAGGCCTATTCTTTTGAAAAAAACCTTCCTCCTCGTCCACACACGTCTTTTTCTGAAAGAGCTCTTTGGAAAAAGGCTTCTTCTACGTAGAAAGAGGATTACTGATGCTGGAAAAACCCCTCTTTTGATTTAAGTTCTTTTGATTTACTTTCGAAAGAATGCGATTTCAGTGCGGACGTAATTCAGGTTTTGTCAGAAAACGGCCGTTTTTCTGACAAAACTCTGTAGTGTAGACATACTCTGAGAGACAGAATAGTGCCCAGAAGTCGTGCTAGAGTGATGAGACTTCACACCACTGCCAGTTTGAAGCTCTGCCATAAAGGCACAATGAAGCCCACGGGAAGAACCTGTATTTTTCTTGCTCAATACCGTCCAACTGCATCATGGTGTAAGTTAGAAATGGAAAAGACTTATTAGCTCAGCCAGCCCATCTCCTTGACAAATTGTTCCCCTCAGCACATTTCCTAGTTCTCTGTCCATTCTCATTTTAAAAGCCCAAGCAATTGGGCTGCCACCACTTCCCTTTGGAGACTACTTCAAATGCCTAATGCATCTCACTGTCAGGAAGTTTCTCCTTATATTCAGCCTAAATTCTTCCTCTCTTAATTTCATTCCACTACTCCAAGATACACTGCCATGTACCGCATTAGATATTTTCTCCCCTTAAAATATGTACTTCCCTTAACAGTCCCCAAGCAGTAGTAGACGTTTTCATATTTCATCATGTCAATATTTCAAGCTTCCTGATAACTTTTGTTGCTTATTTCCACAGTCCCTCCAGTTTGTTTATTTTACTGTGATAACACAGTGCCTAGAATCAGCAGAAAATTTACATGTCCACATAAGCATCAGGCAGCGCTAAACTGCAATCGATTTCCTATATTACAACAGCGCTCACAAATGCTTCTACCTGTTCTCTGAATCTCTTGACTGCTGTTTTCTCTTGCTTTGGGCAGAGCTGTGTGGTTTGTTGCCTTGAGTCTACAGCAGCGCTACTATCACTTGATATGTGCACTCTTGTAGACAGTGGTATTACCAAAGACACTGGGGCTATGGATCGGTCCACATGACAACTCTAAAACCAGTGTCATATTAATATGTGGGCCATGGAGTAGGGCAACAGTGGCTGAGAGGCAATATCTAGAAGACAACATAGAAACACCGTGATGGCATTTTCATGAACATTTTCTATTTTTGTTCAAATTTGACTTGTTTGTGTATTTCTTTATGGTCCACTGGATGGCTCTCTTATCACTTGGACACTATGTCCTGTACATTCTTGCACTCAATCGAGGATTTTTGTTGCTCAATTTAAGGTCTAGGAAACCAACACAGGTTGGTTTGTGTTAGTAAGTTTTTAGTTTATGTGTTTAAAAGCTGAGAGAATAACCACTTTAATTAAACCAGAGCAACAGAAGACATTAAGCCATAAAAACATAGGACTGGTTGTAGGGTTGTTTGGGGAACTTTACCTCTCTCCTGCTGGGTTTAACCCCTGTTCTTATGCTCAGGTGTTCTTCTGGAGAGTGCAGTCCACTGGGGCACAACATGAGATGTCTCCTTGCTAGCTAGGTTCCTCTGGGTTGATACACCAGAGCAGGGGTCGGCAACCTTTTCAAACCAGAGAGCCAAATTACGTCAGAATGCAGAACAAATGATCAACAAAGAGCCAGTGTAAGAATGCCCATCTGCATGACTGAAAATATACAACTTAATATTATTGATAATTGACATGATGATTAATAATAGCATAAATGAAACATTGTACTCGCAGACTTTATTTAATGGGACTTCTGCTGCTGCTGGGGCATGTAGTTTGTGGATATGTGGGTGCAGAAATCAGGGTTGGAGTGGATGAAGGGCTGAGCATAGGGGGTTGGAGGGCGTGGGAGGTACAGGAGGCAGGGCAGGGTGCTGGGGGTGGGAAGTAGAGTATGGAGTGGGGCCTTGGGGCCAAATGACCTTACCTGGCTGGGGCTGGGCTGCTGCATCTGGGTAGCAGTGGCTGGACAAGGGGCTAGGCCAGGATTGCCAGATCGTGGCCTCCCTCCTATCCATGCTGCAGCACCCTTCCTATGGACCAGATGGGGGCTGGACTACGGGACCTGCCCCAAGATTGGGGCTGGGGACAGGACGCTGTGGACAGATGGGGGCCAAGCTTCTGCATCTGGCGCCTGTGCTGGGACGCTGCAGCTGGGCTATTGCAGCAGTCACAAGGCTGCCGGGGCTGGGCTATGTGGGTCTGCCCCAGGAACACAGTGGTTGGGACAGACCACGACAGTCAGATGTGTCTGGAGCTGGGCTGCCACGGCCAGATGGAGGCATCAGCGGCCTCCAGCCTCTCTCCCTATCCTGGCTGGGAGTGTGCATGCATCTCCCACAAGACACCCTCAGCCAGCGCTTTAAACGAGCAGAGTGCCCAGCCAGCTCTTGCCAGAGTGCAGCCTGTTCTTACCGGGGCACAGCGCCTTACTTTCACCTCTGGTTAAAGGTGAAATAGACCATAAAAGGCCACCTTGACACAAGTAATTGCACATTTTTTAAATTTTGAATTCATTTTTCATTTTAATTTAAAAAGTTGTGTGCATTTTGGGAATGACAGAGAGGCCATATTTGTTTCCGTACTGAGCCATATTTGACTCTCAAGAGCCATAGGTTTCCAATCCCTGCACCAGATGAACATTTTTTTCTGCACTGTGGCAGTATATAGGTCTAACGATATGCAAAATTCCTCTGCCCACCCCAGAATTGCCAGCAAGCCTGCAGACTTCTGCTTAGAAAACTAAAATATGAATGTATTTAATGTATAACAATATGACATCCATTGTGTGAACAAATGACCATATCTTACAGGAAAGATTGTTTACATTGTTTTTTTATATCGTAGAAGTTAACCTGAGAGGGGGAGAGGGAAACTTAGCCCATGAGGTACTCTGGCTAGCTGCTTGGTTGCATTAACTAATTAATGTTCTTTAGTACTTTGTTCATCTCTTTGAAGTATATGTAGGGCGTTTAATCAAAGAACCATTTTGATGCATTAGCTGCTCCACAAGAAGACACCTTAAATTTGACATGTATCTATCTGTTCTAATGAAGATAACACACCTAAGATTCTGAATTGTCATAGTCTCTTGAGAGACAAGGTGGGTGAAGTAATGTCTTTTTTTGGATCAACTTCTTTTGGTGAGAGAGACAAGCTCTTGAACTTACACTGAGCTCTTCTTCAGGTCTGGGAAATGTATAGTGTCACAGCTAAATACAAGGTGGAAACGATTGTTTAGCATAAGTAGATAACATGTATTTCAAAGTGACAATTCAAGGTGAACTGGCCCACCAACATCCTTCCAGTCACAGGGAGGAAACAAGGGGTGGTAGGAAGCAATTCTGTGCGTGCCCATGCATGATGTTAGTCGATTATAGACATTATAGAAGCCGTAACTCCAGTGTCTCTGTTCAGCCCATCTAGCAGTTATGAATTTAAGCTCCAAAGTGTTCTGCAGATTTCCTCTGAGATTAGTATAATCACTTATGTGGGGTTTTTGTCATTTATCATTTTCCTGTGTGAGTTCAAGAGCGTAGTGATTGTCTGGTTCCAGCCAGATAGTTGCTATTGGGCCAATTAGTGCACATATTGTGTTAAATGCCCCAGTGTTGGAAGAAGCATGATTAGGCCCAGGTAGTATGTTTTGTAGCGGGTGTTGAAATAGTAGCAGTGAAGATATGTCTGCAAGTTTTGCATCTGTTATCCTAGTAGGTCCTGGTGATGCTTTGAGTTAGAATGTCCTAGTCTGTTGGGATCTTGTTTCGGATGATGATTTTGGAGAGGTTGGGGGTTATTTGAAGGCCAGAACCAGGGGTTCAGGAAAGATTTTTTTTCAGGCTGGGGTCCCCATGAACTATGGATTGTAGTTGTTTAATGATATCCCATATGGGTTCCAGTGGGGTGGCAGGTGACAATGGGAGGGTGCATGTGTGGTCAAAGGAGGGTTTATATATGTAATGAAACAGGTTCTCTCAGGATGTTTGGGTGGTTGTTTCTGTTTCTATGATCTACTTCACTGATGAAGTATCCTTAGTGAGGGTGGTTTTGAGTGTACTAAGATGTATATCCCAGAATTTCTCCTCAGAGCATATTCCATGATGTCTGAATGCCTTGGTGTAGATAACACAATTCTTGGGGTGTTTGGGATGGTTATTGCATACAGTTGTTTATAGGGTTCCATTGAAACTGTGGTTTTGGTTGATGTTGGTGTGAGAGTATTCCAGAGACAGCTTAACTGCCTGGTGGTGGTTGTTGAAGTTGTGGTAGAACTCTATGAGGCAGTTTAAATCATTTGTCCGGAGGATGAAAATATCTTTGATGTATGGTACATTTATGGTTTTATGGTACATTTGTCCAGAAATTCTTTTTCAGTGTGGTTCATGAAGATTTTGGTATATTGGAGAGACATCCTAATATCCATGGCTGTTCCCATGGTTTGGACAAAGTATTTGTTGTTGAATGTAAAATTGTTAAAGGTAAGGATGAAATGAGGTATGAGTTTAGGGTGGGAATCTGAGGGTTGTCCATTGTCTTGTAAATATTTGAGGCAGGCAGCTATATATTAGGACTCACAAAAACCATCCGGAAACCATTTACCACACAAAGGGCTAGCTTCCTCCAGGACATGATAACTTCCTCCACAAATTCCATAGCATTGACAACTTCCCTCGGAACACCTTTCTTGCCAACATGGATGTTACCACCCTATACACCAACATCCTTGATAATAATGGCACAGGTCCCTCCCCTCCTACTTCTTTTCCCTTCCCCTTCTTTTCTCCCTATGACTGGAAGGGTGTTAATGTGCCATTTTACTATGAACGATCCCTTGAGATGTTTTAGTTACTTTGTATGACTTTCCCCTTTGTGTTTAGCTGTGACACTCCGAGTACATTTCCCATACCTGAAGAAGAGCTGACAAACTTCTCTCTCTCATCAACAGAAGTAAACAATCTCTTATGGAGCTTTTACAGTCCAGCTTTTAGGTCAGGGATGGGGAACCTCAGGCCTGGGGGCTGGATGCGGCCTCTGGCTTGTCTGGATCTGGCCCCCAAGGCTCAGAGCTCCCCTCAGCATTGGGGAGCCCACGCTGGTTTTCCAGCTTCCCTATCAACTCCCTATGGGGCTAGAGCACAAAAAATCTACTAGCCTGAGCCCCCCACGCTCTGGTGTGTGAGGGGAGTGTGGGGAGTGTCTTTCTCCTTCTCAATCAGTGAGGGGTTTTTTTTGTTTTTGTTTTTGTTTTTATTTTGCTTCGCACATGTGTGCAGCCTCTGACTGATTTTTCTGTGGGTCAGTGGCCCCAGATCCAAAAAATGGTTCCCCACCCCTGTTTTAGGGTTACACCCTGAGGTGGGTTCAAGGGACAAGGGTAGCAAAAGGTGGGGCCAAAAAATAAGTGGAGGCAACCCCATAGAAACTCTGGAATTCCTGACCAGATATGTGGATGGTTTCTTGTTTGATGCTCTTTGCAGGTCTCTTCTTGGCAGGGTTGCATTGACAATAGAATTGCCTACTGGCTGAGCTCCCACTGGACATACACTCTCTTTGGGACTCCTCCAGGAGCAGGGTGAGAGTGCTAATTTAACATTCAATAACCCAGTCCTTTTCCTTTTTACACTGGTTAGAATCACAGTGTGTGTGTGTGCGGTGAGGGAGGGGATAATGCTACTTGCACTGGCAGTTCCTTGGCTTCTCTCTTATATACTGGTTATGGCCTCTATTCCCATCAGCACATTGTCTTC
The DNA here is from genome assembly GCA_019425775.1 of Rafetus swinhoei. Classification (NCBI taxonomy): domain Eukaryota; kingdom Metazoa; phylum Chordata; order Testudines; family Trionychidae; genus Rafetus; species Rafetus swinhoei. The sequence goes on from CM033424.1 coordinate 211,493,456, forward strand.
AGCAGTTGTTCCAGGTGCTCAGCACTTCATAGAAGCCTAATGTGGCTAAGGCAGGTATTTCCAGAATATAGACTTTGGGGTGAATAATTTTGACACATCCAAAGATATTTTCTGCAGCTGGGTCTTCACTAAAACCATTGTATTAAGCACTAGCTGAGCTATTGACAACTAGAAATATTCTGGTGGAAGAAACATATGTGAAAATATACGATCACATGCTAAGATAAGTATTTGTAATTAGTATAGTGAGCACAATTAAAAACCACAAGAGACCATATTTAGACCCTGATTATGTAATCAGATCTGTACTACTAGAGCTGGGCCTTAACCTTCATCAATTTCCTAGATTATAATATAGATGTATATCTATACAATTTAAAAAAGGCTGCTGCTACCATTAATGAAAGTGATAGATATATTGTTTGGCTGAGTATCATCTGTATTAAACTGTCATGTGGTTGGAATCGTGTTATTTTAATTGCTATTGTAAGTAGCTGTCATGCACATAATATCTAATGTCTTCTGTGCTATCTTTAACTGCGTTTCCTCTTCAAAGTCCCATCTTCAGACCAGCTCCTTGTGGAGTACATTAGTGACCTGCTTAGCATCTATACAAAAGCTGAAGTGTTCACTGGTCAGGCATCACAGTAATTCTACATCGAAGCAGCAGAGCATCTGATGTCAACATGACATTGTAATATGAATTTGCTTCAAGTTTCAGAACTCCCAGAAAGATGCTATTTAGTTCTAAACCCAGTGACAGATTTGCTTCAGAAGTTTCAGGACTAAGTGAAAGATGCTATTTAGTTCTAAATCTGGTGGCAGAATTGTTCATTTTAGCCTTATGAAAGCACATAACCAGATCCTGCTTTTAGTTACCCTGGTATAAATTTGGAGTGAACGGATTTACTTTAGATATATGCCAGCATAATTTAGATGAGAATCTGGCTCATCAATTTTGCAGCCGATAAAACATGATGTTTTTCAAAGTAGGAGTTGTGAAGGGTGCTAGTGCTTAATTATGTAGTTGTCATTTTTGACAGAAGCAGGACACGTCGAAGGTATTACTGTGATACAAACTGTTTTCTAAATTTAGCATTGAGGCACATTTTTTTTATATCACTGTGTAATTCAGTAAATATATGTTGGTAATATTTTCATGATAGGTTTTTCTAAATTAAGATTAGTTCCCTTTCTTGATTGAATCTCACCTCAGGATTATATATAACAAAGACACAGCAGCTGTTATCTATCTTACATTCTGCCTTGTTGCAAGACAAATTGTCACCTATGCTTTGTAGCACTATTTAAACTTCTGGCAAACTTCTTGCTTCATAACAACCCTGCAGGTGGGATCATAAAGTAACAATCCACCCCCTCAGAAGATAGTTCTTAACAAATATTTGTGTGGGGAAAAATAAGATGTGGGATCCACATTTAATCCAGCTTTGCAAAATTCCACTTGCTCACTTAAGAGCAGAAGAACGGCCATAGTGGGTCAGACCAAAGGTCCAGCTAGCCCAGTATCCTGTCGTCCATCAGAGGCCAATGCCAGGTGTCCCAAAGGGAATGAACAGAACAGGTAATCATCAAGTGATCCATCCTCTGTTGCCCATTCGCAGCTTCTGGCTAGCAGAGGTTAGGTACACCATTCCTGCCCATCCTGACTAATGGATCTATCCTCCACGAATTTATCTAGGTATTTTTAAATCCTGTTAAAGTCCTGGCTTTCAAAACATCCTCTGGCAATAGATTTTGTCTGTTATGGTAAATTTTCATAGTAATCCTTGCAGTTTGCATTAGTCTAACTCTCTGTTCTGAGACGATCAAAATTATGTCCGTCCAAACATTCATGGACATGTTTATTTACATAGATCTGAATATTCTGATGTTTGTAAATAGCAGCTACATTCCTATCATGTCCAGAAATGTTATTTTAACTAGTATTACAACAGGATTTCCTGGTTGGGTAAAATGTTCCAAACCATTTTCATATGAGTATTGAAAGTGCCTGAGTGAATATATATGAAATATTTGCCAGGGTCCTGGTTATAAGCTCTGTCTGTGAAGCATTTGGTGAAGATCATGGTGATGATACAAACTTGCCGTTAGTCACGATTGTGCTCCCCCAGTGCTGGGACTGCTCTGCACTGGGCTGGTACCCCAGTGGTCTGAACTTTATGGGTGCCACATTCTCTTTCAAATGGTTATGTCCTCAGAAGCAGCCTAGAATGAGAGTTTGGCAGGAGGGAACGGGGCATGAGAATCACTGTGGTGGCTCTCCACCACCCAAGTCACAGAATCCTAGGACTGGAAGGGACATCGAGATTTCTTCTTCACTAAAGTGAGCAGATGGAATTTTGCAAAGCTGGATTAAATGTGGACACCACATCTTATCCCCCCCCACCCTCACAATTATTTGTTAAGAACTATCTTCTAAGGAGGTAGATTGTTACTGACCTTGTGGCAGAACTATGTATTGTCTAGACCATCCCTCCTCCTTGTAACAGTAGCTGTATGTAGGTCAGGCTGTATTTCACTAGTTTATTTATGAGAAAATCACACAAGACAGTATTAAAAGCCTTACTAAAGTCAAGATAGACCACATCTTCCACTTTCCCCCATCCACAAGGTTTGTTACCCTGTCAAAGAAAGTTATTAGGTTGGTTTGATACACTTCGTTCTTGACAAATCTATACTGATTGTTACTTATTACCTTATGATGTTCTAGATATTTGCAAATTTATTGCTTAATTATTTGATCTATTAGCTTTCCATGTAGAGAAGTTAAACTAACTAATTTCCTGGATTGTCTTTATTTCCTTTTTTTATAGATGGGCACTATATTTGCCCTTTTCCAGTTCTCTGGAATCGCTCCTGTATTCCATGACTTTTCAAAAATAATAGGTAATGGGCCAGATATTTCCTCAATCAGTTCCTTGAGTATTCCAGAATGCATTTCATCACACCTTGGTGACTTGAAGAAATCTAACTTGTCTAAGTAATTTTAAATTTGCTCTTTCTCTATTTTAGTCTATGAGCCTACCCCATTTTCATTATGTTAGACAGACAATTGCTACTAATCTTTTTGGTAAAAACGGAAACAAAAAAGCCATTTAACACTTCTATCACTTACACATTTTCTATTATTGTCCCCCCCTCCTTGAATAATGGGTTTGCCCTATGGTCTTCCTCTTGCTTCTAATGTATTGTTTTCTTGGTACTTTTTATATCTCTAGCTAGCCAAATATTATTTTGTGCCTTGGTCTAATTTTGTTTCTATAAACTTGTGTTATTTATTGTAATTTGACCTAATTTCAACTTTGTAGCACTAATTTTTAAATTTCACATAACTGAAGATCTCCTAGTTAAGTCAAAATGGTCTCTTTCCCTACTTCTTGTCTTTCATCCGCAGTGGGATAGTTTGCTCTTGTGTTCCTCTTTGTATTATTTTCCCAACAGATGTGTGGGTAATAAAAGTCCCCCATCTACACCAAGTACTGTGCTTTCCATGGTTAGGTTACTTGTTTTAAAAAAGTAATACTTCTAGATACATGTATCTATTCCAAAATTAGCAGGTTTCCTTTGGGACTAAATGGCTTGTGCTTATTTCCACCTCTTCTTTCTGGTTAGGTGTTCTCTAGTAGACCTCCTGCTATGACATCACTCTTGTTTTTACCCATTTTATCCTTACACAGAGACATTTAACAAGTCTATCTTCTGTTTCCATCTTAACCTCGGTCCAAGTATATATATTTTTAATGTATAGGGCAACACCTACTCCTTTTCTCCCTGTCTGTCTTTCCTGAACAAGCTGTACCCTTCTATATCAATGTTCCAGTGATGTATATTATCCCACCAAGTCTCTGTGATGCCAGCTATAGTATAGTTGAGTTTATTAACTAGTATTTCAAGTCCTTCCTGTTTATTCCCCGTACTTCTTCCATTAGTATACAGACATCTGTTATACTGATTTGATTCCCCTCTCCCCACGTTCTGTCTTGTCCCTGCTATAACAGCCCAGGCTACCCCCAGATTCCAACCCTTCTCTCAAGTCTCATGTTTTGGACTTACCTGTGGGCTGTTGTCACCTGCCCTCATTCAACCTAGTTTAAAGCCCTCCTCACTAGATTAGACAGTCTGTGTCCAAATATACTGTTTTCCTTCCTCCAAGTCTTGCTATGTTGGTATGATTCTCCTGGGGCCAGGCACAGTGGATTGAAGAAGTTGTGAATCAAAGGGATTCTAAGCAGCTCTAATACCAGAGAGAAGCTTTTTGTTGGAGTTTGATTTTCAAATGGGATAATTTCTATAGTTTTATGTGGCCTGGTAGTTCTATCTATCCATCTACCTTAGGGTTTTATATTGTTGCTCATTGTGACGGGGCAAAGGCGCCCTGCACTCGGACTGGCATGAAGCCGGCACTATGGGGGCAGCCGCAGCCGCAGGGAAAGCAGCGGCGGTGTGCCGCCTGTACGGCGCCGGGGTGTGAAGGGGCAAATGTGCCCCGCAGTCGGACCAGCGCGGAGCAGTCATTATGGGGGCAGCTGTGGCTGCAGGGAAAGCGGCGGCGGTGTGCCGCCTGTACGGCACCAGGTGATGACATCATCTGCCAGGTGAGCGGGGGTGGACCAGCTGACGTGCCGGAACTCCATCGCCGGTGGTCCTCGGGTGGCAGGGAACTTAAAAAGCAGAGGACAGAGCAGAGGGAGGGGAGGCAGAGTGCTGGAGCTGCCTCCAGCAATGTGGACACCAAGCACAGAGACAGTGTGAGACAGTCACAGAAGGATCCCCTTCATCGAAAGGTACACGGACTGTAGGAAGTGGCCCAGGGCAGGGTCGTGGAACCCGTGGGTTGGCGTGTTTAGGGGCAACTCCCCTGCCAGCCAGCTAGGGGATAGTGTATCCCCGCCTTAGGGCCCTGGGCTGGGGCCTGGGAGTGAGGGCGGGCCCGGGTCCCCCTACCTTGCCCCCTGAGTTGGGTGATTCCCCATGACATTTGTCTTTTGCGGTGCGTCATGATTGGGTCAGCGCGTGCGGTAACGGGGGCTGATGAATTCAAGTCACGTATAAAGACTGTTGGATTACCCGTTCGGACCAAGAGAGGACGGGGGCGGGACTTGAGGGTGGAGGGAAATGGGCAAGGTGGAGGAGTTTCCAGATAATAAACCGGGTGTGGCATCCACTTTGAATGCTCCGACATGTCGTGACTCAGGGCTAATGGTGTAACGCTCATCACCAGACTATCTAAGCATAAAACCAACAGCAAGAGCAAAGTCCATAGTGGGCTTCATGGCGTCTTTGGCACTTCTCCTCTTCCTAGGTCAAAACAACAAGCAGGCTATTAAGGTGTGTTTTGTATGGTACATGTTAATTTATATGGACTCCCATAACATAAGATTGGCACCCACAGAGATTTTTATAAATCTAAATAAATAATTGCATAAAATGAACTATGAGTTAAATTCTATTCACAGATGTTTAACCAAATGTGTGTTAATATAACTGGCAAAGTGTAGAAAGCAAACAAAAGAAAAAAACATAATTATACTCAGAAATAAAGACCCTATTACATTAGGATTAAGGCTGAGAATGTGAAAGCTTCATGAAACCTGCATTTCTCATGCTAAAAGCTGATGCATTGTAGAGGCTAAAATGAGATACACGGAAAACCAAGAAACCCATGTTATTGATATGCTTCAAGTTACATAACTGAATAAAACATATATTTCCACAACTATCACTTAACAACAGAGAAGTTGACTTCAATGATATTATGTCTTCAGTATGTTAAACAAACCAAAATCCAAAAATTGTATGTATTAAATGTATTAAAATACAAAATTCTGGGAATGAGCACAAGCCATTGAGATATGAAATAAACTTGCTGATTTTGGACTAGATATATATATAGAGAGAGCGGTATTACTTTGAAGGTAATTTGTACTTAGATTCTAAAAATACATTACATATAAGCCCAAACACTAACACTAAGTAATTCAGTCACAGAGTTAATCTGGTTGTATAAATTAATATAAATTAATAAAATATATTATGATGTAATTATATTATATAATTACTATGTAATTAATGTATCTGTATTGGGATATTAATCAACAAATTTATCTGAAAAAGCCAAAAATGTATAATCAAGATATGCAAAGCCAAAATTCTGTTCTAAAAATTGGCAATATCATTTTTTTTTTTTTAAAAAAAAACCTCTTAAAATATAATTCAGCCATACACTATGCATGACATGGATTTAGTACAACATTTTCTGTAAATAATTTTCATTGTGAGACATTCTTGACTATATTGTGATCTGATAAGTTAGGGTATGTCTACACTACGGCGTTAATTCAAGTTAACTTAATTCGAAATAGTTAATTCGAATTAAGCTAATTCGAATTAACGCATCTACACAGAAAATGCATTTTGAAATAGCATTTTGCTATTTCGAAATAGCGTGTCCACACTGAGTGGACTCTGAATCGGAGCTAAGGCTGGCCGGAACCAGTGCTGGCAGGGCATCAGGTCAGGACCTCCTGTGTGGGGCTGCTGCCTGCGGCTATCTGAGGTCCATGCTTAAAGGGACCCTATCCCCCATCCCAGACAGCCAGTTCTCAGGTGTGTCTGCTTGCTTGTCTACCTCGATGAGGGACAGCAAAGCATTTGTGTATCGAAGTGCTCTGATTGCCCTCACTCGGGACACCCTACCACTCTGCAACAAGGAGACAGAGCTGCCCCTGGGCACTCTGGTGTGTCTTGTGGACACGTTGCCATCAGCCTGGCTGCACTTTCTGCAGGCTGCCATCCGGGAGGTCCTTCGGGGGGCTGTCAGTATCCAGGGGGCCCTGCGGGAGAGCTTCCACCCCAAGGAGCACTAACAGTCTCCGTGGTCTGCCCCACTGGGGGCTTGTGCCTCATTCCTCCCTCACGTCCTTCCACTTACCCCTCCCTAGCCCCCCTTCCTAATGTCAAATAAAATACATGTATTTTCAAAAATAGAAACTCTCTTTATTTAACACAACTGGGGGGGATGAACCTCTGGGGAGACTGGGGAAAGGAGGCAGGAGAGGGCAGGAGAGAGGGTGGGAGAGGGGGAAACCTGGGAGGAGAGAGCTGGAAGAGGGAAGCAAGGGGAAGAAGGGGGAGGGGAAGCTCAGGACTCAGAGGTGGGGGTCTCGCCGGGTCACATGTCTCCCAGCACGGTGGATGCAGGGGCCTCGGCATCACCGGGGGGATGGGGAGGAGGGTGTGGAGGTTGAGGTGGGGGGTGTGGAGATTGAGGAGGGAGAGGCGGGACGGGGAGAAGGAGTGGGAGGAGGAACAGTAGCTGGGGGGGCAGCAGGCACAGGAGCGGCACGAGGCAACATGCTCTGCACCAGGGTCTGCAGATGGGCACAGATGGCACAACCCTGGGCAAGCAGCTCCCACTGGAACTCCCATTCTTCCTGCGCCTGCTGCTCCATGATGCAGGTCTGGGCTCGCAGGGCCCCCAGGTGCTGCTCGTGGTACCCCTGCAGTGTTGCGTTGGTCCTGCGGAGTCCTCGGGTGCGGGAGCATGTCCCGGCCTGGGTGGTGCGCCCTGCACGTGCAGCTGGTGCAGCTGTGGAGAAAGAAGAGAAATGGTCAGTTCTCCCTGGGGACACAGTGGGTGAAGCCCAGCCCCCTCCGCGAGGTGAGGATGACCGTGCCCTGCACCATCAGAGCCGTTGTGCTTGCACAGAGGCCATGTTTGGAATGTCCAGCTATCCCCAGGAGTGGGAGGTGCCCCGAGACCACACCCATGCCCCTGTGCCGTGTACAGTGCACCTGAGGTGGGGGGAGATGTCCCCTGCCTCTGTGTAGACGGGGGGTGTGAAGGGAGGGCATCCTGCTGTGTCCCGCCCCAGGGTCAGGACCGTGTCAGGTCTCTTCACACATGCGTGTGCCTATCAGGCCACGGCCCCTGGGTGTCACACAGCTGGATCCACCTGCCCAAGGGTGGCATGGCACTTACCTGGTGTGGCCTCACCGGACGACCCTGCTGACTCCAGTGCTGGGACAGCTTGGGGGTCCTGCCGGCGTGGCACCCTCCGCGATGGCCCCTCTGCTGCGCCCAGGTCAGGGCCCTCCAGTCCTGGCTCGCTGCCCCCTGGGTCGGCGCGGACTGTCCTGCCCCCCAGGATGTGGTGGAGGGCGGGGAAGTAGGGGCAGGTGTCAGCACCTGCTGCGGCGCTGCCCCTGGTAGCCCTGGCATATGCCTGCCGTGGCTCCTTTACTTTGAGGTGCACCTGCTCCTGGGTGCGCCTGTGGCCCTTTCTGGCCATGGTGGCCGCTATGTGACTGTAGACGGCTGCGTTCCTCCACCTAGTGTGGAGATCATGGACATTGGGGGCCTCCCCCCAAACCTCAAGGAGGTCCATGATCTCTGCACTAGTCCACGAGGGTGCGCGCCATCTACAGCCCCTGGCTGGCCCCTGGGTGCTGGGGGACTGGGTGGGGGACAGTTGGCTGCCACTGGATGGCATTGTGTGGCCACTGGGTGAGGGGCTGCGGCTGCTGGCAGGCCTGGCTCTGGCACATGGTGTGTGGCCAGAGTCTACCCCTTTAAGGGCTCCGGGCCTGGGGAGAGGAGAAGAGTTTTCCTGGTTTGGCCCAGAGTGGCCACCAGGGGAAACTGAAAGGGCTGGAGGCCAGCTAATTCGAATTAAGTGTCTACACAGCACTTATTTCGAATTAGCTATTTCGAATTTGGCGTTACTCCTTGTAGAATGAGGTTTACCAAATTCGAATTAAGCGCTCCGCTATTTCGAATTAAATTTGAAATAGCGGTTTGCATGTATAGACGCTATTGAAGTTAATTTGAAATAACTTCTGTTATTTCGAATTAACTTTGCAGTGTAGACATACCCTTACAGAAAATAGGGACAATTGACTCAAGATTTAGACCTCAAAGACTGAACTAACTAATAAAAGCACAGTATTAGCCAGATCTTCCCAGGATGTAAATAAGTATAACTCCTTTGACTTCAATGGAGCTATGCCAATTTACACAGGCACAGCATCTGGCCCATGTGTTCCAAATTCTCCAGAGAATGTCAGAAAACCCCAGGATATTTCTGAGGGAGACTGTGTCATTTCAATCTGATTTAATTTGCTGGGTTTTGTTTTTTAAACCCACGGCAAGACAGCAACTTATTGGCTACTTTTCTGAGGAAACAGCTTAGATAAATAAATTACTTCCTCAAACTTCAATGTTTTACATTAGGTCAAAGTCTGCTGGGAAACATGGTACAGTTGCATGGAAGGAATTTTAGCATTTGATAAACATCTTCATTTTGTGCCAAAACACACCTCTTCCAGAGGACACTGACATGGTGCAGATTTTAGAACAAGCGTGGAGATGGCTGTCAGAGGCACTGTGCCTTAATTTACCATAGCATGCAAGGGTATTTAGGACAAATGATTAATGAACAAACCAGCAGATGTAAATTCTATTCTTTACCCGTTGATTAACCGGAAATTATTTTTAAGTTTACAGCTGCCATGGAAAATGACCAGAAACCCATATTCTCAGAAAGCACATCCATCATCTTCAGGCATTCTTCCAATCTGTTAACATTAACTGCTACTAGTAAGTGTCTCTGTCCAGGAAAACCAATTATTAAGATGGTTCATGGAATGGCTTCCAAATAATGTGAGAAGTAAACGATGCTTGGGCTACATTTCTTCTGCCGTCTTCCTTCATTCTGTCAGCAGCTTTAACAGAGACAAATGTGCTAAATAAAAAGATACAAGGCCAGCTCTTCAGCTGTTCTCAATTGGCAGAGCTCCACTGACGTCACCGGAGCTATGCTGATGCACACCTGCCAAGGATCTGACTTGCAATACTTTGTAAATCACCTGTTGCAGAGATTATGCAATGTGGAATCTCCGTGTATTTTCTTTTATCTAGAGGGGAATTACAAAAAGTTATATGTCATGTTCCCTATATTGTGTCATGCAGAGCAGTATCAGGGCTTTTTCTTCTGCATCCTTCCAGAAAACAATAGTGTATCTACAATTTCAAATACATAGTTGCCAACACAAACAAGTGTATAAGACTTAAGGAATTAAAGTCTGCTTCATTTCAAGCAACTTCAAGGACCTAAATAAGTCTAATCACTTACAGTGGTAATATGATATGTTACCTCCAGCAGTCTGAATACAACTGGCCCACCAGCTGAGCCAAGCTTGCATATGGCAATGGCTTTCTATGCTCCCCTCTCCCCATGGCTGTGTCCCAGGACCATTGTGGACTTAAGGAGTGGTCAGCTTGCCTCGGACTGGCATTCATTATAGAGAAAGACTAAGCTGGGCTTTCCATTGGCTGGTCTAACTTTATGGAAGTCCCAAGGCCCCATGCCTTTTGCTCCTGGCCCTGGGTCCCCTGCTTGTTTCTCACTGTCTCTGGCCACTCCTAGAGCCCCTCACACAATTTGATGAGTGCCGTCAGCACTTACATGTGCTTCTAAGCACCAGTGCTCTTTGGTTTGCAAGAGACACTCATGAGATGTAACTGTGGGTATTAACAGTGGCCCTGACTTCTGGGAGGCATCTCAGCTCTCCATGTCCCTTAGGAGAGCCTTCAGCAGCTGTTCTGCTCCCCAGGGCTTTGTGTTTATTGCTGTCAAAGCTTCAGCTCAGCTGCCTGCCTTCATCATGGTACATAAAGAGCAGGGGTAGAGGGGCAGAATACCATGCCAGAGCATCTGCAGCTGTTTCAGAGTCTCTATGAACTCCTTCCTCCACCCCAGACAGACAGTGCCTTCAGTAGCATGCTTAGGGCATTCACCAGTCAGAGAGAAAAGTCAGAGAGAAAAGCAGCACAGCAATGTGGTGTACTGCTGCTTTTGACAGTGGAGTCTGTCCTTGCCAGGGCCTGGCCAAGGCCTTGTGCATAGAGAACAGTTCAGTTAGTGAGGGTCGCACCAGCACAAATGTGAGTTATGTGGTTTGTGGGAAGGCTGGGGCAGGCAGTAGAGTATAGGAGGAACCTGGTGAAGCCAAAGGCTTCTGGACTAGCTAGCTGGAGAATAAGAGGAACCAGAACATGGAGCAGCTGAGTGGAACCACATCGCCCAGGCTGCTTGCACAAAGTGTGAGGGAGAAGAGTGGCAGCTTTGAAACCAATTACTTGGTTGGTAGGTCACCAATGGCCAGGGCTGCCGATGGGAGGGAGGACAAAAGGGGCAATTGCCTCATGGTCTGGCAATTTAAAAGGACCCAGGGCTGGAGCCCTGCATGTCATTGTCTGGGCAGCTCTGAGAACTGAGTAGAGGAGGGACGGTGTGATCTGGGTGGTGTTGAGGACTGGCTGCCCCTAGCTCTGCCCTTTCTGCCCAAGGTCCCACCGTTTAAGGGGACATAGAGCTAAGCTTTCCTCCCTGCATTGCCCAGGAACCAGTGAAGTCTGTCGCCAGCCCTGCCAATGGGAGAGAGGTGGGGACATGATTGCAAGCACCATATGTCCCATAAGTGGTGAGCACTCTTCATTACTGCCATCCTGCACAGGAAGTTTGTCATATGAGGTCTCAGGATACTCTTCCCTTAGGAATATGGTCATTGTTACCTCTCCACAGTTGCCTACTGCAGGTCTAGGGTTAATAAGGGTTGTAGCACACAGAGAGGGCCTTCAACCTAGATAGTAAAATCTAGCAACCTAGGTTGCCCTCTCCTCTCATGCTCTTAATGGTGGCTGAGATTCACATTAGGACAATAGCAATGTAAGCAACATGGCTCAACCTGCCCTTTTGCTACCTCTGTAGGCTATTAATTTGGGCCATCTCTAGCTACGTGGATATATTGCGATGGTGGCAGACCAGGGGCTGGCTCAGGTCAAAACCTCTTTGCCTCAACTGAATGCTGACGAATACATAGCTGGAACGAGTCTGGCTCACTTAGAATTGTTGAAATAGGTATCAGAATGATAAGAATGTATAGGCTTTGCTCAATGATTAAGAGTTGCTACACACATTAATCTCATTTATAACATCTGTATCCAATACGATTTGATCATTTGCATTATAAGCCTTTGTAACTGTATAAATCACCAGGCAGGAGACTGGAATACTGGTGTCCACCAGAGGTGTTATGTCCTGCTCAACAAGGAAGACTTATTGACACCTGATGGACTAGGTTGGAACAATCAAGTGGACAAAAAACTTTGTGGTTTACTCTGCCCTGTTCCCCCATGAAGGTGAGTCTGTTAGAGTTTGCAACTCAAAGCAGAAAGGGGGAAAGGAAAAGAAAGAAAAACCTCTAATAAGAGAAAACTCTATCTTTATGCGACTTGAACTTTGGAAGGTTATGTTTACTAGGCATAAGCAAAATATCCCCAGTGCTTAGTCTGGGTTAGCCATAAAAGACATATAGAACTTGCTTATTATAGCAGCTTCTATTATGTTTGAAACTTAGGGTTGTAACTCATTTGTGTATGTATGTTACCTGCTTTAGCCCTGTAAATAATGTTCTTGTTTCTTATTCTTATATAGATAGTTATTTATAGGACTGGCTGTAAGCATTATGTCCAGTGTGAAATCTAAAGTGTAAGAGATGTGGGGCAAGCTACAGATTGTTTAGAAGTGAGAATGGCCTAAATATTGCAATGATTCTTGGTGAAGAGAACCAACAATCACAAAGGCTGGTATATCTGGGTGGCAAGACAGATCAGTTTGTCCAAGGGGACTCTCTGAATCTGTCTTAATACTCTTTTAGTGCCTGAGGAGTTTACATGTGATAATTGGTTGGTGAAATCTAAGTATAGAACACATAACCAATTTGGGGCTTGTGCCCTGCTTCTTATCATTTCTACTTGGACACATTATGGAAGTTTTCATTTTTAGGGGAAACTCATAACTCCTGGAAAACCATGAAGCTTATTTAAAAGCATAGGCTTGACTGGATCACTTCCATTCACCCCATTGGACATAATTAGCCCTCAGGGCTGGAAGCTTCTCCAGGAATGACAGTGTATCTTTATTGGACTTTTTAGCAGGGCACATGCATCCTGTACAACTGTGGGGTTTCTTTTCTTCTGGAAAACAAAGAGAAATTTCACCCTGAAAACGGGAAAGGCATTGGCGTGGGGGCAAAAGTAATTGAATGTGACTCATTCTGGGCTGCTTTCAGCATTACCTTCTTCGTATCCCTAGGCATTTCGGGCTGGGCAAATTAAATGTGAAAGTGCGAAGAAAGGTCTTGTCAAGTACCATACAGATCAGTGTATCAGGAAAGTTCCACCTTTAGTCCTTGAAGATAGACCAAAGGGGTTGGGTCTTTGGGCTTATCACCCTGAATGTCTATCATAGTGGTTGATTAACATTACATATTCTTGTTGAGGCTCTTTGTTTCTCCATATTGGATAATCCGTTATGTCAGTTCCTGGCCATCCAACACAGGTCCTTGGCTCACATGAATCAGCCCATGAGCAAGTTTTGCATCCATTCATTCTGGCAGGACTAGATTCTTACATGTAGAATAAGGGCCATTAATAAATGGAATTCAGAATCCTTCCAGTGGTACATTGTACCCATAAAGGTGACAGTAAATTACAGCTGTACATTTCTAATTGTTCTACTGTAATTTTTTCTACAGAAATTTCCCTTGGAGTGTTTGGACTGCTCACCCTAGAACTGTTTTCTGAATTTACAAATTCTTGGCCACTGAGTGGCAGGGCTTACATCTGGAAGACTACAAAGACATAATCTAGATAATCTAGAAAAGGACCAGGATTATGTTTTATGACCCTCACCATGTAGCCCAAGCATCATGCAGCAAAAGCCGCCTCCACCATCATCTACTTTGCAAGCAATAACCTCGTGTCAAGAACCAGCTTCAAGCCATTGTTTAAAGTACAGCAGGACTGGTTGGCACTACAAAACTTCCAGAATCCATGTTGTTCTGATTTGTACTTTTCCCATTTGGGTTCAGAGGTCATACACTGGGAGATTAGAAATTATACTTGACCTTGCTGTGAACAAACCGGAGAGAGAGAGAGAGACAGACAGACAGGGACACAGAGAGAGATTTACTGAGGGCTCCATGTTGTACTGGCAATAGGATACATATCTATTCCTTTTGAATATACACTCTTGGCTTTAATTGTCTTCAGCTCTGCTAAGAGTGGATGATGTCAGCTAACAATTTATTAATAGCATTCAATAGTTGCTTGGTGTAAGTGAGTCAGATAGATTGGTAAAATGTAAACATCATGATGTGATTGGGAAATCATGGTTCCCTAATCATGATATGATTGGGTGTTAGGGGGATCCACTCCCGTCGCGGCTTAGAAATAAGCCTGTAACTATGAGCTGACAGAATTTTGTCTGTATGAAGGCCTGATCTCTCAACATAAGCAATCGGCTATTCCTAAATTGGTGTACATAATTGAGCTGCTTCTGGACCAGAACCATCCTTAGGATTTATGGGGTCCCATGCATGGAGTACTATTAAACTGGTGCCCTTAAGCTCAGCAGCTCAGGGAGGGAGGGAAAATTTTTAAAGATACGATTTTATAATCTTCAGCAACACATTCATATTTTTAAAGAAAATTGTAAATGAAGGTCCTGTAGACTCACACAGTAAATTAAGAAATGGAGACTAGACAGCTGTTAATTGGCTTCATTACCACTTGAGTGACTCTTTCAAAGGATCAATGTTCTGCTAATAGGCTGGCTAGAAGGCTATTTCACTTTTAAGTTAACTAGCTGATCTCTGTAGGAAGACTCACCAGACTGCAGCTGCCACAGAACAGGGATAGGAAGAAGTGAACGGGCGGATGTCAAGACTCAGTGGTGTCTCAAATTTTCCAGTGCCTGTGCAGCTGAGTATTCTGCATATGGACAAGGATGGCTCTGGCCTGGACTCCCCATTCTAATGCACTGGGATACCATCTTGTTGGTAACTGTTAATTCTTGAAGGGAGGGGAATAAGGGCATGCTTCTTAACAAATTCCATAGCTCCAGGAACAACCTGCACGTGGGCAGCAGGGAGGTAAACAATCATGGAATGATGCCAAGATCAGAGCACAGTTAGTAGCACCACCTTGAAAAGAAATATTACCATGTTGGTTGTTGTAATGATAGTAATAATGACCATAACCATGAGTGAGTTTCACAAAGGTACTTAGGTGTCTGATTCCCATTAATCAATGGGTTAGGTGCTTAAATACCTTTGTGAATCCCATCCTACAGGTCTTATTTATTAGGTGGAATTTAACACTAAAGCAAAGTCCAAAGACAAACGTGTCATTTATCCTAGGTTAGAGGACAGGCACAGACCTATAGATTACAAAACCCCTCACCCTGCTCCTGTGTTTTATACAGGAGTTCTTTTTATATAAATAATCGCTGTTAAACATAAGAATGAACATGAGCAAATAAAGTCAAGTTTATAGCCATATTGTACTATTTATCTGAACCAGAATGCCTCCTTGATTTCCATGGTGAGGCCTGCTTACAAATGACTGGCACACTAAGGCCCATACTGCATAAATTGTACAGCAACTTATACAGCCAGTGAAATACATGCACACCACTAATTTGTTAATTAAGTTAACCTTGCTCATTCATATTCATGCATGAAAAAGCCAGGTTCCCTGGATCTTTTCAGACTTGTCAGTTAATTTAGGTGCACAGCACAGCACTGGTGATTTTATACTTGGAAGAAAAGTCAAGAGAGAAAAGAGGAAAATGAGTTTATCTGTCTCTGACCATGTACAAACGGTGCTGGTCCAAATGGCACTGAGGCAGTAAATAGAAGAGCATTTCAGAATTCACTAGATGCAGGGAATGACACCTCCCCAACACATCAAAGAATTCACATTAATGCTTTGTGGGCATAATTAAATTTTTAAAGCATTGCATATGTCGTGGCCTTTTGCACCCCTGTGCTCTGCAGCATACTCATCAGCTTGTTTGATCATATTTACTGCTATAGTGTCTCTGTATTCATTGGGTTTATAGTAACAGATTCATGAATGAAACAAAAAAACACCATTTGAATGCTACATGTCCTGGCCCAAAGAACACTGAAGTCAATGAAAAGACTCCCACTGGTTTCACAGAACTTTGGAGCAGCTCCAATACCACAAATGAAAAACTGTTTATCATTTTGGTTTCATGCTAGTTTTTGTTTACCTTCTACCTATACAATGAGGATAATGATAGAGACTTCCTTTGTAAAGTGCTTTGAGATCTCAGATAAGAAGAGCAAAATAAGAGCAAAGTATTATATTAATAGATTCAGAGGGGTAGCCGAGTTAGTCTGTAGCAGGAAAAACAACAAATAGTCTAGTAGTACCTTAAAGACTAACAAAACTTGTAGATGGTATCATGAGCTTTCATGGGCACAACCCGAAGCAGTGGGTTGTGCCCACGAAAACTCATGATACTATCTATATATTAATAGAATCCCTTAGCAGTTTTAATCAATAAAATGGCATGCAAAGAGAAATGCTGTACTGTATTTCATTCTCTTTTCTACAGCATATTACAGCATGCTTGAAATATGATTAAAAAATTAGGATCCAGATTCAGCTTTCATGGCAATGTCTTACACAGAGGCTACGTCTAGACTGGCATGATTTTCCGCAAATGCTTTTAACGGAAAAGTTTTTCCGTTAAAAGCATTTGCGGAAAAGAGCATCTAGATTGGCATGGACGCTTTTGCGCAAAAGCACTTTTTATGCGGAAAAGCGTCCATGCCAGGTTAGACGCGGTTTCTTGCAAGAAAGCCCGATCGCCATTTTCGCCATCGGGCCTTTTTTGTGCAAAACAGTCCTGAGCTGTCTACGTTGGCCCTCTTGCGCAAATACATTTGTATTTGCGCAAGAGGGCTTTTGCCCGAACGGGAGCAGCATAGTATTTGTGCAAGAACACTGACAATCATACATTAGATCGTCAATGTTCTTGCGCAAATTCAAGCAGCCAGTGTAGACAGCTGGCAAGTTTTTCCGCAAAAGCGGCTGCTTTTGTGGAAAAACTTGCCAGTCTAGACACAGCCAGAAAGTAATAGTAAAGAATAGTGAGAACAATTACACATCCATTGTCCTGCTCTCTTCCTTCCCTTGTGAGAGTGATTATCTAACTGTGTGTGGGGCACAATGGTTTTTACTACTTTCTCTTGAAGCAGTCTGTATAAAACACTTTCTTTTTGATTGTTTCTCTTTCTATTGTCAAGTATGTTTGCATTCTAAAGGGTTTTGCCCCATTAAAGCAATTACTGTTAAACCTATGGTAGATTCTTGTTTCTTTTTTTAATCCCACTAGAACTGTGGTTTTCAAACTTCTTTCTTGTGATCCAGTTGAAGAAAATTGTTGATGCCCGTGACCCAATATAATTATATCTTTTGACTAGAAGGCAGGCTGTGGGGTGGGGCCAGGAATGAGGAAGGGGGCTCAGAGTTGAGGCAGGGGATTGGGACACAGGCTTACTTCCAGCAGCTCCAAGTGGGTAATTTGCGCACCTGCTGCCTTCCTTGGATGTGGTAGCCGTTTCTCAGGCTCCCTCTCCAGAATCGAACCCTGACAGGTTTCCTGCTTGTCCTTACACCACAGACCATGCTGTGCCCCAGAAGTGGCCAGCAGCAGGTGATTAGTGCCTCAGAAGTGGTCAGCTCCTACTGCTGCCTAGCTCTCCTGGGTTGCATGCGGAGTGTCAGAAGGAGTGATGGGTCCATATGTACTAAGAGCCTGATTGTGCCAGGCCCTTTATCAGGTGGGTGGAAACTTGAGTCTTCCCCCACAATGCATCAGCCAGTGCTGCTAAGCTAAGAATATGTCACACCTGATAAGGTGTGTTCACAAATTGCTTCTTTCTGGAACAAACAGAGGATGGGATCAAGGAGGGTTCTAGTTCCTCTCTGTGGTAGCACAACTGCATGTTGTTCCATATGCAGGGCTGAGCTTGAAGGAAAAGTCCATCTCACACTAACCTTTTTTTCTGAAGAAATAGAATCATTATCAGGGCCAGACCTAACTATCTGTTGTATTTTACTTAGCAGTCACCCTGGCACTAACTTATGACAATGTCCCAAGATAAGGAAAAATCCTAGAGAGAAGACCTGCAACGTGTGTCTCTGAAGATCTAGCCTTAATTGTGGTAAGAAGCAAGTTGGTTCAGGAAAATAATAATTCAATATAGATTTAAAGGCTAGGAAAGCACACAACACTCCATAAAGGGCCCCTTTACTTTGCAGAGTCCAGCTGAGTAACTAGTCTGAGTCTCTCAGTATCGATAGAATTACTAAACTGAGCCACAACAACAACAACAATGAAAAAAGAACAACGGAAAGTGGAGGTTCTATATCATGGTCAGGGCAGTGGCTGAGAAACTGTGCAATTATTACTTCTATTAACCAATACACAGTGAAAAAAACTTAAAAAAACGAGTGGTCTTGTAGCACCTTAAAGACTAACAATATATACATAAATTGTATCATGAGCTTTTCTGGGCATAACCCACTTCTTCAGATGAGTGGAGCAAAAGTCATAGAAACCCCCAAATTTAAAGCAGGAAAAGAAGGGACAGGGGGAAGGAACCCGTCAATTATAGTGTCTATGCTAAATGGGGCTAATAGAGTGGGCTATAAGTGTCCGATAGTTAGCTTTGATGTCATCTGGGTGTTGAATATAATGGCCCATTCAATTCATGTCTTTGTTCAGTCCCTGGGTGCTGGTGTCAAATTTGCACATGAAGACCAGTTCTGCAGTCTCTCTGCAGTTGGTTCCTGAAATTACTTTGTAAGAGAATGGCTACTTTTAAATCCATTAATGAGTGCCCAGGCAGGTTAAAATGTTCCCCTATAGGTTTCTCTGTGTTACCATTTTGAATATCTGATTTGTGTCCATTAATCCTTTGTCGTAGAGACTGTCCAGTCTGGCCAATATACATGGCAGAGGGGTATTGCTGGCACTTGATGGCATAGATCACATTAGTGGATGTGCAGTTGTTTGAGCCTCTGATGTGGTGGCTTATGTGGTTAGGTCCTGTGATGGTGTCACTTGTGTAGATGTGTGGACAGAGTTGGCCCTGGAGTTTATTGCAGGGTGAGGTTCCTGAGTGAGTATGTTTGAGATGAGCTGCATGGTTGCTGGAAAGCAAAAAACCTCCCCAAAAACCCAAATAGAATGTTAGGAGTCATTAATAAAGGGATAAAGAATAAGACCGAAAATATCTTATTGCCTCTATATAAAACCATGGTACGCCCACATCTTGAATACTGCATGCAGATGTGGTTGCCTCATCTCAAAAAAGATATATTGGCATAGGAAAAGGTTCAGAAAAGGGCAACAAAAATGATTAGGGGTTTGAACGGATCCCATATGAAGAGAGATTAAAAAGAATTGGACTTTTCAACTTAGAAAAGAGGAGACTAAGGGGGGTTATGATAGAGGTCTATAAAAGCATGACTGGTATGGAAAAAAGTGAATAAGGAAAAGTTATTTACTTATTCCCACAATGTAAGAACTAGGGGTCACCAAATGAAATTAATAGGCAGCAGGTTTAAAACAAACAAAAGGAAGTTTTTCTTCACTCAGCGCACAGTCAACCTGTGGAATTCCTTGCCAGAGGATGCAGTGAAGGCTAGGACTTTAACAGGATTCAAAAAATAGCTAGATAGATTCATGGAGGTTAGGTCCATCAATGGCTATTAGCCAGGATGGGTAGGAATGGTATCCCAAGCCTCTGTTTCTCTGGAGGTGGGTGACAGGGGAGGGATCACGTGAGGATCCTCTGATGCCTCTGGGGCATCTGGTATTGGCCACTGTCGGCAGACAGGATACTGGGCTAGATGGACCTTTGGTCTGACCCAGTATGGCCGTTCTTATGTTCTTATGAAAGAATATGCTTCTGGTTAGGGGGTTGTCCCTAGGTGAGGACTGGCCTGTCTCCCAGGCCTGTGAGAGTGAGGGATTGTTTTCCAGGATAGGCTGTAGATTGTTAATGATGCACTGGAGGGGTTTAAGTTGGGGATCGTAGGTGCTGACTAGTGGTGTTCTGTTATTTTTTTTGTTGGGCCTATCCTGAAGAAGCTGATGCCTGAGTACTCTTCTGACTCTGTCAGTCTGTTTTTTAATTTCCCCAGGTGTAGGTGTTTGTCTCTGTCTGTGGGATTGGAGCATACCAGACAGGCTTTCCCCTTCAGATCTTAAACCAAGAATATCATGTGATTTTGGGCCAGATTCTCCATTGCTCTGTACCTTTGGCAGTCATTTATATTTGTGTAAGGAGGGAACAAAATGCTACCATTTCAAATTCCGATTAGGTCTCAGACTAGTTACTCAGCTATACTCTGTAAAGGAAAGGGCCACTTTATGGAGTGCTGTGTGCTTTCCTAGCCTTTCTACTTACTTGACACAGGTGTGAGTGCCTATCTATAGCAATGGAGAAACAGATTCCCTGGTTTAATCATGAGTCCATGGCTCCTCTGGTAGATTTCTCAGGCATTCTGGTGTAGGAGATTTCTCATGTAGCTTTTGAGCTGGCATGTCTGGCTCCTTTGTCACAGCCGTTTCTGCTCTCCAGCCAGGGAACATAGCTCAAATACCAGTGCAATCTGGAGATCCCTGGCTGGCAGATGAACCCTGAGGGCCATTGTCAGATGGTGAAGTTTAGAGTAGTTTGGAGTTAGTGGGGCTTATTCTGAGGATTGAATCTTGTGTTCTACTCACTGCCTATTGCAGTGTGAAGAACTGGGTGGAGGCAGGAGAAAGGCTGAGGTGCCTGCTTAACAGGATAACTTTAGAGCATTCCTTTCTCCTCCTGGCTTCTCACAGGAAGGTTGGATGCTCTTAATTGTGGCCAATCTTGACTGTTTTATTCATGCAAACTCCCATTTACTTTAACTGAAATTTTTGCTTTAGTACAGACTATAAACTTACCGGGTGGCTGTGTCTACATTGGCACCCTTTTCCGGAAAAGGGATGCTAATGAGACAAGTCAGAATTGCAAATACAGCGGGGATTTAAATTTTCCCCGCAGCATTTGCATGAACATGGCTGCCACTTTTTTCCAGCTCGGGGCTTTGACGGAAAAAAGCGCCAGTCTAGACGCGGCTCTTGCGGAAAATAAAGCCTTTTCGGAAGATCCTTATTCCTGATTTTAAGAGGAATAAGGGATCTTCCGAAAAGGCTTTATTTTCCGCAAGAGCCGCTGCTTTAGACTGAGCTTTTTCCACAAAGCCCCGAGCCGGAAAAAGCGGCAGCCATGTTCATGCAAATGCTGCGGGGAACATTTAAATCCCTGCTGCATTTGCAATTCCGACTTGTCTCATTAGCATCCCTTTTCTGGAAAAGGGTGCCAATATAGACACAGCCACCGTGTAACTGAGAGCTAATTGTATGCCCAAATCCAAAAGCAAATGATACAACAGTGATGGCAGAGTTCCTCTCTTTTTTCCTTACTGCTGGTTGCTCTTGCTATTAGTCCTGATGTCTCGGAGGACTTTTAAGCCTCAACTTCAAATCTTCATTCTTTAAATAGACAAAAACCATAAAACCACCAATGGCTCTTTATTTTGTGATCATCTAAACTACTTAAACCAAATAACCCTCTCCAAATGCCATCTGTTCAGAGTCTGAATCGATGTTATTTTTATTTCATGTGCTACTAGTGGAAGATTTTTCATAAACATCTACATGATCAGTAATGCTCTGGTTTATTCTTCATTTACCATATGCCTTCCTGAAAGATCTATTGTCATCAAATCAAAATCACCGTGGTTTATTCTAACTTGATTTCCTAGTACATCTTTATCCACACACACACTTTATAAAAGCAGCTTATATTTATTTATTATCTTGATAATTCCATAAAATATCAGTGTCTTCATTAATAAAATAAAGCCATTGCAACATTAATAATTAATTATGAAAAGTGAAATATTTTAAGGATATATGAACTTAGAAAAATAAACATGTGACCCGCAATGGCTGCTTCTTGGAAAGTAGCAAAACATGCATTGCAAAGACTGTAATGAATAGCATCTGCTTCATCTGTTTAACAGCCAACAATTCTAGACATTTATCATTTCTCTAAAAGAGTAATGTTGACCAAAAACATGGAGAAAAGCCATTCAGAAGCTATTCTGTGTAAATGAAGTGCAGATTTGTGTATGTGAAATGATACCCCCTTTTCTGTTTCCTTTCATTAAGATCACAACATTAACATTGGAAAATAATTATTACTGTTACAGTCAAAGTCACTCTAATGTTAAATTCACAGAGAACCTCAATGAGTTCAAGGAAGAAAAAATATTTTAGAATTACAAAAAAAAAGCCTTTCAGTTGCAGAAACTGTACAGGTCTTGGTGTCTTATTTTCTCATAATCTCACTATCCTGTCATGTGTGTCATTCATTTTATTTTAAGCAAGCATTTGTAAGTGCCATACAGGAGCACCAGTGTGAATTTCCCAAGGCTGAACACTCTAGCTTTGGGATCTTTGCTAGTAGTTTAGGACAAATCCTGCTTGCTCACATGACCAAATTTATCCCTGGAGTCACTACTTTGTAGGGTGACCATATGTCCCATTTTGGCTGGGAGAGTCCCCTTTTTAAGCACTGGGATGGACATCATGAATTTTTGGCAAAACTGGGCATTTGTCATGTTTTCTCTGTCCCTATGGAGCTGCAGAGGAACACTGGGGAAAGAGCAAATGGTACAAAGGAACAGTTTTGCCCCAAAAACCCCCAACCCATGATGTCCAGGACTCTGGCTTGGACAAGTGGCCATGCCAGAGGGCCATGTGGAGCTGACTCAAGCAACCTGGCATTACTGCTCATCCAGTGTACTGTTTTCACATTAGGGACATATGGTCACCCTACAGGGGACATATGGTCACCCTACAACATAGACTTCAGTGGAGTTAGAGTTCTCTCAAGGATGAATCTGGCCTTTTGACGCTCATGAGTAGAGCTGCTCCAGTAGCAAGAAAGCTGTTTGTGAATGGTTATCTGAGTTCTGAGTGACTATTCCATACGAGCATGTTCCCATCCCCTTCCTCTTCATGACCATGTGTCTGCTTGTTTGTTCACATGGGTATTTGTGGGGATGGCTGTTCATATATTTGCTGGGATTCACACATGACCAGGAGGATTTATACACAAGTGTATTTTTAAATCATGATTCGTTATTCCTGATTTGTCACTGGGAAGCTGCAGGATGAAATTTATTCTCCTCAGTAAGGGGCAGCTGGCTCATGTCCAACAGGAGCAAGATTCAGCCCTAGCTCAATATGCAATTTCTGAAGAGCAGATGAGTGAGTTTTTACTTCTTTTCCTATTTATCAACATCTCTTGCTCAGTCTCCCTCTGCCTGTGCCTCTTCCATGGGTATTCATGCTTGGTGTAACTCTGGACAAGTCTACCCTGCAGTCATGGGATGTGGTAGTAGCTCAGACAGACATAACCCAAGGTAACTTCGCTCTAGCTAGCTCAGGTACTGGAGCAGTGAAATTGCTGTAGCGCAACTCAGGCTGTACAAACGCAACTAGAACCTGAGTAATTACTCATAGGGTAAGCCCCTACTGAAGCATGAGTCGCTGTGCCTTACTGCTTTGGTACTTGCACTAACTAGACTAAAGCTAACTTGAGTACATGGGTGCCAGCTCCTTGGGCTCCAGGGCTGGAGCCCTCAGGGAAAAAATTAGCAAGTGCTTAACACCCACCAAGGGCCAGTTGCCTCCTGCCCCCATGTATCCTGCCCACCAGCAGCCCTACTGATCAACTCCTCCCCCTCTCAGTGCTTCCCGCACCTTGTGGATCAACTATTTCATGGCATGCTGGAGGCCCTGGAAGGGGGAAAGAGTGAGGAGGGGGCAGAATAAAGCAGGAAAGAGATGGGGTGGGGTGGGACCTTGTATGAAGGGGTGGAGTGTGGGTGGAGCAAGGATGGGAAGAGGTAAGGTAGGGGTAAGTGTTGGGGGAAGGGCAAGAGTGGGAGCAGGGCCTGGGGCTGAGCAGTGGGTTGAGTATCCCGGGGGGAAATTGGAAGCAGGCACCTATGCTTGGGTGTTTTTACAGAAGCAGCAATCACAGTCCGTGATGCATCCCTATCAAACTGGGGTCCACTCTTTCCCTCCTTGACACTGTGAGCAAAATCTCCATTCGCTTCAGAGGGAATGAATCTGGGTCCAGACACTCCCCACCCTTCCTCGCACTGTGAAATCCATCTGAACTCTCCTTGTTTTCCTGTGGGATACCTATGGCCAGATGAGCCTGATCCATTGAAGACAGCAGGGATTTTGTTTGCCTTCATAAAAACTGCTGCAGTCATGGGCCCTTTAAGAAGGGACCTTCAGACACACAGCGCCCCCATTGTGCGTTCAAAGCAGTGATGTAAAAAGGCTACTAACCTATTTGTTACACAGATTGCTCACCTGCCCTGTTACAACAGCTTCAAAGGAAAAATGAAAGTGAGATTTCTTGGCATCTTTTTTTTCGATCCAAATTAAATGCAATTAATGATTGGTCCCCAGAGTGGTCCCCCTTCTTTCCTCATGTGCCTGACATCTTATAATGTTGCAACACTTCCCTTGAGCTTAGCTGGATTTGGCACATTGACAATGCACCTCCACATTGCTGGGAGAGGCCACTGAAAGCATACAATCCCCAGCCGGGAATGATTTAGTGAAATTAAAAACAGCCAGGGGGCCCTGAAACCAAGAGGTGTCAAATGTTCCCCGGGCCCCACTAAGAGATGTGGTTGCTCTCTATACCTGCCTATCTCCTCTTCACTTCTGTCTAATTTTGAAAGCTAAAATGCACAAAAGGAATGAAATACAGCAAGGGGACACACTTTTAATTGTGGGTTATTACCACGTAATTTCGGTTCAGTCAAAGGTGGTCAAACACAGGCTTCAGTGGGTCTCAGGCCTCAAGGGACATTGTAAAACATAACATCCAAAGGCCTGTCTGAACTCCATTGCTTCCTCCAGCCCACAAAGAATGTATTAATTCACATTGTTTGATTTTTCCAGATGCCTTTGCTTTCCCACTGCAGTCCCTTTCCCTTATTAAATAGAAAACTAATACACCAGCAGACAGGGGTGCTGCAGAATTACAGCAGGCAAGATGTAAAAGGGAAAGTAGGAGGGCTGAGTTGGATTCTCAAGAGCAAATAGCTAATAATATAAAAACTGGCAAGACTTTATTTAAGTCTATCAGAAGCAGGAAGCCTTCAAAAGAACTGGTGTATCCACTGGATCACCAGGGATAAAGCGATCTCTTAAGGAAGATAAGGGCATGACGGAGAAGCTAAATGATTTATTTGATCAGTCTTCACTATGTTGGGAAGAAACCTACCCTGGACTTGTTCTTTCCTAGCAATAAAGAGATGGTAGGTTCAGAGACTGAGCAGTCAAGGAAGAGGTTGGAGCAAAATGATAAATTAAAAAGCAATAGGTCATCAGAACCAGATGGTACACCTTCATGAAGGGACTTATGAGCTGCCAGCAAAAATACGCAATTTCTTAGTAAAAATAACTATTGTTCCAGAAGCTTGGGTAGTAGCAATTATGTTGTACTTATAATAAAAAATGATTCTAGAGGTGATCCAGGGAATTCTGTCTGTCCATGGTAAATTAGTCAAAAATGTAACTTAGAATAAGCAAACACTTGGAATATCATAATCTGACTGTCTCACCAGCATTGATTATGCAAAGGGAAATTGTGTCTCACTAATCTCTTAGAATTCTTTAAATTTGTATTTAATTTTCTAAAAGAAGGATATTGATAAATTGGAGAGGGTTCAGAGAAAAGCCACAAAAGTGATTAAAGGGCAAGAAAACATGCCTGATAGAATCAAGGAGCTCACTCTGTTTAATCTAAAAAAATAGAAGGTTAAGGAGAGATGCAATCAGAGTCTATAAATGCCTTCATGATGAACAAATATTTAATAATGGGTTCTTCTATCTAGCAGAGGAAGGCATAACATGATTCAGTGACTGGAAGCTGAAACTAGACAACTTTAGATTACAGATAAGGTGTACATTTTTAACAGTGAAGATAAATAACCATTGGAACAATTGACAAAGCATTGTGGTGTATTCTCTTTCCCTGGTAATTCTGAAATCAAGAATGGGTGTTTTTCTAAAAGTTATTCCCTAGGGGTACATCTAGACTACGTTCTTTTTCCAAAAGGAGATATGCAAATTTGGTGCTAATTTGCATATCTTCTTCTGAGTGCTTTTTCGAAAATAGTTTTTATGAAAAAGAAAGCAGTTTAGATGCAGTTCTTTAAAAAAAAACCTTTTTCGAAAGAACCCTTCTCAAAAAATGAGGTGTGCAGGGTTCTTTCAAAAAAGGTTGTTTCTGGGAAGAACCTGGGTCAGTTGACAATCAGGTACCAGTATTTTATTCTCACTGACAAAGCCAGGTTAGCCTATGCTAGAAGCCCTCTTGCTGCCTCATGGTGTTACAGACTCCCAAGACATCCAGCCTTCCCTTGATCTTATTCCTACCTGAGCCTTGTCTGTGCCCAGCCTGCTCCAGGCCTGTACCTGCCTCCAGAACCTTAGACTCATTCCAACCCAGCTTTGACCTCTGGCCTGATTCCAAACTCAGACTATAGTCTATAGTCCTGGTTTGGCTTGTCTATGGACTTTGGCCCTGTTTCTGACCTGTCCCTGGATCCCAGGTTCAGCACTGCTCTCAGCCTAGTCTCAACTCTATGTCTGGTCTCAGGCCTTAGTAACTGTTTTTGACCATGGCTCCAATCTTCATCTGGCATCCAGAGCCTGACATTTAGTCTATTTATTAAAGATCAGGAAAAGGAGAATGTAGAAAATGTGCAGATGACATAAAATTATTTTTCTTAGTCATATTCAAAGAGGACCGTGAGGAACTTTGGAGGGTGGTAATTAAGTTAGGTGAGTGGTAACACAATGACAGATGAAACTCGGTGTTGCCAAATGTAGAGGAGACAATTGTAGTTCTCATACACCTTACAGGATTTTAAATTAACAATATGAGGGTATGTCTACACAGCTGTATGTCTACACAACTGTACTAGCATCTACACAATCCAACCACTATTTCGAAATTAATTCAAAATTGCGCAGGGCTTATTTTGAAATTGGTAAACCTCATTCCACGAGGAATAGCGCCTGTTTCGAAATTGCTATTTTGAAATAAGTGCTGTGTAGACACTTATTTCGAAATAGGGGGCCTCCAGCCCTTCCCAGGGTGCCCTGCTGACCACTCTGGCCCCAACCAGGAAAACTCCTCTCCTCCCGCCCTCCCCAGAGCCCTTAAAGGGGTAGAGTCTGGCCACAGTGCCTGTGCCAGCTCCAGACTTGCCAGCCCAGAGCCAGCAGTCGCTGCCCCTGACCCAGTGGCCCCAGCATGAGCCAGGCAGCCAGTGCCAGCCAGCCCTCCACCGCTCCCCAGGACCAGTCCCCCAGCTCCCAGGAGCCTGCCAGGGGCCGGAGAAGGCAGGCACCTTCCTGGTCCAGTGCGGAGATCATGGACCTGACTGAGGTTTGGGGGGATGCCTCCAACGTCCTTGATCTCTGCACTAGACGGAAGAACGCAGCCATCTACGGCAGGGTGGCTGCCAGCCTGGCCACCAAAGGCCACATGCGAACCCAGGAGCAGGTTCGGATGAAAATTAAGGAGCTGTGGCAGGCCTATGCCAGGGCCACAGGGGGCAGCTCCCAAACAGGGGCAGACCCAGAGAGCTGCCCCTATTTTGATGCCCTGGATTGCATCCTGGGGGGTGGGACAGTCTGTGACCCCCAGGTGGTCATCGACCCTGGGGCAGAGGGCCCTGACCAGGGCACGAAGGAGGAGGAGGAGGAGGGCAAGGAGCCACAGGAGTGCAGAGGGAGCGTACCACACAGCCAGGACCCCCAAGCCAGCCCTGCAGACCTGTCACCGGTGTCATCCGGGGCGGCAACAACATGTGAGTGCTATCACTGTCCCCTTATGGGGGCGGGAGGAAGACCAGGGACCGCGCGCGTGGGCCTTGCTGACCACAGATCACGCAGCAACCTGTGCACGTTCGAGCATGTGCCGTGTCACCCCTAGGCACGTGGCCCCAGCTGGCTGCCACACAGGGGCCTTGGCCTGTTAGCTACATGTGTGTGTGAAGAGACATGCCATGCTCCTGACCCCGGGGTGGGACACAGCAGGATGCCCTCCCGCCACAAGCCCCTTCTACACAGAGGCAGGGGACATCTCCCCCCACACATACACCCACACTATATATAGCAAGGGGCATGGGTGTAGTCCCGGGGCAGCTCCCACTCCCGGGGATAGCAGGAAATCCCGAACATGGCCTCTGTGCAAGCACATCAGCTCTGATGGTGCGGAGAATTGTCATCCTTGCCTTGCAGACGGGGGCTGGGCTTCACACACTGTGTCCCCAGGGAGAACTGACCACTTCTCTTGTTTCTCCACAGCCGCACCAGCTGCGAGTGCAGGGTGCACCACACCACCTGGGACATCCTCCCACCCCCGAGGACTCCGCAGGCCCACCCGTGCAGTGGAGGGGTACCAGCAGGAGGACCTGGGGGCACTGCGAGCCCTGCACCGCACCCTTGACCACTGGGTGCAGGAAGACCTGCAGCTCTGGTGGGAGCAGCTTGCCCAGGTCTGTGCCATATGCCAGCACCTGCAGACCCTGGTGCAGAGCTTGCTGCCTCCTGCGCTCCAGCCCCTGTTGCCTCCCCAGCTATCGCTCTTCCTCCCACTCCTTCTCCCCCTCCCACTTCTTCCTCCACACCCTCCCCACTGCCCCAGGGATGCTGAGGCCCCCGCACCCACAGTGCTGGGAGACAGTTGGCTCGGTGACAGGGGTGGATGAGAGTTTTGCGGGGCCCAGGGCAGCACAATTTCGCGGGGCCCCCTTTGAAGAAAAAATAGAAAAAAGGCATCAAATGCGCAAATTGAAGGCTATTTTCATATTCAATGTGAATTGGGTAAATTTGATAGAAACTTAATTTAGTTGGATAATTTTTATTTTAATTATATTGTAAGTCATTCTTAAACAAAATTCTGCATTAATAATTAAAAATGTTCATTTGTATTTAAGTCTCTTCCCCCTCCTGCCTCACTCTCTCTCTCTCTTTTCCTCCCCCTCCTGCTTCTCACTCTCTCTTTCTCTTCTCCTTAGTCCTCCCCCTCCTGCCTCTCACTCACGGAGCCCAAACGGCCATTTGCGCCGCTTGCTCCTGTGCGGCGGGCCCGGCGGAGCGGCGCAGAACTCAGCCGAGCGCCATGGTGGGAGGTGAAGGGGAGTGGGGTGGTGACATACACGGCCAGGGGGCGGGACCTGGAGCCTCTGTCATGGCCTTCGCCTCCTGCCATGGTGCTCTGCTGAGTTCTGTGCTGCTCAGCCGGGCCGCTGCACGGAAGCAAGCGGCGCAAGCGGCTGTTTGGGCCCCGCGTGGCGGCTCAGCGCAGGGCCTATTGCAGCGCGGGCCTGGGGCAGCCGCCCCGCTCGCCCTGTCCTATATCCGCCGCTGCTCGGTGAGACCCCAAACACTGAGCCCTGAGCTTCTCCTTCCGCTTCCTCCCCTTGCCTCTCCCTGCCAGCTCCCTCCTCCCAGGTTTCCCCTTCCCCTCTCCCACCCTCCGTCCTCCCACCTTCTTTCCCCAGTCTCACCTCAGTTTCATTCTCCCCCCCCCCCAGTTTTGTTCAATAAAGAGGTTTTGTTGTAATGAACACATGTGTCTTTTATTGTACAGCAGGAAGGGGGGTTAGGGAGGGGTAAGTGGAAGGACGTGAGGGAGGAATGAGGCACAAGCCCCCAGTGGGGCACACCAGGGAGACTGTTACTGCCTGCAGAATGTGCTGCCAGGCTCGCAGCAACACATCCAGGAGAAGCACCAGAGGGCCCAGGGACAGCTCCAGCTCCATGCTGCAGAGTGCTGTGGTGTCCTGAGTGAGGGCAATCAGAGCACGCAGAGAAAAATTTTCTTTGCTGTCCCTCAGCGAGGTAGGCAAGCAAGTAGGGAAACCTGAGAACTGGGTCTGGGGTCCTTTAAGCACAGGCCTCAGATAGCCTCAGGCAGCAGCCACACAAGGTAACTCCTGACCTGATGCCCTGCCAGAACCGGTTCTGGCTGGCCTTAAATGCAATTCAGCGTCCAATCACTGTGGATGCACTGTTTTGAAATAGCAGAACGCTATTTCGAAATGCATTTCATGTCTAGATGCGTTATTTCAAAATAAGCTATTTTGAAATAATGCTGTAGTGTAGACATACCCCCACTGAGGAATGGGACCTGGGCATTATTGTGGCTGGTTCACTGAAAACTTCTGTGCAATATGCAACTGCATTAAAAAAGAAAAATTAGGGCACATAAGAAATTGGATGGAGAGCAACTCAGAAAATATTTCAATGCCATTATATAAATCAATGGCTTCATCTGTAATATTGTGTACAGGATTCATCACCTCATCTTAAACAGGGTGTTGCAGAACTAGAGGGAGATCAGAGATGAACATAAAGAATGATGGAAATGGTCTCGTATGGAAAGAGATGGGACAGATGAGATTGTTCACGTTAGAAAGGAGGAAGATAAGAAGGGACATGGTATAAATATATAAAATAATGAATGATCTAAGAAGATAGATCAGGAGTTTCTGTTTTCTCTCTCTCTTAACACAAGAACCAGGGAATATCAACAAATATAAAAGGCAGCAAATCTAACACTAATAAAAGGAAAGATTTTTTCTACACAGTGCTTACATAGACCAAGGAACTCCTTGCCACATGATGTCACTGAGGCCAAGAGTTCAGCAAGCTTCAGAGAAGGACTGGACATTCATATGGACAACACTATCCTGTGTTAGCACAGTTAATGCTAACTAAAAGAGTGTTGGAAAAGATATAAAACCTCATGCTTCAAGCCAATCTTTAACTATTATGGATTAAGTCAAAACCTTCCAGGGACATCAATAATATTACATATATTAATTCTGGGGTTCCTTGCACCTTCCTCCAAGTATCTGGTGCTGGCCACAGTTGGAGACAGGATACTGGAGTGGACAGACAACAGGTGAGATCCAATATGGCAATTTGTATGCAGTCTGAATTTATATAGGTGTTTTTGCTGGCCCATGTAATATCAATTGACTAGCAACAATATTCTTTGTGTGTTTTGAAACAAAGCTATATTAGAATTGAATAATTAGAATTCTTCAAGATAAAGGTTGCTAATGTGAGCATATCCTATATCTGAGGAACTACTGATGCAAAATTTCAGAACATTCCCTTTTATCCAGGTTTCCAAGATATCATTGCTCCTTAAATGACTAGAAAGGGAAACACTTGAATCCCTCCTCTTCTGTCCTACATGACATTTTACAACACACAAGCGCCATGAGCCAGACAGATAGGACACTCAGTATCTTTCATTTTCTCCAAATACTCTGTATTTAAAATACTACTCCAGTGGTTTCTGACTGCTGCTTAGGGCAATTTTGCTTAGCCCAGCAGAATGTCCTGGAAACTACTGGCAATGATTTAGCCCCCAAAATTGGAACACGTTTAGCAGAGACAGAAAGCCTGTGAACAAATAATGGACAAATGCCAGAGTAAATAAGTGTGGTTCATGAGCTGCGGTCAGAAATGTCTCTCTTTCAGTATGCAGTGCAAATCTTCTGCCAACATTTGCCATAAAGTTATTACACAAAGCAGTTTTTCCTCTCAGTAAGACAAACTCAATGAAAGACTGCTTCTAGTCCGGCAGCCTACCATTAGGGCTGCAAGAGCCTGTCATACCAGAAGAAACCTGTGTGCAGTGGTCTTCTTTCAAGCTACACTTTTCATTATGTCAGGCTCTTGCAAAGAAAAAAAAAAAAGCTCCTCACAACTCAACACTCCTCCCGGATCGCATGACAAACCACAGAGTGAGCCCTGTTTGCCTCTCCTTCCAAACCAAAGTCCTGGCCCTGGCTGCCCAAGTCCTTTTAAAGCACTTTATGAGGCTATCATTACAGAGTAAAGTATTAAAGGCATCATCACCATGCATCAATGCCACCTTTCTTTTCAGATTTCTGTCAATGGCTCTGAGACAGAAGAGGACAAACATAAATCACCACCATTTTATTATTATTATTATTATTAAAATAGAAAAAGAAGTCAACTACCGAACCAGAATATTGCAGAAGTATTTAATGCATCTGTATTGAAAAATACCAGTACAGTTTTCTGGTGAATAGTCTTTGCTGTTGGATTTTGGTTGCATAAGATTTCTATTCTAGTATCTCAAGTGTGGTCAATATTAGACCAGGAAGGTCGGCTAAAGGTACGCAACTCCAGCTACGCAATTTACGTAGCTGGAGTCAGCTTTCATTAAGCCAAGCCATGGCTGTGTCCACACTGTGGGAGGCCAACGGGAGCAAACATTCCTGTCAGCTTCCCTTACTCCTTGCAAAAGGAGGAATATTGGAACCTGGTGAGGGCTGCCCTCAGCATTTGATTTACAGATCTATGCTAGACCCGCTAAATCGAATGCTGGATTACCAGCCTCTAGATAGCTGATCTTCCAGTAAGTACAGAGGTGCCCCTACAGTCTTGTCAGCACCAAGAAAAGATAATTAGAACTACTATTAGGGTAAGAAATTGCATGTAACATGTTTCTTAGAGTACTAAGCTTAGCTGGTGTGCTTTGTTTTATTTTCTTAGTATCTTACTAAGTGATCGGTCATCACTTTAAACCACTTACATTTTACCTTTTATAGTTAATAAAATCACTTTGTTTATGATTAAACCCAGTGTAAATAATTGTTACCTGGAGGGGGGAGGACAACAGCTGTGCATATCTCTTTCTATAAAACTTTAATGCAGGGTAAGATGGATGTATCTGAGGTTCTGGTCCCAATGGGGCCGTGCACCTGGGTGCTGTGTCAAGTGCCTGTGACTGAGCCTTCCCAGAGCTGAGCTGTTCTTAGTGTCTGTGTTGACTGCTGGGGGCTGTGACCACAACTGGGGGCCTTTATTAGGGGGAGACAAGAGGTTTTGGCTCAGCCAGAGAGGATGGTGGGGTGCCCTGAGGCGAGCTCAGTAGTATGATCAAGTGACAGTCTTAAGGAGATAGGTGACACTACAACTCACAGTTGGATCGACAGCAGAAACTACAGTCTCTTGAGGTTTACTGATATTTTTAATGCCATGCAGTGGTACAGCCAGGGGTGCTGGAATAGAATAGACAGGCAACCATGCCTCCCCCTTTTACTAGTTGTAAGGGTAAGAGGGGGTGAGGAGGGAGCAGAGAGGAGTGGAGGGGCTTGGATGTGGGGAGAAAGAGTGGCACATAGGGTGGGAGCATAGTTTGGGTTCTGGGCCCTCCAACTTTTAGGGAGTTTCTGTCACTCCTCGATATATCATTGATCTTTCCACTGTGTGCAACATCTGGGAGGTAAGGGACAAGCTGCTGAGCTGTGCTGCAGACATGGCCAGTGACATTCAGGTGAAAGAAAGGAAAACCACACGTGTGCCATGACAAGGTCCTTGTTGATGTGGTACACGTGTGGTTTGTACACAGTCACATGAGAGGTACATTGGTACATGGGTCCATGCTTAAAGAGAAGGCAAAACACTTCCATGGGAAGGTGAATGGCCAACATGCAGTTTTTATTGACAGCGACGGCTCTGTCAGCTGGTTTGAACAGCAGCAAGGCAACCATCAGAGGCGTATCAGTGAAATAAGGCACTCAGCTAATGATTCCAGTCACATTTTTCTGCAGCCAACTGCTGGAGATTATGGAAACATTCAGGGAGCTGTAACAATTTGTATAGGGTGTGTGTGGAGGGCCATTGAACTGTACTGTAAACCCTACATATGATGTAAACCACTTCTAGCCAGAGGGTGTGGCTTCACCCCCAGAACCCTCATTCCTGCCCCCATGAACATAGAGCTCCCAGACTCCTGGTGAATCTGATGCCCCGATCAAGAGCAAGTACTAATCAGCAACCTCTACACCATTGCCAGATAATTTCCTTTTCATGCCCTGGAAGTGGAAAACTGGTCCAGACAGACAAAGCTGACGAGGGGTACAGGGACTAGCCCAACAGTGAGGTTGTGCAAGGTGGTTTACAGCAGGACCAGACTGAAGTTTGTGAAACTGGTGATAAACAAACGTGACACTGACAGACCCTGGCTGTCTGTGAGCACATTTGAACCCAGGACCTCCGGAGCTTAGTGCATGAGCTTTACCACACGAGCCCAAAGTCTTTTAGCTAAGGCTGTAAAGCAAACTCATTAGTCTCACTGTAAGTGGTCTCAATGCCACTGGAAGGGACAGTATACCACACCCATGGGAGTGTGTGGATTACAAAAACTCAGATGAAGCCAGATGATGTGGGGATCCTGACTACCGGTGAAGCTCCTACGTGCCAGGAGAAAGCTATCATTTGATTAGAAAACCGGACTGGCACAGATGGCATACAGAGTCTACTGTGATGTCAACTCCATCACAAAGCTGTACAAAAAAGAAATGCTCACAAATGACTGACTGTGATTAGTCATTTTTTTAAAAAAGATAAATACTTGAGAATTCACAGTGGTTTTAATATAATTCCAGGGCTTTAATAAGCCCACTAAAGTTGTTTTTAACTATTTAATAAAGTACAAAATATTAAGCAAGCATCCGTATTAGTCCCTTTGCTCCTGTTGCAGGGCTGGGACATCCATCACTCTTTGGGAGAGGAACATTATGATCCCATGGCTGAATTCAGCTGTCCACCCCGGCCAATGTTCCCTCTAATCTCTTCCATCCATAGGCAGATTTTTTCCATCCATGCACAGAATAATTTTTTAATTTGTGCCAAAGCATGTGCAAATGTGCACCACCAATAGAAACAAAACCTAGCTGTGGGGGCTCTGCTAATAAGCTGGGTGGCATTTGACTTTCTCCTGAACAGCCGCATAAGCACACAGCTTACAGGGAACACCTTGAGGCAGAATGTCTTAATGGCCAGTGTCAACAGAGTTGTCCTTCCTGTCAGGTCTGTGTGGTCTACAGGGGCGGCCCATGACTATGGGCCGACTCGGCCATCGCCTAGGGTGCTGCCTTCAACAGGGCGCCCGGGGCGCTCGATGATGACGTCATTCCATTGATGGCTGTGCAGGCGGGGGCGCCGATCGCGCGTTCTGCCTGGGGCGCCAGCTGCCGCAGCCTGCCTCAGGCCACTCCTGGTGGTCTATCAGCCAGAGTCAATAGGATGCTGTCGACAATTGGTGAGTTTGGCTGCCATCCCAGGGTGTGTCCCTTCCTCTTTCCTGGGTCCCAACCCATGTCCATGTTGGTGATGGGGGTGCCACACCAGCTCAGCAACCAGCTCAGCACCAGCAGGGATCATGTCAAACTAGTCTCTGGTTCTACAACTGAATCCCTGAAAAGTTGTCCGGGGTCGCTTCCTACACATTTCTCCAAAGCTTGCCATCTCAGGCTCCCTAGGGACTCTCCTTCCTCAATGCTGTCCCAACCCTGGAGGTCATGGGTCATCTTCATCAGTTCTCCATGTCCTGGAGTGCAGGCAGTCTTTCTGCAGGAGCCAATGGTGCACCCCCTTTCTTTCTGGCAATCAGTCCAGACTGAGCTGTGCTGCTTCCCTTTATATCCTGGTTCCAGAGAGAGCATGTCCAGCAGAACCGAGAGGGCATAGCCTCATGGGCCGAAAGAGAAGGATTAATCTCTGCCGCACCAGTGCAGGACTGGTACACCCCATCACAGAGCCCCACAGTGAAACTGCAGCTCAAAATAGCTCTTCTGTTTATCCAGACACCCTGTGGGCTGAAAGTTTTGGATGTGCCCCCAGGCCATTTGGAAAAATGGAGTGAACTGTATGGATGAAATAGCCAAACAATGTTTCCAGCCAGATAGGAGACCTAGGATGGAAGGGGAGTGTTAGGGTGCATCTAGACAGAGGTGCTATTTCAGGATACTTTTGGTATTCCGAAATAGCTATTCCATATCTTTAAAACAAGCCCATTATTTCAAAAAAAGCTTTCTAAATAATGGTCTTGCTATGCTGACGTCCCTGTAAACCTCGTTCCATGAGGATTAAGGGGCATTTCGGAATAGTGCTCTATTTTGAAATTTGGCTTTAGAAATACACTCGAAATAAGCTATGCAATGCGTGTAGCTCAAATTGTGTAGCTTATTTCAAGCTAAGGGTGCAGTATAGACACACCCTTAGTGAAAACACCTGAGGCAATAGGAATCCTATTGTTTGCCACAACTGAATTAAACTCTTGGTAAGATTTGTTGTTGAGAGCCTCTGGATATTCCCCACTGAATGTATCCAGGCAAATGAGGCTACATTATTTTAATGGCAGCAGCTAGATGCTGAATGGAAGTTACAGAGCTGGAATGGGAAGCCAGCCTAAATGTGTCTTTGGCATATTTCTTTATACTAAATCCTTCAACCCCCCGCCCTCCCCCCCCAACTGAGGTTTCCCTAAAAACAACTGAATGCATTTCCTTCACTCCTCCCCCATCCCTTTAAGAAACACACATCATTTTGTGCTCGCTCTCTGCTGCAGCCAGCAGATGTAATAATAATGTCTGCTGAGCTTTTGCAAAGAGTCTTGCAATAATGCCACCTTCCCCCTCCCCCAAGTTAAAAGAGAACAGGCTGACATGAATTCAAAATGCAAAGGCAATATAATGGCAGCAAATTACTTTGAAAAGGAAAAGGTTCCCTAGCACACATGTCATTTCAATCCACGGTTACAAGGCAATGTTTCAGCTTCATCATTTGTGGTCCCTCCTTCCCCTCAATTTCCCTCCTTAAGGAGAAGTCCTAGCCCTGCAGAGCTTTGCTGGATAGAGGAAGAAATGGATACAATTATTGTGTACTGCCCTCCATACACACAGCATAGCTACTCTAGTCACATAATTATCTTCAGGTCCCATTTGAAAGATCTGAACAAATTAATTCTTTTCTTCTTGCTGCTGAATTCTTTTAGGTAGGTTATCACAGCTCAGTGCATGTTTTCCTAAGATGCCATTGCCAGTGTGTGCCATGAGGCTCTTGTCACAACAAAGGGTTTTCAAAGCCAGTGACACAATCTCTCCTAAAACCCAGGGAGAAACAGGACTTAGCCATCATTTTGGAAATATATTTACATCCTCAGGGAGATTGCTTTTGAAAATGATTGGGTGATTTAGTTCTATATTTGTTTATCTTGCTCACCATTTAAAAGAAACTTGTATAGCTCCCTGAAGAACCACTCGTTTTGCTTATGCCAAATTGCGTGCTGTCATTCTGGACCCAAAGTAATGAAATGGAGAGATTATTTTCTCCCCCTAATATCTATTTGCTTGTCTGTGCTCTTCCCACCCATCCTGTTCTTGGTTGGCCCGCAAGTTGTGGTTTTGCAGTTCATAATACATTTTACAAACTTCCATATTTATTTTTGCTAAAAACTGTTAGGCTTTTTCAAAGGCGTAACAGAAACACAATTGAGAAATGGTGTAAATCAAACAGGTCCACATTTCTGATGTGTAATGTGGCCAGGGTGTCTGGACACTGTCAGGGCATTGTAGCACATATCCCAAAGTGACTTTGTTATAAGAAAGGAGTTTAATTTTTTTCCTCTGTGTAACCTTGTGAAATTTCCACATTAAAAAGCAATCACATCTTTCAAACCAGCAATGATTGTGTTTGGCATAATGGCTGTAAACCCCTAGTGTGCTGGGCTGAGCTTGTTTGGACTAAAACAAAATCAGCTTTCAAAATAAATCATCTGCAACAACATTATATTCCCTAAATCTTATAATCCTATTAGCAAAATTTCATTTTTTCAGTGCCACCAGGCTGACAAGATTGGCCATATGTCAATGCATAGAAACAGAAAGCCAGTGAAGGATGTAGCCAAGACATGCCGTCCAGGCCCAAGACTAGCTCTGCCAGAGCCTGTGGTTAGGAGCTCTTAATGACTATTGTAAGCCCTTAAATATAATCATCTGTATTTCACCTCCACCTAATGTGCTTCATGTGTAACATGTTTATCTGTTCATACAGCAGTTTAAGAGACTCAACAAATAGCTCTGTTTGAAGAAGTAGGGGATGGGTAGTCACAACTCTTCTGTGAATAAGTCCTCTATGACCATTACATAAGAGTGCCAATGTGCTAACTGAAAATGTGTCCAAATTAGCCTCCGCAAAGTCTCTTTGCCAGAAGTGGAAATTATGTGGTAATATCAAAAAGCAACTTTACGTATCTATACTCCCTGATTTCTCTAGATGTGTACTTTTAAAAAAAAAATGACAAGACTCAATCCTGCAGTCCTTTTCCTGGGCTTGTTTTGCAAACTCGTACACATGCAAGCAGTTCCTCTGAAGTCAGGTGGCTTTGCTGAAATCAATGGGATTACTCACTGAACCAAGGACTACTAGGGATTTACAGGCTTGGGACCAATGTCCTTCCTAAGGCAAATTGTTCATTGAAATCAATGGGAGTTTTGCTGAGTAAAACATACATAAACAAATGTGGCAGTTAGCTCAGAAATATACAATTTTATGGTAATATAGTAGGGTTTTTGCTTTCAGAAATAAAAAGGAGACCTTAGATAGTGCTAAGTCAAACAGAAGCAGAGAGGTAGACTCACCAACCTACTAAGAAATGTGCACACCAATATTTATCCATTATGAAATCATCCTGCTGCAAACACCATGTTCTACAACAGTTACCTGGCTGCAGGGGTTAGTAGCTGAGGTCAGCTTTTAATCTTCCATCCTAAATGACTGCTCACAAGCTCTTGACTTCTGTTTATTTGTACTGAATGTAATCAGGCATTTTACTGGGAAAGTACCTTTTGGTTGAAATACTTAAAAAACAAACAAACAAACAAACAAGCAAAACCCCTTGTACCATGACTTTTTCCGAGCCAAACTTGTATTGATCTACAAAGATAGCAAAAGAAACAGGACCAGAGTAATAGGAGGAAAACCTTAAGGTTAAAATTGCATGCCCCTGCTGACAGCATTTTTCACTTTTATTACAAAGAATGAAATAATGAAATGCTGACTGAGGATTATAAAACACTCTCTTTATTTTTTTATATTTTCCTTTTATTAATTCACCAATGCTACAGTGATTTTTGTATATTATAGATAAAAAGTTGATGGCTCTCCACAACCACAAGAAAACATATATATGATTGAATAACCTCTAGTTAGAAATAGATACAGTGAGAGATGTAGTTTGACAGTGTTACTGCTCTTCTTCTAGTTCATCTTGCTGTTTATTACATGTATGTATTGAAACGTTATATATAAATTTGAAGCCACTCATGGAAAAATTTAGATTAAAAAGGAGATAGGTATAGTGCTCTGCATGGAAAAAACCAAAAAACCTGATAGCATTTGCTAACAAAATGTCTTTGATGAGTTTGAAAGGTGAGCAAGTTACTGATTTTGTCCCAGTCCTTCTCCCACTGGAGTTTTGCTATTGACTTCAAGTAGCAGGCATAAGCACAGTTTCATCAACCCCAAGCCTTCAAAATTAATGAGTGAGCTTCCAAAAGCAAGTGACTGGTTTAAATAATGAAATTTTAAATATAAAAAATGTTGAATTCGTGTGATGTGCTTCTGGTTTTCAGGTTTTTAGGGATCATATTAAAGTGTTATTCTCCACAACCAAGAGGACTAGAAGTTGTTTTTTTAATTAAAAATATTTTAAAAAAAGGAAAAGCTAGCCGAGGTGATGTTTGGTGCTGTCCACAATAATCATATCACACCATGATGCTCAAGAATGAATTCAACAACTTATACAGGGTCCTTTGTAAGGGGCTGATCTAAGGTGTCAACCAGAAATGAATCCACTTCCTTACACTATTACATATGAAGTATGGGTTGATATCAAAACCTGCTCTTGACCCATGCTGCAGAGTAGCTGTATCTTGGTTCCATCTCTATTGATTTTCCCATTCCTGTTGTGTACCCAGTCTGTAGCCTTATAAGAGCAGATGTCATTTACTAAGATGCTTTCATATCAGTCAGAAGATCTTTTATATTTTGACCATGGTTTTCAGCTGATATTTTCCTTAATGTGGTGTCAGTATCCTCAACCGTTGTAATTGCATCCTGAATTTCCAATCTTCCAGTTTTGGGAGATCACCAGCTACCTCTCGCCTACATTTAAAAGTCAATTTGTTGTCTTGCTTTCCAATCATCTGAGCTTCCTACAAATTGCATGGGTGATAGCATTTTGTTTTGTTCTAATGGACCCAAGGATCACCAAGGAGTCAACAAATATCACAACATTTGGCTTTATTTCTGCTCTGTTTATTTCTTGCGGTGCAGTGCAAATAGTTTCAGTTAGCAATCTGGTTTGAGCTGATGTGTCCTCAACTTGTGCTCTTCCTTATATTCTCTCCAATAAGGCCACTGGCTGAAGACACCACAACCAATATTCCTGAAGGATTTGTCTTGTGACACTTCAGTGTACACATGAATCCATTTGCCTCATGACTGATACCATTGAGCAGTCTTTTCTACAGAAAGAATCCCAAGTATTGTTACAGTCTGGGGACAGAGTGGCTAAGCAGCATTTTGGCAGAAAAGGACCTGAGGATTACAGTGGATGAGAAGCTGGATCTGCGACAACAGTGTGCCCTTGGAGCCAAGAAGTCTTATGGCAAATAAGGGTGCATTAGGAGGAGGCATGTCCAGCAGATCTAGAGAAGTTATTATTCCCCTTTATTTGGCACTGGTGAGGCCACATCTGGAGTATTGCATACAGTTCTGCCCCCCCCCCCCATAAAAAGGACGTGGACACACTGGAGAGGGTCCAGTGGAGAGTAACCAAAATGATTAGGGGGCTGGAGCACATGACCTAAGAGGAGAGGCTGAGGGATTTGGGCTTATTTAGTCTGCAGAAGAGAAGAGTGGGGAGGGATTTGATAGCAGCTTTCAACTTCTTGAAGGGCGCGGTTACAAAGAGGATGGAGAGAGGCTGTTCTCAGTAGTGATGGATGGCAGAACAAGGAGCAATGGTCTCAAGTTGCAGTGGCGTAGGTCTAGGTTGGATATTAGGAAAAATTATTTCACTAG
This sequence comes from Rafetus swinhoei, assembly GCA_019425775.1. Lineage (NCBI taxonomy): Eukaryota > Metazoa > Chordata > Testudines > Trionychidae > Rafetus > Rafetus swinhoei. Next base: position 211,534,498 of record CM033424.1, read on the forward strand.
GAGGGTGGGGAAGCACTGGAATGGGTTACCTAGGGAGCTGGTGGAATCTCCATCCCTAGAGGTTTTCAAGTCTCAGCTTGACAAAGCCCTGGCTGGGATGGTTTAGTTGGGATTGGTCCTGCTTTGGGTAAGGGGCTGGACTCAATGACCTCCTAAGGTTTCTTCCAGCCCTGGGATTCTATGATTCTATAATTCTTTACAGGTTGAAGCTCTCTAAAGGCTAGGAGCAGAGCTAGGAATGAAGCCAGGCCAGGAGTGGAGGCCAGAATTGATCTCCCCTGATCCAGCAAACTCCCTTGTTCAAGACTGGTCAGGTCCCAATGGTGCCAGGCCAGGGAGGTTCAATCTGTAAATTTTACTTAAACATGGCCAGGACTGTGTGTTCCTTTGAGCAAGGTTCCAGAAACCTTAACTAAAGCAAATCGGTTCATGTGAAGGAATTATTTGGCTTACGAACTTCATGCACTCTGTCCTCTAGATATTCTCACGTACTCCTGTTTCTTCAGTAGCCTTTACACACCTTTCAGAACAAGATGATCATTTCACCCTTGATTTGGTTTTCTAATACCAGTCTCAAGAGGCTTCATATCAGACGCTTGTCCAGAAATTGCAGGTAGTGATCTTACAGCTCCAAAGATTGTGTGAACTGCAAATGACAGCACAAGGTTGATCTTAGCGAGATTAGTGGATGCAGGATGTGACCAGAGAGGTGTACTTCATGTTGTTGTCAGTGTCCTAACACATGAATCCCTGTTGGTGCTAGCAATACATTGTAAGAGATTCAATTTTTTCTTTGCTTTGGCTGCCATATTTCTGGCTTGTGAGCCAAACCATAGTTCCACATTCAAGGTCACTCAAGGTAAACCAGGTTCCTCTCAATGGCAAAAGTGTCTCCATCCAATGTCAATTTTGGATTGTAGTTAAACCTCCCATGATTTGGGTAAAGTAGGTGGATTTTATTTTTGCTGGATTCAGCTGGAGTGTATGACCCTTTATCCATCTAGTTTCAATTTCCAAGTCCTCATTCAATTCATACTCCAATACATCTGTTTCATGTCCTGTGATACAAAGTGCAAAATATCTGCATATGGGAATACAGATGATTCCAAGCAGCCTGGCACTCCAGAGGAGTACAGGAGAAAAGGGACTTTAAATGAACCCTGAGGAACTCCTACCCTGAATGGGCTTTTCTGTGAAAAAATAACATTTAGTCATACATTTTTTCCCTTGTATATCACAGGAAATCTCTTATCCAAAGGTGCATTCTACTACAGAGTCCCATCTCACTGAGTTGCACTAAGAGCTTATCATGCTAAATTATCAAATGCCTTACTGACATTGATGACTGTGGTGGCTTTTGTTGGAATCCATCAATCAGAGGCCGACAGAAGATCACATGTAGACCAGAAGGGAGTTCAAGGGCCTCTATGCCATGTGGGTAGGTTCTGTTTTCCTTTCTTTTAAAAGTTGAGGTTCTTCCATAATAGCAGAACTCCAGGAGCTGGGCCTTAAGAAAAATCCCAAGTATCTTAAGAGTTCTGACAATATCATCAGAATTGGCCATTCTGCAAAGGGGCCTTTGGATCTATTAAAAAAATTAATACCACTCAAGGCTGTAATCCCACAAACACTTATGTCCATTATGTGGCAAGGTTACTCATTACGTATTTGTAGAATTGGGGTCCAGAGTTATTAAAATCTCTTTTTCCCACCATGGTTGAAAACGGTCAAGGTGCAGATAAGAATTTTCAGTCAGCATCCTTGTTGAGATGGTTGTATCAGCTTTACAATATCAAGTAAGAATACGTGTTGACAATAAATCCAAGCAGCACCAGTTCTGCATTTAGATTAAGGATCATGCATGTTCACCATAATCATCTGAATATTGAAGATAATGGGATGACTAGTATGAATAAGGCTAGGTTTGACCCTGCATTTGAAAGAGGTCTCCTCAACTCATGGCTGCATACTCAGATCTAAGCAGCTTGGAACAGTCCAGCACATTCGGATTAGAAATGGGTTTATTAAAATATATCTGAATGGTTGTAAATATTTCACATAGTATGTAAAATCAGACACTGGTGAAATTGGTATGTGCCCAAACTGACCTTCCTTTCTGTACCTTGGGCTGGATTTTACAAGGTTACTAATTTCCTGGTGGAATCAATAGGAAGATTTGTTTGGAAAGTCCTTGTAATTCTTGTTATGTTTTTTGTTTCCTAAAAAAGAAAGTATTCACACCCTGATTTAGAGAGGTGCTACTTTTAAGCAGGAAAGGCATTTAATTGACTTCAATATTGTCCATTACTTTGATGTTATAGGCACATGCTTGAACATCTTGCTGGCTTCAGGGCCTTGATAAACAAGGGTGGATTTAAGATGTGTTTAAGTGTTTTGCTAAATATGGATTTATGTAATTTCCCCCCCAAACTAGTGATCTCTACTCACCATTCAGAAGAACCCCTATGATATCAAACCAGAGCGGGTGTACAAGAATTTGGCCAGAAATGTAAATTTCACACATACCATTGGTATTGGGATGTCCAATTTCCATCCAATTTAATAGGACGTGGGTGTCCAACTTTCAACTGTTTCCTATAAACAACTGCAGGAAAACTATTGAAATAATTATGAAAAATATCTTGACATTTTCCTTTCAAGAACTTTCAGATTATTTCCCTAAAACATTGTTTTTGAAGGCAATTTATTCAGAATATATTAGAAGTATATTTATCTAGCTGAAAAGATTAGTAACTCTCCTGAGATAAAACAAAAGATAGCACTTAACAACAGAGTGAAATAATATCATCCAAAAATTCATACCAAGCAGACTCTTGTTATATCTCAGCTTACAGAGATCTTTAAATTTAGGGGCTGAGTCCCAATTGCACACTACAGTATATACACTTTATATCTGAATTCACCCAGCACAAACTGCTAAAGTTCTGTCCTAAGTCCACTTCCACAACTCTTTGCTTGTGCCAGTTACAACCTCTATGCTTTTCCTATTCACTCTGGTCCAATGACACTTACAGTGTTATCAATTTCCATTATTTGATTATATGTGCAGTTACTTGATCTTTTTCTTATAACCCCAGATTGGAGTTATTTGATTTCATGAGAATTTTAGCTGAAAAGAACCCAACATGTACCATTTTAAAAAAATGTAATTACTTGTAAGCCGATCTCCTGGGGGTCACTACTCATGATTTTTGTATACTTTTATTGTATTGTAAGATTGGCAATACTGCACTTGGTTTCAGACCAAGTATAGGAGTCATATTTTAACACTATTCCAGCAAAACTGACATTTCTTCTCCAGGTCTTTTATTTATTTCTGGAGTGTGATGTGATTGTGGTTTGATAATTAATACTCTATAGACCATTTTAATATTTTACTAGTGCATATACTGCTATAAAGGCAACAGCTATAAACCAGAAGTGAATTCTCTTTTCTTTTTGTTTCATATCCAGGTTTGATCAACGTAGTAGCCTTTTTATTTCCTGAAAAGGCAATATTATTTAATAAGTTTACATTTTGTGGCATGAAAATTGTCAACAGAAAAACAAACATCTCAGATCAGCAGCCTGTTTAGCTTAATGGACATCCTAGGGCTGGGTTGCTTAGGATTTGTCCATCTCTGTTTCTAAGGACAGATCTTTTATCTCTCACTCTTGCTTTGAATCTAGGGGCCATATTCTCCCACAGCAGGATATGAGTAGCTATTATTTTCTTCAATGGGGTATTATTTATATCCTGTGGCTAGAGAATAGTGCTCCAAGAGTTTATCTGTTTACAGGGCCCGCTGTCTCCCACTTTCTCTGCTTACTGGGCCACATATTTCCTCTCTCTCGCTCGCGCTCGCTCTCTCTGCTTAAAAGGCACCATTTTTCTTTTCAATTTTTTGTTGCTCTCTTAGTCTCTGTCCTGCAATTGTCTCTCTCATTCTCTCCCTCTGTTCTCTGCTTCCTTTTCTCCTTTTTTATTTGTGTTTTCTCTATTTCCCCCCAAGCCCACTGATTTTCTAATCCCTTTTTATTCCAGCATATTCATTACAGTATGATTGGCTGGTTGGAATGATGCTGTACTGTAAGTCAGCATATCCTCCCCCTAGGTGGTATTAAAGGGGACCGCACCACAAGCATTTATTAGAGAATGTTTGGATGGGTTTGAAATCCCGAAAAATATTTCCTTGCTGGTGGGAATTTAACAGCTCAGGGCTCCCTGAACAAAATGCCTATCCCCTGCATTCAGAGAGTCAATGTACAGACATTCTCATGTAGGAGAGGAACCACTTCGTAGCTACACCTCCAGATCTACACTAGCACTTATGTCACCAAAACTTTGGTTGCTCGGGGGTGTGAAAACACCCCCCCCAAACAACACAAGTTTTGCCAGAACTATGGTTTTATTATGCTGTCGGAAGAACTCTCTCCCATTAGCACAATGTGGCTAACATGAGCACTCTTACAATGGCTGTATCAGTACAGCTGTGCTGCTGTAAGCTTGTAAGTGTAGACATAACTCACCATACAGACTTTAAAGCAGGGCTACTCAACTTGCGGTGGTGTGATTTGGGTTTACGCAGCCCCAGGGTGGGAGCCAAAACAAAAAAGTAGTCAATATAATGGTCTTTTGTTGATATGTGTTTTAGTAGTTAAATTCCTGGACTATCCTTGCTTATTAAAAGTGCTGTCATATGGGTGGAAATCAGATAAATCTTGCATTTGATTAATATCAGCAGAACTAACTTAAATGGGGCCTGCGTGTTGTGTAGTCTTGCCTTAATCTTTGTATCCATGCCTGTCAGTGTGAAAGAAGCTATTTGCATATATATTTGCATGTACATGCAACCACACTTAAGTTGCGGCCCTTGGCATGTGCTGTGAGTATCATTGTGGCCCCCGGGGCTTCCACAGGTGCGTAGCCCTGCTTTAAAAGATGTAGAGAACACTGGCCTGACCACACAAACAGAAACACCCATTACTGCCCCTAGTGGTCATTCTTCAGCTGGTGTGAACTGTCATAACTCCACTGATTTTAGTGACACTGTGCTGAGTAACACAAGGAGAGGATCCAGTCCAGCTATGAAATTAATGTAACATTCCACTGGGGAGTAATAACATATCCCGTTGGCCAGAGACATGCAAACTTAAACCAAACAACTGCTTCACATTTCATGGGCTGGATTCTTGCCCTACTGTCAAAAATGTCAACAAGTGTCTTTCAGAGAAAAGAAATGTGGCAGCAACATGATGCTGCTGGCCAAAGAAAGGACTTCTTGCCCACATGTAAATGGAATTCTTCCACAATTGTTATGCAAATGTTATTATATACAGATAAAAAATGATGCCAGTATGTATGACATTTTGCCAGTGTATGTGACAGCATGCTAGTTTTATTAGGAATTCCTGCAGAGACTTCCTTTGCTAGGCTGATGATGTCATGTAGCTGCCACATTTCTGCTCACCTGGAAAAAAATGCATTGAACCTTTTCTGCCAAAGAAAGCATGGAGATACTGTAGGACTCAAGAAGACAGCACAGGTAGCTTAGGGCATGGTCATAGGACATGTGGTTTATTGGAGGGTGGAAGTGGAGAAACCCTTTGCCAATGGAAAAAATTAGTGGGGGGAACACAGAGTCTCTACACTTCAGTGCAGGTTTTTCATTTAGAGATATTAGGGGGCTGTGCCCCCTGCTTGCTGAGCCTGCCAACCCCCCTGTTGCGTGGGATAGGCAACCCTGGCTCTGCCTCAGCCACCGGGGAGGGCTGGGCTATGGCCTTGCCAGCCAGGGCCCCTTCTCCCTCCCCCCCCTGCCAGCCTGGTACTTTCTCTCCCTCCCCATCTCCCACTGAGTGGGTCCCACTGCTGGCAGCTGCCAGAGCTTTAGCCAGTCACTGTGCGGTGGCTCAGGGATCTGGAGTGTATACAAGTCCCAACCCCCCCATAACTCTCCCAGTATGGGTCCTGCCATGGCCCCCTCAACCCAGCATGGATCCTGCCGCCAGCGTCCTGATCAGCTGTTTTTAAAATGGCAGCCGCCCTTCAGCCAGCCCCTGTGCAGCAGCTCGAGGGGCCGGGGTGTACCCCAGTTCCACACACCCCTTCCACGGGCCTCACTGCCACCAACCCACTTGCCATGCAGTCCTGCCCCCACAAGCCCAGCAGCAGCTTACCTTCAAGGTGCAAGGTGAGTGCTGCTGTTGAGGAGTCAAAGGGCCCTATATAGAGCTCTCCTGAGCCATAGGTTGCTGACCCCATTATGAGGTTAGCAGCAGAGAAGAGAGCGAGAGAAAGAGAGAGAGAAAGGAGGGACTGTGGGATGTGAGTCATCACGTCACTCTGTCATCCTGCAGGAAATCTTTTGTATAGTTATAGTAAGATAAGATAAGACAATTTAAGCCTTAGACTATGAATTGTTTGGTTCAGGGAATTTCTGTCCATGTGCCTTGGAACATTGATGGCATTCAGCAAACAGAGGGTTCCCAAATTCTCCTGTTCCTGTTAATCCATCTCTGAATACAGCGACTGGACTCATGTATTTTCATTATGGGTATGTATAATTTTTCAGACAGGGCTGCACCTTGATTTCCCCCAAAATAACGTCTTTGATGAAATCCTGTGTCATGAAAGCAAAAATCTGCAGCATCCTGAAAAGCAAAAATATGGGAATGGAGCTAAATAAACAGAAATTAATATAAAAATAAATGACGTGGGTGATGCTCCATTTCCATAATTCGTTACAGACTTCCTTTTTCAAAATTTCAATGAAGCTGCTACAGAATTTGCAATCTGCCATGCCAGAGCACTTTGGAATGCAAGGATCTTGTGCCCCAGAATGTTGATGTAGATTTCTACAGTGTATTCATGATCTTGAACATATTAGCTAATTTTGAATAGATTTTTTTTTAATTCTTGTTAAAGTATAATTAATAGATTACTAGTACTAGTACTTGAGTAGCCTCTCTGGGTGAGGTCAGAGCTCCGTTGTGGTAGGCACGGAATAATAATATGTAGTAAGGGAGAGTCTCTTCCCCAAAGAATGTTGAATCTAAATAGACAAAGCATGTGAAGGTTCACATCAGAGCCAACAATAGAACGCAGGTGTCTTGATTCTCAGCACCACGTTCAATCCACTGGACCACTATTACTTCCTAACAATGAGTAATGCTAGTGATGTTGTAGTTTTGGTTTGCACAGCAAGTTTAAAATGATACAGTATGTTCAGAGAAGTTACTCAGAATTCATATATACAAAGGGCATCCTTGTTGCAAATTCACCAAATCCTTTTAAACCTGGTTTTCATTTGCAGCTCAGTATCAATACTGTGAAATACTCTTAAATAAGCTTAAAAAGCTAGAAGAGTCAAAGTATGCATATCACCATCCTACTTCAATTTCATTCAATGATGCCCATAATAAATAGAGACAACGTGGCTGGTGGGTGAAACAATACTTTAACTGGACCAACTTCTGTGGGTGAAAGAGACCAGGTTTTCAGCTCCTCTACACAGAGCTCTTCCTCAGGTCATTGTCAGTCATTGAATTTCCCCACCTGAAAGACAAATCAAAACAGTTCAATCATTGCTGAGAGTTCCAGAAAATAAGACTGGGAAATGAAATCACAATGTGAGTGTGGCAGGAATTACAGCCTATGAAGAACAGAGTTGCACAGGATGGCTGGACTTGATCAAGTTTGGCCGCCTTTACTTTTTTGTGTAACTCCTTTGGGTTGCCAGTAGTGGAGTCAATGTTACTGCATGGAGATAAGGAAGGCGAAATTTAACCTATTGCATATGGTGAAGTGAATCAGATCAACTGCTCATTTTCCCCTATACTCCATGAGAGGCAGTGTTCTGGAATAGAATTTATGACACATCCTTATGGGCGTGTCAATGGCTATTGGGCAAGATGATTGAGAATGCAACCCCTTGCTCTGCATTTCCTTTAACCTCCAACTGCGAGAAACCAGATGACAGTGGTTTTATCACTCAAAATTGCCCTTTCTGTGTATTCCTTCTAAGCATTTGACATAGAAACAGGACACTGGGCTAGATGGTCCATTGCTATGACCCAGTATGGCCATTTTTATGACCTAGGGTCTATTCCCAACAATGTCACTGGCCTGACAGGTGATCCTTGGGCAAGTTTGCATCTCTGTGACTCAGTTTTCCCATCTATAAAATGGGGCCAATGTACTTTGAGATATCTGAATGATAAAATTAGGTAAGAAGTAAACATTATAATTAGTCTTGTGAGTCTTGGTTTTGAATGGAATAAAAGTAGAGAGACAAACTATAACTTTTGAAACAGCAATCATTTCATTTAATTGGTTCACAGCTAATGGTGCTAGCTGCCTTTTTTATACTCAGATACATATTAAAATAAAACAGGATTATGTTTTAGACATAAACAAACCTTAGTTGGCCATTTTCAGAAGACCACTGAGTCAACAGTACTATTAGGGAAATGAAAATTTTTGAATTCTGAATCTCAAAAGAGCTTTTAAACAAATGTTAGAAATAATCTGTCTTCAAAGAAATTGGAAGGGCAGGACAGGGCCACCTACATTTACATGCGGCACTATTTCATAAGACTTATTTTCCTTCTTCTGACCGGTCATTAGTCATCATGACAAAAGCATGGGCCAGCTTGCCTGAAGCAGACAACATGAAGAACAACAGAACAGGACTCTATAAAAATGCTTTTTAGTTTGGATTGTTTAACTTATTCACAGCAAATCTGATACAAACTACCCTGTGATTAATGAGCACCAGAAAATATATACTAAGGAAGGCAGATTAGATAACCTGTTAGGGTTCCCCCACTCCCGCCATCTCTAGTTTCTATTGTTCTGAAATGCACACTTGAACATATTGGACTGATAGCAAAGGACTAAACCACCTCCTGCAAGGCATAACTTTTTCATTGTAATTGTGCCTGTATGGGACAGCCTAGAGGCATGGGATAGATTCTGAGCATGTCCTTCTATACAGCAGGAATGGAGCCTACCAGAGATGGGACACTAACGGCCGTTATTCCAAAATAACTATGCGAGTGTCTACACAGCAATTCTGTTATCTTAAAATAATTTCAAAATAATGGACAGCTTATTCTGACTTCCGTAAACGTCATTCTACAAAGAATAACGCCTATTCTGAAATAGCCATTTCAAAATAAGGCGTGTGTAGACGCTCCACTTCTGCTATTTCGAAATAGCCCCTCACCAGGGCCATTCTAAGTTATTCCTCCTGGGGTTCTAAATCGAGATATCACATCTACATTAGGGGAGCCTGCCTTGGACTAATTTTGAGGCTTCCCTGCAGTGTAGACATGCTATTTCGAAGTAAGCTATTTTGGGATAACTATTCTGGAATAGCTTATTCCTAAATAACTGTGTAGTGTAGACATAGCCTAGGACTGCTGGAATCACTTTGTGTCACTCTCTAGTAGCATCTTGGGCATCTGAAGCACTGAGTTTTGTAGAAGTTCAGAATGGGCTGTACAGACACCTCCTTACAAAGCAAGAGATGCCTTGACAACTTTGAGAGTATAGGGGGAGAGTAAAAGAAGAAATATTATAAAGAAATGCTGAAGACTCCTCCATCCTTTGTAACCACTCATTACCTGTGTAAATTAGTCCACTTATTTAGTTGCCTAAATATGGATTTCGGTACTTACATTTAGGCACCCAAGCTTGAAATTTTGTCCTACAGCATTGACTTCGCTTGGCATCATAAGTGCTCCATATTTCTCATAAATCGGGTTCTTCATGTTTAGGCATCCAGAATAAGAGTCTGCCTCTAAAAATGTGTCCCTTATAGTTTCCGGGTGGTGCCTTTCAAGTGAGCCTCGGTGTCTGAATTTAAGGAGTTCCCTAGATATCATGAACATTACACTAACTGAACCCATTGATTTTGTGATCATATTGTGTAGGACATGTCTGCCATGGAGATGGAGGATCATTGGACTACTAAGGGGCAAGAATGAGGTTAAATCACATTTGAATTTTAATGTTTCAGCATAGATAACCCTGAAAAAAACTCCTGAATCCAAACAAGCCCAAAGCTTGGTGGGGATAAATTCAAGATCTAACCTAAGAACCAAATATGAATTTCTTGGCGGGGCACTATCCCTATAATAGGCTGAATCAAAATTAGTTCATCACCAAAACATCCAGGGAAAGAGGGGCCAAATACTCAGGTCCAAATTTAGCAATTGGTATTTATCTAAAAGGAAAAATGGCCCTGTCATGGAGGGCTGGCATCTATACAATCTGGGTGCTTGTTCTGATGTGTGACCTATTTGTGCTTCAGTTCCCTGTGTGTAACACAGGGATAACAACACCTGCCTACCTACTGGGGTGATGACCTGTTTGTGAGACTATGGCAATGATCACTGTATAAAAACCAACAAATAAAAATATTTTCTTTAAACATAGGAAGACTTTTAAATTAAAAAATACAGCAATCTTTATGCAGGCCTCTTTCTTAAGACTAGAACTCTGCAGAAGAGCTAGCCAGGGTGATCCTAATGTGATAATGCAGGGTTTCTGGTGGCAAAAAGTTTCTTTTCCCTTCCAACCAAACTGTATAATTTTCCTTAATGTATTGAAAAATCAGCCACACAAAAAAAACCTTTCTCCTTAAACTTTGGCATAAATCCCCAAGATTTTCCTCACAAAATCCAAGTGAAATGCAGTTTTCCTCTAGAGATGCTTCGGAAAGTGTTAACATATTATTTGCTAAAAGCAAATGACTAAAGTCAGGTCATTCTGGTATAACACAAAATCTTACTAAGCTGTAACCATTTTTAAACACAGCATCCCATTCAGTTTGCTGTGTGCAGTGATGATTTTAAACAGAATCAAAGCTCACCTAAATGGAACAAAGATCTCTCCATTTCTTTTGGGGTCAATGTTCTCTTTTGGGTTCATGCTCCCCACTCTTTATGGTTGTCTGACACTATGCTCTGCCCATATGTCTACTATTTATGGCTGTCAATGACCAAAACGATGCTAACAAAATGAATGTTAATTAAACCCCCAAGGAGTGCCACCATGACATATACCATAATCTCCAATCAAACATGTCACCTTCAAGTAACTTCCCTGTGGAACTCCAAAAAGAAGAATCCAAAAGGGCATGACCTTCAAATCCAGAAATGACAAATCCTTATCCCAGTGTAATTGACCCTTCCATGATTCTACACACATGCTGTAACCCCAAACAAAATTGAAGCCAACTTTACATTTCTCTAATAATAATAGTTCCCCACTCCTCAATGTCTGAATAAATAACACGTAACCAGTATAGCACATTCTAAAATTAATAAAAAGATTATGGGTCAGATGCTCAGCTGGGATAACTCAGGATAACTCACTGAAGTTTCTTGTGTGCTTAAAACAATTGCTAAGTTCAGTGGGAACTTTGGTTGCACCATGAATGCCAGATAAGGGGCATTCTTCTCAACTTGTCAGTGCTCAGCTGCAGGAAACAAAATGTGACAAAGACCTAAAAGGAGGGGTATTAAAAGAATATGTGCAAGAAACTTAAAATGCTGTTAGATTCTTTCCTGTAAATAACTTTGTAACATCAGCTTCATAATTACTCCCAATGTAAATGATTTTCAACAATAAAAAGGAGATACCATTTTTTTTTTGCTGGGAAATACTTTGGAGCAAATCTGAGAAGGATCCTATGAAATGAAGACCATATGAGTGGTATGGGCAGGCCAGTATTTTCCAGTTTTTTGGCAGAAAGGACAATACTAGCTTCCTCCTGTGTCTTGGAAGCACAGATGTGTTCTTCAAAGGTGTAATGTTATGCAGGTATATTTTAGTTTTTGGAGGGTAATCAAAGGAGTTACTAGTGCATAAAAAGGTTTGAATAACAAATAATAAGTAACAATTATCCCCCTCATAAAACTTTGCATTTATGTAGGGTTTTCTTCTGAATACCTCAAAGAACTTTCCAGAGACAGACAATTATATTTTTTCCAGTTCATTGATAACATAATCCTACCAACTTAGTGTTTTATACTTTAAGTGTGTCATGTGAGTGGATATCCTCTTGGAGAATTTGAGGGAAAGAGTTCTATGGAGAACCACCAAATCTATGGGTGCCTCTCAGATTTATGAGCTTACTTAGTGTAATTAGGGTAAACTATCTGCAGCAGGAATGCTGACACATGGCAATAGAGTTATTTCTATCAGCTTTTACTTCATGTTAAAGAAATGCATCCTACAACACATTTAATCTTTCCTTACTGCTATTTTGGCATGTCTCTCATTCTCTGTCTCTGCCCCTCCTTCTAGTCTCAGATGCTACATATCTCCACTTGATGCATCCCGTCCAGATAGATAAATGAAACTAACTCATTTAGGTCTTGTCTACACAGCAGAATTATCTCAAGAGAAATTATGCTGCTTTAATTAAAGTGCTTTAATTAAACTGCTGTTGCATGTCCACAATATGCTCCTTGGGTCGGCAGAGAGCATCCACACTAGCAGCTTTTGAATCAGCACAGAGAGCAGTTCACCATGGATAGCTATCCCACTCTGCAACTGACCTAGAGTGCTTTGGGAAGGGTTTGCGAGTGCTTTGGGAAGGGTTTGCTATGCCTTATAGGGCAGGTACTGCACCACATAATGCAGGTTTCTCACTCCCTTCCATGGGCATCCTACTAGATTTCCAGCCAATAGTGGAGCCAACAATCTCCATTGGCCCTGGGCAAGGTGTGTGTGTGGGGGGGAGGTGGCCCTGTGCTCCTGGAAGGGGCAGGGCCAAGGATGGAAGAGGCGGGGCTGAGGGCAACCAGCCCTCAGCACTGCCCAGAGCTTGATGTGTCCCCCCCCCCGCCAAAACCCTTAGTGCTGCCACTGCTCCAGCAGTGATTTAAAGGTCCCAGGGCTCCAGCTACCACCACTGGTACTTTGGCAGAGGTGGCAGCTGGATCCCCGGGCCCCTTAAAATCACTGGGCCCTGGGGCAACTGTTCCCTTTACCAGCCACTTTTCAACTGAAGAGTATGTGGAGGTGAGGGAGGGGATTGAGTGCCAGGGAGAGTGTGTGTGTTGCCGGAGGAGTAACAGAAACAGAGTGCGTGCTAGGGAAGTTTGTGTGTTGGGGGAAGTGTGTGTTGGCATGCAGCTCTTTAAAAATCAGACAGCAGCTTGAACAACCAGTCCTGGAGGAGGTGGACCCCCTCCCTCTCATTAGCTCCCAGCTTTGCCCAGCTCAGCAGACTCTCTTCCTCCCTTCACGCAGAAGCTCACTCTGCCTGCCTGCCAATTCCACATTAATTGTTCTGTGATTCCCTCTAAATTCTCCCACAGCCGCCTCACCTACCAGGAGCAGCATCCTCAGCAGTTCTGTGAGCTCTCTAGGCTGATGAATTTCAAAGCTTCCCAGAGCTTTGAAAGGATAGGGGTGCATGCCCACAGGGCAGCAGAGTTCAAAAGAGCGAGCAGAGTGTTCACAGTGGGCATTGTGGGATACTGGGGGAAGCCAGTTATGACAACATGATGAACGGCAGTGTCTACACTAGCACTTTGTTGATAAAACTTTTGTGCAAAAAAACCCTATAATGCCCATTGAAGTGGTTTATTTTGCTGTCAAAACGGAAGGGTTTTGCCTCCAAAAGTGGCATTGCTTTGTGTATACCTCCACTGTTATGCTGCCAAAAGCTGCCTTTTACTGACAAAATTCTACAGTGTAGAAAAGGCCTTAAGGAGGAACATGTCAAACCTGCTGAAATCTCCTTTTTCAATGCATCTTATTTTCATTATTTAATTCTAATGTATTGGTATGTAGTTCTTTTGAACCTCTTTTCACAAGACAAATGAATCTCTGCTTTAAATATGCAAATTGAAAAGAGTCCCTTCTCTCCAAAGAGAGGAGCTGTTTTGCTACAGCAATTCTATTTCTTTCTCTCACACACACATACAAAGGCAACCAGCCCATTTAAATCCGAAAACAACAGGGGGATGGTTTTTCCCTCCTGCCTCTTTGGCAAGACCAGAGCAGGAGGAGCCAGACACTTTGGCTCCACATCCACCCAACAGCCCTTTTAAGCTCCCAGTGCATTGAGCAACAAGAAGCAACAGTTTCTACGTTTGCATTAGTATGCTGACAGCACAAGCAGAGAATTATAACTGGATCAGCTACTTTCCTTTACTGCAGCACAGTTTTAATGGGTGTATCAGAAATTGTGGACGTTCAGAGGCAGGGTGACAAATGAGCATGACCACAACACAGCGGAAGAGCAAGGAACTTGCCTATCTCTTCATGTTGATGAAGTAGTAACTCATACTCAAATCTGAAAATGAAGCCACCACAGCAAAGAGTTGATTTGTTCCAGGTTTGGCTCACAAACTCCTACCATGCCCAGGAGATCAATTGTGTGGATGGAAAGGCTGAGTTGTGCTCCAAGCCACAACTATAAGGCCTTTCTGCAGCATACTGGCCAAACCACTTACATACAGGCCTCACTAATTAGCTGTTATGATGACGTACATACTACATAGCTCAGATTTCCATATCACTTGCAAGCTAAAGGAAGGTAGCTGTCATTTTCTTGCTCACAATACTCAAAGCTGGCATCTTCTTCACTAGAATTGGGTGCACACAAGCTTTAAGATACTGGCCATGCCTGTGATGAGGAAGGGGGGTTGTGATGAGATTAAGGACAATAAAGACAATAGAAAGAGGGAAAACCTGGCCCCATTGAGAAAATGCCAATGAATTGCTTTCTTCTAGGTCTGCTTCATTCATTGTGTAAACTCACTGGATGCAATGAAATTGCACCAGGGATGTTTTGTAAAAACTGGGCGTACAAAGTAAAGTTTGCCTGCAGGCAGGTTCCACCTGCAAAACCTGTTAATTCTCAGTAGCAAATAGGACTCCCTGACCTCAATTGCATCCCAAGAGTCATATTTTCAGGTGGCTAGTAGTATTAAAAATACTGTATAGAATTGCCGGAAATTTTACACAAACCTAAAGGCAGACATATTTCCTGTCTGAAAATGCAGAGGACAAGCATCTAACCTTACAGATGTAAATCCAGACTAATGCTTTTAAATGCCGAGTTATTCTGAACACCATGGTGTAAGTTAAAACAAACCCCAGCCCTTGCACTTTAACTTTTCTTGGACAATTTCATTAGTGCTTTAGGCCCCGCATGGATTTTCTTTGCAGATCAGGCTTCTGTCACTGCCAATAAATACAAAAGTTTATTGTTGGCCTTTTCCCATTAATAACTGGGCTCTATCCTTTTCATGGAGTATTATGGGCACCAGTAGCAAGAGTTGCTTATCTTATTCTAGGATCATGTTGCACTTTTTTGTAAATATCCCATGCCATGTCAGCTACATACATGGATTATAAACAATCTTTATACCACTTTTTCATTCTTAAAACTCTTTCTAATGGAATTCAATTTTTTTTTTCATACAGTCAGGTGTATTGTTTGACATTATAGGATAAGCATTATTTGAAAAATACAAATTTGTAAATGAATTTCATATTCATGATAGTGAAAGCCTGATAGCATTGATTAGTGGTAGGAAAACACTAAAAATGAATACACCCTCCAACACCAACAGATACTTACATTCTGATCACTTTTGCCTTTTTAGACATCAATCTCACATGAACAGGACTTAGTTATGTTGAACTATATTAAATTAGTTGAGATTACCAAATCCATTTCATTGTGTGATCTATATAGAAACATCTGAAACTGGGTCTCCAGAAATGAATGGCTAGTGCACACCTAGATCCCAGTTTCACTTGGCTCTCTGTAAGGGCATGCTGTCCTTTGTCAAGCTTTCCCGTCAGAAGAGCAGTGGTTATTACAGGCTAAACAGGTTAGCTCCCAAAGATGTGCCCCAACTAAAACCTGTGCAACCTGAAAGAGCAGATCCTGAAAATGACTTTGAAAATGGCCTTGCATGGCTCTATGTCCATTGTATCTCCAGAGGGCATCTTCTCAGCTCACAAGAAAAAAGAATGTGGGCCAGATTCTTATCTTGGTTATGCCGACATAAACCTCAGTTACTCCAATGGTTTAAATTGACACCATGGGTAATATCCTGACTCCACTGAAGTCAATAGCAAAACTCCCATTGACAACAATGGAATAAGAAGTCAGCCCACAGACATACCATTGGAACCGAGATCTAAGTGCCAACACTACATATTCATTCTAGAATCTGGAAATACTGTTGTTTCCTCGCTGGCATCCCTATCGGTATTTTTGACCCAGATCAGGTGTATTATATTTGTAGCTAAGGCACAAGTTAGCTATACACTTGTGTACACTTTTAAGCAAAGTTAATACAACTAGAACTCAAAGAACAGTTCCACTGAAGATTTATGAACAAGAAAAGAATCCCACTCTATGGGCTCTATTAACACAGATAAAAAGTAGTAAAAATTTTTTATTGTATTTTAAATTTATTTTTGGAACTAGAGTGCAGCTGTCAATTTGAATACACGCAAGATAGACATGTTGGGTAAAAAGATGTCATTTGAAACTAGTCATCTTTCTGTCCATACCCATACTTTAAATACGTGTAATTAAGAGACAGGTATTTGGAATCATAGTGTAATTTGAAAAATACTACTACTACTACTACTACTACTATCACTATTAGATATGTATTCATCTGTATTTACACACATAGACATCTATATATGCATATAAACTATCACAAATGTATCTATTTGGCATAATCCTACAGTATTAATTGTTCTTCCGTCCACAAGGGCACATCAAAGGATTAACAGACTTAACCACTGTATTATGACATTCATAGATCTTATCCAACATTTTAAATTATCAAATAGCCAATTACTCAAATACTTCCACCTGCTAGGCTGCCTGAGTAAATTATAGTGATCAAAACTAAGAGTGTAACTAACAATATGTGATACAGAAATTGTATGTGACAACAATCTAAGCTGGAACCTTCAACTGCTAGAATATACAAGCTGTTCAACAGCAGGATAGCAGATGTTTGTGCTATTGGAAAAGGGTAGCAGGCAGATCTTAGACAATTACCAGGAAACATTGGTCCTGTCTAGATGAGAGGTTTTGGTCATGTTGTAACTCAGGTTAATTGACCACCAGTTTACTTGACTTAACTAATATGATTGTAAATGCACATGTAAACCTTCCACATATGTTTATTCTAAGACATAACTATTTGTTCCTTGCTGTGGTTCTCCTTAGGGTTCTGAATAGGGAAGTTCTGAAAGTGGTGACTTGTTGGAGAAGTAAAGCTGGGGAAGACTGCATGATGTTGCTGCACTTTAGTTAGGCTCTGGTTTTGTGGGGTATGTCAAGGGCACCTAGAGAGAATGAACAGACATCCTTTTCCAGCATTCTAATATCTCCAAATAAATAAACGTGCCTTGGGGCTCAATATGTAAAAGCAACAGATGGTACTGGTAACAGGGAAATTTGTAAAAACGTCACACCATCTGGAGCAGTTCACCACTCTGAGTACCAGCCTCTGGGCAGGCAGCCAAAAAACCAGGACAGGCACCCCAAACTGTTGGCATGTTCTAGAATCAGTTTTCACTGATCCAGTAACAACTGTGAAATCCCAGAGCACTGTAAGTCTTACCATGGGCACCCCAGGCTACCTTGCCCCTCAGGCAAGCTGGACTTAGTGATCTTTGGTATATGGCAACCAACGATCACAAAATATTCAAGTTGCTTCCAGTCCCAAGAGACCAGTCCCTTTCCCCAAGTAAGTACCTCAGCTCTCATACCAAAGACAATGCTCATAGCCTGTCCCATAGTAAACTAACTAAGGATTTTTAAAACTAGGAAAAAGAAAGGAAAGATATTTATATTTACACAAATGGATTATAATCTATAGTTCCAGAAGATGATAATTGTAGCCACTCGTTTGCACTGAATGCCTTTTAGGGTGAACCCAGGCTGACTTGGGGATCTCTGTTTCTGTTTCATAGATCCAGCCACAAGAGAGCCCAAACAGCAAAGGAATTGGGAAAAAAATTGTCAGTTATCTTTATTTCCCTCTTCCAGAATTCAAGCTGATGGGACATGCCCTTTTGCACAGAGGCTTTGTCTACACTAAACAGAAGATTGCTGCTGCCGCGATTGATCTTCTGGAGTTTGATTTAGTGATTCTTAACTAGACTCAGTAAATTGAACTCAAAGTGCACCCACACCAGCATCTAGTACTTCTGTTTTAGGAGGAGTAAGGGAAGCTGACAGGAGCATTTGCTCCCATCGGCCTCCCACTGTGGGGATGCGGCTAAGCTTGCCTTAAGATAAGCTGGGTCCATCTATGTAGTCTACATAGCTGGAGTTGCGTACTTTAAGCCAAGCTGCTGGGTCTAGTGCATGGGTGCAATGGGGCAAAGTCTTTGTATTGTGATGTCCCACAATGGCCCATTTAGTTTTGATATCCTTCTTAATGAGCTGGAGAGATCCCTTCTGATAGTTTGACAGTTTCAGGACTAACATTTTATTTACAACTATAAAGCAAAAATTTAAATATCACCTTATTGTACATGATAAAGGAATTATAATCAGGATTAATACATGTAGCAACTTATAAGCATTTCATAAAGACTAACCCTAAATGTACTGTTCTAAATCCAGTACTCATCATAACCATACTAACAAATAGGTGAGCTGGACTGGCTTCCAACAATTAATTTATTGGTGCTCTGCTGAGACCTTAAGTATTGGCTACAGCTGCACCTGGTCTGTGAGCATCACAACAGGAACAAAAAATAAGGCTCTTGAGAAATGGTGCCAGAACACAATAACATCAGAATGTAAAAACTGGGGGGAAAAACCCTTAGGGAAAGTTTTTTTAAAAATTGTAAAATGTTTTCACAGAAAATTTCTAATTTTACAAAAGTTTCAGTCACTTTCAAGCTTATAGGGAAAAAAGGACAAAAATTCATTCAAAATGTAAACATTTTGCACAATTTTTTCACTGACATTTCAAAAATTTAAAACTATTCAATCATTTCTATTACTCCTTCGGCTCAGTTTCTGTGCCGCTTACCAATCGATGCCTTAAAAAAAACACTTAGGGTACGTCTACACTGCGTGGCTATTTCAGGATACCAGAGGTATCCCAAAATAGCTATCCCACATCTTCACAAGCCACTCATTATTTCAAAATATTTTTCAAAATAACGGGCACATTATTTTGGCATTCCATTTACCCTCATTCCATAAGGTTGAAGGGATGTCTCGAAATAACCTATTTTGAAATTCAATTGAAATAAGAAACGCAATTTGCATAGCGTAAATTGTGTATCTTATTTTGAGTTTATGGTGCTGTGTAGATAAACTGCTAGATCCAATCATCTATATCCTCCAGATTCACACATGGTCTACAACTTTTGGGCCAAAGTTAAGTCCCAGAAAATGTTAAGTCCTATGAATCCTTAGCCTACGTGGCAAATTCTGGCCCTTCCATAGATTTGACAGACCAACAAGAAGGTTCTGCTGCATCAGTATTGTCAGTTCTTTAATCCCCCATGCATATTTGAGGACTAGGTAAGTGTTTCTTTTCTCACTCTTTTTGTGTGGAGTGGCAGCATGGGGAGCTAAAGATTCCCCTCTCCCTATTAAATGTTTGATTGAATGTTCTACTATAGTAGCAGCACCAGCTGGCACTGCAGGTTAGCAGTTCTTTCCTTGAGGTGCTGAGCAATTGCCAAAGCTCTACATTGACGTTTTTACCCGGAAAGCATCTCTTCCTTCAGTTTTCCAAACACCTAACACTGCATTTCATATTAGATCTCACAGATCTTGCTGCCCTTAGATCCCACACAAGCACCATCTGAAAAAGACAAAGACATAATGAAGCACAATGTAAAAATCAATAGGGTCACACCCAGCTTTCCCACTATCTTCACAATCAGTGCTAGAATTATTAAAGCAACTAAACCGATCAAGGAGCACAAAAGGAACTTGCAGCTTACTAAAAGAAATATTTTTCTCCTCCTCCTTCTCTATTAGACTTTTACACAAAAAAGTGTCCTTCTCTCTCAGACTCTTCAAGGTGACAGTTTATTTTAAAAGGCACATGTAGCTGAATATACCCCAACAGCCATTTCATCCACACAAATTGTCCAAAACTTGCCCAGTTAGATCACTGCAAACAGTCAAGAGTTAAACATAAAATGAGAATAGCAAAGCAGCAAACCTCCTCTCTCCTTTTAACATTCTCCTCTCTGAGAATTTCCTCTTTTGACTCTTCCAAGAGAGGTTATTTTCCCTTTCAGTGCCAATTTCAGCAGCGATAGCCTGAAAGGTTCTGGTGCCCCAAGAGAGACTAGATTATAGGACTCCATATGGGATCAAAGCTAGGTGAGTTCTTACACACCTTTTGCCATGAAAATAAAAGCTGTAGGATTTCACTGCAGTTCAGAGAAAAGCTACCAAAAGAAGCAAAACCCTTCCCTGGCTTGCTGAGAGTAAAAGTTACTAACATCAGTCATATGCATCCAGAGGCCTAGAATGATGCTTCTGTGCAAAGAGTCTAAATGCCCCGTTTAGCTTCACAAATTGCTTTTGGGGGTAAAGAAAGATTTATGCAAATGTTGATGGATCCTGCCTGCAGTCCCAAATGCATTCTTTAAATTCTTGAAGCTGTTACCAGACAATGCTATTTACCAAACAATGCTATTTTGCACCCCAATAGTATTGCCTATCTATATTAAACATCTTCTGTCCTTTGCAGCACCTGAACTTTTACATTTAGTAATTTGTCACAACACTCCGTCCCCTATTTTACACATGAGGAAACTGGGACTGGAGCACAAATATGTTAGGCAACTTACCCACAGGAAGTCTGTGGTAGAGCTGGGTAAAAGAATTCACATTTCCTCATTCCTGTCCCTATGCTTTGAGCCTCAAAAGCATAGTAACTCTTTGATGATGTATTCCACAGCTGGAATGTGGACCACCAGCTGGAAATATATGGGACATTCCTATTATTCCATCATGGAGTAGAGACTTCTAAAAGCTCAAAATGTAAGTGTAGTGGGAGTCATAAAGAACCCCAGAGTTGTTTTCTTGTTGTTCCTTCATGCCTGCACCTGCAATGTCAAAACAGCCTGGGGCTATGTCTACACTGCAAAGTTTTTGCGCAAAAACTTGCGGAGCGTCCACATCTCAAGCGCGTTTTTGCACAAGTAAAACGAAGAACAGAGGGGTTTTTCCAGTGTAGGTATTCCTCTTTCTAAGAGGAATAACTCTTTTTTGCACAAGAGCTCTTGAGCAAAAAGGTGTGTATAGATGGGGAACAGAGGTTTTTTTGCGCAAAAAGAGGCAATCAAAAAAAGCCCAGATGCCCTGGTGGCCATTCTGTAAATAGCAATCAGAGTTTCCTTTTGAGAGAGCGTCCATGCAGTCTGGACACTATCTTTCACAAAAGCACATAACTTTTTTCAATGTGCTTTTGCAGTGTGGATGCTCTCTTGCGCGAGAAGCCTGTTGTGTAGACATAGCCTGGGTGTGGTGCAGTTTATCTGCTGGAATTCATAGGCTTTCCCCATAGTGAAAAAGTTAGGGTTGCTACTATTGTTTTTGCTTTTTAGGGATTGACTAGAAACATGCTTGCTCATCAGTTTTGCCAGCAGTGTGAGTTTTTTTCATGCAAACACATAAATAACATAATGTTATAAGCTATGGTGCCCACACATGTCAATGGGGACATGGTCACAGAGCTCTTGATGTAATCATGATTACAATAGAAACGTAAGAACTGTGGAGAGCAATATTCAGTTCTAGTGCTCCAAGCTGAGTGGACACTTTTGAGAAACTGCAGTTTCAAAACTCTTCCAAAGCCACCAAACTCCATGGCAGTAGGGACAGATTCAGTAATTAAATCCAAAGAGACCAAAGCTTATGTCAAAATCTTGGCATCCCACCAATTCAGGTGCATCAGGAAATCCTGTTTTCAAATGATGCATTTGGTAATTAGCAGCAGAATATTTTTCTCACCTAGAATAGCCCGAAGCATTTGACCAAAAGCAATGCTTATTTGTGGATTTATGTCTAATCCCATTACAGTACAGGTGTACCTCCCTCGTCCGGCACTCTTGGGACCTGACTGCTCCCGAACCAGGGAATTTGCTGGACCAGGGGAGGTCAATGTGGCAGGCTCTGCTTTTCCCCAGGCAACTCCACTGCCACCAGGGCTCTGCTCTCCCCACAGTGCAGGGGACGGGGGGAGCTCTACTCCCCCCCCAACTTTACTGCAGTCTGGAGCTCCACTCTGCCTGGTGTCTCGGTGCTCTCCCCAGCACCCTGCTGCCACCTGGGGCTTCATGCTGCACCAAGCAGCTTTGCTGCTGCCCAGCAGGCTCCATTGAGTAGCCCTATAGGCACCCAGGGGACTCCACGCTTCACCAAACAGCTCTGTTGCCACTCAGGGGGGCTCCATGCTCCTCCCGGCATCTCTGTGCTTTCCTCCCCAGCACCTCCGCTATGGCCCAGGGGGCTCTGTGCTCCCCTCCGGCAGCTGTGCTGCTGCTCTCCCTCTGGTGACAGAGAGTGCTGCTCCCCCCAGAGACCAGTGGCTCTGTATTCCTCCCAGTGACTCTGCTGCCCCCTTTGCTTAGTCTCAACCCCCTAATTTGGTAACACTCCTGGTCCCAGCCCAATGGGTTATCCCTGTGAGTGCTCACACGGATGATGCCAGACCAGGGGTATTGCCGGACCAGGGAAGCCCGTATTAGGGAGTTTCAACCTGTATATTTACATTATAGCCAATCTAAAGCTGCAGAGTATGAGAGTAAGAAGAGGCAAATGTTTACATTTGCTATATCATCCACTACAGATGAATAGAGGTAAAA
This sequence comes from Rafetus swinhoei, assembly GCA_019425775.1. NCBI lineage: Eukaryota > Metazoa > Chordata > Testudines > Trionychidae > Rafetus > Rafetus swinhoei. The sequence continues at coordinate 211,557,365 of CM033424.1, forward strand.
AGTTCATGTCACATCCTTACTTGCAATTTGGGGGACATGATGCTCTTCTCCTGCCAGTGTATATCAGGAGAAATGCCAATGACGTCTTGTAGGTGTAAAACCAGACCGAAGGGAAAATCTAGTCTTTTGTCTTTACTTTTAATATTTAAAAAAATTAAATATGTATGAGAAGCAAGGAAGAAGCTAATTGAAATTCATTTGGATCCGAAGACTGAAAGACTGAATCCAAAAAAGAGCAAAGTGGGAGGAGGTAACTAGACAGGTTATTAGAAACAAGTGAAGCAAAAATATTTCAGTAACATTCCCCTTAAATTATTCAAGGCTGCATCAGTAGTGGCAAGCTAAAGAGTATAAACTGCAGCTCCTATGGAGGTTTCTGCACATATGATAGTATTCTCTCCTGGGCTGCACCTAAGCAACTGTCCCAGCAACCTCAGGGCTGCATTAACCTCGCCAGCCACTGGATTTCCCCATGATGGACGATTTGGTTGGTGGAGCCATGTGTATGGAGATTGATAGATGTGTATTCTGCTCAACTCCCGCCATGCTGTCACCCTGCACAAGGGTAGATGGAAGCTGCTGTGATGTATCATTTTTATCTTGCCCTCTTTGCACAGAAAAACAGCACCAGTGATTCAGAGCCTTTGATAGCCTCAACATGGGCAGGAAGACAGGGCTTTTTATGGCCTGTCATTCCCACACACTTGTAATCAGGACTCACTGCCAATGGAGAAGTGGCCTTGTCTGTACAGTCTTCCACAACATGTTCGATACCATGGTGGCTGGCATTCCCTTTTTACTTCGTCCTTGTGTTATGACTTGTGCCTTGTGAAAAGTGTTAATAAAGGTTATAATTTACTTTGACAGCATCATCTTTAAGGGTGTTGCCACTCCTTGAAGCACATGACACAATCTAAGAGAGTCAGCACAGTCTGGTTAGAGCTGTTCTAACCAGATTAGCCAGGAAGACAGGAAACAGACTACAGAGCAAAGTGAAGCCACTGTTCTATTCTGGGAATAGCTTGTTGAGGCTGTATCATGGAAGTATAACCTTTGGTTTCCCTTGTCCCTTTGGCCTTTCCCTAAAATATCCCACCATTGCTGTCACTCCAACCATGGTATCAATAATGGGAGAACCATGGGCTCCTGGGATCTTCACCACCACATCATCCGGTTCTATTCCGATTCAAGTTTGATGTCACAGTGGTTATAAAGCAGGAGACAGGTTTGCCTTAGTGCTCTCATCACCAGTGGAGATGCACCTGTGGCAACAACGGGTAAGAAAGTTTAGAAAACAATGTGTATAGTCACACCCCTGGAGGTTCCGCTACATGGGTAAGGGCTGACCAGACAAAAGAAAAAGGTCTGAGGCTGACGACCAGGGCCGGATTAAGGCATGGGCTAGCCAGGCAGCTGCCCGGGGCGCCAACCTATGGGGGGCACCTGATGGCAGCTGTAAGGGGCGCGCAACGCCCCTTATAGCTGCCATCACGCACCGCATGCCCAGCTTCTGGATCGCGGGCTGCAGCAGCTCCCAGTGGCTACACTGCAGCAGCCGCTTGGGGCGGGGGCCGCATTAATCCCCGCAGCGCCGGCCAGCAGTGCCCTTCTCCCCGCAGCCGCAGGGCCCTGCACAGCCAGGCTCGGCCCGCCCCGGGCGGCCCCGGGCTGCACGCCAGCGGCGGTAGCTGGGCTGGGCCGGGCCAGGCACGTGCATCCTGCCGCCGCCAGCTCCGTGCCCTCCCCCATGCACCGGGCGGGGGCAGGGCCGCGCATGCGCCTTCCCCCAACCTGGGGCACAATTAAACTGTCTGCCCGGGGCGCCGGAATGGCTCAGTCCGGCCCTGCTGACCACTGTAGTCTCACACCTTGCTGTTTTTGCCACAGAAAGTCCTAAGATACTTCTAGCCCTATTCATTGTGAATCAGTGGATGACTCTGAGTAGCCAGAAGAAGTTTCCACTGGTTTTACTGTTCTAATTTGGTTCCTAATTTGTTCCTACTCTGTGCTCTACTTCATCAATTGTGTTTTTATTTACAGTCCTTATTTCCATCCCCCAGGTTTCTCAGTGCAAGGACTGGGGAGTTTGAATGCTTTTTACAATCTCTATAAATTGATTCTGATGATCTTAAATGTGGGGAAATTAGACTGATGTGAAGTGTGACCCTGTGACATTAATCACCTAGTTACTCTAACCTGGACCTGATACCGTAGAACAGCCTAGGTGCATACATCACTTTGGTCAGTTCTCATAGGAAATAGCCAGAATAAAATAAATATATATAAAAAAAAAAGTTTTACCAGTATGCAGGGAGACATGTACTGAGCAGGCACCAATATTTACCCTGTGGGTCCTTAAAATAATGAGATCTAATTCACAATTAAATCCAGAGCAACCACAAGCTGGGCTTCCCTGTGAGTGTGCAGTGGGATACTGTTAAAAACACTGTTGGCTTAGATGACACGCCATCTTGCTTTCAGTAAAATGAGTGGCACCATTTTAAGACATTAGAAGCCAAAATCTCTACTTCTCTGCATGGATATAAAAGACCATGTGGCATTTTTCACAGAGTAGAGGCTTGCCTCAACTTGTTTCCCCCCCTGCTGTTGTTTTATGTGTCTGTCTGCTGCCCTCCACCCCCTCCCAAAATGGCTGCCCTTCAGTAGCAAAACTGTGCATTACATAGTTTAGAAAAAACAACAAATGGTCTGGTAGCACTTAATAGACTAACAAAACATACAGATGGTATCATGAGCTTTCATGGGCACAGCCCATTTCTTCAGATGACCAGAGTTTTGAGTTTAGGATGTGCAGACCCAAAATAAATAGGAGAGAGGGCGGAGGGCAAAAGGGGGAGGCAGGGAGCTAGAGGGAAACAGTAAATATCTGTAGATTGGGTAGTTAAAACAAAGTACTTCAGCTCTCTTTGGCTGAAAGGTGATAAAATTAAAGTAAAATATGAATATTAATGTTGGAAGTTCCTATAGAGATTTTCTCTCCTTGCCCCCAGAAGCTAGAGACAACTCAACCTTTTTGTTTGTATGGTTTTTAAAAAAACTTCTGACTCTTTCTATAAAACCAAATATCCCATTAACCTTGTGGAAACCTGACCAACATATCTAAGGCTTTATTGTAGGCTGTGTATTTGGGGAATAATATAATGTGCAATAATCCTTCTGAAGACATTGTGGTGGGACTGCATTGCTGAGCAAATGGAAGTGCCTTAAAGATGGGTGCAGATCAAACAGCCATTGCTCTTATAGGGGAAAACTTGCCAGCATGGCAGGAAATGGGGAGTAGGGACAGAAAGGCGGTGGCAATTAACCATTCTCCTTTACAACTCCCAGTTTGTTAGGAACACATAAAAGAAATTGTTGGACATCTAGAATCATTACGAAAAGGATTTAAAAAGAAAGAGAAGGGGGACCCCCCTCAATGCCTTACTTTTTTAAAAGTATTTTTATCATGGAGTTTGGTGATTCAAAGCAAGTGACTTGAAAGGTGAAAGGTCAGTTCCAGAGAGCTATCAAGAGATACACACATAGTTTAGGCGATGGTGTATTTAATTATGTAACCACCGGGTTAGATGCTATAATGGTACAAATGATTTTATATGACAGCTGCTATGATTGCTACCATCATTGGAGAAGCTGTATTAGTGCATGTCCTATTTTTTTTAAACTTAGACTCACCCTTGGAGGGCTGGGGTCACAGACCTGAAAGGAGCAATGAAAACAACAAAACCCTTCAAAAGATTAATTCTCTTATATTTTTATTCGTGAAGTCTGAGTAAATTCAGGCTAGTAGAAAAAGGCATTTTCCCTTATCCTCAATATTAGCAAGTTTCAGAACAACTCAGTCTCCAGACAACAACTGCTGAAGTCCTGTGACTCTTTGAAAGCATATCTGTGATCAGGCTTTGCTTCCACATCCAAAATTAATTTCAAACAAAGCAACTTTGGTCCCTTTCCTAAAGACCAGGCACTGTGATTATAAAGAAATACAAGCAGACAAGGGAAAGGACATGTATTTTTAACTCTTCCAAAACTAGAAGAAGTTTGTGAAGATTTTCAAAAAAACTTTTAGGAGCTATTTACTGCCCTTAATCAGTGAATGCAATGACCATTAGCACTACAGGTTGAACCTCTCTAGTCTGGCACTCTCTGGTCCAGCAATATCCGTGGTCCGGCATGATTTTAGTTAGCCAGATGTCCACTTATCATAGGTGTGGGCAATTTTCCCACAGTCCAATAAAGTTTGTTTACAGCCACCAGTCCTGTGCTGTTATTTAACTCTAGTTTACCCCAAATGTCTTCTAAGAGTCCAGTAAGCAGTGGTAATACTGCTAGACAATACTAACCAACCATGGTTCAGCAAATTCTCTGGTTTAGCATCAGTCAGGTCCCAGATTAGAGAGGTACCAGATTAGAGAGGTTTAACCTGTAGAGGGAATTGTGCACATAAGTCAATGATGGTAGATTTAAATGGAAAGATTCCATTTAGCTTGCAAGCTTCTGTTTAGATAGTAGGTCTTTCCCCAGATGTGCTAAGTCTTCTAAATCTGATCTGATGGTGAACATACTATCAACAAATGGCAATCAAAAATATGAATTACTATGGCTGTATGTTTTCATGTTTTTATTATTAATTTTAATTAACGATCAGTGTAAATTCCATACTTTCCAGGCAATTAAATCTGGGTTTTGTATCTTACAGCAAGGGGGACACATTTAAAGAATGATCTTCATTTGTGCATAACTTTACATGTTTAATCCCTTTCACACAATATTTTGGTCATTATTTCTGGAGCATGCAAAGTTCATTTGTAAATGTATTTACATATGAAAATGAGTTTTGAGCATGTAAATTCTAGTATTAGTGTGTACAAACAACAGTGCTCAACAAGTGAATGCAAATAATTTGTCCTTATGCATAAATGCAGGTCAGGCTGAAGCTCCTTTGAAAATGTGGTCCTAGATCCAGTGGTGGGCTAAGAGTAAAGAATTAAATGAGTCTGGATCCAGTCCAGGTAACAAGATCCCTCCCAGTCACAGGCACCTTTCCCTTCTTTGCAAAAGAGCTTGTGGTGCTCCTGTCTCTCTGCCCTGCTAATGCTATTTCATGCTCTCCAGTGACAAAACTGTTGTTGTTCACAGGTGTTTAACCCTCCCCCTGAAAGACAAAAGTTTTGTTGCGGCAAATGGCAGCATAAATGGCTCATGTCAGCAGGCACACTTTCCTGTTGACCATGCAAACCCTGCTCACAGGAAGTGCAAGTATTTTGTCAGCAGAAGTGCCAACAAACAATGTTTACTTTGCCCAACATTTAGCAACATGGTCGTGTCACCAAAAGCTGCATGGTGTAGACGAAGCCTCAGTGAACTTCAGATGATTCGAAACTAAAAGCAAAAATTTCCTGGTTTGAAAAATGAGGCCAGTTTCTTGGCTTTGGTCTATATCAATATAATCCCTCCTGTAGGCAGTGCTGTATTGGTGGGAGAAGCTCTCCCACCAACTGAGCTGCCGCCTCTTGAGGACGTGGATTAACAACGCAGAAGGGAGAACTCTTTCCCCATCAGCATAGAGCATCTACAGCAGCGCAACTGCATCGGTGCAGCTTTGACCCACGCTCTGAAGTAACAAATTACCTTTTACAGCCTTACTTCTAAGACGTGTGTTGACATTTTTGCTGTCTCTTTAAAGGCTACATGCCAATTACATAATATTACATACCTATTCAGTAGATGTAACCATGAAAAGATGTAGTTTTGATTATCTTTTTGAAAATGGAGCAGGGGGAGGGGACTTTCTATAAAACTATAGTCAGAAATATTTAAGAGAGAAAGAGCAAAGAAACAAACGTTAATTTCATTGCATGCTATTTTATAATTTGAAGGTGATAGCCATAAATCACTAGCTTTTCAATGTGACACATTCTATGATTCCTCCGGGCTACTTTATTACCATGATTTCAAAAATTACCTCGTGATTATCATCCTGTTAATAACAAAAAGAAGAAAGCTGAGAAGTGTAAATTTCATTTAAGCACTTTTAGAGAAGCACTTAGTAACGTTTGTATTGGACGCTCAGAACCATACAAATGGCCCTTAAACTAACATTTAACTATGAAAACATGGCTTAATTCCAGTGTTAACAGAGTAGTGCTGCTAAAACAACTTTGGTGGGTGCAGCAACTTACAATTTCTGTAACATTATTACAAAAGATGTTTTCTTCACAGTGCTGGGTCACTTGCGTACTGGATATTTTCATAAATATTTAATATCTGTTTGATTTCTTATGTAATCAAATAAGACAAGTATCTGTCACAGGATAATTGTTCCAGTGAACTTCGATAGCTCTCAAGTCCTGCTTAAGAACATCTTAGTGTCTGATTATATCATCTCTGCATTTATTTTCATGGTGAATCTCAGTGCAGTATTCTGTGTCACACCCTCCAGACATCATCAAAAGGAGTTAACATATAATTTGCTGAAATACAAAGTGAAAAGTCCAGTGGCAAGTTCAAAACTTTTGGCCTGATTCTGTTCTCACTCACACTGGATGTACATGAAACTTTGCTGACTTCCATTCAGTTACTCCTGAGTTTCAGTGTAAAAGGAGATTCAGGCCAAAATAATTTATTTGCACAAACCAAGCTCTTTGTTTTCTTTTTGTATTTCTCTCAGTATGGACAGAGGAAACAGGTCTGGTAAATTTCAGTTTCTGGGTTGGATCCTCTGTCTTGTGTGATCATTTACACCTGTGCAAAGTAAGTGTAAAATGTGACCTTTCTGCTTTGGTAGCATTTTCATCAAAAAAGAAATTCTAGTGAAATGAACACATGGTCAAATTGCTAAGGATGAATACAAAAGAGTAGCACAGGCATGTAGGGATAAAATAAAAAAGGCCATGGCACAAAATGAGATACACATAGCAAGGGATATAAAAGGCAATAAGAAGTCATTCTATAAGTACATTAGGAGCAAGAAAGAGATGAAGGAAAGTGTAGTTCTATTACTTAGCGGGCAAGGAGAGTTAATAATGAACAAGACCAAGGAGGCTGAAGTGCCTATTTTGTTTCAGTCTTCACTAAAAAAATTGTGACCAGCTTCATAACGGTGTTAAGTTTAACAACCAGGGGAAAGGATCACAAGCCAAAACAAAGAAAGAACAGGTTAAAATATATTTAGATAAGTTAGAAGTGTTCAAGTCAGCAGGGCCTGATAAAATACATCCTAGCATACTGAAGGAACTAGCTGAAGCAATCTCAGAATTAGCAACAAGCACCCTCTTTCCACTTCCTCTCCTGAGTGTGCCTGAGTGTACCTCATCCTCACTCCTCCTCTGCCCTCCTGGAGCTTTTTGAATGCCACAAATCAGCTTGTCTGTGGTGCTCTGGAAGCACTGGGAGGGTGCGGGAGGAGTTGGTCAGCACAGACACTAGTGCATAACAGGCACGGGGGAAGGAAGACAGAGGGGGAACTTGGCTGCCAGTGGATGCTCAGCATCCACTAATTTTTCCACACAGCTGCTCCAGCCCTGGAACACCCACAGTCTGTGCCTAGGGCTACCGGACTGGGAGGAAGCAGTAGACATGATTTTTTCTTTTGATAAAACTTTTGACACAGTCCTACATGACATTCTCATGAGCAACCTATCTGACAGGTTGCTGTCACAGAAGACCCCTTGGGATTGGTCCCCCATGTGCTGATTATGCCACCGACCCCACCTTTTTGCTCTGCTGGGCCAGATTCTCTGATCTCCCCCAGCCAAGGCACAGAGTTGAGGTTACTGACCCTCGCCCCCAAAGAGCAATGCAGATACTGAACAGCTTCATCTCTGGGAGGATGCAGTTCTAGGACCCAGCACCCAGGAAACCAACTCTCAAAAATCTGTATCTGTTTCTGAGTCAAAGTTTTACACAAAGAAAGCTCATAAGGATGTTTGCACTCTTTATCAATAAAAGAGATACAATAAAAGAGATATGAACATTGATTGTCCCCCCTCCAGTAACAATTATTTGCAACGGGCCTGATAATAACATTTGTGTTTACTAAGTACAAACAGTAGGATTTAAGTGGTTGCAAGTAAAAACAGGCAGATCAAAGTAAGTTACTAAGATGAAGTGAAAAGAAAATATATAACTAGTTTCAATTCACTGAAAAACTTATTGCAAGCAGATTCTTACCTTAAAGAGCTGTTCTTGTCCTTGTTCTAGGCATAATCTTCAGGTCTAAGATGATCTTTTAAAGCATCTTCAAGTTATTCATATTTATATTCATAAACCAAACTTCATAAAGCAGGTGGGAGGGACTACCACAATCTAAATCAGCCATGGCCAACCCGTTCTTCCCCCGCTAAAAGTGCACCTTGTGAAGCCACTCCTGCACCCTTCCAACATCCCCCACTCCCCCCCAGATCTCCCCCAGTGCCCAAGATGGTGGCCGTTGACAGGAGTCGGATATGGCCAAAAAAACTAAGGTTGCTTGCTCCTTAAAGGGGCAGCCTCCTTTTTTTTTTTTTTTTTTCTTTGCTTGACAATCTGGTGCGGCTGTTCGCATTTTTTCCGCCGCTGTTTCGGCTCTCTTTGTTAAATGGGTTGGCCACCCCCGATCTAGATGGAACTCCAATAAAGCAAGTGTATGACTGGTTAAAACATGTGCTCAAAGAGTAATTAACAACGATTTTCAGTCCAGCTGGGGCCAGGAATGATGAGTGTGAATTACAGGCTGTCCTGGGGAGAGAGGACTTTATCCAGCCTTCTCTCACCACAGCAGCTTGAGGCCGGGGGAAAAGTGCCTCTGCCCATCCACGGCAACTTCAGTGGGGCCACAGTGAGGAAGGGGCACTGCTCAAAGGCTGCAGCAGTTCCAGGCTAGGCCTAGTTAGAGCCGGGAGAGGGTCACCTCTTGTCTGCAACAGTTCCAGTTCAGGTCTGTGTTGGGATCCCTTGTCTGCGGCAGTTCCAGTTCAGGTCTGTGTTGGGATCAGAGGAAAGAGGCACCTCTCCCCACAATAGTGGGTCTGTTCTGGATGAGAGGCAACTCTCCCTGCTGCAAACCTGAGCCCCTGCATGGGGCTTAACAGAAAGTAGTGTGGCCACATGGCCACGCAGCTGAGATGGAATTTAGGGATAGAATCCAAAGGAAAGCAACAAAAATTATAAAAAAATTATATAACCTGACTTATGAGGAAAGGTTTTAAAAAACTGCACGTTTGGCCCTAAGAAAGAAAACAGAAGCAACCTGGCAACAGTCTTCCAATACATTACAAGCTATTAGGAAAAGGATGGTGATCAGTTGTTCTCCAAGTCCACTGAAGGTAGACCACAAAGTAACCTGCAAGAAGAGAGATTTAGATTAGGTATTAGGAAAAGCTTTCTAACTGTAAGGACAGTTAAGTATTGGCAAAGGTTACCAAGGGAGGTTGTGAAATCCCAAGCACTGGGAGCTTTTAATAAGCAGATTAGACAAACATCAATCTAGGTATCTCTGGTCCTGGCGCAGCCCAGTAGGAATGGACTAGATGGCCTCTCAAGATTCCTTCCAGACCTACATTTCTAGGATTTTACACAGCGCTGTGTAAGTGACCACCCAAGGTGTTGGGCCTGATGCCAAGCCAATGGGAGACTTTTTATTGATCCCAAAGGGTTTTGTATTGTGTCATCAATCATTTTTACTTCCTGGTTCTTTTGCACTGGTTTAATGTTGTTGTCCTGAATGCTGAAAGGAAAGGTTTCTGTACAGAGACAGTGTTTCCAGTGATTAAGAACCCATGAAACACATGCCTGTTTATGATCACATTCTGTAAGCATCTTTCAAAAACCATCAGGCCAGGCTGGTATAGTTGGCTGGCTCACACTGTGCCACGATACAGTCATGGCTTGAATTCAAGGCAAACTGGCTGTGAGTCAATCCAGAGAAAGAGGAGGTTATGTTCGAGAATGGGGGAGTCCTCTGGCAGAAACAGGGAAATTGGTATCAATGCCTTCAGTCTTTCACCTTATTGTTATGTGGGTGTGAAACCTGAGGAAGTCTTGTTGGCTCTTTCGCTATTGCTAGATGATCACATTGCTGGGGAGGGAGCTTTTCATCACGTAATGCTTGTCTAGAAGGTTGGGACACTTCTGTGGGATGAAGACCTCATCACAGTCATCCAGATCTTTGGTCACCTGAGGACTGGATGACTACATGGTGGTGTAATTGGAGCAATGCCTCTTAATACTCCTCAAACTACAGCAGGTGCATTGTACGGCAAACACTGTGCAAAGGTGTATTTCTCACTGGAAGCCAATTACATATCTGTGCTCCAAGAACTGCACCAGCTTACTGTTTGATTCTGGCTGTAACTTTAGGTAGTGGTGATTTAGAATTGTCTCCATGGTCTCACATGGCAGGTGGGATCACTGGAACAGCTGAGTGCCTGGAAAGGAGATGTCACCTGATAGGGATGATTTCAGTCCATCAACCTCTGGGTTATGGAGGTAAAACTCTTCATGTAGGCTCTCTCCTGCTCATCCTTAATGAGTGAGACTAAGTTGCCTCTCTCCTGGCACTACACCACAGCAGTTCAGTCAGGTGACACGCTTGAACTAACAGGCCCCACGAAGAGGCTGGGCAGAGAATGCTCTCAGTGAGGAGCCCGTACTGCGGATGTGGAATGACCTTTCTGCTTCAGTTCACCAGCATCTGGGTTTGTTGACTTTCCGATCCTGCCACAACGCCCATTTGTTCTCCCAGGCTTTTCCTAAGGAGCTGAATGTGCAGGTGGGTATTGGTGGCGGGACAGTTTGCTTTGGAGGGAGTTGAAAGGATCTGAGAGGGCTCAGCCTATTGGTCATTAGTATTAAATTGGTGCCATTTTAATATAAAAATATGTGCATGCATGGACACAGGATAAATACATTTAAACATTTACATAAATTAATAAAATAAATGCACAGAACTGAAGCAAAGGAAATTATGCCTGGTCACCTCTGCTCACTGCTTTTTCTATGCGTACCACCCTGAGCGGGCTACTGTTTATGAATTTTATTCCCCTCCATGCTGTTTTAAGTAGGAGTGATATGACCCTTTGTTTGACTGACATTACAGCTTAGAAAGAAATTCAGCTAAATTAAATTTGCTGCAGCCTGAAACTATTAAAGTATCTGGGCCCTGTAACATTTCTTACTGAGTTTGCAGAACTGCAAGCAAGTAAATAAGTGTATGTTTTAACATCCAAGAGTAAATAAGCTGCAACACACATTAGATATATCACATTTTTAAACTGTAAATATGTAGGTTTTTGAGATTTCTAAATCCCGCAGGACATATTTGAAGGCTGCAAACCTAGGAGAAAACTGAACATCATTTAGGGTAGTCATTTAATAGTTTTTTAAAAGCTGGAAGTAAATTATGCCCTGAAAACAGCACAGGATGTGCTGGGTGCAAAAATATCTGGATGTTAATCAGTGACATTGCAAAGCAGGCTAAAGGTGCATGGGACCTTCATCTATAAAATGAAGTTTCTAATAACCCCGCCAAGCTTTCTGAATAATTGCTATCAATAAAGTGGACTATATAGTACTTCAGTTGTACAGTTCAGGAACATTAAACCTCTTAACCTTTGAGTTGCCTACTTGATTTTAAATGAATATGCTACTCAAGAAGATAACATTCACACACCTCCATTCTTCAATAAGGACACACATGATTGTTAATGTGCAGAACAGAACTCTCATTATACTAATAAAGAATGTCAAAAATACAGCTACTGAATATGATTATTAGTATCTACTAGACATACAGTCTTCTGATAATATCTGTTTGTGGCATCATGAAGCCCTAATTAATATAGTTATTATCACATTTGAAGTGCCAACAGTAATATTCAGTAACACAGAACCTGAGTCTCCATCTTTTGTTCTACTTGGATTTGTTTGAAAAATCTATTTTACATCGTCGCTTCTGCAGCACTTCTAAACTGTGTACTGAGAGGGAAGAAAAACAAACAATTACGCTTGTTTTACCAGATTTGAGAGAAGTGATCTGTGTCCTGGAAGAAGAATCTATTTTGTTCCAGCAACCCACCTGCGCTCTGTGAAAACAAACTGTCAAGCAGAAAGCCTTTCTAAAGAAATGGAACATATATCTCAATATATTTTTCTTTAGCGCAGATATTGGTACATCACACAATAGATAGAGGCCAAGAAGAAAACCAGGTTTTGCAAAGCACATCAGACAGAGCAAAACTGTGTTCAGCATTTACCGATGAGCAAAGAGAAGTTATCAAACCTTGGCCCTGAAACACAGATACTTAAGCATGAGTCTAACTTTACTCTCATAGAATTCATAACAGATTGTGGTTATTTTGGACCAAATGAGGAATATACTCAAGGGATGAAGGACTTTTGAGGAGAACATCCTGTGCCATCAAGAGAGCTGTGGCTCAAGGACCTCTCCATCTGCTTCTTTAGCAATTAGAAAAGTGGTATCTTAAGTAGGCAGGATACAGACTTTTAAGGCTCTATGTCAAAACAAACACCTTAAATTCTATCTATACAAAGCCACCTCAGCCTAGCTTATGAAGAACCAGAGTTATGCACACCTGATAAGTGCCTGGTGCACTCGTTTCAGTTTCTGAATGGACTTAGGCCATTTTTTTCCCCCAAGCTGCCGAGGCAAACTGGAGTCCCAATTCCTCTTCCAAATTCTGTTGGACAGCCATGAAAATCCCACCCACCAGTCATAGTCCTGAAAATAAGGTAGTTTGGTCCAAATACAATCAATGTCTTTGCAAATTTCCCAGAATTTCTACACTATAGGAAGGATTTGAATCAGCAGCCAAGCAGACACAGCCCAGATTTATCAGATGGGCCACAACCCAAAACAAATCCCCAAAAATCTTAATCTCCATGTGCTAGATTGGAGGCAAAGAACCAATTCTTTGCTTCCAGTATAACCACAGGGTAAGATTTCAACCCGTGCTGAAGGTGTAATTGATTCCACCTCCAGTGGTCTAGTCATTTTCCCTTGTGGTCCACAGTAACCTATAAAGGCAAAGCCATGGAAGAAGATAGCTAGGGGCTCTCTCAATGATAATGATCTTGTTATGCAGTTCTGCAAAATCCTTAGAAAGGTCCATTGGCACAGTCCATTGGAGCCCTTCTAGTTTCACTAGCCTCAGAGAACGGAGGTTTCTTTCATACGAGAGTGAAGATCAGTTATTTCTTCTTTTCCCAATAGAAGTCAATGGAATTTCACACACTCTCCCCATTAACACATGGTGGGTTTGAGCCTTTGCCATGGATGGCAAACTTCACACTGGCTCTAGTTAGAACAGGGCCAGGTTTCTAGTATTGAAAGGTGTTGGCATGAAACCTTCAGTACTTTATTAAGTCAGAATAACTTGGTCTAATGTCAATGGGAGAGTTATAATGTTTATTCATGGTGCATTAAAAATAGGTTTAGGTCCATCCCATTCCCCTTACACACATAGTTCCACTGAAATCAGTGGGGTTACTTGGGTAAGTATGGCAGGCAGCATTAGTCTAACGATATTTATTTGTCACTTCAAGTCAGTTCAGTTCAATTACGGTGCAAATTTTACTATACAGGAAATGTGTTTGATAAGAATGGGCTCCACCATGGTCAATAGGCACAGCTGAGCTTTGGGGTATCCTTCCATCCCATGGTAAGCTGTGGGTAGAACCTGGGGTAAATATGAGTCGCACTCACACTTCTTTGTGGGATGCAGAATGCTGTCCATTTTGGGCAACTCTCATTCTGTAGTCAGCTGTCAGGGAGCAGGAAAAAGGCCCTGGCTCTCTGGAATGAAGGGGCTACCTTTTGGGAAACCCTCTAGCCTGTGCACCTTAATAGGTAGCTTTCACAATCTGTCCATTTATTAATTTGGCCCAAGCCATGCTTACACTGATGTCAATGGCAACATTCCCATTGAGTTTAACAATACAGGATCAGGCCCTCAGTTCCCAGGGGAAAACACTGCCATACAGTTAATAGGCTGTGTGCCTCAGTTTCCCCATCTGATAATTTTTAAAAGGAGAATTAAAAGGAAGGTATGAAAAGCAGCTTCATAACCTGTCATGAAAACAATTAGAAAACAGTTTAAAATGGTAAGGACATTGGTTAAGCATGATTAGAATTTGAGAAAAATGGTCTAAAACTGACAATAGAAAAAAAAATCTCAGATTTAAGCCATTTGTGGTTAAGAAAGTAAAATAAAACATGTGTCGGGGTGGATGATGGGAATAACAAACTTCAACCCAGTGTAATATTAAATATTGTGAACCAGGCCTTATACCTATGCAGAGATGTCAGTGACAGTAAGATTTACCTGAAGATGCTTCCCTGAAACTGGGGCAGGTACATAGGGGCAAGCAGATGCTCCCTACTCTCCATCCTCAGCTGATGGGGAGACACGGAAAGAGGTGAGTGGAGCTCTGGTGCTGCTCTCCCAATTTACCAGCTGGTCCAGAGACTAAGGCTATGTCTACAGAGCCAGTCTTAGGGGCGGGTGAGCTGGGAGGTCTCCTGGGGCCACCATTTTCAAGGGGCCGGCGACAGAGCCATTCCCCCCAGGTTTCCCTGGTTACTCCCCAACTCTTTTATTTATTTATTTTTTAACTCGACAAATTTTCCTTGGCAGTTTTGCTTGACAAATTTTGGTCCAGTATTTTTTTTTAAACCATCTGGCAACCCTACGGGCGAGCCGGGCGGTCACCCAGGCCACCAATTGGTTAGGACCAGCCCTGTATGTCTACACTGCAAAGCTTTTCTGAGATACCAGAGGTATCCTGGAAAAGCTCTGCCACATCCAAGGAACACATCCGCTTTTCCAAAAATATGTCGGAAAAGCGGATGCATTTTATCGGCATCTCTGTAAATCTCATTTCATGTGGAAGAAGGGATGTTCTGAAAGAGGGTTTTTTCCCAACGTTTGACCCCATGTAGATGGGCCAAATGTCGGAAAAGCCTCTTTCAGAAGAAAAGCAGAAAAAGATACGCAAATTCCGGTTCGCAATTTGCGTATCTTTTTCCGACTTTTCTTTGTTGTGTAGACATCACCTTAATAATGAATACGGGCAAGGACCTGAGCCAGTAACAGATCCTCTTGCTCTAGGGAACA
Source organism: Rafetus swinhoei (assembly GCA_019425775.1). Taxonomy (NCBI): domain Eukaryota; kingdom Metazoa; phylum Chordata; order Testudines; family Trionychidae; genus Rafetus; species Rafetus swinhoei. Next base: position 211,572,496 of record CM033424.1, read on the forward strand.
GCGGAGATCAGACATTCTTCCTTTCCCTACCGCTTATTGGATTGGCAGCTACACACACAGTCCTGTACTGGGGGAAGACAGCAAAACTCAAATCTATCCCTAAAAACACACCGGTTGAAATCCTGGCCACACTGAAGTCTGTGGCAAATTATCGATGTCAATGGGACAGGATCTTATCCTTTTTGTTCTATTAAAGATATGCCAAGGTACTAGGTTTTATAATAATAATCATAGAGCCTGTGGCTGAACAGCTCAATCAGGTCATTCAGTCTATTTCCCCAAATAATAAATAATCCTTCCATTTAGTTACACTAGAAAGGAATTACAGCTCACATTAGAGTCACTGTCAATTTCTAACTAAAAAGGCAACTAGAATCTAAGGATTTGCTAAAAACCTTTACGTCAGTTTATTTATTTCTAGGTAGCTCACTGCAAGTAGGCACAGCTTGACGCTTTTGTGAAGTTCCATAACTCCCTTCTCAAAGAAGGTGTATTTAAAGTAATCATCCATTTATACCATTTATACCTGGCAGATAACTGAACACCGAGCAGTATTTTGTACTTGTTCTGACAAAATTTGAAAGAAATAAAAAGATTCTGTTAAAATGGCATTTCAATGATATTTGTGGTGAAACATTGTGCTCAGACTGTTTCTTCAAAGCTGGTCTCTTTTCTGCTAGCAGGAAATAAAAGAGCCATGTGCTTTTCTAAACCACAAACTCTTTTACCCAGATTGCTCAGTTCACCTGGGGTTACTGCTATTTTACACCAAAGTACCAGGATTGCTATTGAAATCAATGAAGTTCCAATAGCACAAAAGTGGACACAGTTGTGAAATCACACCCTTAGTTGACAACCCATTTTTAAGTCAGGACCGTGACTGTGTTGATTGGCAAAAGATAAAACATCCACACAGTTTGTTTTGCTGTTGTTGAAAACTGTGACTAAATAATAATTAACAGGCTTAAACTAATCAGTCAATAGTATTTCACAGAAATAAGTGCGTTTTGGACTCAGATTCAAAGTATTTATTTTTAGACGGTGAACCGATGCAAATTTAGCAGCTTGAAACCAAATCCAGGCTGGCGCTTGATTAGCAATTCCTTATTGTGGTTTTACAATGTTAAATTTGTACAAACAGATTAAGCATGTTTTTAAGCTGTTCCTAAATAGCCTGGGAACTAAGAATTAAGTGCAGATTCTGCCCATCCCCTCACAAACCAACACACCCTTCTCCAAGCCCAACACCTGCTGTTAAAAATACATCACACAATGGCCTTCATCTTAGATGGCAACAGATGTGAAGATGCCCAGAGGTCTCTCAGATGTTTGTGTTCCTGGGTCATGCGGGGGCACCAGGAAGGGGAGGGAAAATTATTCTGGAATTCCAAAGGTCACTGCTGGACAAAAATAGTGAAAATTGCACACATGTTGAGAAAAAACAAAGGCTCAAAGGGGCTGGCAATCAGGCTCAGAAGACTTAACAAGGCTAATGTTTCATCTCTGCATTAGAAGTCAAGGAAAGGAGAATACAGTGGATGAAGGAATAAAAAGATGTCATCAGGAGGAAGAAAATGATTATTATGTTCTCTAGCCCTCGAGGCAACAATAATTAACAAGTTCAAATGGAAAAAGGAAAGAATTGTTCTTATTGAAAACTTGACTTGGTGAATTTTTCAGCTGTGCATGTTCTTCCCCCGGTTCCAATTAATTATTTGATTTACTTTGCTTGTACCCCCTTCTCCAGACCCTCTTTTCAAACCCATTCCCAGCCCATGCTCACATATAATATGGGCAAAACTAACACATGAAAATACTATGAACCTGATTGTGGACTCCTTAATCATGTGCTCACCCATTCAAGCAATTCTGACTTCAGTGAGGCTACTCACGTGAGTAAGTGTTCACCACAGGAAATAAAAGTTCCACAATCAAGCCCATCACATCATTTATTTAATTAGCAATAGTGATACGTTGCCAGTTATGGATACTTTTACTCACATTGAGTAGTATGTTAGTCCAGGTGTGGTCCCAGTTGGACTGCTTGCAAGGTGAGGTGCTATTTTTGGCACGTGTAAGATTGTGGGAATCTGGGCTGTGGAATAACAAGCACAAAAGCAACATCTTAACAGCATACAGAGCTTCTTAAAGTAATCAGTTGAACTGCAGTGACATAGTGAACCACATCGTAATCAAGTCAATTATGCAATCACTATTTTGTGAAAGCAAGCCTCTAGGATTCCTTTTAGGAAAACAACGAGCATTCCCATTAATAATGAACAAACATGGTATGTCTCGAGTGAAAAAAATTAAAACCAGGCCAAAATAGCCTTAAGAATGTTTGCCTGCCCTTGAAACCCTATTCTCCACATTTTAAGATTTCTAAATTACTAAATTTGCCATTTTAAATTCTGTTATTTCCAACTCTCTCTCTCCCTGTCCCCCCCCACTTTCCCCAGCACACATGTTATTCTGTTAGCAAAGGTGTTGCCAGAGCTAATTTAGGACTCATTTGGGGGTGGGGTGAAAACTGATTGGAATGCACCTGTAAAGAGGTTTAGCTAATGAATTACTCTCTGTGATTTCACACCCTGTGGCTGTCCTGTGTGTCTCACATTTGCCATGCAAGCCTCATTAGCTCACATTTCCCTTCTGATTACACCCATCCTGGAATATGATCTACCCCACCCTATAGCCATTCTCCTGTATAGCATGGCCAAATTCTTAAAAGGACAGTGAATTTGCTGCACTCCCAAAAATGTGCATGATTGCACAAAGATATTTCATCTACTGGTTGGATAACTGTGCAGACTATTGTGTGCCCCAAAGCAGGGTTTTGTATATTTTGCGGGTATGTTATAGTAATAAAATCTGACTTACAGTAGCATGAACCTGCAGCTCTCAAAGACGTATTCAAATGCAATCTCCAGTGCAGTGGAATTCTTTTGCTCTCAAGACCCCTACTGAAATATCCCCTGGCAAGTCATAGAGTTTGGGCTGGGACTGCGGAGGTCCCAGTGGGGGTCCAGCAGCAGAGCGTTAGATGGGAACTATATAGAGGCACTAGCCCTGCAGCTAAAAGCCCTGATACAATCTACAAGCATTTGAACAGAGAAAATAAACATGATCCCCCACCCTTTCCTGTCAGATTTTCAGTTTGTCCCTAAGTCTCCTATCCTAAATCAACTAATTCAGCCTCTTTCTTCTGTCTCCTTTTATTCTGCACTTCCCAATGCCAGACCTCATTGGGGCAGTGCAGCCTGTCTGACCAACAAGAGAAGCAGTTTCAGGCAAGGTGGGCCAAATGGATTTTCTCCTTATTTTCTTTTTTGATTTCTTCCTACTATACATTTGTCATTCATCTTCTTGGTGTTTCCCATTACTCTCCTAAGCCAGTCCAAGGCAGGTTTTGCCATATGACCAAAACAAGCAGTAAATATTTAGGGCCAGCAAACTGTTTACATCATAAGCCATTTATTTTAACTCTTCAACACAGAATTCTTTGCTATCCCATGAGAAAGGTCCCATGTATGTCTCTTGGAGTTTAATTAATATGATCCTGTTATGCAGACAATATATTTATTGGTGCAATTATGAGCTGTTGTACTTAGTATAGGACCTTGACACTGTTTTACTGGCAAATAAATTGTTCTGTTTTCTGCTGTTGAAATAAGTGTCTCTACTGTCCAAATAAATACAATCCCAAATGATCGTAAGTATTAAGGCTTAGTCTTGAAGTCTCTATTCAGACTAAACTCCCATTGGAGATAATTAGAGCAGTTTCAACCCCAAGCATTCAAAAACCATGAATTCGGACCCCAAAATCATGAGATTGGTTTAAAAATAATGAGATTTTTAAAAAATGTTTATTCATTCTTTTGCTTTGCTTTCTGGTTTCTGAGCCTTTCGTGTGCAATCATTTCATGGCTAAAGTGTTTCTTTGTAAGCATGAGAGGGAAAGATTTTTTTTTTAATTTCAAGCTGAGTTTCTCCTATAATCCCCTGCATCAAGAAGCTGGGAGTTTAAGACACCAAATATTGAGATGAAGCATGATGACACCATAAACTGGCAGCACAACAATTACAACAAAAGTCATCATCTCACAAGTCTAACTTCTGCCCCTAGTGCAAGAATGCAGCAAATTAATAGGGGAGAGGGAGAAATCATTTAGCATCTACATCCAATTTATTCCTGATGCTTGTGCAAGGTGTCATTGCAGTCCCTCCTGAGCAATGGGATTACCCCCTCCTAATACCTTATAGACACAAGCCACCCCAGGGCTAGGAGCACTGCTGGCCAGTTATGCCTGGGAAAGAACGTTGTGCTAGAGAAGTGCTTTGAGGCACAATCCCTGCTGGAGTTCTCCCTTGCTAAATGAGATGGCTAAACACCTCCCTAAAGCCCCCAAGCTGATTTTAGGGTCTCAGTGTGTGTAGGAGGGAAGGGAGAGTGAGAATTTTGGGACCCTTGGAAGTTGCTATTTTAAAAACAAACACTCTTCTAGGAATCCAGAGGTGAATAAGACCTCTGGAAAATCTTGCCTTTTTAAGCATTTACCAAAGTAAAACTTGATGACTATGTCAGTACTCTGCTGTGATTTCTAAATATAGAGGATGAAACCCCTCCAGTCTGCTGCTGCTTGTCTTCTTAACGGGGAAGAACGCTTTACAGATTTTGGCCTTTCTGACAATAAGATGAGACCCATCACAGGTAGTCTGAGGGGGGCAAATGTCCCTTGCCCCCAACCAGAGCACAGAGTCTGCCTCCCACTTTGTGGGCCAGTGGAGATCAGGCACAATTTGGCCCCTAGGGTCACAGGAGCCATATATATATATGGAGCATGAAATCCACTTCACCCACACAAAGTGCGAATAATCAGGTTTGATGGGAATGAAATGTGGGAGGAGTGAATAGGTAAAATCCACCACCCTTTGACCTGGGGCTAGGGCATAGGATTGCAGTACGGTTTCCAGCCCCTTCCCTCCATGCCTGCTACTTTAGACTAGGGGCTGGGAAAGTCACTGCACACCCCCACCCCAACCCTGCATGCTTCTGACACACTGCGTTTGCATAAAAACAATTGCTGTAGCCTCTCTCTTGATGTTCTTATTGCTGGACTCCATGGCTCATGGCACCACCCCTTGTAGTCCTCCTGTGCATGGCTTCTCAGCTCTCTAACGCTCCAATAAAGGGGCTATGGAACTTATGGATGCCTTGAGCCAGCTGTCCACATCGAGATGAATTTCATTGTAACCCTTCTCATAAGCATGAAAATGACCGTTTATACATATAGACAACATCATTCAAACATCCCAACCAATGCACACACCCATGTATATTGGGCACAAAAGGCAGCTAGGAATAGTTAACTCCCCTTGAAAATTAAGTGCCTCCTGACTCTTTGTCCCTTTGAAAATCTCCGCCATAGGATTTTCCAAGGTGCTTAAGGGACCATGGGCATTTCATTCTTACATGTCCAAGTACTTTGAAACAAAATATAAAATAAAGAATGTAGCTACAAGTCCGGTTGACTTTCAATAGGAGTTCGGTGTTTAACTCCCTTAGCCACATTTGAAAAATCCCACCTGCACAAGGCAGTAGACCCTTGAGATGGGGAAAGAAAGAAAACCTCCCACAGAGATATTTAGTTTATCCTCTTCTAGTGCAACATTATTCCCTACAGTCTATTTGCTGGTGCTTTGTATAGTCTAGTTTTAAATATCCCAAATAAAGAAGCTTCTTACCCATCTCTTGAAAGAAAATTCCACAGTCACCCATTTTACACTCAGGATATTTTTCATATTATTTAGCCTAACTTTTCTTTTATTTACCTTCACTCAACTATCCATTCTCTTCCAGCCTTCACCTCTGCCTGGTTTGAGTTAATTATACTGCCTTGCTTAGTCAACCTACACATATTTAGTTCTTGTTTTTTAAGTTCCTTTATTACTGATTCATAGATTAACATGGGGCAAACTAGTGCCATATAACTATATAATGCTATAGATCATTTGGCCAGGTCTACATGACAGACTTCTGTTAGTATAGCTATGTTGGGCGGTCATATGAAGTTGGGCAGTTCCTTCCAGACACAGCTGTGCCATTTTCCCAGTATAGCTTTGTTTCACTCAGGAGCGAGGTGGTTTCACCATATTGGTAAAAATGCAGCTTTGCTGGCATGGCTATACTGACACTAGAACCACTTTGCCAGTAGAACAGAGCTGGGGAAACTTTTTTGGGTCAGGGGCCACACACAAGTGAGAAACAAAAAGGAAAAAACAAACCCTCACTGATGTGGCCCCTGACTGAGAAGGAAAAAGACACTCCCCATGTTTCCCTTGCACCCCAGAGCCTAGAGGAGACCAGGCTAGTAGATTTTGTGTGCTCCAGCCCCACAGGGAGATGGTGGGGAAGGGGCTGGAGCTCCAACACAGGCTCTCCAATGCTGTGGGGGGAGCCCTGTGCCTCAGGGGCCAGATCCAGGCAAGCTGGGAGCCACATCTGGCCTCCGGGCCTTAGGTTCCCCACCCTGCAGTAGAATATACCAATATTCCTACACAGGTAAAAGACATAATCTCAGTCTCAGAGTTACTTGTTTTCATACTTTTCAGGCAGTTCTCTGAGCACCTTTCAATTTGACTGTCTTTCCACTATCAAGGGATGGTTTCACCAGGGTATTTTAAGACAATCTGTTACTTTCTTGCTCCTGTTGTGTGCAGACTCCTAACTCTGTGTGCTGTGGCAACGTAGTAAGTCTCCTTCCTCTTTCTCATCAACAAAATGCTTTGTCTCATTTAAAAGTATTTGCTAGGCATACAGGGCTTGATCCTACAAGGTTATGTGCACTCCTGCAAGGGTGGACAGCTGCCGGTGATTTCAGTGGAACTTTTGAACACTCAACACCTTGTGGGACTGAGCCCATATTGAAGAAGGATATCTTTGTGGTGAAGGTGAACAAATTCTGGTCACAAGTAAATTAGGAATCATTATTCAAGAGAATCTCCCTCAGCTTTCTTTACCACATAATTCTTAGAAAAAGGTTCCTGATTTAAACAAAAGAAAAGAAAAGAAAAGAAAAAAATCCAACAACATTGAACCAAATACAAATTGTGTGGGCAATCTAATAGTACAGGTTACCAAGATATGAACAATCAGAAAGAACCTTAATTAGGTCTCAATGTCAGCATGGTAGAATATGACTTGTGCCATTTTGAAGCACAGAAATCATAGCAGAAAAAGCAGAGGAGATATGGGACTTTTTATTAGCTATATTACATAAAGTTTAGCTACAACATGTCGAAATTGCATGAAGGAATGAAAGTGAGTGCAGTAGGTATGAATGCTTCAGATCTCCATTCAGCTTACTCTATATCTGTACACAGGGTCAAAAACTCTTCTCTTTACCAGTGTAAATTTGGAGTAACTCTAAGGAAACCAGTGAAATTATTGAAGATTTACACTTGAGTTACTGTAAGCAGTATCTGATCCACAATAAAGTAAATTCCAATGAATCCCTTCACAAGAATTTTCTAGTTATTCAGTGAAGTTTTAAAATGTATTAATCCTACTGGGACCAATTCTGAACCATCCATCCTTCAACTTCCTATTAATGAAAGTTTTGCCATTGACAGCAATGGAAGAAGGATGAAAACTGTAATAAAGTTGAAATATTTAATGCTACAATTCAGAAAATTCAAAACTTTGTTTCCAACAAGTTCCCTTGTGCATTTTTAAAGGAAGGAGGCTTAAGTCATTGGATTGAGACTCAGAAGATCAGTTCCAGGTCTATCATAGATTTCTTGTGTGACACTGAACAAGTCTTTTAATCTCACTGTGCTTCTGTTCTTTGTAAGTAAACTGGGGATAATAGTACATCATTGACTATCTAGACTATAAGCTCTTTCTGTCAGGACATTTTCTGCCAGGACTATTTGGATGTTCTGTTCTTAATGCCATGGGTCCCAGGTGCCACCGGGAACCAGATACTACAATACAAAAATATTAAGACTAATTTTGTATGACTAAATGGAACGTAAAACATGTGTCTTGTTGACGAACAATTTGAACAAGTTAACAAAGCTGCAAGTGCTTTAATTTTTCAATTTTCAATTTTCCATGTTCATATTCTTAACTGTAATTTGTTAATGTAGGAAAGAGAGAGAAGGGATTTCACTGGATTCCACTGGATTTTCTGTGATTTTTTTAAAGGAAAGAAAGGTCCTAGATTGATAAATGCAAATGGAAATGTCTGATTGAGACACTCCTAAACATACCCAGGTGTCTTGTGGTCTCAGCACATAGGGGTCATATAGGAATAGAATGTCTAATCACTGAAATAAACACAGCTGTGTATACTTACACTTTCCATATGCATTTTGCTAGGGGAAAAAATCACCACTCAGTACATCTTTTTCAGGCACCTCTAGCTTCTTTATTTCTTAAATTATTTTATAGAATTGTGTAAGTGTAAGCACTTTTTTTGGCAAAATGAAGCATGACAAAAATCCCACTTCCATTTGAAGTCACTTCATGCACTAAAAACATTATTTTTACTGCCAATTGGTTTTGTACCAAATTTTGGAAAAGGACATAAAGACCTTTGTGTGTGAAATTCAACACTTCCAAAATTTCAAATAGAAGATGTGCAAGGGCAGGAAAATTTGAAAAAATGCTATTGTTGAGAGGAGAGGAGGCCAGATCTGAGTTACACATATGTACATCTATTGATTTCAGTGATGTTAGTTCTGACTTGTAATGATGGACCATCTTAAGATCACCCACAAATGACAATAGGCAGGCTCAGCCACTCAGGGATCCTCAAGAACTATTATGTAAATTCAGTCGTGATGAAACTCAACCAACACACCTGGAAACACCAAACCATGCAAAGCTGCACTGAACCTTTTGTTTATACTGAGTTAATGGGGGAAAAAACCCTCTTTGTGCCCAACTTATGATTCAAAAATTTCTGTAGAAAATATAGCACTTTTGGAAAGGGTAACACTGCAACATCTTTAATTTCATGGTGAATGTTTTGCACAGATGTATTATTTCTACACTTGAGACCAATCTTATTCATCAAAGACTATAAGCCCAAGAGGGTTAAGTCAGGCTTAATTTGTATCTATTTTAAGGCACACTTAGCTGTGGCATCTTGTAGAGGGATTCCACTCCAGAGCAGGTTATACCTTGCAAAATGAATTTTATAACACAATTAAATGACTTGGCTATAGGCTAAAAATGTGCTTTCAGCAAACAATTTAACTATACATTAGACCATCAAATGAATGCTGAAATACACACACACACACAAATGTACATCCACAGATTTTTTATATCCTCTTATTCTTAAAACTACAGTTGTGCCGCTTGAGTTGCTCTCCAGAAGTTAAGTCTATGTCAGCATTTCTAGCATAAACCCACACTTTGAGTATTTTATAACTTGGCCAAAAAAAAAATTGCTCCAGGCTGAAAGTTGACATAAAAGATTTTTTTTTAAGTTACAGGAGGAGGAAAAATAGGTCTGATTTTAAAAAATCATATAGAGCTCTCAAGTAACTTGAAGTTCACATCTATAGGCATTTATAAGGATTAACACATTTGCTACTTTGAGGATTCAGATTAGCACATTTTCAGTCCAGAGAGTGAATTGCTACTTATTTATAGGGATCATTAGTTGCAGGAAAACTAGTAAAATTCAACCTTCCTATGTGAGTGCATTGTCCAGAGTGAAAAACTCATCTGTAATATCTTCAAAGTAGGGATGGGAAATGCTTAGGAGATGGCTCTGCTCTGGGTACAGAGTATTGCTACAGAACCTGATGAAGCTCAAATCAATTGTAAGACAGTGATTTCAACTTCATGGCACTTCAGAGACACTTGGCATGGAGACTGCGTGAGAAAAGTTCCAAATAACCTATCAAATTACAATAGCAATGATGGCAATATGTGTTTGTTCCCTTCTCTTCTGTCTGTCATTCCATCCTTTGGGGAAGACTTTCAGGTAATGTAAGTCAGAATAATAGCTCTATTGAAGTTAACAGACCTATGGCAATTTACACTAGCTGACAATCTAGCTCTCTGTACTCTATTTCTTGATCTCATTTGCTCTTTTCCCTTTCTCAGTAGTGTTACTGGGTGCTCAACTAACCACAGCAGTCAGAAACACTCTCTTCTATCTGTGACTGGTCAAAAAATTGACCCCTTCCTATCAGACTCAGACCTAGCCACACCTGACATTCATGACCTCCAGGCTTGATTACTGCAATTTGTCATATCTAGGAATGAAACTACAAATGCTGAAAATGGTCCAACTGGTATGACATAGTGTAACCCTTCTCCTTAACACCACAGGTCACTGTGAGTACATCACATGCTCCTCTCCCTGCAAATGGTGAATATAATCCATTTTAAGATGTCTGTCTTAATAATCAAAATCCTCCACAAGACTGGCCCTGGCTACCTGAGAAATCACCTCTCCTTCCATGACCACAATCGCCATGACAACGATGTTCTGCTGCAGCAATGAGAAAGTTGCTCAATGAGGGGAGTTCTGTGAGGGCAAGAGACTTCCACTGGGACTGAACCTAGTCTGCAGAAATAAGAATGCTAATGGAGCTAGCCACTCTTAGAATTAAATGCAAAAGTCATTTATTCAATGTAGCTTTCCCTCTGTATGTTCTTTGCATTCACACAGAATACTCCCCAGCATGAGCGCTCTCTCTCTCAACACACACAAACACACACACACACACAGAGCCTAAATACAACAAAAATAAAGCTCAGTAAATGAATCAATCCACTTCACCTATATGCTGGGAGGAAAAAAAAGAGATTGTTACTGTTAATTCTCTTTGAAGTACCTAGGAGGTGCCCAGGTTCTGCCACGGCAGGGGCCATATTGGTACCTACATAAATACCTAAATAGCTATTAGGAAACCATTCAGCTAACATTGTTTTATCCTTGGCATTACACTTATTTTAGACAAAAGAAAACAAAGCACAGACCACATAGCATATGTGACTCATTTTAGAACAGCAGTCATTTTGAAGTCACTCAGCAAGTTAGGGACTGTGGTTTACAGGTATATTTATATAGCTGCATACAATCCAGTTTAAAAATCCATTTTAACAGACTTATGCTCTGGCCATACTGCTGGTAAAAGCACATTAACTGAAATAATCTTCTAAAAGAAGATTTTAGAATACTTTCCTAACACAGTGGGACAGGTGACGTATACAAATAAAGTAGGTTGAAGTAACTAGAGAGACTCAAGCTGCAATACAGATCAACTTCAAATACCTAAAGTTCAGGGGTATTCAAAGCCCAGGGTTTGATTAGACTCATTACAAAGACAGAGGCACCAGGGTAAGGTTTGTAGAAATCCTCAAAATTGGGGTTGATTTCTGAGGTCAGGTCTCTATTGCAATCTCTTCCCAAACTTTTGTTCATACTGCTGGAGACATAGCAAGATGGTCACTAAACTTTGTGAAAGAGATGGACTACAGAAAGACTTCAGGAGAACAGTAAAAATGAGACCCTTGTGTAAACTCAAGGGAATTAGTATGTTGTTCAGTCTACAGAAAAAGATTTGAGGGGCGACATGATAATTCTCTACAGATGCAAAAGGAAGACAGGGACCAATTATTTTCATTTATCTACGAGGACAGAGCAAGAGTTAATGGGGCTTAAATTACAGCAGTAATACAAGAAAGAAAAATGCTGGACAACATACTCTACAAAGTTGGAAGGGAGAAAGAAGGCAAGGAGGGAAGGATAGTCTTGCAGTTAAGGCACTGGGCTAGAAGCCAGCAGATTAGGGCATAGTTCCTAGCTTTGCCATTGATTTCCTATTTGGACTTGGGCAAATCACTGAATGCATTTTTACCTCAGTTTCCCCATTACTAAAATGGGACTAATATTTTCCTACTTCACAGAAGTGGTATGAGGATAATTTAATTAATGTTGGTGAGTTTTTCATATAATATAGTGATAGAAAAGCTTTATGGATAAAGGGATTAATTCTGATTTTGTATTAATTTTACACCTCTGTAACTCCATTGACTTCAGGTGAGTTCCTTCTGATTTACTTCAGTATTCAAGAGAGCAGAACCAGGTTCAGAAAGTCACCCATTGGAAGAAGATGATGTTCTGCCAGAGAAGTTAAATTAAATTGTGGAAGAAGGAAGAATACTATTCACTTGAATTCACTATTATAGAAGACAAGCCTCAAAACTGGAGAAAAGGTAGTGGAATAGAAATAAAGGGCAAATTCTTAATAGGGAGGGAAGAAGCATTGGAATAATTACTTAAATGTTGTGGATTCTCCCTCATTTGTAGACTAAGGCAAGACTGTCTGTCTGCAGTCTTGATATAGAAATTACTGGTTAAGGTTCTTTTGTATCTGTTGTGCACGTGTCAGACTAGATAATCAAAGTAGCCTTAAAACCGATCAACTTTGGGTATATCTAACCTGCACCTGTAGGTTGAAATCAGGTAGACAATTTGAGCTACACAAATTGCATATCTTATTTTGATCAAATTTTAAAATAAACAGCTATTCCAAAACATCCTTTACCCCTCATGGAACAAGGATTACATAAATGTTGAAATAGTGAGCCTGTTATTTCAAAATCTATTTTGAAATAATGGGCTGGTTCAAAAGACACCTCTGGGTATCCTGAAATAGTGCTGCTGTCTAGACGTACCCTTTATGAGAACCTATGTTTTGGAAGTCTAGAATAGGATTGTGATGTGCCCAATATTATTCTTTTTTGCATTAGTTCTTATAATTTATAATGTAGCATTAGAATTTGTCTTGACAAGTACTCTCTTACTAAAAGCTCGTGTACGCATAAGATGGAACTAAAAGAACTAAATCAATTGTAATGGTTAACCTTTAGTTATTTCAGTGCAAGTCTATGTGTGGATAGTTTTAATTCACATTGAATTCCTATTTAGATTTCATTTAATCCTGTTTAAAAACAGTTGAAATTAAACTAAAATAGAACACTCTTAATCTAAATAAAAATGTCCGCACATAGACTTACACTGAAATAATTAAAGGTTAACCACTAAAATTGATTTAGTTGTTTATATACAAACCAGATCCAAAATAATGAAATAAATTCTAATGCACACCTTTATTTATTGCAGTGCAAGATCGTCTGTGGACATTCTTATTTCACATTGAATGTCCATCCTATTTTTATTTAATTTAAAACTGTATAAAGCCTATTTAAATTATATTAAAATTGCACACTCAATCTTCAATACGAACACCCACATTGGAATACATGTGCACATTGGAATTCTTGTCCGACGGAATACTTGATCTTGGATTTGCTAGTGTAGTCTAGCAGTTTTGCACTGTTTTGCAAAGCAGCCATAAACTCAGACAAAACCCCAGGTTTATTGCTGATTTGTTATTACCAAGATAATATAAAGCAACTAGATCAGTGGTGTGCAACCTGCGGCTAGCGAGCCACACATGGCATATCTGGGTAATCTGCTGGCGGGTCACAAGATATTTTGTTAACTTTGACCATGTGCAGGAACAGCCCCCTCTCCATCCCCCCCCACACACACACACAGCTCCCAGCAGCCATGGTTCGATGTTCTCTGCCATTGGGAGCTGCAGGAAGTAGATGGTATTAGGTGAACTAGATGGTACACTGCATCAGTCCCTAAATCTTCAGTGGAGTTACATAACATTGGAATGACACAGTGACATATCAGGCCCCATGTGTGCAAACTTGACTCATACCCTGTAAATTCCTCAGGAAATGGCTATTTTCCAGGAAATAGTTAGCCAGAGACCTCAATGCTTTTCCTAAAAAATACTTTCCTTGATAGCTTTCTAAATGATTTTAAAGTGGCAAGTAAACAGTTTTCAGGGGCAGGGACATTCATATGTACCAAGGAAGTATCAGAAAAGGACACAGTACCACATGTAAAGTGTGTGAGAGAAAGCTGGTAAGGGAGGAATGTAACCTGCATCTTAGGCTAAGTCTACATTGGTGCTTTACTCTGCTGTAACTTTCTGGCTCAGGGGTAATGAAACCATCACCACTTCACCCTCCCTTTGAGTGCCGTAAGTCACAGCACTGTAAAGCGCCAGTGTGAACCAGGCTACATCTCTGAGAGCCATGCTCCCAGTGCAGTTAGCTACCTCCCTCACAGAAGTGGTTTACATAAAGTGCTCCTGCCATGGCCACATAGCCACATTTAAGTGCTGCTACAGTTGCACTTTAAAGTTTTAAATGTAGACAAAGCCTATGTGAGTGAGTGTGGGACTAAATAAGTCTAAGGAAATAAGGTAGTTTAACTTATTTTAATATACGTCCTGAAGCAGCCAAGAAGAATGTTTACGTTACATAACTTTATATTCCTTCTAGAATTTCTTCCATTTACCTTTGGGCGCAGATTATGAAATTATCACATGAGCAGTCTCAGTGATTTCAATAGGACTGCCCATGTAAGAAACTGCTCCCCAGCATAAAGAGGTCCCAGCTTGGACCTCTTAAATGAACCCACAATCTTTAAGTGGGGCAAATTGCCTGGAAGGGTCTGTTGTTATAACTAGGCTTACAAATTTACCCTAATTGTAAACTCAATTGTAAAAAGTTCATAAGAGGCTCCAATAACCTATAACAACAAATTTTGATAGGGAAAAATATGAAAGGGAGATGAACTGAATTTGCACTAACAAAAAGGCCTCTTGATATAATTCAAGGACTATGTTAAGATTATGCTTGGTAAACAAGAAGAGTGCGAAACCAGAAATCAGTGAACCAAAATTAGTGTCACACAAACAATATCTAATTGGTGGACACGATCATGAGAGGTTGGACTATTCCACCCACCATTCCCTTTTGTGGGGCCTTGAAGAAGGAGATTTTAGGGAGCAAAATTGGCTTCAGTATCAGTGCTGCTATCCCACCATGTCCTGGGACCGTAGGCTTCATTGTCTTGATCAAGAGAGTTATCCTGACCACATACAACCAGAGAGAGGTAACCAGAAGACATCACCATCTTTTCCAGCTCCAGATGAATCCCAAACATGAGGAAACAGGATCAGACTTTAACAACAACAGCAATAACAACAGCTCCAGATTATTTCAAAAGAAAGGAAACAAGTGATATTGTTGAAATAAAGGGCTTCCTTAATATTTGATATTTGCAATGCTTAACTATTTTCCTTTCTGTTCTTTATTTTTAATAAAAGTTTCCCATGAGACTAAGCAGGCTGAGGTCTCTGCCTAGCAAAGTCTGGACTTTGTTTAACACCGTTCAATGTAGGACAGTGACTATGTTATGATAACACCTTTGGCCTATGCATTCATTTAAATTAATACAACAGGCCATAAGCAAGCAGCTATCATATCTGAGAAAAGTAATACCCCTCGTAACATACTGAATTTCATGCACTGAATTCATAAATGTTTATTTTAAGATACAATAGAGAAAACAAACATAAATGTAAAGGGTTTTAAAGGTTAGCCATAAAACATTTTTATGACTAACCTTTAAAACCCTTTAAATTTGTGTATGTTTTCTCTATTGTATCTTAAAATATACATTTATTTTGATTCCTCAGAGCCATTCCACTGCTGTAAAACCAGAACAATGCTGTGGTGAATCCGGTCCATTGATTTTTAAAGACCTGCAATAAGTAGGCACATTTGACATTGAACAGGGGTGATCACTGGCAGCTTACAGAAAAGCATATGCTTAAGTGCTTGCCTGAGTCAGACCATCAGGTATATACGTTGCTTAGACTGAGAGGCATAAACTTATGCCCTGTAGGATGATGCTAAAACACAGCTGGCTGTGCCGTGAGCTTCATACAAATGCACCATCTGTGTTGGCATGGCACCTGTCAAAGGGATTTTTTTTTTCCAAAAAAGTATTACCCTTATTTGAATATATCTCCTCGTCTCTATGCAGGTATTTATTAGAAGTGCCTCTCACACCATCCAGTTATTATTTAAACATTAAAGGAAGAGGCGTGAGTAGCGCCTCGTAAAAGTTAGGGACCAAATTCTGGCCTCGGTTACACCTGAGAAGTGCCATGAATTAACCGAGTTCCTGCAATATGTCTGAGCACAGAATTTGACTCAAATTGTGTCTGGGTATTTTGAGGGCAATGCCTGTTTTAAGAAAAGGTCAGTTTTGAAAACAGATTTTCTGCCTCAAGTATGGATTAAAAATTCTGTACAGAGGCAGCTGGATCAAGCATCCTTTCACCTCTGGTGAGAAATAGTGCTTTAAACAGTTCTAGGATCACCTAGTGGACCTCTGTGGTCTCAGCCCAGCCTCCTAAACTACCCATGATCCATCACAAGGGGTCCTCTGCCCTGGTCATGAACAGTAAGGGCTTGTCTTCACTTACCCTGAGATCGACACTCTGTAGATCCATCTCCCAGGGTTCGATTTAGTGGGTCTAGTAAGTACCCACTAACTTGACTGCTACTGGCACCCATGTTACCCAGTACTCCTCCAGGTCGCTAGGAGTAAAGGAAGTCAATGGGGGAGTTTCTCCCATTGACCTCCCGTTGACCAGTGGGAATGCTGCAGAAATTCAACCTAAGGTATGTTGACTCCAGTTCTGCTAGTCTCATAACTGGAGTTGTATATCATAAGTCATCATTCTCCAGTAGTTTAGACCTGGCCTAAGAAAGCTGCAGATCGGGAATAAGGGCCTAATCGGTATTCCTTGCACACCCAAAATAGGAGTTACAGGTGCTCATGAAATCCAGGATCAGGCCATAATTTGCACTAGCAATTATATCTACATGGTTCCCACACCATGCCTTTTTTTTTTCCATCAGCAAATGCAATCAGACCCTCATATTCAAAAGCATCAGAGTTATGCTGAAGTGAAGAAAAAACAAAAGCAGTTTGTTTGGGAGAAAGCAATAACCAATGGAAAGGGCACAGCAATTCTATTACTACGTACGCTCATGGGATATAATAAATGAACAGGTCTTTAGATTAGTAAAAAGAATATGTACCATCATGTAAAACTCGTCAGCTGTGATCCCTTTTTTTAAGGAGGGGGAAAAAAAGCAGACTTTCAACCACATCCTACATTTTTTTCCTCAGAACCCAGTCAGAAAAACAGTTTATTGATCTCTAAGAAATCAAATGTTGTTACAGCTCCAAAGGGTGTCCAATTACACAGAATCTGTGGTAATCGGAAGCTTCAGACAGACCTTATGTGACCCTATTCATTCCTGAACAGAAAATAGTTTTTGTCTAACTTTGAAAGAAACCAGACAAACCATTCAAGGTTACTTGTAATCTCAACACCATTCTTAGAACTGCCATATGCTGGGAACATGCCTTCTTGCCTATCTACAGTATAAATCTGAAGGACTTTGTTATGGCTCTTATACTTGGCATATCTTAAGCCTATTTAGAACATCAACACCATCAATCACATAATATGGGGCCGAGCAGCTGGATGAACCTTGGCTATCATGCAAGGGCTATTTGTCATCTGGGCATGTCTGTTTGGCATATAAAACACTCCTTCAGTCCCAGAACAATTTTCCCTCTCCAAAAATATTCTCTTTGATTCAGGAAACACGTGATTAATAAAGGACAAGGGTTTAAAGATGGAGGTCAAGGCTGAAGTCTTAACCAAACAAGTGCATTGCTTACTAATGTTTGCCTCAGCCTTCAAATATTCCCTTGAAGAGTTCCCTTACTAGAGAAACACACAGACTATTCTTACACACTCATGAGACTTGAGCAACCACGGTGATAATGGTGATTTGCTTTAATGGCAATGGTGTTGTTCTTATAAATCTTGAACTGAACCATAAAGCTCCATTAATAGCTTGATATGCACTGTAGCACCAAGGTCGCTGCTGTAAAATATTAACTGCTTCTACTAAACATGTATTTGGCTATTTCTCAAAAAAGCAAAACCAAAAATGATTCTTAACTAAAATGACATTGGATAAGGCCAAGTACTGTTCACAACTCATCTTTTTGCACTACTTGAAAAATTAGTAAAAGTGGAAAACTAAACTTGGTGCTATTTCAGTTAATGGGGTTGTAAAGGACATCATCTTCCCCACTTCCCAGAGATAGAGAGGAAAACCTTTAGAAAGAGCCACAACATCACCGTGAAATAATTTGCCACTGAAGCTTGTCCAAAGTAATTTTGGCCTGTTTTCTTTGTATCTCTGGCTCCACTTCTTACCTTCTCTTCTTCCTCAGTAATCTCTCCACATCTTCCCTTCCCTAAACTGTTGTCCTGGGTCACTTTTGCCATAGACTGTAAACTCTTTTGGGCAAGGAATATATATATGTTTTACTGTGTTTTTTGTATATAATATAATATAATATAATATATTATAATATAATATAATATAATATAATATAATATAACCTTTGACTTGCTCTAAGGTCTGCATGGTACAGTGGTTCTCATCCCATGGCTTGCAGGCAACTTGCAGCCCATATGACATCCTCAGGGTCATACAGGTAGTATATATATATATCAGTGGTGGACAATACGAAGGTGGTGGTTCACCAGGGTTAGCCCCTGGCGGACCCCTGCCACTTTATTCACCTGTGCCTCCATAGGTACAGGCACTTGCAGATCCTGTTGACTGTGAATTGCTGTTCCCAGACAATGGGAGCTGGGGGAAGCAGTGTCTTGGTCCATGCCACTTCCTGCAGCTCCTATTGGACTGGGAACGGCAATCAGCAGCCAACGGGTGATACAAGTACCCATATTTCTGGAAGCACAGGTAAATATAGTGGTGGCAGCCCACAAGGGGCTAACCCTGGCAAACCATATCTGGCCCGTGGGCCGGTTATTGCCCACCAATAATATATATTGTGTGGATGCAGCAAACATAACACACACAGAGCTGCATATGCAGCCCAGAATGGTGAATAGATTGAGAACCATTGTACTATATACAAAGGGGAGCCAACAATCCATGCCAGGCCCCTGGGAAAGGTGCGGGGGGGAGGAGGAGGGAGCTGGAGCCATGCTCCCCGAAGTGACGGGGCTTTGGGTGGAAGGGATGGGGCTGAGAGAAGCCAGCCTCAGCACTGACTGGAGCACACCAGGCCAGCACTCCTAGCCCTTTGAGCTGCCTGGAGTGCACCATGCAGCAATGTAAAGGCCCCGTGTCTCCAGGAGCCACCACAGTAGCGGTGACAGCGGCTGGGAGCCTCAGGTCATTTAGAACTGCCAGGCCCTGGGGCAATTATCCTCTCCCCCATGCTGTTGGCAGACCTGACTGGACACATGCAGTGCTTTTAGTTACATGGATGACCTTGTTAAACAGTGACAAAGCATGTAAACCCACATTTGTTAGCTTCCATTGTTATAAAAATAGGGTTATTGACCTTGTCATATTTAACAGCTTTGAGCAGGCACTGCAATGTGAATCCTCAAGGCAAAAGAAGACTTTTCTGCCAGGGATGTAATAATATATCATGAAAATTAACTCCTTTTCCACTTCCAAACAGTGAAATAGCTGCAGTTCAGTTGACAGTGACTGGACACTGAAGCCCTCAAGCCAGAATTTGTATACACCAAACAAAGAAAAAGAGAGCCCCAACTTCTTCATCTCATCTCAGAGCAAGTGTAGCATTCAGTGGGGAGCATGTCTCCAGTCCAGCAATCATCAAGCTATCACAGCAACCACCTCCACACACCCCCTGGCTCTCCCTCTCCCACTGTAATGACAAAGAGGATCAGACATGGCAAGGGAAAGTCCAAAGATATGGTAGAAGAGGCATATTTTAAGCTGTTTCTCCAATGGAGCGGAGAACTCTGGCACTGAGAGACATACCTTGTTTACAGTTGAACAGCTCCTGTTCCATGTAACTAAGTAGCCCAGTGTTACTGTTTCAGCCAAAAAAGAGAAGCAAAATTAATTTTTTAACAATGCCTTGTTACCTTTGCACATCTTTTCCCAACTGTCCCTCAGGGTCTGACATGACTGAATCAGAAAATTGCTCCCTTATGGTTGGCCTGTGGCTGTACCTGTGTTAAATTCACGTCAAAGTAGGGGTGGAGGAGGCAAATGTCAGTAAAACCAATAGGAAGATGCATCTGGCTTTTAATTTTCAATCTGTCCAGCCTTACAGCCCCTCTACATTGCCTATAATAGCCTTTTGTGGCTCTGCTTGAAACAAACAAAACTGGTGTGATGTCTATGGCAGTCCCTTATGATAAAAAGAGAAACAATTTGCTGTCTTATTCAGATAATGTCTCTCTTCCAAGAAACTTGTTATACTGTGTGCAGACATTCTCAGATAGAGAATATATAAATGATCTTCTAGAGAAAAAATAATTATTGTTAACTGTTTACATTCTGTACATTTTGTGAATAAAAGTACTTTCCCCTTCACATCAGACTAGCATTATTTGAGACGTTAAAAGAACTGGAATTGCAAATCGTTGAAGTTGAGAGCCTGTGAGTGTTTCAAATCTAAATTCCTGGATCTAAGCCCATCCCTCTGGTTTTGGTCCCAAGCCAAATTCAAAATGGAATGAGGCCTATTTTCTGATGCTGGGTGTAGCTTGAGAGATTTTGGCACAATCAAATCAGAACCCAAATCCAGCTCTTGAACCCAAACTCTAGACTAAACCTAATCTGAACTCCGGGCTGTCTTCACATTATTGTTGTTGGTTAGTCCCCTCCCCGCCCTCCAAAAAAACCCTCAATTCTGTCTCCACTGGGAATTTTGCTATTGAATTCAATGAAAGCTGAATCTGGCCTATGTGGTTTGGGTTCTCCCCCTCCATGCCCCTCAGTTTTAGGAAATGGAAGTGTTGGCAAAACTATTCTTGGTTGTTTAGGATAAGAGTGTGTCTTGGATATATTCAGTTTTAAGCAGTCTGCTTAGTCTGATACTCTTGATATATGAGACAGCAAAGAAATATGTCTAGGAGTCTTGGAATGAGGCATCTTTTTCATAAGATGATTGAAATACACACTAGGATGAAATATTACTTGCATATTACCACCAAAGCTGGTTAAAATTCACTCAATTGGCTCCAGATGTGGGTCTCTGCAGCAATTTTAAAGTTAGCACTACTATAACTAGGTGTGAGGCCAAGGCAAACTGCTTTGGTGCTTTATGGCACTTGGAAGGTAAATGAAAATATGTGTTACAAGAAAACCCATTTCTTTAAGCTTAGCAGCAGGAAGGTTTTAATATACAGACAGCCCCATCCTCTGCTGAAAAATCATACAAAAATCTGTACAATGTTTGTGGCTGGTTATTTTCGTAAAGGACCTAAGCATGTGCCTTCTTTTAAGCATGTATCCCCATTAGCTCCATGGGGATTGCTCACATGCTTAAAGTTAGACATGTGTCTAAGTGCTTTGCTGCATCAGGCCTTTTTGTCAGAATATTTTAGGCTGCTGTTTAGGACGTGCTTAGTGAGTGTCCAGTTGAATATGTTCATTCTATTTATTTATTCTTTTGCTCTTTCTTCTGTCTGCCTGCTGGTAAAAGCTGCTTGGAAAGAACTGCACAGAGGAAGCCATTTACAGGGCCCAGCAACAAATTTGACTGGTCCTACAATGAGCAATGATTCACATTCTTGAGTCCCTGCTACTGCCACATTATCGATAAACTGTTAGCATATTTACAGACACAACTACCACCTTCTGCTGCTTACTATTTAATTATGACATCACAGAGGGGATTCCCCAGTTGAAGGTGTGCATGTGCTTAAGGCCTGTGCTAAGTAGGGGCTTATGTGATTCCAAACCCCAGCCCAGAACTTAGCCCAACTAGCATGCTTAGCTCAGAGAAAAGGAGATCTCGTGTCTAAGTCCTGCTTACACCTAAAACTTAGGCTGACCTACGCAATAGTGTAGACTTTACGAGATCTATGGAAGAATTCTTTCTTCAACTTAATTATAATTTCTCAAGGGGGTGGATTTGCCACTATGATGGAAAACCCCCTTCCCACTCATTAACAAATGTCTACACTGCAGTGCTACAATGTGGAGTATCCACAGCCTTAATATTTTCCTTGTGTATTAGCAGAGGCAGGAGGGTCTCCATAGATGCAGACCCCCAACCTTTGCCTGGCTTCTCTCATACTGCCATGCTGGCACATAGGAAACAGCTGCAGCCCCGATTCCTGTACCTCCCTGTTTGAACACAAATCTCGCAATACTTGATCTCTCTTTTAAAGTCCTAGCCCCTGGAGCGATCAGGCTCCCAGCTCAATTTTTTAAAAGCAAGTCTCTAGCCTTCATGGTTGCAGAGAAAAACTGGGAAACAGGTCCCAAGTGCACCCTCGAGACTGAGACCCCAGAAGGCAATGAACTAGAACCCCAATGCTTTTTTAATTATTATTAATCTCATGATTCTTAAACTAATCTCATGATTTGGAGGTGGGGGCTGACTTGTGATTTTTTGAATGCTTAAGGCTGCCCAGTGAAATTGCTGAAATTCCACTGCCAAAGAACTTTCCATAGCTGCAGATGCAGCATCAGTCCAAAAGTTGTAAGACAGTTTTAATGTTAAGATCAATTTTAAACCACTTGAAACCAATTCCTGTCTGCTTGAAATGTCACAGGTGGGTCTGTCACAAGAGGATAGTTTTAATGTATCATTGAAGACAGATCAGAGAGAAAAATGGAGGTTATTTAATTTTTTTGATCAACATTCTGTTAAGGTATGTCTATAAGAAATCTGCATTAGTGCTTGTTGACAATATAGGGCCAAATTCTCAGCTGGTGGAAATCAGTGTAGTGCCACTTAAGTCAATGGAACTCTGGCAATTTACAGCACCCGCAGATTTGTCTGTTAGTCCACAGAACAGGAATATATAAATTGTCTGAGAATTTCAAATGCAAATTTTTTCCTAAAACATCTTCTTTTTATTAAAATTCACAAGCAATATCTGCAATAAGGTAAATTGACAACATAACTTGACAAAATCTCTTACATGTAAGAACTCCTTGCATGCTACCTAGCCAGTTCATCTTGATTAATTCTTGTCTTTGTATTACAGCTTCACCTATTCACACAAAAGAACAACATAATTAATTGCAAAAGCAAAGGGAGAATTTCAAGAAAGAATGCACCCTTTCATTTAGCTTACAAAAATACAATTAGTAATTATTACCGATTTCCTGGAGAAAGTCCAGAGCAGAATTAAAAATATCTCTAGCCACAGGGAAATTCATTGGTCTACTGGGACAGAAATGCTCTGCTTCACGAAGCTTAGATTTGTTCAGCCAACTTCTGTGTTATCTCTAGAATACCCAGTATCAATTCTGAATAAGGACTACAAGGCTCTATTTTTAAATGGACTCTATCTTGTACTCTATTTTATGTACTTAAAAACGAGATTTCCAGCAGAAATTTTTGTTCTTCCTATTGTTACAAGGAATGTCTAAGACTGCTGTGATTGAATTAGGCTAGAATCTAAAAATAATCAGGGAAACCCAATCCATTTTTTTAAAAAAGAATTTGTCAGCAGTTCAGGGGCAAGTCAATTTATCAAAATTATTTTAGTTCATCTTGATGAAACTGACCTGTTCCAAGGTGACTATGTCCTTTAAAAAATTCCCCCTAAAGGAAGGTATAAGTCAGTTTTCACACTGGTTCCAGTATATGTTTACTGACTCTCATATATACAAGGGCCATTCAGGCATAGGCACTTAAAACAGATCTACAGTAGATTTTTACTTCTTTTGATGATACTGTTTCATTCCTTGATATACTTCCTATGTCAACATCTGTTCTAACTTCAAATTCTCCATAGGAAGATGCAGAAAGCTCTCAGAAACGCATCACAACACAATAAAATTCCTTGTACTAATACTTAATCCCCAAAAGGAGCCCAACCCTATCTTTACTGTACTCTCACTGCTATAGGTTCTTTGTGAAGCTCCAGTTCAAAGGATTTTGTTTTGATCATTAAGCTCCTGCTCAACTGCCCATTGAAGTCAATGGAAAGATTACCATGACTTCATTAGGATTTAAATTGCACTCTAAAAGCACTATTTCTGTGGGCATCTCCCATTCTGATCAGCAAAATCCCTAACCTAGAATCCTTCTGTATTCTGAAAGAACTGGCATTTAGATGTATTTAGGAAGCCTGTTTTAAGGGGAAATGATTTTGTGTCAATTGCAGATGGTTCAAATTAGTATGAGTGTATTGACTTTAATGAAGCCAGGCCAATTTACACAAACTCAAGATCTGGCCCTGTGTTTTCAATGCATTGACTGTGCCTGGAGTTTTATATAGCTGTAAACAGAAACAAATTCAAATAAATAAATAGATTGAAGGTGCATAGATACATGCAGGGAACATAACCTATTTTCCCTACAGTCAGCCACAGCTGACCTGTTAATTTACAGGAGTTCTTCCACTCATGTTAATTATACTACACTAGAAGATTTACCTGGCATTGCTCAATAAACTAAACTAATTTTTGTTTTTTAGAAACTAAAATGAAAATGCACTTGCTTCATTTAAATCAATGCACTGGGGTGTGGCTGGGAATGCAGGGTTCAGTCTGCTGGCTGCATCAGGGAGAGGGGACAACCCCAACCCTCTCTCACTGCAGCAGCTTGGGGCCAGGTGAGAGGCACCATGATTGCTGCAGTTCCAGTGGGCACAGCCAGGGAAGGGGTGTATGTCCCCGGGCTAGGGCAGGTCCAGGCTCATCTGCCCCCTGCACTCCCCAGCCGGAATGATGAATGCAGCAAACTGGGCACTTTCCTCTTGCTTCCTGACAAAGGGGAACAGCCAGCAATGTCCCTGTATGAATCGGGGGTGAGGAGGGGAAATCTTCACCCCCCCATCCCACCCTCCCTAAAGAGCACCTGGGGGGTGTGATGTTCAGGGCTGGCGCAGTACCATGGGGGTGCACCCCCAGTAAGTCCCTTTCACCTGCCTGGTGATTTGGTCTCTTTTCTGTATGGTTTTCTGAGAAGCAATCCCATTCCAGGCACATCCCATTTTCCTGGTACAACTAAACCCCTATCTTGCTTTAAGTTATAAGAGGAAGTTGCATACCAAATTTGGTGGTCATATCTCTGAGAACACATCTACACAGCAGGGTAAAAATCAAATTAAGCTACGCAACTTCAACTGCCTCATTTGCATAGCTGAAGTCCATAGCTTAATTTGGCTTTTGGTGATGTCTACACAGCAGGAAGTCGAAGGAAGAACTCTCTTCCTTCGACTTCCCTTACCCCTTGTGAAATGAGGGCTGGAGTAAGAGGTCCTCCAAAATTGCCATTATTTTGAAATAATGGCTAGCTGTGCAGACGTGCTGTTTGTTATTTCAGAATAATGTCAGTTATTCTGAAATAACGCTGCTGTGTAGACATGCTCTTACTGTTTAAGAGGAGCTTTTGAACATACCAGCAGACAGAGAGACAAACTGTGTCAAATATATAATTGTTAATTCACACACTTTCAGAAGAAAGATGAGTTATGTGGAAGGGAGCATGGCGTTCTTCAGTGCTAGACTGGATCGTATATTCTCACAGAGGTTCAATTCCTTGATAATCCAGGGCCAGTTCTGACCCATTCCAAGACTATGTTGTGCTTCTGCCTTAAAAACTGTTCTAAAATAGGCAGTGAAGAATTCCCTCTGCATGGGAGAATCATTGACTGAAACTGAGAAAGTATAGCCAGCTCTAGTCAACCCAGGCCATACCCAGCTTCTGCCATGGGGGACAAAGGGAAGCTGTTACAGCTAGCATAGTTTAGAGCAGCCCAAAGACTGTTCTAAAGTATACTGAGAGGGGACATGAAACCAGTTCTAGGATGGTTCCTTAACACCTCCATTCTCACTTACGGCCAACAATAGAACCTGACATTGTAGTTTGTTCAATCCAGATCTTCTGAGGATCTGGGCCTTGCTTCTTTGTGATGCTATTAAATAAGTGAACAGTTTGTGCACATTCCTCACATATATAAGCCCTCCTGTGTGGCACAAGTGTGTAGGCAGACTAGATTCCCTAGCTTTGAAAGATGGGTAGCAACACTGCATATTTTATTTCAGATACCAATGGAGAGCACAGACATCTTTAGAAAGATTCATTTTTGTAACAGCAAAAGAGAAACAATAGGATACAGTTGGTTCGTTAGGTTTGTGTGTGTGAAAAATAGATATGGCATTTATTGGAACATCTTTCCAATGAATGCCAATCATATCTGTGTGAAAGGGCAATGAAACTAGTCCAATTCTCTGCTGCTTGACACTGTCATTCATTTCTTGGCTAGGAGATCCCTACATTTGCTGGAGATTGGCTAGAAACAAATTAGTCTTTTCCATCTCAAACTTTTATGACTATGATTTTATAATTCATAATAACTCTTAGTGAGAAATCACTTACTGTTAGTAATAAAGGAGGCATGCAGAATTCCAGTTAGTCTATGCATGTGTATATTTTTTGTTTTTGAGGTGAAAGGGTTTTTTTCTTTCACGAAGAGTATTTGGATTTCATGCATAAATATACACTCTTGCCTTAAACTGATCCTTATGTCAGTACGTGTTTGCATGTAGTTTCTTTTTAAGACAATCATTCAAAACTTCGTGAAGAAGTAAAAGATCAGTAGCAAAATTATGCACTGCTTTATGAATGTATGCTTTTCCTGATGTATTATATGCTCATTATTTAACATCAGGTGATATCTTTTTACTTGCCACGTTTCTCCCTGCAAACTTTAAAATTACCGGCCTGTACACTTTAATTTATCCTAATCATGTCAGGAGACAGAGATGATGATTAACAACACATTGAAGATAAAGATACCAATGTTCGTACCAAATGCTCCAAACAAACAATAAATGAGGCAACACCAACAATGTGCAAATTATTTTCGGACATTACAGATGGGATAATCCCTGAAGAGGATAAGTGGCACTGGTAACTAAAACTAACTTATGTTTACATAAAACGTTGCATTGCTATAGCATATACTGAATGGCCAGGGAGTTTGTGTTCAGATCTGATTATGAATCCAGTTTGATTTAGGTTAAAATCTGATGCTGTTGACATCTTACAGTGGTTTGTGGAATATGATGAAGAGTGTCTATGAATACCAAAAAGAGGTGAGAGAGAATGAAGACCGTGGTTACCAGAAACAATCAATTCAATTTACTAACTACAGATGATACTTTATTTAATATCAGTTAGTGTTAAAGGCAAAACATGTTCTGAGTTACAGTTTTCTTAGGTAATTTTACAATACTGTTTTTCAGCATTTTAAATCCACTCTAATTTTCATTCAAATGCATTTTGACACAAATCACGAGCAAAAAATTAATCTACTAAAGAACATCATTCATTGTTTTCTAACATAATAAAAATATAAATTAAGAATCTGAAAAAGTATATTAACATAATTAACTGCTAAACCAGATGCATATAAATATAATCTACCTACCTACCTACCTATATATATATATATATATATATATATATATATATATATCAATTAACTCAATGAAATACCAAATTAATGTAAATACTCATTTATATTTAGTTGCAAGTCAACATGTTTTAATGGCTACTCAATCTTTCCTTAGGAAAATAACCGCGAAGTACAATTGCAACAGAAGATTAAAATGGGTGTCTTAAATAAAAGTTTCCTTTTTTGCTGATATTAAATCATGATTAAAATCAGTGACTTCAATCATTTTGCTCTTAAATCAGTCCCTTTTGCTTCACTGGGACCATTCACTTGAGAGAGTCTGAAGGATCCAGCCCTAGGTTTTTAAATGCACCACTGCTTCAGTAGTCAATATTTTCTATTCTAAAAGCAAAATAGAGAAAATGAAGGTTAAATATACTATACTTAAAATTATTCAGCAACCTGGGAACCAGTTCTTTAAAGAGGGGCTAAAATGATTTACTGGGAGGCAGCTATACTTTTTTTTTTTGCTTGCTTGCTTGATTTAAATTACTATTTACTTATCTAATTGTTAAATCTTGTATGATTTTTTTTTAACAAAAAAGGGAAAACCATTGTGTAAGTGAAATACCAATTTGTTTCATAAGGCAAAGGAGGAGTAAGGTAAAAGGGAGAGCTCACCTATTAGGAAAAAAAAATAATCCGTGATCTTTTGACTCAGGATCTCTTTGATAACAGGAGGAAAGGAATCCTGAGCTGCATTTTTCCTCAGCTGTCATCATCACAGATAGGGCATGAAAAACCTTTGACCTCAACACTGGGGATTTTTTCTTGGATCTGCAAATCCACAGCTAAAAACTGTAATGGGATAAATTCCCCCAGTTTTAATCAAATATTTTACTACAAACATCTTTTGAAAAGAAGGATACCTTACTGGACCAAATTTTGTTGGTGACAGAGACAAGCTTTTGAGCTTCCACAGAGCTCTTCTTCAGGTCACATTCGCAGTATAGAAGCAGACTTGGTAGCAAATCCCAACTAGCCCTGCAACCCAGGATTTTGTGTTGAGATTTTACTTCTGTTATATATAATGTGGTAATTGTTTATTACAAACTTATTGAAAAAAATCACATTCCAATTTTAACAGCTAAAACCACCAGCTCTCACCATCATCATCTGGGGTTGATGACTGGTACAAAATGCATTCCATGTGGGGAAAATGTACTTCTCCCCCTGCCTAAAATGCCCTCCCCAACTCCCATGACAGCAAGATACTTGTATGCATATCTGACTTTCTCTGTCCTGTATGTAAACTTGGCTAAGGATTCATTTAATGATGGTGGTTGCATAGAGGCTGCCTGAAAAAGTAAAGGTGGTAGGATCAGTCCAATAATGCTAATAACTTCAGAATGAGGTGGTTTTTAGTCTGTTAGGTCTGCAATGACGACAAGTAGGAAGTACATCATGGGTTAAACACCATACACAAAAACAGCTTGTATGAAAGAACCTATTTAGTCATAGATAGGAGTTCTGTAAGCCCTCACCTCAATTAGATTTACATTCACAGATCTGGAAAGCAGGAAGAATAAATTATGGTCTGAATTTTGATGCTCTGAGAATGCACTAAAGAAAATCTATTCTTTTTTATGCCTTTTTCTGCACAGAAAGCTAAACCAAGCCCATAGTATTTCATCCACCTATATTGTACTGAAACACCGAAGCCTGCTTTATTGTTCAAATAAAAATGTAGGATCCATTTCTGCAGCATGCTGAGTGCCCTCTCTTCCTATTAAGGTTAATGGAAGTTGAGAAGGCTCAGTACTTTTCCATATTCATTGATTTCAATGGGAGTTAGGCACTGAAGTACCTCTGTGAATCCCACCCTCTTTTACATTTTGTTGAATGGTCAAACTAGTTGCTGTGTGGGAATTCTCCTTTCTTGGTTCATATTGCTTGCTACAGAAATATCATTACCCAAGAAAACTGCATACTCAAGCATTTGTGCTAAACGAAACACCTGGCTTTTATAATTATTAATATGTTTTACCTGTGTCTTTCATGTTCAGAAAAGGGATTTATTCCTTTGAATATGAAAATATTATATTGTGACTAATGTTTTACTCATTTTGGACTAGGAACACAAAAAATAGAGAATATTTTTTGATAATTCATACATACTATTCACTACACATGATTTTAAAAAAAATCTAATACACGGCTGACAAGGTACACAGATTTGTTCAAAGACAGTAAATGTACTGATTAAGAGTGTGAGACACTTACTTTAAAATCTGGAGCAATGGATGACTATTCTAATTACCTGAGACATGTGAAGTCAATTGTCCTTAATACTTTAAGAATGACAGATTACAAATGAATAGATATTAGGGCTTTCTGCTCTGTTGCTCACAGAAGAATCCGATGAAGGACAAGCACTTGGGTATGTCACCTTATGTCTTGGGGGGAAAGAAGAAGAATGAAAGGATGATGATGGGAAAAGATAGATTATCTCAATGTTACATTCTTTTCTAAATCCAAAGTGTGAACTGATTATCAAAGGGAAAACAATGGTTTTTTTTTCAATTAAAAGTACTTACATATATATGTAGTTAAGCTTTAAAAGTTTTGTTCTCTTCAGAACACTTCTTACTTAGTAATTGTAAAACACATTTGACATTTAAAAGTTATTTATTCTCTCAACTTCATGAAAGACTCATTGCTTTTTAACCAAAATATCTTGCTTACCTGGAGAACAGAAGCCTGGATGCTAGGTAAACTTTTAGTGGCATTAAAACAAACCTTAATTTTTTTCTTGATCAAATTTGTAAGAATCTTTATATTGAAATGGATAATGCAAAGAAGGGAATCCAATCCTGCTCCCATATAAGTCAGTGATAGTAGGAGAGGACCAAAGGAGAAGAAGGGGTTGTTTGTGTTTTTCCTTAAAAATAAGTTTACATCCAATTTTTAGATTGAGAGAAGATAACGGTAGTTAGTAGCAATGCTGTGGATGCAGTATATACATAGAGTTTGGAGCCAGAAGAGGCCATTCTGATCCTCTAATCTAACCTCCTGCATAATACATTGAATTTCACCCCAGGATCCCTACATCTAGCTCATTAAATTGTGGTTGCCCTCACACATTGATTTGGGGTGTCTGACTTTTATTCCATTGTTTTGTAAATGATAGTAGGATGCCCTGAGCACTTTGGTGGGGGGGGGGGGGCACTTAACAAATTTAGTCTCCCCAAGACTCTTCACAAGCACTATGTTGACTTTAAAACATCTGCAATGACACACAATTGATGCTGTGAGCAGATTTAACTCAGAGTTATAGAGTCATGGAAATACAGGACAGGAAGAACTTCAAAAGTCATCTAGTCTAGTCCTATGCACTCAAGGCAGGACTAAGTAATAACTAAACCCTTCCTGACTGGTGTTCATCTAATATACTCCTAAAAACCTCCAGCTTCTGGCAGTATGAGTGGAAAGTCCAAAACCCAGATTCTCAAAGGGTATGTCTACACTAGCCCCCTAGTTCGAACTAGGGAGGCTAATGTAGGCATCTTCCCATCCGGGTGCCATTTTTAAATCCCCCTAGTCCGAACTAACTGCCCGTGGCTACATGTGGCAGTCAAACGTTAACTCGAACTAAGTCCTTAGTTCGAGTTAACTGTTACACCTCATTCCACGATTTAAAAATGGCACCTGGACGGGACGATGCAAATAAAGCCCAAGATATTTAAATCCCGGGCTTCATTTGCAACTTCAAATGCCTACATTAGCCTCCCTAGTTCGAACTAGGAGGCTAGTGTAGACATACCCAAAGATATTTAGAGGAATAGCCCCAATCCCATCAAGTTGCTTAGCTCTCTCAGACTTAGGCATCTATCTCCTAAGCTCCACTGCTAGCCACAAAACTGCCACTGAATCCTTCTAGGTGCCTACATTACCCTAAAACAGTGGTCTCCATCCTTTTTAACCACAAGATCACTTTTTAAATTTAAGTGCAATGTAAGATCTGCCTCAAACCCAAATACCCTTGCCCACTTCCTGAGGCTCCACCTCTTCTCCAAGTCCTCAACCTGCTCACTCCATCCCTCTTCCTTCCCCATCCTCACTCGCTTTCACCAGCTTAGGGTAGTGTGTTGGGCTGCAGGCTCTGGTCTTGGGCCAAGGAGATTGGGGTGTGGGAAGGGCTCTGGGTTTAGCCAAGGGTGGGGGATTGGGATCCAGGAGGGGTTTCAGGGTGCAAACTCTGGGAAGGAGTTTGGGTGCAGGGGGACTCACGTCTGGGGCAGGAGGCTGGGTGTAGGAGGAGGTTCAGGGTTGAGACAGGGGTTCAAGAAACAGGTTCTGGCTGGGCACCATTTATCTGAGATGGCTTCCAGGTGGTGGAGCAGTGGGGCTAAGGCAGGCTTACTCCTGCCCTGCACCACTCCTGAAAGCAGCTTTCATGTACAGCCATGGCTCCATGTGCTGCTCCTCATCTACAGGCACTGAGACCATAGCTTCTACTGGCTATGGTTCCCCGTTATTGATCAATGGGAGCTGCAGGATTGGTATCTGCAGGCAAGAACAGTATGTGGAGACCCCCTGCTCTACCTTTTCCTGGGGGCTGCAGGGACATGCCAGCCACTTCCAGGAGCAGCAGTTACCAGAGAGATAATTACTCCAGCCACAACAGGTTAGGCATTTTAGAACTCACTGCTCAAAGAATTAAATTTAAGCATAAGAGAGAAATAAAAATTATGAAATGCACAGACCAGTCCAAAGCCAAAACTAACACAATTTGCAAGCAGTAAAAGGAGTAACAATAACCCCCCCACATATGTGTTGGGTCAGGAGATGAGAGTGAAGGACAGCTTGTGTTTGTGAGAATGACAGACACATACACAGTGGGTGAGAGAGACACAGATTTGCATTGCCAAGCTCCCTCCATCCTCTTTTCTCTGTGTGTAGACAGGGTACAGAAGTGGGGAGAGGAGGGATACCCTGATTTCAGAACCCCCCTGCCCCTTCTCCCTCCCGCACCCTGCACAGCAAGCAGGAGGCTCTCAAGGAGGCAGCTCTAAGGCAGAAGGCAGGAGCAGCATGACGGTGGGGGGGAGGGGCAACTGAAGTGCCAGCACTTGATAGGTTCCTGGCCAAACCTGTCACGATCACCTGTCAGAGGATCCAAGATCTATCGGTAGATCCCAATCTACTGGTTGGTGACCACTGCCCTAAAATGTAAGCCACCAAGTGAAAATTCCTGAGGCACCTTCATTTCTGCTTCTGAGCATATGCACTGATGTCTCCCTTTAAGCATTTGTATACCTGAGTCTCAGAGTGATCCACAATCAGTCAAGAATGGCAGAGAAGTCGCTATTTTGTCTGTGGGGCCTGACCCAGTAGGCATCCTCTGGCCACATGTACAGGCTCAGGTACCATTTGGAATGTGGCATGAAGCTGAAACTTTTGCCCCACTGGTTATGGGAGATCCAGGTTCTGTTCCCCACCCTCCTCTGCCCAAGGGAAAGATAGGATTTGAACAGACATCTTCCATAGGCCAGATTAACTCTGTAGTGGGTTTCCTTCAGTCTCTCCTGTTGAAGCTGTTTCACTCTCTATAAATAGTTGGCATTGCTAGGCCTGAGAGAGAGACTGTGGTCTGGTTAGGGTGCTGAGATGGGAGATCCTGCAGTTCCATTGACTTTAAGTATTATCTACTGAGGAATAGCTTCAACAGAAAAGAGTGAGGGAGCCTCGCATTCAAATATACCATAGATCAGTAATCCGAACACACTGAGAGGTGTACAAGACTTCCTGCTCAAATCCTTTCTCCCCTCATGAAAAGGAGGCATTGAACCAGTGTCTCCCACACCCCAACTGAGTGCTATAATGATTAGGCCAGTGGTTCTCAAACTTTTTGGCCCATGGCCCACCTGGCTCAATGCAAACCTTTTTGTGGACCACCCGCTGCTAATGGAAACTTGCCATATAATTATGCCTGAGCCATTTAACTAGTGCTGTAGCTGGGAAGAATGGTTTAATCTAACCAGTAAGAACGGAAATATTAATTAAAATTATTAAACCAGTTATGCACTTTAACATTCTCGTGTTAGTTTACCAAACTTCATTTTAAATAAAGTAAAATATTGATTTATGTCCAAAACAAAAGGTTTCAACATTGTCTTTATTTATGGCATGGATGGGGAACCTTTTTTGGGTCAGGGGCCACTGACCCACAGAAAAATCAGTCAGGGACCACACAAGTGAAAAGCAAAAAAAACCTCTCCAAAACCGCCCAACCCTCATTGATGTGGCTCCCACCTGAGAAACCTCACTCCCCTGGCTTCCTGACCCATGGGGGAGGAAGGATAGGGAGGACTGATGTTCAGGGCTTCCCATAGGCCAGATTAACTCTTCTGGGGTTCCAGATCTGGGGTGGGGCCAAAATGAGGGGTTCAGTCTGTGGAACAGGGCTGCCAGTGAGTGGGATGAGGGTGTAAGATCTGGGTGGGATGGAAGAGGGGGGGTGAGGGTACAAGGTCTGGGTGGGAGGTGAAGTGTCTGGCTGGAGTCAGAGTACAAGAGCAGGCTGGGGGTAGGGCCTCTGGCTAGGGGGGAAGATGCAGGAGGAGGCTGCGGGTATGAGGTCTCAGTGGGGGTGTGTGTGAGGGGGGTGCAGGGTCTGGGTATGAGGGCAATGGGGGGCAGTTACCTGCATTTATACCCCCTGCCACTCGCAGGCACCATGTAAAATGGCCTCCCACTGCTCTCATTGGCCAGAATCCGGCCAAGGGGCAAAGCAGGGAAAGCCTCCAGGCAGCATGTCCATGCACTGCTGTTCCCCCAGCCAGGGGAGGGGAGGGGAGCGGAGCAGCAGTGCATGGAGCCACTTTTTCCTCATGAGCCGGCTTGCACAGTGAGGCTTCACACTTTCCCTCCCCCCCAGCCAAAAGCTGGTGCTCTAACCTTGCAGGGGGCACACAAGGCTGAAGCACCAGTGCAGGTTCCTGCTGCAGGGGGGCGGAGATTGAGTTTGAGCTGCAGACCACTTGCAAGGCATCTGCGACCCCACTTTGAGAACCACTGCATTAAGCCAAAATTTATAAAGGTGGGCCCTACCACCTCTGGCCCACCACCTCTCCCCCCCCCCAAACTTTGTGTGGAGTGAGGCAAGTCTCACTCACAGGAAGTGATGTAAGTGCCTTGGCCAGCTGCTGCCAGGAGAGAAGTTCCCACTGGTGGATCACAAGTGTAGACAGGTGCCTCCCTGCATCCCAGTCTTAGGCACCTATCTCAATATGAGGGGCAGGGCTTAGAGCATCAGCACCTTCAATGACTCATGCCTAGAATGCTGGCTTTTGTGGGTCACCTTCGTAGATGCCTCTTTCCCCCTTTGAATCATACATGGAGCATAGGTGCCTAGCTTAGGCTTTGTGGATTGAAATGTGTTCCTCCAATTTTGGTAGCTAGCCACATAAGAGTTAGGAGTTGCAGCACTCACCATCAGAGCACCTAACTCCCTTTTTGGATCTGGACCCTAAATTCTATTTAAAAAAAAAAAAAAAAAAAAATCAGTGAGAGTTAAACCTCCAGATATCCAGACCTGGAGGATCTAGGCTTTCCCACCCTACCGGGCAAATCACGTGTCTCAACCCTGACCTGGAGGCAGCTGCCTGCAAGGATGAGAAATTAATTCAGTCTTCACGCTAACCTCATGGGCCAATCTGCTGAAACTGCCCAGTAGCACATACGGTAACATTTGCAATGCAGATGCTTGGCTAATAAGATCTGGCCTGACACCAGTTCATTTGATTTTGGTCACCAACAATCATATGCTAATTACTTTTGGTCACTTGCATTGATATCGGCCTCAGAGAGATGGCTATCTCTTGGTATTTATGATGAGTTCTTCACTGTATATATCTGAACAGCTGGAGGTGAAAAAGCTCTGTATTCTATTACCAAGCTGCTGAGCCAAGCAGCCTCACTGATTACTTTTTATTCTCATTTGTTATTTCTCTCTTTTCGCCTCCCATTAGCTAGACAGGAAATAATCTGCATGGTTATATCACTCTCTAAAGTTACAGTTTGCTGCTACTGCTTCAAGAAAGTGGACAATTCTATTTCTCTAAGGCCACAATAAGGAATACATCTTAAGGGGAAAGTGTTGGATAATGAAAATATAAACAAATCCACTTGATGTTTATAATCTGTTAATAGCACATTAAGTACAATTAGTAGAGACTTGTCCAGTAATCAGATAGAATACATGGTACTTGGAAAAATGAGTACAAGTGAATGAATGACATACAGAAAAAAAATCCTCTATAGATTGCCATTTTTATAAATTCAACAGCAGAACTTTCAATAACTAGGGCCAACACTGGGGATAAACCCATGCTGCTCCCCATAATAGATGCAGTGCCCCTATGTAATAAAGAGCTTCTGTTCTGTGGCTTTCCTTAGTTTCAAACTGGGGTCAAACTGCAGTTAATGTATCTGTGTAACCACCCGATACAAGTTTCCCTATGAGGCTATGTCTACACTACCAGGTTATTTTGAAATAACTTATTTCAAAATAGTTATTTTGGGAGTTATTTTGAAATAAGCTTATTCATCTTCACAAGCAGAAGTTATTATTTTGAAATAACAAGTCATTACTTCAAAATAACAGGCTTGTAGTGTGGGTGCTCAGCTTGTTATTTCAAAATAAGGGGAGTTACTTCAAAATAACTCCCCAGTGTAGACATGCCCTTACAGACAAAACAAGCCCTATGCACTATTGTGTGATTGCAGGAAGACTATTTCCTCCATAGTGGATTTAGTTTTAAAAAAAAAAAGTACAAAACAAAGCTATACATATAACAGCTTACATATTTTTGAGCTTCTCATTCTTCCTTTTCTGCATGGCTACAGCAGGGGCAGTGGCAACTACTACATACTGCTCTTTTAATTAAGCCTGGCTGTTTGTCAGGCTACAGTGGGTGGTCCTCAAATCTGTGATTTCTGCCTCTAATTTTAAAGAGCTCCACTTAAAAAACAAAACAAAACACCTGGAGGTCAATATTATCCAATGACATTCTCTCCTAAATGCAGAAACCACATTGGAGAGTTGGACAATTTTAAGGCAACAAGACTGTGCTTACTTGCATGGCCAAGGCAAAAATGAAGCTGAAGATAGGTCAGGAAGAGGCACATGTGTAATGTTAAGCCAATAAAGATGTAGAGACTGGACAAGGAACAGAATACTACAGCACTACTTGTTTTTTTTAAAGGAATACTGGTTAATGTTATATTTCTCCTCTTTCTTTCCATTAGACTTTTCAAGATTTTATACTCATCTTGCTAATTGTTCTTAAACATGAGCTAATGGGGTAATGATATGAACAAATGCACATTAATGAATGTATAACAACATATTGGGATTCCTGATTTAGCCGATTAAAAAAATCTGAATTTTGACCAAAAGTATGTACACATGCACTTCCTTTTTGCCATGACAAACATTCAGCTTTTATTACAATTAAACACATGCTGAGATATGAGGCTCTCTATATTATCTCTCTACCCAGTTCTACAATATAGAAACTCTGGAAGAGAGAGGGGAAACCCAACCAAAAATATCACAGATAGGGTCAACTCTATTTTCTGCTCTGATAGGTGGAGGACCAGGTGTCTGGAATAAAAGATTTCTGTTTATCTGTTGGAAGATCAGTGCTGATTCATTCTCATTAAGGCTGCAACAGCCTCACCTGTGGGACTTCAGAGATGCCCTGAGGGGAAGCTCAGCAGGGGGTTAACTTCTTGTTGAGGGGGAAGAAAGGAGATGTGAGATTTTGTTTTTAATTGGTGCAAGGGGAAATCCCTTCTCATATATGTGGCACATGGAAAAACAGATAAAAGAAAGAAAAAGTCCTAAGACTGACTTGTTTTAAATACAATTCTGTAAGCATTTCCAGGTCAATGTGAGAGTAGAGAAAATGAGGATTATTATAAAAACTTTCCCCTGGGAGTTCAGTAGAGGACTAGACCGTAATGAAATTTGCAAGAAGCTGAAGTGTGTGGAACCTCTATGCTTATTGCTTGAATACATTCTGAACTGAGACATAAGTAAACTAGCCCCACTTAAAGCATGACTTTTTTTTACTAGCTTATGTGCTGTGCATAGATGTTCCAAAATGTTTCCATCGGGGAAGTGTTTACTGTATAGAGATGCTAAATGGTTGCAAGGAGAAACAATGCAATAAAATACTATGTGCAACTCCTTGTCTCATTCAGGCTATTTGCAAACTTCATTTCACTTTTCCAGCTCTCTCCAAAGTTACCTAGCATTTTGTCAATAGTGGAATCTAACCAGTCTACTGGTTTAAAGAAAGCACAAAAACAGTGAATTTTAGAATTTTGGAAGTCCAGGAAAAACATATCCTTCAAAGTTTGTCATTGTAACTCTATATAAAAGTCTGCAAATTGAATAGTATCATCTTAATGCAAATGTTTGTTCACAGGCTTTGTCATCTTCTTAGAAAGATGTGCACATATCTTGAGTAGGAAAACCCTGAATTTTCAAATGAGTGCCAACAGGAGTTTAAGAATTTGAGTGCACTACAAGGACAGGTTGATCTAAGCTACGCAATTTGAGTTATGATAGTAATGTAACTCAAATCAACTTAGCATAGATCTACTTACCGTAGAGTCCATACTTCAAGGAGTCGAGGAAAAAAAACCCTCTCCAGTCAACTTTCCTTACTCATCTCGTTTTGCTGGAGTATGGGAGAAGAGTGATCAGTGGTCAGTTTGGTGGATCTGTACTAGACTCGCTAAATCAACTGCTGGTGACCAATCACTGCAGTGTCAATCCACCCTGTAGTGGAGATAAACCTGGCTAATCCTGCTTTCATTGAAAACAAGGGCAACTTTACCATTTATTCCAGTGAAAGCTGGATGGGGCGATGAGTTGGTAAAAGGTGAGATACAAACGCTTTTACCATAGACTTAGCAGAAGAATGACTAGAGGCAGAAAAAATCCTTCCCCAAGCCTCTCACTGATCTACGTGTAAGATAAACCGATTCTACTCCTCACAAAGTCATTTGGAATTTGGGAATGAAATGGAGCATTTAATCTGTGATGTTTTCCAAATTGTCCCTAGTGGCATCCTAGCATACCATGCGGTCTGTGTGTGGCAAGACACGGGATCTTTTGTGACTACTAGGAAACAGTGTGATGGGCCAAAGTGATTTTGTATACCAGTATGATGGACCAAATCACCTTGTCTCAGAGAGAACACACATTAAAATGATAACTAATAATAAATGAAATCTTTTTAAAAGATTGAAAACAGAAAGAGGAAGCCAAGAAGAAGGGGAGAATTGGAACAGGAAGAACACAAAGGCAAAAGATAAGAAAGGCTTTGCTTTTGACCAAAAATGGCATCAATAGAATTAAGTTGATTTATAAACTGATTATGTTAATATCAGGGCCACCCCATCACCACCGCCTTGTGGGGCCACTCTTACACTGATTGATGAGGGGCCTCCCAAGGGGGATATGTGGGTTTCTAAACTGATTTAGTTAAACTAGTTCAACTTGTGAAGAGAAGTCCAAAACCAGAAAGAAAGGAAATCTGCATCTTGTCACTCATAACTCTTCAAGTGAGTTAGTCAGCCTGCATATAATGAAAAATAGAGACAGAAGCGCCAGAGGGAAGAAAAATGGAGGGTGACTAACATAGGTTTATATAAAAAATTCCACTGGAATTCAAAAGCAAAATAGAGGATTTTGAGTAAAAAAAGTTCCAAAATAACCATCCCAAAATTGTCCAGTACAACAACTAAAACCCTTTGTTGTCCAGGAGATTTAATTACCTTCTTGATTCCTGGGTTATAATAAATTCCATTTTCCTCACAGAAAATGTGTCATTTGGTCTAGGGATGTGAAAATGTAACCATGTACACAGTTAACTGATAAGCCTGGGCTCAACAATTAACCTTCACAGTTACACTCAGGGTCCTGATATGCATGGGGAGCCAGCTTAAAAACCAGCTTGCCGTGCGCACCGGCTCCCAGGGAGCCAACTGCCCTCCCCATTCCTGCACTGCTGCCTCTGTGTGCAGGAGGCAGGAGCTGGTAGTCATGGGAAGCTGACTGTGCCCCCACTCCATGCTGCTGCCTCTTTCTCAGAGGCAGCAGAGTCGTGGGGGCAGTGGGAGCCGGCACATGCAGTGAGCTGCCTAAAATGTTCAGCAGTTACACAGTTATTTAATTAAATGCATTTTAACATCCCTAATTTGGACAGCCTCAGAACAATGAGGTGAAGAGCTTCTATGTGCATAAGTGGTATACATGGATTTAATTACCAAATTTCAGCTGGCCACTTCATACTCAACTGTCAATGGCATTATTAATTATTATTGAAATTGTCGTAGAACCCAAAATGTTCTAGATGAGGTAAATTTGCAGTATTGTGGTAGTCATGATGGGTCCAGGACATTAGTGAGATAAGGAAGGTGAAATATATTTTATTGGACCAACTACTGTTGATGAGAGAGAAAAGCTTTTGAACTTACACAGAGCTCTTCTTTGGGTTTTCTTGGTGAGGTAAAATATTTAGGAAAACATAGTCCTTGCCCCCCCAAACAGTTTACAATCTGAGAGTCAAAAACAATTACAACATTACTTAAAGCTACCTCTGCTCTGATAGATAAATCACTATCATTTGGCCTCAGCCTGGTAGCCACTTCTGATCACTGTGATCAATAAAGGTACACAGATACTGGATTTAC
The DNA here is from genome assembly GCA_019425775.1 of Rafetus swinhoei. Classification (NCBI taxonomy): domain Eukaryota; kingdom Metazoa; phylum Chordata; order Testudines; family Trionychidae; genus Rafetus; species Rafetus swinhoei. Next base: position 211,612,657 of record CM033424.1, read on the forward strand.
TGTTACCTTTTCCCTCCTTTGATCTCTATTTGTTTTGTTTTTTAATCCAACTCTGAGATATCATAATGATGGATCGTGAATTCTCTGGGAGCCAGAATTTTTTTTTTTTTTTACTTGAACAAAGACTCCTTGAATGGGGTTTTCAGGCACTACCACAATGTTAATATTAATTAATAATGCATAATAAGCAAAACTGTAGCATTTTCTCCCAGTCCAGCCACACCTATCTTTTGTCATTTTTCAGTTCTTGCAGTAGGGCTGTCAACTTGGTCAGACCACACAGGCCAGACCCCATTGCCTCAAGTGGTGTCCAGACTGTTCATTCCTGGAGAGTTGGCCAGTCTAGTTCTCTGCCTATTAACAGGAAGGATACATTTCAGTAGCATCATTTTAGCCTCTGCTCTTCCCCCAAACACTTGCCCATATGTTTAACTTTAAGCATGTGAGCAATGTCAGCCAATGGGACTTCCACATTAAGCACATGTACAAATGCTTGCAGGATGGGGTCTTAAGAACTTTTATTTCCTATGTTGTCTTGCAGTTTTCTTTATTCTCCGAATAAGAATCAATTTAAGTTAAAACCTCTGTGCTCCCCCCCTTGTGATAGAAATCATATTCTAAAGTCAATTTGCAAAGGATAATTAAGGAAACTGAAAAATTACAATTTTCTAATGCTAGTAAATTACACAGAAAATATTCAGAATATTCCATGGAAAGTGATGTTTCAAACAAAAAAGGAAAAACTTCAAAGTTATTTCATAACAGAGAATCTTGCTACTAGCATAAAATGTATAATTGAATCATAACTATTATAAATTAGGCAATTAAAATCCCTCTGAATTAAACAAATGATTTCATTACAGGTGTATAAATGATTTCTAACAAACTGGAGCTCCAGTTTAAACTAGGTAAGTGTTCTCTGCATCATTGCAGTCCTCAGTTGAAGCAATCTACCTTTAGAAGTGATTTTGTTTTTCACTCTGATGTTTCTTGGGTGTCAGAATCAAAGCTTATTGTTCAGTTCGAAAGTCATATTGAGTGACGATTAACCTTCCCCATTTCTCCATGGTTCTCCTATATAAAACATACATTAGAGTAGTGTTTAGTGTGTGTACGTACAGGTAATTCTGAAAACAAATTGTATATGGCTGCAAATGAAATGTGGCAGGATACATTTTTGACAGGGTACTTTGGGGATCAATAGCAGCACTTCCTTCCTTTCAAAACAAACAGCTATTTCTTGACAATTTCTGAGCAGGAACACAATTGTGTGTGGATTTATAGCCATGAGCTTTGGCTTTGAAAATCAAATTAAAGAAACAAAGTCAAAAACATCAAAAGTTTCAGGGATGGTTTAAAAAAAAAGTAGGTAAAAGCCAATATTAGTGCTTCTGTCTTAGGTTCCTGTGACTATAGACATTATACTGTTTAATATGAATACTGTCTCTGTAGCAAGCACAAAACTCCCATAGCAGGCTGCATGCTGGTAATAAGAGCTAAACCTTGCTATATTTCATTTCATTCCTGCTGATAGCATTTATCAGCAAAATCTGGATTAACCCCCTCCCCGAAATATGCAATTTAAACCTGATCATAACTGGACTGCTGAGGAGGAAAGTGAAGGGATTATCTGGACCCTGAAGCACAAATATAAGATTGTATTGTCATTGTGGGCTATAGGCCTTTTGGCAAACTGTAGTGTAAGCCTCAGCTGACAGGCCTTTTCACAACTGACAGACGAAAATATGAAACTTAAATTCTTCATGACAGATAACTCCGCTGAATGAAAAGACCAGTGGGATGGGGGTAGGGAGGGGAGGGGAGAAGAAACACACACACAATACTGCTTGTGGGGTGCTTCCTTAAAACTAGCTCTTTGTAAACACACAATGAATATCTCCTCAGCTCTCTGCCCACCTATCAACTTTACCAAGCAAGCTGCTCAATCAGACTGATTAAGACAAGAAAGAATAAGCATATTTTTCTTGAGCAGATGAATACAAAGCCTTAGCAGGCAGGGTGGCAGATTAAATTTAATATTCAGGCCTGAAAGACGTTTCCTGGACAGTTCGTTTTCTGGCCTCTGATAAGTTACCATTATAGGCAGGTTACTAATTGGCTTATTAACCTCACCTAATCCTCTGTGACTGCAATCTTTGTCAAAATTAAAAATTGGTGACCAGAAATAATTGTTCTGTTCTGTCACCAGGTCCCTCCTCAGCATTGGCCACCTTCTTTCTCCTGGTGGCTGCAGGAGCAGCAGCTCAAGAAGCGCATTCAGCACTGCATCTTCCCTTCCAAAAGGGTTTGCTTTGCCATCTCCCAGGCTGTTGGGGTCACCTCCAGGGCAGCTGGCTAGTAGCTGCCCTAGAGGAGCAGAGATGTTTGAGCTGGAAGGGGATGGGAGAGTGGGACCAAAAGGGCGGGTGGGCGTTTGCAGAGAACCCTTAATGCAAGATGGTGCCTTCTCCCCCTCCCCATCATTTCTGGTGGCTCCTGGGGGCGCCAGGATTTCCCCAGAGGAAATGGACACCGATTCAGGCCTCCCTATGGAGCCCTCGTTTTAATTAACGCTGGAGTCTGGGCTCCCCAGGCAGGTCAAGTTGACAAGCGCCTGTTGATGGAGCCTGAAGGAAGGGATCAAGTCCCAGGCACCAGGGAAAGATACGCCTGGCTCGCCACTGTCACTTTCTCCGGTTGCCATGACGATGCTATGCCTAATCTCAATCAGGGATCAAAACAGGAGGGCGAGAGACGATAAGAGCGCTGACGGGCGTTTTTCTCAGAGCTTCAGGCCAGGCCGGCGTGCGATCATCACCCGGCTCGACAGCGCTGGAATGCCAGACTGCAGGACTGGGCTGGGATCCCAGGCTCATGGGAAGCTCGCAAGGAGGCTCCCGTGAAAGGTAAAGGAAAGATTTGTGGGACAGGGAGAGAGAGGAGAAAGGGAAGGGGAGCCAGCCTTGTGTCTGAGAGAGAAGAATCCAGGCGCCACCACCGCTCTGACAGCTGCCTCAGGTATGTTAGCCAGTTTCAGCTCGTTCCCACCTCTGGCAGGCTCGGCAGAGAGCGAGGGAGAGGTGCCTGAGAGGTACAAGGAGGCTGCCCGCTTAGATGATAGCATCTCCCAGATCTGCAGACACACAAACGAGCCCAGCTTCTGGGCACTTCTGCCTGCTACAATTGTCTGAGGCTCAGACATTTCAGATCTTGGGTAAAGGAGCAAAATGCACTCGGGGCCAAATGCAAAAGTATTTTATCGGCGCTTCGGGCTGTTCTAACTACTGCCTCTCAAAGGTACCAGGGACACCGTTCCCTGGCCGTAGTAAACTTACTCCTGCAGAGTTGTACTGGAAGGATTCAACAGCCATCTTTCAAAAGTGCTGCAGTTACAGCGTTTGCGATCACTAGTGCTTTAACATTTTTAAGTATTTACTTAATGAGGCGTTTTATACTTGACTGGTTCCACATTCACCACCAAATCCGACTTCTGAAGAAAAATCCCATGCTATATTGCTTTCAGCGCCAGTTGCTCCCGGTAAAAGAGCTACAGCCATTTCAAACAAATGAAATTAGACTGCATTTTGATGAGGTTTCTTGGATTCCTACCAAATATGCACACAAATACTTCACTGTGTAATCATCTCATATAAAATCCCCACTATGCCAGTAACATGATTAAAATCCCTTTTCTGCCTTAAACAATGAATGTTTTCCCTAATATTATTAGTATAATAGTACCCCTTCAAGTGGGCTGTTGTAATTGTTTTCCTACATAGCTTTCCTTTCAGTAGGTAAGGGGGGGAGGGGAAACATTTAGGTGGTGTTTGTTTGTTGGTAGAATGGGGCTTAATATAAAAGTGCTCCATTTCTTTGTGTTTTCAACCACATCACTGTGGTATAAAAAAGGTGGGATTTAGTTAAAAAAAAAACAAAACCCAAAGCAATCCACAAACAGACTTCTGGTCAGTCCTATCATCATTTATCAATCAAAACTCCTATTGATTTTGCCTGAGCAAGGACTGTAGGATCTGACCATAAGTGTTTTAAAATACATTTTGTAAGGATCATCAATACAAAAAATAAAACCCTAAGGTAATATATTAATCTGTGGCAGATGTACTGTATGTATCCTTATACCTTAGAAGCCTAGCAGGACTAGAATGTCACAACAGACATTTACTGAAATACCTGGGGAAATGTAACAAAAAGTGTTAGTAGAAAATGGTCTTTCAGCTAAATTACCTAATATATTTGCTAATGGTATCTGATTTAAAAGCCATAAAATACTAAGTTAAAAGCACATTAGAAGATGTGCTATATTTATAAGTGTTTGTCACCTTGGCAACAAAAGCTAAATTCCAAATCTAACACTAGCTGTGATGGGCCAAGACCTTTTAAAATTGGTAAATACATCTTTATGGCAATGAGCCGCTTTCAGAGATAGAAAGTAAAAGCTGTAAAAGACAAGTTCTTCACTGAATACCAAGTTTTTGTAGATTTCAGTCAGCTATGATGTTTCTTGTCTCTCTACTGTGTCTAACTTTTTTTCCTTCACTAGGAAAACCACACATTTTCAAATACTGTAAAACACCAAATCTCCTTTATACCCTCTTTTCCACCAAAGAATAACATTGAGCCACTTGGCTCTAATTTCCTGCATATATGTTAGACTGATTAAAGCTTTCACTTGATCTGCAAGTGAACTCCCATAGATTTTTCATATGGAGGGCTGCATATAGTACATGTTCCATTGTAGGGACAAGATCTGACATAAGAGCTGCACTGTGTGATTCTTGGTAAGTCTACTGATAGGTGGTCTCAAACCAGCCTTCCCATTTTCCCCACAATCCACCAGAATCATGTTTTTATGCCAAAAGTGGTTTATTCATTTGTAATAGGAGTTGTGCGTCTCCATGTATAAAGAACCAGGTCCTAACATGATTAAAAATTGTCATATCTCCATTGACTGACCTTACCAGCTGTTCTATTGGCCTTGTATGTGATAGAGCAAACATCTTGACCACACAAGGCACAAAGCCACCTAGAATGTTATGTCCCAGGAATGGGTATGCATACTACCTAATGGACATGATCAGTCACTGTCATAGTCCACTTCATAGCTGTGCAAAAAACTGCTCTCAGGACCCATTATTCAAAGTGACTGAGAATGGCTCCAAAGAACTGAGATCATCCACATTCTGCTGTCCTGCTTCTGAAACAGCAATCTAGTCAGATAAAGGGTAACTTCCTTTCTCTGAAGCTTCAGGGGGTAGCCGAGTTAGTCTGTACAGGAAAAAAACAACAAATGGTCTGGTAGCACTTTATAGACCTGTCATCTGAAGCAGTGGGCTGTGCCCACGAAAGCTCATGATACCATCTACATGTTTTGTTAGTCTATAAAGTGCTACCAGACCATTTGTTGTTTTTTCCTTTCTCTGTTGAGAATTGCCTCTCTAAATCATTGTTCTGATGAGACTGACCAATAGTAACCTATTAGAGGAGGGTTGAGAAGTACTTACATCTAAGTTAAAGGACTGCTCCCCTGAAGTGAGCATCTGACTTGGCCCCTAAATCAAGAGAAAGTGTGAGTTACACCCATGTGGCAGCTTTATATATTTGAGAGAGAGAGGCTTTATTCTGGCATGCCTTATAAGTTGCCTTTGGCCTAGTGAGTTGAGCCCTCAAGCCACCTGTGTTTTCTTAAATCACCATGATCACAGCAGGCCTTAAAATAGAGTTTACATCACTTGAGCAATTGCTACACAAAAGGTGAAATCCCCCAGGCCTACATATATGAAAAGTAAACAAAATATAGTATATAGAAACATTAGAGCCTTGTATTAAGACTGCAAGAAATGTCAGGAACAGGAAAAAACATAATTACTCTCCAGGATTTCAACTACGTTGGGACAAATTTTTAGGTTAAAAGCCACAACAGGTACTTCAGCCTTCCTGCTCATGAGATTGATGGCATCAGTAAGATGCAGAGACACAAACCTTTCCATTCAGCCCTTCAAGAAAGAGGCTCCAGAAGGTTACAAATCATACCCATCCCCTGCCCTGTCCCTCTGCATTGGTAATTATGCACCTGTAAGAACTGGGTAGATTTGTATATATGGGATTAATTTATTTCTCTGTTGGACTATCTGATGAGCAACACAAAAAAGAATGCATTTAGCTTTCCCTTGTAAATTGCACATAATGATTTAGATGTAACTACATCAGTAGCAACGTTTGAGACTCTGTTAACGGCTTCTGGACTAGCCCAAGCTGTCCAGTCTAGAATTTTAGACCGATCTTTTGAAATATCAGACATACCTAATAGTAAGAGATGAGACTAATCTTCTCCCAGCAGCTAATCCTGAAGACAAAATAATCCTGAGCAACATAGTTGCTCCACTACAGCCAGTTACACTTACTCAGATAGAATCAAAAATCTTGCCAAAAGCAAATCCTGTGGAAGACACTGGCACATTATAGAATAAATAATAATGAAATAATGCATTCCATTAGGAGTTGTCTACACTACAATAAATTTGACCTTAAGGTTGATTTTTAGTACCCGATTTTGTAAAATCAAATGTGTATGTCCCCACTGTGTGCAAGCATTTGATGTAGTGCTTCCCAAGTTAAAAGGCTATGTTGACTTTGACAGCAATGAACTGTGGGTAGCTATCCCACAGTTCCTGCTGCCCCTTTGCATTCTGAGTTAGGCTTCCAGTGCCCAATGGGACCAAAACAATGCAGTGGGTGGTTCTGGAATCATGTTGTCAGTGTCCTGTAATGCATTCATCTCCTCCCTTCACCTCTTCTTGAAACAATCATTGAAATGCAAACAATCTTTTTGTACCCTTTTTTCCCCTGGTTATCCATTCAGACATCATAACAGGGCAAGCATGGACCCCATTCAGTAGCAAAGTACTATGGCAATCATAGCAAACATCTCACACCTTCTGCTGCAGTATGTCCAGAACCTAGCCAGGAGCCACTGGAGTGAGGAAGAACATGAGGAGGCCATGAACAGACACATGTATGAAACACTTGAGTGGAGCATTGGCAGATGCTGGCAGAATTCAGTCCTGTCAAGTCAATGAAATGCTGGTTCTGGTGCCGTGAGACAAGCACAGACTGGTGGAACCACATAGCTGCATAACTATGGGACGATCAGCACTGTCTGCAAAACTTTCAGATGCATAAGGCTATTTTCATGGAACTCTGCAAATTGTTTTTCTTCACTCTGAAGCGCAGCAATTCCAGAATGAGACTGGCTCTGGTATCTGAGAAGCAAATGGCAATAGCCCTCTGCAAATTTATAATTCTAGATAGCTACTGGTCAGTTGTCAATCAGTTTGGAGTGGATAAATCTATTGTGGGGATTGCTGTGATCCAAGTAGCCAAGGCAATCAATACCCTTCTGCTACAAAGGCTAGTGACTTTGGGAAATGTGTAGGACATAGTGGAGAGCTTTGCCACGATGGGGTTCCCTGACTGTGGTAGGGCGATGGACAGAACACAGATCCCTCTCTTGGTACCGGATTACCTTACCAAAGAATACATTAACTGCAAGGGGTACTTCTCAATGGTGTGGCAGGCATTGGTGGATGTCAAGGGTCATTTCACCAACATCTGCATGGGATGGTCAGGAAAGGTGCATGATGCACATGTCTTTAGGAACTCTAATCTCTTCAAACAGCTATAAGATGGAACTTTCTTCCTAGACTGGAAAATTACCATTGCAGGTGTTGAAATGCCAATAGTAACTCAGCCTACCCCTTGCTGCTATAACTCATGAAACCGTACACAGGCAGCCTGGACGGCAGTAAGGACCAGTTCAACTACAGGCTGTGCAAGTGCAGAATGGTAGAAGAATATGTTTTTGGACATTTAAAGGGAAGGTTTTTCAGTTTATTGACTAAATTAGATCGCAGGGAAAGCAATATTCCCATTGTTGTGGTAGCTTGCTGTGTGCTCCATAATACCTGTGAATTTTCTGGCGAAAATTGTATGCCGGGGCTGAAACAGATAATGCCAGGGGCTGAGGCAGATTGCCCTGCACTCAGTAACTACGAGCAGTCAGCCACCAGGGCAATAAGGACAGCACAGCGAGGGGCACTGAAAATCAGAGCGGCTTTGAGAAACAGCTTTGTGAATTGCCAGACAGTGATATGGCAGTCATGGATTTTGTTCTTAAAAGAGTTCCTCTAGGAGAGCTTTATGGAGCTGTGTAGGTAGGATTCCTGCTCCATCTCCAGACACGTTAACAAGCTGTTCTAGTGAGCCCCCCACTGTGTAGGCAAAGTGGCTGCCACAGATCACATCCAGTTGCCTTTAAACCACTTGTAGCATGATTTAAAAATGTGAACTCACCAGAAGTGCCCTCCCCACCATCAGGTTCCAGCGGCAAAACATCCTGGGAGGAGGGCATTGTCTCCAAGTTATAAAAGGTCATGGCTGTTGATGAGATCAGATGTGCTGTGTGCCCGCTGATCATTCTCCTCCGCCACGTCTTCCTTGTGTTGCTTGAGGCTGCCTGAAAAGTCTTAGGAGTAATTCATGGATTGGGTTGGGACACTGGTGTCCCCTCCCCACCGTCCTCCAAATCCCATGCAGCTGCTCATAGAAGCAGCATGTTTGTGGCAATGACCCAGACTGTTTGTTTGCCTCCTTTGTCTTCTGGTATGCCTGCCCAAGCTCCTTTATTTTCACATATCACTGCTGGGCATCCCTGGCATACCTTTTTTCCATCATGCCCTGTGTGATTTGGCATAGATATTAGCATTGCTGCTTCATAGTTCTGCCTGAACAGAATCGTCTCTTCACAACAATCAGCTCCAGGATTCCCCGCACACTCCATGCTGGAGCTCATTTGCGACCCTGAGTATTCATGGTCAGGTATGCTGCTGAGGTGTGCTGCCTGCTCTAAGGTCTGCTCGCCCCACTGGGCAAACAAGACATGAAATTCAGACTTTGCTGGGCTTTTTCCTATGCACCTGGAGAGCAGCATAGTTGAAAGTCAAATAGGGCCAATGTGGGACATCTCCTGGAGGCCAAGAACGTCAACTTTCATAGCACTGTGTCTGCACTACCCTAAAGGTGGCCAGGCAAGATCAAATTTACTATTACTCCTCATAAAAAGCAGAAGTACAAAACTGACTAACAGCCCTTATTTGGCAGAAAAAGCTTGGTGGTACGCACTCATTTTTTAGAAAATTGACCTAATGCAGCTCAATTTGACCTGAACCCCTAGCGTAGGCCAGCTCCCAAATAAAATGTTCTGTTATTATAGCAGCCTTCAGTAACCTGCAGGGAGGTGGGGTGGTTTCCAAAGATAACTGAGGTAGTCTGTTCTCAGCAGAGGCAGATGACAAAATAAGGTCTTAAGTTGCAGTGAGAAAGGTCTATGTTGATTATTAGGAAAAAAAAAAAAATCACTAGGAAGGTGGTGAAGTACTGGAATGTGTTACCTAGGGAGGTGATGGAATCCATCCTTAGCTGTTTAAGGCCTATCTTGACAAAGCCCTGGATGAGGAGGGTTTAGTTGGGGTTGGACTGGATGACCTCCTGAGATCTCTTTCAACCCTAATCTTCTATGATTATAGAAAAAGATTAGAAAGCCAGTTTGATATTTAAAGGCCAGGACAAGACACAGCTACCCCTACACTTCACGACTATTCTGGAATAGTTGTTCCAAAATAGTTTTTCAAAATAGCATCTCTCCTTTAGGGAAGTCTGCCTTGGACTAATTTTGAGGCTTCCCTGTAGTGTATACGTGCTCTCTCAATGTAAAGCCCCAGCAGAGGAATAACTTAGAATGGCCCTGGGGAGGGGCTTTTTCAAAATAGCAGCAATGGAGCATCTACACCCACCTTATTTTGAAATAGCTATTTCAGAATAGGCATCATTCCTCATAGAATGAGGTTTATAAATTTCTTAATAAGCTGGCCGTTATTTCAAAACAGAATGGCTGTATAGATGCTTGCATTATTTCGAAATAATGCTAGTTATCTCTAAACAGTGGAGGGTAGATGCACCCTATGTGAAAAAGGAAAAAACCCACCCAATGTAGGACAATTATCAGGTGACTATAGTTGACATATAGCTGGTCAAATTGAGAAACATAGAAACTCACTATAGCGAGACCTATGTACCCTTTTGTTAAAAATTAAATATGCTCTTTAAAATTACACTCACAGTAGGGCACAATCTCACCCAATTCATTATGGCAGCTCATGGATGTTAAGTACCTGCTGTTCCCTTTCTGTTCTAGGTGAGAACTCAGCTCAGTGGAATCAGTTCTAGTAGGATTTGCCCAAACACTGTTTGTTATGACAGTGGTAGGGCTAGTTCTAGCACATCCCTTGGTGTCTCTTCCCTCACAGAAACATTCAGTTTCATGCCATCTCAGCCTTCTAACTGCAGAGAGAGGCCATGGGAAGAGAAACGATGTGCTAAAAACAGGCCCAGGGTAAAGGAGAGAGAACAGAGGTGGTGTGCAAGAGAGGCTGGAAGAAGGGCAAGGGCCTCAGCAAACAGCACATTTAAGTATCTCCAGAAAGTTCTGTTTTGTTGACTAGAGCTGGATCATTCAGAAGTCTTCCTAGAAGAGAGAGTGAAACACAGCCTGCTTTCTTAAGCACATGATCCTGGGAGGTACTGAACACTCTCACCTTCCACTGAAATAAATGGAAATTGAGAGCACTCTCAGGGTAGGGCACTTTCTTATATAGAAAAAAAAAAATCAAAAGGCATGCCCATACATCTATGCCTCTCTGCTTGAGCCCTTCCCATTTCATGACTCCTTGGCAGAGCAGCTTTTGCAGCCTATAGAACCAGCACTTTGGCTAGATAGTAATACAACACACACATTAGTGGTAATACTACTAACATTTGGAACCAATAAAACATTGGCCTGGGACTCAGGAGACCCCAGCTTTTATTCCTGGATCTGCCACTGGACTTCTGGATGACTTGGGCAAACACCTTCAACTCCTCCAGCCTCAATTTCCCCATCTGCAAAAAGAGACAGTGCTACTGATCTGCTTTGTAAAGCACTTTGAGATCTAATGATTAAGTGTGCTATATAACAGCTAGGTATTATCAATACTTGAAAAGTAGCACAGTAAAGTTAATATGTTGGAAAAAGGTTTCCAATTAAGTGAGGTAGGGAGAACTACATGGGTAGATGTACTCTTACACTCAAGTGCACAATTTTCATTGATTGATAAACCTAACGTGCCACTTGAGAATACATTCTGGTTACATCACTTCACTGTTAAACTCTTCATTTACCCTCAAATGAATAGATTAGCATAAAGTAAACTACTGGAAAATTGTCCAATTCAGTCATGTTTTAATATAAATTCATACATATTAAAAGAAATTACAGAATGCCATTTAAAAACATTTATAATACATGATTTAGGGTTTTTCCCTGTTTCATATATGCTCCTTTTCAAACTAAAACCAGTTTAGAAAGAAGTTTAAAGGACCTAGTTACATAAAATTATATATAATTTGTGTGTGTAAATATATATCTACAAACAGGAAGCACAGTTGCGAGCAACTAAATTATACTAGGAACACATCACCAATGTATTAACAAGTCTTTGTTTACAACCATAATTTGTTCTCACTTTACACCATATGTTGTTCTAATTGTCATAGTTTAAAACAATGTATATTATGTGGCTGTCAGTCAAATCAGCAAACTGCCATAGAATGACAATTCACATATTCCTGGAGAGAAAGGAAGAGAAAGAAAGTGGAATTGCATATTATATATATCTTTTACTGGTAAATCTCTTGTAGAGAGAGACGCTTTCTAGCTTAAACAGAATGGAAGAGCTCTTCTGTTCTGTGTAAATGCAAAAGCTTATCCAACTCATCTTGGCACAATAAAAGATTCTCACCCACCTTGTCTCTCTAACAAGTTGGCTTTTATTACAAATTATAAGACATGTTGTAAGCAGGAAATTTTTATAGGAGTCTAAAAATCTTGAGCCAAATACAGATGCCCTGCACCACTTACAAAAAGACAACATATCTGAAATGTACTTGGGAGTACGGTAGATAGAGAGCACAAGTGTGGGAACACTAGTAAAAAGCCACAGAACCAACCCAAGACCACAACCCAGGATGCATCCGTTGTAGCATCAGAAGGAAATTTTATCGTAATCTAGTGGGCCAGATTCTTAGGTAGTATAAATCATCATAGCTCCACTGAAATCTAGCATTACTACCCTAATTTACACTAGCTGAAGATTTGATCTGTAGTTCTCTGAAGTTCACTGACTGTGACAGGGGACAGTCAGAGCAACAACTAATTGCAAATACATAAATGTGTTTGGTGCTGATTTTTGAAGAAGTCTCCACTTCCCTTTACAGAATACAGAGGAAACAGGAGGTTCCCCCCCCCCTTTACATATTTTACAAAGTATAGGAAATGGAGTAATTTAAGTTGCTTGTCAGTTAACATCTTCACTGACACCCTCCTCTATGGTCTCTGCTACTGACAGGGGGGCCAACAGACTTGCCAGACTCCCGGGCAAGATTGGGGGCCAACTCCATGCTCCCAGAAGGGGTGGGGCTGAAGCAGCCAGCCCTAAGACACCAGGAGCATGCCCACACTGGGCTCCGGTGTGATTTAAAGGGAACAGAGCCCTGGCTCCTGCCACACCTGCAGTAGTGGTGGCTGGGAGCACTGGGCTCTTTTGAATCATCTGGCCATAGGACAACTGCCCCCTTCTCCCCAATCAGCAGGCCTGGCCACTCAATATCAGAAGTTTTTAAAACGCAAGTATTTCAGTGCAACACTTGCACTGCAACATACATAGGGCACTGAAGGGGTGTGTCTAGACTGGCAAGATTTTGTGCAAAAGCAGCCACTTTTGCGCAAAAACTTGCCAGCTGTCTACACTGGCCGCTTGAATTTGCGCAAGAGCACTGACTTTGTAATATACAAAATCAGTGCTTCTTGAGCAAATACTTTCACGCTCCCGCTTGGGAAAAAGCCCTCTTGCGCAAGAATACTTGCGCCAGAGGGCCAGTGTAGACAGGGAAGGACTGTTTTGCGCAAAAAGGCCCCGATGACAAAAATGGCCACTGGAGCTTTCTTGCGCAAAATCGCATCTAGACTGGCCGCGGATGCTTTTGCGCAAAAGCACTTTTTGCGCAAAAGCATCCGTGCCAATCTAGACACGCTTTTGCGGAAATACTTTTAACAGAAAAACTTTTCCATTAAAAGTATTTCCGCAAAATCATGCCAGTCTAGATGCAGCAAGTAGTGTCTGTTGAGCAGCATGGAAACAGTCCCATTCACCACAGGATGTTGAGCAGGCATTGGCCTGATATGTATGGGGTAGCCAGATATCCAGTGGACGACACACAGGTGATACAGGGAGTGATAACAAGGATTCAATCAGCAGCACCACTTTATGACAAGTTGGTAATGAGTGACCCAGAGTTGTGCCAGAAGCATTGTGCTATTGGAGGTCTTGTCAACTTAGTCATAACAGAACCTATAAGTTGTGAAGACCTCTATGCTTATCTCTGGCCGAGCTGCAGCACCCATGCCTGCAGGGTTGGAGCGGGCCCCTGCCATGGTGGGCAAGGGCAGCTCCAGCCCCCACCTGTTAACTGTAGTCTGTTGGCCATTGACATCCCTATGGCAAACACTTCTTCCTTTCACCACCTCCTGCTCTCTTCTTGCCGACTAACCATATTTTCAGAATATGAAACGGACAGTGGTGGGATGTCTTGAAGCAAAGCATGACTGAAGCTAAGGGGGAAGTGGGCATATCCTCTTCCTTTTCCCACCAGACTTTCTCTGCAAGGATAAACAGAGGAGGGATATTATAGGACAATAATATTTTCTCTGTTTATCACTTGCATTTCTCTGTCCCAGCCTCATTTTAGTAAGGCTCAGAAACCCTCCCACTGCCTCTTGTTTCTCTGAGGCAAGGGTTCCCCGCTTACTGAGCCATTTTCATCATAAGCCAGTCACTAGCTTAGAGGGAAAAACCCTTCTGCAGGCCAAGTGGCCCACCAGGAACGGGGAGGGTTGGGGGAAACCCAGTCCCACCCACTTACTCTGGGTTCTAGCCCAGGGCCTTAAATAACAGCCATTAGTGGGGCTCTTGTCCTTATCCCCACAGGATAGCAGCCTCTCCCTAGGCCACTTCCCCAGCTGCTCCCACAGTACCTTCTCCCAGGCATCTTGGAGAAAACCCCTCCTGCTTGCCAACTACAGTTTGCCTCTACTCTGTACTTCCTCCTCTGCAGTATATCCCTCTTCTCCTTACCTGAGGCGAAGCCTTTTATAGCAGACCAGCAGGCTTTAACTGGCTGCAAGTGTTCCATTAAGCTGCTCCTGCAGGCCAGTTCTTAATGAGTCTCAGGTGCCCACCTCTCTTGGTTTCTGAGCAGCAGCAGTCTCTTGCAGCCTATGCTAGGAACAGGAACCCCACTCACCCAACTACCCACGTACCTGTCCTCCACCAAACTCCTGCAGCTCACTGTCTTCAGGCTGCCATTCTTACATTCACATAACATTATTGATTATTTTGTAGGCATACTACTAACTTCCAAGCACTCTCTTGGGCTATGTCTACATTCGCGGCTTCTTGCGCAAGTACAGCCGTTCTTGCGCAAGAATCTGCAGAGCATCCACACTGCCCGCCCGCTCTTGCGCAAGGAAATTTACAGTACGGTGTGGTAAGAAAGGGCTCCTTGTGCAAGAGTTACGCTCTTTTTTATCAGGTGTAAGCCCTCTTGCGCAGGTGCTCTTGTGCAAGAGGGCAGTGTGGACGCTCAGCAGGGATTTCTTGCGCAAGAAAGCCCTATGGCTAAAATGGCCATCGGAGCTTTCTTGCACAAGAGAGCATCCACACTGCCATGGGAGCTCTTGCGCAAAAGCACAGCAAGCACATGTCAGCGTGGAAGTTTTCTTGCACAAGACTTCTCGCACAAGAACCCTTGCACAAGATGTTCTTGCGCAAGAAGCCGCCAGTGTAGGCATAGCCTTGCAGTTCAGCATGGCTCTGTTATGCCCTACCTCAGATTCCCCCCTTAAGATAATATCAAGGTCACTGAGACCACTCCACTAAGAAGCTAATCACCCTATTTTACAGCAATATCTCCCCTTTCATAAAGCCTTCCAAAAAGAGCACTTATACTCAAGTTTAGAGGCTCTTCTTACCTTAGAGCCCAGATAAAACTTAAAAGTCTCAAAAGAAAAATCTCTAGTTTCCAGAAGCAGTTCCAGGTGCTGTAAGGCCTCACAACGTAGAAAACTCTGAAGTCTAGCCCTGTTTGCTCAGGCTCTCGCTGCCTGGAAAGTTTTTACTTAATTTAGACTCCCTAGACACTCCCCTTCTCTGGAGCCCTTTTTTCAACTGACCACTCCTACACATTTTATTAGGCCCAGGTGCACCTTAATTAACTAACTAACTTCCAGCTACTTAGGCAGTTAACTATCCCCAGGTGGTGATGGACCTGCCTTGGCTCATTCCCTTAAGTGGAGCCTGTCAGATACAAGCTGGACATTTGACTTCCTTAAAGGGGTATCCCCACGATAGCTTTGCAATAAAGTTCAATGTAATAACTTAATATATACCAGATAATATATTGAAAGCAGTAACTATGACAGGGTGAGCTATTCCTTTAAGGTCAAGTCCCACCTGCATTTGGTTTTCTCCTAGGACACAGAGTTGGGAGTCCAGAAATCATGTGTAACCCAGAGGATTGCAGGTGACTGTGGAAGTGCTATATAAGAAGCATCCCAAGTTCTCTATGGAGAAAGATTTGAAGGAAATATTTGCCATGGAGGGCTAGAGTAAGAGCCCAGGAGAGCTGGGAAGCATTCAAGATGAGAAAGGCTGAAGAGGAGGCAATCCTGCCTACTTACCTCTAGATTAATTAAAAACCCAAGCCGGCTGCATGCGTTGCAGCCGGTCCCCTTCTGAACCACACCAAAGAGTCACCTGTACACGCTCATGCTTCACATGCTGCACTTCTCCATCCTCGTGTTCCGCCCAGACACCGGGGGCTACGTCTAGACTAGCATGATTTTCCACAAATGCTTTTAACGGAAAAGTTTTTCCGTTAAAAGCATTTGCGGAAAAGAGCGTCTAGATTGGCACGGATGCTTTTGCGCAAAAATGCTTTTGCGCAAAAGCATCCGGTGCCAGTCTAGACGCAGTTTTGCGCAAGAAAGCCCCAATTGCCGTTTTCGCCATTGGCGCTTTTTTGCGCAAAACACTTTTTAGCTGTCTACACTGGTCCTCTTGCGCAAATATATTTGCGCAAGAGGGCTTTTTCCCGAACGGGAGCAGCATAGTATTTGCGCAAGAACACTGACAATCTTACATTAGATCGTCAGTGTTCTTGCACAAATTCAAGCGGCCAGTGTAGACAGCTGGCAAGTTTTTCCGCAAAAGCGGCTGATTTTGCGGAAAAACTTGCCAGTCTAGACGCAGCGCAAGTGGCGGGACCTCCTACCACCAATAGAAGGTGGGGAGCCCCCGGTGGGCCAGCCTCTATTCCACCTTGGTTCCACAACCCACTGGGGACATCAGCTGGAGAATCCTGCACGGTGCGGTGAGCACGGGGTGTGTACTTGGCGCGGTTTCCCTCATTCCTGACACTTGCCCCTTCTGTGGCGTGAGGGAAACCCTGGCGCACGTTTACCTTGAGTGTGCCAGGTTACAGCCCCTCTTTCGGCTCCTCCAGAACCTGCTGTTGAGGTTCTGGCTGCACTTTTCCCCCCACCTGTTAATTTATGCACACCCCATCCGTGGCCCCACAGTCGCAGGACCTCCTGGTCAACCTTCTCCTGGCTATTGCCAAATTGGCAGTCTATAAAACCAGGGAGCAGAGGTTGGCCGAGGGAGGGGCTGCGACTGTGGGACCTATTTCCATTCCTGCATCCGTTCATGTATCCAGGCAGAGTTCCAATGGGCAGCATCCGCTGGCTCACTCGAGACCTTCGAGGGGCAGTGGACGCTGTCTGGGGTTCTCTGCTCGGTATCCCCCATCTGGTTCCCTCGTTTTAGCCCTTTGACCCTCACACCCATCCCTGTTTTCTCATTATTTGTCCAACGTAATCCATTGGTTTTCTGGGCTCTGTGGACCCTCTCCGTAGGCTGGGGGGAGGTCCTTTAGATGTGGGCGGGCTAACACCCACCCACCTACTGGACACCAAATAGCCTAGATTAATTAAAAACAAGCAAGTGAATCAGGCTCTGTATTGCTTGTAAAGGTTGTAAGTAGCCCATCCCTGCTCCTTATGATCTGCAACTATCTGTCTCATACTAACCCAGCCACGAGGAGGCGTTTGAAGTCCTGTAACAGAAGTAGGTGCTTCAGGACTCCAAGTCCCTTACAGAGAGATAAGATTTCAGGATAAAAAATAGAGAAAGCTAAAGTGGATGGAAACAGAGGAGCACAGAGAAGGTGTAGCATTATAATACAACATCCTCAATCACTTAAATTGTTCCTCATCTGCTAGGTTCAACAGACAAAACACCCTGTAGTGCTGCTCTTTATACTATATATATCGTCAATATTCTATTGTTGCACTCCACATTGCTAGGCAGCAAAAGAAGCTGGAACTGAGGATCACCAGCAAAGCACTTAACAGTCCCACAAAAAGGCACATTTAACAGGTCAGATGCATCATTAACATAGGAACAAGTCAGAATTAAAGCAGCAATGGAGGATAAATGAAATAAATTATGAACAACAGAAAAGCAATTCAATGTAGATGGGGCAGAAAGATATACTACTTGTTTTAAATCAAACAAATGTAACACAGAATGAACAAATGGAGAGAAAAAGGAGAACTTCTGTGGACAAATAAATGTGGGGGAACTCTCCTCCACTCCCACAAATTGTAAACAATTCCAGACTCCAGTAACCATCAGGTATAATACCATGGGTCTGCGTTACAGAAAAGTTAGGATTCAAGTAATAAATAAAGTCTGAAATAAATTCATTCCCAACTTCCAGAAGCAAAGTATAAAGGATCTGGATTTTTTCCACTTTAATCCACAAAGGTGTAACTGCATCAAACCTTTGATATTATAATTGTTATTTTTTCCACAGACCTGCACCCTAAACAAAGGTTATCTATAAATGAATGGCAATTTGCACTTTATACCACACCATTCATTTTTTCTGCTGTCTCTCACCTCCCTTTAATCATTACTTCAGAATGTGGTTTTAGCCATTAATGTGTTCATTTTAGAGCCAAGATATTCCATTCAATTCAAATAAGTCCAGGCATCCAAATTTCCAGTCTACCTAAGAAAGAACTGAACTGAAAAACTACAAGCAATTTTTATTTTTCATCCTGAAGAGAAAAAAAAAAGTAGGCTCTAGTTCAGAAGTGTTCTATTTTCATTCTTCATTTATGCAAATCATATTGTGAATAAATAAATCTACATAATCTCCCTTCCCTGCTCAACAACATGCAGTTCACTTCCTCAGAGGAAGATGCAGCTTTTGCTGGTACCAATGCATAAAACATACTGATTAATAAATAATAACACATGAAAATCATATTGAGTAAATCATTATTGTACATCTCAGGAGAGAATAATACAGGAACTGATGATGAGTTTCTCAGGATTGTCTTTATTCTATTAAACATTATACTAGCTAAGCTATATTTAGGGTAAGGGTCTCACTTACACAGTCATGGCCAAATCATGATCCCAATGAGATTCAACAAGAATTTTTCCAGTGATTTCAGGGAGGATAGAATTTGGACATAAATAAAGAAGTGCCCAAGAAGGCACTTCCACCCCAGTTCAAGTTATCCAAGATATATGTAAGTTGCCATGCAGGAGCTAAATAAGAAATAAATCAGCTCACCTACTCTATGTTGGGGAGCTGTGAAGTTCCTTGCCCTTTCCCAAGCAGCACTACCCCCTAGTCTGTATGTCCTTTTGTCCTTCTGAAGTTATGGAGTTGCAGCACAGAGGGGATAAAATTAAAAACAATATCTACACAAAACTGTGATTGGGAGTTAGTGACCTCTCCTGCTCTAATCATGCATGATGGAACCTGGAGCGAGGCTCTTTTCTTCAGTTGTTCATTTGCAAGGGGTAAGACTCCAAAGCCCGCATCATAATTAGGAAAGGATATCTCTTTCCTCTTTCTTCCATCCTTTATCATCCTGTGATCACCAGTGAAAAGAAATCTTCTGCCTCATGGGCCCTACTCGCTCTTCTCCCTATATAAAGCTGGGAAAGATCACTTCTGCTCACATAGGCCAAGATCAGCAAAGGAATTGGGAACCTCTTACTGATTTCAGTGGGAATAAGACATTTAAATTCCTTATATACCTAGAATCTTCAGAGACTGACACCAATGATCCAAGGAAGAATCACTCAACTCCCAGAGATGTGAAAACACAAGGAAACTTGGGCTGAGCTCAGTGCCTCTCCTGATCTCATCGCCAGAGAAACTTAGGTTCCTTTTTAAACAGAAGCTGACATTTTCGTGCTGTCACACAACTCCAGGATCTGCAGCTTTAAGAACACCATCAAATATCCTGAGACTTGCAATAAAATCACAAGAGTTGTCAGTGCCAAAGATTAATGTAGTCATATGAGACAAACATTTGGTTTAATATGGACACTTCTAACCAGGAAGTCCAGTTCTTTAATAGGGCATAGAATAGGACAGCATATTACATAATTATTGGACAGGCTGTAGTCAGCCACTTGAGATATGGCTCCACAGCCTGCCATTCTTCTTGTGCTCCTATGCAGGACCTGGCCACCATCCTGTTGGGAAGCACAGGTCTGTTCATTGCTATTGCCTCAGCAAGCACCCAGCTAGCAGCTAAAGGACAAAATGAAACAAAGCGAGGCTATAAATTCACTTATCTCCACACTAAACAATGGAGCTGGCCTGTCACAGTACATGCTGCCCTTTCTCTAGGTTGATTGAGTCCAGTGTGTTCCCTAAGAGCCCCCAGGACTGATTTTGGCTGGGTCAGCTGTATTTCTTCTTGGAGGCAGTGTGACATCGCCACGTACCCTTCTCAGCTGCAAAAGCCAGAGTCTAGCCCTATATATGTTTAGCACTCTGAGTCGCTTGAATTTGGCCTTCAATAATATAATCATAGATATTTGTAAGGTTCCTGTCTTATTGGAATCTAAGTGCTTTAAATGACTTTACCTTGCACTTTTTGGAATAGAATAGGACTTTATTTTTCCATCTGCAGAAAGAGATTGGGGAATGATAAAATAAGATTTCAGTAAATCTTTGAATCAGTTCTTCATGTTATTTTATTAAACAGGAGCCCCCACAAATTTCATCATACAGTCAGTCCTTCTATCACATACAAATAACATTTAACGGTGCAATCAGACCTTCCATCTAACAACAACAAAAGCTAAGGGCTTGTGCTCATATATGATTTTTTTACTTTTCCCCAAACTCTGATCACATACCAGAACATGCTCACACAGGTTTGAAACTGAACTACATATACGTTCCTACCTCATTTCTTGCTCATATTTTTCTAAATGTAGGACACAGTGTAAATAACCCAGCTGTGCAAATCATTGTCTTATGAATCAGCCTCTCAGTGTTCAAGGAAAAAATCAACAACCTGGCAATACTGTTATAAGGCAAGTGAAGTGATTGCCTAGAGAGAAGACATCAGAGCCACCACATGCACAAACTTGCCCTTACCAGTAGGCACTGAACTTTGCCTTGCTCTAAATCAGCAGCAGAATCCACAGTTATGCCAAATGAGTCTTACTTTATGGTACCCTATATACATATCACTTATTTGTCACATAGCAGCTTAACACCTTTTATATTTTAAATTCATCCTCCTTTTCAAGCTGTTCCTTTGCCTATGCTTGGAAACACAAAGGAAGTTAATAAAAAAATAGTCATGGGTTTTGAAATACTGTTAAAATACTGGAAAAAATTAGGGATAGGTAGTATGGGAAATCAGTGACTGTAGAGAGAAAGTATGTATTTTCATTGAGCTATAGGAGGAGGCTTGAACACTTTTTTTATATGTTATTGCGGCTGCAGCAGCCATTAAATTTTACCTACACTACTGGAAAGATGTTTGACTTTTTCCATTCATTTTCTCCCTCTCCGTTGCAGTCAATGCTACATTTCAGCTCACTCCTGTGGCATCCAACTTCATGTTAAAGTGATAAATCTCATTCCCTGCCAGCAGCTGCATTGGGTAGTTCACCAAATCCAATCAGTTACCCTCTGGTTCTGCAACTATTGCAGAATACATTTATGGAAAGAGGAGAGTGATACAGTTACATATGACATTTTATGACCTCCTCTCTTACTACACTTTGCAAGGATTCAGCTAAGTCTCAACCACTAGTAATTTGTTCTCAGAAGCTGAACTGAAAACAAAGTCATGACTCAACTCCACCAATTTGTGGACAGGCATTACAGCACAGAATAAGATCTGCAATACAGGCATTGTTTGGAGGCTCCTGCTCCTCCAACACTTAAGCACAAATGACATAGGTTGCAGCTAGAGAGACAGAGATATAAAAAATAAAAATATATATGGAGGGGAGGAATGGGGATGGCAGAGTTGACAGGATTGGATGCAATAAAGATGGCAGGGAAGGAAGGGAGGAAGAGATGGGATGGCAGTGAGGGAGGAGAAAAGGTAATAATGGCAGAGCTGGAGGGAACAGCAATAACAAAGATGTCAGGAGAGAAAGGGATGAGGGGAGTAGAAATATAGGCACTCCTCAAGTTACAAACCTCTGACTTACAAACATCTGTACATACAGGTTTAAAACAAACAAAAGGAAATTTTTCTTCACTCAGTGCACAGTTAACCTGTGGAACTCCTTGCCAGAGGATGTGGTAAAGACTAGGACTTCAATGGGGTTCAAAAAAGAGCTATATAGATTACTGGAGGTTAGGTCCATCAATGGCTATTAGCCAGGATGGGTAGGAATGGTGTCCCTAGCCTCCGTTTGTCTGGAAATGGGTGACAGGGGAAGGGATCACGTGAGGATTACCTGTTGTGTTTCCTCCCTCTGGGGCATGTGGATTTCGCCACTGTTGGCAGACAGGATATTGGGCTAGATGGACCTTTTGTCTGACCCAGTATGGTCATTCTTATGTACAAACAAAAACTTGCCCTGCAGCTGCAGGGGAGCAGGCAAGAGGCACAAGTGGTGGTGAGCAGCACAAGTGCTGGCTGGAGGACTGCTGAGGGGCAGAAGTCAGTCACATACCCAGTGGCTGGAGAGGAGCAGCACTTTGAAGGGGACATTGTTTCTTCTCTTCAGCTGCACCACTGCCCTCTGCTCCACCAGTCCTTGCTTGCACCACTTGCCACCTCCTGGTGAGCAGAGGCTGGGTGCAGCCCAGTAAGAGGGGCTGACAGGGGTGGGGCTGGTCACAAGAGCCAGTGCAGTGCCCATTGTGTTCATATGTGTGGCAGCTGGGGGATGCTCAGAAGTCCCCTTCAGAATCTCCACCTACTTCCTCATCTTTCTCTAACTAAACCTGCCTTTCCTCAAGCACCAACATTCAAGGTTAAATAAAAAAAAATATTTTGACCATATTTCATTAAAAATATACAGTAATTCAGCTACATTATGGATTAAACAGGCTTTCATGGGCTAGCCTGGGAACCTAACCACCTGACATTGTTTCTATGGGAAAATGTGTTCCGAATTCCAAACAACTGACTTATAAACAAACTTTTGGAATTCAAGCTGTTCATAAGTTGGGGAGTTCCTGTACTAGGAAGAGAGGGATGGGTGATGGGGATGGCATTAAAAAATGGAAGAGGAAAGAATGGCAAAGAAAATCATCAGACAATGTAGCTGAAGAGAGTGGGAAGAGGAAAGGAAATGATGGTGAGAGATGGCTGTTGGGGAGAGGTAAATGGAAAGGCTGGAAGGAGGGATGGTGGGAGCAGTGTGGGAGGCGGCAGTGGCGAGGAATCAGGTGCAGGCTGGAAGGAGAACGTGGGAGTGGTGGGGAGGCAGCAGTGTGGGCTGGAAGGAAAATGTTGATGCAGGGTGGGAGGTGGCAGTGGCTCAAGAGAAGGAGCAGTGGGGATGGAAAGCGGAAGATGGGAGACGGAGGGGAGGCAGCAGTGGCTGAGAGGAGGGAGCAGTGCAGGTGGGAAGGGGGGGTGCAAGAAAGGGAGAGGCAGCAGTAGGAGGGAAGAAGGAGCAGGGGCAGCAATGGATATGGGGAGGGAGAAGTGGGTGTGGGAAGAAGGTGGGAGCAATGAGGGGAAGGAGGAAGCAGCAGTGGCTGAGGGGAGGGAGCAGTGGGGAGAAGGAGAGAGCAGGGGGAAGGAGCAATGGGGTAGGAAGGTGGTGGAAGTGGCAATGACTGAGGGGAGGGAGTAGTGGGGATGGGAGCAGGAAGAGGTGGCAATGGCTGAGGGGAGGGAGCAGGGGGAGTGGGAAGAGGTGGGAGCAGAGAGAGGCAGCAGTGGCTGAAGGAAGGGAGCAGTGGGAGGAAGGAGGAAGTGGGGGGTGGCAGTGGCTGAGGGGAGGGAGCAGTGGAGGGAAGGAGGGAGCGGGGAGGCGGCAGTGGCAGAGAGGAAGGAGCAGTGGTGTAGGGGCAAGGCAGCAGTGGCAGAGAGGAAGGAGCAGTGGTGTAGGGGCAAGGCGGCAGTGGCAGAGGGGAAGGAACAGTGGTGGTAGGAAAGGGGTGGGAGCAGGGGAGGTGGCAATGGCTGAGGAGGGAACAGCGGGGTGGGAGCAGGGGGGAGGCGGCAGTGGCTGAGAGAAGGGAGCAGGGAGAGGCAGCAAGAGCTGAGGGGAGGGAGCAGTGGGGAGGTGGCAGTGGCTGAGGAAGGAGCAGTGGGCGTGGGGAAGGAGCAGGGGGAGGTGGCAGTAGCTGAGGGGGAAGCAGGAGGAGGGAGCAGTGGCTGAGGGGAAGGAACAGGGGAGGTGGCAGTAGCTGAGGGAGGGAGCAGTGGGGTTGGGAGGAGCAGGGGAGGTGGCAGTGAGGCTAGGAAGAGGGTGGGAGCAGGGGTGGCAGTGGTCAAGGAGGCAGCAGCGGCGGTGGGAGCAGGAAGTGACTGGCTGAGGGGAGGAGCAGTGGGGATGGGGAGGAGCAGGGGAGGTGGCAGTAGCTGAGGGAGGAGCAATGGGGAGGGGAGGAGCAGTGGGGTTGGGAGGAGAGGTGGCAGTAGCTGAGGGGAGGAGCAGGGGAGGAAGCAGGGGGTTGGGAGGAGGTGGCAGTAGCTGAGGGGAGGAGCAGTGGGGTTGGGAGGAGCAGTAGCTGAGGAGGAGCAGTGGGGGTTGGGAGGAGGTGGCAGTAGCTGAGGGGAGGAAGCAGTGGGGTTGGGAGGAGGTGGCAGTGGCTGAGGGAGGAGCAGTGGGGATGGGGAGGAGCAGGGGAGGTGGCAGTGGCTGAGGGAGGGAGCAATGGGGATGGGGAGGGAGCAGGGGAGGCGGCAGTCGCTGAGGGGCAGCAGCAAGGGGGGTGGGAGGAGCACGGAGGAAGGGAGGGAACGAGAGGGGGGCTGTGCGCGAGAGGAGGTGGCGGGCTGAGGGCTGAGGAGCGAGGGGGATGAGGGAGGAGCAGGGGAGGTCGCTGTGCGCTGAGGGGAGGAGCGGGGGATTCGCCGACTGACCAACCGAGAGACTCTGTTACGACGCATGCGCCGTTTCAAGCGCTGATTCCGCCAGCATCCCGTCATGCCCCGCGGGGCAGTCGAGACGTAACCCCGCGGCCGGCTCGGACGCTAGAGCGGCAGTGGCCCAGGCCGAGGCGGATCATGTCCGAGAAGAAGCAGCCTGTGGATCTGGGGCTCCTGGAGGAGGATGACGAGTTCGAGGAGTTCCCGGCTGAAGGTGACGGCTCGGGGCTTGCCCGTGGGGGCGGGGGATCTGGCGGCCGGGGCCCGATGAGGTGCCGGTGCCGGTGCCGGTAGGGTTGGGCCTCGGCTCCCTGCTCGGGCAGTTGGCTCCCCTCCGCGCACAGCTGCCTGGCCTTAGTCAGCGCGCGGTAGGGCTGGCTCGCTTCCCTGCGCCGGGCCTAGGGACCGGGCTGGCTTTGCTCGCCTTTCCTGTGGGCTGCCCCATTCATCGAAGCGAGCCTCCTGGAGTCCTGCACCCCCACGCGCGGCTCGAGCCGCTGGCTTCTCTGCAGCCTTTCCCCAGCCGGCGGCTTTCCACACCACGTGGAGATTTCCCGTTGCAAAAACCCATGCTTGTTACTGGCTCATTTAGCCCGAGTAACTTTCTGTGAACTCGGGCCCGTCTGCCTGCCATGCTCACAGTCCCCTTCTGCCAAATCCTAAAGCGGTATCACAACAATGTGTTTTGTCTGTGTGTGTCGAACTCTGAAAAACGAATCTATTCTCATTAATGTTTTAAATGTATTAGGGAATAATGCAGACACATTT
This sequence comes from Rafetus swinhoei, assembly GCA_019425775.1. NCBI lineage: Eukaryota > Metazoa > Chordata > Testudines > Trionychidae > Rafetus > Rafetus swinhoei. The sequence goes on from CM033424.1 coordinate 211,638,056, forward strand.
GTCATGCATACAGTGTTGTTTTGTGAAAGGCATTCCTAAGCCTAGGCTAGCATTTTTTTTCTAATCAGAAATAAAATGTGTTGCTCAGGAAATTCATCAGCATCCCATATAGTTAGAGAGCCTCAGAGCTTCGACAGATCTGAAGAACATAGGGAAAGGGACAGCTTGGACCCCTGATCTCACTTCCTTGGACTAGAGGTGGTCAGCCCCCTTTGCTGACAGACTTTGGGTTCTTCCCGGGGTCTGTCAGCAGATTGCCTGGACTCCCCTGCTCTAGGAGGCTGCCAGGACTCTGTGGCGCAGCTGCAGGTCCAACATGTTGCCACACCAGAGAGATTCAGTCTGTAGTAAAGTCTCAGAGGGGTAGCCATGTTAGTCTGTAACTTAAAAAAACTTAAAAAGTGGTCCTGTAGTACCTCAGAGACTAACAAAAATTGTATATTGTATCAAGAGCTTTCATGGTCACAACCCACTTCTTCAGATGAGTGGAGCAAGAGCCTGGCTGAAGCACCTCCGTCTATCTCACTTTAAGTGGTTAACTGGTTAAACAATAATGTTTAATCAGTTAGGGATGTAAAATCCTGTTTAGTCAGTTCAGAACTAATGTGTTTCATGTTGCTGGACTTCATTAGGATTGCTTGATTTTTTTTTGCCATTACACAATGGCTAAGAACAAATACAAAAAAACATTTGTCTAGACGACAAGATTAATAAGGGGAAGGAAAAGGAATAATGAGGGATGTAAAATGAGGTAATGTGAGAGAGTAATAAAAGGATTCAATTACAGTGGTGGATAGCAGCTTTCTTTATGAAGTCTCAATCTTGGCACATAAATTCCATTGCTTTGTGATAAAAGCAGTGTGGGAGTGTGTGTTACCTGGATTTTACTACAGCATTTCATATGTGAAGAAAAACACTGTTATAAATAAGGAACTTTCTCTTTCGGTCTTGTAAATAAAAATGTTGTGTCTTAGGGATGTTAATGTGTTTATTTTGGTAAATATGTAACCACTGAAAGTTCCAACGGTTACACATTTACACACTGGAGGGAGAGGGGGGGACTGCTATCCAGACAGAGGCAGCAGCGTGAATGAGGGGAGAGGCTGCTCACTGCTTGTACCGGCTCCGGTGCTGCTGCCTCTAATACAGAGGCAGCAGTACAGGGAAGGGTGGGGAGAGGCAGCTCTGCAGGAGCTGGTATGTGCTAACTTTCTGTGAGCCCAGGTGGCTGTGTGTAACTGTGAGCCCAGGCTTCTCTATTAACCATGTACACATTTACGCTTTCAAATCCCTAGTCCTAAATTTCATCTCTGAAGACTTCAGAATAGACTTCAGAATAATGCATGATTGTCCATTTTCCTCAAGTCTTTAAAAGTTCTGATGGTTAAAGGGATGGCTTATATTGGTAAATGAAGGGAATTTGCTCACATGTAGATCAGGGATTCTTAACCTTTTTCTTTGAGTACCCCCACACCTCCAATGTACTATAAAAACTCCATGGCCCACCGGTGCTGCAACAACTGTTTTTTCTGCATATAAAATCCAGGGCCAGTGTTATGGGGTAGCGAGCAGGGCAGTTACATGGGGCTCCATGCCACAGATTGTCCCGTGAAGCTTAGTTGTTCAGGGTTCAGCCCCGGGTAGCAGGGCTCGGGGTCTGGGATTCAACCTGGTATGTTGGGGCTTTGACTTTCTTGGGCCTCCGTGAATGTAATCTTGGCCCTGCTTAATGGTTTCCCTGAAACCGGCTTGCAGGCCCCAGACTCGTGGTTGAAAACTACTGGTGTAGGTAATGGTGGGTAGGGGGGTGTTCACAATTTTTGTTATGCTGTCTTCATCATACTTGGTATAACTTTATGGCTTCCAAATGTATCAGATAGGTTTTGTCAAATATAATATTTCCAGGAAAAACTTTAAAAACAAAAAATAGTGTGGTAGCACTTTAAAGACTAACAAAACATGTAGGTGGTATCATGAGCTTTTGTGGGCACAGCCGGTCATCTGAAGAAAGGGGCTGTGCCCACGAAAACTCATAATACCATCTACATGTTTTGTTAGTCTTTAAAGTGCTACCACACTATTTGTTGTTAGTCTGTAACAGGAAAAACTTAACTCGGCTACCCCTCTGATAATATTTCCAGTTAGAGAGAGAAACAGGTTATTGCAATTGTTACATTAACTGGTTAGATGAGCTGAGAAGATAGGCTTGTTTAGAAAATGCAGTAAGGAAGAACACTTCTACTATTTGATATCTCTCCCACACCCAAACACATTAAGTGTGAATTAAATGAATAGGGATGTTCACAATATTTGTTATAGTAGCAAATATATACATTCAGTTTGCCATGAGGATGGTGGGGGATCTATACAATATAAATACTGAATTGGATAAATGTGGTCACGAAAAATGAATGATACTTTACTTCTAAACGTCTCAAACCAAACCCTCTCATGGGGAGAAAGGTCCCCCCCAAATCCTAGTTTTCTAAATACTTGAGTCTTTGTTTATCTCTTCAATAACCTCAAGTGACCCTCATTGAAATCCTCTTGTAACTGCTATAGTAGAAAAAGAACCGTGTACCATAACCTGGTTCTGATAAATTTGAGAACAAATATAATGGAAAAATCAAAATGTCACCAATGTCAAAATGTGGATAGTTATTTGGGCACTTACTGTCCTTATATTATGATAATATGATTGGACCTCCCTGATCCAACACCCTTGGGACCTGACCGGTTCTCAGTCGGGGAGTTTGCTGGACTAGGGGAGGTCTGCTGCCAAGCTCTTCTGGGGTGCCTCTAGCCCCTGGCCACACCCAGGCTCACAGACACTAGCCCCTGTTCCCAGCTGATAGGGCTCTCTGATCCAGCAACATCTGTAGTCCTGCAGTACCAGAGTCCCAGATTGGAGAGGTTCAACTAAATGAGGTGACAGCCTCTTACAGAGCATGGGTATTCTATTTAAGTTAAATGTCCTGAGTTCTAAAAAATTCTGAAAATGTTTCATACAGGACATTCTATTTTTATCTGAAAAGTAATTCCAGACTGTCCTACAGTTTGTGATTGAAATTTGATATAGATGTTAACTATATTAAATTTTACAAAGAATTATTTTTATGCCTGCTGATTCAGCACTAAACGCTTCTTGATATAGCTTGCAAAAACACCACTGCTATTAAATAGTCATTATACTGCCAGTAAAATATTTTTATTGCTTAATCAAAAATAATTGGATAAATATTTGATTATAAAAACATTCACTAATATCTGAAATTGTGAGTCTCTCACAAGTTACCTGTGCAGCAGTACATGTTGTTAGAGTTCTGTTATGTCCAATATTCCCTTTCTCTGACCTAGGGAAATTAGGTAATGCAAACTTGTGTTAAAGCATAACTAATACATTACATAAGCATTCTTAACTTCTATAATTCCTCCTTCAACTCCGTTTCAAGAAATAATTATCATCATACCAAATTCTGAAATATCTGAAACAGATGTTTGCTATATTTATGGAGTATTTCATTTCAAGTTGAGTATGATGTACTTTCTGGTATAATATGATTTGGTCATTTTTGACTTGTGTGATCCTTTTCAGTGGTATAAAATCATATGTTTTTGGTATTGTACAGCTGAGTACAAAAATCTATTTTGTCTTCATTTTTGAAACTTAGAATACACCACACAGTGATCGGAATATTAAAATACTTTTCTAAGACTCCCATCACGACTAGTTTGTCAAAATAGATTTTGTAACCTTAGTTTATAGTAATAACACTTAATGGTAGCAGACTTTGAAAAACATTTTTGATACTTCCAAATCCCAGATAATGCTATATCATTTTTTACTTTTACCCAGTCACAGGCATATAATGTAACTGGAATAATAATTTCAGTACACAAGCTTAGTGTATAGTGTCAACATACAAATAGTTTAAAGTCTTGTAGCTACAGGAATAAGAGCATAATTTAGGCTCTTTTTATTTCTTTCGTCTGATTTTTCGCCCTCTTTAATGTGGAAGACATCTTAGCCCTGCTCCTTGAAGCACGATACAATTTTTCGTGAATTAAAAATGCGTCAGTCTGTCTTACAGCTATCACTTTGATTGAACCTCTCTGAGCCATTGTGCCTGATTGTATCACCTCAAATCATTTGAGACTTTTGTCGCCAATTAATGTAATGGCTGAATCTTAGGTCAGTTTTTACCCTACAAAAGCTAATTTTTTTATTTGTTGTGGAGGACTGTCTTTGAAATACAGTAAATGAAATACTTAATACAACACTGTTCATAGTCTTTGTAGGAACATTACATTTGAATGTTAAATGCACTGTGTGTAAATAAACACAAAGCTTATTGTAAGTAGTGCTGATTAATGCCCTTATCTTCTTTGTAATTCAGTTTCATTGTTTGTGAATTGCATGTGACTATCCTGTTGAAAAGGACAGTAGAGTAATTAGTTATTTCTTTTGCATTATTAGTATTCATATTACTGCAGTCCCTAAGAGCCCTATTAACGGACCAGGACTGTATCCTGCTAGGCACTCTACAAATACAGTAAAGAGAGAGTCCCTGCCTCAAGGGTTTGTCTCGTCTCTTTCCACCCGTTTTTTCCTTCCTTTGGCTTCTTCAGGGCTCCAGCCCAGCCCCTCCACATAAAAGGGATACTTTATATGGATTGTGAAGCTAAACCTTAGTCACTTCTGCATCAAATCCTTTACATGTGTGGTTGGCTAGGAATGGGTACTTCTAAGATCGTGTGTGGTATCTGTTCCTGCTGATCTCAGTTTTTTTTATACTGTAACCACATGTTACAGTAGGAAAGTTTTAGGACCTCTTTTTCCCTATATTCACAAAGAGAGGAAGCATGGTTGCAATCCCCCAGGATCTGTTTGTGACCCTTCCCAGTCAGTTTCCTTTTGTTGTGCAATGCTACTCTGGTGGTTGCTGGAAAGCTTTGATTTTTATCGGTTGGTAGAAAGTGGATTGTAAATTATGATGGGATGTAACACCAGTATTTCCTCAGGAGGAGGGGCACCTCTTCTCTGGCAGTGGCAGATCTGGGGCTGGGGGCAAAGCACCTTTTCCCCACTACAGCACAAAGCACCTGTTCAGTGCTTCATAGGCTGCTGTGCAGCCACACAGCTAAGAGGAAATTTGCGCAGCCATTTGGAGATCGGAGATGAACACTGCAATTCTGAAACTTACCTGGCAATATTACCTTTAAAATATTAATCTTATAAAATAAATCTGTTCCATGGACATCAAATGTCAAAAATATGTACTGTACCATGAACCTTTTTGGTGCTCCAGGAGAACTTACTTCAGATGCAGTGCTTTGCTACTCTTCTATATTAATAAGAAGACCAAGAAGAGTTTCCAGGTGCAAGGTTAGCTGACACTTCTGCCTATTATCAGTATTGTAGTACTGGGACAAAACCAGAAAAGTAAAATTGCAAGTTATCTTTACTTCTGCAGCAATAGGAAAAACACAAAACTCTCCCTATATGAAAAATAGAACTGGTAGCTTTAAAGGTGAGGGGGAAGCATTAAAAATAATGTAAAGCTACTTATTGTATAATTATAGATGCGTATCCTTCTTGTTCTAGTTTCAGATTTTTTACTAGAAAACTTACTTGTAATTTCAGTATTTTGTGTAAGAAGAAGTGGAAGGTCTAAATGGATTGAGTAAAGGAGTTTTTTTTGAGGATTCTTAGCAATAAAAGCACTCAACATTTAAAGTTAATATTTCCATGCAACCCTAAGGAATTGCAGACTTTCTAAAAGTCTTTAGACTTGTTACCTGGTTTCCATTAATATGTTACATTCTATCTTTGTGCCATCTTGTTATAGATCCTCTAATTAGTTAATATTTTAATTAATAATCTTATATGGACAAATAATCATAGAATCCAGAATACTAAGATTGTAAGTATTTAAAGTTGTATTTTGATTATAATTCAAGAAGTTATGGTGTTTGAAACCATTACAAGATTCTATTATTCTTGTAATCACTTGAACATGAACAGAACTTTTTTATAAACATAGAGGAAGTGTTTGGTGTTGAAGACATTTCAGTGTATCCAATGGCCAGACTATTTGCTGATACCAGACTTTGTGTAAAATATTTAGACTTTGTGTTTTCCGTCCTTTAGACTGGGCTGGTTTAGATGAAGATGAAGATGCACATGTCTGGGAAGACAATTGGGATGATGACAATGTAGAAGATGATTTCTCCAATCAGTTAAGGTAATCTTGGAGTTTAATTTACGCTTAAAAGTTGAACAGGAAACTTAACCTGTAGTTTTTAGTTGGGTGAAATCTTGGACTTTTAAAAAATGTTCAGTTTTTTGAAAAATAATTTTTGAAAGAAAAACCAGAGCAAATATCTACTTAAGTGGTCCAAAGAGTTTTTTAAAAGCAGCATTTGCTGTCATAAGCAAGCTAGCCTTACTACTTGTGACCAGCCCTTGTACTTTAGTGTCATGCTATAACAATGAAGTAACCCTCAGTCACCTGTGTGGCTGATTAAAGCAGAGCAGGAAACAACTTTCTCATCCTGTACAGTTTTTCAGAATTTCAAAAACTTTCCATCCTGAACAGAGAATCCTTTCCAGACAAAAGACTTGTCAGTACTGCTGTGTTCTCACAAAAAGTTTTCTTATAAGTAGTCATCTGGCAGCAAAAAGCCATTTAGCAAAGTAATTCCCAGAAAGTTTGAGTGGCAGTTTTAGACTTTGTTACAGGGAGAAAAATTACCAAAATATTTTTTAAATGTCTACAGACAGGAGCTGAGCACTTCTAATCCAGTTGTTTAATTCTACTTTCTATATGTTACTTTTAGATTCAGTTAACCTTTTACTGATGCTTAACTATAATTTAAGGAGTTTGACTCATCAATACAAACTTGTGTTTTATAACAAACCCCTCCTTAGGTTGTAAACATAACACAATATCTGTGCTGTAGTTTGATTGAGATGGTTAGTACTGGACTGACTCCCTTGTTTCTAAAACAAGGGAAAGGTGACCCTCTGGTAGAGGGTATCAAAGTAAATCCTGTTGGCGTAATTGCTTATTGTCAAGTTTCAAGTTAATTGCAGGTCTTAAATATATTATCACTCTAAAGCAGCAGTTTCCAACCTTTTCCAGATGGGGACCCATTTTGATAATTCAGGAAGATTTGGTGACCCAAGGCAATTCAAAACCGGGGGGAGTAAGGAGGGCAGAGCCACCTGGGGAGACACTTGGCGACCCTTTTGAAATGTAATGGCGACCCATATTTGGGTCCTGACCCATAGGTTGGGAAACCCTGCTCTAAAGACAGTGTTTATCAATAGTGTAGCAGGAATCCTCAAAGTATGTCAGAAAAAGCTGTCTGAGAAGGTTCAATATATGGCACATACGACTGTGAAAACTAACCTTATTAAATCTTGTAGTAAAGTATTTATAATCTGTCCTCATCTCTGTATTAAAATTAAAGACTCAAGTCTTAGGGAGGAACAGTATTCCTCTACCACAATCTGCTGGGTATCCCTGTTATGTTTCAGCCATCCTGAAACACAACTGACTAGAGTGTCCTAAAAGTAAATCTTACATTTTAGTAATGGAAATTCAACCTTGCTTCTAGATTGGGTCAACAAAGATTTGTAGTAACGCCACTTAATTGACTCTTACAATAAGCAATTTCCTCCTTCCTTATCTCTTCCTTGTCCCCTCACCCCCACCTTCTGTTCTATGTAGCTGATTCGTTAGTTTGTAATTTGTTTACTTTTTCATTGTATCCCTCTGTTATATAATGGTCATGCCAATTCACTTTCAGAATATGATCTGAAGAAGTGGGTGTGCCCCACGAAAGCTCATCACCTAATAAACTACAGTAATTCCTCATTTAACACGTGCCCACTTAACACATTTTTGCGATAGCATGATTTTTGGGAATGTTTTTTGAATTACACAACCGTCCCCAGAATAACACGATTTCCCCAGCTGGCCCGTTGCCGGCGGCTGCGCGGGGCTTCCCCTGCCTCCCTGCAAAGCAACGGAGGGTTCGCTGCTTGCTGCGCCATTCCCTGCTGACGCCGGATGCCTTGCCCCCTCTCCTCTGCCCCCGCTTGCAGGCTGGTGGCTGGGTTTCCCCAGCCGGTCTGTTGCCAGCGGCTGCACGGGGCTTCCCCCGCCTCCCTGCAAAGCAGCAGAGGGTTCGCTGTTCGCCGTGCCATTCCCCAGCGACCCCCCCCCCCCACCTTCGCCGGACACAGTGCAGGTCCTGGTGGACCCGTCACGGGCATACTCCCAACCCAATCCCTCTCCCCTCCTCTCCCCTCCCCTTCCCTTCCCCAGAGCCAAACACCTCCCCTCCCTGCTGTAACCCAATCTCCTTTCTCCCCCAACCTTATGTCTCGGTCCCAACAGACACCACTGCTTGAAACACAACCCCCACCTTTTCCATTATTTTCAGTGGGAAAATTGACCCCGCATAACACGTTTTCACTTAACACAATCATTTTCTGAAACATATCTATAGTGTTAAATGAGGAATTACTGTAGCTTATTAGTCTTTAAAGTGCTACATGACTGCTTTTTGTTTTTGTTTTTACAAAGATTGATTCTGTGTGTGTTCAGATCACTTCCTTATCTAAACTATCACAATTATCCATCTGTAAAGCTCTTTGAAGAGCAGCCCTTAACCAGTCAAAACAAGTTGAGTGGAAGTTATGCCAGTGTAAGAACTGCAGAATCAGAACCTTTATTCATTTTGGGCTCTGATTCAATACATATCTAATTTTAAGCATGTATAGTGCTATTGAAGTCAGTGGGTCTGCTTACAAGATTAAGGACCTTTTATATATTAGGGCAAAGTCCTATATGAATTAAGAGGATCAAAGATACTGTACTGATGAGTGCAATGTAAAAATGTGTGTTTGGCTTTCTAAAAAGAATTTTAGCTTTGTTCCTAGATTGTTGGCCTTCTTTAAAAAAAAATCTGTGCTAGTAACAGATTTAATTGTTCATAATGAGCTCTTGTGAAGAGTTACCCAGGAGAAACCTATGTTCTGTATTGTCATTTCTAATGAAGTTTTATTGTCTTAAAAATGGGGTGGAAAAAAAGCACCTGCCTGACTTAATCAATAAGATGCAAGGATTATAATTAAACAAGCCTTTTGGTTTGGGTTTTTTTTTTTAATCTGGAGTTAGTATCCAAGTTGGTAAAGCATGATTGAGCTGAAATCTTATAGGAATGTTAAGCAGGTGAGGCCAAAATGTGCAATATTACATTTTTTTTATTTGTATCAAAAGTAATAGTAGCACATTAGGTTCTTGATTAAACTTTGTCATAGTTTAAAGGGCTTTGCAAATATCTGTCAGTATTTTATTGTCTCTCTCATACTTCTGGTTCTTGTTTTTGTTTTTTTATATAGAGCTGAACTAGAGAAACATGGATATAAGATGGAGACCTCATAGTTTTAAAGGAAGATGGAATAATCTTGGAATAAAATTGGACTGTAGATTGCATTGTTGACAAAAGACTACAGCCTGGGACATGAGATGATACTTCAGTCCATTATCAGTTTGCATTGATTTATTTTGGTTTTGTATAAAGAATAAAAAAATTAATCAAAATCCTTTTATTCATCATTTTTCAACTTCTACTTTACTGATGAAATTCTTAAAAAATTAATCATTATGTGACTTGAGCAGCTATTTTCAAGGTTTCTTATATAATGTTTGTTGACCTTCAAATAGCAGAAGTCTATCTCCTTAAAATCAATAGGAACAAAAGGAGCATGAGTCAGAACAGAATTGAAAAATAGCAGACACTTTGCAATAACAATTTCTGTTATTAGCCATGTTTTGTTGGAATAAATATCTGAAAGCAATGTGTGTGGGTAGAGAAATTCTCAAATTGGAATGTAGGATAGATTAACAAATATTAATCTGGTTAAAATATACTAAAATTAATTTAAAACACTTAATTTTTCTTTAGTTTATATGCTTGTGAAAGCTAGTTTGAGAGCCCTGCAAGGTAAAGGCCTCTGCCAGTAGGGTCAACAGATTTGCTGGGCCCCTGGGCAAGATGTGGGAGTGGGCCTGGCTCTGTGTCCCTGGAAGGGCGGGTCTCAGGCAGAAGGGGGCAGGGCTGTGGCTAGCTTCCCTCAGGCAGCCTCAGGGCTGTGGCTAGCTTCCCTCAGGCAGCCTCAGGGCAGCCTGGGATGCACTGCCCCTACCCAAGACAGCCGTCAGCACTGCTCGGAATGCACAGTGCAGGGGTTTGGTGGCAATTTAAAGGGCCCAAGACTCTAGAGACTGCTGCTTTTGCCCCCTCCCCCATCAGTGGGCCTGGCCTCTGTTAATCTAGAGGTAAGAACAATGCAGGATGCCAAAGTGCATGCTTCCCTAGCCCTGTTAGAGAGATGACTCGTCTGGAGATCCGGGAAGCAATCACTGACACAAATTTGGGATCATGATGGATAATCAATGGAACATGAACTCTCAATGTAATACTATAGCCAAAAAGACTGTGACCCTTGGATGCATAAACTGGGGGAATCTTGACTAGTAGTGAAGCTATTTTTACCTCTGTATTTGGCTCTGAGACCTGTTGCTAAAATATTGTGTCCAGATTTGAGGCAAACATTAAGAAGGATGTTCATAAATTGGAGAGGGTTCAGAAAAGAGCTATGAGAATGATCAAAGGATTAGAAAATCTGCCTTATAGTGATAGTTTCAAGAAGCTCAATCTATGTAGTTTAGTTTAACAAAGAGAAAGTAAATGGATGTCTTGATCACAACGTATAAGTACCTGCATGAGAGAAAAATATTTGATATTGGCCTCTTCAGTGTAGCAGACAAAAGTTTAGCATGAGCTAGTGGCTGGAAATTGAAGCTAAGCAAATTCTGATTTGGGAATAAGGCATACGTGTAGCAGTTTAAACATACCCAATGTTTTGTTGACAAAAGTATCGTTGTCGAAAGAAAAATCAGCAAAGTGTGTTCACACATGCTCCCTTTGTAAATTGTGTCCAAATTTTTAGTTCCCTTGTTGACAGAGAGCAATGCACTGTGGGTAGGCATTCCATGTACGTATCACTAGGTGTTGGAGGAATGCAGAAGGGAGCGCAGCACATCTTGGGACCATGCGAAAACATCTAGTTAGGCACTGCTTTGTTTCCCAGACCTCCAGGGGTTTCTGGCTTTTGCACCATTTTTCCAACTGCCATTCTTTGCTGTATACTCGAGCATCTGCAATGAGAGAGGATGGATCCCTCACTTCTCTCCTATACTCTGTTAAGTGAGGATATCCTGCATGGCAGCACAGTTAATCTTGAGGTTACTGAAGAAGACTCACAGCACCTAACTTTCTGTGTGATATGCACAGCAACAGCTTGGCATTGCATTTGTCCCTCTCAGAGCACCTGTAGAGGGTAGAATGTGAGTGGTGGGATCACATCATCATGCAGGTGTGGGATGAAGAGCAGTGGCTACAGAACTTTAGGATGTGTAAAGCAAACTTTCTACAGCTGTGTGCTGAGCTGGCCCCTGAACAGTGACACATGGGTACCAGAATAAGAGCTGTCTCTGAACAGAGAAGCATGTGGCAATTGCTGTGTGGGAGTTGGCAACTCCAGATTGATTTGCAGCTGCAAACAATCTGGAGTGAAGTCTGCCATTAGGGCTGTACTGCTGCAAATGTGCAAGGCAATAAATCACATTCTGAGTGTTCTCATGGACAAAACTTGGTAGTGTAGACAAACCCTAAATAAGGACAATTAACTATTAAAACAATTACAACTGTTGTCTACTGGGTCATGGATTCTCAATCACTGACAAATTGTAAATCAAGATTTGATGTTTTTCTAAAAAATATTCTCTAGGAACTTTTTAGAGGAGGGTGTCTGGCTTGTTTCATACAGGAGATCAGTGTAAATGAACAATGGTGCTTTCTGGTCTTGGAATCTATGACTATTCATCTAATGGTAAGAGGGAAGTTCAGTTTTTATGTGTATTAATTCTTGGGCATCCTTGTTGAAGTTGGTAGTTTGCAATTATGGCAGTTTGCTGATCACACACACACCTGTCTATTGAGAATTGAAATGAAACTACCAACTCACTTGACTTAGGCCAACAAATAGTGGGAACTACTGATCTGTTTCATATTTTAAACCAGAAATGTGAAGGTGGAAATTTCATAATCAATTAGTAATCCCACGGGCCATCTCTGTATGGCCACTTGATGATATCTCATTGTAGTGTATGTATAGCGTACTGGAAACTGCAAGGGTCAAGATTACAAATGTAGTAGCACTTAGTCTGTGGGCTGACTGAAGAACATAATTCTCTTTTCCAAAAGGAATCAGGCTCCACTTATAGTCAATGGGATTTAGGTTCCAAAGTGTCTTTAAATCACTTTTGAAAATGAGAGCTATGTTTCTAAATCAGTTAGGCATTGCATTGCTGGGTGCTGCAATGCTGAGATTCCTTTTAAAAATCCAGTTTTTTGTTTTCATACATGAAGGCCAGTATGTAATTACAGTACTTATTTGAACTCTTGGCATCAATAATACCTTGACATCAAAGTTGAGTGAGTTTGTTCAAGAACTCCTCTTAAACAGTAAGAGCTAGGACAACCACATTTGGCTTGAAGCTGCTTCTTATAACTTAAAGCAAGGTAGGAGTTTGGCTGTGCCAGGACAAAGGGATGTGCCTGGAATTTGATTGTTTTTCATAAAATGGAAAGGGAGGGCTCTGCTAGCAGAAACAGTTATAATGTATAATTACCACATGGGGGCAGGAAGCAGTCAATGATGTGGACCAGGATAGCTATAGCCCAGTGGTCTCCAACCTTTTTAAGCACATGATCAATTTTTAATTTAAGTGCAATCCAAGATCTACCTCAAATATAAATACCTTGTCCCGCCTCCTTCCTTCCCCTTCTCTGAGGCCCCACCCCTGCTCACTCCATCCTCATTCTCTTGCCCATCCTCATTCACTTTCATCAGGCTGGGGCAGAGGATTGGGGTGCAGTCTCTGGTCTTGGATTAAGGGATCTGGAGTGTGAGAGGGGCTCTGAGCTGCTCTTGGGGCAGGGAGTTGGGATGTAGGAGGGGTTCTAGGTGCAGGCTCTGGAATGGCATTTGGATGCAGGGGTGCTCATGGCTTAGGGTATAGGAGGGGGTTCATGACTGGGGTAGGAGCTCCAGCTAGATGCTGCTTACCTCAGGTGGCTCCTGGTTAGTGATACAGTGGGGCTAAGGCAGGCTTACCCCTGCCCTGGCCCTGCACCACTCCCAAAAGCAGCCAGCAAACTCCATCCCAAGTCCTGTTGTGCCCCCTCTCTTCTCTGTGGAGATAGAATACAGTGTGGGAGAGGGGGCACCCTGACATCAATGCCCCTCCTCTTCCTCCCCTGCCCTGCACTGAAAGCAGGATGCTCCCCATGGGAGGGGCAGCTCCAAAGCAAAGGGCAGGAGATGAGCAGCGGAGGGGTAGCTGAAGTGCTGGCGCTTGATAGCCTCTTGGCCAAACCAGTCAGGATCACCTGTCAGAGGCTCCAAGATCTACCAGTAGATCCCAATCGACTGGTTGGTGACCACTGCTATAACCCCATTCAGGCAGCAGGAATAGAGAAAGTGATAGCTATCTACTATGTATGTGAAAAAATTAGTCTGTCTGCCTGTCTCCCAGCCAGGGGACATCCACTCCTGCCACAGTTGTCCCTGCTGCAGCTGCTATGGCCATGGAGAGGCACTTCTCACCTGGCGTGATGTTGCTGCGGTGACAGAAGGCTGGGGTTGTCCTGTCTCCTTGTTGCCTGCATGTTGAACCTATTATCCCCATCCTCGAGCAATGATTTAAATGAAGAAAAACAATTATTTCAGTTCACAATCTGATCAACCCTGGGTAAATCTAGGGTACTATATGTAAAATTTGTTTCATGAGTTCAAAGCATTGTATGGTGCAAAATCTACTAATGTTGGCCTTCTTGGCAATAGAGCAGGGTTGGGCAATAATTTTTGCCTAGGGGGCCACTTCAAAAATTTTTGAAGTAGCCCTGGGCCACCCCAGAAGGAGCAGGGCCTAAACAGGAAGGGGTGGGGGAGCCCCTTACCTCCCCCCTTTCCCAGTAGGTACCCATGCCCTGGAAGAGGCTTGGCACGCTCCCCCACCCCCAGGCTGTGATTGGCCTGGGGGCAGAGGAGTGTGCAAAGCCTCCTCCGCTCTCCCCCCCATCCTGTGAGCAGCGCACAGCACTTCAAAGCACCACGCGCAGGGCAGGGGGGAGCACACAAAGCCTTCTCCGCTCAGCCCCCGCCCTGCGAGCAGCGCGCCCTGCGAGCAGCGCACGCTGCTTGCAGGGCGGGGGCAGAGTGGAGAAGGCTTCGGGCGCTCTCCCGCCCCCAGGCCCTAATTGGCCTTGGGGCAGGGGAGCAGCATGGCCTCCACTGGCCGTATCCACCCGCTTGGTGGGCCAGATCCGGCCCGCGGAGGCCCTTTTTGTCCACCCCTGCAATAGAGGTTCCAGGGCTAGAAAGGTAATAAATTAGATTGTCTCATTGTTAGTATTAAAAACAATTTCCTTTACTTTATCTGAATCACTTTGAATATTCCATGTCATAACTGGATAAACTTACCAATGTCAGTTGCGAGGGAGACATTAGGACAGACTTGTTTCAGTCATCTACCTGGTGCTGCCCAAACAAGACTCAGCATGTTGGTCTAGAGACAATAGATCAGTAAGGGGACCTGCCTCCTGGCCAAGTCAGTGTTTCTGCAAAGCTAGATGTCTCAGATGGATCTGTCTGGTTCTCTTGCTGTAGGACTGAAGAATGAAATCACCCTTTTAATAAATTATATCTACCAATGTGACATTATGTAACCTCATGAATTGTAGCCCAATTTTTATGAAATGGGATTTTTGGATTCATGTATTAGTAACCTGCTAAGAATTGCCTTTGAATAATCTGTTGTTGTACTTTATTTGAAACTTTTTTTATATATTGTAGCCAAAACTCCGTTTCAATTGTTAATACATTGTAACTGAAGTGACTCCATATTGTAATTCAGGGTGGGGAACCTTTCTGGGTCAGAGGCTGCACACAAGTGAGGAGCAAAAAACCCTCAAACAAACACTCATTGATGTGGCCCCCAACTGAGAAGCAGAAAGACATTCCCCACCTACACCAGAGCCTGGCGGGTCCTAGACTGGTACGTTTTTGTGTGTTGCAGCTGTGGAGGGGGGCAGACTAGAGCACCTTTGTGGTCTCCCCAGTATTGGAGAAGGAGCCCCTAGCCTCAGGGGCTGGATTCAGGCAAGCTGGGGGCTGCATCCAGTCCCTGGGCCTTAGACTCTCCACCCCTGTTGTAATTGAAACCCCATTTCAAACTTTGTACTGCCTTAACTGTTAAGTGTGTGTCTATATAAAAGTGTGAATGTGGGTGTCTGTGCAATAGGATCAATCCCTACAGCCAGCCTGTCTGCTCTACCAGCTGCCAGCACCACCTTGATGGCTGCAGAACAGTATGAGTGAGACCTGCAAAGAACCCACCCAAAAAGAGAGAGAAAAGCCCCATCAAGAAAAGTTGCTCAAAGTCCCATCTGCGGTTAACTGATGACTCGTAGTCTCATAGTTATTCTGACCATCCATCCTGGAAAATCTGGGACAATCCTGATTTTTAATCTCCTGTCCCCATGAAGCATTGAAATGTCCTGGTAAACCCCAAACGCAGCTGCGCATTGCTGTTTCCCCTCCCCCTCCAGGGGGAATAGGAGCCAGGGACACATCCTGCTCAATTGGAACAGCAGGCGGGGGTGCCCATTGGGAGTGCAGGAAGGTAAGTGATTTGCCGGGAAGGGGACTCAGGGATAAGAGCGGGACTCAGGGAAGCGGCACGGGACTCAGCTGGGCTATAGGGCCGAGGGGTACTGGGAATCTGGGTGCAGGGCTCAGATGGGCTGTGGGGGATGGGGTGGTGCAGGGAACAGAGAGGTGGCTCAGCTGGACTGAGACAGGAAGGTGCAGGGAACAGATGGGTAGCTCAGCTGGGCTGCAAGGGGGGGGCACAGAACCGATGCGGGGCTCAGCTGGGCTGCGGGGGAGGTCCACCCCACCCCAAATCCCCTCCTGCACCCTCCCGCCTGGCCAGATACCCTACCCCTGCCCTGCTCCTACATCCACCACAGCTCCTGCTCCTGGCCACACACTGCACCCTCCCTTGTGCCTGCTCCCTCCCTCCAGAATAGACACCCAACTCCCAGCCTGTTTCTGCACCCTACCTCCCACCCAGACCTCACAACCTCTCCCCCTTCTGCACCCTGCCTCCCTCCCATATCCTGCACCCCCATCCCTATCCCACTCACTGGCAGCCCTGTCCCATGCACTGAACCCCTAATTTTTGTCCCCACCTCAGAACCTAAGGGGGGGTCCATAAAAATTACCAGAAAAGTAAATCTGACCTATGGGAAGGCCTGAACCTCAGTCCTCCCTGTCCTTTCCTCTTGCCCCATGGTGTTCCAGAGGAATGAGGTGTCTGAGTTGGGGGCCACCTCAGTGAGGGTTGGGGATTTTGGGAGGAGTTTTTTTGTTTCTCACATGTATGATCCCCAAATGATTTTTCTGTGTGTCAGTGGTCCCGGATCAAAAAAAGGTTGCCGACCCTTGCCATAAACAAAGAAAAGATTGAAACCTTTTGTGTTGGACATATATTAATATTTTACTTTACTTGAAATGAAGTTTGATAAATTAACATGAGCGTTAAAATGCTTAATCTGTTTAATAATTTAAATTAAACTGTTATCCCTAGCTGCAGCACTAGCAAAATGGCTCAGGTGTAACTATGTAATTAATAGTGAGTTTTCATTAGCAACTGGTGGTCCACAGAAAGGTTTACATTGAGCCAGGTAGTCCATGGGCCAAAAAGGTTGAGACCCACTGAAACAGAGGCACCCCCAGCCTCTCCCTCTGTGAGACCACCGCAGGCTCCCTGCTGCTCTACAAGAGCCCACAGAGACATCGGGTCTATTACCGTGGCAGTGAAATCACTGTGTCACTCCAGTGTGGATGATGGACAGACTCTTTGTGAGTCTCCTCATCCAAGCAGTTGATGATTTAAACAGCGTGTTGAGATGCCATGTGAAACATTTGGCGCGTCCACAGAAAGGCAGGATGTATCGTCTCTCTACAGAGAGGGTTGTCATGACTTGCATCTCTGGGTGAACACGCCCTTTGTGAGCTCTGTGAAGAGGTGAGATGTTTTGACTTCCAGTTTCAAGGGATTTGTTCTTCTGTCTTTGGGCTGCACATTGTCTAGACCTGAATGGAGTTAGCTGTGACAACGCATTTCTGAGTTATTCTGACACACAAAGTGAAACCTGTGCTAAAGATCCCACGTCCAGTGAGAGAAAGCGCTGCTGTCAGAAGAAGTCAATTCAAAGTCTCTCCAACTTTCTTCAAAGATCACCTCTACCAGGCAGTGGGGCTTTGACTGATCTGTCCCTTATATTTTTGAAGGGTGACTAAATGTTAACTGGATCTTCATGGGTAATATCAACAGGTTGCTTTGGGCCCAGTCCTAACTTAAAATTTAAATTGGATCAAGCCCTTTGTAAGCAGGCTGGGAAGTGGTCTCATTTGGCAATTATTATTAGGTATTCTTTACATAATATAGGCATTGCCATCATGGTATTGACATATACATTTCTCAGTAGCTTTACATTTAAAATAGTCCAGCCCCATTGACCTCCATGGGGAATGTACCTTTCAAGCAGTGGTGGGGAGGGTTAGTGACATGTAATTGTCATGGTTAGTTCAGTATTGTCATTCTGGCTTGTCGAAACGAAGGACACTTGATAGTTTTGCAGTAACTTCAAAAAATGCAGTTGCAATATATCTCATTAGGGATATAAATTCCCATTCATCAGTTAACCAGTTAACATTAGGTCACACTGGGGCTGCCGCTGGTTCCCAGCCCCCTCCAGAGCAGCCCCTGCCCACAGCAAGCTGGACTCCCCACAGAGAGAGGTTGTCTGGACACTGGTGCACTCCCTGCCTGTGCAGGCCCCAGGTTCTCCACAGACAGAGGTTGCTCTGGACAAGAGCAACCCCTGTCTGCAGCAGGCCCTCTGCAGGGCTGGAGCAGCCTCCTGCCCACAGCAGATGGGTAGCTGCTCCAGCCCTCTCTAATTACCAGTTAATTGGAACTGGAAACATCATCCGTTAAGAGGACTAAGGAGGTTGTCCCATGAAATTGTGGGATAGTTCTAGATGATTCCCAGGCTCCGAGTTAAATGGGGCTGCATCTACACTGCAAAGTAATAGGTCTCGGATCCTGGATCTCATCTTGAATCCAAGTTGGACCCCTAGTGCTGCAGTGTCATGGGACCCTAGGTCTGGGACCCGGGTTAATGCAATTGCAGTATAGTTGCATGGGGAGCCTCCTATAGTGTCCAAACCCAACCCTATTGGTAGAGGATGGTGGGAGGAGTTCTTAGAGGGGTCACATGACACCCTTTACTTCCAGTCATGTGTCCATCTTGACCCCACAAGTACCGCCCCCAGGATGGGACTTCCTGTGACAGGTGGGCAGGGCCTGAGGGGAGAGGGGAATGGTTAGCAGTGTCAGGGAGTATGGCTAATGTGTCCCTAATTTTGATTTGGAAAATATGGTCACTGTAACATATAGTGTACTGAGGCAGTGGGACAGGACAAGCTATGAACTAAAACATATAAAAAGATGGGTGCAAAACTATAGAGTTGCATCTTTCAGTTCTACAATCCTCCAGGAGCATCAGTGTGCACTGACACAACCCAGCTCCCCTCCTCATGTCCAGTCGAATAGCATGAGCAACTGAGGTTGGTAATTATCTCCCAGCTGTAGCACTGTGTGTGGTGGATAATTTTAGTACCCAGGGACTGTAAATGAATTCTGTCTTCACAATAAACATGCCATATCACCTTGTCCCCCTAACAAGTTTCTGCAAGGTCTATTTCTGAGTGTAACATTGCACTTGTTTATAGCATTAATTATTGAAAACAATTAGACTTATTTTCCATTTACATTTGTTACTGTAATTTATTACACACATCTTATGAACTTTCACATATTTTTCACGGTTAAGCTCACCATCAGGGTATATTTGTAGGCCCAATTATTATAACATAGGTTAGGGGAAGGGAAAGAGAGATGGATCTGATGAGGAACCAGAATCTAGAGGGAGAATCAGTGCTGGCTGAGCAGAGAGACTGGGATGATGAGTGTAGAAGAGGACACTGAGAGCAGATGAGGAGCCCAGGTAGATCAAAACTGAGACTCTCTGAGGGGAATGCATGTGAATGGAGGCCAAGGAGAAGGAGATAGAGAGAGGTGGAACTGGGATGGCTGAGCAAGGAAACTGGGAACAAGGATTTGGGAATTGAGAGAGATGATATCTGGGCATGAAGACTGGGAGTTGCTGAGGCGATTTGAACTGGTTTGGTGAGCACAAGGAGGAGAAACTAAGAATGACTAGAACTGAGAAGAGAAGCCTGAAGAAGGGAGATTGGGGCTGGCTAGGTGTACAGAACGGAACTGGCACTCAGGACCATTGATGTTCCAGGACTGGACAGAGACAAGTTGGAGGGTTCTGTGCAGAAGTGATCAAGCTTGGGGTGGAATGGGCAGAGATCTGTGCCCACTAAAGAATATTTCCTTCATATTCTCCATTCATATGCTGCCGACAAATAACTGAAATCTATTGACAATGTCTGTGTGTCATCTCTGTCTAATGCTAGTTTGCATAGAGGATAACAGTCTACTACTGCTATGTTATTCTATTAGCTCAAGCAGCAGAGGTCTGTTTGGTTGTTCTAAAGGGTTCCAACCGTCCTTGATAAATTATGTAGCTGTCAGTATAATGCCACATGATGGAATTGTGCTTTTTCCATTTGCTTAAAAAAAAACCCAACCTTGATAATTACACACAAAAACTGTAAAAAGAACATTATTAAGACTGCAAAGTAAACATTCAAAAGTTAAAAAATGCCAGAATTAAAGTTTCTGTGCAATTTTAATTCAGCTCCCTTGCATACATGTATTATGACACAGTCTTTTATTATATAGCATGCTATCTTTTTCCTACAGAATCTCTGCTTTATTCAGTGCACAGGATGGATCTGCTCCAGAGATGCAGCAGGGTTGTGTCTGACAGTGATGGAAGACAGTTACCTTTACAACCTCTTTTTTATTTACTACAGGGGTTGAAAAGTATGCAGTGAATGAGGCTGGGGATTGCAGAAAGACAAAGGGTGGTTTTAGGGTTAATGGTACCCTGGATAATTGGTTTATCATCCTGTCTTTGCCACAAGTGATGATAAGTGGTAAGCTACTTAAACCAAACTTTTCACAGGTGCACTATTAGTATGTGCCTCATTTTCTGGTCACCTGTCTTGAGACTCTGGGATTAGATTTACAGAAGTCCTGAGCACTCACAGCTGCACAGAAGACATTGGGAGCTGTGCTCTGAGCACATGAAGCACTATATAATGCTAAAGTCCCTAGAAAAAATCAGGCCCAGGGCACCTCAGATTTGACACTCAAAATAGCATATACATTTGACCTTCATCTTGCCATACCTCAGTTCTCCATCTGTAAAATGGGGATAATAATATCCCCCACTTTACAGGGTGTTATGAAGATTAATTAATTAATATTAATGAAGCACTCACATGATAGTGATGAATGTCATAAAAAGATCATGAGGAAATTGATAATTCTATTTTCAAAGCAGTACAGTAATTAATATATGGAGCCACACACAATGATCAGTGAACAGTAAACAAGCTATTGAATGGCTAGTCACCAAATGCGCACAATCCAGTCCATGAACTAAACGAGGCAGCGATCTCTGGAAAAAATAGTCTGTGGTCATGTAATTAAAAGACTGGACCAAATGGAAATGCACAAAGGGGGGTGAATTAAGGTTGCACAGGGAACTGTAAGTCTGGCATGTTTTGATTATTTGACTCTGCAACCTCCATAATGTTTTAAAGATAGTTTTATTTGTGGATGTGTGTATAATTATCAAAATAAATTAGATTTAGCTCAGGAGTATACAGGGAAAAAGAAAATGAACAGAGTGGTGGCAACATAGTTTGTGTGGTGAAAATGTACTGAAGGCTGAATGTTTGTAACGTTTCAAGCACTTTACGATCCTTCGGGGTGAAATGTGTGATATAAAGGTAGGCGTGTTATAGCAAACAAACACATTAAAATATTCCAGTCTCAACTGCCCCCTTTGTCAGCAGAGGGGCAAAGACAATGGATTTGTGTTTCACAAGTAATTGTGATGTAAAACTAATTTCAACAATTGACTTGGTCATTTGCAAGGCTAAGATACTAGAGACAAACTGCCATGTGTCTTACTAGTGCTAATAAATAAAGACATTTGACCTTCCTTTTTTAAAGAGTTGAAGCAGTACTCTGATGGTAGGGAAGGGCTTTGCCTAGGGATGCTTTTCATCCTATGCTCTTGCAAATTTGTCCCTACTGCTCCTTTCCTCTCAGTTTTGCACCTTCTTGCAGACTGTCCCCAGATTTGAGGCCGTCTTGCTTGCCAGCTTCTTTTCTCCTCCTTAAAATGCACTTTCCCCATAAATCCATCCTACCTTCTCATAACCAGACACTGCTGCTGCTAACCCCTTCCCCCGGTAGACTCCTGCGTTGCATGACTCAGGGGTGGGGGCTTAGGAGAAAGGGTACAATGGGGATGTGAAGGAGCAGAGAAGGGAAAGAAGAGATGGGGCAGAGCAGGGCGTGGGCAGAGGGGAGGTTATCCCAGACCTTGTGGACCCCTAAGTATTGTACTGTGCTTTATTTTCAGCTCACAGACATAAATCCTTTGGAAAGACATGAATTAGTTTGTTGTAGTGTGCATTTCTTTTTGCTGAATTGACCCCTTCCATAGCCCTCTCCTTGTGGCTCAGTAGTGAGAAAAATGATAAACCTGTGTGTGTGCTATTTTAAGCACCTCACCTTTTTCCTCTAATTAGTAAATCAGCTTTGTTCAGGAAACAATCTATAAGGAGGAGAATGCCTCTCATTTCTTTGGAAGTCATTCTGGCTATTCTAACTCGGTAGGCTCAGTGGAGTTCAAGAATTGAGAATATTTTGGGGAAGCTGATGTGCTTTGAGAGCTGTATGTGTACCAACCCACTGACATGCAGCCACTTCTCCTGGGTTTAAAGACTGGTATCTCTGTGGACTTCAGCAATAATGCATCTTCCACTGAACTCAGTGGAGGTGTTTTCCATTTCTTTAAAGGGATTTGACTTAGACCTGAAATGAGCAAAGCAGACACACCTAAATTCCTTCTCGTACTGAAAATGTTCCAAGACTGTTAATGCCTATGTGAAAGCTGGCAGGAGCTGAACAGTGTTTGCCTGCCATTGTTATGCTGACAGAGCCATAACTAGGCATTCTAGTGCTTGGGGCAAGCAAGTATATTTGTGCCCCCTACTATTTATTTTCATCATTTTTCCGCCCCTGTGGCTTTGCACTTTGAGTGGCACTTTTTTTTTTTTTTTTTTTTTAGAGGTCCATTTCCCATTGAAAAGGTCAGCAAGGTTAAATAAAAATCATGGGTCTTATTCTTATGTCATCAGATTTATGATGATGTAAATCCACTAATTTCAGTGGAGATACTGATTGACAATAGTGTCTACAAATGTAGAATCAAACTACAAAAACTCGTGCCACTAATAAAACATCATTAAAACAAAGAATTTGGCAAAATGAATGTACATTTTACATGTTTGCTATTGGGTTACATTTTGCTCTTCAGATGAATGGTGAAAATAAACTAATCAGTTTACTTTTGGTTTTTGTCTTTTCTGTTTTCTGCTTCTCGTACACTAATCCCATGCTGCTGTATTTGAGTTGAAAGCATTGTAGGGGAGAATTTAGATCCAAGTAAATGGCTTTTGTTGAAATGTTTCCACATCATATCCTGTGGTATTTGATTATTGTAAAATCACTTTTTTACTATATAAAGCCTACATTTTGGTCCTAGAGTACCAGGCAGTATGTCTTCTATGGAAAATGTATGTATAACTACTATGAATAAACCTTGTTTAAATATTGTGAAATGATAAAATTAATCTTTAAGCAGAGGGCCAACACAAGGACCGTCAATCACTTAACCTTTTATGGTAGCATAACTGAGATTTAGATGGTGCATAGCAATTTTGTTGCCCTCCCCCCATCCCCATCATAAAAGCTATAATGTAAAAAGCAGCAAAAATTCAATTGCATTGCAAAGCCATCATCTCTTTTGGTGTTTTTCCCTTTTGGATTTATCACAAATGTCTGAGTGCACAATATAAAAGTAGGCGTTGGATTATAATGTAGGTCTGATTAAAGGTAAAGAGCTGCACTAAGCATGAGGTGAGAGGGAAAGATCACTTTGCTTAACCCTCAAACACCCGTAAAATGAAAGGTACATCACCATCTTGAAAAGCTGGACTTCAGTGGTCTTAGTGGTAAGAGATGTTAAGGCTGATATCTATTTAGATTGTCAACTCTTCAGCACCAGGGACTGCCCCATACTTTTGTGAGACACTCCCCATAGACATTCACAAAGCTACCTTCTAGCCAACCTTTAAATCTCTCGCCAAACTGTTCTTTGCCATGGTATCTGCAAAACTTGACAGTTGGGCTGATGGTAGGCTGAGACCACTGACTACCAAGATGACCAACCTTCTCTCATTATTTCCTTGTACTCCCCTTCTTGCTGTATAAATTTGTGGATTGTATGTTTAGATTAAAAGCTCTTTCAGGCAGGGACTGTCTTTTTTGTTCAGTGTTTGTAGAGCACCAATGCGACATTAGTCAATGACTGGGTTTCCTAAGTGCTATGGAAATAGAAATAATTAATAATAATAATGAAACCAGCAAGGGCAGGGTAGGTTGGACATCAGGAAAAACTTTCTAGCTGTCAGCGTGGTTAAGCACTGGAATAAATTACTAGGGAGATTGTGGAACCGCCGTCACTGGAGATTTTTAAGAGCAGGTTAGACAGACATCTGTCAGCGATAATACTTAGTCCTGCCATGAGAGCAGGGGACTGGACTACATGACCTCTCGAGGGCCCATCTAATCCTACGATTCTATGAAACTTCAAAGACAATGTGACTCATCTTAAAGTGGGTATACACCGTGTTCATGGTTATAAATAGGCTGCTTTTTGCAGTTGCAGTGATACACTTAGAAATTGGTTTTCTTTTACAAATAGCTTTGATAGTCTGTAGACATTTTAGTCAGTGTGTGTGAGAGAAGTGTGCCTATGCGTGTGGTGTACATTCAATCACGGTTTCTCAACCCAGGGGTTTGGACCCCAAATTGGGTCACCAGAATGTTTCAAAGAGTTGTGTAGCAGCTTCTGTGGCTCCAGCCTTGCAGGGCTGGCTGGGCTCGCCTCCCTGCTCCAGACACTGCAAACTCTGGGCTGCCAGTGGCACTCAGGTTGGGGCCAGTTGCCATAATGACGGGAGCCCAGGTAGGCCAAATTTGAGTGAGTGGTACTGCAACCCCACAAGCCTGGTCACAGCTTCACTCACACAAATTTGGTCCAGTCTGAGGGGGGGGGAGCAAACCTGAGCAGTGCTGCAACCCCAGAAGTTGCAATGCTTGGAGCTGAGAACTGAGCCCAACTAACCCCACAGCACAGAATCTGTAGGAGTTACCACTGGGGGCTGAGTGCTGGGCACAAACCAACCCAAACCAGCTCAGGACAGTGCCATAACCAGGGTGTGGCAAGTGAGGGAACCGCTCAGGTTACAAGGGCACATGGCTGGCCCAGGCCAACCACAGGGCTGGGAGGCAGGGCTCAGTGAAGCCAGCCTTGCATGACAGGGCTTGGGGAGGACACATCACCTCCACCCATTCCTTTACCTTTGAAGTCAGTGAGAGATTGTCACTACTCTAAAGCAGTGGTCCCCGAGATGTGGGGTGCACCCCCAGGGAGGCACAGAGCAACATTCACGGGGGCACTGAGGAGCCCAGGCCAGCCCCACAGAGGATGAGGAGGGAGCATCATCCAGCCCTGCTCTGCCTCCAGCTCTAGTCTGGCCCCACCCCAGCTGTAGTCTAGGCCTTGGGTCCTGGCTCCCAGCCTGGCCAATGTCCTGCCCTGGCTGCAACTTTGTCTCCCAGCTGTGACTCTACTCCAGGGGTGGGCAAAAGGGCCTACACGGGCCGGATTCGGCCCGCCAAGCGGGTGGATCTGGCCCGCGGAGGCCCTGCTGCTCCCCTGCCCCCAAGCCAATTAAGGTCTGGAGGCAGGGGAGCACCCGAAGCGCAGGGCGGGGGCAGAGCGGAGAAGGCTTCAGGTGCTCTCCTGCCCCCAGGCCTTAATTGGCTGGTGGGGGGGAGCGTGCGAAGCCTCCCCCGCCCTGCTAGGAGTACGTGGCACTTTGAAGCGCTGTGTGCTGCTCGCAGGGGTGGGGGAGGAGAGCAGAGGAGGCTTCACGCGTTCCCTGGCCAATCAGGGCTTGGGGGCAGGTGGAGCTTCGTGAAGCTTTCTTCGCCCTGCCCCGGCCCTGTGAGTAGCCTGCGGCACTTCAGAGTGCCAAGTGCTCCTTGCAGGGAGGGAGGTGGCTTCGGGCGCTCCCCTGCCCCCAGACCCTCATTGGCCTGAGGGTGTGGGAGCGTGCCAAGCCTCTTCCAGGGCATGGGTGCCTCGTGGGAAGGGGGGACAAAGGGGCTCCAGACCAACTATGGTCTGGGGGTGGGGTAGCTCTGCCCCTTCCGGTTTAGGCCCCGCCCTTTCTGGGGTGGCCCAGGGCTACTTCAAAAAAATTTTAAGTGGCCCCCAGGCAAAAATTATTGCCCACCCCTGCTCTACTCCCAACCCAGTCCTTCTCCTTGTCCCACACCCTCCCCCAACTGCGGCCCAGACCTCAGCCTCTCGCTTTCAGCCCAGACATAGCTTTGGTCCCAGCCTCTGCCTCCTTACCTTTGTGTGTGCCCCTTCCCCTCCATCCCAGGAACCTCGGCCCAGTTCCCAACCTCAGTTCCTGACTGTGCATCCTGGGGAGAGAGCAAGAACAGGGGAGAGGGGCAAGGGGGAGGATGTGATGTAAAAACTTTGGGGACCACTGCCCTAAAATGTGAGGCCTATCGGCTTGTGTAATCAGTGTCAACAGGTCAGGGTGTATCCTTTGTGCACACTCAACAGAAGATATGAGTCTGTTACAACTTCCAGCATTTGAGAGCCTGGCTCATAATCCCAGGATTACACTTTCATCTCTGGAGATCCCCCCAGTTCAGTTCCTGGTGTGTCACGCTCGGACATACTGAAAATATGTCAAAAACCATAAAATGCAAGTGCATTAACCAAATCATTGCTGGAATATATTGGCTCTTAGCCAGTCTGGAATTTGAATATCAGGGCAATGTTTTACTACAAGGAAGTGTGAGTAAGAGAGCGTATTTCTCCTGGATCTGGCAGCAATGTGACAGTCACCATTCTAGGACTCAATTCTGATCTCACGTATTCTAGTGTAAATCAGGAGTAATTTCAATGAAATTACTAGAATGACACAGGTGCAAATCTAACGTGAGCTTGAAATCAGTGAATCAATCCCCAGAAAACAAAGGAGTGTGTTAGCCAGTACTGAATCAAGGAACTCCTGGGTCTGCAAGGTGCGGAGTGCTCTCACATTGGCACTCAGGACCTCCTCAGTCCTTTAATGAGCTGCCCCATGCTATGTGGTCCACATGAGGCTATGTCTAGACTACATCCCTCTTTTGAAAAGAGGGATGTAAATTAGGCAGATCGAAAGTGCAAATGAAGCGTGGATTTAAATATCCCGTGCTTCATTTGCATATTCATGTCCAATCACCATTTTGAAAAAGGATATTTTGAAAGTGACTCTGCAGTCTAGATGCAGTTCTTTTGGAAAAAAACCCCTTTTTCGAAAGATCCCATACTCCTCATTTTTTCAGGAGTACGGGATCTTTCAAAAAAGGGTTTTTTTTCCGAAAGAACCGTGTCTAGACTGCGGTTTCACTTTCGAAATACCCTTTTTGAAAGACTGCTGGGACGCAATTATGCAAATGAAGCACAGGATATTTAAATCCCTGCTTCATTTGCACTTTCAATTGGGCTCATTTACATCCCTCTTTCGAAAGAGGTATGTAGTCTAGGCGAGTGAGATTCTCTCATTCAGCTTAGGTGGGCATGGCCTTGTGTAGCATGGCTGACTTATTCATTTCTTATTTTTAACTATTTTCATTTACTTGATTCTTGCTTAGCTGCAGTGTGTAGTTTTCACAAAAGATACTTCACTCTTTGCCTTGCCCAAAGATGCTGCTTCAGATTGGCAGTGCTGTCTTTCATCTGTCAGACCAACTGTACAAAAGGTTCAGCCTAAATACAAACAATATCTCTCACTGGGACTAGACCCAGCTGGTTTTGTATTTTATTACACCTCCCTTGGTTTACCTGCCTCTTGTATGCTCTATTTTCCTCTCTGCCATCTGTCAATACACCTGAATCAGGGGATTTAGTAGATGTGATTATCAACAGGTCCCCCCCCACACTTTTGCAGTGTGTGGTCTTAAGAAAACACAGTAGGTAAAAAAAGTCTCTTCATATTGATTCTGGAATTATTACTGTGTATTTCCTGAAGGCTTTGACATTTGAAAGACTATAAGTCAATTTCTCCCCTTAGCCACAGCTGTGCAGGCTCACTGCTGTAACTAAGGGTAGCATCCAGTCCTGTGGCTGCTGCTGATTTGTCAATGTTGCATTTCACTCAGCAACCCACAAGCAGTACAGTTGGGCTGCTTTAATGACTACAAGATAATGCAGTAACAGTTTGTGTCTCCATTAGCAGAACCTGTGTGTATTTTTTAAAAAAATGAACCCTCAGGAACCTGGCCAGCTATCAAGTGGTAGGAACAAACAGCTTTCCTGAGTTGGGCTAAGGTTGCTTGGGAGCCCTAGGATTAGTAGGAGGGATGAGTTTGTAGATGCTGGGTGTTAAATCCAGGTTACGATTGCGGCTAGTAGTAAGTCCTGACTACCCCCTCCTTTTTCTCTGTCCCATTTCCTGCATACTGCTGAGCTTCAATCCTTCCCTTCACCTAGGAACTTGGAAACAACAGAGGCAGTGACTGAGAGTAACAGCAGAGTCTCAGGGGGCGAAACGATGTGGCTTGGAGTTAAGACCACAAAATGGCAGAGAATCTCTGCCTGCTCAGAGGGAGAGGAGGCAGGAGTGGGGAGGTGATTCTTTCCACTGCCATAGCTGAGTTGGGGGATGTGGTGGGGAGAAGGCCAACAGAGGAGAGACATTAGAATACAGTGCATTCAAAGTGTCAGTATGATGCGGGGTCATTTTTAATATGCTTACTAGCAATGATACTCTGGTAATACAATGCTGAGAAGAGTTAAAAAAAAAAGAGGAAAGGTGAGTTATATACTATGAACAGTGATTAGAAATCCCTACATGAGTGTTTATTGTGGAAATGATCTATCCTGTTATCAGATGCCAAAATTCTCTTGTACTCACTAGTAACTGCAGTAGCTTTGAACCTCTGTTTCCTTCTAATATGAAAAACGAATGCACAATATTCATAGATTCTAAGGCCAAAAGGGACCATTGTGATCATCTGACATCCTGTAGGACCCAGGCCATAGGCCTTCACAAAATAATTCCAAGAGCTGATCTTTTACAAAAATGTCCAATTTTGACTTTTAAAACTGTCAGCAACAGAGAATCCACCACAACTCTTGGAAAGTTGTTGCAATGGCTAATTACTTCACCATTTCCTTATTTCCAGTCTGAATTTGTCTAGTTTCAACTTCCAACTACTAGGTCACGTTAAAAATAAAGCCACTGTTGTAATAACTCAAGGCCGTATGGGATAGTTATTTTTAACTTTGGTGTTTATCAAGCAAATAGCCTGGGTAAAAATAAGCATGAATTGACTCAAGCCATGTTCAAATAGGATTCTTACTGTAAAATTACATAGCAATCCTGTGATTTCTATTAATGCGATTGACTGAATAGCAGCAAAGAAAATAACTCATAAAACAGGAGCTCCATAATTGTAAGGGTCATTGAGTTACATGTAAAGTGCGTGAGAGTTGGCATTAACTGATTTTGCTGGACATTCGGCAATTTAAGTAACCTAATCAAGTGCCATAACTGATTAGAGGTTCATTTCCTTTCTTGGAAATCATGAAGGGTGGCCATCACTTGCTAAAAGCATTGAATACTTTTTGCTGTAAAAGGATGGCATTTTTCCCCTGGAGTCGCTTATAGGACAGAATGATGTTGCCAGCATGTGGTTGCTGAGTGCTGCTGGATGACTGTCCTGCCCAGATCTGCCCACTCCACAAAGGAAGTCAGGGGCTACTCAGGCCTCTCAGCAGAGATCCATTCAGAGTGCACAAAGAGGAGTACTGCCATTACTAACATAGGGAACCATACCAGAAGAATTGCATCTCTTTAACCTCAACCGGGCCATCAATTAATGAGCTGCACTTGATGCCCCTGAAGAATTTTCAGCAGGAAGCTTCTTTGTGTGGCTTTACTTCCTTCTTTCTGTGAAATACCAAGACACTGTGACTTTGTTACTTAGCTTTTCTGAAACAGAGAATTACCAATTAAATCCTCACCTTTGTGGTATACAACCCAGCTGAGACTTCCCACAAAAGAATTCAAAAGGAATTCTTGAGTTTGGCCACGAGTTGTGGACTATATATTATGATCATCATGTTGACTTTCCATTCAGTGTGTCCTGTGACAGACCTGGTGCTCGCCTATTTGGTCCTCCTTACAAGCACTATAAAAAGGAGTTGCTGTGTTTGTGCTTGACAAACCAAGATCAGTGCAATGTTTGTAATGCTTGATGTTGCTCTGAAATGTTTCCATGAAGATGTCTGTGCATAGAAAGATGCCATCAGAGGAGTAGGCTTACTCTGTCTCAGACAATGGGCAAGAGGGTGAAGAATTCATTTTGAATTCCTTTGTCATTTCTTCTAGTGATACATCGCTAAATGCTACAGTGATGGATGCTAGAGAAACCCCTTAGCTAAAATAGCACCACTGTGGCCCCACATTATTAATTAATTGTAATGAATCAGAACAAGTATCTAGGTGATATGCATATATGACAGCTAAGTCTGTTACAATTTTATAAATTCCTTGATTCTTTCCGTTTCAGCAGCAAGGTCAATTCTTCATCATAATACTTCTTTCTGTTTTCACTTCAATAGGAATTTAAATGCAGTTATTTAAATTTTAAATATCAGGAGATTTGGGTTTGGAAATAGTATATGAAAGCTTTGAGCTTGTAAACATATGCAAATAACTTTATGTATCTGGGAGTAATTTGAGTTACATGCTCTAATGTTGCAGGCTCAAGCTCTAAAACTAGCTACTTAGTCAAGACTTAATCACCATGAGCACAAAGTCAGTTGATCAGTTCTTTAAATCAGACAAGTTCTAGAGCTCAACTTTATTTCTCAGTCATATTTTTCCATAGCAAAAATAAAATAAATCCTAGGGTTAAAAAACTTGGAATGAAAAATGGAATCCTGTAAAATGTCCAAGATATGAATCTACTTCATGCTGAACCCTGCGATAGTCAGAGCAAAGGCAGTTTTCAAACTCCTCTTAGACCCAAGCTCTAGTGAAACACTTGATCTATCTTTCACATTTTAAAAAAATCTTTTCATCATTTCGATCCCATCAGCCCTGGAGTTAAAACTTCCCTTTCTGCTCTGCTTATCACAGATGTTGCTCTGTATATGAACAGAAACCCTAGTTTTTTAAAGCAGTATCTTTTAACTTGGACTCAAATGGCTTTTTTCTCCAAAGCCTAAACAAAATAATTGTATTTGGTGCTCAGAATTTTAAATGTAGCCTTCACAGAAACACCTGGGAACTGGTTTAAGCATTAGCTTTTTCCAGTCAAGAGTTAACATCTGTGATTTTGATCAGGACCTTAAAATATATTTACTGTTAAACAGTGATTTTATAAAGGGCACTTCTAGAAGAAAAGTATAAAATCCTTCCAAAAGGGAAATTATTTATTAAAATTTATGAGCCTAATTCTGCAAGCAACAGGATGAATCATGCGAGTAAAATCTACAGAACTGTGCCCTATATCTGATGAAAATAAAAAGTACCGTATAATGATAATCACTTAGTACTACTAAAAATTACTGTTGCTAAAACCTTTGGTAGAGTTTGCTGCAACTGCTAATGGAAAACAATTTCTGTATTATCACCTGATACTATCAAAATTATTCCTGGACTTAACATATCTGATCCTGTTTTCATGAATCTTGCTGTAAATCTGGAGTAACTCCTTTGACATTATTAATATTCTACTGGTATATGAGACAGCAGAATTAGGCCCAAATGCTGCTATTTTCATTGTTGATTAGCTTGTGTATGATTCATCAAGTATCCTTTATCAATATGGTAATTGGCCACCACTCAATTGTACTAAGTAATATGCAAAATCCCAAAAGCAACAAAGTAATATCAGGGTTGGGGGAACAGGATGAAAATACAAATGAAAATTTAAAAATAGGCAATTAAAATACGAGTCCATTAGTTGTATAAATTATAGCATCCAGGCAACTGTAATGCATGTGCAGACCTAATGGGCTTCAGATATTATGTTGGTTGAGGAGTGGCATAAGGAGATGGATGCATGTGTGCATTAAAAATGTAGCGTGCTTTATGCTCACTAATCAGAGTAATTCCTCTACCTTTATAAATGCCATGTGTACTAGTTCAGAGATTAAATACACCGCTATCTGATGGACGTTTTTCTGTTTTATTGGGAAAAAGGAAGAACTCCAAATCCCCGAAGAAGACCTAACCATCTTTCCATTTCCCCCAAGTCAGCCATTTGCATTTGCCTTAAGCTTTTCTACATTCTCCTGCAAGTCCTTTAGTTAAATGATATTATGCTCTTCTTTATGAACTGTGCTTAGAATATGTTCCCCACTAATGCATTCAAAAATTGTGTATGCAATTTCTTCCTAAATAGGCCCCTTTAGACAATAACTACGACACATTTTTCCTGTGAATATGTAAATAGGGTAAAATGAAGGTGCATCTGCTGTCACACAGAACATTATTCCAATGTTACACTTAAGATCCTCTCAGAATGATTTGCTAACATTTTGTGCTCCCAGCTGAAGTGCCAAAAATTGCTCTGCTCATGCAATTTTCAAACATTTCAGCAGTGCAAAACTAAGAAAATATATCTGCCTATGGGAAACTTCATGTAGCATGTTTTATAAAGAGCTAAACAGCTTTTCTATTTTGGGAGAAAGAATGGGGAAATATGTGCATTGTGCTATACTTATCAACCATTTGCAATTCAGTTTAAGGTACAAATTGCAGGTACTCCATGTAGACTTAGAGGCATCTTTATAATGCACACAATTACTATGATTATTTATTGAAAAGCACACCAGATTGACTTTGTAACATTCATGGAATATGATGGCAGTTGGTAGCAGAGTATTTTCTGTTTCTTTTAATTTATTATAATTGGAAGGGGGGAATACTAAAGTCCCTTTGACAGAATAAAACATCTTGTTCTAAGCAAGAGGCTTCCAATACAACTGTGATTCCCTGTTTTTGCTCTGCACATCATAAAAAATGCTATAGTTAGACATACACAATTCCAGAACCAGTACCATCTGCACTAGTCTGGGCTGTCGGTCACTTCAAAGTTTTCAGTGAAAGGAACCAATTACCTTTGAACATAAATATTTATTACACATGTTTTATACACCACATGTATTTTGTAAAATATGACTTGTTTACTCACATAAATGGAGGCTGAGTCTTTGTGGGCTCTGTGTATAGATAGTGGTTTTGTATAAAAGAAAATTTGATTTCTATAACTTTTGAGTTGAAGAATAGGTGGGAAAAAAAGGATATAAATATGTGTGCCTAGTACAGTGGAGTCCCATTATTGATGGGGGTCTTTGGGCTCTACTTTAATAAAATAGTTGATAACTTTAGTGTGAAGGGGTTAAGGAGGCTCAGAAGGAGACAATTAACCTTATAGGCAGCATTTTGGGGAATCAGGCTAACTGAAGAAAGGGCAAGATCAGGCTGGGCTTGTATAAAGGCAGGAAGGAGACAGCAGAAGGAGGTTGCAGGGATAGAATCTGCAGTTGCTTTCTAGGAACAGAGGGGTGCATAGGAGGAACCTGAGGAAGGAGCAAGCACCCAGGATCCTGCCCCTGCTGTAAGGAGTTTACTCAGAAGTGTTGCGAGGAAGAAAGTCTGTGTACAACAGAGTAGAAAAAGCACAGTGAAAGAGTAGCAAGGGTTCAGACAGTAGTTCTTGGCTGCCCCGATAGGGTTGGTGGGCTGGAACATGCATTAGCCAGTGGACCTAGGTTCCCCTACTTGCCACCGGCAAAGTGACACAGATTAGCAGTTCCTGAAGACTGCCAGAGAAGGCACAAGGGCAGACAGTTCAGTGGGGCTTCCCTACCCTGGAAGAGGAAACCTGTGTAGAGTGACCTGGCCGAGTGTTGAGTCAAGAAGAGAACACCTCGAGTCCTGGAGAGTGAGATGGGCTGTCAGGGGAGCAAGAAATAGAAGGGGGCACTAGAACTGTTCCCTAGAATCAGGCACAAGGAGGTGCCGCAGTGGAGCATGACTCCCATTACTATTATTTTGTTTCTAATTTGTAATTTTCTTAGAATAGATTATAAAATCCTTGGGGCAGGGATTATCTTATTTCTCTGTGTTTGTACATCACCTAGCACAAGGTCCGTGACTAGAACTCCCAGGCATACCTGCAATATAAATAAACAATCATTACAATGATAGGTGGACAGTATCTTCTAATACATCAGGGCCGTATCAAGGCTGGGGCAAACAGGGCGCTTGCCCTAGGCACATCATAATCAGGAGTGCAAAGATGCAACAAGTAAAAATAATAAGCTGCAAAAGTAAAGAGCATGATGCGTGCTAACCTAAGGAGAGGGTGCATCGTTAATATTTTGCCCCTGCGCAAAAATACCTAGTTACGGTGTTGTAATACATTATTCTATTTCAATAACCGAACTATTAAACTCTAGTAAACTGAAGTAGTGCTGGCTATCTCTGACATAGCAACATGTTTACAGAATTGGAAACCTCTGAAAACATTTCATGCTGTGTAATCCATCACTTCCCCTCCTCTGAAAATTTTCCTAAGGGGGACTCGCCACCACAGTGCCTCCTGCTGGTCACTCAGGGATTCAGCTCTTCAGCCCTGGAGCACCCCCTTCTAGCCAGTGTCTCGCCTGCTGTTACCTGTTATTCTCCACCACTTTGTGTTAGGACTCATGTCCCTCCCAGACTGTGGCATCCCCCCCTCTGGGTATTGCCCTGCCACAGTGGCCCCACACTTTGGGGTCCTTCCCCTCAGGGAACCTCCAACCCTCTAAAAGCACCTTGCTACAGTGACCCTACTGCCTGTTATCATCAAACCCCTTATCTGAGGGGCAAACTGCAGTCTGAAATAGCCAATCATCATAGACCAGGGGTGTGGACCTGCTGCCTTTCACCTGCCCTTGCTGCCTCCCGGCAGCCCTTGTGCCCCTCAAGCCTTTGTTGCTGGACCTCAGCCTGGAGCTCCCTGGCTTACCCTGCCTTTCGCCAGCACTGCTCTGTTTGCGGTACCCTGCCTAGCAGGCAGCTAGATCCTTCTCCCTCCAGGGCTGGAGTGAAAGTATAGGAGTGCTCAGCCTGGCCAGCTGTCTCTTTTATATAGCCCTCCTGGGCCCCGATTGGCTGCTGCAAGGCCTCTTATGATTGACCCCCTAGCTACCAATCTTTTAACCCTTTTTGTGCCTGGAGTGGGGTGACCTGCTTGCTACAGGGACTAACGTGTCAAGTCCTGTAAAGCGTTAGGAATTAAAGAGATCCATTTTACTGTTAATAAAAATGTACTGTGACATGTCATTGATTTGTGAATAATTTGTATTTGATCTAGAACTAATGCTGAGAGAATAATATACATTTTAAATATGACTCTTTAAACTCTGAGGCAAGGAAGATAAGGAGTTGAAGTCAAGTCAACACATCCAGCCAGGCAAACTAACATCTGAAAGCAGGATCATTATACTATAATAGACAAATCTTTGAATAGGGGATTCTTGTTTGTAAATAAGAAGTGATGTTGGGCTGTAAATCTCACCGGAACAGTTTTTCTAACAATTTTTCCAGCACTTCCTGCTGCTCGCTGGGTTAGTAATACGTTTTAAAGAACAGTATCGCATGGTATTTTGGCACTTGTCCTTGAGCCATGGAGAATACAAATGAAACATTTAAAAACTAAACCATGTATTCTTGAATCTCAAGATTCAAAATTTGAGCAGTTTTTTAAAATTTTATCCACAGACTGAGTAATATTGTAACTGAGTAATATTGTAACTACTGCTCAGAGAAAGAAAGAAGATTTTAGGAACACATATATACAAGATTTTTGTTTTGTTTGGTTCGTGAGAAACTGGTTTTCTGGTCGACAGAAAAATCAGTTCATTTAAATGAAAAAAGTATATATGTCCCCCTCCATCTACCATAATGGTTGTACCTGTATTGTGGAATGAACATTTACTCTGAAGAAGAACCATGCTAATTCCTTGATTTAGTTTGAGCCAAAGATGCAAATTATCCAGGTCATATGGACCATTACATGTAGCTCCCCATTAGTTACAGCCTATGTTATGAAACTGACAAGGATCTGAGCCATGTCAGAATGGAAATCATTCTTTTACAGTCGGGGCCAGCAGGGAGGAAAATCAAACAAATTTTTGACTCATTCATTTTTATATGGTTAAAAGCTGGTCTCTTGTCAGCTATTTTAGTCTCAGCCTTTCTCAGTGTCTCTTCTGCAGGTGTTTGCAAGTGTGTGCTTCAGAGAAAAATCAATTCAGTGCAGGTAAATCTGCAGAAAGAACATTAAACAGAGAAAACAGAGCAAATGATGTTAAAAGACACATGGGAGATTAAAATAAATAGTCATGTCACTTTGTACAAGATTGTCTCTGTTCCACGGTAGAACTAGTCAATCAAATAACAGGCATATTAAGAATTCCTAGAGAACAGTGACTTTGAGTCCATTGTGGAATCTGTAACCTTACTGTGAATCTATTTGATGTATCTCATGACATAAATCCTGTCTTGAAAATCAATGGGGCTGGTGCTCCTAAGTCACTTATGCTTTTTGGAAAAATCCCAATTGCCAACTACTATAGGTTGGACCTCCCTGGTCTGGCATCCTCAAGACCTGACCTGTCCCGAATGAAGGGATTTGCCAGATCAGGGAAGGTCTTTTGCCACCAGCCTCCCAGGATACTGCCTCTCGCTCCTGGCTGGCTCTGCTCCCACTACCACTGGGCTCCAGCCCTGCTACTACAGGCCTTGGGCTTAGGCTTGGCTCTGGCCTGCTGCCACCAGCCATCTGGGGCTCTCTGGGGACAAAGCTCCCCAGCTGCCATAGCCCCACTTCTGTCCCGCCTAGCTGGGGCTTCCCAGGGATGGGATTCATCGACTGCTGGTGGCCCCGCTGCTGCCAAGCCTCTGCTAGGAGTTTTCGGGGACGAGACTCCATGACTGCCCCACTGCTGGTGACTGAGATGGGGATCACCGGGCACTGGGCTCACTGATCCTGCTGCTGCCCCACCTGGCTAGGGTTCTCCAGGGATGGAGATCATCAGTCCCAATGGTGGTACTCCTTGCCACAGGACTCCCAACTGGCTTGCACTTCCAGGCGCTGGGGCTCTCTGATCTAGCAACATCCATGATCCTGCTGGACCACAGATGTTGCCAGACCAGAGAGTCCCGGATTTTGGAAGTTCAGCCTCTAATAGTGAAGGAGGAGTTTGCATCCAACCAACAAGTCATTCAGAATGAGCAAATGTTAGGCTTACAGCTATGTGGATAACTAATTTTTCAGTTCAAATTTAGCAACGGGGAAAAAATTACTTCAGATCAACCCCCAAAATGAGAACTTTTTGAAATTTTCAGCAAACTGAAAAATTAGAAAAAAAATCATTTTCGGTGGAAGAAAATATTTTATTTGACTCTGAAAAAAATGAAAAATGTATTCTTGGTTTTGTGGGGAGGGTTTTTTTTTTAACCTTTTAAAAAATTAAATTGAAGTAAACTTTTAAACAAAAAGTCATTTGCAATTGAAAAATCTAAATGTTTCAGGCCCCCCCCCCAAGACTTCACTAATTACAGTTTTTTACTGAATAAATTCAAGAAATTTGACACAAATTCATGAAATATTCAGCTGACCCACCTAAATCTGCATTTTTTGAACAAAAAACATTTTGCCCAAAAAAGCTCCCAATTTTGTCTAAAACAAGTTCACAGAGCACTAGTTAGAATGACAATGGATATCTTAGTGTTGATAAGTTCGCAGCTCCTGAACAAACAGCAAGTGTAAAGTGGCCCCAAAAGAGTGTGGGTTGAATTCTGATCACTTGCAACTTCATGAATTATCTTCTTTGGGTCTCAGCAGACCTTCTATGTAACTAAAAAAGGGAAGCTCTTCCCATTTACATGTATTTCTTTTGCACGATAAATGTGAATCAAGTATTCTGTGTTTTATTAAAGGTTCAGATTATTCCTCCTTAGTGATGTAAGTTTATTTGACAGCCACTGTAATGTTGTGTGGAATTTATTTATGGGCATAATAAAAAGGGATGGGATGGTCCAGTTGGTGCTTGGTCCTGCCATGAGTGATGAGGGTTAGGGTCTGCCATGAGGACTTGATGACCTCTCAAGGTTCCTTCCAGTTCTATGATTCTATGATAATAGCACTTTTAGTGTTTTTCTTTTGTTTTATTTTTGTTTTTTGTCTTGGGGGCGTATTTTATGAACATTTGTAATGAAATGCAAAACTGTGAAATTTTGGAAATTCTGAAAAAAAATTTGCATGCTTCTATGAATTATTTAATTGTCAAACAATTGCTTGTTGGTGAGGAGGTGGGAAGTTATAAATGTCCGTCTTCAAAGTAAATGGATAATACTGTCATTTGCACTAAGTAAGCTTCTTCCACATTACTGCCCCTTTACACTGCCAAGGTGGAATAAAGGGGCCTTAACATAAATAAGAAATTGGTAGGGCATCTCTAAATCATATTTACTTACTTTACTTGCTTAGTTCAGACAAGAAAGTGCACCTCCTTTCATCCCATTTCTCAAATGCAGTCCTTTGTCCTTTACCCCATACTTTTCCTTGATCACCACCAAATAAATGGAAAAGAAAATGGTGCAATGCTTTATTGACTTTTTTTCTGGAGAAAAAAGTCACTGGAGAGGTGATCTCTTGAAAGCCTTACATTAGGGTTATCTTAGACATGGCACATGTGTGTTTAATGGGGCAGGGCAGGAGTGGGGAGCCTCGGGCTCGGGAGCTGGATGTGGCCCCTGGCTTCCCTTGATCCATCCCTTGAAGCTCAGGGTCCCCCTCCCAGCATTGGGGAGCCCAGCTGGCATTCCAGCCCCCCACTGCCGACACTAGGCTGGGTTCCCCTAGGCTCTAGTGTGCGAGGCGAATGTGGGAAGTGTCATTCTCCTCATTCAGGGGCCAGTGAGGTGTGGCATTTTTTTTTTGCTTCTCACTTGTGTGCAGCCCGAACCCAAAAAGGGCAAAGGGGAAAACAGCCTGGAATGGCAACCAATCATCTATGTTACCCCTAACTAGGGATTTCAATAGGATACTCTCAAACCTCCAGTAAGGCTGGGCAAACATCAGAACATAAATACTGCATTTCTTATCAAAGATATTTTATAATGAACTATATTTCCATTATTAGCCAGTATGTAATGCAGCTAGGAACTCCCTGGTAGAAAACACTGCCCTTCCTGCTCTATCGTCTCAAGTCACTTATTCTGACAACAGAAAGTGGAGAGTTTCTGATCTCTATTACACAGAAACCTCGCACTATGTGATTCACACAGGAGGACAAAATTGCATGGATTTCTCCTGTGGCAGCAGTACATTTAGCTGACATGAAAGCCATCAGGCTTTAGGGATATACAATGGTTATAACAGACAAATTTGGGTTCTCACTCCACCTCCCTGCCACCATGCCATTTTCATGCTATTCCAGGATGTTGCTTCTCTCGCTTAGTTATATGTTCCTGGAACTGATATTAGGAGTTCTTGGTGTTTACTGACTTCTAGAAATACCTACACAGAAAGATCTCATGTACTTTGTCATGCCGACAGGTACATAGCTACAGCAGGAATGTCTCCATTGCTAGGTATAAGTGATCAAATGAAAATTAGAAGGGAGTATCAAATAATTTTCAGTCCCCTGATCCAATCTGAGGTCTTGTCTATATTAAAGCCAGAAGGTCAGATTAAGATATGCAACAACAGCTATGTAAATAATGTAGCTGGAGTCGACGTACCTTAAGCCAAGTTTCTGTGCTATCCCCACAGCAGATGTTCGATGGGAGAAACACTCCCATCAATGTCCCTTACTCTTTGCAACTGTGAGGAGTACCATGGTTGATGAAGGTGCTATCAGTGTTTGATTTAGCGAGGCTTATAAGACCCACTAAATCAACACGGGAAGATTGAATGCCGCAGCATTGATCTCTGCGGCAGTGAAGACGTGGCCTTAAACTGGGATGAAATCACTAACTGTTTTCTCAAAATGCCCTCTGTAAAAATATTAAAATATGAAATAATGTAGCCAGAAACAGCTATACTGGTGGCCTGGTAAAATGACTCAGAACAGAGAGATCACCACTGCAGGCTGAGACACATGAACATTAGGAAATGGCTATGGAAGAGTTCTGCTTCATTTATTCTGGTTTTTTTTATCTGGAAAAATCACGCAGAATTGACCTAAAATGAGGCTACGTCTAGACTGCAGGCTTCTTTCAGAAGAAGCTTTTCCGGGAGAGATCTTCCAAAAAAACCTTCTTCCGAAAGAGAGCGTTCACACACAAGAGTGCATCGAAAAAGCGATCTGTTTTTTCAAAAAGACCGTCCAGATTGATTGGTTGCTCTCTCGCATAAAAGGCCTCCCAGAACCATTTCTGGCAGGGCTTTAGGTCACCAGTTGCTTCCGAGTGCTGGTGCAGGAGCCTAGCAGAGACATGTGCTTAAATGTTCCCCCCTCCCTCCCGGACAGCCATTTCTCTGCTTCTGCTGCCTGCTTGCGTTCCTCTTCGAGCGACTGCTAAGCTCTTGCAGTGTGTGCTGTGGTTGTCCAGCTTTTTTGGATGCCTCAGCTTTTTCCTTTGTGCCATGGAGCTGGAGCTGCCTCTGGGCATGTGATGGCCCCACATGACCATGCTGCAGTTTCTGCAGCACTTTGTGCCAGCTGCCTTCCTGATCCTGACCGAGCTGGACCCCAAGCTCATTCTGGGTACCCTCTCTCTGGGTGCAGGAGCAACACCCTTGCCACTGCAACCCTCAGTGGACAGGTGTTTCTGGAGGCTGGACACCAGTTCCGGCTGGGGGGAGCGGCTGGTCATGGAGTGGTGAGACGACCAGCAGTGGCTTCAAAACTTCTGCATGTGGAAGGCCACCTTTTTGGAGCTGTGTGCCTGGCTTGCCGCTTCCCTCCAACGACACAACACCCACCTGCAGCCTGCCATCCCCCTAGAGAAGTGGGTTACAATCGCTGTCTGGAAGCTCGCCACCCCTGACAGTTACCAGTTGGTGGGCAACCAGTTCGGTATGGGGAAGTCCACCATCAGGGCCCTCCTCATGGGGCTGCAGTCCCTGCAGGGGGGTCGGAGGGGGAGAGTCCTGGAAAAGGGCAACCCTTGGGAAAAGGGGGGTTGGGGAGAAGCCCTGTCCCCAGGGGGTTGTGCCGTCCCACCTTCACACAGCCCTCATAGGGGGTGGCTCCTGAGGTGTTTGAGGGGAGTACGGGATGGGAAGGGGGCAGGCACCTCCCAAGGGCTCAGGCACTCCCTCTCTCATTCTCTGTTTTGTGTGTTTGTTTGTCTCCTTCTGCAGGTGGTGAGGGCCATCAACTCCATCCTGCTGTGCAGGGTCATCCGCCTGGGAGACCTGGATCTGATCATGGCTGGATTTGCTGCTCTGGGGTTCCCAAACTGCGGGGGAGTGATTGATGGGACCCACATCCTGATCCACACACCTTAACATGGAGTGGCCCAGTATATCAACTGCAAGGGCTACTTTTCTATGGTGCTGCAGGCCCTGGTCGACCACCCGTGGACACTTCACGGATATTTTTGTCAGGTAGTCAGGCAGGGCACACGATGCCCAGATTTCTCAGAACTCCAGCCTCTACGGGAAGCTGGAGGCGGGCACATTCTTCCCCTGCTGGGACTTTGTGGTTGGGGACATGCAGATGCCATTGTGCAGCCTACCCCCTCATGCCATGGCTAATGAAGCCTTATAATGGCCACCTGGACCCCAGCAGAGACCGATTTAATGCCTGCCTGAACTGGGCCAGGATTCAAGTGGAGTACGCCTTCGGCCTCCTCAAGGTGTGGTTCAGGTGCCTCTTGACCCGTCTGGATGTGGGGGAGCACAACATCCCTGAGGTGGTGTCAGCATGATGTGTCCTCCACAACATTGTGGAGAGGAAGGGGGAGGCCACAAGGAAACACCCTTTAAGCAGCCGCAGACACCTGGAGGGGGAGTGGGGCATGGAGTGGCATGGGGGGCAGCTGGATGTGTCACCTTGGGTGCGGGGACCTCATTGGACTTGGGGTTGGGTGGGTCCTGGGACCACAGGGAGATGGGCATGAGGGGGCTGGAGCAGGGTCAGGGATGGTGGGGGCATGGGGAGGGGGCATAGGCATCACTTGGGGGGGCAGGAGGAGTGGGAATGGGCATAGCAAGGAGAGCAGGAGGGTGGTAGACAGGAGCAGCAACAGCAGCCGGGTGTGCCATCATCTATTCCACCGCTGCATAGAATCATCATCATCCACCGCTGCATAGAATCATAGAATCATAGAATACTAGGACTGGAAGGGACCTCGAGAGGTCATCGAGTCCGGTCCCCTGCCCTCATGGCAGGACCCAGTACTGTCTAGACTAGTGGTTCCCAAACTTTTCAGCATCACACCCCCCCTTTCTGATTTTTGAAAAACCTCATGCCCTCCCCCGCAAAAAAACTTGTTGAGGCCCCCCCCCCAGAATTTCGGCATGTCCCCCCGGGGGCACACACCCCAGTTTGGGAACCCATGGTCTAGACCATCCCTGATAGACATTTATCTAACGTGCTCTTAAATATCTCCACAGATGGAGATTCCACAACCTCCCCTGGACAATTTATTCCAGTGTTTAACCACCCTGACAGTTAGGAACTTTTTCCTAATGTCCAACCTAAACCTCCCTTGCTGCAGTTTAAGCCCATTGCTTCTTATTCTATTCTCAGAGGCCAAGATGAACAAATTTTCTCCCTCCTCCTTATGACACCCTTTTAGATACCTGAAAACTGCTATCATGTCCCCCCTCAATCTTCTCTTTTCTAAACTAAACAAACCCAATTCTTTCAGCCTTCCTTCATAGGTCATGTTCTCTAGACCTTTAATCATTCTTGTTGCTCTTCTCTGGACCCTCTCCAATTTCTCCATATCTTTTTTGAAATGAGCTGGTCCCACGTGCAGTTCTGCCACCCTGCATTCTCCCAGATCTTCTGCACCAGGGTCTGCTGCATGCAGAAGCGGCCTGAGGCGGGCTGAGGCAGCTGGCACCCCAGGCAGAATGCGCGATCGGCACCCCCGCCTGCACGGCCGTGAATGGAGTGATGTCATCATCAGGTGCCCCAGGCACCCCGTGATGTCATCATCAGGCACCCCCAGGTGCCCCGTTGAAGGCGGCGCCCTAGGTAACGACCAAGTCGGCCTATAGTCATGGGCCGCCGCCCATGGCTGCATGTCATGCAGGATGCTGACATGCTGCCACATCAGGTCTTCATGGACCCTGGCATGCTTTTAGGAACCCTGGGCTCTGGCGGCTGGCTCAGATGGTGTGGCTCGCCTCTCAGTCCTGACTGGTCCCGCTGTGGAGAACACGAAGAGGGAGATGCGGTCAGTCAGCCATGCAGACACTGTCCCTGAGGCTTTGCCCTCCTCTGTGAGCAGCAACCAACTGTCCACGGGCCAGAGGAGGGGGATGTCCCGGGAGCAAGGTCATGTGTGGCCTGCACAGCAGGACCAGCCTCACAGGGGCCCTGAGGTGCTCAGAGAACCATACTGCCTGCTTCTCCCTCCTCACCCGCAGTCCACAAACAAGCAGGCAAGGGAAGTGTCTGGCCACAGCAGGATCCCCGCATGGACAGCAGAGGAGCCGCAAGCAGCCTGGCCCTCCCTGGGGCCCGCACACACATCTGCGCCTCGCAGTGCTGCCCATGGAAACGGGTGGTGCCTTGCACATGCAGGCATGACCGTGTGCTGTGTGCGGCACTCCTCAGTGTGTCTGGGGTTGTGCCTGCGCCCTTGTGGCTAGCCTGCTTCTAGCCATGGCAGGTGCTGGAAGGGCGTCTCCCACCTCTGGGGCCAGATGTGTTTGTGGCCTCCGCTGAGCCTGGGAGCAGGATCCCGGCTGTGCTCTGGGGCTGCCTGCTGAGTCCGCGTTGTGCACACTAACGCTGCACGTGGTTCCATGTGCACGGGCTGCAGCACAATGTCCAGCCTGAGCAGGCCCAGCGACGCTCACACCCTTTCCCCTCTGCGCCCACCTCCCCCGCCTTGTGTGTGTGAGAACACTCACCTGAAGATCCCTCCCCAGCGTCAGAGGCAGCCTGGGAGACATCCAGGCTCATGGGAACTGGCTCTAAGGAGAGTGTGACAGTGGCCATGTCGTCCGCCTCCTTCTCCTCATGCTGCTGTCCCGGTCCTCCTCCTTCTCGTCCTCCGCTGTGACCTCCGGCCGGGTGCTGACGGGCATGTCAAAACCAGAGTCCACCACGACGGGTGGGAAACAGCTTCCGCACCCCCCAGGGTTTCGTGCAGATCCTGGTAATAGGGGCAGGTGTGGGGTCCTGCCCCAGAGCGTGAGCTGAGCTCTCTGGCCCTCATATATTCCTGGTGGAGGTCTTTGACCTTACTCCAGACCTGTTCCAAGGTCCGGGGGGTGCGTGTCAACACTCCACCAGGGACTTGGCCATC
Organism: Rafetus swinhoei; assembly: GCA_019425775.1. Taxonomy (NCBI): domain Eukaryota; kingdom Metazoa; phylum Chordata; order Testudines; family Trionychidae; genus Rafetus; species Rafetus swinhoei. The sequence continues at coordinate 211,682,193 of CM033424.1, forward strand.
CAGCCATAAATGTCAGCGTTCTGCCACTTGGAGCAGAGATCCTGGAGTGTCTCCTCCTCACCCCACAGCTCGAGGAGGGACAGGATCTCCGCTTCAGACCAGGAGGGTGCCCGCCTCTTGATCCCCCTTGGTGGGTCCTGGGAGCCCTGGTCGTGCTCTCTGTGAGGGCCAGGAAGGGCTTGCGGGGCTTGTGGCTGCACCATCAGTGAGCAGGCCTGTGGAAGGGAGAGCTGTGCAATCAGGGTGCTGCTCCAAGGCCAGCTTCCTACCAAAAGACTTGTACAGGGTGCCTGCAGCTCTAAGAGGGGCCAGGAGACAGGAACTATAGAGTTGTGATTATTTTGGATCAGGGCACCTGTGTTATTTCCTGGAGGCCTCTTCTTTCGAAAGAAAACCCTCTTCCCCGTCCACACACACCTTTTTCTGAAAGAGCTCTTTTGGAAAAGGCATTCTTCCTCATAGAAAGAGGATTACCGCTGTCAGAAAAACCTCTCTGTTCTTTCGATTTTCTTTCGAAAGAATGCGATTGCAGTGCGGACTTAATTGAAGTTTTTTCAGAAAAACTCTGCAGCGTAGACATACACTGAGTTGTGGAAATCTCCTGTTTTTCCTCTTCTTTGCCTGCCACTTCTTGTGTCTCTGGCTCTGACCTTCCTGTCCTTATGCATATCAAGAAATGTGTCACATATAGTAATGATCATTGAGGGCACATCTACACAGCAGGGCTAAACTCAAAATAAGATATGCAACTTGAGCGACACAATAATTGTGTAGCTTAAGTCCAAATAGCTTATTTTGACTTTTGGCACTGTCTACATAGCACTTTTTTCAAAATAGATCACTCTTCCCCCAACTTCCCTTACTCCTCATACAACAAAGTTTACAGAAGTCAGAGTAAGAAGCCCGTTATTTTGAGTTTATTTTGAAATAACAGGCTTGCTGTGTAGATGTGCACTAATGTTATTCCAAAATAACACTGCTGTGTAGACATAGCCTAAGACTGCAGCTTCCCTTACTTACACAAGTGCTCAGTTCATATCAATAGAGACTGAGAACTATCTTCAGATATTTTTTTATACTTATTAGCAGATTTCCTTGTTTAATACTCTAATTAAAGGTTTTTTTTTCCTGTAATCATCTCAGGGAGGAGTAAAAAATCATTCCATGTTTTCTCTAACATTTCAGACTAGCAGGCAGGACTCCTCATCTTTAACTGTTCCATGCAAACTGCATGAATGTAATGCACAAGAGATACAAAATGGTCCACAAGAAAGGTCAAAACTGTTTCTCAGAGTTAATGATGAAGTTAGAATGAAGGACTTGTTGATTTTGGTTCTGATCATTTTAAAGATAAAATGGGTGATCTGGAAAATAAATCTGGAATTAAAAGTGTGATGGCGACAGGAAAGCCAGAAGGCAATAAGAGAGGGAATTTGGGAAAGTCTTGGAAAGCTGAATAATTCTGAAACAATGAGAAGCTTTTGACACAATCACTGTTTGTTTAGCCAAAAGAGCTGTAAATAGAAAATCTCCTGGGGGACATTACCAAAGGAAGTGCTGCAGTGTGCTATGAAAATCAGTTTGTGCACATAACCAAATCTCAAAAGCAAACAGGTCTTCAGCCAGGTTTGTGCATGAAACCATATACTGTACTAAATACTAACTACAATTAATACTGTGCTATACAAACTTGGTAGGAAATGGATTGCTGAGGCTATTTGGCTCCATCAGTCTCTTCCTTTCCCAATCCCAGCTTCTCTAAATTTAAAGAAACTCTTTAATAGGTCCCAGCATGTCTCCTTCTTCCTGAAAGGTCTGGAAGCAAATAATAAGAACAGCAATACTGGGTCACACCAAAGATGCAACTAGTCCAGTCTTGCAACAAGCAGCCAATACCAGGTGCCTCAGAAGAATGAACAGAGCAGGAAATCATCAAGTGATCCATCCCCTGTTGCCCATTCCCAGCCCTGACAAACAAAGGCTAGGAACCCCATACCTGCCCATCCTGACTAATAGCCATTGATGGTTCTAAATGCCATGAATTTATTTGGGTTTATTTTGAATGCTGTTAAAGTCTTGGCCTTTTCAACATCATCTGGCAGAGAGCTCCACAAATTGACTGTGCATTGTGTAAAGAAATACTTCATTTTGTTTGTTTTAAACCTGATGCCTATTAATATCATTTGGTGACCCCTAGGGATTCTTGTGTTAGGGGAAGGAGTAAATGACTTTTCCTTATCAGTTTTTCCACACCTGTCATTGTTTTATAGATCTCTAACATCGCTTCCACTGTGTCATCTCTTTTCCAAGTGGAAAAGTCCCAGTCTTATTAATCTCTTCTCATATGGCAGCTATTGCATACCCCTCATCATTTTTGTTGCCCTCTTCTGAACCTAACATCCATTGTAAACAGTTGATGGAAGAATTCCACCTGTTCATCTAGCTCATGCCTCTTGGGGAAGTGACAGAAGAACCATTCCCAGTACTGTAATGAGTGTCTACAATGAAGTACTGCAGCTGTGCTGCTGTAGGATTCACAGTGTAAATTGGCCTTCAGTCACTGAATGCATGATGATTATGGGATTGAAATCAGTGAGAATCTTTCTGTTGACTTCAACAAGAGTTGAATTGGACTCCAATACAACTCACAGTCAACGTTCCCTCTAATTTTTCCATCTATGTGCGGAATAAATTCTGTTATGTTCACAGAGGAATGTTCAGGTGTACACTACTAGTAGAAACATGTACGCTGACTGTGGGAGGGTATGGGTGCTCTGCTAATCAGCTGGGTGGCATTTGAAGCTCTCCTGGGTGGCCTCCCAAGGGCTCACAGAGCTCTATCTTGTTATCAACCCTCAGCGCTTTGCTTCCAGAAGATTCTCCCACTGCATTGGGGTTTGACAGGGATTCCCTGTCCCTAATTATACCTCAAAGATTTTCAGGAGCTGTGTGGCTCATGGACTTCTCACTAAATGAGTGTGTGAGCTTTTACAAGTTTTTATATACTGTGAGGTTTTAGCTTAGAAGAGACTTGGTGAAATCATCAGTGCATGCAGTATATCTCCTTGCATTGACCACCTTAATACAGGTGAGTGTTAAACTGAAGGGGAATGTGCATAGATTCCTCCCATTTAGCTCTCTCGGTCATTCTTCATTCTCAGCCCTTGCACTGAATTTGTTCTTAGGAGTTTCCTTCCTGGAGTTCTTAAGACCCCCTGCCTACCTTTCTATCACCCTATTATTATTTTGCCATACTTTGTGGGAGAAACCAGAACTTTCTACTGGAGGGCTATTTGAGTCAAGTCCATTTGAGCCTGTCTTATACAAAAGAAATAAAGTGACTGAGGTAAGCATTTTCTGTATTAATTTAAAAAGTCAGTTGGATATAACAATTACAAAAGAGTGACATTTCTTGAGGTCATATTTGTTGATCACTCACTTGCCTGTTACCTGACTTACAGCCAAATACACAACCCTGCATTGGAGGCATGGGGCATACAGCAATCAGGCTATGTCTTTTGCTGAGAAAGCACCTGACATGTGTGAGTAACCTAAGGTTAGTGTGTGAATTGACCGGTAAGCATCCCCTCTGCTTACCCCCTGCCATGGAAAACACTAAAAAGAAAAAGAAACATGAGGAGGGGTGGAGCTGTTCTGAGAGGTGTCACCTGGATACTGTTGTCATAGAAACCACTGCCTTAGTATCTCTGTTCAGCATTTTGTTTTAGCGGGGTAGCCGTGTTAGTGTGTTATTGAAAAAAACGTAACAAATAGTCTTGCAGCACCTTAGAGACTAACAAAATGTGTAGATGGTATCATGAGCTTTCATGGGCATAACCCACTTCCTCAGATGAATGGAGTTAAGGGGTCCAGGGTACAAATAAATAGCAGAGAAAGAGAGGGGATGGGAAGGGAAAGAGAAGGGAAAAAATGGAGGAAAAATATTGTCACTCTGACAATATTGTGCTAAATGAGGCTAATAGAGTGGGCTGTAAGTACCCGGTGCTTAGCTTTTTATGTCTTTAGGATGTGGAATGTCGCAGCCCATCCAGTCAGGTCTTTGTTCAGACCTCGGTTTCCAGGTGTCAAACTTGTAAATGAAACCAAGTTCTGCAGCTTCTCTCTCCAGCTGGTTTTTGAAATAGCTTTGTAATATAGTCACTTTTAGATCCATTAGTGAGTGCCTGGGCAAATTAAAATGTTCCCCAATAGGTTTCTGTGTGTTACCATTTCAACTATCCGATTTGTGTCCATTAATCCTTTATCGTAGAGACTGTCCAGTTTAGCCAATATACATGGCAGAGGGACATTGCTGGCACTTAATGCCATAGATCACATTGGTAGATGTGCAATTATATGAGCCTCTGATGTGGTGGCTTATGTGGTTAGGTCCTGTGATTACGTCGCTTGTACAGATGTGTGGACAGAGTTGGCATTGGAGTTTATTGCAGGGTGGGTTCCTGGGTGAGTATGTTTGAGGTGTGCTGCTTGGTTCCTGGAAAGAATTTGTTTCAGGTTAGGGGGTTGTCTGTATTCAAGGATTGGCCTGTCCCCAAGGCCTGTAAGAGTGAGGGGTCATTTTTCAGGATAGTTGTAGATTGTTAATAATGCGCTGGAGGGGCTTAAGTTGGGAGCTGGAGGTGATTAGTGGTGTTCTGTTGTTTTCTTTGTTGGGCCTGTCTTGAAGAAGCTGATGCCTGGGTACTAGTCTAGCTCTGTCAATCTGTTTTGTTTTTGTTTTTTACTTCCCCAGGTGGGTATTCAAATTTTAAGAATTCAGGTTTTTTGTCTCTGTCTGTGGGACTGGAGGATATCCGGTTGTATCTTAGGGCTTGTCTGTAAGCAATTGAACACCCTCTTTGTCAGCCTCCTGTTCATAATCTGTTCTGTTCATGATGACTATAGCACCCCCTTTGTCAGACAGATAGACATTAATGAGAGACCAGGGAGTTAACAAAGCAAAACAGTATTCGTAGGGGTGTCACTGATTCAGTATCTGTGATTCACTGAGAGACTCTTGGATGAAGGTTCCATAGAGAATGAGTTGTAGTAATATTTTGTACATAATTTTCATTGATCCCAAGACAGTTACTGGCTTCTGAATTTGAAATATTGTCACTATAGAAGAAGTGACAGTGAACAATATTTGTTCAGTATTATATTTATAATTGTTGTGGGGAGGGTAGGTATGGGCAGGTTGCAGTTTGGGGGTCAAAGATTTATGAGCTAATGCATCTGGGCAGAATTTGATCCATAGTTTCTGTGGAAAAGGCCAAATGGCAGCTAGGACTAGACCACTGACTGCAAGCTTAATGATTTATTCACATAAGTGTAACAAGAGAAGCAAGTACCAAAGGGTATGTTTACAGTGCATTCCTCTTTCGAGAGAGGAATGCAAATGCAGCTGAGCGAAATTGCAAATGAAGCGCGGATTTGAATTTCCCATGCTTCATTTGCATAATCGCGTCCAGGCACTATTTCAAAATACCCTATTTCGAAAAAAGAAACGCTGTCTAGACGCGGTTATTTTGAAAGAAAACTCTTCTTTTGAAATTACCCTTAAACCTCATTTTATAAGGAGTAAGCGTAATTTTGAAAGAAGGGTTTTCTTTCAAAATAACCGCGTCTAGACAGCGTTTCTTTTTTCGAAATAGGGTATTTTGAAATAGTGCCTGGACGCGATTATGCAAATGAAGCATGGGAAATTCAAATCCGCGCTTCATTTGCAATTTTGCTCAGCTGCATTTGCATTCCTCTCTCGAAAGAGGAATGCAGTGTAGACATACCCAAATGGATGTTGGGGATTGGTCCCCATTAGAAAAGAATGTTACCGATGAGCTCAGAAAATGAGAGAAGAATGTGTGGCTGGTTAACCCTAACCTCCCCCAGTTCTATAGCTTCCCCCCTATGGGCCCCAGGACATGGGGGTGGGGGGGGAAGGACTCAGGGGCAGCCTCACACTCAACCTCCAGGATCTCAGGAGGCTGTCCTTCTCATGTTTTGGAGTGCCCCCCCTTCGGGTTCTCACCATGGACTTCTTTTCTTTCCCTACTGTCTTCTCTAAGTAAAAATGCATGATCTTTAAACAAGAATCTTTTTATTACCTGTACTGTAGGGGTGGGGTGGGGATTACAGGAAAACACAGTGAATGCAGGGGCCCCTGGTTGAGTCTCAAAACTGGCCATTCATAAAACTTTTTTTTCAAAGCCTCTGATTTGAGCTACCCATTCTGTGCTCTCCTTATCCCCCTGGTGTCTCTGGCTAAGCACTCTGTCTCAGCTCCCCACCCTGCCAGATAACTTTTCCCCTTGCTCTCACAATGATTATGGAGCACACAATAGATTGATACCAAAAAAGGGAATGTTGCGTTCACTGAGGTCCAACCTAGTCAGGAGACTCCTAAACCTATCCTTTAAATGCCCAAACTCACATTCAACCACTATTCAGCACTTGAACCGCTTCTTACTAGGTCCAGGCTGCCCATGTACAGCTTCATGAGCCATGGGAGCAAGGGGTAGTCTGGGTCACCGAGGATCACTATTGGAATTTCCACCTCTCTGATTCTGATTTCCAGTTTGGGGGAAAAAGTTCCGGCTTGCCTCTTTCTGAAGAGTCAGGAATTCCTAAAGATGCATGTGTCATGCACCTTTCCTGCCCATCCTACATTGATGTTGGTGAAACAGCCCTTGTAATCCACCAGCGCCTGCAGCACCTTGAAGAAGTACCCCTTGTGGTTTATGTACTCCTTGGCATGATGGTTGGGAGCCAAGATGGGGATGTGTGTTCCATCTATCACCCCACCGAAGTTAGGGAAGCCAATCGCGGCAAAGCCATCCACTATGGCATCCATGTTTCCCAGAGTCACTACCCTCCATAGCAGAATGGTATTGATGGCGTTGGCTACTTGTATGATAGCAGCCCCCACTGTAGATTTCCCCATTCCAAACTGATTCCCAATTGCTTTCTGGCATTGCAAGCTTCCATAGGGCAATTGCCACACACTTCTTCATGGTCAGAGCAGGTCTCATTTTGGTATTCTTGCATTCCAAGGCAGGGGAAAGCCATTCACAAAATTCCAAAAAAAGTGGCCTTGTGCATTTGGAAGTTTTGCAGCCACTGCTGATCGTCCCATCCCTGCATTACAATGCAGTCCCACCAGTCTGTGATTGTCTCACAGCACCAGAACTGGCATTTCACTGTGACAATAGGACCAAATGCCAGCTGTGGTTCCATTTTATTCAATGCAAGAGCTTGCCTGCACATCGTGCCCCTTGGACCTCAAGGTGGAGGAGATTCCTCCTTCTCCTCCTCCTTGTCATCTTCTTCCTGGAGTGCCATGCTAACACTCTCGAAATACTGCGCCATTAGGTGCACCAAGGCAGATATCACCATCACAATGGTTTGATATGGATCCATGCTTATGCTGCTATGGTAGCTGTGTGGGCAGCCAGGGCCAAAATGGGTGCAAAAAGACTGTTTCTCACTCAAGGGGGAGGGAATAGATAAGCACGTTATGGGACACTGACTATATGAACCCATAACCACCCACTGCGCAGTTATGGTCCCAGCATGCATTGGGAACATAACCCAGAATACAAAGCAGCACAGGCACTGTGGGATAGCCACCCACTGTGCATTGCTCTCAAAGTAGATGATAGTCTCCCTAGAAGGGAAGCACTACTTCAAACTACATTGAATTCTTCCCCGCAATGGGGACACACAAAATTGGGTGACCAGAAATCAACCATAATAGATTCGACTTCATCTCATAGTGTAGACATGGCTTAAATAGAACTACTCTAAGCCCCAATTCACTGGCACTTCAGTAAGGGTGCATCTACACAGCACCCTAAACTCAAAATAAGATAAGAAATTGCGTTACGCTTATTTTGAAATTTGGCACATCCACACAATGCCAAATTTCAAAATAATGTGCTATTTCAAGCCATTCCTTAACCATCATGCAACGAGGTTTACCAGGATGGTGAAATAACGCACCCGTTATTTCAAAAAATATTTTGAAATAACGGGCGGCTTGTATAGACTCGGTGTAGCTATTTTGGGATACCTCCGGTATCCCGAAATAGCTGTACAGTGTAGACATACCCTAAATGACTAACTTTAAGCCTAATTAATGCAGAAAATTTGGAATTTAGAACAAGAAGGTCACTGAAGAGAGGCATAGTGTCTCTGAAGAGGGTTTAACATAGCCAGGGGAAAAGCTCTGACTTAACAGTAGTCCAATCAGCAGAAGAAAAGCAAGGAAAAACTTCAAAATGAATCAATGTAGGCAAAAAACAGGCAGAGGAGGAATGTAAAATGGCAGCTGCAGAGAAAGGTGGTGGTGGGATAAATTACAAACTGCTATTATGATAAATTACAAACTGGTTATGATAAATTCTCCATACAGCCATTGCATTTGGCCTATTTGCGCCTTGCAGCTATATCAAGGATCAGAACATATTTACAAAATGATATACTTTATCTTCACAAATTAATGGTATTACCTTAAACAACCTCTGTAAATGCACCATTTGACAAAATTACACAACTTACATAGGAAACCAGGATTTGACATGTCAAGTGATATGTATATATATTTGATATAATTTCATTTTTTAAAGATGCATTTTTATCATAATTTCATTTTTAAAATATATGCATTTAAAAAAAGAAACTCAGGAAACTGAAACAAAAAAACTTAAGTAGAAAAAAGTATATAAAATATAATGATCTATGTGTGCTATGCTGAAATTGTTATATATACTTGGATCTAAGTTACTGATGCTTCAATCATTTCTGTATGGACCCAAGGGTCTGCTTTCATGAAGTGCCTTGCCAGCATGGAGACTAAATAATTACGTTAATCCATGGGTAGATATTTGTACTATGTTCCTTTTAAAACATCCTGTGATTTGCATCCTTTCCTATTTATGAACTATTCAAAAACAGTAGATTAGTAAAAGTTTTGGCGCTAGTCTCACAAACCCAAGCTAAAACACTTATGATTAAAAAGTAAGGGCCACATATGCCAAACAGCTCTCCAGGTAAAATTTTCAAGTGTGTTTAAGTGACTTAAGATTCTTTTTTTTCAAATGTGACATAGGCACTTAGAAGCCTGAGTCTTATTGAATGTCAGTGGTATTTAGGCTTGCAAGCGTCTAAGTCAGATTTGAAAGATGTGACTAAGGCTCCTAAATCACTTAGGCTCTTCTGATGCCACTCCCATGATTTGTACTCCTTTTTATTTATAATGAGGCAGATAAATCTTGTGATCTGCAAAAAGCCAGGACCAGCCACGATACAGAAAGATTAGTCCTGAGTCCATCTAGTCCAGGAGTCTGTTTCTAACAGTGGCCAGCACCAGATGTAAGAAACCCATAATTGCAGATGTGAGATAATTTGCATGCCACATGGGCCTCATCTTGATGTCTAGACATCAATATGGGTTAGAGCTTGACTTAGACTCTGACGCTACGTCTACACTGCGAGGTTTTTGTGCAAAAATGGCTGGTTTTGCGCAAAAACCTGCGGCGCATCCACACCTCAAATGCGCTTTTGCGCAAGTAAATCATCAGTAAAAAGGCAGAATAGAGGGCGTTTGCCGGGTGTAGGTAAACCTCCTTCTACGAGGCATAACTTCCTTTTGCGCTAAAGCTATTGCGCAAAAAGGCAAGTGTGGATGCTCCAGAGGGGTTTCTGGTGAAAAAAGCACAGGTGCTCTGATGGCCATTCACAGAATGGCCATCAGAGCTTTCTTGTGCAAGAGCGTCCATGCAGTGAGGACATTCTCTTGCGCAAAAGCACATCGCTTTTGCGATGCTCTTTGAGGTGTGGACATGCTCTTGTGCAAGAAGTTTTTGTGCAAAAACTCTTGTGCAAAAAGCCTGCAGTGTAGACATAGCTTGAGACAAAAAGTTTATTACAATTTCCACAACATTTTTGTTGTAAATTATGATAACTCAGGGTAGTCTTTGGTGCTCATATAAATGTTCAGTCTCTATTTGAAACTAATCACATTCTTGGCCTCTACAGACTCTAAAGAATTAATTTTTGTATATACTTTTATCATCACACCTTGTCATAGGATCATGGCTCCTGCCACAGTGTCCCTCTTTGGTCACAGCTGCCTATTCCCTGCCTCGGTTTCTTTTCCCAGCATTGGTTTTCTCAGTTCTTCACATATCCCAGTCTACACTGGAGCTGTGGATTAGGCCTTTGCCCAAATCACAACTTATATCACCTCTTCCAGGGTAGATTCATAGATTTCAAAGCCAGAAGAGACCATTGTTATCATCTTGATTGAACAAAATCAGTGGTGGAGCAGGGAATTGAACCTAGATGTCCCATTTTCTAGGCTAGCAGCCTAACCAATGGATTATTCTTCCTTTCCCAAATTTTTTATTCTTTTCTTCAGATGAGTATTCCAAGCACCAGATCATTCTTGTCACTCTTCTCTGAAGCCCCTGTACTACTGCTATCTCTTTCTGGAGATGGGATGACCAGTATTATACACAGTATTCCACCTGGGGCTGCACCATTGGTTTTAGAAAGGCATCATCTTCTGTAATATTCACCATCCCATTCTTTATGCAGCCTCATTAATTGTTTGCTTTTCTGACTATAGGGGCATATGAAGAAGAGACTGAGCTATCTACAATAATTCTCAGACCCCTTTCTTGGGTTGTTAATTTAGTACCCTGTAAGATGTATGGAGCTTCCCTCCAGTGTACACTATTTTGCATTTGTAATATAATATACTAATATTTATAATATAACCTCACTCTCACTGTCTCATTGTTCTATCAGGTAGAACATTGGTTCAACTGAAGCCAATTGCAAAATTTCTTTTTGACTTCAGTGAGGACAAGATTTCACCCTTGGCTGGTTGGTTGATTGTATAATCCCCTCCACATACCCCCTTTCTTTAAGTAGCATAATGAATGTCAGAGAACTGGATTCTCTATTTCCTTACACAGATTTTAGGTTATTGCAGCCCCACTGATTTAAATGAATTTAAGTTGGCTTTATGCCACTGTAACAGAATCAAGAATCAGACCCAAAATGCATGGTGTTAAATATTTTATACCCAGCAATAGCTTCTGGGATATTAGAGCTTGAATATATTAAAGTATTCTGGAAATATTTTAATAGATTGTACCAGAATATAACACAAAGGTTTTGTAAGTTTTTACAAATTTGCTTTGAGACAAATAAAATAAAAAACCACCATCTCCCCCCTGTGAAATAAAGAAAGAGATACCAAAATATTTTCTTCTGATGAAATCTAATGGAGAATACCATACTGATTCACAAATGGCTTTGAGATCTTTTCATCCACTGAAATCTGACACTCTTACATTTGAAACGTTGATTCATTTTCACAGTGGCCAATCCAACAAAAGACCTTTGGCAGGTTTGAAATACTGCAGCAGCCTTTAATTTAGAGAAATTATTAGCAGGAGGGAAAGCAGTTTTGCAATATGCATAACTCAAACTTATAAAAAGAAACAAAGAAAATAAAAATCAAGATACTTACTACTGAGTGGGCTTGCCCCTGAAGTTGATTTGCACCTCACAGCAGCTCTTCAAATAATTAACTGTCCTGAGGAAGTTTATATACAAATGCCTCTGCCATTTTCTTTCTCCAAGCTTCTAACCTAAACACCAGCTAGAATATATGGAGATATATACACCTATCTCATAGAACTGGAAGGGACCTTGAGAGGTCATTGAGTCCAGTCCTCTGCCCTCATGGTAGGACCAAGTACCATCCCTGACAGATTTACCCCATTTACATCCCTAAATGGCCCCCTTAAAGATTGAATTCACAACCCTGGGTTTAGCAGGCAAATGCTCAAACCACTGAGCTATCCCTCCCCCCCCCTAATTGCAGGATTAATAAATAGGTACCTTAAGATGCATCATAATTATAATTATTGGAAAACAGTTATTCAAGTGTGAAGATTGGCAAGTGAGAGCAATATTAGAAGTATTGACAAGTTGTTTGCGAGTTTGAAACATGAGTTTTCAGATCAGTGGCATCTTTGATGACTGCATATGTTACCCATTGTTTATATTAGTGCAGAAGTGAAAGAGAGTCTTTCTATTAAAGATCTTTAGATGCCACAGATGCAGCTTCCTATTTAGAACCATTTTTATGTTTACATATCAGACATTTTCTGTATTTCAATTCCATCCATTATTTTTGAGATGTACATTTGCATGAAAATAGGAACTTAGTCCATCTTCTCTTACTTCTTAAAGTCATTAGTCCTCTGTGATTCATAAATGGTTCTAGGAAAGTGGTTATGTCACAGTCTGATGAATAGGAAGGGCAAACTTCAATATCCATGCAACCTTATCAACTTCACTAGGGCGATTAACTTTAATGGAGTTGCTTGGCCATAACTGAGGATGGGTTTTGTTAGTATTGCATATAGAGCAGACGTGATGCATTCTTAAGAAACCAAGAATGAATATATTTGCATGTAAATTTTACTTGTAAGTACAAAATCAGGAAACACACATTGCCACTACATTCACACACATGCACCCCTAAAAATATGTCAGAAGGGAAAAAATATTTGTGAATAGATTATTTTGGAAAAATTTAATGGGGGCCTCATGTTTCTTGGAATTCATTATAAATACCCATATTCATTTCATATAAGAGTAATGAAGACCCTGGGCACCAACTTCTCATCTAGCTGGAGGGTACTCAACCCCCTTCCCCCACACCTCCATTCCAGGCCCTGCCCCCATTCCATCCCTTCCACTAAGCACTCCGCCCCTTCCGCACCGCTGCTCCATTCCTACCCTGCCTCTTACCCACCTCCTCCCCTAAGCGCACTCCATCCCTGCTCCTCCTCCTCCTTCCTGGAGCTTGAACACTGTGAATCAGCTGTTTGTGGTGCTCCAGAAGCTCTGGGAGAGAGGGAGAGAGTTGGTCAGCGGGGCCTCTGGTGTGTAAGAGGTGCGTGGGGAGGGGGACAGGAGAGAGCTTGGCAGCAATGAGTGCTCCACACATACTAATTTTCCCCCATGAGTGCTCCACAAACAGAAGCTGTGATGCTATTAAATCTGCTTGAATACAAAATAACTTGTTCTGTCTGTTCTGTCCATCTCACTACTACCAATCGCCACGTTAGCTAGGAAGACTTGTCTTACCACAGCAGATAGTTCAGTTGACAATATATTTTTGCTTCAAATAGGCACATTATTATCATCTTTAATGCAGAGATGTAGTAACTTTAATGAAGTATTAGACATATGCAGTACCACAGGGCTGGATTCTTGTGTGGTTACCAGGGAGAATACAAGAACATGCTCAGTGGTTCATCTTGTATTCTATTTAAGCCAATACAGGGCTATTTTTGTTCTATTTGTGTACTGACTATAACTGTGCTTTCTACAGGATCTCAAAGGACTGTATTTATTGGGACATATATACTCAGCTGATGTAAATCAGTGTAGCTCACTTAAGTTCAAGGGAGCTATGCTGATTTACACTAGCTGAGATCTGAATAATTAACAGCATTTAAATACATTCCTTAGCTTTTAGTGTCAAAACCAAGTAAATGGGCTGTGCGCTCCACAGCTCCATGGGAGATAGGGGAAGGAATGGTGAGGAAAATAGCCTTTGTGACTCCTGCTGTCTCTACTCCCAGTGCAAGTGCATAGTAACAGATTCCTCTTCTCTGACCCATTCTAGTGAGGTGAAGTGACTTCCCGCTGAACTGGGCAGGATGGAACCTCTACATGCCCCCTGTGGGTGGAGAAAAAAACAGCCTCACACCTGTGCTGGATGCACAAGGGTGGGACAGGATGTATAAAAAGTAGGACCTTTAACTCAGTTAGATGGGAGCTAGGGAAGGAGGCTGATGTCTCCAGTCTTCTGCAGAGTTCTGGAGCTGAAACTGCATAGTGTAGCACCCTGCCTCTAGAGGAGACAGACTGTTGAAAGGAGGAACCAGGACTGCCATCAGCAGTGTGCTCTGAGGAGACAGAGCTCCCTTGGACTACTGAGCCCTACACCTAAACTGTGGGAGGAAGTAATCCAGGGAAACCAAACGTTAGTCCAGTTGTGGTGCTGGAGAGTGAGTCAATGTGTTTTGGTGGGATCCCCTCTGATCATCTGCCATTGTTAGGACCCTTTTTTGGGACCCTGTAAAGCAGGGTGGGCCCGAGTCCACCTAGCTCCTACTGTCCCCCCTCCTCACCTCTGAGATGGCAGCCTACTTCCCCTTGTCCAAAAGGCCTGTCACATGGTTTTGACTTGCCACAGATGGTATTTGCTGGCTGCACTATCCAGGAGGCATACGCTAGTGCGGGGGGGGGGGACCTCAGGCCCAGGGGCCAGATGCAGCCCTCAGCTTGCTGGAATGTGGCCTCTGAGGCTCATCCCCATCCCTCCCAGCATTGAAGAGCCCACACTGGTGCTCCAGTCCCCCGCTACCTGATCACAGGGCTGGAGCACACAAAATCGACTAGGCTAGGCCCCCCAGGCTCTGGAGTGCAAGGGGAATATGAGGAGTGTCTTTCTCCTTCTCAGTCAGGGGCCACCTCAGTGAGGGTTTTGTTTTGTTTTAAGCTTCTCACTTGGGTGAAGCCCCCGACTGATTTTTCTGTGTGTGAGCAGCCCCCCAACTCAAAACAGGTTCCCAACCCCTGGACTAATGACTGCTCCTTACTCTGCCCCAGCCAGAAGGCTGTGGGCCCTGACTGTATTTGCTCTCTGCTTCAGCATGAAACTAGAGTCTGCTTGATACTCTGCCCTGCCCAGGCAGCCAGGACTTTAGACTGTAGCTGCTATTTGCTCCAACATAGGCAGAAGCTAAAAACTGCTTATTGAGTGAGCTGCCCCACTCAGAGGACTGGCAGTGGTAGATTGCTCACTGCCATCTGCCCAGCCAAGAGGCTGAGGCTATAAACCATGTCATACACTGCCCCCTGGCAAGCCAGAGTGACACACTGGTGCAGGAGCATATTAGCAATCAAAATAGGCCCGGGAAATGGGTTGAGAACAGCCCTCCCCATGACATCACCCCTGCGTGCCCCTCAAGCCCCACCCCCTGCATCATGTCCAGCATGCAGCGGAGGCGGCGGGTTGGGCTCTGCGTGCTGCATACAGCGCGGACGCAGAGCCGCTCGGAGTGAGGGGCAATGGCGTGCAGACACAACGGCCCACCAGACGACAGCCCACCGGGAAATTCCTGGTATCCCTCTGGGCCAGTCCGCCCCTGCACTGGTGGCTAATTGCTGTGGTGGTCTGCCACAGTGACTTGAAGTGGCCTCCTTCCAAACTGGATAGGGAGAAACAACTACACTCACCTCCTAAAATACCAGCCCTCCCACACCGAGAATAACTGTGCTTTTCAGCATGAAGGGAATATGGGCTTTTGCATGGGTTTCACATCTCCTCTTCCAGGCATATCCGTTCAGTAGAACTACAACTCAGTATGCATTCAGGACCTTCTGCATCCACAGATGTGGAACAGGACTTTACCCTTGTTGCCTAAGTGATCATCCCACTTACCTTGAAGATGCCATCAGCTAGTTCATTTTTCATGTTCTTTTTTTCCCTTGCTAGTAGTAAGTGCTGCCTGAGAAACAGGGAAACAATTTCCTCCAATATTTTTGTCAAAATTCAATCAGATGCTCCTTTTGTCCCTTCTGTTGTGTTTATTTCTTTTACCCATTTTATGCCCTGATGGAATTGAATCCCTGGGACAAAATTTTTAAACCTGTATCTCTAAACTTAGGCCCCTAAACCTGTGTTTAGGAACCTTAAGTACTGGCCTAATTTGCACTGACTTTAACAGTAGTTGTGGTCGTTGCTCAGACCATTTATTAAGAGACACTAACATTTGAGAAATTGAGGCTTAGTTCTTTATAAGATGGGACCTTTGACTGTAAACATTTTAGTGGAGAAAAGATATTTACCATCCCTGCCACTGCAAGGTGTCAAGTGCCTCCTGTAAAGTGCCAAGGGCCTTCAACTTAACATTTCAGGGCATTCAGTGCCTGAAAGGATGAGGGCCAATATTTTTAAAGGGCCATACAAGTGATGTCCGACAAGAAGTTGATTCTGGTAAATCTGGTGATTTAATGTAGAACAAATTGTCATCAAACTCTGCGTGAGCAAATCATCATTTTCTCAACTGTAGTTTTCAGCGGAACCTGCAAATGGTACTGAAAGCTCTGGCATTTTGTTTAATATGCACAGATGAAAGACTCAAACACTTTTTGAAAAAGTACAAGGTTTCCAAGACAATATAGAATACAGTGGATACAAGAATTTTAAAATTCAGAATCAAAATGCTTTTATTTATTAGACTCTATAAAGAGAGATTTATTATGTTATAGAATGAATATTATAAAGGTGTCCAGAAAAAAATCCCTAATCATGCACTGGGAACAATGCAAACGCACCCTTGCAGAATCTCATTGACTCTAATCTGTGGGTTCTCAATACAGGATCAGAGCCAAGGATGGCAATCTGGCCTTGATTTGAGTGACTCTTAATTCACATAGATGTGAGAGATCAGTATCATGCACTTTCTGTATATTTACAGAGAAAAGGGCCAGAAGGATTTTATAACCTGGCATTTAATGAGGTACAAAGATAACAAAAAAGATAGGAAAGTTCATTATTTTCAAACATAAAGATGACAGGAAAATGCATATACATATACTGTACATATTATCCAGCACTTATTAGCACAATTCGTGGCGTATGTAATATGTTTGAATAAGTTGGTCTCCTCTGGAGTAAGGACACCAAGGTTCAGGTTTTCAGGAGCTCAGCACCCAACAGCTTTCTTTGTTTTTAATGGAAGATGGTGGATGCTGAGCAGTTCTGATAATCTGGTCATCTCACTCAGATGCCCAAGTGGGTGCTAAGCATTTTTGAAAATATGGCCCAAAACATATTATTTTTCTACCCAGACAAGTATAACTTCAAAACAGTTACAGCCAATTGAATATTGGAAAAAATAATTTATGAATAAAATTATTCAACAATTGATGGAAATAATTCGTCCAATAATTTTTTGCAATGACAATACTCTGCTTCTTTCTTACACAAATGGGTCGTATGTTTACTTAGCCCTGGTCAGTTGCAATTTTTCTAGATATAAAAATCCAACTAACCCTTAGAACCTGCTTACATCTCAAATGTTGCCTTTCTGTAGTAATTTATTAATATAATTGAGGTTGGCTAGAGCATCAAGAACAATCTTTAAAATGATTACTGAACCCTGTTAGATAAATGACTTTGGCATTATTTTGCAACATTCTGCACTATTCCACCTACTTCATTTGATATTCTGGCCACTACTGCTTCTGCTTTGTTTCTCTGTTTGTGGTAATGCATATCTAGGCTTTGTGTAATCATGTGATGTGCTGGTGTCACAGTCACTGCTGAAAAATGCATTCTCTGTACCTAGGAAGAACCTGTATAAATATTCTCAATAAATAAATAACAGTTGTCATTTTCAAAATATGACAATCTCCAGTTGCCTGTGCTTAAATTGAACGGCATGTCATTTATCCTAATAGATGTGAATGCATGTATAGGACATATGAGTGACTCACCTAATTCTTATTCACCTCAGCCTTGGTCTCAGTTGGGGGCAAGTGCCTCTAACAGGGTTTGGATGGATCGAATCACAAGCAGAAAAATCTTGGTCAATTATAGACGCATAAGGCTAAAAGGGAGGTGTCTTTTCTCTCTCTCTCTCTTTTTTTAACCTCACAAAACACAGAGTGACCCTCCTATTCCTAGGCTTACTGAAGAAGCAAGTCAATCTCCCATCTGTGGAATTTCTGGGAATATCTTTTCCCCCTGTAATTTTACATGACTCAATTCTCCATCCTGATAATACAAGTAGTGAGAAAGGCTCCTAATCCTTTTGGCATACCCTCTTGTCAGCACCTCTTTATTTCACTGTTTTACAGGCTCAACATGTTTTGATTTACAATAAGCACTAAGATAACTGCAGGTGCCCTCTCTAAAAGCAAGGTTAACTCACCTGAGATGAATTCTTTTATTGCAAACAAAAGCAGCACATGAGCAGGAAATACAATTATTACAGGTGCTTCCCTGAAACTTAGCAAATGTCTTGAAATGACATAAATCCTCATTAAATAAACAGGCCCCAAGGGCCTGATTTGTATTATAGCTGTAGAGAAAGGATTTAAGTCAAAAATAAATTAGGAGGTGGGGGGAAGGGAAACCTAATACTTGTAAGATAATTTGTAAGTGTTCAAAGCCCTTGCTATTTATAGAGCAGTAACATTGCTACTGTGTGATCTTTTCATATATTTAATATGCAAATGCATGAATAGAAGCTAATAACACTCTAGACAGGATTTCTGAGCTAACTGATTTGTTGATAATATGCAAGACCCCATATATTATGTAATATACAATGCAAACTCTTTGTCTTAGCATTTAAAACTTGTAGTGGTCTGATGCTTAAGCCCGCTTAAGGCCCTATCCTGCCAGGTACAGGGTACTTTCTGGGAGGGGCTAAAAATGAAATTACAGCTCAGTTGCTACCTAATCCTATGAGTACCTAAGCTCATTTGGCATCTAAGTTATTTTCCCCTGGGCATATGCACTGCAGCCTTTCTAGGCACCTAAGTCTCTATCTCCTGCCTGTGCAGGCACATTACTGCCTCATGATAGACATCAAGAGGCCTCTGCTCCAGAGCAGTCTGCAAACTGGGGAAGAGAGGTGTTAGACTGCCCAAGTCGCAGGTGAAGGTCTCAGTCTGGTAGGCAACCTCCAAGCACTCTATTGGATCGGGCCTCTCAGGCAAGTTCACACAAAACTGCTGGGGATGAGGGCCTTCCTGTCACAGGCTATATGCTTTATGGAACTTTGCCTATGAATATGCAGAACTGGAAAATACTTTATGCAAAATGCTTAATGTAAGGTACTTTTGAAAAGTTGTAATCTACTGACTATGATTTTCCCATTTGTATGCATGTATCATTCCTGTATTTGAAGCTAGAAATATGAAGTATAAACCTGTTTTATTAATACAGACATGCTAAGTGAGAATCATTAAGGGTATTTCAGAAACTTGATGGCTCATTGATAAGGTCAATGATGTGTAAATGGGTTTGTTTTTTCCTATGGACCTGTACTTAGGAGAGGCTGCAAGTCCCCACAAGAACATGTGTTGAGGTCACAGGATATGGGGGTCCATCATCAATTTTGTATCTTTCCATTTGGAGGGAGGAACAAAGCTTGCCAGCAAACAAAGCCTTTCCACCTCTTGCACAACCTTTTTAAAAGAGGAGCCCCTAGAGGGGAGGCTGCCAGTCCTGAGAACACCTCTGTTTACCAAGATGTCTGCTGGAAACAACTGAAACTGAACATTAAGAAGGATTGGGCCCAGACTGGATGCTTTCCAGTCTATGAAAGAAGACAACTAGAACTGCTGTTAGGGTAAGGTAATACTTGTAGCAAGTTTCTTAGTATATTAAGCTTAGTTGGCATGTTTTATTTTTTGCTTAGCAACTTACTTTGTTCTGTGTGCTATTATTTATAACCGCTTTAAATCCTACTTAATAAAATCACTTATACTTAATAACCCCAGTGTAAATAATTATTACCTGGGGAGGGACAACAGCTGTGCATATCTCTCTTTACATTAGAAAGAGGCAAACAACATTAGTTTACCCCATATAAAACTTTATACAGAGTAAGATGGAATAATCTGGAGTTCAGGTCCCACTGGGGCTGTGCACCTGGGTGCTGAGGCAAGACCCTTTAACTGAGTCTTCCCAGAGCTGAGGTGATCTCAGTGTCTGTATTACACTGCTAAGAGCTGTGACCCCATCTCTTTGTCAGTGAGGGAGGAGGCTGGAGGGCCTGGCTCTTGAAGAGAAAGTAAAGGGGGCATCCAGGAATGCAGGGAGATTGGCTCAGGGGTATTTCAGCATATCAAGTGACAATCCCAAGGAGATCTCTCTGACTGAACTGTCACACTCCCATCCACCTTTAGCTTAGTGATTAGGGTCCTCATTCAGAATGTGGGGCTCTCCCACTTACTTTGCCACCTTGCAGATGAGCATCCCAGTCACTGGGTTATGGAAAAAGGTAGATTGAGTGTATAATCTAGTGGTTAGGGTATTCACCTGATAGGTAGGAGATCCATGTTTCCACATCCTAGGTGAGTGCCCTGTCCACTAGGTTATAAAGAGATTCTTTTATCCTTCCCCCTGCTTGTTTTGTTTTGAGTCCTGCATGCAACTGAGGCAGCAAATCGCCTTTCTCCCCCTAGTTTGTGCAGAGCTGGGCTCCTCTGTACAGCCCTAGACTAAGCCCACATCTCTTTTGGAAATATGTGCTTAGCACACACATCCCTGGTTGGCACCTCTCATTGGCTTGCTTCATTCGTTCTCTGCCTAGTATACTGGTTTCTGGATTGCAAACTAAGGAGCCTGTTTCCCCCGTTGATTGTGTAAAAAGTATAGGTGTCTAACTCAGCTTGGTGGAGTGTTGTTCCTGTGATTTTTCTAGATGCCTAAAAGTTAGGCTCTGTGGAACTTAGCATCAGCTAAGTTCCTTCATGGATCCAACCCTGAGTGTTCTTAACTCCCATTGAGGCACTTGAAGGGTGCCCAGGACTGCCTCACATAGGTCTCAGTGCCTTGCAGGACTCTGTTCTAGGAGCCTTATCCTGTGGCCCTTTGTCATGCCTGCAGTCCAGCTGAAGATGAAGAGAATGAGGAAGGGTTTCTCACATGAGGATGGGTTATAGCAGGGGGTCTCAAACTTCATTGTACTGCGACTCTTTTCTGACAACAAAATTTACTACACAACCATAGAAGGAGCGAGTGAAGCTTGAGCCCCACTGCCCAAAGCCTGAGCCCTGCTACCTAGGAACAAAGCCAAAAGGCTTTAGCCCCTAGCAGAGGACATACAGCCTGAGTCCCACTAGTCAGGGCTGAAGCCATTGACTTCAGCCCTCCATGTTGGGGCTTGGGCTTGGGCTTAAGCTTTGGCCCCAAGCAGTGAGGGTAGGGCTTTGGCTTCAGCCCAGGGCCCAGGAAAGTCTAACGGCAGCTCTGGCAACCCCATTAAAATGGGGTTGTGACCCACTTTGGGGTCCCGACCCACAGTTTGAGATCTGCTAGGTTATGGGATCAGGTATCCTAAGATGACTTCTCTGTCTGCAAGCCACCAAGACAGCTGCACTCAGAAGGGATACTGCAGGTGTCAGCCCTAGGGCAAAACTTCCTAGCCCCAAGAGCATTGGCAGTAGGTAGCCCTCAGAGGTGGCATTCATTACCTCCAGAGACCAAGCTAAACCTGAGCCCGACCATTGTTAGAGCATGGAATTAGACCTGTCAATTAGCTTAAACCTTCCTTCAATAGCAAGGGCTGGAAAGCCACTGACCTGCCCTGATTTCTCTCCAGTGTGAGGTTAAGCTTCTGTCACAAGTATTTTAAGCGAATGTCAGGGACAACTTAGGGCAAGAAACAAACATTCACAAAAACCTGTCCCTGATTTTTACTACAGATACTTGGGGTGGGGAATCAACAGAGCACTGCAGGAGCTTGCAGCTGCTTCTTCCGCAGAGCTGATTGCTGCTGCTCCAGCCCTCCGGGGCTGACCCTACCCCAGCTGTTGCTCTGGCTGGCCTGTGGTCAGCTGTGCCAGCAGCCCCAGGGTTGACTGCAGCTGCTGTTTGGCAGCCTGGCAGTGGCCAGCATTGAGATGTTCCAGTGGCCACCACTCCAGCAGCCCCAGGGCTGACAGCTACTCCAGCCCTGGCCGGAAGTCCCAGAATCTGTGACCCCCCATGACAGAATCATATCCTTACTCATGAAAGAAGATAAAGTACTGAGAGAACTCAGTAAGCCAATGACTGAATCCATGATTGGTGGAGAATAAGGTCCAGTGTGACCAAAAATGATTAGGGTGGGCAGGAATGGTGTCCCTAGGCTCTGTTTGCAGAAGCTGGGAATGGGCAACAGGAGATGGTTCACTTGATGATAGTCTGTTCTGTTCATTCCCTTCACGGTACCTGGCATTGGCTACTGTTGGAAGACAGGATACTGGGACCTTTGGTTTGACTCAGTATTAGTTCTTATGATTCTTAAATTGTAATTGATCTCTAGCTAAAATGGTGATGGGTGCATTAGAAATGCTTTAAAAAATTAAGTTAGAATGAGACTTTACAAGGTGGGGGGCAGTGTGGTTCAGTGGATAGAGTACAGGATGGGGAATCCAGAAATTTTGGTTCTCTTTCCAGCTATGCCTTTCTTTTACCGTGTGACTGTTTGTTTGCAGGTCACTTTGCCTCTTTTTTTTCTCTCACCCTTTATCTAGTTTGTGTATGTAGATTATACATTCTTCAGGGCAAGAACAGTCTCTCACCTTTGACTGTACAGTGCTATGCACAAAGGAACCCTAATTTTGATGGTGTACTCCAATTGCTACTGCAATATAAATAATAATTTCCACAATACAGAATTTTCTTAGAAGCTAGCATAGTTTTCTTTTGAAATTAATACTGCAGATGCTTAGCGTACAAAGAGAAGTGAAAGTAAAGGTTCAGGTAACACCTGATGTATTTTGCTGTCTTGCTGACAATGTTAGGCACTGATTTGAAAAAGACAACACAATTATTATTATTACAAAGCTTGTTTCTTCCCTAAGTCACATGCAACTGGTTAAAAATATATAATCCCAAATTAATTTTAAAATATACTTAACATGGGGAAAAACAGAGGAATTGTAACACTTAATGGTATGATCAGGCAAATAACTACAATTATGTTGACAAGTATATTGCACTAGTTTAGATACTCTGCCATGTGATCGCTGAATTCTCCATTTTTCAGTCCAAAAGTATATTTTTCTCATGATTACTACTCCAGGTCTTTTAATAACAAAGGCCCCACTCCTGTACCTAGTTGCATTTGGATGGACTCTTCCAGTTAAAAGAAGCTGATTGACTTCAGTTTGACTTGAATTGGACTCCACCCAACTACAGGAGTCTACCTGAAAAGAGTCAGCTGCAGCTTCAGAGCCAAAATTATGGTACCAATTTGGGACCTTTTTCACAAATACATTCTCCCCAACCCATGAGACTTAATGTTAATAGATCAAAGGGGTCAAAATTGTTGCCTGATCCTGTAGTCTTTGCAGACCCCAAGTTTTTACTATAGTCAGGGCGACTGATGAAGAGGGACGTGTGTGGGGGGGGCACTGACCCTATGTGACTCCTCCTTGTGCCACCCCTACCCCAGGGGAGGGCTGGGACAGTTCCCACTCTGCCCCAGGAGAGCAGAGTGACCTAGGGCCACGTCACTCTGCTTTCCCCCACTGCTGCCAGTGAGTGTGTGGCTGGGAACAACCCCTGCTGCTGGCACTAGTCCCCTGGGCTGCCTAGAGGCTCTGGCCCTGCTGGCTTCTGCCCCTCCCCCAGCATGGGGCACATGGCCCCTTGTGCCCCACTGCACATCACCCCTGACAGTAGTCAAAGAGTTTCTGCAATTCAAGAAATGCAGGAGCAGTCCTTTTGTCCCCAAAACAGGTTTACTCACACAGCTATAGGAACATCTCTCCACCCTAATCCACAAAGTACCTGCTTGAGGACTGATAAGCTGACAAGGCTGTATGCTCAATTAAATCTGCTCTTCTCTTTTTAACAAGTGCTTTAAAATACTAAATTACGTGCTAGTTTCTTCATGCACTTTAACAATATTAGACTGAAGATGCCAAACTTTAGTAGCTCATCAGATTCTAAAGTCAAATAAAAAGTTGCTTAATGATTCTGCAGTTCTACAGAAACTATAACTCTTAGATATTTTACTCCAGAAAACAAGTTAATATGTAAAAGGCAGAGAATATTAAGGGTTTGTTCTTTGGAAGTATCAAAAAACCCCAGTTCCAGTTGTAATCCTTAGGTTCCGGTCCTGTATCTCCCATCTTAGGTCCTCATGTTCCACAAATTCTGTACCAAAACCTTTCCCAACTGTTCCAATTACACTCAGGTGGCAATTATTGTATTTACTAGTGAGGGTGCCAGGTATATAATTAGCTCTAAGTAAGTGGGCTCTTGCTCCCACATGGAGCCTGCTGACATCCAGGGCCTAAAAATGAAGATCAGCATCATCTTTAGCTATGATTACACTTATAGCTGATTGAGTTGTTTTTGGATGAAAGAGACACCAACCCTGAAACTAAAATTTTTCAGTAGTGACAAACTGACAGCTCTTTTGGTTTTTGAAATCTGAACAGAAATGTACTTTTCATTTTTTATATTCCATGGGGGGAAAAATGCAAAATTGTCCTCTTGCTAATTTTTTTTTAACAAAATAAACTAAATTTCCCAAATAGCTCTTATTACACATGATGGAAAACATTTTCAAAAGTACCTAAGTCCTATGGACTTGAAAGAGGGTTCTGGTGCCTAAGTCACTTAACATGGGAAATGCTATCCAGTAGGATTAAAGAGATGAAAACAATATGGCTGAATTCCTCATGCTTCTGCTTTGGCACCTCACCTAGGGCGGTGGGACTTGGGTGGGCTCCAGCTCCAGTTCCACATTTTGGGGTCATACCATAATTTTTGTTGTTAGAAAGGGGTTGTGGTACATTGACGTTTGTGAAACCCTGGCCTAGAGTACTCCAGATGTAGTCATGGGTGGCAGGTGAAGGTCCATCTGTGGAAGGCAAACTGAAGCCCCACCCCTTCCACTCAAAGCCCTGCCCCTTCCTGCAGACCGTGCCCCTTCAACAACCTCTCCCTCCCTCCCAGCCAAGCCCCATGCAACCTCAGCTAAGGGCCAGGGCTGTCACACAGCACCAGGCAGCTGAGCACTGTAGATAGTTCTGGGAAGGCAATGCCTCCCCTTGCCTACATTACCTGCTTCCCATGGATTTATAGATTGAACCTCCCTTGTCTGGCACCCACAGGACTGGAATGGTCCCGAACAAGGGAATTTGCTGGACCGTGGAGGTCAGGTATTTGGGCTCTCCTGGGGCTCCTCGCCTGGCAGCTGCCCTGGGAGAACCCAGAGACCTGACCTCCTCTGACTCACCTACCAGGGTTTGCTGCCCCCAGCCCATTCATGGGGCTCTGCTCCCTGCCCTCAGTCCTGCGCTGGGCGGCAGCTGCTTCTGAGGTTCTCCGGCCTTGTGTGTGGTGGTGACTGCTCCCTGGGATCCCCGGCTCCATGCATGGCAGTGGCAGCAGCAGTTGCTCCTGGGGTTCCCCAGCCCCACGCGCTGTGACAGCTGCTCCCAGGGTTTTTGGGGGCTGTGCACAGCAGGGTAGCTGCTTCCAGGGCTCTCTACTCCCAGGTCACTGCCTCTGCAGGCTGCCATCAACCAAAATGACTCTGCTGAGTCCCAGCTGCTCTCAACCTCTGCTGTTGGGGCTCTCTGGTCTAGCAACATCTGTGGGCCTGCTGGACCAGGGAGTCCTGGATGAGATAGGTTCAACCTGTAGTTACTCAAAGTCTGAGATGGTGTAGAGTGCTCAGCAGCAGGTTTCTGGTGGCCAGTCTTCCTCCTAGATGCTGGGGAGTTGGATGTCAGACTCCTAGCTTGACAAAAACCTCTCTGAACTTCTCCAAATTGCACACTCTAATATCTTTGCTCAAAACAAAGCATATAATTTACAATCACCCCTAGTGAGCTAACTATTTCTGAAGCATCAGCAGAATAGTTCATAGTTCTGCTAATCAGCAAAGCAACTCCCAGCCAAAACACTCGTGGTCATTGACGCCCAGATCCAAGTTCAGTTGTCCACACTCCCTCCCACTTTCATGAATCTATCACTTTATCTATCCTTATTTGCAACACTGCAGCTGGGCAGCTGTTTTGTCTGTGCAGATAAAGGCCAATTTTTTCCTGACTACAAGGTGTTCTTGCTCCCAGTTAATGGCTGCTGAGTACACAAAATTCTTGTGGCTATGTCAAGCCCAGTTCTGCCATAAGAGTGACCCCACCAAATGATCCACTGAAGGACTGATTAGAAAGTGAGGAGGAGAACCAAGTGAGGACAGAGTCAGGGAAGCCAAGGAAGGACACAGTTTTGAGCAGAAGAGTCTGACTGATGGTGTGAAAAGCAGCTGAATGGTCAATAAGCAGGGAGTGAAAGACCCATTTGGCTTAGAAGAGGTAATTAGAAAAGTTGGAGAGAATCACTTCAATGCACTAGAGAGAATGGAAGTTGGATTGGAGAGGATCTAGTGTGGAATTAGAGGGCAATAACATTTGGAGAGGGTTCTGTGTGGGTCATAATATTTAGAGAGAGTCTAATGTAGAAATGGAGGAGAGGAACATTTTGGACTCTAATTTACCAATTTGCAACATGAGTATAGTAAATGCTTACCTACTTCAGAGGCAAATAGGGAACATTATGTCTGCAAAGTACTTGAGCTTCTATAATGGAAGGCACTGTTTAATTGAGAAGCAGACTATTCTTTAGATATAAAATAGATTTTATTTTCAACTTGACAGAGATTCTACTATTTTGGGATGGGATTTTCAAAAACTGCCTGGGTTGGCCTAATTGATCCCATTGATGTCAGAGGGAATTTTGCCAGATCTCTTCAGAAAACTCATTGTCTTTTATTTTATCATTTTTAAAAAAGCTAAGTAGGAAGTTATATTGGTCTAGGGAAATGCCCCATCTACAATAAAAATAGCAGAGATTAGACACAAATGTTCTGTGTGCTGGCAGATGTGCTGTATACAAATGCTTATTTGCAAACAAAAAGGTATTTGCATCACCAGGCACTGGTGCTATTGAGCTACAATGGCGGAGCTGGCAACCTTATATCATTTTTGCTTGAAAATCCAATTGATTGCAATTGTTGTTCCTATTATTTAGCATTGCACAAAAGTCATATTGTTCTCCATGTTATACTAACAAATGTTTCTTGTACTGAAAGTAAATCCGTGTTTTTCTTCTTTCTAACAGTCTGTCTTCTGTCTGTCTCCCTCCCTTTCTTTCTTCTTCTCCAGAGATCTGTGTCAAAATAAATGCCAGAAAAACAAAACGCTTGATTTTTGTCCCCTAATTTCTCAGTTTTAAAAATCATTTGAAACTTAATGTGGCAGATTTCCTGCCCTGTTCTGCTTCCTTTGTGGCACTTAAAGGTATCTGCATATGGTTTCCACTCTCTATGTGGATTTTCCCAGTGCATGCGGGAAGTTGAGCCAGTGTTGATGGCAATTGTGTCTCCCTTCCTGCAGTCCCCAACACAATGGGAGGGGAGGGGAGAAGGCCAGAGTACAATAGACTCTATCAGTCCCCAGCTGTCATCAGGCCCATAGGAAGCCATAGACAGCAGGTGCAAGTTAAAGCAGTACCCATCCTACTCTGACTTGCACCAGGCTGGAGCAAGAGGTGTCAATGTCTCCGCCCTGCAGAATCTAGGCACAGAAAAAAAAATCCATTCAATTAAAATTTGATTCCAAGTTTTATCTGAAAGTCAGAAGTGATGTGTTCCACAAGTCAATGATATGAAACTGTTTGCTATCTTATTGTGTTCACAGTATGTATTCTTCCTCTGCTTCTCCCTTTGATGATGTACATGCTTCCCCCAGACTTCATGGTACGTAAAGGAGCAAAGAAGATGAAAAGGGGGATGAAATTCTCCTAATGCAGTGAAGGCAGTAGAATAGATGAAGCCAACCCAGCACACATCTCATTCTCTGACAATCTGCAGAAACCTCACCAAACAGCTGGTGTGTGGCTGGAGTTTTGCAAGTTGGGAAGGAGGTGTGTGTCTAGGCTGAAACACGGAGCAACTCCCTTACACTGCATACTCCCTGCTGTCATGGGCCCCCTCCATACTTTATGAAAGTTGGCTTAAGAATATGAATGTACAAAACAGGTCATGTAACCTATCATTCAAGAGCCTGTGATCCCCTGAATCTGTTTATCCTATTTTTGTGCACACATTATTTTTGTATGTGTAGCTAGAAATATGAAGTGTGAATACTTTAGGAACTTAATGGCTCAGTGATCAAGTCAATGACCTGTGAACCCAAACTATAGTTGGCCCTAGAAAGACATGTGATCATACTACCTGTTACTGGAATCCAATTTGAATTTGAACTTTTCCCATGAGGATGGGGAAATAAATGAAGGGTTCCTGTCCTAAAGAAAGTCTCGTTAAGGAATGGGAAGCA
This sequence comes from Rafetus swinhoei, assembly GCA_019425775.1. Taxonomy (NCBI): domain Eukaryota; kingdom Metazoa; phylum Chordata; order Testudines; family Trionychidae; genus Rafetus; species Rafetus swinhoei. The sequence continues at coordinate 211,710,375 of CM033424.1, forward strand.
ATCAGTCTTTGGTCTTCATCTAGCTTTGGAAATTGCCTCACCACCCTAACAGGATACACATTGAGGCTAAGTCTACACTGTGCTGGTTTTTAGGCATAAATACAAAGATTAAGGGAAGGCTACACAACACACAGGCCCCATTTAAGTCAGTTCTTCTGATATTAATAAAAAGTAACATTTACCCGATTTCCACCCATATGACAGCACTTTTAATGAGCAATGACAGTCCAGGAATTGAACTACTAAAATGCACATCAACAGAAGACCATTATATTGTCTACTTTTTTGTTTGGCTCCCACCTGCAGGCCGCAAACAAACAGGCCACTTGTTGAGTAGTCCTGATCTAGAAGGTGCTTGGTCCTTCCAATCCAGTCAGGGGACTGGATTCGTTGATCTCTCTTCCACTTCCACTTCTAGATTCTATGATTGCAGGTTGAAATCAACATATTCTTCAGTGATGCCATTGATAACTGTCTTCCATGGTTACTGTCTTTAGGGATGGGGTGTCATGCTCAGCTGTAAAGGAGAGAACAAGTGTCTGCAGGACTTGTAAGGAAGTTTTTGCTGCAAGAAAGGAGGCAGGCAGTAATGTGAAGAGACTGATTCTTCTCAAGTATAACTCCAGATCTGAGTTATGGGGCAGATATCCTCACTGATCATCTCATTGCATTGCTTATATAGCCATGCTCCCTGTCGTCCCTCCAATTTGATAATGTGTCAGATTCCTCACAACTTGGGCAGCTGTGAAGATTTCACACTGTTTGCAATATTGTTGTAGCCATGTTGGTTCTAGGTTATTACAGAGACAAGGCAGGAGAGGACCTGCATCCGTTGACAAAATGTACAAGCTTGCTTCCCCAGACCTGAGCAAGGGCTCCATGTGACTCAAAAGCTTGTACTGTCCACCAATAAGAGAGATTTCCTCACCCACCTTGGCTTTCCCAACATTTCAATTTTACCTTTTCTCCTCCCTTGGTAAAATCCATAACTGGGGAACATATAGGCTATACCTTGCACTACGTTTCCAACCTCTTATGCCAAACATTTGTAGTTAAATACTGTGATGATAGATGCCACGTAAAAAACCTAGGGCAATACAGAAATTAGAAGGTAACATTAATTCACTGCTTGTAGCCAGAAAGGAGGGAGGGTCTAGCTGGCACTGTTTTTATAATTACAACTAAACAGGTTTTATCATCAACAAATCCACATAATCTAATATTGAAAATCTAATCAGAGCTTGTGAAATACAGATTTCATCTCCATATGATGATGTGATGACCTATATAATGATGACTGATGTTCCTACTAGCATTGGTAACTCGGAGGGAAAATAGGCTTGTTATGTGCATCATATTAAGATGTAAATAGCAGTGAACTGACAATAAAACCTTCCTCTTCAGTTCTGATCTTCCCCCCCCCGATCTGGAATTTGCTGATGAGATTTAAATCTATATCTATTTCCAAGATAGATATAGATAATTAAAAGCAAACTAATCCTAATACACTGTAAAAATACTAACCCATCAAACATGCAACGCATTACTTTGTGATACTAGCAAAAAACAAGAAGTCCACAGATTAATTTGGTATCAGTGGGATTCACCAAGGATGAATGATAATAGAGTCTAGTAAGAAAGGCTGGCACAATGGGTATAACAAATCAGACAAAATGTTTGAAGTGACTAATAATAACTTACTATGCTTAGGCATGGCTAATAGTATTAAAATAATGACGGGGGGGGGGAGGGGGGAGAAGCCTTAGGATTTATAGGACTGTCCCAAACTCAATCAAGGTTTGGATTAACCAAGGATGACTTTCAGTCCACCTTAAGGTATTGTAGGGCATTCAGATGCCAGTATAATTAGGATACAGAATATTTCAGTGTGAGAGTTAAATCCTCTCCATTCTTCTTCCTCGTCATACCCATGCTCTCTCTTTCAAAGAAAAATAGATCTTTAAGTTCAAGAAGAAATTCTTGCTAGCCAGTAACATGTAATTAGATACATGAATATGGAATGAGTTCCTGCTGGCCTGGGCCATTGTTAATCCATATTGATGGGGTAGAAAACATGACATAACTAATTGTAGAGTCCAGATATCTCAGTTTTACTTAAAATATTCAAATTATGTGTCCAATTCTGCATTCGTACATCTCAAATGTCCTTTGACTTTGTGGATACTTGGAATACACAAGGACTGCTGGAATATGCATATGTGTGGCATAGGTATAGCAACACTAAAAATAGACTCGGAATAAAATTAAGATTTTTAGAAATAAAAATTCAGACCAAAGCCACTCTTTTTTTTTTTTTTCTACACACACTATTTGTTCTTTTAAATCTCTCACTTTCTGCAAACCACTGAGGAAACATTTTTCTTAATTTACAGTTTTATATCTTTGCAAACCTCAGTCCCTCAAATTGAGTGTTCTGTCATCATATATGGAAATAACCTTTAAGGCTGCTCTAAATTATCCCTAGCAGCTTCAGGGATTGAGATAGCACAGAGGTGGCTGGAATTACCTTTGTCCTCACCCTACTCTTTCAATTTCCATTATGCAGGAGTTCTACATTGAAAAAAGGGTCTCTTTTTAAACCAGATGGCTATATCTATAAATCATACACATCCATGAATAAAAATACCTTTAGTTCAAATACATTATAAAAAAAAGTACAGCAGCGCACACTTTGAAGATGCAAATTGATGCTCACAGGATGTGCTAAAATGTTTCTATACTGCTGAACAGAGCCCTAATACGGTGTCAGAATGCTATGCCGTGGACTGAATCAAAGGCACTCTTTTATGTAAAGCCCACTTACTGAAATTGTGGTTCACAGATTATTGACCTTTTAGACTCTAATGGCATCTTCTGAGCCATTATTTATAAAGAGGAATATGTGTGCTATCTTTCAACCTTTAAATAAATGTTTAAAACTTTTAAAAGTTTTAGAGCACAAAGCAACCCTTTAACTTTAAGTTCAGTTTTCTCCCCATTCCCCCAAAAGCCATTAGTCCACTTTGGGGACTTGTAGGCTGTAAAATGTCATTCTAAAAGGCAAACACATTTTTGTGTTATTGGAGTTCAAAATATGTCATAAATGTATCATAGATAATAGGACTGGCAAAGACCTTCCAAGTCACTTAGTTCAACCCCCTGCAAGGAACAGGACCATTCCCTGTACTAACCTCACTAGGAATTTTAACTTACCTTCATTAGAGGTATTCAGAAACAGGTAACTCAAATACATAACCAGATAGTCAATTGCCTCGTTCTGCTTCCTCTTACAAATAAATGTTTTTCTGTATGTAAACAGAATTTTTCTATCTTCAGATTTAGGCCTTTGCTCTTCTTTTTATCACCATTAACCATACACAAATGTTTCTTTCCATCCCTCATATTAAATCTTTTCAGTTATTTTTACTTTATTATAGGCAGCGCTGGCACCATCACTTGCTATTTGGGTTGCCAAAAATTTTCCATTATTCCTGTTTTCAGTTGCTTATAACCTTGTCATATTTCAATCATTTGGGCTGACATCCATGTTGGGTGTCTATTTCTGGCTAAATTTTTTTTCTTGAAATTTAGCCATTTCATAGGACAAGACAAGAAAAAAATATATGTTGCCTTGTTTCCATTTAAAAATCATTTTGAATAACTTTTTGAATAACTCTAGTGCCCCATTCTTAATGGCAGGAACTTGAAATTTGGTGGTGGTGAGCAGGTGACCTTCATACCAGGAATGTGCCTTTTGCTGTCCCCATGAATGTCTGACCAAATTTGACAAATGTATAAGCCCTTGAAAACTTACATTTCACATGTTTCACAGAGACTTTTAATTTTAGCAGCCAAAATTTCTGAAGATTCCATCTGCACTGAGCATGATCCATCCCCTCACAACTCCTAGTCCTGACTAGACTGAGGCTGCGTTCTCCCCATAGAGCCAATGAGCATGCTCCACTGTGAAACTACTAGGGCAAAGGCAGATTTTCCCTGTAAGAGTTAAAGTAGACAGTGGGTGGTCAAAGGCCCCACAATAGTCAGTTGAGGGACTCCCTGTGTGCCCAATGTTGATTCTTATAAATAACTTTTCATTTTATACTTCTGTTTCCCAGTATCCTTAGAGTTCATTCCGGTGTGTCACTAACAGAAGGGAGGCAGGTTTCATTTGAGTTGCAATTGACTATTTCCTTGTTTCTATGACAACCCACAGAAGTACATCAATACCTATATAATCCAACATAGCAGACCTAGTGAGTAGAGGTGTCACATGACTACTTAGTTCTTGGAATACATGCTAGCAGTGCTTCTTTGGTCTTTAACTGTAGAAGGAGAAAGCGTCATCCTATTCATCAGATCACCCCGTACAAAGACTGGTGTGTACCCGAAAATATTAATATCTGGCAGATGAAATTGCTCATTCTATAGAGTATGGGATACTACTGTTCAAATAGCCCAACAAATTTTGATTTCTATAGCATCTGTCTAAACAGTGGATGAAGTATGTAAAATAAGTGACTCTATCCTTACATTACTTGGATCTTTCACTGAGCAAACATATCCTTTTGTCATCCAGGTGGTCATCAATTGATTTCTTTTGTAATATGTAAATTTGATTTCCTTTTTCCCTCCCAAGATTCTGTAAAAATGATGTGTCATTCTTAGGTAATAGTCTCTCTTCTTCAAAAGTTTGGTTATATTTATTAATCTGTTGAAGCAAAAGTAGCATCTTTATTTCTTGGTATAATACATACTTGTGGTAGGAGAATAGCTAACTTAGTTTAGCACACAGTGATTCTTCATTAATATGCATTTTGTTCCATCTGCAGAACTTCGCCTTTCTAATTCAGTGAGTGATATCATTTCTGACTTTTTTAATGTAGAGATGTGATTGTACATATCTATAAAGGGCTTTCCAAACATCAGTTATATCAATAAATGATTTGCTTATGCCATGCTTACCTCATTTTTGTGTTAATCGTTCTCTTTTTTGCAGTGCTATAGCTGTGTTGGTCCCAGGATATGAGAGAGACAACAAGGATGAGGTAATATTTTTTACAAGAACTAGTTTCTGATGGTGAAAAAGACATGCTTTCATACTCCACAGAGCTCTTCTTAGGTTTAGAAAAGGTCAAATAAGAGATCTGTGGAGCTTAAAAGGTTGTGTCTTTCACCAACAGATATGTTGGTCCAATAAATGATATTACCTCACCCACTTTGACTCATTCTCTTATCAACACAAATGTGTTGAATATTATAGATTTTCTGCTGATGCAGACAGACACTTCAAAGGTCCCTCCCTGGGTATATAGCATGCCTAACACACCAAATATTTTCCTGTAGTCATCACACATCTTCCTCCCTGTTAACCAACTGCTTTTGATATTTCACCTTTTGTGGCCCCATCACTGGATATGTTCCCTTTAATTATTTGCAAAGTACACACCAATGAAACATGTTAGAGAGACCAAGGCAGGGGAAACAGGATACAATGTCTTACTTAAATTGCCAGTGAAATGTCTTTCTAATACGTGTGTATACAGAGCCAAGCACAATGGAATCCTGATCCTCAACTGTGTCTTCTAGACTCTACCTACTATAATACAGTTTGCCATCTTAATCTTATTTATTTTATTGTCCTTCAGTATTATAGTGGGGATTTTTTTTTAAACAAGCAGCCTTCGAACAGCCCAGTGCCCCACTTCTCCGTGAATTGCTGCAAGCAGGAAATGAACTTGGGAAGGACCTTGTGAATTTTCAATGTCTCAGTTCAAAAATGTAAATTGCTTTTTAACAATCTACCCTCAGTATCTCTAAATTTGAAGGGCGAGGGTTTATTTTTTGCTGCTTCTGTGATCTTCCTGTTCAGCCAGAGGTATTTTGTCTCTTTCACGTTCACTATGTAGCCTATTCCCTTGTCTGATAGCACTCTCCAGGATCTTTTTCACTAGAATTGTCATTAGACGTTTTCACATGGACGGTAAATGTGTGATTGGTCTATCATTTATAAGAAGGCATTCTTGCTTTTTTATATGAGTTGCTCCTGGCACCATCAATCTTGGACATCCATTCTTCAAACATTTATTAAGCTGTTCAAGTAAACACCAGGGAAAGTGGTTGGATATTTCAGCCAGCATCCATGCATCCCATCTGGTCCAAGTGCTTTCTTATTTTTCATTCCTCTCAGGACCTAACCTATTTCTTTCATTGATATTCTTGTGCATTCTTTTCTTGTGTTGGCTTTTTTTTTGCAATATTTTTTTTGCTCACATTTTTAACCCAGTCAGCTATGTAATTATGTTGTGCAGCGTCAGATTTCCATCCAGTAGCACTGAAACACTTCCATATTATTTATTGGCTTCCTGGGTTTTTTCTGTTCTCCTTTTAATGTCGATCTGATCAAAGAATTGCTCAGAGTCTCTCATTAAGAGTCTGTTCTCTTGATATTGACAGCTTTGTGCTGCAAGCCTATGACTCAATGTGATCAGCTTCCATTTGATTTGTGATTTGTTCCTTCACGGCTCTTACATTCCTTTCCTTCAGTTCCAGGACCATTTGATACAGTTTTCTCTTCCAGGGATTTTTCTCATCCAATGCGCTAATATCTCAATGAAAAAGCATAATCTTCTGGTTTTACCTACATTTCCATAGGGGGTTCTTGTATATAGGGAGCTTATTGGTGGTTCACATTCTCACCAGGCATAGATGTTAAGCCAATGAGTTACTACTGTTGCTGAAGCATAAATTAAATCATTCAGCTGACTCATACTCACTGGTCTTACAGATTCCTGAATGCCTCATTCATCCAGTCTTTGCTGGTCTACACATTTCATACTTGGTAGCACTAGTTGGTGCTCAATGTCTCTTAGACGCCGCATGATCCCAGTCAACAAATCATTCATATTTCCTGCACTTTCTTCAGCTGCCATTCCACTCAGATTTGTCCTTGATATTTCTCCCCTTTAGGGCTGCTGTTTATCTGGTATCATTCCTTCTGCTAATATGTTTCCATGTGGTACAACACCACTAATCTCCCTCTTTTCAGGCTTTTGATCTCAGTTTGCACAAATTCTCCGCTTCCAGATAAAGCTCCCAGTTTCCCAGTGAGTCTATGCTTGATCATTTCTTTCTTTCTGTTGTTTCTCTCCTTCCATTGTTGGAGGATCCATTCCCTCCAGTCTCTCTCTTCCTGTTTGGGTAAAATCCAACATCAGATCACTTTGTGGTTTGCACTGCAAGTTCATTTCATGCTTTTGTCAACAATGATCCCTGATTTTCTTGTTGTTTGGACAATTGCATGATGTTGAATTGGGGTGTGCCTGCTTCCCCCACGCAAGTATGAATTGTGCTGACTCTGCAAGGTCAGTGTTTCTAAAAATGTGGAATGAAGAGAAAACACACAGTAATAGACAAGACTATGTCTATATCCCTAAAAAGGAAGAGACCCTTTCTGAGAGATACTGAGTGCCACTGATCTCAGAGGGAGTTGAAGGTATTTTAGGACCTTGCAGGATTGGGCTCTAAACTGATCTTCTCCATAGTTGTTCTAGCTCTTGCTACTGAAAGGAAATATATTTCCATTTTGATGACATTTACAAGTAAAATGTATCCTGAAAAAGCCTTCAAAGACAGCTGCGGGTGTCCAGCATTTCAGAGGCTTAGGTCCAATATGTGAGTCCTGTCATGCACTCCTTTCTTGGGCAAATCTCCAAGGAACTTACATAAGAATGGCCATACTGGGTCAGACAAAAGGTCCAGAGGGAGTGAACAGAACAGGGAATCTTCAAGCAATCCCTCTCCTGTAACCCATTCCCAGCCTTTGACTGAGGCTAAGGACACATAGTGATTCCTACCCATCCTGGTTAATAGCTGTTAATGGAACTAACCTCCATGAATTTATCTAGTTCGTTCTTGAACCCTGTTAAAGTCCTGGTCTTCACAACATCCTCTGGCAAGGAGTTCCATGGGCCTGACCATGCACTGTGTGGAAAAAAACTGCTGTTTGTTTGTTTTAAACCCGCTCATTCCCCTTTCATGTGGTGATCCCTATTTCTTATGTTATGGGAACAAGTAAATAACTTTTCCTTATTCACTTTTTCCACACCAGTCATGATTTTATAGACCTCTATCATATCCCCCCTTAGTCTCCCCTTTTCTAAACTGAAAAACCCCAGTCTTTTTAATCTCTCTTCATATAGGACCCGTTCCAAACCCCTAATAATTTTTGTTGCCCTTTTGTGAACCTTTTCCAATGGCAATATATATTTTTTGAGATGAGGCAACCACATCTGTATGCAGTATTCAAGATGTGGGCGTACCATGATTTTATATAGAGGCAATAAGATACTCTATGTCTTATTCTCTATCCCTTTAAAAATGATTCCTAACATTCTGTTTGCTTTTTTGACTGCCGCTGAACACTGAATGGATGTTTTCAGAGAACTATCCACAATGATAGTTTTGGGACCGGCTCTGTTCAATATTTTCATCAACGATTTAGATATTGGTATAGAAAGTACGCTTATTAAGTTTGCAGATGATACCAAGCTGGGAGGGGTTGCGACTAATCTGGAGGATAGGGTAATAATTCAAAATGACCTGGACAAATTGGAGAAATGGTCTGAGGTAAATAGGATGAAGTTTAATAAAGACAAATGCAAAGTGCTCCACTTAGGAAGGAACAATCAGTTTCATACATACAGAATGGGAAGCGACTGTCTGGGAAGGAGTACAGCAGAAAGGGATCTAGGGGTTATAGTGGACCACAAGTTGAATATGAGTCAGCAGTGTGATGCTGTTGCAAAGAAAGCAAACATGATTCTGGGATGCATTAACAGGTGTGTTGTGAGCAAGACACGAGAAGTCATTCTTCCGCTCTACTCTGAGCTGGTTAGGCCTCAGTTGGAGTATTGTGTCCAGTTCTGGGCACCGCATTTTAAGAAAGATGTGGAGAAATTGGAGAGGGTCCAGAGAAGAGCAACGAGAATGACTAAAGGTCTAGAGAACATGACCTATGAGGGAAGACTGAAGGAATTGGGTTTGTTTAGTTTAGAAAAGAGAAGATTGAGGGGGTACATAATAGCAGTTTTCAGATATCTAAAAGGGTGTCATGAGGAGGGAGAAAACTTGTTCATCATGGCCTCTGAGGATAGAACAAGAAGCAATGGGCTTAAACTGCAGCAAGGGAGGTTTAGGTTGGACATTAGGAAAAAGTTCCTAACTGTCAGGGTAGTCAGACAGTGGAATAAATTGCCCAGGGAGGTTGTGGAATCTCCATCTCTGGAGATATTTAAGAGAAGGTTAGATAAATGTCTATCAGGGATGGTCTAGACAGTATTTGGTCCTGCCATGAGGGCAGGGGACTGGACTCGATGACCTCTCGAGGTCCCTTCCAGTTCTAGTATTCTATGATTCCATGATTCTGTAATTCCAAGATCTCGCCCTTTCAGTAGTTGTAGCTAAATTAGTCCCCATAATATTGTATGTATAGTTGGGATTATTTTTCCAATGTGCATTACTTTACATTTACCAACATTAAATTTCATTTGCCATTTTGTTGCCCAATCATTTAGTTTTGTGAGATCTTTTTGAAGCTCTTCACGAGTCTGCTTTGGTCTTACACATCTTGAGTAGCTTAGTATCAGCTGCAAATTTTGCAACCTCACTGTTTTTACCCCTTTCTCCAGATCATTTATAAATAGACTGAATAGGATTGGTCCCAATAAGGACCCTTCGGGGACACCACTAGTTACCTCTCTCCATTCTGAAAACTTGCCATTTATTCCAACCCTTTGTTTCCTGTCTTTTAACCTGTTATGAATCCATGAAAGGACCTTCCCTTTTATCCCATGACAACTTACTTAAGAGCCTTTGATGAGGGACATTGTCAAACCTTCTGGAAATCTAAGTACATTATATCTACTGGATACCTCTTGTCCACATGTTTGTTGACCCTCTCAAAGAACAGTAGTAGATTAGTAAGGCATGATTTTCCTTTGCTGAAGCCATGTTGACTTTTCCCCAACAAATTATGTTCATCTATGTGTCTGACAATTTTATTCTTTACTATGTTTCAACTAATTTGCCTGGTATTGACATTCGACTTACTGGTCTGTAATTGCCAGGATCACTTCTAGAGCCCTTTTTAAATATTGGCATCACATTAACTATCTTCCAGTCATTAGGTACAGAATCTGATTTAATGAATAGATTACAAACCACAGTTAATAGTTCTGCAATTTCACATTTGAGTTCTTTCAGAACTCTTGGGTAGATGCCATCTGGTCCCAGTGACTTGTTACTGTAAAATTAAATGGGAGTTTTGCTTAAGTGAGGACAATGGGTAAAAATTTCAAAAGCACCCTAGTGATTTAGAAGCCTAAATCCCAGTATCAAAATTGATTTAGGAATATGGGAGCCTAAGTCTCATGGGTTTAGTTAGGAAAACAGAACAAGCAAATGCTGGCTGAAAATTTTGGCCACCAAGTTTTTGTATAAGTACTGGAGTAGAGGGGGTCTTAAATACTACACCATGTAGACTGCAATGCCAAGGGTGAACAATGTAGGTTAAGGATGCCAAGGTAAACTAGAATTTCCTTGTTGCAATCAGTATATATGCCAGCTTTGACATTAGTTTGCAACAGCATGTCCTGTAAAACATAAATTTGCTATATACAGCCTATATAAATATCATAGTTTGAATCTGAAATTGAATTTTATGAATGGAAAACGAAACTTATGAGTGATAAATGTGGCATTAGAAAGTCTTAATTCACTTCAATCAAGTGATTAACTTCTGCCATTCCATAGTGCTCAATTATTGTAAAGTTCTTTGGTGACATTTAACAATTAAACCTTAGACCTGGGACTAATTTTCTAAATCTTTACAGCTCTATAAAATTCATTATTATTTTATATGCCTTCTCTGAAAAAATGGTATATAATCCCAGCTGTTTCCCTTAAAATAAACTCAGTCTCTGGGTACTAAAATGACAAGTTCTGGGCAAACTACCAATTCTTAGTCAGTCTAGATCTCCTGAATAGCTACTTTCTGCAGAGCAAAAAGTTTCTTTGTCTCTTACAGTGAAAAGGTCTTGGAAAATGGTTTCACTAGCAATGGTCAGGTCAGAGAAAGAACTGCAGTCAGTACTTTTTAGACACAATGCCAGCAGGGAATGTGTTCTTTGCAGGCCAGATTCTCAGCCGGCATAAATCAGCTATGTGTATGTGCTTTTCAGAGATTGCAAAATACCCACATAATCACAGAATCATAGAATACTAGAACTGGAGGGGAGCAAGAGGTCACTGAGTCCAGTCCCCTAACTCATGGCGGACTGAGTAACTTCTAGATCATCCCTGATAGATGTCTATTCAACCGGCTCTTAAATATCTCCAGTTATGGAGATTCCACAACCTCCTTAGGCAATTTATTCCAGTGTTTAACAACTCTGACAGATAGGAATTTTTTCCTAATGTCCAACCTAAACCTCCTTGCTGCAGTTTAAGCCCTTTGCTTCTTGTCCTATCATCAGAGGCCAAGGAGAACAATTTTTCTCCCTCCTCCTCGCAACACCCTTTTAGATACTTGAAAACAGCTATCATGTCCCCTCTTGGTCTTCTCTTTTCTAAACTAAACAAGCCCAGTTCTCTCGCCCTACCCTTACAGGACATGTTTTCTAGACCTTTAATCATTTTTGTTGCTCTTCTCCGGACATTCTCCAATTTCTCCACATCTTTCTTGAAATGCGGTGCCCAGAACTAGACACAATACTCCAACTGAGCCCTCATCAGCACAGAGTAGAGCAAAAGAATGACTTCTCATGTCTTGCTCACAACACTCCTGTTAATGCATCCCAGAATCATGTTTGCTTTTTTTTGCATGTGTCACACTGTTAACTCATATTTAGCTTGTGGTCCACTATGACCCATATATCCCTTTCTGCAGTACTCCTTCCTAGACAATCACTTCCCATTCTGTATGTGTGAAACTGATTGTTCCTTCCTAAGTGGAGTACTTTGCATTTGTCCTTATTAAACTTCATCCTATTTACCTCAGACCATTTCTCCAGTTTGTCCAGATCATTTTGAATTATGACCATATCCTCCAAAGCACTTGCAACCCCTCCCAGCTTGGTATCATCTGCAAACTTAATAAGCATACTCTCTATGCCATTATCTAAACTCATTGATAAAGATATTGAACAGGACCGGTCCCAAAACAGACTCCTGCGGAACCCAACTTGTTATGCCCTCCCAGCATGACTCCCAGTGAACCATTAATAACTACTCTCTGAGAATGGTTGTATAGCCAGTTATGCACCCACCTTACAGTAGCCCCATTTAGTTTGCATTTCCGTGGCTTATTAAAAGGAAGGTCATGCGAGATCGTGTCAAATGCCTTACTAAAGTGTAGGTATACCATATCCACTGCTTCTCCCTTATCCAATCAAAGAAAGCCATCGGATTGGTCTGACATGATTTGTTCTTCACAAATCCATGCTAGCTGTTTCCTATCACCTTATTATCTTCCAGATGTTTGCAGATGAATTCCTTAATTACTTGCTCCATTATCTTCCTGGCACAGAAGTTAAACTGACTGGCCTGTAATTTCCTGGTTTGTTCTTATTTCCCTTTTTATAGATGGGCACTATATTTGCCCTTTTCCAGTCTTCTGGAATCTCTCCCGACTTCCATGATTTTTCAAAGCACTTGAAATGTGGGCAGTTTGCATTTCCCTGAAATGGGTTTCATTTTCATGACATTGTTCCTATTGCGATAAAAACATTTTCATTGCAAATGGCCCTATTTATGAGGAAAATTTTGTGAACTAAATTATTGCCCTACTGAGAACGCACATGAGATGCCATGATTTTCTGGTTTTTTAAGCAACCATGTTGCTATTTTGTGACATGTCACAAAAAAGCAACATACAAGAGCGTGAAAATGGGTGTAATAAAACAGTAGGAAATTCAGTGAATAATTTCACTAACATTTTTCAGAAGTTTCTCATGACCCTAGTATTTTGGAACAGACTAGCTTTCATAATGACAATCAAATAAACAATGTGTATTCTATTTTTAAATTATCTTTTTAAAACAAACGCAGTTTACTAGTTTGGGGCTTTGTTGTTGCTTTTTAAAAGCTGGGGTTTTTTTTGTCTGCTTCAATTTTTTTGTTAACAGAATTTTCATGGCCTCTAGCCACAGAACCAGCACAGTGGGTATTGTGCCCAATTTTCTAGAGGTACTCTAGAGGGAGAAAGGGCAGTAGGGATCTCTCTAAGGGCATATCTATCCTGACCAGAAGATTGATGCTGTAGAGGTTGATCTTCTAGTGTTTGATTTAGCAAATGTAGTATTGACCCCTAAATCAAATGCTGAGGGCAGCCCCTGCCTGAATCCAGTACTCCTCCTTCTGCAAAGAATAAGAGAAGCCCATGGGAGCATTTGCTCCGATCAGCCTCCCTCTGTGTGGATGCTGACATGGCTCAGCTCAAGGTAAGCCGACGCCAGCTACGCATTTTGAGTAGCTGGAATTATGTACCTTAAGCCGACCTGCCTAGTCTAGTATACACTCCTGCACTGGACCGGGCAAAAACACAGTCCTGTCATCCAATGTTACCGTTAATCCCATACATGTGCTGATTTTTTTTCCATCCATGTGTGGAATATTTTTTGTGCACCAAGGCATGTGTAAATGTGCACCACCAGTAGAAGCACAAAACCTAGCTATGGGCACTCTGCTAATCAGCTGGGTGGCATTTAAATCTCTGAGCGGCCGCACAAATGCACAGTTTACAGGGAACACTGCTTTTACACACACACGCATGCACGCACACACCCTGAACAAGATGGGGAAGGCACAACTGGCTAGTTGCAAGTGCTTGCATCCTGTAACAGGAACACAGTGGCTGTGTTCCTCCTGTAACTTGCTGATACTGTGTCTAGTAGGGATTTAGGGATAGATATTTAAAGGCACTTGGCCCTAAATACCACACCTCAGTGCTTCCCACTGGGACAGGACTGAGCCTTAAAGACATAGTGCAGGGGTTGCCAACCCGCGGCTCTTCAAAGAAAAAATTACAGCACCCGCACCTCGAGGCTCTGAAAGGGGCAGCATGTTTCTGTCTGAAAGAGACAGAGCCGGAGTCATGGCGTCCCTCCCGTGCAGACTTCAAAATGGTCACCTTCAAAATGGCCATCTTAAAAAGGCAATGCCTTCTTGCTCTGCTCTTAAAAGGGAGGCAGCCAGGGCTCTCTTGTTGATTTAAAAAAAAAACAAAAAAAACCTCTTTTCCCTCAGCTCTTTGTGCTATATCCACCACTATTTTGGCTCTCCGTCTGTAATGGGTTGGCCACCCTGGCATAGTGGATCTAAATGCTACCTCAGTCAAGGCCAGGAAGGATCACCACCAAGGATAAGAACCGGTTCATTCTCAGTAGCCATGGTTGTCTGGCCATACTGATAACAAGGGGGCCAATTGTGATGAAGCATTTTGTGATATGTCATCCGCTAGGATCTGGAGTGAGACAGCCGCCAACTCATTTCATGTAGACAATAAATAGTCAGAAAGAGCCTTTGCAGTCAGCAGCAAACAAACCTTCATTCTTTACCCACTTGTTTTGGATTGTAGGTTAGTCATTTCCCCCTTTAGATTAATGGTTCCCCTGTGGTTTATGCCACCTCCTGGAGGAGCTTGGCAGCAATCTACTTTGTACTGTTTCCATATGAATTCTGTTCATGCTAGAGACAGATGGCCTCAAAGCAAACCTGACCCTTATTTGAAGTTTGGGATAAATTCTGTGGTAATCTACTTTCCACCTTTCCCACATTTTGGTGACAGAATCTGAGCTGCCTGCTCTTGTCACAATTTGTCCCCTTCTCAAACTGTTATGCCCCAATGTTCACTGCATGTCTGCGAAGCTCCAAATCTCACACTTTTGGCACTTTCCCCAGAGATTTTTGGTCTCCCTGACAGGGAAAAGCCTGTGTCTGATGTGAACATTCAAGCAAGCAGCCATGGGATAAGCACAGCAGGGTAATGGCATGGAGGCTGCCTGCCCCCCACTTGCTACTCTTGAAGAGTGCTGTCAGGGAGGTGGAAAGCTGCTAAGCCCCGCCAAAGAATGGGACTGCTGAATCCTTCTCAGAGTAAAGAGAGAAGCATGAAGAATATGGAGGCCTTCAAAGAGTCAGGCTGGGGAATGTTTATCTGAACTGAACCTCAGAGATTCATTTCCGGACACGAGATTATTGTTTTCACATTTTACAGTGTAATTTATAATAAATAAGCCACAAGACTTCAGAGGTGACACAAGTGCAGTAACAAGTTTCTGTGTGACAACAGTACTTACTGTTGCAAGACACAGCTTTCTCTGGCTACGTCTATATTGCAGGCTTCTTGCGCAAGAAGCTTTTTGCAGAAGAGATCTTCTGCAAAAACTTGTTGTGCAAGAGCGTGTCCACACTGCAAAAGCACATCGGAAAAGCGACACAAGAGAGTGTCCAGACTGCATGGATGCTCTCTCACAAGAAAGCTCTGATTACCATTCACAGAATGGCAACCAGGACACCTGTGCTTCTTCCGATAGGCTGTTTTTGCGCAAAAAACCCCCTGTTTCCCGTCCACACACACCTTTTTGCATCTGAGCTCTTGCGCAAAAAGGAGTTATTCCTCGTAGAAAGAGGAATACCTACACCCCAAAAACCTCTCTGTTCTGTCGATTCACGTACATTTACTTGCACAAAAATGCGCTTGAGGTGTGGACGCTCTGTAGTGTAGACATAGCGTCTATGACCACGTAGGGCCATAAGAAACAGCATTAAAGCAGAAGGGAATAAGTAAGAATCAGATTTTGTATCAGGCTCCTGGGCCACTGCGGGCTCATCCAGATACCACTTTACAGCTCCAGTCATCAAACCAGCAGAACCACAACAGACTCTGGTACAAGCCAAAGGGGAAAGTGCCCATTGTAAAACTGAATACAGCTGCTTGTATAATAGCACTAATTGCATATTGCATCGCAGAGCTACATTAGTAGTGAAAACAGTTATAAAACCGACAGACAGTGAAACATGACTCACCATGGAATTGCTGCCAGCTAGGCAAATTCTCACTGGCCGTGGTTCAACAACCCACACCTGCATTTTCTGAATAGTAAATATATAATGAGACATAATTGCTAGAAAAATACGCAGCACTCCAAATGTGACAACACACTACTTGTTTATTGGGATAGTGAATGGTGTATAATAAGTTTGACCTGAAGTACTTCAGAACCACTGGGGGTCACAGTCAATGGGGAGGCAGACAACAGGATCCTGAAATGTTTAATCCACAAGAGGTTGTCTGTAACATAGCTGACTGCTGCTACAAAATGGCAGACAAAAGTGATGACAACTTCTTCTAGCCACTGACTCAAAGGAAAGCACATAGAAAGAAGGCATAAACAATACTCATGTTTTAAAAATCAGATATTTATAGCCTAGCTTAAATACTCAATAAAAAACAGCTGTAGAAAGAGAACTTCATCTCTTCCTACTGCTTACAATCCCTTCTACCGCCTCCCCCCAACCACTGTGTTGCTAGTCTTTTTACAACTGCTCTTATTTATTGTCCACAAGTTCCCATGTGAGATGGTCCTGAGATGTGAAATTCAGACCAAATTTGGAAATGTTTGGTTCTGGGATTTTGGTTTGCTCTGTTAAAGAGGTAGAAACTCTTTGCTTCTCACATCCTTGGACCTTCTGAAAGACATTGGAAAATGCCCTTGGTGCTCAAATGGCAATGCAGGCAAGCTGTTGCTTTTTGAGATGAATTTAATGCCTGTGTCTAGTCAGGGTCCTTGGAGTTGGACTGAAATCAGGTCCATTGATAACTCTCTCATCAGCTTTAAGGTAACAGCTTCCTTTCACCAAGTGCCCCCTGCCAACTAATCCATTTATAATATCTAAGTAATTTAGCTTATAGGAATTATGCTTCTATTACAGTTCAGTTATGCATGGTGGCCTGATGCATCAAAGGACTTCTGTGTATACTTAACTTCGAGCACACTCACAATTCTATTGACTTCCACAGAGCTGCTCAGATGCTTAGTTAAGCCCATGCTTTGATGGATCAGGTCAGAGGGCTCAGTGTCTTCAAGGACTAAAAAACAAATGTTAATTTGGGTCCCTCCTAGAAACTCCACACCTCACCACAGATGCTTTGAATCACCTGATTTGACATCACAGCTTTGCCCAATCACTGTGTTTTTATATTATTAGTCCTCTGTGCACTGTGTTTTTGGAGCTGTTTCTTCTAAGAATAATAACAAAATTACCCAGGTTCATGGCAGGTAGATAGTTAGCCTCGGTGGGTGGGATCCAGCCCACTACCCTGTGCTCCAGAGGCTGATGCCCTATTCCTGAGTTCACTGGAGATCACACTCTACCTCCCTACACCTTCAGCAAGTCCCTTTTTTCTGCTTTCCAAATGCAGGAGCCAGCTCCATCCCAGGGGCCTCCAAAAAACCACTTTTTCAGAAACTCCTGGGCTATGTCTACACTCGCAGCTTCTTGCGCAAGAACGGCCCTTCTTGCGCAAGAATTCCCAGAACATCCTCGCTGCCCACCCGCTCTTGCGCAAGGAAATTTACAGTATGGCGTGGTAAGAGAGGGCTTCTTGCGCAAGAGCTACACTCTTTTTTTTTTACAGGTGTAAGCCCTCTTGCGCAAGAGGGCAGTGTGGACGCTCGGCAGGGATTTCTTGTGCAAGAGAGTGTCCACACTACCATGCGCGCTCTTGCGCAAAAGCACAGCTGGCACATAGCAGTGTGGACGTTTTCTTGCGTAAGACTTCTTGCACAAGAACACTGGCGCAAGATGTTCTTGCACAAGAAGCCTCCAGTGTAGACATAGCCCTGATGTTTACCCAGCACTAAGGGATTTGACATCATGGGCATTGCCTTTCCATGGGATTGCACCTACTAGTTTAACTTTTGCAGTTAAGTGCAGCTCACAGCACCCCACTCCCACTCATCTCCACCTACCGGAGTGGCCAGGGGTGGGAAGGAAACTTGGGGTGTCTGCCCTGTTGCAGGTGGTGGGACTAGGAGAGGGGTAGGCAATAAGCGGCCTGTGAGCTGGATGCGGTTCACCAGGGATAGTCCATAGCAGGCTGCCAGACACTTTATTAACCTGCGTGTCTGCAGGTCTGGCTGCTCACAGCTCCTGTTGGATGTGGTTTTCTGTTCTCAGCTAAGGGGAGCTGCAGGAAGCAGTGGCCCAGCCTGCACCACTTTCTACAACTCCCAGTGGCTGGGAATGGCGAACCATGGCCAAAAAGAGCCGCAAGCAGTTTAACCTGCAGGCAAGCAGGTAAATAAAGCATCTAACGGCCCCCCCAGGGCTAACTCTGGTGAACTGTGTCTGGCCTTTGGGCTGCTTATTGCCCACCTTTGGACTAGGGCCGTCTGCCCTGCAGGGAGGGATGACTGCAGGCTTTAACTGTGCAGCAGAGGTGTAGGGGCAGAAGCCACACATCCCAACAGGCACCACCTGACAGGGCAGGTTGTAGGTCAAGAATGTCTGAAGACTATTGTATGTGGCTTGGCGTGTCAGTAAATGTGGCCAGCTCTGCTCTATACCTTGTGGGTTTAATTCTTATTGCTCAATACCAAGGGGTTTGGTTACCCCAATTTCCCCCTTGTTTTGGGTTTGCCAGGGAATCTTCTCCCTGCCCTACTCAACATCCAACTTCATCATTTTGCCCAATATTGGGGATTCTGGTTCTGTTGTTTATCAAGCTGTTTTGGGGGAACTTTAACTAAAACACAACACACAGGAAAGTGACAGATTCCCCCTCTCCCCCCCAGTCAATCCCAGGGGGCTGCTCGTGTTATTAATGGTAATACTGAATACATTTCATGGTGATATGCTCTACATAACTGTACAATGATATAGTATTAAAAGCCTGGTCCCACTTCAGTAGGAGTCAAGTCATTTACTTAATCAAGCCCAAGATGAAGACACACACAGCTAATTTGCTGCTCAGATAAGTAATATTCCTTTCTGCCATGAAAGCACTAGATGGTATTCATCAAAGCTCAAACATATATTACAGGATAACAGGCAATCTGTTTTCTGTTTAAAGTATAAGGCACAGGTAGTAACAGGTCATAAAATTTGCTTCATGTGGAAGATGAAAAAAAAAGTCTATTATTTTCAATCTCCAGGAGAGGTGTATTTGGGGGCTACATTCTCCCATCTCTGCTCACGCTGAGTACACTCACTGCATGAAATCCTGGTCCTGCTGAAGTCAATGGGAGCTTGCCACTGGCATGAGTAGAATCAGGATTTCACCCAGGAAGTTTAGCAGAACTTCTTGAAAAGTAAGGTTTTGTGTAATGGGAGTGTGCCAGATTCTGACCACATTTATTGTGGTGATTAGTGCAGCAGACTTTCTCCTCTGGTGATCTTAGTTCAAATTCAGGTTGCGGAGGAAATTAGTTTGTTGGTCTCATACTGGTCCTACCCCACTTATTTCTGTGTTCAGCTCACACAATTTGGCACAAAGAAGCAAATATGGTCTTTGCATGAGGAGCCCAAGATGGAACTGTCAGAAATGTTATAGCTCAAGACTGAAATATATATAGGCAAAGTTGTGTGGGGAATTTCACACAGCAAGTGCATGAATTAACGGCCTAGTCTCATGCTTGAAGGCAATGTAATACTCATGCACAACTAAGTGAAAACTTCTCGACATTTCAATTAAGCATCTCCTGTTAGGAAAGAAAGAGGGAATATCAGTGTCTAAGGACTTCAGTTTGATACTGTGGTACAAATGACTAAAGCATGAACATAGGGCAGCTGGAAGCCTAAAGCATTGCTTTGTTAAATCAGGTATTAAGTATGTGGTGTGTTAAGCTGAAGGATTTAGCATGCAAAACTGGAACATTTGTCCTATTGTTTGCATATAATCTACACATGTTAAACATTAATATCTTTCCGGTATGTATTAACTATTACAATTGCCCTGCTGTAATATGTGGAGTTATATAAATAAAAGCCACTCTTCTCTGGAAAATTTGTAAGGGCTTAAGTGTAGAGCATTAAGAAAGTAATCATTTCTGCCAAGCATTGGAAGATAACATGACTATCTGACTATCAGCTTCTTGTTGGCAGGGTGCTGGTATTGCTTCAGACCCAGTGCCAGCCAGGGCAAACAAATAACCTTTCATTTCCATGCCACATCAGTTCCCCGGTGCTGAGTATTTCTGCTCAGACAGCAATATTTGAGCAAGCTGCTGAGTTCTACACTAAAACATGAGGGGCCAAAGAGCTGCTCTTTTTCAACATTTCAGAGGAGCTGAATATATTTAGGTTAAGTAACTGTGATAATGTGAGGCAAAGATTTCCTTCGCATAATCTTGCCATAACCAAAAAAATGCAAGCAGCATTACCAGTCGTTTAAGAAAACTAATGAATTTCCGATGGAAATTAGAGAATAAGTCCTAAAGTATTTGGATTAGGGGATGTAATTCTGCAAACATTTTGCATATGTGGCAAAGAGTGGAGTGGATAAGAGCCACATGCTAAGAAATTTCCTAGCCTGGCAGCTTTCCCTTTTCTTTCTCCCTTGACTGGCTACTTCTGCTTTTACTCTCGGTACTCTTGGGAAGTGTTAATTTCTCTCAGGTTTCTCTATATTAGCAGCAAGTGCCAATCTTCGTTGGACCATATAGGGAAGACCAGTGCTTACTCTTTGGCCTGATACTCAGGACAACTAATGCAGGACCTTGTCTGTTTGTATGCAGTTTTCTCTGCTTCTTCAACCTTGGGACCCAAAACACCTTTGCTTTCCATCTTGTATGAATGTTAACATCAGAGCAAATTGGGTGTAAATTACAATGTTTTGCACTCACTTTGCTCTGATATAAATCACTACCCCAGGTGTATGGCAGTGGTGAATTGGGCCTGCCATCATCAACAGGAGAACTCCAGCCATGGTCAGGTCGTGGCAGAAGGTCTGCTGACTAAAGACATGTTTAGAGCTGAAGAATGTGGTGTGTACTAGAAGAAACTATCTTTCAGAAGTTTCCCCATCTTCTTTGGATTTTGATGCATTCCCAAGTAAAATCAACAAACCAAGACCAGATGTGTCTAGTATGGCAAAGTCAGAGGGCCCCACTTAAGCTGTTGAAATTACTGAGACCTTTAATTATCTTAAAAATAGGAAAACACTGGGGAATTCTGGATACACTAGTGGAGTCTGTCAGTTCAAGAATGAAAGTGTGGTTCTACTCTGAACAGCTGTCTCTTCAGAAGTGACATTGTGGGGTTCCCCATTTATTGTGTCTCATTGATTTCCATATTGAATTTGTTCAGAAAAACAAAATTTTTTTTCCTCTCTAACTGCCAGACCTGAAAATTAAGACTGGGGTTAGGAAATGAAACTGGATGAGGATGTGCGACAATGGTACACGCTAGCCCTATGGGTCCCTTCCTTTTTGTGCAGCTTCACCAATAATCAAATCAACCCTCCTTTATCCATGCAACCCACCTTCTTTAAATTGGGTAATCTTCACATAGCTCAATATTTTAAACCTGCTCTTCTTCCAGTTAATCTCCCCAAAACTGCAGGTTCTTTAGATGCTGGCAAACCTTTAGACTCTGGGGAATGCAGATTGTTTCCCCCCTATGTTTGGAAGCAGCTTGGCTTTGCTGCTTGTTTTATAACAATGATCTAACAATACATCCCCAAAGAATTCAATTTTCAGTGTTAAAAAGGCACAGGAAAAGAGCTCATGGGAAAAGGGTGGTTGTGTCTGAGATTACAACACTTGACTGAAACTCAGGAGATCTGGATTCAATTCTCAGATATGCCAGAGGCTTCCTGTGTGACCTACAGCAATTATTTTAGGATTTGATCCAGACCCTCTGACCTCGGTGGGAGTTTTTGCATTGATTTCAATGGATCACGTTACTCTCACTGTGCCTCAGTTCTCCATCTATAAAATGGGGAGAATAATGCTTCATTTTTTTCTGAGGCTTTGCCATCCCATCTATTTAAATTGTAAGAAGCTAAAACAGAAATGTGTTTCTGACATAGATCTCATATAAGCCACTGTGGAATGTTGTTTGTGAAGCGAGTGAAGGACAGCAGGTAAAAGTGCAAGTATAGGAAGGGGGGAAAGTGCGGGAAGAATGGAGGGAAGGTTAGAGGCAGTTTGGGCAACTAGAAGAGGCATAGAGAAGAGCAAGAGAAGGCAGAAAGAGCAGCCATTTATCACCTGTGTAGGTTCATTTCACTGAAGGGCCAAGAATCACAGAATCATAGACCTGTAGGCTAGAAGAGATCTCAAGAGATCACCTATCCTTCCATCTCCCCCACTGAGGCAGGACTGAATATACCTAGGGCATCCCTGACATGTGTTTGTCTAACTTGTTCTTCAAATTCTCCAAGAATGGGAATTCTGCAATGTCCTGAAGTTAACTATTCTGGTGCTTCATTCTCCTGATGGCAAGTTTTTCCTAATAACCAACCAAACTCTCCCTTTCTGACAACTAAGCTGATTACTTCATGTCCTACTTACATGGAGAACAATTGAACATCATCCTCTATATACTAACCTTATGCATAGTTGAAGACTCATACCACGTGCCCTTTTAGCCTTCTCTTCTTTAGATTAAACATGAGTTCTTTCAACCTTTCCTCGCTGGTCAGGTTTTCTTCACTTCTGAACACTTTTGTTGCTCTCCTCAGGATTCCTGTTTGTCCACATCTTTCTTGAAGTGTGAGGCCCAAAACTGGGGACACTACTCCAGTTGAGGATCTGTCCTTCTTAAGCAGATGTAGCCTTCTACAGGAATAGCACAGCGAATGCTAGAGGCCTAGCTGATAGGGCTGCTTCTCCCATACCTCTGTAAGTTGGTGATCAATGTTTCCAAGGCCAGGAGAACAGCAGCAGAAGGAAAAGTAGCTGCAAGGTCCAACAGAATAGGACCAGCTGCTCTGTTTCTTTGAAGACCATCAAACAGCTTCTTTACCCATAGCCCTGCTGAGGCATTGGAGAGAAAAACTACTTTGGAGGAGAATAGCTGCTGCAAATGCAGCTCAAGCCACAGGCTGAAATTTGTTCATATAAAACATGCAACAGGTAATTTCACACGACAAATGACCAGAAATCCAACTCTGTTTCTAGACAGACAAAATTGGCTCCATTCCTCTAATAAATTGTCCCCTAAGCACTGTTCTTCCAGCTGTTGGGTGTGTATATTTTGGATGTTGTTAAGCAGGTCTCTTATCGGGCCCTGTTAGGTTGCTTCTCAGTATCACAGCAAACATCATGGAGAAAAGAAATTCTGGAAGCTGGGGTAAAACCAGAAATGGATGCAAATAGAATTAGAATGTATGGTTTGCTGCCTGTATCTTTAATAAATGTTTGTCTGCAATGAAATGTAATTAGCATGTGAGATAATGCAGTTTGCCTCATTTAGCTTGTCAGTGGGTTTATTAACAAATTCTGTCAGTTAACTATCCTCACTAAGCAGATGCATTCACCACACACTGGCTAAAACACACCACAAACAGCAGACTGGAACAGGTGCAAAGATTATAATGGGATGATAGATTTGCCAATTTACCAGCTCTAGATGTTGATGACAATGAATGTTTTATTTAAAACAGTCCATATTGGCAAGATTTTTAAAAAGGAAAAAACAGCTGAGGATAGGAAAAAAATATAGCAACCCAATTTCATAGTACAGTACATGTTAACTTCTCACTTAGGGTAGGTCTATACTGAACACTAAGTCATACTCTAAGGTTGCTAGGACTATAACAGGGAATGGGTCAAACTGCAAGGCCTATTATGACTTGGGTCTAAGTCCTGTCATTTTGTAATGTGGATGTAGGTCATGCAGCTGACCAAAGTCAGAAGGTCTGTAGAGTTCAGTATGAATGCATTAGCGTTGCTGAGAGACTTGGGTCCAGAAATTGTAAATCCAGGTTTACGAGGACACTGATGTATGATCTTGGAAACACTGAGTCCACAAACCTGGTGCCCCACAAAATGGAGGTTAGTGTGCAATGTAGACATATGCTTAATGTTTTAGCACTGAAAATGCTTGGATGAAATTTTCATATCTCTGAAGCTGAATTATGTGGAATGACCAAAATGCAAGAAGCATTTGTCAATTATCTTGCTGTTCTTGAAAAATAGGGTGATTTTGACAATGTAGCTGCCAGTTGAGAAACCAGTTTATTTAACCTCATTGCTTCTCCTAATCTCTGCTGTGTTGTTCTTTTTGTAATGTCACAAATGTGACATAAAACCAAACCCTCCATTTCTACTTGTTGTCTACGAAGTTTCTGGAAAAGAATAGAGCAGGTGACTCTGGTTGCCCTAAGAAGACAAAAAGCAGACAGTGGGGGAGTTGGAGGCTTACAGTTGGGAAGGACAAGATAGGAGGACAGATGAGTAAGGAAGAGAGTCTTGGCATTTGAGGTGGACGGTAGCCATAGGTTTGATCCGCTCAGTTAAGCCTTCATATTTTATCTGATCCCAATATTATTATTATTATTATCATTATTGTTTTTATTTATACAAATGTAGGGCCAGATTTTAAAGGTAATGAGGTACCTAAAGAGTAAGGCCATGTCTCCACTTGCTATGCCAGAGATCGCTGGATTTAGCGGGTCTAGTAAGAACCTGCTAAATCAAAGGCCGAGCGCCCCAATCGGCGCCGGTACTCCTTATTTTGTGAGGAGCAAGGGAAACCAACGGGAATGTTTGCTCCCATCGACCTGCCACTGTGGAGATGGCGCTAAGCTCGGTTTAAGGTATGTCTACTCCAGTTACGTTATTTACATAGCTGCAGTTGCGTACATTAAGCCGACCTTCCAGGTCGAGTATAGACCTGGCCAAAGATCTGCACTGAGCTGGATTTCCAGAAATGCCTGGGCACTAAAATCCCAATGAAAACCAATAGTGTTAGGTGTCTATCCACTTTTGAAAGTCTCACTAGGTGCCTGTATGCTTCTTTAGGTGCCTGAATACCTTTAAAATTAGGTTCATAGTGCCTGAGGCCCCTAACTGAGCTCAGGGTCCCTTTGTGATAGACTCTGCACAAGCACCTAGTGAGAGAGTCCTTGCCCTAAGAAGCTTACAACCTAACTAAGTAAGTCAGACAAAGGAAGGTTCAATAGCTCCATTTTACTCTGAGGCACGGAGAGACTAGCCCAAAGAATCTGTGTCAGAGCTAGCAGTCGAACCAATAGCAGCTGAGTAAGAGGCCAGTGCCTTAACCACAGGACCATCTTCCTCTCAACATGCTTATCTGAGCCCAACTTCTAACCCTCTGGTGGTTCCCCAGCAGCCATGCAGAACAAAGCTCACTAATTATTACTAATCATTTTAGAGACTCATTGTAAGTCCCTCTGACACTATTTAGGTCTCGAAGAGCAATTCCTCTTGGATTTGGTTTCTTTGTTTCTCCTTTTTATATAGGACCAGAATCTTACCTGGTGTAAATCAGTGTAGCTCCATTGACTGATGGCAGTCAAAGGCGCTATGCCAGTTTCCACCAGTTGTAAATGTGGCCCATCATGCAGTCTCAGTTATAGATCAAATGTTACTATTTCAGGCTGCTATTTCAATTAAATTATGCTACCTTTAAATAGAGGTAAAAGTAAGCCGGTTTACCACAGTGTGCTGCTCTGGTAAGAGCTGGCGGGGGTGCTCACTGCAAGAGGAGGCAGCATACTTCCAGCTGGGCTCCTGGGGCTTTTCTGCAGGCTGCCTCGCTAAGCAGCAGGTAGGTAAAAGAGGCTGGCTGGGGGCATGCCCCACACCAGTCCAGGGACTGCCGGGACCCCAGGCCACCTCCCCATGGTATCCTTTAGGGAGGGCAGGGGGGACTGACCCTCCTCCAATTCCTACCGATGCTACTTGTTGTTTGCTGTTCCCCTTCCATCACTGTCAAGGAGCGAGAGCACAACACATCTCTCCTGGCTGGTGGGGGAAGGGACAGAGGAGTGATGACTTCCACTGTGACTTCCACTTTTCCCTCACTCACTGACAGGGGAAGAACAAGCAACAAACAGAATCAATAGGAATTAGGGTGGGGGGCTTTAGCATCCACTGGCTTCCCTAAAGGGCTCCCTTGTCCCCATGCACTGCCTGCCATGCACCAACCCCTTGCCGTGAGCCCTCCCACATCCATAGCCCCCTGCTCTTATTCCCGTACCCTCACACACCCCAGCTCTCTGCCCTGAGCCCCTCCTTCCATGTCCAACCCTGAATTCTGCACTCCCAACATCCCCTGCCCTGACTCCAGCACCGCCCATCTCCCTACCCCCATTCTGACTCACCCCCCACACCTCCACTCACACACACACACCAAACCACTCCATGAGCCCCCTGCACTCTACCCCACACTTACATTTTTTACAGGTACTGTCATATTGCACTCCCATCCCTCTACCCTGAGCACCTCCCACCATGAGGGAGGTAAAACAGCAGTGCCTGTAAGAAATCTAAATTACTTTCCCCGCTGGATTTAAATATAAGAGGCTGAATTCGGTGTAATGGGGGACAGCTTTGTTGACTGACACAGGGTTGCATCTGCTTACACCAGAGCTGAATTTGGCCCAGTCATGTCAGACTGGCATCACCAGTGGGAAGATGTGGCTCTGAATGCATAAAATGTCACTGTCTTTAAAACATAAAGGTGACACTTTCAATTGTCTAAAAGAGTAACTGTGCATTGAATTTACATTTAACAAGACTTTTACAGTATATCATTTGAATATTAATTGATTCTCGTGTGTATATGTATTGAAGTTGAACAGCTACCTTAGGGGAACAGAATGGGCCAAATTCATCCATGATGCAACTCTGTCAGCTTTGGTGGAGTTTTCCACCAGAAATTTTCCTGCCCACTGTAATAAGCACTGAGCTTCAGGAGCTCACACACTGCACATGTCAGTACAGTGCAAACGCTTAGGCTGAATTGTGGCCAAAGTTCATTTTGCTGAAGCCTTGAGTTGATGTCCTGTGAGGACATACACCACACCATCTCCTTTCCTTCCTCCCCTAACGTTTTTGACGTTCTTGAACAATTTTTTAATGGAGGTACCTATATTCTAGTTTCTCTCTAAAGCCTACTTTGGGGCCAAGCATTCTCCATTCATAAAGTTTAGCCCTTTACGGATCTAAGACTGCAGCAATTGGCATATCTGGTCAGACTAGTGGACACTCTAGTCCATATCTGAGCTCTAGCAGTAAGTGTTAAACTGAGTTTTTTTTTAACCCTTAAATACATAAGCCATGATTTCAAAAATAGGAATGTACTAATAGACTCCTAAATCCAGAGTAGGTCAAAGTAAATGCCTGGGAGTTCAGCACTTTTAAAAATCAGGCCAATTTCTTAGGGACCAAAATAAGCATTTCTGAGTCTGATTTTAGACACCTGTTTTGTTTGCTTTTAATATTGGCCATGTGTCATCTTGCTATTAAGCTTATACTTCCCATAATGAATCTAATCAACTGAATGTTATTTCAGTTGTACTTATGATTTTATTCTCCTACTCTCCAATGCCTGGGCATGTCCCAGATAGACCAGTTCTGCATTCCTTGCTCATCTTAATCTCCCCTGGGCTTTTTGGGCTTTGGGCAGGCGAGCAAGGAATATAGGCTGAGGCCCATGTAACTTGTTAAATTAAGTATTGCTCTTAAACACTGTTGTATATGCATGTGTATGTGACAATGACTACATATCAAAGAACAAGATCAAGTGATTTGAGTTGAAGTGAAAATTGTCATTAATTGAAAGTATTTTAAAAGGCATTTTTATTGATGAAACATTATGACTAGAATGTGTTTGATTTAGACTTCCTTTTTTATAAATTTAGATTTACAAGCAGTAATAATACATATAAAATGCTAATTTTAAATATTTTCCCCATTGAGGAGGTACTAGGGTGAAGTCTCAGAGAGCAAAGATTTGCATATGAAAAATTGAACCTGGTTACAAAAGAACTGATCAGTCAAAAGTTGAAAACTGGAATTTGCATCTCCTATTAGAATAGCTTTCCTTGCAATCCCACAGAGCAAAGAATAGTAACATGTAAGGAAATGGGAGTTCCTGTCATATCTTATTCTCTCATAGCCATTGCTCTGTACTAGAGATTGACTTCAACCACAAATTTTTGATAAGTAGCTGTATTTTCTCACACTTTTGGCTGTGGCTTGAGGAATAAATATCAGAGGTGAAACCATGGCCATCTCCGAACACCCACTGACTTCAATGGAGGCAGGATTTGACCCTAGGGTTCTGTTCAGATTGCATTTTTGTTAATTGTTTGACAAGAAATCTTGGGATTTTCCTATTTAATAGGTAAAACTTAATGTAGAAGGACTGAAAGGACTGAGGGATTAATATATTAAACAAAAGAAATATATTCCTCTTCACTTCCCTTGATAGATTTTTTCCCCTCATCTTCTGTAATAGCAGGAAGGCTTCGGCAAGTCAGTGCTTCCCGCAGAATGTTCTGAAACCGGTCAGACTTTGACCTAGTTGTATCTTCTCTGGCAAACTCATCCCATAGTAGAACATATTTGACAACAATGATTTTCTCACAACCTTCATCCTATGGTTTTTACCTGCATTTTCTCAGAAAACCTGTCTCCATAGTAGTGCCATAGATGGAAAGGTGGCTCCTAATGTCACTGGGGCTTGATTCATTGCTGGCCTTGAGGATGAAGACCAGAGTCTTGAATTGACACTGAAAGCTAATTCAATCCAACTTCAGACAATTTTGTAATTGTCTATAACAGTCAATAATGGATCACTCAGTAGCAGGAGCCAATTATAGTATTTGGATGTTTAGCTGTCTAACTGCCTGATTGCACCCGCAGGCCTGTGCCAACAGCTGATTCAAAGTACAAAATTAAAGGCTGGCTTGAGGCACATTTTGAAAATTGAACTCCAGAATTGTCACACTGGTGAGCTTGGGTCATGCAGGTAGATGGGAGATACACTCTAGTAAGTGTTTAATAATGACAGGCAAAAATCAACAAGTTCATGAGCAAAACGAAAGTTTTCCCTTACCAAAATCTTCATTGGAGATGCAATTAGTTCTTTAATGTATTTACAATTTTGTGTGTCCTGGAACTGAGTCTGTCAGCTGATTTGTATAAACTTTTCTGCGTTTGTAAATATAATTCTCTTTTTCGTAGGAAAGAATGTTAGGGACTTGATTATATCCTGTGCTATCTACAATTGAAAATTAGCATAAACACCAGAAAAACAACTTCTACATCATGAAAAACTATCCATAATCCTAATATTTCACATTTACAGTATGAGCTCATGAGCCAATATAAATCAGCATAGTTATTCTGGCTTCACCATTTTACTGATTGATGTAAACCAACTCGGAATCTCATGGATAGTCTATAGCCCTTTCCATCCACAGTTCTTTAAATGTTTCACCAATATTAAGCATTAATTAAACTAAGCTTTGTCCCTGTAAGGAAAGTAAGTGTTACTATCTCCAATTTACAAAATCTCCTTGCCTGGAGTTAAGTGTCTTTCCTATGTTCATAGAGTCAATGGGTGGCAGCATTAGTATTCAAATTCAGGAGCCCTGATTCTCATTCCCCTGCTCTACTCACTGAGGCTATGTCTAGACTGCAGGCTACTTTTGGAAGAAACTTATCCAGAAGAAATGTTCCAAAAAAGCTTCCGAAAGAGAGCATCCACACTGCCAAAGCACATTGAAAAAGCGATCCGCTTTTTCGAAAAAGAGCATCCACACTGAATGGACGCTAGCTCTCATTTAAGCTGTGATTACTATGGACGGATTGGCCACCAGGGCACCTGTGCTCTTGCCTCTTCTTTCGAAAGAACTCCTCTTCCTCATCCGTACACGCCTTTTTCTGAGAGCTCTTTCGGAAAAAGGCTTCTTCCTTGTAGAAAGAGGTTTACCAATGTCAGAAAACCCCCTCTGTTCTTTTGATTTTTTTGTTGAAAGAACATGATTGTAATGTGGACGTAAGTGATGTGTTTTTTGAAAAACAGCCATTTTCCTGAAAAAACTCTGTAGCGTAGAAACAGCCTGAGTCATGCTTCCTGTCAAGACACAATAAAAAGAAAGAGGCCATATGACAATATTACTGGCTGTCTCTTTAAGAATTTTTTTTTTTTGAATTTCTGTGCGTGTGTGTCTCATAAGTAGCTGTCAAGTTAGGCAAAATGGAATGGAGAGGGGAGAGCTACATGCCAGAGGCCAAGTTTGTCTGCTTCCATATAGTCTAGTTCATGCAGTGACATTTTCAAACAAAGCATTCAGTTTTTTTACACTTGTAATGAAAAAGCATATTTTCCCCTTTCAGTCTGTGAACTTCTCTTTTGCCAATGACTTCAGTCATTGTTTATAATGGTCAAAGCCTAAGGGCATAGAATAGAGCAATTCATTTGTAGATAGGGTACAAGGCTTTAGTGACCACTAAACAGACTGAAATTATTCTTCTATGATGCTTATTTGAGACAGTCTTCAAAAACATGGATAGTTCCAAATTTAGATCCCACATCTGGATTGAGATCCAAGTTTGCATTTCACATCCATTTCTAAAGCAGGCTGAGGGTTGCACACCAAATTTTGGGGAAGTTTGGGTGCAGATCTGTATTTTGAAGCCCCAACTTCAGAAGTATGCACATTATTAAAAGAGATACAGGGTCTGATTCACGGGTCATATTAGAATCCGTCTACACTTAAAAGTTTTATTGACACAGTTGTGATAGGTGATGGTGGTGGGGGGGTTTGTGTGTCTGACAGCTATGCTAGTAAGAGCCCTCGCATAGAAGCAGTTATACCAATATCTGTGTAATTTATTGCCTGAACCAGCATAAGCCATACTATTATGTACACTTTCTTGCCAGATAACTGTGTGTATGCTAGGAGAGCATTGCCAGTTTAAGCATGCTGGCATAATGAAATCAGCAAAACTTTTAGGTCTAGACAAGGCCTTCCAAAAGTTTTGTGCCACTCTGACAATGTAAAGCAATCTCAAATCAGGTTTTATCTGTCCTTTCCACTCAGGAGATATGCCATTCTAGCAGTGAATAGGGACTTGTCTATACATAGGTTTTGTACCACTTCAGTTATATCATATTAAAGCTGTATAGCTAAATCAGTCCAAGCCTCAGGTGTTAATGCAGTTACACCAATGTATTACCAATGTAGCTTAGGCCAATAAATGTAGGTATAGGCACCTCTATATTGGTATGACTGTGCCCACACATGGGGTTGTATCTGTATCATTAGAAAATCATGCATCAGTACATAGATGAGGCCCACATGGCTACAACATGGCAGCCAGCATGGGGTGGGAGGACATGGCCAGTGGAAAGGGGGCAATGCTGCAATATCTATATAGTGATAATCCACCGTTGCCAGAGCTAACCTTACAGGCCAGGGCAGTAAGCATAAGAAACCAGCCTTTACTCTGCTCTGCTCTTTAGACTAAACTATTTATAAAAGTTCAGGTGGGTGCCTGACATCTAAGGATCAAGGAATGCAAGGTGCAAATGTAGCTTTAAAGTCACTTGTTTTCCTTCTTTCCCATTAACTTGACCTGAGAACTCTTGGTCATGACGTTTAGATCCTCCTCCAGAGTTCATTTAAAAGATTTTGGTTTGTGCCTTTCTCTGTTCCTGTGCAGTATGACTGTAACTCTCCTGAATTAGGGCCTCACTGACTAAGTTATGCTTTTATTTGAGATTTTTGTATTAACAATTCACTTAATAGAAGAGTGAATCATAGAAAACTAGAATTGGAAAGGACCTCGAGAGGTCATCAAGTCCAGTAGCCTGCCCTCATGGCAGGACCAAGCACCGTCTAGATCATCCCTGACAGATGTCTGTCTAACCTGCTCTTAATATTTCCAGTGTTGGAGATTCCACAACATCCCTAGGCAACTTATTTCAGTGTTTAGCCACCCTGACAGTTAGAAAGTTTTTCCTAATGTCCAACCTAAATCTCCCTTGCTACAGTTTAAGCCCATGTTTCTTGTCCTAGCCCCAGAGGTTAATTAGAATAATTTTTCTCCCTCCTCCCTGTCATACCCTTTTAGATTCCTGAATACCTCTATCATGTCCCTTCTCAGGCTTCCCTTTTTCAAACTAAACAAGCCCAATTCCTTCAGCCTTCTCTCATAGCTCATGTTTTCTAGACCTTTATTCATTTTTGTTGCTCTTCTCTGGACCTTCTCCAATTTGTCCACATCTTTCTTGAAATGCGGTGCCCAGAACTGGACACAATCCTCCAACTGAGCCCTCATCAGCGCAGAGTAGAGTGGAAGAATCACTTCTGGTGCCTTGCTCACAACACTCTTGTTAACGCATCCCAGGATCATGTTTGCTTTTTTTTGCCACAGTGTCACACTGCTGACTCATATTTAGCTTGTGGTCCACTATGACTCCTAAATCCCTTTCTGCCATACTCCTTCCTAGACAGTCACTTCCCATTCTGTATGTGTGAAATGGATTGTTCCTTCCTAAGTGGAGTACTTTGCATTTGTCCTTATTAAACTTCATCCTATTTACTTCAGACCATTTCTCCAGTTTGTCCAGATCATTTTGAATTATGACCCTGTCCTCCAAAGCACTTGCAACCCCTCCCAGCTTTGTATCATCTGCAAACTTAATAAACGTACTCTCTATGCCATCATCTAAAATCATTGATGAAGGTATTGAACAGAACCGATCCCAAAACAGACCCCTGCAGAACCCCACTTGTTATGCCCTCCCAGCATGACTGTGAACCATTAATAACTACTCTCTGAGAATGATTGTCCGGCCAGTTATGCACCCACCTAATAGTAGCCCCATTTAGGTTGCATTTCCGTGGCTTATTGATAACAAGGTCATATGAGACCATGTCAAATGCCTTACTGAAGTCTAGGTATATCACATCCATCGCTTCTCCCTTATCCACAAGACTCATTATCCTATCAAAGAAAGCTATCAGATTGGTTTGGCATGATTTGTTCTTTACAAATCGATGCTGGCTGTTACGTATCACCTTATTATCTTCCAGGTGCTTGCAGATGAATTCCTTTATTACCTGCTCTGTTATCTTTCCTGGCACTGAAGTTAAACTGACTGGCCTGTAGTTTCCTGGGTTGTTCTTATTTCCCTTTTTATAGATGGGCCCTATATTTGCCCTTTTCCAGTCTTCTTTAATCTCTCCCAACTGTCATGATTTTTCAAAGATGATAGCTAAAGGCTTCAGATACCTCCTTTTTCAGCTCCTTGAATATTCTAGGATGCATTTCATCAGGCCCTGGTGACTTGAAGACATCTAACTTTTCTAAGTAATTTTAACTTGTTCTTTTTTTACTTTATCTTCTAAACCAACTCCATTTCCACTAGCAATGCATAATAAAAGACAATGCAACAAGCCTATGATGTTTACAATAATTAGGACCCTACCAAATTTACAGCCATGCAAAGCGCATCATGGACCATGAAATCTGGTATCCTTACAGGAAATCTGTCCTTTTGTGTGCTTTTACGCTATATTATACAGCTTTCATGGGGAAGACCAGCATTTCTCAAATGGGAGGTTCTTACCCAACAGGGAGTTGCAGGAGGAACACAAGATTATGGAGGAGGGTCACAGCACTGCAGCCTTTACTTCTGCACTGCCTTCAGAGCTGGGCAATTGGAGAGCAGTGGTTGTAGTGCTGGCTGGGTGCCCAGCTCTGAAGGCAGCACCCAGCCAGCAGCAGTAAGGGTGGCAATATCATACCCATGTAACCCTTACTTTTTTAATGCTGCTTTCAGTGCCGGGGACCCAGAAAGTGACAGCTGCTGACAAAGGTCCCAGCTCTGCAGACAGTAGCACGGAAGTAAGGATGGCCATACGATACCATGCCAACCTTACTTCTGTGCTGCTGCTGGAAGTAGCTCTGCCTTCAGAGCTGGAGTCCCAGCCAGCAACCATCGCTCTTCAGCTGTCTAGCTCTGAAGGCAGCGCCTCTGCCAACAGCAGTGCAGAGGTAAGGGTAGCAGTGCGGCAACCCCCCTGCAATAACCTTGCATCCCTCACACAACATCTTTGTGGGTCTGGACACCTACAATAACAACACTGTGAAATTTCAAATTTAAATATCTGAAATCATGAAATTTACCATTTTAAAAATCCTAGGACCATGAGATTGACTAAAATGGATCATGAATTTGGTAGGGCCCTAACAATAAGAGCATACAGCCGGTCCCCGAGTTGCGAATGGTCAATTTATGACCATTTGCATTTACGACCGAAGCTGTCGTAAATGGCGAACCCCGAGTTATGAGCGCGGTCGCGTGTAACTCTATGGGGTCCGACTTACGAACAAACCGAGTTACAACCAATTGCTTGGTCCGTAACCGGTTCATAAATCGGGAGAGGCTGCTAATGCAGCACATCATTGCAAACCCAGTAGTAACACTGTGACTTCAGCAAAAGTTACTGGCACCAAAAGGAACATAGATATTCAGAAACAAGGGAAATAACCCCCCCACCAAAAAAGAAATAAAACAGCTAATTTTTAATTGCTTTTCTTATTAAGCATAACAAAGAAACCCTTTCAATGTAGTCCTTTATTTATCAAATGTTTCTGTGGTGCAGTAGACTTTTGTTTGCACATAAAAAGAGTTCAACCACAGAAAAATACTAATTATGGACTGGATTGTTCCTTTAAGAAGATTCACAACCTTAGGGAAACCTAAAAGAGGATCGTGCATCAGACCTAAGCCCTGCACAAGTTTCCTAGGGTATGTCTATAGTAGGGAATTATTTCTAAATAACTTTTTTTGAAATAACTCCCAAAATAACTATTTAGAAATAGCGTGTCCACACTACAGGGAAGCCTCAAAATTAATCCCAGGCAGGCTCCCTTAATGTGGACATGCTACCTCGACTTAGAGCCCAAAGAAGCACTGGGGAATAATTACTCTGAATGACTCTGGGGAGTAGCTATTTCGAAATAGCAGCAGTGGAGCATCCACACTACTACTATTTTGAAATAACTATTTTGAAGTAAGCATTATTCCTCATGCAAAGCTGGAGTTATTGAGAAATAACCAGCCCCTTAATAACGAAATAATGGGCTTTGTAGTGTGGACACTTCACTTGTTACTTCAAAATAAGGGGAGTTATTTCAAAACTAGCCAATTAGCCCATCATAAGACGGGATTTTCAGGTCTCTCCTCCACGTCGGTCTTCTCTCCTGAGCCTCCGGTCTCTTGCTCTGTCTCTCTCTCTCTCTCCTCCTCCTACTGCCTCCCCCTCAGCTCTCCTCCACCTTCTGCCTCTCTCTCCATCTCTCTCTTTCTCTTCTCTTCCCCCTCCTGCCTCTCACTCAGGGGACCATGGAGCCCAAATGGCCGCTTGCGCCACTTGCTCCCATGCGGCGGCCTGGCTGAGTGGCGCAGAAGTCAGCCAAGAGCCACGGCGGGAGGTGAAGGGGGGCAGGGCGGTGATGTTCACGGCCAGGGGCGGGCCTGGAGCTGCTGTCACGTCGCACATCACTGCCCTGCCCTCCTTTGCCTCCCGCCGTGGCGCTCGGCTGACTTCTGCGCCGCTCAGCTGGGCCTGCTGCAGGGGAGCACGCGGAGCAAGCGGCCATTTGGGCTCCCACGCGGTGGCCCGGCTGAGCGGCACAGAAGTCAGCCGAGCGCTATGGCGGGAGGCAAAGGGGGGCGGGGCGATGACGTACACAGCCAGGCCCCACTCCCTGGCCATGTACGTCACCGCCCGGCCCTGCTTCCCTCCAGCCGTGGCTCAGCTGACTTCTGCGCCACTCAGCCGGGCCGCCGCAGGGGAGCAAGCGGCGCAAGCGGCCGTTTGGGCCCCGCACTCCCCATGCAGCACGGGTCACCCAGAGGGAACAGCCAGCATTTCAGGCAACAGCGCCGCCCAGAGGGAACAGCCAGCATTTCAGGCAACAGCGCCGCCCAGAGGGAACAGCCAACATTTCAGCATTCCCTTGTTTCAGCGTTACAGACTCACAGACATTGGGCTACTATATATATGATAACTCCCTAATTTAGACCAGGGCCTAGTGCTCAAGAAGTTTCAGAAATTAGAAAGGTGCAACCTGTTCACTGTAATGTATAGAGGAACCAAGTCCAACTTTTCCCCTTATACTCCATGGGCGCTTGTATGAAGCAGCTCCTGTTCAGCATAGGTTGTCCAAAGATGACTTGTGACATATTTTGTTCACAGTTCTATTGCATACATTAATATAAGAATCTGAAATAAAAATGTACAAGGTTTTTTGCACCCTTTCCTCCTCTTGTGCACCTGCACAAGAGCCAATTAGAGTCTGGCCTTCACTTCAAAAATTATATCCAAGCTCATCTTCCAAATATATTTTCCATTGTAAAATGAAATGCCTTTATTCCCTGCTGGCTGTGGTTGGTCTCTTTGGTTCTATTTTTGGTTTTCCTCCTAGTCATGACTCTTTTCCCATGATCACTAATACGGAAAATGTGGTAACCTGCAGTGTGCCTTTCCAGCAATGATGAGGATTAAAGCAATCAGATATTTAGGAAGGATAGTGTCTCTCCATACAAGCACCATCAGTCTAGCTAGTACCAACTAACTTGTTGATGATTTAAGGCCAGATTTCTGCCAAAACTAAAATTATTACTGAAACCTGGCCCAGATCGAAGGCACTCTTGCTTTGAGTTTTCAAACCAAACTTGACAGATGTAAATTTGCAGAACCAAAACAGCCTTCTTTTTTGTCCTTAATAGAGGTGGGCCAAAACCAGAAACCTTGGCTGGCACTTTGGGGTTTGAATAAAGACCTGGAGCTTCATCATTCCTGGATTTGGTTTCGCGAAACTAAACCCAGACAGACAGACAAGCTTTTGCAAAATCCCTACAACCCCATTTTTGCCATCTCTACTTACAGCTAATTGATTTGCGTAGTTTAATGACACCACCAGCTGTTACAATGCACAGGATAATAAGAATAACAGAAACCAAACTGAAACTGCAAGTTAAGCTGCTTATTATATAATTTAATTAGACTCTGCTGCACTTTCTCTTCCAATTCCCAACTTACAAGGATTGAATTGTTAGGTACATTTTTCACTTTGGGGTTCTGAAAAGTTTATTTTTGCCTGGCAAATGATTTTAAAACTGAGGAAAAGCAGGTCGAGCGGTGGTGAAATAAAATAGGAAGTATGCCGTTTCTTCTCACTGGGCCCGGTATCTGCATGGCTCCAGCACACAAAGAGCTGGTGTGAATTTCAGGTCCTGGGCCTGTGTTAAATCAGGCCAGTTGTAGAAATTAGGAATGACATGGTTTACCCAGTGGTCTTTGCTAAAGAGCATTTTTTTTTAACTTCTACATCAGATGCTCATAACTTATTGGCTCCATTAAGTCACATGTGTCACTGAGTTAGGAAGGAAGGAAGGAATATGTTGTTATTAGCTAGTCCTTTCCCCCTTTCTCTTTTTACTTCATTGCATGTGGTGTTTCCCCTGCAATATCTATTAAACTTGTGCAACCACAGAATCCTAATGTAGCAACGTGTTTGAGCAACAAGGTCCCTCTTTTGTCATTGAGGAGAGAGTATTTAATTTGTGTATGTATATGTGGGTCTACACCCCTTTGAGCTGATTGACTGATCGAGCCATAACACCTGTTTCACTTTTATGTCACCAGGTCATTAGATGTCTCTCCCTTGCTCTTCTCTTTCTTTGGTTTTAAAGTCTGAATTTTCTGAGCAGGAGACAATCATGAGTTTTGTTTTGGTTTTTTTTTTAAAGGGAGTGATTGTCACTGAAACAGATATGTCTGTGTGATAACAAAAACTGTCACTGCTTCACATGGAACATGTGCTCTCGGATCGAAAGAACAAAGAAATCCTTAGTGAAAAGCAGTGGGCCATGTGTATGCTGTCATTTCTGTGGCACCACTCAGAACTCACAAGCCATTTTTCTCATATGCCACTCGGAGAGATAAGTGAAAGAAGTATGTGAACAGTTTCCGTTTATGGGAGGAGTTAAATACTTGAGCTATTATTTTTGTCTGCATTATTTCTGCTGCACATACTACACATGTCCCCATGCTCGATGAAAACCAATGAGAGAAGCTTTCTTTTGCTAATATTGTGTCTGATCCTGGAGGCATTCCACAAACAAATCTGAGAATCAGATCCATTCTTTCTCCTTAAAAACAATCCCATTTCAGGCAGATCCTGCTTTCCTGGCACAAACAAACCCTAACCTTGTTTTAAGTTAGGAGAAGAAGCAGCTGCCTACCAAATTTGGTGGCCCTAGCTCTTACCATTTAGGAGGAGTTCTTGAACAAATGGACTCGCAGATGGACAGATGCACATTTCTACAATATATTGATTTTTTATTTTATTTTATGATTACATCTGAAACTATTAGGAATAGTCACAAAAGGAGATTATAGTCCCAGATTGATCAGTGCAGGCAAACAGGCTGGACGTAGCAGTTGTAGAATAGGAGACAAACAAAACTATGTTGCTTGATATTGCTGAACGAGCAGATGGAAACATTAAAAAACCAAGAAGAGAAGAGGGCAAAGGCGAAGGAACTTTGCCATGAGGTGAGACAATTATGGAAAACTCAGAGATGATCTCAGTGATTATTGGAGCACTTGAAGTGATCCCTAAGGGTCTGACTGGACATCTCAGGAACACTTTAGGAGTGCATAACCATGAATAGCCTCTAAGACACACCCTCTTAGGCACTGCAAGACTTTCAAGGACAGTCACAGGAGAATGAAAGTCACAGGGATTCTGTGAAGGGTTTAACAAAACTCCTGATGGTCCAAACCCACGGAGTTGATTCATGGTCAGGATTTATTGGTGACTTGTGGGGATACATTTTAGATGGTAGCTATCCCCTTTTTTGTGCTTAAAGATCTTGAATGTTGTGAAGGCTGCTTATTTTTAAAAATATCCAGTGCTGTAATACTGAAAGTATAACACTACTAAATAAATATCTCCAGCAGTATCGACAATATGTGAGGCATTTTCCAAATGTATAAGAAAATACAGTTCCTGTCCCAAAGAGTGCAAAGTCTAAAAGAGCTCTTCAGGCAACTCTTCCCCTAAAGTTAATGGGAGTTTTATCTAATTTAGAGAATAATAAAGACCACGGGATTTGGCTCTGCGCTATCTGTAATGAGGTTAAATGAAACACCAGGCTCTTCTAGCCCAGATTCCGTCATGGAATGTCCAATATTTAGACTTTAGCCGTGGAGAACTTGTGTAACTCCATGGCTTATGGAGGGGGGAGCTTGTTGGGGATACAAATGGTGCAGCTTGAAGCCCAAATCTTTTACACGTCACAGAGCACAGAAGATTGGAAACCATCATTTTTCACTGAGCACTGATCCCTATGCAGAAATAACTGCAACATGGCTTTCCTAATACCAGATCATTATTATTTAAAATGACCAGCTTGGAACTCTTGATTTCTCTTCATAATGCTGATGAACAGAAAAGTTATGCGACGTCTTTCCTTTACTTTGAGAACTTTCCCCCAACAGACAGAAAACCCCGTACCACACACATTTGAGCAACTTAGCTGAATGATGATTACAAGCAATTACATGTATATATAAGGTATGTGTGGGGGGTTGTTTTATTTATTTTTATTTTTTTTGCTTTAATCTGGCCTACTTTTAAAATTGCCCTAGACTGGATCTGTTTACAGGCCATTTTATAATATTTAGGCAATATTAATTAGGTGAAAGAGGGGGGCAGCAGGAAGGGTATTCTTCACAAGAGCCTATTGGCTCTGGATCTTGGTCTCAAATATCTGTGTGGACCATCAGGGCATCCTGTAAAAGTGATTATATGGTAGAGTATATCTGCAGTATAATGGTGGTAGTCGGGGGGAGGGGGGCGAGTGTTTTGTTGCAGTATTGGCCTACATACTAATCTTTAGTCTATGAGGCCACAGCATTTATCCTTATATGGATGTGACTCTAATTATTCCCAGGCCTCCTAGAGCTTACGGGTAGTTATCTTTTTCTCTTGTTACATCCAAATGAATATATTGCATGTGCTTAGAGCAATAAACCCTGTAGGATCTGGTGGATAATTTTGCTATACAGGGGAGGTGAGATTTGCTACTGCATACAGACTCAGGACTGAATTCTGCTGACCTTGCTCACATGAGTAAAAGCCAAGTCCTGCTTACCTAAGTTTAGTCCTGCTAGTCGTAGGGTTCCATAAGTATGGAAAAGCTCTATATGAAACCAAATTGTGTTCTGTTCTCTTCTATTTGTTTATATGTACTGCCACAGCACCTACCATTCCACGTGGAACAAGAACTCATTGTACTAACTGCTTTACAAACACAGAACAACAAACAAAACACCCTGCACCAAAGCACTTACAATCTAAATATTTGTAGGCAAACACATCACAAAAAAGAAACAACCGTAAGTTTTATAGTTTGATTTGTGCCTTAACTTAGGGCCCGGTGTTGCATCCATGAAAGTCTCAGGACTTCTGCCCATTGGCTTAAATGTGAGTAAAACAAGCTCTGATGTACTGAGTTAATGGACCACTATGTTTGGTGAAGAGTAAGTATATACCAGACACCCTTGTTTTCACACTTGTACAGAAGAACTGCGGCCAGCTATCAATCAGAAGTCAAGTGAATTTACTTTATATGTGCATTTCTGATTACAAAGCTACCTTTAACATTTGATGCTGTGTGTGTGCTTGTATAGTGTTCCACGTTCTTTATCATGAGCACCATCTGTGGATACTGATTATCAAGGCATGTCAAAATGCTTCACACTGAATTGCTTGTATTAGAAGATGGCTATAAAGTTCTTGCTACACTTGAATTTCTGAATGATTTTGTGTACATATAAAAACATCCCCCTGAACCACACATCATGTTGATCTTATAAATATTATTTTGAAAGTTTACATTTCCCTTGTAGGCCATCTATGATTTGTGGGGGAAAGAGTAAGTTTCCTTTTATTCCTCAGTCTATCTTATGTAAAATGAAAAAACACTCTCAATCAAAAATAACCTGTTAGAGATGAAACTCTTTGTAATTATGTCCTCTGAAGTCAGGTAATTGTTTGCATATTTTATAGAGAAATAAAGAGGAAAACATTTGTTCAGTGCAACTGAAATTTCTTTTAATTGGTTATCAACATCTATTACATTCACATTTTTATAAACATTTTATATTACTTGTGGCCAATTATTTTCTTTCACACAAGAACCCAATCGCTCAATCAGACAATGGTACACACACTGGAGAAGGGAAAGTACAGTATGTTAATTGAGATCTGATTTGGATTTTATTGCAATATGGTCTTTATTAAAGATAATAATCTACAACCTATGAGTTAAGGCAATGTTGATTTCAGTCAAATCAATCTTTGTGTATCTCTCTGATGCCTCTGTGACATTTCCCAACAGGAAGTGGCTAAAAGCCCAAACGGGAGTGATCTAAGATTAAGAAACAACACAGACATCTTGAAGGCACTCAGTCTGTAGAATAAGATGACAGCAACCAGAGAGCCCTGAGGCAGTTTTCCAAGATGCCTACTCTCTGTGTGCCAGCCATCTGTGTTCATTTAACGTCCCTGCCTGCCTCTGTGTGTGCGTGTGTGTGTGTAACTATAAGGTAGTAAACGGGGGAGGGACAAAACTTCTCAGGTTGCAGGCTTGAGTGTGGGCTGTGTTGTGCACTAAAACCTTCTGCCTGGACCTTCTCAAACAAGGCAACATCATCTGATGGTCCCTGAAGAGGAGCAATTTCACCGAGACCAGCTGCAGGGGGCATGTTTAGTGTATTCTTTATTCAAAGAGAAAGATGTTAAGCAGGAAATTTCAGAAGCACTCTTGTTCGGAGAAGGAGAAAGGAGGATCAGGAGAGAAAATAGAAACTGGAAAACATCCATGAAATTAGTCCCAAATCATTGCCTATCCTGTTCATTTCCTGACAAGCTGTCACATACTGTGCAGCAGGTTATGCAAAGTCTCCTGTGACGTGTATTACCCAGTAGCACATCCGTAAAAAATAATGTGTCATTTTTACTTCCAGCTTTCAGACAGCACAACTATTTCATTTGCTTTATTTGTATTCGTAATTTAATTTAGAAAGCAATTTGATTTTTTAAATGGTAGAATGAACATGATATCGGGCAAGTAGATAATTTCCA
Organism: Rafetus swinhoei; assembly: GCA_019425775.1. Taxonomy (NCBI): domain Eukaryota; kingdom Metazoa; phylum Chordata; order Testudines; family Trionychidae; genus Rafetus; species Rafetus swinhoei. Next base: position 211,752,599 of record CM033424.1, read on the forward strand.
GTCTCTTGCGCTCTCTTTCTCTTCTATCACCAGGACTGAAATGTGGTAAGAGGAAAAACTATAGGTCACACATGAACTCTTATGTGAGTGTACTGACTAGAACCCTGATCCTGCTGCTGGCTCTGCGTGGGCTCATCCCTGTCAGAGCATGGAGGGTCACTGAAGTAAATGAGGCTCTCCATGTTTGGGATGTACGGGATATACTTTCACAAAGATAAAAGTAACCACGTTGTCCTTTTGCACAAAAACCTTTTTTGAGGCATAAGGATCTTGCACAAAAGGGTTTTTTTGCACAAAATGGACCCATCTACACTGCTTGTTTTTGCAAAAACCTCTTGCGCAAAAAGCATCGGCAGAGAATATGCAAATGACAGCGTGACAAATGCTAATGAGCGCTTCATTAGCATACTCTCTGCTGGCAAAAGCCTGCAGTGTAGACATAGCCTAAATGTAATGAGCCAAATTCATCCTGCTGTAACTCTGCTGAGTTCAGTGAAATGGCACCAGAAATAAGACCTGATGAACTCCAAGGGTCTGTCCAGATGGAGCAGAGTGCAGGATCAGGCCCTATCATCCAAAAGTGTTAGTTTCTAAAACTTATTTCCTTCCTTTGTGGCCTATATTAAGGGATAACGGAAAGGAAAGAAATGGTAACATTTTGCTTGGGATTTTTTCAGAAATATGCCTGAACATTCCTACAGCTGTGAGAACAGTTGTTCTATTCCGATTTTTCTCCTCCTGTATTTTTCACCCACTCCCTATGACCTAATTCTAAAAAACATTTCATACTCATCCAGGCACTAAGTGATGTTGCAACCATAACACCCACCACACAATGGAAGGCACGAAGAGATGAACCGCCCACATACAGGTTCAGTTAAATGAGACCCTTCTTATGCTAATAGGCAGAGGCAGGAAGGAGCTCCTAGGAGGAATGGAGACACTGCAACCTTAAAATACTCACTTCACTGCAGAGGGAAAAGAGGGAGGGGGGAGGTTTATGTTTGAATTGTCCTTGAGCAAGTGCAGATTCTCAGACACTAGATTCTTCAGTTCCAGGAGACAGGCACTGCAGGAAATTGGCTTTAAGGGATTCTTAAATGTTATACTTCCACCTAGGCCATGGTATCGCCTTCTTCTGTCTCCATGTTAGACTAACAGACGGAGGGAGGGGTGAACCAACTGACTCCAAATACCACTTATTCATTTGACTGTCAGAGAGATACCCCCTATCAGGAACTGTAATACAAATGGGGGAGAGGGGGACTTCCCAGATAGTTTAGACCAGGTGCCAGGACAGGCCTTTTAATGGAGTTTCATCTCATCAAATTGCTCTGTGCTATTACATTATTATTATTAATATTAACTGCTCTATGGATCAGCTGCCAGCAGAGGAGCATTGAAAGGAAATATAAGTAAGTAAGTAAGTGCCCTATTGGGGAAATAGATCAACAATATAGCTATGTGTGTTCAGATTTGTGGGTGCGTTGTTGTATGGAATATTAATGGCGGAAGATTCACCCAGATGTGCAATACCTATCCAGATGTGCAATACTCTGGTGAATCGGAAACCAGGAACAGGTATGTGCAGATGTAGGGGTTGGACCTCATCCATACTCTCATGTTCACTGTAAGAATGTCTGTGGTGAGCCATGAGCTACCTTTGTAGCTGTTACCCCACAACAACATTAACAAAATGGCTCTGCTGTAGAATGACTTTTGCATTAGCCTTTGTTGATCCCTACTCAACCCATTTCCCTAACAGCTCTTCTCTGCCTCCCTTCTCATACACAAAGATTGCTTATGCTTTACTGTTGTTTGTATTACAGAGGTTAGTTGAGAACCTCCCCCCTCCCAAGACTGGATCCCCACTGTGTTGTTCTACCCTGCACGGCTATTTTGGGATACCGGAGGTCTACCCTATGCCTACACAAGCCATCCGTTATTATATATATAGTAGCCCAATGTCTGTGACTCTGTAATGCTGAAACGCTGGCTGTTCCCTCTGGGGGGCGCTGTTGCCTCCCGCCATGGCGCTCGGCAACAGTGCCGCCCAGAGGAAACAGCCAGGGGGTGGGGCCTGGACGAGCGTGCATCTCTGACATCAGGAATGGGCACCGGGATTCAAAAGGAGGAAAGCGGAGCAGACACAGAGAACATGGAGGAGGCAGAGAGGAGAACGGAGGAGGCGGAGGACAGTGAGAGAGAGTGAGAGAGACACAGCAGGAGGAGGAGAAGAGAAACACAGTGAGAGGCAGGAGAGGGAGAAGAGAAAGAGAGAGAGACGGAGAGAGAGGCAGGAGGCGGACGAGAGCTGAGAGAGAGAGAGGGTGAGGCAGTAGGAGGAGAAGAGAGAGAGAGGCCGTTTGCACCGCTTGCTCCCTCGCGGCAGCCCAGCTGGGCAGCGCAGAAGTCAGCCGAGTGCCACGGCAGGAGGCGAAGGGGGTGGGGCGGTGACGTACACGCCCATGGGGCGGGGCCTGGACGAGTGTGCATCCCCGATGGAGACAGAGGAGAGTGGAGAGAGAATGAGAGGCAGGAGGGGGAGAAGAGAAAGAGAGAGACAGAGAGAGAGGAAGAAGGCGGAGGAGAGCTGGGAGGCAGTAGGAGGAGGAGAGAGAGAGAGAGAGAGAGAGAGGCTCAGGAGAGAAGACCGACGTGGAGGAGAGACCTGAAAATCCCATCTTATGACGGGTTAATTGGCTAGTTTTGAAATATTTTTCAAATAACAGGCGAATTTCACCATCCCAGTAAACCTCATTGCTCAAGAGTTAAGGGATGGCTCAAAATAGCACATATTTCAAAATTTGGTGCTGTGTAGATGCACCAAATTTCAAAATAAGCTATTTCAAAATAGATTTGAAAGAAGAGACGCAATTTGCATAGCGCAAATGGCGTATCTTATTTTGAGTTTAGGGTGCTGTGTAGACGCACCCAAAGTGAGAGACAAGTCCCTGAGCCCAAAGAATTTGTAGTCTAAATAAACAAATGGCAGGAGGGGAAACTGAGGCAGAGAGCGGCAAAAAGACTGACACAGCAGCTAGAACCCAGATCTCTGCAGTCCTGCTCCTGAGCCCTGTCTGACCTATACTGAATGGTGAGGAAACCAAACTTCCGAAGCAAACTCTTTTAAAAGAAGAATTGCAAGTGCCAGGAAGAAATCAGCCTTGCTAGTAGGCAGACAGCTCATGCTTTATGTAAAATAGGGCAGCATTCATTTTTCATGCCAAAAAGTCCAATTCACTCTAGGTGTAACTCCACTGAATCTAATGAAGTTACATCCAAGATAAATTTAGCCCAGAGAGCTTAAAATCTTAATTTATGGCAGTGTGTTGGTTTTGTCTTAATTTCCTCACTTTCACACAGGAGTCCCTATGCTTTACACCAACCGCCTCCACTGGCATCTATTGCAATATACAGTGTTGCTCTCCTAATTAGTGTTCTTTCAGTCAAACACAGCAAATGGCAATGACTAATTCATTGCTATGTGCAAGTAAAGCACAGAGGAGGGTCAGACTAGGCCATCTCCTTTCCGGTGGGTTATCCTGCACAAGGCAAGATTTCAGAGAAGGCTTTTCCCATGGAGCAGTTTTAATCTGGCTATTGCCTGCATATAAAAACAAGTCCAACTAGTCCAACAGGAAAATCTAACTCTAGTTTCTAACAAGCTAGTTCTACATGTATGCCCACTACCAGGAAGTGTGGTCTGTTTTGAGTTGCAAGTTGATGGCTGTTATTCGACCACTTAGTACAATTTATATTATCCATGATTAATACCCAATAGCATATGAATATACCTACAAAAATAAATTGGGTAAAGTCATCCCAGGGGTAATTCCCTTGAATTCATGGAACTATACCAGGAATTAACTTGACTTATTATTTTAAATAACTTCAACAATCTGGATTCATTTAAATTTTTCTTAACTTAATTTCATCATAACTGAAATATGTTGTTTAAAGTCCATACTATTACTTTACCTGGGACAACAGTGTTCCATTTTGAAATGTGTATATACAGCCAATAAAACGTCCTTAAATTTCTGGAGTGAAATCTTGGTCCAAAGAAGTCAAGGCAAGCTTTCATCCTCTCCTTAATGTTGTAGGCCATTCTTAATGTAAATTATATGTATGCCATTGGCTTACTGGAGTTACTCCAGGGCTAATTAAATCACTGAGTTGTTGGAGAAGTTTTTTAACAAGGTTTCTGGGCTCTTTACATTTTCTGCATGATAAGTGTGCTATATATCGATATATATATGCCACATGTTTTCCTAAAGGAGTTCCTTGTCAAGGATCTTTCTATTTAATAATGAGTGATGATAAGAACATGCCTTAAATGAAAAACGTAACTGTCAATGAGTTTATGTAACTTTACTTCCTCTACAAGCAGGCTTTCCCCTGACATTGCAGCCAGATTTTATATAGAAATTTCTCATGTGACACTAGTTGACAAATACATTAATTCTTTGATAAACAAAAAGCAGCAAGATTTGATTTATGGTGTGTCCATAGCAGTTGAGAGCAGAACTTACATTTGTTTTAAAATGATATGCTTAAAGAAATAAAAGCAAGAAGAAGATTTATTATAAAGGCAGAACAAGTGAAAGTTCTGATCTCGCTGAATAAATGGATCATTTTAAAAAAAGAGCCCTAATTATCCCATTGGTTGTCAAATAAAATTAGTCTTTATTAGTATAGCTGCATATTCTACCTTGGAAAGGTTCTTAAAAAGATTAGACTGCGTTTTTCTTTAATTATAGACAATTAAGTGCTATGGGACTTTTACATCTGGACTTGAGAATATGAGGTAACATTTCACTTGAAAAGTTTCATATCATTTAGGAAGGAAAAAGATACAGTCTGGTTACCTTACTTTCAGCTAAACCTCAAAGCAGAACTCCCTACAGCTAGAATTGACACCATTTGAAACTTACTGCTTTGAACTATAGACTAATGCCCACAGTTGACATTCCCAGATGCTGTCACAACAACACAGATTTGGTTGTTAAAAATGTCAACCCCCAACTCACCCTCCCCAACAAAAATAGCTACAGAGAAAAATATTCTATGCAATATTTTCTTGCAACCGGCCTGCTTTTTTTTTTTTTTTTCAAATCCATTCACATTTCTAAAAGTTCTGTCACTCCTGGTTTTAACATCAGAAGCCTAGCAAATATATTTTGCTTGCTAGTAAGTAGCTATGATAGAAAATGACCTTTTTACTGTATGAAATAGCAGCAGTATCAATTAGCTATGAAATTTTTGTTGTTGATCATTTTGTAACATAAACATACAGCAAGGGAATGTTGGCTAATTTTCTCCAGCTACTGGCTTTCTCAATTTGTGTTCCCATCACTATAACATCCTGGATTTCCCTCATTTGGGTTTCTATAGGGCAGGGCCTCCTGTGAAACGAAGCCAGTGCTGACTCCAGCTCTTGTATTTACTATCAAATTGCTAGTGCTTTTGAGTGCGGCTCATGCATGAATGAGGTGATACGCAAAAATCATTATTACGTTCACTGGAGCTAAGGGACTATCAGCATTTCTATTGACACCTCATGTTTCAGGGGTTTAGCACTTGCCCATAAAAATGGCTCTTGGGCAGAAGTTAGGCATATGAGATCTCCTATCAAAAGTGGCTGGGAATTTTTCTTTGGGGATGTATATGAAATAAGCAAGTGCAAGTGGAGGGAGCTGCAACTTTAGACTTAATAATTGCTTGTCGTGTTGGATGGCAGTTACTGGGATGCTCTTAAGGGACTCACACAGCTCGAGTAAATCCCCATACATCGTGCAATAGTTGGGAGGCGAGGGTCAAGGAGAGGAATGAAATAAAAGCCTGGTACTGATCTTAGTGCAAAACAAATGACCAGGGTCATAAATAGTCATGAACTCTTACAGCTGGGTATAGAGTTCACTGCAGTGGCCAGTCCCATGCTTCTACTCGCTGTGGCAAGAACTGTCAGGCTCCAGCGTATTCTTTTTGCTTTGGTAAATCAGTGTATCTACTGTACATATTTCCATCTCTGTACTTCTGTGAAACACAGCCAGGCAATTGCCAGTGATCAAATATAGATAGCTACTAACATATTTTTATTCAGCAATGGTGGGATTCATAGGGGGGATTTAGACTGCTGCAACACCTCACTCTTAGATGCCCTGCAGCCTAGTGGAATTTGCAACCTAGAACTAGATGCCCAGGTTCCCATTACAACGCATGGGGAGAACTAGGCACCTAGAAGAGAAATTCACAGCAGTCAGCATGCTGAATAGAGGACTGCCTTCACTAGTCATTAGGAAAACTTGAGGAAGGGGATGTGACCTCAGGATTCAGGCAGCTGTGCACATGCCCGTCAGCAGGAATGTAGGTACCTCAGAGACTCTAATAGTGGCTATATAGATACCAAATAGTCTGGTAGCACTTTAAAGACTAACAAAACATATAGATGGTATCATGAGCTTTAGTGGGCACATCTACATGTTTTGTTAGTCTTTAAAGTGCTACCAGACTTTGTTGTTTTTTAAGTTTATCCTGTACAGACTAACTCATCTACCCCCAAAGCTTCTATATAGATACCTGCAGGATTACGTGCCAGCCGAGCAGGCAGATTGTGTATGCAAATGGTGGCTAACTGTTGGATTTAAAACCTACAGTGGCAGTTAAGTATCTGTCCTGCTGGTGAATCCCGGTCCAAGGGCATTAGCCTGCTGGTCAATCCAGGGTAGGGAAGTGAATGTTTAACCAGTTAACCAGTTAAGGTTAACTGGTGGGGGCTGGAGCAGCTTCATACCTGCCACGGGCATTGTGAACAGGGGCTTCTCTGGACTGCAGTTTTATACCAGTGTAACTTGATTTTACATTTATGTTTACTCCTGATTCTCACCTGTGTGAGGTTCACATCTACACAGCAGGGCTAAGGCCAAAATAAGCTATGCAACTTGAGCTATGTCAATTGCATAGCTTAAATCAAAATAGCTTTTTCGGCTTTTGGTGCTGTCTACACAGCAGGAAGTCCAAGAAAGAGCACTCTTCCTCCGACTTCACTTATTCCTCGTAAAATAAGGGTAACAGAAGTCAGAGTCAGAAGTCCTCCAGCTCAACATTATTTTGAAATTATGTTGAAATAACTGCTTGAGTGTAGATGCAGATTCTGTTGTTTCAGAATAATATCAGTTATTCCAAAATAACACGGCTGTGTAGATGTGCCCTAAGTGACAGGAGACTCAAACATTTTCTATCTTGAAATGTGCTTAATACCTTTCAATTTTTATTGAAGCGTGTGTGTGTGTGTGTGTGGCTATGGTCCTTGGGAGCATCAAAAACCTGTGTAATGCCAGTGTGCTAGATTTTCCATTTGATATTTTGCTAGGTATCTAATTTAGTTGAAAGATATGTAAAACTACATCACCAGACAGACCCTAATTTTGCATATAAATTGACTATAGGGTACATTTTACCCAAGAAACTTTGATGGACAACTCTCAAAACCCCAGTAACCACCCATTTCTCTTGTGTTCCCAAATGTCTTGATGGAGCAGTGCAACTCTCTTCCATTGAAGTCAGTACACTGAAATTTCCCTCAACTGGTCTCACTCCTGGCATTTCATGTACTCTGGACTGGCTCACCTCTCTCCTACACTGTTTGTATCCCCTTTTCCAGCCTGACTCTCCACAACACTCCTGTCTAGATCTCTCCCATCCCAGCTACAACCTTCCCATGAAGTGAAAATGGAGCAAAGAGTGGCCAGAAAAATAAATACAGAAAGATTCAGAATAGGAGTGTGTGTGCGTGCATGGGGGGTAGGGGTGGGGGTGGGGGCGAAGGACATGCTTCTATAAACATATACTATTAATACTGGGCCAAATTTAGATAAGTGATTTCCACCTCTGTGCTTCCTCATTGTTTGGTGCATTATTTTATTTTGCCTCTAACATGCTCCTTTCCCTTTTGACGTGTGTGTTCTCAGGCTCCACGTCCTACCTTATTCCTTGCCCTCCTGGAATGTATTTTCTGATTCACTTCTCATGCTGTTTTGTCAGCTGTCTTATTTTCTCAAACCCTACGCAACCAACACTCCCAGCTATCTCCGAGATACTACTGACTTCCTGAGAAAACTACAAAACATCGATAACCTCCCTGATAACACCATCCTTGCTACCAAGGATGTAGAAGTTCCATACACCAACATCCCACATGAAGACGGATTACAAGCAATTAGAAACACTATCCCAGAGGATACCACTGCCAATCTGGTAGCAGACCTATGTAACTTTGTTCTCACTCACAATTATTTCCAATTGAGGACAACTTATACCTCCCTGATAACACCATCCTTGCTACCATGGATGTAGAAGTTCCATACACCAACATCCCACATGAAGACGGATTACAAGCAATTAGAAACACTATCCCAGAGGATACCACTGCCAATCTGGTAGCAGACCTATGTAACTTTGTTCTCACCCACAATTATTTCCAATTGAGGACAACTTATACCTCCAGATCAGCGGCACAGCCATGGGTACCCGCATGGCCCCACAGTACACTAACATCTTTATGGCTGACTTAGAACAACGTTTCCTCAGATCCCGTCCCCTTTTAGCCCTTCTCTACTTATGCTACATTGATGACATCTTTATGATCTGGACTCATGGCCAAGAAACACTGGATGCATTCCACAGAGACTTTAACAACCTACAGCCCACCATCAATCTCAGCCTGGACCATTCTACACGAGAGATCCATTTCCTGGACACCACAGTTTAAATCACCAATGGTAAATTAGTACCACTCTTTACAGAAAACCCACTGACTCACACAGTTACCTACATGCCTCCAGCTCCCATCCAGAACACACCATACGATCCATTGTCTATAGCCAAGCCCTTCAATACAACCGCATCTGCTCTAATCCCACTGACAGAGACCAGAAACTTCAGGATCTCTACCAAGCATTTATAAACCTCAATTACCCACCTGGAGAAATAAAAAAACAAATTGAAAGAGCCAGACGAATACCCAGAAACCATCTACTTCAAGACAGACCCAAGAAAACCAACAATAGAACACCACTTGTCATCACCTATAGCCCCCAACTTAAACCCGTCCAACACATTATCAATAAACTACAACCTATACTGGAACAGGATACTACACTGCGAGAGGCTCTGGGAGACAGACCCATAGTCTCCTATAGACAACCACCTAACCTCAGGATGATTCTTACCAACAACCACAGGACATACCACTCTAATACCAACCCTGGAACTTTCCCTTGCAACAAACCCCGTTGCCAGCTTTGTCCACATATTTACTCTGCTGACACCATCATTGGACCTAACCATTTTAGTTATAAGTTCAAGAACACATATTCCTGCTCATCCAGAAATATCATTTATGCCATCATGTGCCAACAGTGTCCATCTGCTATGTATATTGGACAAACTTCTCAGACACTTCGCCAAAGAATCAATGCACACAAAACAGACATCAGACAGTTTCACAAAGAAAAAACAGTTTCTTGCCATTTCAACCAGCCTGGGCATTGTCTCAACGACCTTACTACCTGCATCCTGCTTCAAAGAGGCTTTAACACAAGACTTCAAAGAGAAGCCTCTGAACTGTCATTCATGCTTAAATTTGACACTTTACGAATAGGCCTTAACAAAGATGCTAATTATCTCAAACATTACAAAGATAGCTTCCCTAATTATCACCTCTAATATCATTACCTCATAGACATTAACCTCCCCCCCCTCATCCCGCCTCTGTTCTAAAATCTGATTTGTCTATTTTATGTGTTCACTTTTTTAGATTGTATCCCTTTGGTATATACGGTCATGCCAATTTTCTTCCACAATTTGATCTGAGGAAGTGGGTCTGGCCCACGAAAGCTCATCACCTAATAAACCATCTTGTTAGTCTTTAAAGTGCTGCATAGTCCTGTCTTTTGTTCCCCTTTTCCAAGTTTCCTTTACCCTGCTTGCCATGTCCTTACTGCCTCCTACCCAGGCCTCGAGAAAAGGTGTAAAATCCTCTTTCCACTGATATGTGGGCCAGGAACTGCAGCTGGAGTTTGCACAACTCCCCTGTAACCAGGTTTGAGTATGCTTTTGGTTTCCCTTCTGCACAGCTGAGAGGCAGCTGGTACACAATGGCCGGGGGAGTAGGAGAGAGGCAGCCATGGGAAGCAATATTGTGTGAAACAGTACCTTGGGAATAGGGCAACAGGTGTGAATACTCTGAGGTAACTTCAGGTCTCAGGATTTTAATGAAACCAGTTTCAGTGGAGACAGATGGGTCTCTGGGTAATTTGGTCACCTATTCTGATGGAATATATTGCATAGATACTAGCCTGGGAGGGTAAATCTTCCTTTTTTGAGACAAAGCAGGTCATCTTTGATCTATAATCGTATCCTATTTCTATCTATATACCAATAGCTACAATCACAATCTATTCAACGCACACTGATTACATATGAAATAACATATGAGTTTGCCATGACAATTAATAATACACTTAAATGATTAAATGAACAGGCTGGCTACAGTAAGATCTGATGTGGGAAGTATAAACTAGGTCCTGATTCTGCAACAAGCTTCAGAACCCTACCTGACTCTGGCTGTTCTCATCTGCCATATATGGAAGGTGGGGTGATAATAATCAGTGTTAGGGTTTGTAGTGTCTCCTTTGTGTTCAAGCAAGAAGGGTAGATTTTCCATAACAAAGTCAATGAGATTCATGGCAAAACTCCCACTTCACCAGGGCCAGGATTGCACCGGATGAGTCTACTTGTAGGGAGCAAGACTAGGCACAGATCCTTTGCACCACACCAACAGTAGATTAAAAAAATATTAGACAGTAAGCATGGGAATTTTAGGATTTATTACTGTTGCTGACAAAACTACATTGAAACTAATATCAGACAGTACTCAGAACCCATTTTCAAATTTCAGAATCCTTCTTAGTTTTGAATTATTACTTATTTTAAAGAAAGAATATGAGTCAACATTTCAAAGGACCCATGCCTACAAAGTCTATTAAGAAAGAAGTGCTTTATTACTGGAGTCATAAAACTCAAAAGCAGACCACAAGAAATTTAATATAAACATTATAAAAAACAGTGTATTGTTGAGAGCTTAGTGTGACAAGATTTTCTTTGACTCTTGAAATGAATTCCAGCATTTGGGAGTTTTTTAAACTATTGCCCGAGTTACATGGTAAATGTGAATATAATCTAATCAATTCTAAAGATTAACAACAGCATTCCATGTCTGAACTGAGAACCTTTAAGCCAAAATAATAAGTCTGACAAAAATATCTAATCTCTTAAATGAGCCACCTTTGAATCAGTTTTAACTAATAAATTAATAAATTGGTTTTCTTCCAAATTCTCCTAAAATGTATTCAATATTAAAAAAGTAAGTGCTGTAAATATGGGGAGCATCCACTGTGTTCCTCGTGCATAGCAAGCTGACTTGTACTACAAAATGGAACTAAACCTTCACCATGGGGCTCTGACCAATATGTCCATAATAGGAAAACCCCACTGCTTGGGGGGATAATGTTGGGCAAAGGTTTGGTAGATCTATCGGTGTGAAAGTCCATAAGTCAGTCTATCTGTGAAGCAGCCACTAGAGATCCTACAGCCCTGAAGCAGCTTTATCACTATTCCAAGGCCTGGAGAAAAGGATTTCTTCTGCACTGCAGGCCTTGTAAAGAGTCACAGGTGCTGTTTCATCATTTGACCCATAGGGGAAAAAGGCAGCAACCACTCCTCAGCCCATACTAATCTAGGTTTGGTATGTACATTAATGGAGAATGACGGTGGCTGGAACATTTGCTCAAGGAGCAGCAGGGGCAATAAAGATTAAGAAGTTGGAGTGGTTTGAGCAGTAGAAGCTTTGTGTAAGCAGCAGCCTCAAGATCCTTATGGGTAGGATGAGGAAATGAGCGGTGCATAGGTGACCTTGGGTTGGGTGAATGGGAGAGAGGACAGAGAATTGATTGGGTCCCACATTACTCTTGAAGAGTTTTAGGATTCTTACCAAGATGGAAAGGACAAGAGGGCTGATGGAGCTCTTCCATCTCTAGTCATGTCTGTGGTATAGAATGCCAAATATGACATTTTTCCAGAAAACTAGTAATGTTTGCTCAAATCTTGGTCCTGAAGCAGTGATTTGTCACATGGGACTGATCCTCTTCAACACCCCGTTCTCCTGTGTAACCATGAGCAAGGATTTGACCCATCTGTCTTTTCACCTTCACAGTTTGTAGGTAGAATAACTTTCAACAAAGATTTGATTAATATTGTCAACTAGTTGGGATTGCTTTATTTCTGCTGTTTACTCATTAATTTATATTAGAGAAAGATCTTTAAGACTTTGAAAATGTGCAGGCATGACAAACAACTACTGAAGAAGGGTTTGCTTAATTAGGGAAAGGGAGCTATTAGCTTGTCAATGTTTAAGCTCCAAAAGTTCCTAGGTGAAAAGCTACTTTGAGGGATTCCTATCACCGTATTTATTGACCTTTAAACCTTTCAACTCTTCTGTCATTGATGTTTAATGGCAAGTCACTTAGTCTGTCAGGCTAATAACTAAGGTAATGAAGTAGTCTAGGACCCTGGTTTACTACTTTGTTATTCTAACACTAATTTTAGAAAGTTAAAAATAGATTGGCTAAAAATAAGAAACTGTGGGTATTTTTTTTCTCCCAAGTAACAACAGAGCTTCTGTTACCAGCCTCCCAGAACTATTTGGCCATCATTAAATTTCAAAGAGGTTCTTTTCTAGTAAAAGTTTATTATAATTTTGTTAGTTAAAGACTTTGTAAACCAATTTCATTTGACAATTGGATATAAGGAATACAGGCAGATGGCAATTACTCACTTGGTTATATGTGTTCACTGCTACTTAAGTAGAGAGTGAATGCTCCTAGGAAAGCAGTGACACCATGAGGGGGGAAAATATAATATGTAAGTTTACTCTAAGAGGAACCACAAATACTAAAATGCTTTAATAATAATTGTATGGCTATTGCATAGCAACATTAAAGGATAACATGAAGGTTGTTTGGCTACCTTAACTGTGCATTTCTTACCTTGATGTGTTTGGATTTCTTTTAAGTGTTACTTTAATTCTGAATTTCTTGGGCCCAAGTAAAAATTGGGTTTTGGATAAATAAAACAACCTTGTAATGCTTTACCCTTCAGTTATATTACCAATACGTACTCTTAATCTTAACTTCATTTTAACATAGTAATTTTGTGTTGGTATATATAGTCAAAATAGCTTAACTCGGCTTTTGGTGCAGTCTACACAGCAGGAAGTCGAAGAAAGAACACTCTTCCTCTGACTTCCTTTACTCCTTGTGAAATGAGGGTTACCATCAGTCAGAGTAAGAAGTCCTCCAGCTTGACATTATTTCAAAATAAAGGCTTCTAGTGTAGACACACCCTGTTATTTCGGAATATCATCAGTTATTCCGAAATAACGCTGCTGGGTAGATGTACCCAAACATTCATTATATTTAAACAACACCAGTAAGAAAAAAGCTTGTTTTGGTTTGACTTTGTATTCTCAACAACAATACTCTACTCTTTTGACATCTTATCACACCCAGCCAGAACCTATTTTGCAGTACATTACAAAATTTCTCTTGATGGCTATGTCCTATATTCCAAAATATTATCCTACTAATAAATAGCCTTGGATTGATCTACCTGGATAATTCTGCCTCACTCTGGACTTATTACAAAAGGCCTAAGCTATGTAGACACTTAGTTTCATTCATAAATAGCACCAGCATTCTTTCTGGTACTGTACCATTGTTGTGAATAACATCAGGGCCACTTGTTCATTCGTCTTATTTGCACTACAAATATTCCAGGAACTTATTCTGGGTTAGATTTTTCACCTATTCTACATTGTCTAGGAAAAGAACTGATGCCAGTATTAGCTGATTTCAAATTATGAATTGAACTTCCTATTTAAGTTGAGTCTTTTGATGGTCAGACTGCCACATGATATACTTGCTTGCTATGACCAGTACGGGCTTTTCAATGGCTACCTTTTCCCCTTTTGTTTCGATAACATTTTCATTGCAATCTAGGTACCTGAAAAATATTTTGAAAAGGCAAAAATGATCCCAATTTAATTGACTTTCAAGAACTTTGACAATAACTAGAGACTTTGCCGCAGTTACCATTAATAGGAACAGTACTTGTGCTAATATATATACAAAAGTTATTTCAAGTCATTTGAGAGGTATTTTAATAGTTTTCTCTGTACTTCTGAGTTAACACTGAAAAGTTTCATTTTTTTTTAAATATCAATTTTTAAAATGTATTTTTCCTGTGACATGTTGTGATGGGGTGTGCATACTCCACACTGAGACGTAACAGGTTAATACCCTGTGTGGAAGGAGGAAGTTCCGCCCTCCTTCCCCCCCCACCATACTGAGCATGCTCCAGGTACTGAGCTAGTATAAAAGGGAACAGATCAGCTCAGTCTGGGCTGAACGCTGAAGAGGAAAGACCTGCTGCAGGAGATCCAGAACTTCATAGATTCTGGCCATTGGGCTGTGCTGCCCTGCAACCGAGGCTACATCTAGACTACAAGCTTCTTTCAGAATAAGCTTTTTTCGGAAGAGATCTTCCAAAAAAACTTTTTCCGAAAGAGAGCGTCCACACTGCAAAAGTGCATCGAAAAGCTATCTGCTTTTTTGAAAGAGAGCGTCCAGACTGAATGGACGCTCTCTCGCATGTAAGCTGTGATTGCTATGGACGGAATGGCTACCAGGGCACCTGTGCTTTTTCCTCTTTCCTCTTCTTCCCCGTCCACACATGCCTTTTTGTGAAAGAGCTCTTTCACAAAAAGGCTTCTTCCTCGTAGAATGAGGATTACCAATGCCGGAAAAACTCCTCTGTTCTTTTGATTTTCTTGTGGAAGAACGCAATTGCAGTGTGGATATTCCTCTATAGTGTAGACATACCACTAGGGACTACTACACAGACTCTAGCTGTACTGCCCTGCAACCAAGAGGCTACCTTATAGACTCTAGCCCTAGGCTATGCTGCCCTGCAATCCAAGGGCTAGTATACAGACTCTGGGCACTGGGCTGTGTTGCCCTGTGACATAGGAGCTACTACCCAGACTCTGGTCATTAGGCCGTGTTGTCACAAGCCCACACTTGGGTTGATCTGCATTTGTTAATATGATCATAAGCATATAAGCCATTAAAGTTGTGATGTGGTATAGGGGTTATGCCAGTTTTAAAGCTGCAATTCTCCAGACATACCTTTTAGAGCAGGGGTGGGAAAATACTGGCCTGCGGGTTGGATCCAGTCTGCCAGAATTTGCTCCTGATGGGCCCTCACCACTATATTTACATGCATGGCCACAGGTACTGGCAATCACAGCTCCCACAGGTACTTCAGATCACTGTTCCTGGCCAATAGGAGCTGTGGGAAGCAATGTCCCAGTATGCACTACTAGAGACTTGAACCCATAGGTTAAGAATTTCAAGCTTAAGATTTCTATACTATCATAGGGTTAAGATACAATATGCTGGCTTCTCCTATCACACTTCCTGTTATTTTGTGGTAGTCCAAGGTCCAATGTGCTTCAACAGCAGCCCAGGGAACTACAAGTTGTGGACTTGTACAAACTGCGGCATGTTGGGAGAACTTCCTGTTTCCTGCCAGGATGTACCCTCTGCCCCCAGCAGGGTCTCAGCAGGGACTGAGCTAGAAGCAGCATGCAGGCTGCATGCTGAGAGATGGGGCTGCTGAACTGTGATCCTGTTCTATGGGGTTTTTTACAGAATAAAGCCTGTTCCTGGTGGTTTGTCTGAGTGGGTCTGGTCTGAGGTGCACTCACACATACACAATGCAGAGCACACCAAGGAGCCTCAGGCCTAGCCTCCCACAGTGGTGTAAGAAGTCACAAGGCTTCCCCTATGCTGAATAACCTCACACTGGGCTAGTGAACAGGATTACACATAGAACTTGTTTTTTCTCTGTTGTCATTTTAGGTTGTTTGCACTTCTCAAACCACAAGACCATTTTATTGTTTGTCTCCACTTTACACCTTAGAGCTCTACTCAGGATTGCTTAAAAGTGAAGGAAAGTTTTTTTTATTGGCACAGGAAGATTGTTTTTCCTTAGAATATCAAACAGCTTGAAAGTTGTCGAGCTTCCCGTTCAGAAGATTTTCTAAGGCACTCAAGCAAGACTTGGTTTTAAGTCCTGTATTTAAGTTAGTCGTTGATGTTTCCTTTGCAGCCTCCTTACTCCCCTGATGTACCAAATGGGTCACTGGCTTATTCTGAAAACAATAAATTGAGCCTGTATTGTAGCTAACGGATATTTTCTTCCCATTCCTGGTTTGCCATTAGTGGTCAGCATGCAGCAATTTACCCATTGCCCTGGTCATATCCCAAACCTGGGTCACTGCTCTCTTCCTACTCCCAAATGATTCACTATTTGGTTCCAAATGGAAGTCATTCTTCCCTTCCTAAAAACCATTGCATAGTGTTCCTGGAAAAAATGGCTGCCACGCTTAATTATATCACTGATGAATGAGTGATCCCTATATACTAGAAACAAATTGACAAAAACTTGGTGATTCTTCTGGATGAAAGGCACTAAATTGATATATGGTGTTAATAATGTTATTACTTAGGAATGCAAACAAAAGGCTTCTTTCAAAGTAAACATAATTCCAGCAAGCTGCCAGAGGTGGTATCCAAGGTCTTAGTTATCACTCTCCTTCTCCTGGCTGTGTACTACTGGCATATGATGTCCAATTGCACCATCCTGGAATACATTCGCTTCAGGAACTGTTTTGAACCTGATTCTGCTAATAGACAAGCTAGATTTTCCTGTGCAATCATTTCAGATCAAGACTGGAAAAAACTATTCCACTCCACTGTTAGAAACATGGAAATAAGGTCTCCCAAATCAAAATGATTGGAAACTCTTTCCTGTGAATATCGGGAGTAAGGTTTCCCAGTAGAAGTAGAATTCTTTCAAAGGGATCACTTCTGAAGCCTCTTCTAATTTCCACTCTGTAGAACATTTAGAACACTGTGCAAGAAGAAACTTTAAAAATCTGCTAATTTCAGTGGATTCTCCTTAATAAAAATGAGACTTATGGTACTATAACTCCTGACTGTGATTTAGCTATAAAACATTTTATAACAGTGTGTCACGCACCCTCCCCAACCCCCGGGTTATGTGGGATCGGGGTGCCCACGTTAACGGCACGGAGGCCCCGATCCCTGGTTTTAATCTGGGCTTGTAAGTCCTAGGGGATAGGCACGTTCCTATGAAAGGTGAGCCTGAAGTAGGGTAGCCTACATCCCCCTCAAGCCATCCATCCCCTTATGGTGGACCAGGGGGTGGGGAATAGTCCGAACCCACTTTGGGGTGCCTTTCGTCCCCACCCCAGCACTCACAAGAGTCTTGCAAGACGCAAATCCCCTCCTAGAGGCTAACCTTCCTCATCTTTATAATGTTTGGTTCAGGTGGGGTGGGGGGAACTTGGGCCCTTCCCCACTCTTGAGCTCCGGCCACAGGACTGTGGAAGAAAACATTGTCCTCACTCTGCGTTTGTAAGCAACAAGTAGCCAGAGGCAGTTTTATTACGAGCTGCAGCAAGGGAAAAACTGGTTCGGACGGGGGCCGAGGCAGATCTTCCCTTGCTGCAGCTCGTAATAAAACTGCCTCTGGCTACTTGTTGCTTACAAACGCAGAGTGAGGACAATGTTTTCTTCCACAATTTGGTGCCGTGACTCGGATGGCAACGCCCGATTGAAGACAGCGATGGTGGCTGCGGACCGTCCCCCTTCATCCCCAGGGCGCCAAACGAGAGGTAAGAGACCTTTTGAAATCTCTACTGGGGTGTGGAGGAGGACTGCCTGTGGGGTCGTCTGCTTCTTCTGGGCTCACGCCATCCGAACTTCTTGAATCTGCAACAAGGTCAGACGCAAAGCGGTTCCGGGGAGGTTGTTTTGTTACCCCCGAGTAGGCCTAAGTTTATGCAGTGCTGGGAACTGCTGTGGTGGTGCCGCCCCGGGTACGGGAAGAAAATTGTATTGCGTCCGGACATAAGGCACCTAGGTTTATGCAGTGCTGGGAACTGTTGTGGTTCTGGGGAGAACAGTGTTGGTTGCCGCCCCAAATATGGCTGTGTGAAAAGCATGCTGAGTTTAAATGTAATGAGTGGAGTGTGAATGCCGCTGCCCAGGTCTCTGAGAAGTAAGCTGATTCCAGCCGCACCAGGGCTCTCCCACGAGGGAGTTCTGAACGCAAGGGGGGTCAGCCGAACCTCGAGACCGAGCGGATATGTGAGGGAATGACGACTCCCCTTATTTCATGAGCTGCTGATAAGGTCTGACACTCTAGACCCAGCAGACCCCTTCTTTGGAGTGTGTAGATTTAGTTTCCTATAAGCCACTGAACGGACGGGGAGTGGACAGGATACTCCCCTGAATGACTAAAATGGACGGGGATCAGTCTAAGCATACCCCCATACCGCCAAAAGGCACCCCTGCGTACTACATGTACGTGCATCATGGTCCAAGGACCTGTAAACATTTGACAGATTGACAGAGAAAGAAATTAAAGCCCTGAGGGATGAAATTGAAGCTCAGAAAAGCAAAAATCCTCCCAACAGTGAGAAATGTAACTTATAGGCAACTGTACCGCCTCTCCCAAGCTTCGGGGGGAATTTGGCCCAACATTACCCCCTCTACTCCTCTCTATGCCCAGCCCCATATGGGCTATACATCATTATAGATAGAGAGGAGGCACGAAAGATAACTGAAAAGGATCAGCTCTTCCCTATGGAAAAACGGGCTCTAATAACAAATCTGCCCCATCCAAAGCAAAACACCGAGTTTTGGAATAGACTTAACTGTTTGTGGGAAGTGTTCCTCCAGATTCTCAAGGAAGGAATGCCTGCCGACCATCAAGCCATATTGGCCCTAGGCATTTTGGTTGGAAACATATACACAGAACACAACGCAGGAGTAGGAAAGGGCTGCCAAGCAACTTCAGGAGATTCTCATGCCCTTGTTAGCAAATAGATAATTACAGCCTTTCCGGCTGGAATCGCAGGCAACCCAAGGATGTCTCACAACACACGAATGGGGGCCGTCCAGAAAAAAATAATAATAAACAGTTAAAACCCTCCTATATGAGGTCCATAAAGAGAGATGCATCTAAATGGAAAGTCCACCCTCCTTACCAAATTAATACTGAACAAACCTGTGTAATTGGAAAAAGTCATTTAGCAGGAATCAGGATCATAAGAAGGAATTAAGCGATTGTTGTAATATGTGAAGGGAAACCTGCTTTAAAAACGACACCTCGTTTCTTTGCAGTCTCTTTCTTAAGCAGTGTGCAAATCATCTAGACAAAGAAACAACCAAATTTAACTATTTGGCTACAGACACTTTGTTAAATCTGCAAAGGGAAAATTAGGAATTCTATTGACACTTAACTGGTTAACTGTATAAAAGAATGAAATCTATACATTCAATCCTTAAGGTTAAATTTGCTCTCTAAGAAAACAAGTTATTGTTTTAAGAATCCAGGCTGGTAGATGCAGTAATATCCAGTGCCCGTGAAGGCCTAGACACCAGCCAAGCCAACCGATTGATTCTGGATAGTTTGAAGGATCTGTCCAGCTCTGTGTCCACTTCACTAGACCTAACCAGATATTTGGACCAGAGACTGATTGGATTGCTAATTAATGAAACTAAATTAAAGGTATTAGAAGAGTAATGTTGGAGGATAGCCACTACCACCCAGCCCTTATGGAGGTGGTGAGTCCCCATCTCCCCCCGTGCCTATCCATGGGAGTGGGGAAGTAGAGAATCCATGAGAATCCAAAGGCCTATTGGGACAGGCCATAGTATAACCTTTTGGCCCCTTTGGGTATTCCCACTTACAGCGAGCAAGAGCATATAGATACAGTCGAGGGCATCGCTTATTCAGAAGGTGTGGGGCCTCCCTATACCTCAGGGATTGTTGCACCCACTTTTAATAAGGAAATTTTATGTACCTGCCCATTTAACATCATGACGAATCTGCCTAGGTTTGATGTGGTTGTCACAGAAAACAAATGAACATCGAGCTGGTCCAAATGAACGGTACCTGCTGGTGTTTGATTACCCAGACAGATCACTCCATCCTGCCCCTCTACATATCCGTCTGTGTGCATAACAGCCCCTCACCGGGCGATCCTGACCGTGGACGGGATGCAGCTCTATCGCACTTCGGCAGTGATGCGTAACCTAACATGAGATCCCGAGTGGCACGGCGGAAGTAAGTACCAAGAGGAGGGTTTACTGGCCCTGCAGGCAAAGATCGAGGAGTTGGTGGCCAATGCCCAAAGATATATCGGGGCTGGCCGTCTGAGGTACACACAGATAGGGAAACACCATGGACCATGCCAAACACCTACCTCTGAGGCACTCAACCAGGCAGTAGAGGTCAAACCTATAATCATGGGCAGCGCCAGTAAGGCGATGAAATATCTTGGGGATGGATTTGAATAGTGTTTGCCAAATTATGTGGGAGTTTTGATTTTAACATTTATAATAATGCTGGTGCTGTACCGCGCTTCCAGAGTAAATTAAAACCCTTAAATTGTTGCATTTAACTTGGCGGGTTAAGGAGAACCCCAAAGTCAAGAGAAAGGAACTATAGGAGTAAACTGAGGCAGCCCATGGTATCTTGCTGAGAACTGACAAACTCAAATCATTAGGCCAGCCTGAGAAGCATACACTACAGCAGTTACTGTGACCCTGGTTCCCCTGGCAACCACATTCCAAAGGGCCTCACTTTGATAAGGCCGGTACCAAACAACCGCGCGGGATTGTTTTTACGGTTTGCTTTATTCCTAGGAAATAACCTTGGTTCCAAAGGAGCCAGCTGGCTTTTAGCTCAGAGAATAGAGACTCTTATGTCCATCAGCGAAAGACCGCTCTAGAAAGACCTTTACCAAGTTTTGCTAACCACCAACACCGCTGTGAAGTGCCAAGAACTGACTGTTGGCCAATGCTTCTCACTGCAAAAAGATCCCTCCATCTCGAAATGATCCTACCCCGACTGCTGATAATCCTCTCTCTTCTGGTCCTGCTTTCCCACCTGCTGGACACCAGCAGAAGCAAAATATTACAGGGTGATGTGCTGGTAACCTCTCCCCTGCATGATGCTGAACCACGACTGTTTCAAGAAAAAAAAGAGGAAAAGTCCGCTCCTCTGACACTGCCAAAGCCCAAAGATTCCTGACTACAAAAGGACATTAAGAACTGACCTTGGTGAAAGAAGCGAAGTATTGTATATTGCCAAGGAGAAACTTGTGGGAGTGGTTTGGGTTTCTCCCTTTGATCTGGACTCTGTGCTTATGGACAGGTACCATCAGCATATACTGCCCTATCTTAGTACCCGACCGATTCCAAAATATGTTTTACCAGAGGTTCAAAGAAATCTCTGAATTTCCATTTAGTCCATAGCACATTCTCTCTGGTGTACTAATTATGATATGTTGTGTTATTTTACTAAAATTATAGAACAGTCCCATCATAGAATTATATTGGGGATATTAATGATTATATTGCTTTTGCGTATTAAAGGTTTCATATTTGATTGTTGTTGTAAAAGATGTAGTAATAGAAATAGCTTTTATGTTTGCACTAATTATGTAATGTCTAATGAAAATAGAGGTTTAGAAAGGTAGTTGTGCTGTAAGCACAAAAGGGGGGGACTGTGGAGGCAAGAAAAGGGAATAAGGGAATTTGTGTGCAGCCATCTTGGTTTTGTTAACAAGAGAGCAAGAGTCAGGCTAAGTCTGTGGCCTGACAACGCGAGATCTGTAATTAGACGCTGCCTTTGCCTCTCGCGTCCATACAGAGATAAGGATAGAATGCTGACTCTGGCAGGGACCTTGAGATAAGGAGCATCTGGGTGGAACTAAAATAACTGTTAGCCATTGGTGTTTGTAATGGGAAGGAGACTAATTGTTATTGTTATTATATCTAATGGACAGTATATAAACTGCTTCATAATTGTTTGTATTAGAAGATCTGCCTCGGAGGGGGGGGCTTCCCCCCCTGTCCGAACCAGTTTTTCCCTTGCTGCAGCTCGTAATAAAACTGCCTCTGGCTACTTGTTGCTTACAAATGCAGAGTGAGGACAATGTTTTCTTCCACAGGACCCTGAGGTAAGGCCTCACCGACCTCATTCGAATGGTGAGTTTAGACGCAGGTCACTCACCACCCCTCTCGGAGGTTTTTGGTTGCCGTCCGTGCCGGTGCCCCCGTCCTGGGACTACTCCCAATGGCTTTCAAAGGCTCCTCCGTCGGACGCGTCCCTCTCGGGTTGGAAGTGTCTGTTCCAGCGCCCATAGATGCTTTTCGCGGCCTGGGGCCGGGACCTTTGACCCGGCCACGCTGGCTGCTGACCTCTCGGCCTTGGCGTCGCCCTCCGCTTCCGCCCCGGCTCCGGCGTCCCCAGCCACTCTCTCCCCGCTCCTGGTGTCCCGGCTGCTCCGGGCCGCTCTCCGCCTGCTCAGCTGCACGGGCGCCCTTCCCTCCGCCAGCTGAGCCGGTGCCGCTTTTAAACGCGGCGCGCGGCTTACGGTGCATGCGCAGCACTGCCGGGGAAGGGGGGCTGCTTGCACCTATCCCCGGGCTTAGGGCCTCGGGGTTGTTCCGGCCTGCGAGAGGGGACGGGTTCACCCTGTCACACAGTGACATGGTAATATGTGATCACTATTCAGGGATTATAAAAATGCATTGAGAACTTCTTAGAAGGGCATAAGATCAGTTCTCCATGCCCTCTCAGACTATCACCCAAAGGCTGTAGCTCACTATTGAACAGAAACTGTCATGAGTGAATCCACTTATCAGAGCTCTTGGGGAGAAGAAACAGCTGTTCCTCAGGTACACTTTAAGATCTGTATCAAAGGCCCAGGCCCACTGATGGGTGGAGGGAAAGGGATCACTGCTCTGGGGCCCAGCGATTCAAAAGGACACAGAGCTCCCAGCTGCTGCCATTGCCACTACTGCAGCAGTGGCTGGAGCCCCAGGCCCTTTAAATCACCGTTGGAGCCCCGTGCACTGCACTCTGGGCAGCTTTGAGGGCTGCCTGGGGGAGGCTAGCCCTGCCCCCTCCAGTGGCATGTAGCTATCTCTTCCCACCTTGCCGAACAGACAAGTCTGTGCCCCACTGCAGAGGCCTCATCCTCCAAAATGTTGAGCACTTTCTGGAAAGTGCTGAGGGCACTCATTTCCTATAGCTTTCAGTGGGAGATGGAGACATTCATCATGTGGGATTGAACAAAATAGATAGTGATTTTCCATTCAGATGTGTCACCAATGGTGCATGGGATACTGTTGTATATATTTGAATTTTGTCAACAAAGTAAGAAGTTTCCTTGTTGCTCTTCCTTCCCAAGGGCACCATTTATGAGGGAATAGGGGAAGCATTGTCCCCCCGGAGGTTGAAACCCCTGGATATCATACCTGAGGTCTGCTTAAATCCCATGCCCTAATCCCAGAGGCAGTTCTTAACTGCAACAGAGTTTAAGGAGCTTGCAGCTTTGCCTTTGGGGCAGGGAGTTCGTTTTAAAAAAGAGGGCGGCAGGGTGATTAAGCAGAACAAAAGGCTGGGCATTCAAGCAATTGAAGGATTTTTAGATCATCATGAAAGCATTGCCAGGTACTCCATTTAAAAGATAGATAGAGAGAGAGAGAGAGAGAGTGTGTGTGTGTGTGGCGGGGGGGAGGGGGGAGCAGGAGAGTAGGAATGAGTGTTGTGCTGCTGGGATTTGCATTTGGATTACTGCTGTTAAACATATAAATGTTCTTGAAAAAGGGGGGTGAACAGGGACTAATCCAAAGCTAACTGCAAAGAGTTACAAAGGGATTTCACAAAACTGGGCGATTGGGCAACACAAGGGCAGATGGAATTCAATGTTGATAAGTACAAAGCAATGTTCATGGAAAATATAATCCTAACTATAAATACAAAAGTGGCGGGGTCTAAAATAGCTGTTACCACTCAAGAAAGAGATCTTGGAATCATTGTGGATAGTTCCCTGCAACATCTGCAGTGGCAGTCTAAAAATTAAATAACTAACAGAATATTGGGAATCATTAGGAAAGGAATAGCTAATAAGACAAAATACCATATTGCCTCCATATAAAGTTACTGTATGCCCACATCTTGAATACTGTATGCAGATCTGGTCACTCTATCTAAAAAAATTTGGAAAATGTACAGAAAGGGCAACAGAAATGATTGGGGTAAGGAACAGCTTCCATATGAGGAGAAATTAACAAGACTGGGCCTTTTCAGCTTGGAAAAGAAATGACTAAAGGGTGGAGGGTTCTAGAAACTCTTGAATGGTGTGGAAAAATAGAATAAGGAAATGTTATTTATTCGTTCATTAACATAACACAAGACACTGACCCAATTAAATTTATAGGCAGCAGATTTAAAACAAACAAAATAAAGTATTTTTTCACAGTCAGCTTATGGAACTCTTTGCCTGGTGATGGTGGAAAGGCCCAAACCATAACAGGATTCCAATAAGAACAAAATAAATTAAAGGAGGATAGGTCCATCAATGGCTACTAGCCAGAATGGGGAGGGATGGTGTCCTTAGCCTCTGTGTGGCAGAAGCTGGGAATGGGCGACAGGGGATGGATCATGATGATTGCCTCTTCTGTTTTATTCCTTCTGAAGCAACTACCATTGACCACTATTGGAAGACAGGATACAGGGCTAGAAGGACCATTGGTCTGACCCAGTATGGCCATTCTGATGTTCTTATATAGAGCTGAAATGTATCCGCCCCTTTGCTGTAACCTATTAGACTCCACTCCTTTTCCAGAGCTGAGATAGAGCCCAAGACTCCTGATGGGGTCACTCTCTCCCCATAAAGTTAGTAACAAATTAAGAATATATATTAAATTTTTAAGGCTAACAAGTGTCCCTTAAGTAACTAATATATTCTGACATCTTGTGAAAAGAGCTGAGTGGGTCGAATATTTATTTAATTTTCTTTGTTTTATATAATAATTAGATACAGTGCTCCTGTCAGCTAACTGCTAAGTTTTCTGCTAAAAAAAGTAGATTTTTCTAGTGCCTTAGTAGGCCCTAGATAGAGGTGATGTATGTGTGGGGGAGGGCACATAGGTTTGGTTCCCTCCCCAGATGCTCAGTAACACTACCAAAGCCTCTATCATCAGTCCCCGCCCCATGCTCTCACTCTCTTTTGCCCGCCTCTCCCTCACCCCCATTATAACATGCACAGGTCAGCCTCCACTGCCATAATCTGAAATGGCCCCCCTGCTTTTTCCCAGAATCCAGATAGACCAGATAGTGAGTTAGGACGTCTCTTTAGGTGAAGAATGAACAAACTCCATGGAGGAAGGATCTTTTAGCCACAGCCAACTGCTATAAATTCTGTGCATGGTATTTTCAGCTGGATTCTGTGTGGTTCATTCCCAAGCAGCACTCTTGTCTTCATATTTTAGCTCAGTGTATCTGACAACTATGGGAAATGTGTGGAAGGTATCATGAAAGTAGAAATTTTGTACAGATTCTCAATGCTTCATAGCAGAACGTTATGCAGTATTACTGGATGTCAGTCTCCTAGTCTTGGTACAGGTGTTCTCCCTGTTGTTGACTTTGAGAATAAATTCCACTCCTGGACAAGCCAATTAAAAATACCAAAATATGTTCAGGGCCCCTAAATAAATAACAGTGGTCAGGAACCCTTTTTAGTCTGAGAATTTTGAAGATGAGGAGTCTGTAAGAGCCCATTCACCTTGGGCAGTGGAGGAGCCTTCGTCTTCAGATGAAGCAGAACACAAAAACAAGGATATAACCAGTTAAATTAAAAGGTAGGAAAAGTAAAAACTAAAAAAAAATACTTTTTCACACTATAAGCAATTAGACTGTGGAACTCATTGCCACAGGAAGGTGTTGTGACCAAGAATTTAGCAGGGTTCAAAAAGGATTGGACATATATATGTTTAGGGCACTCACCTGGCATGTGGGAAACCTGGATTTAAGTCCCTACTCCAAATGAGACACATCCCACACCAGAATGTCCTAACCTTCAAACTGTGTTCTGGAGTATGTGGATGGTATTCTCACTCCCATCCCAGCTCCATTCTGGACCTGTGAAACCACCAGAGTTTCAAAAAATTGTCATTTTCTAGCAAGTGGGACTTTGAAATGCACTCAGAATTGGCTCTATCCTGCTCCCATTGAAGTCAGTGGAGGTAAATCACCCATTCACTTCAGCAGGAGCAATACTGAACACTTTTGAAAATCCCACCCGTAAAAAAGTTGACAACTCACCCAGCTCTGGTTGTGGGCTGTATAATCTTGTTAAAGATCATGAACAAAAATGATGATTTTATGTACCATCGCTCTAAGATGCCAGGCGAAGAATGACAGAAAAGACTGGCAGTTTTCTTTAATAATAAATACCTTTTGCCGTCTGATGAAAATCCACAGTCCTCCTCCATAATCTAGAGCACCATTTACTCCTGTTTTTACTGTTTCCTATTCTCATTGCTCCTTAGGTCTGTTCCCTGATTCTTGCTATGCTAACAGCATTACCCTGGCCTGAACTGCAACAAAATAACCCCTTTGAAACTGTTGCCAATGCCACTCTGTGGATTACCTGGCAGTGGGTACTCTACAAAGACAGCAGCCAGGGCCCTTGCTTAGAGATCATACTTCACAGTGGGCCTGTGTGTGCTGCCTCTGGCCTCAAAGGGGGAAGTCCCAACCCCAGACTTCCCACCTGGATTGCCGCCTTTGGCTTCCAAAAAACATCACAGCAGTAGAGCAAGGCCTTGGCTTGTTTGATTCCTGTCAGAAGCCAGTTACCGGGTTTCATTGTGTCATCATGACACCACCTCAAAATGTTTATTATTTTGTAAGTTGTTGGCTGTGTGACAAAACTAGTACATAGACCTTTCCGTCTTTCACCTGCCCCCTGATGTAAAACCCAGGAGAAATGTGCATGTTCTCTCAGTAATGTCTACACTGGCACCCTTTGAGCGGAAAGCAAAAATGTATTTTACATCCAGTTGCTAAGAGTTCTTTCCAGTATATCTGAAGGGCTCTTTATTTTGCAAAAATTTGAGATGGAAAAGATGCTGAGTTGTCTGCTCCATGCCCCTGCCAATGCAGGGTGTCTTCCAACAATAACCATTCTACTGCTTGGTCCAGGTTAGCAATCAAAATGTGTGTTAACCAACATCAAGAGAATGGGGCTGTCTATAAATACCTGATAGTTACATTCTTTATGCTAGGACAAGCTTTAATTCTGGCTAAGAGGATTGATATAAACCAGTGATACTACAGAAACCCAGAGAGGAGGTTCTAGAAGAAGACAGCAGATGGTGTCAGATGAGGAGCACCAAGAGCAACAGAGCTTGGTGCTAATAGACTATGAGGGAGATATTCCAAGGGCAGTAAGCTGCTCCACTCCTTGAAAACTGGGTGCCCAACTCTTCATTTGTGCTTTTGAAAATTCCCCTGCTCCACCTGCCAGGTAGGAATGGGCCAAACCAGAGATTAATTGGTGACTGGTGCGTTCTTTGGAAGTGTTTTGGTCTCCATGTCTTCATCCACACAGGAAGTGTATCCAATAGCTCTCTATTGTTGTTTGCTAATTAATGGTTCTTATCTGCCTCTTTTGACTATCCAGCCTTCAGGTACTTAGAAACTATTTGTTTTTCCTATTACATTCCAGCTTTCCCCTTGATATTTTTTATCCACTGCCTCCTCTTGTTACTGCCCCTCCCATTTTTTCCTTCTTCCATCTCCCCTTTCCCTTCTCCCCTATTTATTTTGGTCCTGGACATCCAACACTCTGGTCATCTGAAGAAGTGGGCTGTGCCCACAAAAACTAATGATACCATCTACATGTTTTGCTCATCTTTAAAGTGCTACCAGACTATTTGTTGTTTTTTTAAGTTTATTAAAGTATTATTCATTTAAAATATCATCTCCTTTTTTTAAAAAAGGGCTGATAATTTTGATTGGTTTACACTATGGCTGTGTATACATTGGCACCCTTTTCCGTAAAAGGGATGCTAATGAGACACTTCGGAATTGCAAATCCACGGGGGATTTAAATATCCCCGCGGCATTTCATGAACATAACTGCCGCTTTTTCCGGCTCAGGGTTTTGCGGAGAAAGCGCCAGTCTAAACGCGATCTTGCGGAAAATAAGCCCTTTTCGGAAGATCTCTTATTCCTACTTAAATATTCCTCTTATTGAAAGTAGGAATAAGAGATCTTCCAGAAAAGGGTTTATTTTCCGCAAGATCGCGTCTAGACTGGCGCTTTCTCCGGCAAAACCCCGAGCCGAAAAAGCGACAGTTATGTTCATGAAATGCCGCGGGGGATATTTAAATCCCCCGCGGATTTGCAATTCCGAAGTGTCTCATTAGCATCCCTTTTCCGCAAAAGGGTGCCAGTATAGACACAGCCTAAGAGAAAGTACTGAGGGCACAGCAGTAAACATCTTAATATTCTGAATATATTTTCATTGCTATTTTTTCTAACCCTGTTATTCCATTTATTGAAAGTTTTTCCTGAGCAATATAAGCTTCCTCTTCTTCTTCCTCTTTTCCAAAAGTGTAGGTGCCCTTTCAGCCATGGTTTTTGGCCCTACACTTTCTATTAAAAACTAAACTTGGCATATCAAAGAGTTCACAGATTTGATTTGATTAGCCCAGAGATATGCCATAGGGCCACAGACTCACAAATTGTTATCACGGGGCAGATTAGCACTTTGAAGATAGCATATTTTAGGAAGGTGTCACTTCCTACTCCTGATCCTCACTCTTCCTTCCTACTACACAGCTGCTTCACTTTACTGCTCCACCTCTGACTGCTTCTATTATCTTGTCCCCATCGTTAACTTTGCCAGTAAGCACGTGACTTGGGACACTCAGTGTCCACATTTCCCACAAACCAGGATAACTTAAAGAAAATTCAAGGGTTCAATGCACTGATTGTTTTGTCTCATGGGCTGTCGGTAATACTCACATTCATACTTCAAAAACCCACTGGTACAAATATTTGCTTGGAAATGTCAGAACAGAAAATTGGAACAACCACATAGTGACTTCTACTGCTCTGAGTCACTATCCAAAGAGTAAGGCTGATGGACTGTTTTAAATGGACTTACATTTTAAAACATTTTGATAAATCTGCTGCCTTGTGTTTAAACAAACCCATTTACCTTTTATGGTTCAAAAATTAGAGAAAAATGTGTTTGTCATTTTTATAGGCTTTCCCCATTCCACCCGTCTCAAGTATCATCCCAAATAGTATGCAATGGTATATCCTCAGGACAAATCCTCAAATAATGTAATTTACTATACCTCCATTCTCCACTGAGTTCAATGGAACTCAAACTTTATTTTACTTGTCAATTTACAACAGCTGAGAATCTGTCCAATATAATCGGAATGGAGAACTGATTCATTTTCATAATGTCTTCAAATTAAGTTAAACTGTGATGTAATGGTAGCAGTGCAGCTGGTAATTGACTTCTAAGCTTTACCAGATTCTTATCATAATAGCTATTAGCCAGCAAATCAATGGCAGTCACAGAGGACTCACAAAATATGCCATATAATCTCTTCTTCCCTTTGCCATGAATTTTCTGAAGTTTAGGGTCTGGAGTGTTAACTTTATCTTCCCTGTGGAGTGTGGACTCCTGTCTGCAACTTCAACTGTCTAGAGATCAAAGAAGATCCCTTGTCTGTGTTGTCATTGTGAGTGACAGACCAGCAATGTGTAATTTCAGTAGATCAACCCTAGTATGAAAATAATAATACCTCTTCCTTAGTTAGATCGGTAAAATCAAAGTGAAGGTCTAAAACAACTTAATTTCATCCTTCAGAGAAAAGTCTCTCTTGAACTTACAATAATTCAAGAGGCCTTTTTTTCCTGAATATAGAACTGCTTCCTGATTAACCATTTCATTGCTATCGTCCATGTTTCATTTCTCTTGCTTTTATCACCATGTTGCAGCTAATTAAAAAAAATACAGAGGTGTTTTTAAATAGAAAAAAACAGGAAAATCTGTTCCAACATATTGTGAAATAATCATAGCATAATTTGCAAACAGTAGGCAATAGATCTGGAGGGTGTGATATGATTGTGTAAGAGGGCTTAGGAACAGCAAGAGGAAAGTCGTGAGTGTTTGTGGTGGGACAACTGTATTTCTGTATGGTTAGCCACACCAGCAGTCAAATTCCTCCTGAACATTTACTTGTCAAAAAGTTCTTCCTGGAGTTGTATTAGTGTACCTTAGATTCTCCAAAACAGTCCTGCCTAGTTAATAACTCTAAACAGGCAGATATTAGGTGCACAACTGAGGAAATAGCTTGACAGAAAAGAGGTATGAACAATGAATTCAAATATGGTCCCATTTTCATTCCCTGAGGGGAAAAAAAGTGGCATAGCTAGCACTTTAAAAAGTTGTTCACAGAACTTTTTGGTCAATTTTTCAACCAGACTTACCCAGCTGTCACTTGTGGATATGAATACTTGCAAGCATATTGCAAGTGGAAACATTTGCACCTACATATGGGGGAATTCCATGTAAGATTACAGTTTGCACTCACAATAGCAAATGGGTTTTATAACTGGGAACATAAGATTTGCCATATACTGGATCAGACCACGCCCCATTTGTTTGTGACAATGACCAGTATCAGCTGTCTCAGAGCAAAGTGGAAGAAAGCCTGCCGTAGGCAAGTATAGGAAGTGTACTCCTAATCCCTAATAGTTACAGGATAGATTCTGCTCTGGGGCATAAGAGTTTATATCCCTTCCAAAATTTTTGCTTATTTTAAAAATATGTTTTTCTATTAAATTGCTGGATATTCCTGTTATTCATATAAATATTCAATTCTTTTTAAATTCTGTTAACATGTTGGCCCTAATAATACCTTGTGCCAATGAGTTCCATGTGCCAGTTACATGTTGTGGTTCTCCAGTGGACCCAGTGATTCTCTCTCACTGCTTCCTCCTTCTGATTTATTTTCTGAGCCTCTATTAGCATTCCCTTAAGTAGCAGCTATGACAAAGGATTTTAATCACTTCTTTACTTTTGACTCTCTGGCCTATTTTGCTAGTTTCCTTCTTTTTTAATCCCCAGTTCTCACATTTAATGCACTTGGCTTGAATGTTCACAGGTGTTAGAACAGTTCAAGTCTGAATACAGGCACCTGTGCCTGCACAGTGTTGGTACCTGAAAAACATTTGGAGCATGTGTATGTGTATGCAGTTGTGGATGCCAGAACCTGTAAATGGGGACATATTTGGGGGCACCTCTGTATCTCACACACAGTAGGTAAAGATGCTAATTGCCCTCCTATCCCTTGGCAGTTTAACACATTTAGCTATCTACCATGTTCCATAACATCTCCATCAATGGAAGAGTTGGTTTTGGGGCTGAGACCCATCAGCTAATATGCTATACATTCATACTACCACCTTCCATTTGAAATGCCAAAATACCATTTATTATATCAAGAAAAAGGAGAAATAATTTCTTCCTGTATAAACATATTGTAATGACAGAATAAAAAAATCTAATCTGTGCGGGGGGTAACCCTTGTTCTTAACATGTCCTTTGGGTCACCTTGTGTGAGGGAAAACAGGTCTGGAAAACAGGGTAGAGATGTTTTGTGAATATCAGTCAGATGGTGACTCACTCCCTTTCCTTCTTTTTATACAAGCAGCTCCTTCACATGGCTTGGCTTATTTTTAAGTCAGACAGATCTGTTGGCACCTGCATTGGCAGAGCAGTAACTGAGAATCTGGCCCATGGTGTTTCAGGCCTGCTGATGGGGGAGAGGACAAAGGGGACAACTGTCTAGGCACCTGGCAGTGTAAAGGGGCCTGGGGTTCCTGACTGCTGCTGCTGCAGCAGTGGCCAGAGCCCTGGATCCTTTAAATCACCACTGGAGCCCCATATAGTGTGCTGCAGAGCTCCAGGCAGCGGCCACTGGACAATGCTGGTGTGGGGGAGAGTGGGGCAATCTGGATGGCACTGAGGGCTGGCTGCCCTGTCCCTGCCCCTCCTGCCCGAGGCCTCACCTCTTCTGGGGCACAGAGGTGACCCCCCCCCCCACACACACACACCTTGCCCAGGAGCCTAGTGAGTCTATTGACTCACCTTTTGTTTTAGCATGAACATTTTCCACAAACTAGAAAGCCGGCTGTTTAAGAAAGAGGCACTCCTGTCATCTTTTATCCCCAGTTCCAACATTTCTTATTGTCCTTTTTCACTGGCAACCTGTCTTCTGACTTTCATCAGTCTTCAAGATTTTTCAACCACTGGCCCTTGTAGCGACACAGAAGGGATATGACACTTTGTTCCTCCTGGCTGTGTCTAGTCTACAAAGAAAAGTCAGAAAAAGATACACAAATTGTGAACCGCAATGTGCGTATCTTTTCCCGCTTTTCTTCCATCTACACTGTGCCAAATGTCAAGAAAAAAGCCTCTTTCAGAACATCCCTTCTTCCTCATAGAACGAGGTTTACAGGGATGCCGAAAAAATGCATCTGCTTTTCTGAATTTTTTTCCGGAAAAGCAGACATGTTCCTTGGACATGGCAGAGCTTTTCTGGGATACCCCCAGTATCCTGGAAAAACTCTACAGTCTAGATGCACCCTCAGTCTCTCAGGGGAAATCTCTCAACATTTATTAAATCAAGCCTTGTACTGGTTATGCCATGATGACATGTCACATCATGCTGCATAATAAAGTGCTAGAGGAGAACCCAAGGCGATGCAATAAGATACACCCGCATCATTCCTGGATGCTCTCCCTGACTTCTACAAGTAGAAGCATGTACAGATTGGAAAGCAGGCCTCAATGTACCTGCAGAATGTGGGAACTACTGGGTATCTTCAGATGTCTTCGAGTCATCATGCATAGTTCTCTGAAAAAATCTGCTCGATATGCAGCATCAGTCAAAAAAAACTGACAGAAGGTTAGGAACCATTTTAAAAAGGATAGATACGACAGAAAATGTCATAATGGCATGATATGAATCCACAGTATTCCGCCCCACCCCCCGTTGAATTCTGTGTGCAGTTGTGGCCATCCCATCTCAAAAAAACAAAGTAGAACTAGAAAAAGAACAGGGTAGGGCACCAAAAATGATGAAGGTTATAGAACAGCTTCCATCTGAGGAGAGATAAAAAAGCCTAGAACTGTTCAGCTTAGAAAAGAGACAACTAAGGGGGATGAAAGAGATGTCTATAAAATTATGAATGGTTTAGAGCAAGTGAATAAGGAAGTGTTATTTACCACTTCACATAACACAAGAACCACCCATTGAAATTCATAGGTATCAGGTTTAAAATAAACATAAGGAAGTACTTTATCACACAACACATAGTTAACCTGTGGAACTGGTTGCTAGGAGATGTTGTAAAAGCCAAAAGTATAATTGGATTGAGAAAAGAATTACATAAGTCCATGGAGGCTAGGTCTATCAAGGGCTATTAGCCATAATGGTCAGGGATACAAGCCCATTCTCCTGATGTTCTTAACTCTAATTGCCATATGCTTGGGCTGGACAACTGGGACTGGATCACTCAATAAATTGTCCTGCTGTGTTCATTCACTCTGAAGCACCCGGCACGAGATACTGTCAGAAGACAGGATACTAACTTATATAAACCATTGTCTGACTCAGTATGGTAATTCTTATATTCTTATCTGAGAGCAAAAGCAGATAATAGGAACATGTGTATTAAGAGCATATTGATTTTCTGCTGATATTTCCTCACAATGCCTTTTCCAGTGCATAAACTGCTCTGACATTTTCAGGCTCCTGTTTCTGTGAAATGCCATGATGTTCACCTGTCCTTTGATGAGAACAAGAGATTGTTTAATGTCACAACACTGGATTTGCTCAATTTGCCCAGCTGAACTAATGGTGTAATTTTGTTTATGTTAAAGGTTCAGCATGCACTTTATTAACTCTTAGGAGAAAGCACAAAAGCTCTATTATATACCTTTACTGTAAAAATAATAATAAAAAACAGAAAAACCAATCTTTGATGTGTCCAGCGTGTAGCTTTTTGAAGTTTCAAATACTATACCAGGTGAACCGTGGAATGAAGAGTCTTTGCATTGGCCTCTGGGTCTATTGGCCTGTGATCTCATGCTGTAAGTACATAAAAACTGAAAGAAAAATCTAGATATTGGACCAGATTTCCTTATAAAATCTAAACTTCTTTTCTTTTCCTCTCTCCCCTCCCCCAGTGGAATATCTCAAGTGGTGGTATGTTTGTGATTCTGTCAGCAGACTCAGCGTCCCAGCACACTCTGCCTGCTCACAGAAATTAAACTACTTTCAAAGGGAGTAACAAGCAGTACAGTCAAAGAGAAAGAGTTTAAGACCTTTCAGATTCATTAAAATGTATTTGAAGAATGATAAATCTTCTGGATATGTCAAACAGCCGTCTTTTCTGTTTCATTTTAAAAGCTACATTTCAGAGATCTGAGAGTAAACAACCACATAAAAGTTTCCTTAACAGGACCTTCTTGTACTTTTTTTCTCTCCCTAATAAAATGGTGTTTATGGCTTAATATGCAGGACTGGAAAGAAAAGGATATGAGTAGGAAGATATAAAATCTATATGAAATATACAGATATAAAATCCACAGGTTGTAGGAATACAGATGTATTTGTAAGTAGTATTCACCAAAACATTTTCTTCTACAGAATGTAAAATTCAATTAATTTCCTTACTTGTTCTACCAAAACAATTCCTTTTTACATGTGATGAAATCATACTCATTATAAAACATTGGCTTTATATCTGAACTTTGCTCAGGTTTGATTACCTTGCAGTTTTCTGCATTAATTGATCCTATATCATCAAGTTTCAAGTTTTGAAAACATTTTATGTTGAATAGTCTATTCAGATGAAGTTATGTCATTAACTGATTATCATCTCTTGGCTTTTAAAGCTGATGGCCTGTATGTTTCTACCATGGCTGTTGTTAGTAGCTATCTATTATTTACAAGCAGAGGGCAGAACTTCAGCTTGGTTATAGTGTCATACCTCCTTTGACTTCATTAGAGCTGTGACAATTTACATCAACTGAGAATCAGCCCCAGGATTTCTTGTCCAGCTTGCTTATCCAGAAAGGAATTTAAATAGTATCTGTGTATTCTTTTCTATGAAACATGAACAAATGTTAGTTTGTTTATCGTACAATATTTTACATGGTGCATTAATTTAGTTTAAGCCAAAAGGAGCACAATAAAGAAGACACAAAGCACATCTTTAACATATTTTGCAATTAAGACAAGGACTATTCATTTTCTGTGTTAAGCCATCCTTATCACTGGGGGCAAGAAGAACAATGTTCCTTTATCTTTCCCTTATTAATTGTACTCCGAAAATCATCATCCCTGAAACTAGTTTCACCCTTTTTTTACTATGGGAAAAACCAAATCCATTAATCCTGTTACTAGGGAAGTCAGTGAATGTTTTGACAGTGTTGTCTTGGGGAGTAGAGCAAGACCTAAATGCTCTGGGTGATGCAGAATTTTTCATTCCCTCCCCAGATCCTCCAAAATTATTAGGTGTGTATATATGTATATAGATACATAAATACATTTCTTAATTCAGTGGTATCCCATATCTTTTCTAAGCCTGGATAGTTTCCCAGATCACCAATTCTGAGAGCACTCAACACGCATATACCAGTTCTGATATCTAAAATAAAGCTTCTGTTGAAGTTGTATTTCAAACTCTACTCTGCGCTGATTAGGCCTCAATTGGAGTATTGTGTCCAGTTCTGGGTACCACATTTCAAGAAAGATGTGGAGAAATTGGAGAAGGTCCAGAGTAGAACAACAAAAATGATTAAAAGTCTAGAGAACATGACCTATGTAGGAAGACGGAAAAAATTGGGCTTGTTTAGTTTGGAAAGGAGAAGACTGAGAGGAGACATGATAGCTGTTTTCAAGTATCTAAAAGGGTGTCACAGGGAGGAGGGAGAAAAATTGTTCTCGTTGGCCTCTGAGGATAGGACAAGAAGCAAGGGGCCTGAAGTGCAGCAAGGGAGGTTTAGGTTGGACATTAGGAAAAACTTCCTAAATGTCAGGGTGGTTAAACACTGGAATAAGTTGCCTAGGGAGGTTGTGGAATCTCCATCTCTGGAGATATTTAAGAGCAGGTTAGATAGACATCCATCTGGGATGGTCTAGACAGTACTGGGTCCTGCTGTGAGGGCAGGGGACTGGACTCTCAAGGTCCCTTTTAGTTCTGGTGTTCTATGATTCTATGAAAATGTACAATAGGCACATTTCCTTGGCACTTTTAGAAGACCTAGGTTTAATTCCCTGCTCTGTCACAGGCTTCTTATGTAATCTTGGGTAATTCATTTAAGGTAAAATTTTTAAACATGACTAGAGCACATCGGAGCCTAAGTCCCACTGATTTTCAATGAAACTTAAGCTCCGGGGTGCATACATTGCTTTGGAAATGGGAGTTAAGCTCCTTAGGCACATTTGACATTGTTACTGTTGATCTTTCTACTCGGCAGTTCCTCAAATGCACAGTGAGACTGCCAGCACATCCCTACCTCACAGAACTGTTGAAGATTGGGAATTATCCAGATAATTCTGCAGTAACCAGGGTGGGGGAGGGGAGACACATAAGTACAGGCACTTAACCTAGTTTAGGGTTTGGCTAATTCCATTCAGTTTAAGTTTGAGCTAGATTAGAAAATCAATAAACAGAAAGTTAGAGTTTCTAAAGGCTTTATTTTGCCTTTATTTATGTGATAGTAAATGTTAGCATTGCCATGGAACAATGGTAATTGTCCTTACAATCGATTCGTTTCTAGGGTTCCAGTGAAGTAGTTATAGTTAGGAATTGTCTTTTTCACAAGTTTTTCAACAGACTATTACCCAGCAATTGCAAACAGCACAACAACCTGTCTTGTAAACTCCTCTAAGTGCAAAAGGCTACAGGCCTCAGGCTCTTTCTAGCATCCCATAGAGTAGCATATTTGTTTGGATGATGGTTCATCACACAGAGATTTTGCGTTTTGGATATAGGAAGGATATATGCACTGTAATGGTTAGAAAATTATTGTTATTTGGAAGAAATATCTCACACTGGCATGCTAGGTATGGAGACTGACCTGCAGGAAGCCAAGGAATTTAACTTTTAAGCATACCATGTGAAAGTTAGAGAGATGTTGACCTCTTTGCTCTGGATAGCCACAAACAAGTTCTTGAAACCAGAACACTTCTGAATTTGATTTTACAGGCTTTGTTTGTTTTGGGTAACTTACATTTTATAAGGAAAAATGTAATAGACCTTTGTTGATTATGATACCAGTTCTCATTAATTATAGAATCATAGAAATTAAAGATGGGAGAGACCAATTAGATCATTTAGTCCACCTTTCTGTCAGTGCAGAATTATTCCCTTGCGGTGCTTTGTCCATGCTATTTTTAAATGAAACAGCAATAGATCAATCTTTCATCTTTTTTTTTTAATTATATTCCATGATCTAATGAACATTACTGCTTGAAAATGACTCCTGTTAGTCACCCTAAATCTTACTTACTCAATTTAACCATATTAGTTTTATTTTTTAATCAATGAATCAGATCCAGCAAGAGGCTCTTTAAAGTAATAGGCAGTGCTTAATCTAACTCAATCCTTACTTCTTGAACAGTTCACACACACACGTGTGTGCATGCACACACCGACCTTCCTCAGGTTATGGTGAACCCATGCCTTGTTATTTGTCTGTGAGACTTTCTGGACCCCTTTATATGGACCTGAATACAGGAGATAAAGTTGAAGCTTGTCTTTCCAGACTGTCCCGGACGTTGCTATGCTATGTCTGCTATGACCTGCTGGTGCCATAGTCAGACCAAACCCTGGATTGCAAGCTGGAGTTGATGTTCTGCCTAGTGGCAGCTCAGATATGTGTCTGTGATGCAGGCCATCCAGAAGACATGTTTACTCACCAATATTTTCTGAGTTACACACCGTCTACAGAATGATCCATTTGTCAACTACACTCACTTAAAATATTATAGTACTGTGTGTATGTTAGGTACAGTATAGGAAACACACATTCCATTACCAGGACTATTTCTTTAGCAGATATTTTGTAAAATAGGCTCTCCTGTCTGTAGCACTTTGCACTGCAAATAATTCAGATGAGATCATTGCTATGTTAAACCATGTGTAATTTTAATTAAAATGTTGTTTCACTTCTTGCTGGCTTAAGTAGATCCTGATTGCCTACTTGCTGTCTTGTTTAGTTACAGTGATTCTCAGCTGGCTGCCTTGGCTCTGTGTCTGGGAGATTTTTGGACTTGCAGTGTGTACTGGGTGGGTTGTTTGGTTTGCAGGGTTTTCCATATCTGAGCTCAGCTGTGTGGTTTCTTTGGTTCTTGGAGACTGGGGCTGGCCATTTGAATTCCTAGGTCTTGTGTGTCTGAAGTGAACCCATTTGGTTTTATGAAAATATTCTATGGTATGACAGGCTCTTGAATAGCAATCAGTGTTCAGCCGTGCTGACAGACAGCAATATCCACGGGAATTGGGTAATCACTGTGACTCAAATAAACAGCACATTAATGGCAAATAAAATTAACTCATGCTTGGAATATGAATATTATGAATTCACAAATGGTACCTATCCAAAGTGAGTAGTGATGCCCATGATAACAATCAATCTTTAGATTATAAATATAGCAAAAGTATTTGGGCTGGTATACCGCAGGATGAAAATGATTTCTTACCAGGAAATGTAAAGGTGACAGAGAGTGAATGGGATATAAAAGTAATGTATGCCCGAAGCCTAAAGTTTTTTTGTATAGTAAGATTAAGATTAATAATATTTATTATTCAAAATGCATAGCCCAATCCTTGAGAATAATTTTAGAATTGCTTAGATTATAAAACCTTTGGGGGCAGGGATCATGGTTTTTGAATGGGTGTATATTGTCCTCTGATTGCACTTACGTGAAGTAAGGGCTACCCCTTTTCAATAAGGGTTTTTAGGATGGGGCATGTTTGCATGTAAAAGGCTACCATATCTGTACACAACAAAGTATGTCCTTTATGCTGTGTAGCATGTCTTTATTGACAGGCATGGTACTGTGTCTAGTTTACTTTTACAAATCCATTGTTACTTATTGTCAGGGCTCGACAAACCGCGGCAAGATCTACTCACCAACCCCGCACTGCGCATGCGCCAGACCGGCACTGCGCATCCGCGCAGCGCTGGTGAACGGGGCGAACGGAGAGAACAACTGAAAGCTACTCGCCATGGGCGAGTAGAAACAGCAATTTGTCAAGCCCTGCTTATTGTAATGAGTATAAATTCAGAGCAGTGTCTCCTCTGGCTGTATCTCATGCTGGAAGGACACTGAAAGTTTCCTCACCTTATCAACAGAACAGCATTCTTAACCACCATGAAATAACAGGATTTTTTTTTCAATGACTAGTCCTGATAAAATAGGCACTCCAACAGTGTTCCCTCTAAACTACGGCAGCACAGCTTCCCAGGGATTAATCAGCCCCGGCCAGTCAGAGGCTCCATGCTCCATGAAGGGAGCTGACTGACTGGGAGTGGCTGATTAATCACCTGTGAAGCTGTGCTGCCGCGCAGCTTAGAGGGAACACAGCACTCCAATAATTTCCGTTTCCAGCTATATTTAGAAGCAATTCAGGAGCTGTATTTCCTTTATAATAAGATTATTTTGTTAAACATAAATTATTTTGTATAAAGATGAGCTAGACTGTAAAAAGTTACTTCAAAAAATTGTTGATTTGCTGATGCCTGTCATTCAGATTTAGCAAAGATGCATAATATTGTTTTTCTCAAAGAGGAAACAAAGGGACATGCTAGCTTGTTGTGTCTCTTTTTTGTTGGACGCTTACTCCGAACAAAGTGATCTAGAGGAAGAAAATAAAAAGACTTTTTCTTTTTTAACATAGTGACTTTTTCTTTTCCGGCCAATTTCAAATAAAGAAAGCCAGTACCATGTTACCACATGCCAGGAGACAGTGGTAAGTTTTTATTTTTATAGCACATTCTGAAAAACATCAGGAAGGAAACACCATAGAATTACATAGTTATGATTCTCTATACTATGAATTTAAATAGTTTAATGTATCATTTTTCTTATTTTATGTTTTATTGTAAAGATTGTTAAACACTTTAGGACCAGGGTTAGCACTAAAATTAAAGTGATGAATGAAAAAGGAAGAAAGAAATGTAAAAAAATTCTCAATTTGAATGGAATGATAATCTTTAGGGGTATGTCTAGACTACAGGCTTTTGTCGACAGAAGTTCTGTCAACAGATACTGTCGACAAAGCTTCTGTTGACAAAGAGCATCTAGACTACATCCAGTTCTGTCGACAAAGCAAGCCACTTTGTCGACATGACAGTGTAGACGCAAAGGACAGTGTAGATGCAATAATGCCTTCTGTCGACAGAACTCTGTCGACAAAAGGCATTATTCCTCGTAGAATGAGGTTTACAGCCGTCGACAAAACTGCTGTGTTCTGTCGACGTTATGTCGACAGAACTCAGCGGCAGTGTAGACGCAGGTATAGTTTTGTCGACAAAAGCCCACTTTTTCGACAAAACCCTGTAGTCTAGACACACCCTAATAGTACATCGAGCCCAACTGCATTTGGACTTATGCAGGCATACCTTTACACTTGCATACAAACTTACTGGCTTTGATGGGGCTCTGCACAGGTGGAAGGATCTGTCCACACGTATCTGACGACATGAGCAAGACCTGTATTGTAAAGTGTTTGTGGCAGAGAGTACAGAGGGGCTATGGTCTGTTGTATTCTGCAATATTAATGATAATAGGGTGAATACATAAAAATGGTAAATGCAAGAAATGTACCATTTTCCTACCGATGAACAAGGTGAAAACACATTCAATTCAAATAATGCGCTTTTTGCTAACTCATAGAAAAAGTTGTTTAGGGTTCTCTATGGAAGTCCAGTTTCTTTCAGATTTTTCCTCTATGGATTTTTTAAAAGATCTGGTCCCTTGACTATAGCTAAATGTAGTGGTCCAATCCTGCAAGCCATCCATAAATGTATAGACTTCAAGGTCAGAACAAATCATGATAATCTTTTAGTCTGACTTCCTGCACATTGCAGGCCCCAGAACCTCATCTACCCAGTCCTGCAATAGACTCCTAACATCTGGTTGAGTTACTAAAGTCCTCAAATCATGATTTAAAGATTTCAAGTTACAGAGAATCCACCATTTGCACTACTTTAAACCTCAAGTGAGCCATACTGCAAAGGAAGATGAAAATTCCCCAGGGACTCTACCAGTGTGACCTAGGGAACAATTCCTTCCTGACCATAAATTCAGCAATGAGTGAGACCCATCAGCCAGACACCCAGGAAAGAATTCATTGTAGAAACTCAGAACACTCCCCATCTAGTGTTCAAGGACCAGCTAATTCTTACTGAAGCCCATGGGA
This sequence comes from Rafetus swinhoei, assembly GCA_019425775.1. Lineage (NCBI taxonomy): Eukaryota > Metazoa > Chordata > Testudines > Trionychidae > Rafetus > Rafetus swinhoei. The sequence continues at coordinate 211,794,209 of CM033424.1, forward strand.
ATCCCACACTTGGGGTGAAATCCACTTTCTGGTAAGTTATATCATGGATTTTGATAAGACCAGGATTTCACCAATGAAAAGCTTGCAGGATCCGACCCTAGCACTTGTTTGCCATTTCCAAGTGCTGAGCACCTTTTGCAAGGTGTAGGGGGGCACTCAGTTCCCATTGGGATTAAGTCAACAGAAATGGAGGATATTGGAGAACAAGAGGACTGAGCTCTCACTGTGTCTGGTTCTTGTTGCAGAATATGGCCAATATTACAGCATCTACTACCATAATTATGGAAGGTGCCTGGCTAACAGTTCTAAATATAGAACTCTTTTATAGAATCATAAATCACTAGAACTGGAAGGGATCTGGAGAGGTCATCGAGTCCAGTCCCCTGTCCTCATGTCAGGACCAGCACCATCTAGATCAGTAGTGGTCAATCTTTTTTAATTTGCAACCCCCAGGGCTGGGAAAATTGTTTGGGGGGGGGGGAAACCCCCGCCTGCCGGAACATTTTGTGGTGGCCCCTTTAATTTCAAGCGCCGGTCCGCTCTCCTGCCACTCTCCCCATCCCCCATTGCACATACGTCGGATGCCAAGCCGGGAAAACAAAATGGTGGTTGGCCTGGCACTGCAACCCCCCAGGAAGACAGCTGCGACCCCCAAGGGGGTTGCGACCCACAGGTTGCGTACCACTGATCTAGGTCACCCCTAACAGATATTTATCTAACCTGCTCTTAAAAATCTCCAATGATGGAGATACCAGAACCTCCCTACGCAATTTATTACAGTGGTTAACCACCCTGACAGTTAGGAAGTTTTTCCTAATGTCCAACCTAAACATCCTATGCTGCAATTTAAGGCCATTCCTTCTTGTCTTAAATCCATGAACTAAAAATTCATATGAAGTTTTAATTTCACATATAGAGAAAGATAAAAGAGTTCATTTAAATAATAAAATTAGTTTCTAAGCAAAAGAACAATTACTAGATATTATTAAAATGTATCAGGAATTTTTAAACTCTTTCAGATATTGATGATAATCTGGACTTTAAGAAAAGACCAAAATAGACACAAGTGAATCATCTTGAATACTATCCAGATACATGCATTGGAATTCCTGTCTTCAGCATGAACAGACAAACATTTTGCTGGTGGTTAGATGTAATTAACACAGAAAAAGGGTCTTTCTACTTATTGAGGAGATTGAAAACAATTCATTCTCCAGTCAAAGTTTTTAACTCACAGTTATTACATACGTCCCGATTAAGTCACTATGACAAGCTTCAGATTAGAGTACATTTTTCCAGATGAATTACAAATGTCTATAAATAAGATTTGACAGTGGGCATGCTGATAAGTTATATGACACTGTAGTTCCAAACCTAGTGGGATTCAATACAATAAATCTATTTTTCAAGCTTCTTCATCCTGCTCCCTAAGCCCCTAGTAATACTAATGTCTTCCTCTGAAAAAGAGATATTTTGTCTACCACCTTATGTGTTTGGATTTCATGATGACCAAATTCTGTATTTATGTATCCAAAACACAGAGAGAGAGAGAGAGAGCACAGACAGCAACAGTACAAGCATCCCTGTCCTACCAGTATGGCTCTGTCTTCTAAATATATATAACTCTTCTGCCTTTGAAAATCTTCCCCTATGTCTTACTATATTTGCACGGTGCTTAGTACAACGAGGGCCCAATCTGAGTTGTGACTTCTAGGCATCACTGTAGAACAAATAATAAATAGTAGCCAGTAATATAAAATTGAATGGCTGAAGATCAGGATTGAGATATTCAAGAGTTTGCAATCCAATGGCTTCCAAAAGATAAATTTTAGAAAATACAGAAGTCTAAAATCAAAACAAAGCTAGAGCTGCAATCATTTCATGAACCAAAGGATGGAACTTGAAGTGATATGAGCAGATCAACTTTTTTATTTCACCGCATATCTGTAACAATAGAATATTTTTATCTCAGGCAGCCTAACATTCCTATTACTCAAAACTACTCATTTTTTCAAATCATAACAAAAAGTATCTGCAGCAGGCAGTTGTAAGTAAAGAAGGCTGGTATGGGGGGAAAATTGCAGAGAAGTTATTTTCTCACAACCCAGGCAGTATTTTCTGAAAATTCTGGGCTCTATTGCTAAATTATGGGCTCTATTGCTCTCTCTCTCTGTTAATATGCATGGAGTCAGAGCCATCCTTACCCATATGTAGAATATGTAGCTGCATAGAGCACCCAAAAATTTGGAGCACCACTGGGTCTTAATGTCTATCTACCTACCTCTTCTTATCCCTGTTCTATGGCTTCACTTCCTCCAGAGAGGATCTAATTAACTTAAAAGTGAAAAAACCCTTCCAACCCTATTAGCAGACATTGAACCTGTGAAAAAGCCATTCAAATAGTAATAAAGCCACTTTAACAGGCATTTGCCAATCCCAGATATATACTGTTTCTGAATTTACTGTGTTAGTCTATAGGATTGTCATTTAAAATTAGCTTTAAAAGTATTTCATTAGTACAATGCTGAAGATAATAAAATCACATCTCTAAAAATCACCTTCCCCGCTGCCAACAGGCATAGGGATAGCAGTTTAGCAGTACTGCATAGGGCCCTGTAAATCCTAAAGATGGCCCTGAATGGCGTGAATATAAGCATTGCTTTATCAGTTCAGACCAAAGTGCCATCTAGTCTGGTGGCTCACATGAAATGGAGAACTATGCAATGACTTTTCAACTAGAAAAGTTTCTTCCCAATGGCAGCCAACTAGTGATTGGCTGTTGTCCTGAGGCAAAAAAACCCCCATCAAATCCCTTTTGAATTCCCCCTAATTTTCTTGCTTCACTAGCATTTTGTAGTCATGGGTTCCAGAATGTAATTACACATTGTGTAAAAAGATATCTCTTTTTGTCTGTTTGAAGTTTAATGCCTCTGGCTATCAACTTGTTCTTGCATTTTGAGATACAATAAATAGGAGCACTAAACTGGCCTTTTCTAGATCATTCACTATTTTATATAACTCTCCCAGCTCCTTTCTGAACTAAATAGCCCCAATTCCTGGCAGTGTTTCCTCAGATGCAAGTCTTTCCATGTCTCTAATAGTTACTGACCTGGTCTAGATCTTTTCTTTATTTTTGAGAGATCCTTTTTTCTGAGACAGAGGTGACTGAAATGGAACACAATATTCAAGCTGACTGTACTAATCATTCATATAATTATTAATGGCTTGTGTAATTAATAATTATCTGATATTCATAATTTTCTATCCCATTCTTAATACAACCAAATATCTGGTTTGTCTTTGTGTCCCTGCCCCTGTACACTGAGCTGTACCATCTGTGAGCAGATCTGGGCAGACTTGAGCTGTGGTGAGCAGAGGTGTGCTGACTGAAATATTCTCCTTCCTTTCTCCAAGTCCCACAGAGGCCTTTCTGTGGAGGTTGTAAATCAGGCTCAGTAAGTAGAGAGAGAGAGCAGGAAGGGATAGAGCTTAATTTATATCCACTGTACCCAACCCAATGTTATTCCTTTCTCCCATTAGACCCAAAAGGATTTCCAGCAAAAGTTAATTTAACACCTGAAGGGGAAGATTTTACTTCATATTTTCTGTTATTCTATAACTAAAAAAACCTTACAAGATTAATTTGAAACTTACATGGCAAGTTTCAGCCAATCATAGTTGAAAACAAATATGAAAAATAGAATGTAAACATAAACGGATGAAAAAATGTAGGAGATTATTTCTAATATTTAGCCTACCGGTGAAATTTCCTATTAACTTCCTAAAGAAAATATTGGAAGCTATCTCATTTAAATAATTTCAAATTGGATTGGTCATATAGCTAAGAAATATAGTGAAGAGAACAATCCTGCTCTGACAATGGATAAACAAGATGACTTAACTCCTCTTTTCTATCTCTAAATTCTATGATTCTGCAATAAAGGCCATACATTTTCTTTCTTTCTTCTTTTTCTTCTTGGAGATCAGTAGAGGAGCTTTCAGTATCTGAACATGAATTTCGCTAACAAAACTTGCAGTGAATCTCATGAGATATGCTGAATAGGGATGTCAGCAAGTAGTCGACTAGTCAACTATCCAACAAGCATAAGCTTATCAGGTAGCCAACTGGAGTATATCCCCCACCCTCCGAGAGGCAGCAAGGGGGGGCGGAACAGGAGCTGGTGCTGGGGGGAACTGGGTGAAAAGCCGGTTCCACCCCCAGCACTGTTTCAACGGTGCCACCCTGCCTCCTCCCCCCCCCCCCCACTGCCTCTATCAGAAGCAGAGGGGGGGAATAGGAGCTTCTGCAAAGCAGCCCCTGTCTAAGGAGTTCCCAGTGGGCAGCTGAGCTCCCCCACAGACAGGGGCTGCTGCTGCCAAGCAGCCGCTGTTCACGGCAGTTCCAACAGCAGCTCCTGTCTGTGGCCAGCCCTGGCTGCTGCAAACAGAGGCTGGTGCCGAAGCAGCCTGTGTTTGCAGAGGACAGGGCTGGCTGCTGTGAACAGAAGCTGCTCTGGAAGCAACCTACAGCAGCCCCTGTTCGCAGTGGACAGGGCTGTCTGTCATGAACAGAGGCTGCTGGATTCAGCGTGAGCTGGGATTGAGCAGTCACAGCTCGCGCTGGTCCGGGATGCTGTGCCTATGCATTTCAAATGTAGTAAGAGCCTGGCAGCTCTTACTACATTTAAAATGCAGAGCTGAAGTACAGGTGGCTCCCGGAACCAGCACAAGTTGGTACTGCTCAGTCCTGGCTCGAGCTGGCTCCTGGAGCTACCCCTGCTGCGACTCTGCAGAGCAGTCCTTATCAACTAATGGTGTAGTTGATACAAATTGTATTGACTAGACCAGGGGGTGGCCAACACATTAAACAAAGAGAGCCGAAACAGCGGTGGAAAAAATGCCGCACCAGAAATTTTTTTGAGCAATTTTTATTGAGCATAAAAAAGGAGGAGCTCCCCACCAGACCCCCCGAGTTGTTGCCAAAAAAAAAAAAAAAAAAAAAGTTATGCCGCCCCTTTAAAAGAAAAGACAAGGCTTTTTGGCCACATCAGGCTCCCGTGCACCATTTTGAATCGCTTCACCAGACGGCTCCCCTGCCCCGGTGAGCACAGGGGAGCCAGGGGCCGGGGACCATTTTTAGGGGTGCAGGGGCGGCTTCACAAGCCATGGTGGAGGCTTTGCGAGCCACACTTTAAGGGGGGCAAGAGCCACATGCAGCTCGCGAGCCGTGGGTTGGCCACCCCTGGAATAGACGATTAGCCAGATAAGCACAATTTAACATCCTTAATGCTAAACACTAGGGTGAGCCATATGTATAGATTTATACCCTACTTCATGGATCTGCTGGAGGCATGGTAGAACAACTGCAGAAGAGACAGTGGATGGCACTTCTAGGACTATGTTTGCATCCGTGCAGCCAGATCCCTACCTGGGGTACTGCTGCTCACAGAATGGGGGGGGGAGGAATCACAGTCTAGATTTTTGTGACTGCGTATATAGAAGTCTCAGATGAATGTAGTACGTGTGCATAGAATATTTTTCATTGTTTTTTTTCTCTCTCCTTGGAATCCTGAAATGGAAATATAATTTTTTTTTTTTTGCTAAATCCTTTCCCTCCAGCCTGTGAGCACATTTGCTTCTTTCTGTGCTGATGGCACTAATCTTACTTTAGGTAAACAAAAAATTGCTTTAAAAATAAAAACTCATACATCAATATCATACTTTTGATTGTAAGGCTCATGGGGCAAGAAGAGCAATGCTTTCATCTGCGTCTTGTATAGCACTGATTGAGCACACTCTCATTGCTAAACTTATTGTTATTATTAATATTATTAATAATAATAATTAATAAACAAATCCCAGATTTTTCAAACAAATACAAGGAAAATCAAAGTCAATTTTTGAGTCTTGATGGTATTTCTCTTATGCTTGATCCATCTTCCAGTGAAGTAAATGCAAGGCTTTCTACTGATTTTAGTGGGAGCTGGATAATGTTTGAACTCTTGTGAACCCAATCCCACAACCCTTATTCACATATGTAACTCTTACTCAAGCAGGTCACATTGTTCATTTCAAGAGGATTATCATGTCAATGCTAACTCACACGAATAAAGGCTACAAGATCTGGTGTTGGAATGGGTGACTACAGCCTAGATTCAAAAGGGTACTTAGACAGCTAAACCCCAGAGCTGTGTACCTAAATCTAGATTTACACACCTGAATCCCAGTTTAGGCTCCAATGCAAATCACAAAACTCCCACGGAAACCTATAAGTGTCTAAATCCTCTCAGCACCTATGTTTTTGCAATGAAAAGTTCCTTCAGCACCTCTTTCGGCCTTTATTATTTGCTCTGCAGGGGAGGGGAAGGTGGGAAGAGAGGGCAGGGAAAGGGAGGCATGGGGATGAAAGGCACACACACACACATGGAATGCAGAAACCCCTTGTGAAGAGTCACGGGGGACAGTCACAGAACTGGCCTTGCATGAAACTCTCCTTCAAGACCTCTCTGATGAGCACTGCCCCTTGCTGTGCTCTCCTAATGGCACTGGTGTCCGACCGCTCAAACTCCCTAGTCAGGCATTCAGCCTCAGCCCCGCACTCTGAGAGAAAAGTCTCTGCTTGCTTTCACACAGGTTGTGGAGCACACAACAGGCCACCACCATTAGGGGGCTGGAGCACATGACCGACGAGGAGAGGCTGAGGGATTTGGGCTTATTTAGTCTGCAGAAGAGAAGAGTGAGGGGGGATTTGATAGCAGCCTTCAACGTCCTGAAGGGAGGTTCCAAAGAGGATGGAGAGAGGCTGTTCTCAGTACTGATGGATGGCAGAATGATCTCAAGTTATAGTGGGGGAGGTCTAGGTTGGATATTAGGAAAAACTATTTCAGTAGGAGGGTGGTGAAGCACTGGAATGGGTTACCTAGGGAGGTGGTGGAATCTCCATCCCTAGAGGTTTTTAAGTCCCGGCTTGACAAAACCCTGGCTGGGATGATTTAGTTGGGGTTGTTCCTGCTTTGGGCTGGGGACTGGACTCAATGACCTCCTGAGGTCTCTTCCATCCCTAGGATTCTATGATTCTATGACAGGGATGTTGCGCTCACTGAGGTCCAGACGGGTGAAAAGACTCCTGAACCTCCCCTTTAAATGCTCAAACACACATTCCACAATCATTCAGCACCTGCCTAACCTGGTATTGAACTCTTCCTTGCTGGGGTCCAGGCTGCTCATGTAGGGATTCATGAGCCAGGGGAGGAAGGGGTAAACTGTATTGCCCAGGATCACTATGGGCATGTCCACCTTCCCAACTCTGAGGGCGCAGGAAAGGAAAAAAGTGCCAGCGTGCAACTTTCAGAAGCGGCAGGAGTTCCGGAAGATGTGGATGTCGTGCACCTTTCCCAAACATCCAACAGTGATGTCAGTGAAGCGTCCCTTGTGGTACATGAAGGCCTGCAGCAACGTAGAGAAGTGCCCCTTGTGGTTGATAAACTCCGAGGCATGGTGGTTGAGGGCCAGGATGGGGATGTGCGTGCTGTCTATGGCTCCCCTCGCAGCTAGGGAAGCCCATGGCAGCAAAGCCGTCGACGATGGTGTGCATGTTGCCCAGAGTGACGACCCTCCATAGCAGCACATGGTTGATAGCTTTAGCTACCTGCACAAGCACAGCCCTGACTATGGATTTCTCCATGCTGAACTGGTTCCCGAGTGAGCAGTAGCTGTCTGTCATGGCAAGCTTCCACAGGGCAATGGCCACACATGTCTGCATGGGAATGGTGGGTCTCATGTGGGTGTCCTGTCACCTGAGGGTAGGGGCGAGCTACTTGAAGAGTTCCAAGAAGGTGGCCTTGCGCATACGGAAGTCGGGCAGCCAGTGCTGATTGTCCCCTCCTTGCAGGATGATGTGGTCCCACCAGCCTGAGCTCGTCTCCCTCTGCCAGAAGCAGTATTCTGAGGTGTCCAGGGGATTGAGGGGCATGCACAGAACAGGAGCACCAGGGTGAGCAGGGCCTGCAGGCCATGCTGGAGTTCCTTATCCTGCTGGAGCAGCATGCAGGCAGTTTGGAAGTACTGCGCCACGAGGCGCAGCACTAGGCCCACGAGCCTGGCACTGCTTTGCAGCAGCTCTGGCTCCATGGTGGCAGTGCTGTGGTGCCAACAAGGACAACCAGAGCACAAGAAGGCACGTGCCCACTGCATCCTTTTTCTGCCCTGCGAGTAGGGAGGCAGTGGAGGAGTGGCACGTGAGAGGTGGTCGTAGAGAGGAGCCCCTGTAAACATGCGTCGCAGCTTGCTTGACCAAGCAGCCACAGGAAGTATCTGCCCTCCTGGTGCCCTCCCCAGAGTGCTTCCTGGAAGGCTCCGTTCAATGTGGACGCTCTATTTCAGACTAATTTGAACTAATTTCGAGGCTTCTCCGTAGTGAGGATACACTAGTTGAAATTTGTTACATTGGGAGTTATTAAGTCTAATTTAGTAATTTTGAAATAATTTCCTGGTGTAGACATGGCCTAAGAGAGGTGTCATTCTCTTCTATGGACTTCTGCTAAGGTAAAGTGTTGCTCAAGAATAGTGCCCTCTTGTTCCAGATGAAATCTCTCTCTCTATAAAAAAAAGGCATCACATCACTCTGTATCCTGCATGCCTCTTCCCTCTCTCCTTCCCTCCCTCCCCTCTTCCCAGTGCTTATGGGAGTGGGTGCTGCACGGCCTCCTTCCTCCCCCTCCCCAGTGCTCCATGGGGTAGTCAGGCCTACCGTGCCACGGCCTCGGCCTGGCCCAACCCCCCAGTTGCCGGGGAGAGAGAGACAGTCCTGCCATGCTATGGCCTTGGCCTCACCCTGGCCCAACCCACCAAGCGACTGTGGGGTTGGGGGGAGGGAGCTTGGGCTGGCGTGGCAGGGGAAGGGGAAGAGGATAGAGTCAGGGCTGGTGCGGCCTCTGCCTTGCCCAGTGGCTGGGGGAGGGAGGGGAGAGCTGGGGCTGCCTACCCCCAGAGAGAGCAGGGTTGGTGAGCATAGTGACCCTCCTAGTATTCTAACAAAGAATGAAAAGACACAAAACATTTCTGTTCCATACCAACAACGCTCCATAATATCTACCGCTTCTAACCCACTGTACTATATATTTTAAAAAATCAGTATCACAGCTTTTGCCTTGAAATTTTTCATAGGATGGTTTTGTTTATATTTAATTTTTGGGTTTTCCTCTATTAATGTGTTTCTTTTGTATTTTTATTTACAGTTATGCTTACACTAGAAGTGAAAAATCTGAATTATTAAAAATACAGTTAATTTTTTTATTTTAAGGATTTTTGTCTAGACTAAAGGGAATATTTACAAAATCTACCTTTTACTACTCCTAGCATGTGTGTGTCATGAGAATAGTCAGGCAAGCAAGCAATTAGAAAAATCCTGTACAAATCTGAGCTCATGTTCCTATTGGGTTGCTTTTTATCTTCTAAGGTCAGATGTATGATACATGTCTGAAAGCTATTTTGCTTTAGAAACTTTGTTTCCATCTTGCCAAAGTAAATACTCTTATCAGGTCTGGTTTTCTTTCACTCCATAAAGACCAATGTCATCCTTATTGCAGGCAACACAGCTTCTGTTCTGTATCTGTGTCAAAAGGAGTTCTGTTAAGCTGTTCACTGAATGCATTTTATGCAGGCTACTGCTTTCAGAAGACTTCATACAGTAGATGTTTTAAATTCCAGCCAAAATATTCCAGTTTCCCTTGGCTATTCTTTTCAATCTGTCCACTTATTCAAAATAAACTGAGTCTCATAGTGCAAGAATCACAACTGATTCATTCTCTTTTCTGCTGTTGCTTGGTTTTCATTTACATATTAAATGGATTGATTTACAATATTACATATTTCATCTATTATGAGTCCCAAGGGTAAAAGAAAAATATATAATGGCACATCAATAATAAGAGAATTGGATTTATACAAATAATTTGAATACTACTTGATACGCTTACCATAGGCAAAGCTAATAGGGCTACCTATTATTAAGGGTGCCCAAAGCTTCCCGTAATAAAATACTGTTTTCATTTATTCACAGCATTGTCAAACTTTAACCATTCAGGCTGAAATATCTCATGCTACTAGGGGTCTACCTCAAGGTGATTTTAGTTCAACTATTTCTGAGAACAAAACTGGGGAAAATGTTTTGCTAAAAGGTTTTACAACTGTTTCCCTCCGACACTGTGTTGCGGGGCTATCGGGGCCTGTGGCCTGCCCCATGTGTTCTGTAAACAATCTGTAGACTGGCCCCACCCTCGGGGCTGGATGGCCGGATGACCAGAGGCAATAATCCAAAGTTGCTCGCCAGCCCTTTAAGGCTGGGCTGGGTGGCCGGCCTGCTGGAGTCTCTATTAAAGTAAATCACGGGCCCTTTAGAGCAAGGCTGAGTGGCTCACTGAGCCAAGTCACGGGGTGGGGCTGTGCCCCGGTAGGGGGACCCGGACCCACCCTACTCCACTGGGTCCCGGACTGTGAGTGGCAGGATGGCCCACCACTCCCTCGGCAGGGAATCTGTCCGAAATGTAACGGGGATCTCTGGATGGGAAAGGCTGCTCCTGCACCCTTCCTTGACCACTTCCTACCTGGCCTGGTAGGGTAGCTTCCCATGTGCTCGCAGGGTCCTCTAGTACCTCAGGTACTGTTTCTCCTGTGTAGTCGGTGGTAGAGATGCCCCAAATCATGCTAGAGTCTCCGCTGTCCTCCCCTTGGGCAGCTGGCTGGTGTGGGTCAGGAGCTCTCCTCTGAGGTCCTTCTCCTCCAGCAGTCATCCCAGACTGAGTCTCCCTCCAGGCTTTTATAGTTGGGCATGCCCAGCAGGGTTGCGGGGGCAGGGCTTCTTCAGCCAGGTGGGCCTGATTAGGCTCAGCCTTCACAGTGCGGGGCTGGTACACCCCATCACACACTGGTTGGACAAAGAGACGAGGACTATAGGAACCAGAGGAGGAAATAAGGGCAGGGAGGGACTGGAAGCTTGTGCAGTGGGTGGGGAGGGGGTGAGATTGCATGAGGAACAAGGAAGATGAGTCTGAGACTGTCTGAGAAAAGAGACTCTGACTGGGAGCCATTGGATGAAATGGAGGCTGGTGAGGGGCTGAGCAAGGTTGCGGAGCCCAGAAATGGTAGAGACTAGAATGGAGTAAGGTAAGAGGCTGGGGCTAATACAGGAAGCTAGAATGGGGAGAAAGGACATGGACAGGTAAGAGAGGATGTGATAAAAGATGTCAGCTCCTGAACCTGGATGTCCGGACAAACATCCACCAGCAGCCAGACCTCACAGCTGTGCCCATGACTCCCATCCACTGGCAGTCCCATCAATCAACTCCTCCCCTTCCTTCCCGCTGTGATCAGCTGTTCCATGGCATGCAGGAGGAAATGGGTGCGAGGAGGTGGAAAATTGGTGGAAATGGGTGACAAGAAGTGGGGCAACATGAGGGTTTGGGAAGGGTGGGGACAGTTCCTGGGGAAGAGCATGGAAAGAATGATATGGAACAGAGGTAGGGACTTAGGGGTAGTAGGCAGGTGGGGGCAAGATGTGGGGTGAAGTGGGAAATTGACCACCCCAGCGCCCAGAGGAAGCCAGCACCTGTGGCTGTGTGACCAGTGGTGGTAGGAGTAGTCTGTCAGAATTACTAAGCAGCTGGGAAGTAATTGCATGATTCCTTTAACCATTAAAAACTCTCTTATTTTTATTAATGCACTTTTAGTTATAAATCTGCTAAAGGAATTGGCTGCAGTGTGGTATGTGGTAAGATGTAACATATATATATGTTGATGTGAAAGGTTCTGCCAATCCTTTGGATTGCCAGAACTTTATGTATGATCTATCTGGTTTTCAGTAACTTCTCATCATAAAGTCCAGTTGTCTGGGTGATAAGTCAGAAGTTGGAATGCCTCAGGAGACTGTTTTTTTGGCTTTTTGTTAACCGGTGTAGAGAAACAGGAGCTCACTTTTGTTACTAGGTTGGTGAACTCTAATGTTAGAATAATCACCAGGTTTGGCATGTGACTATCATGTTTTTTGTCAGTCTGGCCTGCATTTGGCAGTCTCAGAGGTGACCCACATCAGGCTTGATTCTAGTAACATGATAGAAATTCTGTGGGGGTTTCTGTTTATTTACAAAACTACATCAAAAACATCATTAAGGCTATCTAGTTTACAAATGCCAAAAAATGAGGTTCATAGGGTAGTGTGAAGATAAATTAATTGATGTTTGTAAAGCACCAAGTACAGTATATATCTACACTGCAGTTAAAGACCCACAGCATGGGCATGACCAGTGTTTCTTAAACTATGTTTCACGGCACACCAGCGTGCCGCGAGGCAGTCAGAGGTGTGCTGTGGAAAACAAAATTCAAAATGGCCACCCTTAAAGGGGCAGGTGACCTTTTTTTTCTCAATAACTTTCTCCCAACCCTTTTTTTTCTCAATAACTTTCCCCCAGTCCCTTCCCCCCCCCAACCTTTTTTATTTGTATTTTTTTGCTCAACAAAGAATCCTTGGTGTTCCTCATAAAAAAAATATTGTTTGGTCTTCCTCAGTCTTAAAAAGTTTAAGAAACACTGGCATGACTGACCCATGTCAATTGACTCAGGCTCATGGGGCTTGGGATGCAGGACTAAAATTTGCACTGTTGATGTTTGCACTCGAGCTGGAGCTTGGCCTCTGAGACCTACCCCATCATGTCTCAGAGCCCAAGTGCCAGCCAGTGCCCACATTTCTACATGGCAATTTTACCACACAATTTTCATCCCTGCAGCCCAAGCCCCATAAGCCCAAGTCAGGTGACCTAGGCTCTGAGACCCAGTACTGCGGGTTTTTTGTTGCAGTATAGATGTGCCCTCAGATACTATACTGATGAACACCATAGCAAAGATGATGAGGTGATTAATAATTCCATATGTGAAGCAGCATTTGTGTGGTGTGCTAAGTAAATAAGGCCTAGGGGTCACACAATTAATGCAGATAAAAGAAAATATTTAATAACTGCTCATTAATTGAATACTGGCCATCATGTGTGCTGAAGGAGGCAGGTGTCCTGTGTGTGGAAAAAATAGCATGTGATCATGTAATTATAGACTGTATCATAATGGATACACACAAAGAGGTCAAATTAAGGACCTAGGCAATTTTAAGTCTGACATTTCCTAATTTTTGAGTGCTTGACTTTGCAACCTTAATAACACTCTGTTAACATATTGTTGTGTTTAATAGAAAAGTAGTTCAAGAAAGTCAAAGAGGGGAAGTCATGCACAGATGTCCAACTACCCTTTCTATTTTTTTCGTTTATTTTAATGTAGCAGTCTTGAAAAAAGAGACACTATCCCTCCCCATGCTACCAATGGTACATTGGGATCTATCCCACATGGACAGTGCTTAAATGAAATAATTTGGCCATTAGTGATTTCTTTCATTTGGACCCTAATCTGTGACTTAACTGTGTTGTGAGATGGCAGGTGAAGACAATACCAAATAAGTCACCTGATTTGACTACAGAATCTCAAAAAACCCCTGTGTTTCCTTTGTTTGCATCTATGTGTCTTAATGCTTAGTATAAGCTGAAGATTTTTTCTATGATATTGTAATTTCTATTATTGGGAGCTTATTTTATTTTTAGCTGATTTTATTCATAAAGTTAACTGATAAATTGTCCTAGTTACTTACACACACACATCAAACTCCAGTAAGCCGCCCCTATCAAGGAGAGTTCTATGTAAATAGAGACTCTTTGCAGCATACCCTAATATTAAATAAACCCATATTCTACTGGACTAATGAAGATTGTGAGTAGAGCTGGTCAAAACTCAGAATTTCTATTTTTGTAGGAAAGTCTGACTTTTGTTTTGTTTTGTTTTGCACTAGAATGAAAACTAGACATTTTGAATTTTCCCACAAAAATGAAGATGAAAAAATCTTTTTTTGCAAAAATTGCAACATTGCCATTTGATTTTTCCTAAACAAAATGGAGCAATTGGCTGCCTCCCAACTCCTGAACACTCCCAAAGCATCAAAACTGGGAATCCTTTTCTGATTCCCAGTGCTATGGCAGGTAGCCTGGAAGCCCTGGGTCACCCAGTTCCAGAGCAATCTACGTGGCAGGGATGCTCCGGAACAGCAGACTCTGGAAACCTGGGCTGTTGAGTAGCCTGCTAGGCAAGCTGGCAAGAAACCACCCAAGAACTCTGTCTGTTGTTTGGCAGAAGTTTGTCAAAACCCTATTATTACTGTTTCATCAAATATTCCTGACGAGCTCTAATAATGAATTCCCGATCAAAAGCCTATCATGGAGAAAACCCTTCCTGAAATTAAAAAGACATTTCAATCCCCAGGTTACATGAGTTACCTCAAGTGAACGTGACAGTTGGGATGAAACATGAAGAGAAAGGAAAGCTCAGAAATAGGAGGGGCTTAAATCACAATGGATTTCATATATCAGTAGCATCATCCTGCACTGCACTTAGGGCATGTCTACACTGGGGAGTTATTCTGAAATACCTCCCCTTATTTCAAAATAAGAAGATGAGCGTCCACACTACCAAGCCCGTTATTCAGAAATAATGGGCTTGTTGTTTCGAAATAATAACTCCGGCTTGTGAGAGGAATAAGCTTATTTCAAAACAGTTATTTCAGGAGTTTTAACTTATTTCGAAATAACCTGGTAGTGTAGAAACACACTTGAAAGCCAATATGTACTATAGAGCACAAATATAACCTGCTGACAAGGAAAGACTGCGAAATAACTGGTGCATTCTATTCATGCTAGGTTCCTTACTGCTTCTTGCCCTAGCTTTCTAATGAGGAATAAAAATATGTTTGCATTTATTCTGATTATAAACAAGTAGCCAATATATTTAAACATGGCTAAACATATATAGCCAGATCCTTAGCTGATGTAAACCAATGTAGCTCGGTTGATTTAAACAGGGCTATTGCTGACTTATATTGGTTGAGGATATCACCCTGAGTATGGCAGTGAAATTGGTTAGGCTTAGTCCTAACTCTCTTCTTCCTTATAGCTGTGAATCAGGAGTAATTCTGCTCAAGTCAATATAGTTAAACTGGCATAAACAAGTGGAGAATCAGGCCCAGTTTTCTTTGTGCTTTCCTTGTAACATCCCTTAGTCAGATGATCCTTTCATGGTAAAAGAATTTCAGATGGCCCTTAGGTGATGCTAAAAGGGTTACCAAATGCATCTGAGTGGGCATGTCAGGCATTTGTTTCAAATGTAACAGATGTTAGATGGGGCTTAATTATGCAAGGGAGGTTAGTTGCACTGATCTCTTTTTATAAAAATTGCATGATAATGGGCTAATAGTAAAGGATGTTTCTGAGTACTACACAACAAGTAGCTGACTAGTAATGATTAACAGATTCCCAATATTATCTACATTTGACCATGAAGCTGAGCTTAAAGTAAATGTTTCATGTTAATGATTTATACAGAACATTTTTGAAATCAGTGTCAGTGAAGTGTCTTCCATTTCAGTGATAGCTGATCTGGATGAGGAAAATGGAAAGCTCAAACATTGAAATATTTGACCTATGTCAGTATTTATAATTCCCCTAAGAAGATTAACTACTCACCAGTAGCTTAAATATGGAGAATCACCTTGTTTCTACAATACTCTCTCAAGCAATGTCTTTACTTCCATTGATAATGTTCCAACAGTCACTAATAATGAACTCCAAAAAATCTGATTATTATTTCAATGTGTAAAATATATCTGTCCAAAGCTGTAGGTGCTTGCTTAGTTCCACCTTTAAAACCACAAAGATTTCATGTTGATCCAATGTAAATATTAGACAACATCTCAGAAACTGATCACCTCCCCCTTTCCAGCCATTTACCTCACACACTCAACCTTGTTTGAGAAAGCCTGGGAAAGCAGATAGTGCAGAGCCTATGTGCTGACGGCCCACAAACTCAGGTTCTCCAGACCAAAGGGAGAGTATATGCTAAAGCTGAAGTCCCTCGTTTGAGAATGCCCAACACCAGCCCTTGCACACATACATCTCAGCTTGGGCATCCCAGATAATCTCATTGACCACGATAAAGCATGAGGAGAGAGAACTAGACTATACACAGCCTAACAATGAAGAGCTTTAGAGATCAAGATCAATGTCTTGATATGCACCTAGAAACTCACTGGGAGTCAGATCAGACTTGGTGGCATAGGAGAAATGTGCTAGTGCCATATGCAAGGAGCAACATTAAGTGGTCAGCTGCATTCTGCTTGGTTCTGATTGTTGTTTTGGTGCCCATCTAGAACCCAATGAATAGTCCAACACAGAGGAGGCAATAGCATGGACAAATGTGATGAGGCCCACATACAAAAGAAAAGAATACCCATTGCAGATTGGAAAAAAAAAAAGCACTGTCATCAATGCCTCCAGAAGCAACTGAGAGCTAAAAAAAACACTCTCTTTAGACCTGAGTAATAAAAGTTGAACATCTTTCAATCAACATACCCTATATATATTTACACTCATCTTATCCAGGTTGGGTTTTCAGGCAGCTAGCTGGTACCCAGGCCTTAGTTTTAATTTGTGAAGTGAAAAGCTTATCAATTGTGATATTCAAGCTTGCTGAAATAAAGATTGACAACTGAGTGTTATCTGGCATTGCTGTCCAGATCACCTCACCATGTCCCCAAACTTAGAGTGGGGTTGACACCATGTCGACAACACACAGGGAAGCTAAAGATTGATGACACTTCCATGCACCAGACTTGTTTTGCTGCTGCATCTTATGCTCCCTGCCTGCACTTGTACAGGGGTATCACAATATGGTCTTATATTTTTACTGTTTCTTAGTCCTCTGTTAGTACAGCAAAAGTAATACAGGAGAAAATGGACTGGATGCTTTTCTGGTTCCTATATCACTCACCCATTCATAGAATTATTAAATGTGGGCTAACTCATACTCCCATTGAGAGTAAAGGGAATTTTGCCACTGATTTCAATAGGAACAGTAATATGTTTTTTGTACTCATTGCTGTATGCTTATTACATGAGCAGTAATACATGAGCTAGAAAAACACATCATAGCTTAACTTTCAGAATAAGGACTGAGGCTATGTCTAGACTGCAGAAAAGCCGCATCCAAGGAATGTGTCCACTTTTCCGAAAAAAAATGTTGGAAAAATGGACGCTTTTTTCGGCATCCCTGTAAACCTTGTTTTAAAAGGAAGAAGGGATGTTCCGAAAGAGGGTTTTTTCCTGAAATTTGGCCCTGTGTAGATGGACCAAATTTCAGAAAAGCCTCTTTCGGAAGTAAATCGGAAAAAGATACGCAATTTCTTTTTCCGATTTATCTTTGTAGTGTATACATAGCCTGAGTTTGCAAGGTCAGCAACTAGAAAAAAAAATCTTTCTTGTAAACTTGCAAATTAGATCTGGAAGTCATTGAGAGACAACAAACCTAAAACTTCATTATGGCATTTTTAGAGTCTCTCTTCAGAGCATAAAACCATAGAACCACAGTCAGCTGTGGATTCCATAATCTGCTTCTTCCCATCACTTCAATACTTATTCTAAGGACAGCCAAACTAAAAGAAAAAAAATCTTTCTAAACTTCAGCCACCGATTTTAGACAGCTGGCCGGATGGAGAGTTTCACCTCAACCAGCTAAATTTTATTTAGATTGTAAGTTTCTTGGAGTAGGGACCATCTCATCTCTATAGTCTGTACCAGAACAGAACACACTGTTTGTGTGCAGCATGAAATAAATAACAACAATAACATTTTGTCTTTGAGAACTAACCTACTGGGAGGCTGTGTGATCATGTCTGTATGTTGTAATTCACTCTGGGATTCCCCAAATTGATTTACAATGAGTAGATGCTAAGTATTCTGCCATAAAGTTAAGGGACTGACTTCATTTGATCCATCTTAGACTCAGACTTCCCATGGGATTTAGGGATGATTAATCATGGCCACCTGTAGGAAAATACCACACCCCAGCTGCCAATGGCATTTACTTCATTTGCATTTCATAATAATTAACTCTTCAGTCTCCCCTTGCTCATCCTCCTCTTTCCTACTGCTAACATGCTCAAGGTGCAGTATATGCCCTAGTTGAGGATAGTACTAGGATACAGGTGAGTGGTTTGAGCCACAGGAAAGGAAAGGATACTTTTTATTGTATTTGTTTCAGCATATGCTGAGGGGAAAGAGAAGAGCCATTGTAGGAATGGGGATTGTGCAAAAATTAGTAATTAGAAAATACTCTTTCACATTGTGCAGTTAGACTGGAGAATATTTTCCACATTAAATGATGAAAGCAGGGACCAACACTGCAAGTCTTCCTGCATGCTATAGTGATCTGCAGTATTCATTATGTTCAGCGTGATGAAATGGGGAACATCTAGATTTAAGGACTTACCGAGCTATAAAAAAAGCTGTAGAGCAGGAATTTGGTCTGTGACAGGTTCCTGACATGTTTTCATTGCGGTCAATGAATGTCTGTAGTTCAGTTGTGATACCTGTCCAATTTGTATAAACGCTCCAAGGCAGGAATCTGACCTCCTAATATTGTACTGTGCTGATAAGCTGCCATGCACACTTACAGTACTATAGAAATAATAATCCAAAAGGGGGAATGATCTACAATTCAACAGTATAGATGGACCAAAAATGAGTTCCAGTGGTGTGACAGTTCTATCTTTTCTTGCAAACAGACCAACCCAGTTTGACAAAATAGCAGCTGGCAAGATGCAAATTTTCTCTGTGAGCTGACAACTCATGTTACTGTCCTTGTAGTCTCTCCCCCACAGCCTGAAAAGATAGAATCATAGAATACAGGGCTGGAAGGGACCTTGAGAGATCATCCAGTCTATCCCCCCATGCTAAGGCAGGACCAAGTATTCCCACACCATCTCTCACAGGTATTTGTCCAACCTGCACCTTTACAAGCTATTCCAGAACTTAACTACCCTTATATTTAGAAAGCTTCCCTTAATATCCAGCCTAATTTTCCCTTGCTGCAGAATTAAGTGAGTTACTTCAAGATTTTCAATGAACAATTGTCCACTGAACTCTTTATAACAGCCCTTATTATATCTGAAGACATCAGGTTCCTTGTCAGTCATCTTTTCTCATTTTTTGAAATCTTTCCTCATAGGTCAGATTTTCTAAACCTTTTATCACTTTTGTTGCTCTCATCTGGACTCTCTGCAGCTTGTCCACATCTTTCTTAAAGTTTGGTGTCCAAAATTGAACAAAATACTCCATTGTTGACTGGAAGAACTACAGTTTTTCTATTAGCTGACCCCTGACAAGATGCTACAGGCAGTTTTTAAAAGGAGGCATGCTTTCTGGCAAGAAAAGAAAGATGTGCTGGGGCCAGTGGCAGAGCAAAGGGGGGGGGGCAGTTGCCCCCAGGTGCCATGCTAGTGGGGCACCAATTTAGTCTCCCTCCGCTCCCCCTGTCATCCCTCGGCTTGCTTGCTCTTCCTCCACCCGCCACCACTGGCTGGGACTCCTCTCTGCCCCCAGCCCGACCCCTCCTTTATCTCCATCAGCGGGTTAGTGAGTGTGGGGGCCCGGCCCTAACCTGGAGGGGGCAGGAGAAGATGTGGTACAATGTCCCCCTCTCAACCCCCAGGGTCAGGCTCAGCCATGTGCCAGGTTCAGGGCCCCACCGTGCAGTGGTGGCAGGAGCGCAAATTTTGCCTTTGCCCCCGGGCGCATAACACCCTTGCTATGTCTCTGGCTGGGGCAGGAGGGCCTTGCCATCCTCCCAGAACACTGACCAAATCCCCGGGCACTCTCAAGAGTGGTGAGGACTTTAATGAGGGAGGAGGGAATTGAGTACAGATTTAGGTCTTGGTATGGGTTTTTTCCGCAATCTGTATCTGTCTCTGATATCTAAGAGCGATGTGTGTGACAGTTTCAAGATTCCTTTGCAAAGCCTGCATGTCCCTTGCTTTAACTGTCACATAGCCCATGAACAGTTAACAATAATCGAGGGTGCCCCTAGGAGTGTATTCTGGGGCAGAAACATGCATAGGCAACTGTGGGGCTTATGAGGAGTGAGGCACTGGTTCTTGGGTTTTGGCAGTTGACCATTGGACCCCACTGCCAAGATGGGTGTCAGACTCAGGATCTGTCCTAGTGGAGTGGGCCTGAGTGACCCAGAGCTAGGAGCAGTGACCAGTCTTTACTCAGATCCTAAGGCTTAGCCAAACAGCAGCACATGGAATCCAAAAGCTGGGTCCCGTTACAGAAGACTGGTGACTGTTCACAAGGGGGGAACTCAAACAGAACTGTGATTAGTTAAAATTGCTAATACACACAGATACTGTAAACTGCTATTTCTTTGCTAGGATTTTGCCTCATGTTAGTTACAATGTTAGCACATGTATGGTAAGACCATACCATTTTTCGTAGTGAAGATGTAGCCTTAGCCAAGTGAAGCTGAGGAGCAGGAATACGATGCTGAGAAGCCAACATAACCTTTCATCATGGATTGCACATCCTGGAAATTAGTAATGAATGAAAAACTCTTCCCCAGAACATATTTTACACATATTTTAGGAGGAATGATTCAGTAATAAAGGTATAAATTATACATATCAAGAAATCAGGTAACTCTGTTTTAAAATGTCATTACCTAGACAATAGCAGTTCTCATAGCTATATAAAAAGGCATCTCAAAAAGACACACTCAAAAAATGTTTTTGTTTTGTGGAAGGAACCGTAACAGTCTTAAATTACAAGACTGTTTTCCATTAGATGAATCACTAGTACACAACCTAGATAATGCATAAGGCTAGATTCTGAGCGGGTGTAAATTGGCACAGATCCATTTACATGAGCTGAGGATCTGGATGAAATCTCATTCAGAAAAAGAATAAATTGCCAAAGATATACATATCTTTCAGAAAAAAATCTACCTTAAAAGTGCTGATAAAAAAGGAGTTTCTAACAATTTGTGCCCTTAATCAAAGGATTGGATGTAAAGGACCACACTGAGGCCTCCATTTGAACCCAGGATGTGAGGCCTGTGAGGGTACGTCCACACAGCAATGTTATTTCAAAATAACTTCGTCCACTTCTACACAGCAGGAAGTTATTTCGAAATAATGTTGAAATGCTGTCAAGCTGGAGGACTTCTTACTCCTACTCCTGTAACTGTCATTGTACGAGGACTAAGGGAAGTCGGAGGAAAAGTGCTCTCTTTCAAAATAAGTGCTGTGTAGACACCCCCAATTTTGAAATAAGCTATTTCAAAATAAGCTACACAATTCACATAGCTCAATTTGCGTAGCTTATTTCAAGTTAAGCCCTGCTGTATAGACGCACCCTGAGTGCATATCATTGCTTGTACATCCAAGTGACATAGTTTACATGCACAAAAGGATTTATATAAGGGCAACTCAAATATTAATGTGTTTTGTCACTTGTCAGCACATCCGGCCATGTACAAATATTATGTGTACAGGTATCTGGCATGAACAAAACTGCATGTGCACAAATAAAAGCTGAGGATGTGAGCCCCGCAGTGACTGAACCCACAGTAATCTGATCATCATAACTATAAGGGGCTTGCTAAGGTTGGGAATTGCATCTGTTGGTTTCATAATGGAAAAGGTAGTTTTCTAATAAATAAGTTTTCCTCCCTGAGCTTTTTGAAGTTTTAAGGTACATAGGCTACAGTAACAGAAACAAAAATAATATGCAAACAAATGGGCCTCTGACCATGTTAAAGGAATGCAAAATTCTACCTTCCCCAATTCCCTTCGCTCTTCCAGATATAAAGTGGCTCCCTTTGTAGGCTTTCCTGTACAACTTCCAAGATTGTGTTTATGTTAAAAAGCAAGTAGAGCTGCAAAATTACATTAATTAAAGATACTTACAATAAATGGAAAGCCAAAATAACAAATTTATACTCTCTCTTTTATAAGAGCTCTTTAATAGACAATGTCAGCTGAATGTTACCCGAGTATAATGCTGTTCTGCTGCTACTGACATGCAGCAGTAAAGCTGAAAGGTGTAGTATCACGAAAGGAGACATTGATCCTGTGACAATGTTCAGTTACAGTGACATGATTTCTATTATACCAAATGTCTAATGTAGAATCATTGTGCTATGCAGGAAATCCTCTAATAGTCTGATTGCTAACTGCTGTTTGCAGTTTTGTTCTGATGTCAGAGAACTACAGAATAGAAGTCTCTGAATAAACAAGAGAAAAGAATGGGATTAAATGAAATTGGGCTTCCAACAGTTATGATCAGCTCCAGCAGCTTCATGATGTTTCGCTATCTTCAGCAAGTTTTAGCAGCATAATGTAGTATCTCCAAAATGACTGGAAGGTAAGGATCCATTTCTACAGCAGCTCTGCACTTGGTTCTCCCACTGACTTTTGTGGGAAATCTGCTCTGTGTCACTGTAGCTTGCTATTGTTGTGATGCAGACTGGGGATGTGAAAGTGGTAAGCATCAACCTTATTGGGTGATGCTTACTGGGGAGTGGTTAGCTGGTGTCTGGGAGCAGCTCCAGCCAGGAGCTGGCAGGAGCTCCAGCCCCGGGGCTGGACTGGAAGCCTTCTTCTGCCAGAGGCAGCAGCAGTCCTTCCTGCTCCTCGTCCCAGGACTGGGGCCGGGGCCAGAAGCATCTTGTTGCCGCCAGCCGACCAGGAGTGTCCTGCCACTGGCGGCACCAGCCCCAGCCCCAGAACTGGATCCCAGCTTAGACGGTTAACTAGTTAAACATTACCACAGAAGTAAGGATGGGATGGTGTTGCCACCCTTACTTCTCTGTTGCTGCTTTCTGAGCTGAGCCCTTGGTCAGCAACTGCCAGTCTCTGGCCACTCAGGTCTGAAGGAAGTAGTGCAGAAGAAAGAGTGGCATAGCATGGCATTGTCAACCTTATTCATGTGACTTG
This sequence comes from Rafetus swinhoei, assembly GCA_019425775.1. Taxonomy (NCBI): domain Eukaryota; kingdom Metazoa; phylum Chordata; order Testudines; family Trionychidae; genus Rafetus; species Rafetus swinhoei. The sequence continues at coordinate 211,817,118 of CM033424.1, forward strand.
CTCATGTAACCCTGGATTCTATCCTGTGCCAATAATTTTCCACAAACTGTGCTGTGAATTTTGTTTTGGGGCAATAAAATTCCAAGCACATGGCAGAGGATATAAAAGATCCTTGAATCATCTCCATGTTGCATCTTTCCTGCTCTGATTCTTTGGACTTTCAACTAAAAGAAGAACATTTGAACGATGGACTGAGGACTTCCGAATCTTTTGGAAGTTACCAGAGACTTTACAAGCCAGCAATCCATACCATCATTGCTACCAACTTGATTTAAGAACATTGCAATGACTTTATGTATATGATCTGTTAACCATTATTAACTCTTTTCTGTTCTCTTCTAAATAAACCTTTTAATTACTAAAGGACTGGCTGCAGAGATTATTGGACAAGATCTGAGTTGTATATACAGGTTGCACCTCCCAAAACCAGCACTCTCTGGTCTGGCAACATCCGTGGTTTGCAGCACCATTGATATTCCAGGATCAGAGAGTGCCGGGAGCCTTGTGGCAGGAGGGCCATCCAGGAGCAGGGCTGGGCTGAAGCCTGCAGCAGCCCCTGGCAGCCCACAACAATGGGACCGGTGCCAGGGCTTGGGCTGACAGCAGCCCCCAGCATCCTTCAGCAGTGGAATAGAGGCCCGAGCTGAAGTCTGTGAAGCCCTTGGCATCCCACAGCAGCAGGGCTGAGGCCAGACCCATGGAGGCCCACAGCAGTGGGAGGCTGGAGCTCATGGCAACCCAGTGGGCAGCCCAGCCAGGGCCGGGAGTAGTGGAGCCTGTTGGCAAGGGGGGCAGCTAGGTCAATGACCCTGCCAGCGCTGAGGATCGGTGGGTTGGTGGGCTGGGTGCAGAGACTTCCCTTGGTCTGACAAATTCCCTTGTTTGGGACCAGTCAGGTCCTGAGTGCTGGACCAGGGAGGTTCAACCTGTATTGACTTGGCTATTTACCTGATCTCCTGAGATTAGAAGAACCCTTTGTTTGGTGAAAATGGTTTTCCATAACCACTCATTGAATCATAGAACCATAGAATCCTAGAATTGGAAGGAACCTCAAAAGATCATTGAGTCCAGTCCCCTGCCCTCACGGCAGGACCAAGCACTGTCTAGATCATCCCTGACAGATGTCTGTCTAACCTGCTCTTAATATTTCCAGTGTTGGAGATTCCACAACATGCCTAGGCAACTTATTGCAGTGTTTAGCCACCCTGACAGAAAGTTTTTCCTAATGTCCAACCTAAACATCCGTTAAGCAGTTTAAGCCCATTGCTTATTCTCCTATCCTCAGAGGCCAAGGAGAAAATGTTTTCTCTCTCTTCCTTGTAACACTCTTTTATACTTGAAACTTGCTATCATATCCCCTCTTGGTCTTCTCTTTTCTTAACTAAACAAGCCCAATTCTTTCCGTCTTCCCTCATAACTCATGTTCTCTAGACCTTTAATCATTTTTGTTGTTTTTTTCTGGACAGTCTCCAATTTCTCCACATCTTTCTTGAAATACGGTGCCCAGAACTGGACACAATACTCCAACTGAGGCCTAATCAGCACAGAGTAGAGTGGAAGAATCACTTCTTGTGTCTTGCTCACAACACTCCTGTGAATGCATCCCAGAATCGTGTTTGCTTTTTTTGCAACAGGGTCTCACTGTTGATTCATATTTATCTTATGGTCCACTATGACCCCTAGATCCTTTTCTGCAGAACTTCTTCATAGACAGTCGCTTCCCATTCTGTACGTGTGAAACTGATCCTTCCTAATTGGAGTACTTTGCATTTGTCCTTATTAAACTTCATCCTAATTACCTCAGACCATTTCTCCAGTTTGTCCAGATCATTTTGAATTCTGACCCTATCTCCAAAGCACTTGCAACCCCTCCCAGCTTGGTATCATCTGCAAACTTAATAAGCGTACTCTCTATGCCAATATCTAAATTATTTATGAAGATATTGAACAGAACCAGTCCCAAAACAGACCCTTGCGGAACCCCACTTGTTATGCCCTCCTAGAATGACTGTGAACCATTAATAACTACTGTCTGAGAATAATTATACAACCAGTTATGCACCCATGATAAAGTCCAGGATCTGGGTGGTGAAATAAGGGCTGGTATGCCCAAAGAATACTGCCTTTCTGACTTCTTGTAAACCAGCATGGTGAGCCAGAAGTTTACTTTTGTTTCCTATGTGGAATAATCTTATGACAGAATAACTACCAGCTTTGGGGTGGGCAGGGAGAGGGTAAGCCTGCCCTATTTCTCAGCAGTTTGTCCTGAATCTGGCATTCACAGCTATGACCCTCTGAAGCTCGGAGACAACATTATATGTGATTTTATTATATACGACAACTTTGCCAGGGTAGCAAAAAGTGGAAATTATGATGGAGACTATGGAAAGTCTTGGAAGAAAACTGCAAATGAAGTTCCTGCCACTGAAGCTCTAGATGGATTTGGACTTTTCAATAGAATTCTCAATTAAATTCTTTTATTTAGTTAGAATATTTGCAACTGCACCTTTCCAATTTTAATGAGATTTTGTAACCCACTAAAACCTTTCTAAACTTTATTTTTATCCAGATCATCTTTATCTAACAGAGTGCCAGGCCAACTATCAGGTGACAGTAGAAAGAGCCTGATCTTTCTAATAAGAGTTCCTTAGTAGAGTAAATGGAAATGCTCTGAGTTCAAATCAACATTGGATTAAGCCCTTTGAACAGAAATACTCAGACATCAGTGGTTAAGGAGCTAAATTAGCATTCATTGTTACCCAAAAGAGCCACAGTAATGTGACTTTGTTGTTTCATTTACTATAGTAGTACTATATATTTAAACAGTATGACAGGGGAAATATAATACTATTTCCACAGCAAAATGATTGACCAAGTATTATTATTTTATCACTATAGCAAAAACACCCTGATTAGTTAACAATTTAGGTTGTTAAATAATTAAATCACACAGTGTTTTAATATCATGTGTTGCAAAGAGCCATAAGAGACACATTAAAAAGCCACATCCAGCTTCTGAGCTTCTGTCTGAGTATCACTGCCTTAGAGTATGAACTTTTTGGAGCATAGGGGAAAAAACTAGCACATCAAAGAAGATGATACTATAAATTAATAAATAATAACTTTAATGCCATCATGAGAGGGTAAAAATTGTAGTTGTTTGGAAAATGAAATAAAACACCTTCAATACAAGAAAATGTTCATATTTTCTGATACTTACAGGTTACTCAAAATAGGAGGCTGTTAGAAGTTCACGCAGAACTTTTGCCATTAGGTAACAGAGCTTATATATGGATTAGACTCTCATTTTTTGAGGAGTAACGTTAGTTCTAACCAAGGGGTTTGAGTCGAACTAACACGGCCCGGAGCGCACTTTCCCTTTTGAAACAGCTGGGTTCCGAAACATCGCGTGGCCGAGATTATGCTAATGAAGCGTGGGATATTTAAATCCTGGCTTCATTTACTATTTCGAATGCCTACATTTGCATCCCTAGTTTGAACTAGGGTGCAAGTGTAGACATACACATAGAGAGTTTGCTGTCTAGGAAGGAGTACTGCAGAGAGGGATCTAGTGGTCATAGTTGACCACAAGCTAAATATGAGTCAACAGTGTGACACTGTTGCAAAAAAAGCAAACATGATTCTGGGATGCATTCATAGTAGTGTTGTGAGCAAGACACAAGAAGTGATTCTTCCGCTTTATTCTGAATTGATTAGGTCTCAGTTGGAGTATTGTATCCAGTTCTGGGCACCACATTTCAAGAAAGATGTGGAGAAATTGGAGAATGTCCAGAGAAGAGCAACAAAACATGATTAAAGCTCTAGAGAACATGACCTATGAAGGAAAACTGAAAGAATTGGGCTTCTTTAGTTTAGAAAAGAGAAGACGGAGAGAGGACACAATTATAGTTTTAAAGTATCTAAAAGGGTGTTACAGGAAGGAGGGACAAAAATTGTTTTGCTTGTTGTCTGATGATAGGACAAGAAGCAATGGGCTTAAGTGGCAGCAAGGGAGGCTTAGATTGGACATTAGGAAAAATTTCCTAACTGTGAGGGTGGTTAAAAAATGGAATAAGTAGCCTAGGGAGGTTGTGGAATCTCCATCAGTGGAGATATTTAAGAGCAGGTTTGATAGGCATCTATCAAGGATGATCTAGACAATGCCTGTTCCTGCCATGAGGGCAGGAGACTGGGCTCGATGACCTCTTGAGAGCCTTTCCAGTTCTCGTGTTCTATGATTAGTGAACTTTATTATTTCAAGATTTATTTCTTTGCATAAATGTTTTGGAATAAGGAAAATTTAATTGTTCCTTTGCATTTAATTTCAGTTTACATATTATAATTTTGTTTAAGTAATAAATTAAACTGGGGAATAAAAACTGGTTTCCTTCTAACTGAACCACATCTGTGAATAACGGTCAGTGAGTAAGCAACTAGCTGGCACAGATTCAATTTGGTATCAACTAAAATCATTCTGATGGCATTGTTAGAAGCTGCCATTTGCACTTATGCAAATCTTTTACTAGTTCAGAATAACAATGATTTAACACTGAGAGTAGCACTGCTTAGCAATTGCAGAAGACATGCAAACACAAGACTATATCTTATTAATTTTCTATTGATTTTTTTAATTCCTCTTCTAAAAAAGTCTAGAAAAAATATATGTATTTATGTATCTGGAGTATAATTTATATTTGGTTTCTATCTGGAAAGCCTGTAATAATAGTAGTGCATAGTGTGATAAATATTCTAAGCATATACAACGTGGTAAGCAATAAATATTCTGAGCATGTACACCAATAATTCTCTCATCAGAGGTGGCTTGTTACCTCCACCATCAGCAGATACTGATAATTAATCAACTGAAATGAATCTTTACAGAATAAACAAATCTGTTATACATGAAGGATGATTATGTTTCTTTTGGTTGTGAAGATTTTTCATAACTTATTCATGCCAATGGCACTCCTGAGTTACGAAGTATTTTTCACTTATGAAAGAAACAGAACATCCTTTGTTTGTGAAACGTCTCTCATATACTATGGGCTAGATCCTCAGCTCTTGTAAATAAGGATAGCTTAATCAGCTACGCTGACTTATACCACCATAAGATCTAGTCCTATATCTTTATAATCAGTATTAATGGATCAGTATAATCAATAGTAATGGATCAGTTTACTGCTTTATTTAAGATTATCTTTTTAACAACAATGTATTTGTGAAGAAACTGACTTACCACCTTGATCTTCGTGAATGCTAATCCCCTCGGTAAGTGTAATACACTGCTGGTTTGTGGGTCAAAATTTGAGGTGAGCAAATAATGCAACTAGATATCCATCAATGTTTGGTTTTTAAATGAATTCACATTAGCCATGTTTGTGTCGCTTTTACATCCTCTTTCCCTAAATAAAATAAACATGAAGAAGTACTTCACAATGCACAGTCAATCTGTGGAACTCATTGCCAGGGGATGTTGTAAAGGCTGAGAATATAACTGGATTTTTAAAAGAATTGGACAATTTCATGGAAGATAAGTTTATAGATAGCTATTAGCCAAGATAGCCAGGGAAACAACTCCATGCTCTAAATTTGCCTAATCCCTTGACTGAACGACAGGGAATCACTCTATAATTGCTCTGTTCTATTTACTCCCTCTGAAGTTCCTGACATGACATTGAGAGATGGACTTTTGGTCTCACCAGTTTTGCCATTTTTATGTTCTTTATATATTTAGTGACCTAGTTTCATGGGCAAAGATATTCATACACTGAATTTTAATTGTGCGTATGCAAGTGTTTGCATGTGAAGGTCTTTTGTGCTAATTCAGTCAGGCACCAGAAACAATGGTTTTGACCAACTACAATGGCACAACACAGCTCAAATAGCAAATATTTGTGGTACAGTAAAAAGCTGTGAATTACAATGGTTGGATTATTTAAAATAATCATCAGATTAACAAATATATTAAATCACAATCTGCCGGAGATATTTTGTAGGTAGGAAGAGAGGAATTATTTCTTGTGAATACCTCACTCAGTCTGAATCATACTATTTGCTGGATTTTATTCTGATATTCTCAGGGTCAGGCTGGTAGTGACCAAGATCTACCAAAATTTATGCAGGAAATCCCTCTCTGTGTCAGCATTTATGGAAGACAGATTTGCCCAATGGAGGGTGGTGTTGTATATCCTCTACTTGTTAGAAAACATGCAGTGTGGGTTGTATAGGATCCAGCTGGTAGAAGCTGTCTAGGGTAGGCACTGAATCACTCCTAATTATGCTTCCTCATTAACTAACAAGGAGTTGTCACCATTTTCCATAGTGAAGTTCCTCCACACTGGATTTGCCACTATTTGGAACCTCAGTCATGCTTTCCCAGGTATTCTTGGCGTGAATCTGGATCCATATCCAAAAGGATACGTAGGATACTCTGCTGTTGCTATGTTTGCAGGATAAGCCAAATAGGCCATTTTGAAACAACTATTGCAGCATTGTAAGTAAGCCCAACTCTCATAGTGAGGAAGATTGGCGAGTGGTTAAGGCATTAGCCTAAGATCCTGGTAACCCAGGGAATGTCTTCTTTTGTCACAGGTGTTCCACGCCACTCTGGGGTACAATTTTCAAAAGTTTTGTCTTTTCTATCCATGCAGCTAAATGCTCATGATCTCACATCTTGATTATTGAAACTTCCTTTTCTCTGGCCTTAACAAGTTTAATCTTGCCTTGCTCATATCCATGCAGAATGCTGCTGCAAAGGTCATTCTCCCAGCTTGTCACTTTGACCATGTCACCCCTCTCTTTGTGTTTCTCCACTGGCTCCCTCTTCTCTAGCATATTCAATATAAGCTGCTTATTTTTGCCTTCAAGGCCTTTCACAGCCTATCCCGTCCTTACCTATCATCTCTTATTCAGTATCAGAAGATTAATCAGCCTCCATCAGCTACTTGTTAATTATTCAAACAAGCACTTTATATTTGTCTCCATGCTGCTGGTCATACTGGGGGAGGAATCCTTGTAAATATCTAGAAACTCACTTCATTGATCTTCTTCATAGCCCTCCTTAAAACTCTCCTTTGATGTGAAGCACACAAGGAAACTTAACTACAGTGAAATGGCTGGAGGGCCAAGACCACTACCTAGAATGCTGACCAAGATTGCCACATTGATTCCTAATACTTCCCTGTCAGTATCCACCTATTTTGTGATGGGATCCCCAGGGTACAACTTAGAACTGGGGTATGACTTGTGTTCCTTTAATTTTCCAGGCTAGGCTCTCTCTAACAATGCTTTGCTAGTGACAAGCAACAAACCTCTTCAGGTGTTGTCATCACTCAGCACAACAGCAATTGAAGACCCACACCCAGCCATATTGCATGTATGCTCCCAGAGCTACTCTTGAATCACACAGAGAAAGGCACCTGCAAATTTCCCCCCGTTCCCCAGCTGTGCACCCCAGAGCTGTACCATCTTACCCTACTCAGAAGCCTGACTGGTGTAAGTTTATAACTCAGTCTGCTCCTCCCTCAACGTGGAAATGAGAAACACAAACAGGGCTGCTGACAGGGTGGGCAAAGGGAGCAGTTGCCCTGGGGCCTGGCAATTTAAAAGAGCCTGGGGTCTGGGCTGCTACCACTGCTATCACAGCAGCAGCAGTGGACAGATCACTGGGCCCTTTAAATTGCGGCCAGAGCCCCGTTAGGTGCAGTGTGGGCAGCGCTGAAGGCTGGCTGGGGTAGCCCCTAGCCCTACCCCTTCTGCCCAAAACCCTGCCCCTTCCAGGATGTCTGGAGCTGAGCTCCCCACGTTGCCCAGGGCCTGGTGTAATCTGTCAACCAGCCCTATGTGCAAGCCTTTGTAAACTGAGAAGATTTTCCAAGCTCTTCAACCAAAACACACTGGCTGCGTCTAGACTGGCCGCTTGAATTTGCGCAAGAATACTGACGATCTGATGTAAGATTGTCAGTGTTCTTGCGCAAATACTATGCTGCTCCCATTCGGTGAAAAAGCCCTCTTGCGCAAATGTATTTGCGCAAGAGGCCAGTGTAGATAGCTCAGGATTGTTTTGCGCAAAAAGCCCGATGGCTAAAAATGGCGATCGGGGCTTTCTTAAAAACTGCGTTTAGACTGGCACGCCGCCGCAAAAAGTGCTTTTGCGCAAAAGTGTCCGTGCCAATCTAGACGTTTTTCAAATGCTTTTAACGGAAAAATTTTTCCGTTAAAAGCATTTGCGGAAAATCATGCCAGTCTAGACGTAGCCATTGTGTTAGGTAAAATATACAGTAAAACAGATTTTAACTACAGAAAAGATAGATTTTAAGTGATTAAAAGTAATAGGCATGAAAGAGAGAAAGAAAGAAAGATGCCACTGTTCCTTATTTTATATCCTTAGTCCATGTGCCTGGAAAACACTAGCCCAGATATGATCCAGTGGGCTTTGCTGAGTCACAGGGTTGAACAATTCCCCATCGTGTGATGCTTGTGTAGCCCTCTTCATAATATTGTGTACAACTCTTCTTGCTGTTTAATGGTCATTAATGCTCCCATCTGGAAGTGGTTCACCTCCTTTGTATATTACTAGCAAAATTACAACATATTTCAGTAGCCACCATACAACAAAATCTAATAACTTGATACACACTAACGATATACATATTTGGACAGAGCAATGGGTTTCAGAAAATCATGGCTTTTCATATGGCATCTTACATGGCATGCTTTGTATGAAATATATCATAATTACATGACAACGGTGAATAAGGGGATTCTAGGGTGCCGCTTTGAGGTACAAAGTGACACTTTTTTCTTATACTTAGATTGTAAATTCTTTAGGGACAAGGACTGTATTTTTGTTGGGCTGCTAGGCACCAATACAAAAAGATAAACATTATTAATAATAATTAATAATTAATAAAAAGTGCCGATGGGAGTTATGCACATAACTCACTTAGGTTCTTTTGAAAATCCCACCCATGGCCTTTCTATTCCTCAGTTCCCTATATGTAAAATGGGGCTAATAACACGTTCCTACCTCATACGGATGTTGTGAGAAGTCTATGAAAGACTGTGAAGTGCTCAGCTACTGCAGTGATGAGGGGCATATAAGTACCTCTGGTTACTGTTGTGATTATTGGATCTGAAATTTGATTCTAGTGTAAGCTCAAATGTGAGGTGAGTGGCTGTTCCTAAAATGTTACAATAATTTTTTGCCTATTTGAAAATTAACCATGAAAATATTTTATTATTTTCAATAAATAAACATTATAAACAACTGCAAGAAAACCAAAGAAGCTGGTTTAGTCCAAACAGAAAGAACCTGCTGATACGAATCATCTTGAAAGCATACTTGGTAAAAGCAGAAGATGTTGGAATCCTAAGTTAATGGATCAAAATTCACCTGATAGGTATTAGACCTAACTGATGCACAAAATAATAAGGGGAATGAACTATGCCACCACTTTTCCCCCTGACTACAAGACTGGAGTAGCAATTCAGACACAGAGACTTTCTTCCAGGGGGAAGGCTGGCTGACCTTGCTCTTGTTCAAAGAACTTTATTTTTCATGACTAAAGTCTGAAAATCATCATATCATCATGACATCCAATCCCCAGCCCATCAGTTGAAATAGCTAATTGCCAGACTCACAAAGGCATATGCTTCTCTTCCCTTTTGTGTTATTTTCTTCCCTATTATTTCCTATCCTATATTTCTCTCTCTCCACTTTTCAACAAACTCTGAAATCAATTGCATTGCACCAGCACAGTGAGATGAGATGATCACAATCCTGCTTTATCTAAGAAGAAAAGACCGAACCAGATGATGATCCAAAAAGGGAACCAGGGTCCAAGCAACAGGTGGTGTGGTCAGCCTGCTAGCTGAAGCATCCATTCATGACTGGCCAGCTTTCCAGCGTTTCAAGAACCCTAACAAAAGCCATATATTCCCTACCTTCTTTGTCCTAGCTCTCCTCTATCTTTTGTTTTCCTATTTGCTAGAAACAGGAGATGGTTTCTCATCAGACCAGGAAGTAAAAAATAATCCTTTTAATCAAAGAAAGGTTGATCTGAAAATAAAAGACTCTTAATACTTTGAAGAGAGACTTTATAGGATTTGATTGATTGTTTTACATAATCACTCAGTTTCAGTTTCAATGTAAATGCTTATTTTAATTTCTTGGTCTTTCTTGTGTTTGATGAATAAACTTTCAATTTTAGAATGAATGCTTTTGGATGTTTGCCATGCAACTGAGTAAACAAAGGTTTCTGTAGGGGGAAAAAATGACTTATTTGCATCACTGTTTTAATGTTGGACAGTGAAAGAATTTAACTTTAACTCTTTTGACTCTTGAAATTAATACAACAGTGTATATACTCATGATCCACTTATACTTTCTTAGCAATCTGGAACTGAATAAATTCCCTTGCAGTCTTTTTGCAATAATAAAGCTCAATCAGACAATTTAAAATGGACTTTCAGCCTCAACCGTAAATGTCCTTGCTTTTGTGTATTTATGTAGAAATACATGTATGACTATATCTTGTTTCTCTATTAGTGTCCTTCTCTAAGCAGAATAGTAATAGAGATGTAGCGGTGTTAGTCTAGTTTAGCTGAAACAAAAAACAGGACTATGTAGCACTTTAAAGACTAACAAGATGGTTTATTAGGTGATGAGCTTTCGTGGGCCAGGTCACACCAGGCTTGAGAGAGAAACCTCTGAACTGTCATTCATGCTTAAATTTGACACTTTACGCCAGGGTCTTAACAAAGACCCTAATTACCTTACCCATTACAAAGATAGCTTCCCCAATTATCACCTCTAATATCATTAGCTCACAGACATTTACCTCCCCCTCCCACTTATCCCCCCTCTGTTCTGAAATTTGATTTGTCCTTTCTATATGTGTTCACTTTTTTTTGATTGTATCCCTTTGGTATATATGGTCATACCTATTTTCTTAGTACAAATGTTCTATTTTCTTCCACAATTTGATCTGAGGAAGTGGGTCTGGCCCACGAAAGCTCATCACCTAATAAACCATCTTGTTAGTTTTTAAAGTGCTACATAGTCCTGTTTTTTGTTTCTTCTCTAAGCAGTACTGTTAAAATGATCAGAAACATTTGTACTATTTATAAATGGACTGATATTAACTCATTTATAATTAAAGAACTAGTAATCTCAAAATTACTAATTAAGCCTCAGATCTGGCAATTGATTTTACTGGAACTACTCAGTTTTAAAGTCATTTGTTTACAGAATTAGGGCTTAAAATAATAGAAATGAGTTTGATTTTATTTTTTTATTTTAGTCTCGGAGTATCTCAAAATAGTGTTGTGTAAAAACACTAACGAAGCAACTGGCCCAGATTCTTGAAGGTATTTTAGCATATAATATTAATTTCAATGGGAGTTAGATGACTAAATATCTTTGAGAATTTGGACCTGGGTACCTAACTGCCATTGTGCCTTTGATAATCTCCCTTAGTAGTACACTGACATTAGGCAAAGAAGGCAACTATCTTGTAGTGAGGAGTAGGTCATACACAGCATTGGACATGAGAACTTTTTTTATTGAGAGGAGGAACACTGACATATTTACCATACTACTATCATATTTATAATGCACTTCACTAGCTAGTCATCATTGTAGCTTGCTTGCTTGCTTCACACATCTCCAAACTGGCTGAAGACTTTATTTCTTCTGATCAAGTAATGATTTGATAGACTAAATTAATTATTTTCCCTTGTTTCTCAGGCCTTGTCTACACCTAAAACTGGATTGATTTAGCTACACCACTGAGGTTTGTGAAAATTTTCATGCACTTAGGGAACCTAACCAATATTTAGATGCAGTTGCTACTGCATCTTGAGGGGTTGGATTTAATATATACAGACACAGAAAAATCCCTTCCATCATTGTAGTGTCTACACTATAGCAGCATAGGTTCAGTACTACTGCTGTATCAAGGTAGTGCTTGTAGCATAGCCATATCCTCAAAGTTTCCACATTTTTTCTTCTGACATAGCACCTTCTAATTTACATTTTTGGCTGATCCTGCTCTAATTAAGTCAGTGGAAATGTTGGAGGAGGAAAAAGGCCAGAACTGGGTCCTTTTCTGTCTCTCATGACCCTGGCTCTTTAGTAAGGTATAATTGTCATTTTGATTTCTAATTAACCACTTCCCCAATTGAAAATAAGAACAAATTGTCTGCATGGAGCAATATTCTAATTTTTTTCCATGTGTGCAGAATGAATTTTGCTAGGTGCACCAAGGCATGTGCAAATGTGCACAACCAGTCGAAACACACACTGCTGGCTGATCAGCTGGGCCGCACCCAAATCTTTCCCAGGTGGCCACCCAAGCACTCAATTTCTTAATTTAGTGAGATTTTAATTAGAAAATCAATGTATTGTTAAAATAATTTGATTAGGTAGTATTAGTTTGTGAGTGGGTAGGAAGAAGGAAAAGGAATTTGGACATCTGAGGTGGGAAACTTCCCCCCACTTTCCACTTTGTTAATGCTAATAGCCAGAAAGAATCCAGTGTGTGTGTGTGTTACTGTCAGATGGATCTCAAATGAAAATGTGGCCGTTCAGTTTAGGAAAGATCCTTCATGCAAACGGGATCTTCTATTGTAGCACAGCATCTTAAAGGCCTGTTGTGATAGCTGGCTCAATTCAGGCTCCAAACGGGATGGGGTCTCCACTGGGCCAGGCACTGTACAGACACACACGGGAGCGGCCCTCCTGCCCTGCAGAGCTTGCAGCCGCGAGGCAATGACCAGGCTCCCGCCGCCTTGGAGCCCCCTTTTCCAGAGTCGCTGTCACAGGCCCCACTCAGGCAGGGCATTCACATGCAGCCCCAGCTTCCCGTTCACCCTCAGCCGAGCGCCACGCAGCTGCCCAGGCGCGCCTGGCCCGGCTGCCCCAGGGTCACCCCCCGCGTCTCGCTCCCTGCGGCTACCCCTCGCTGCTGGACAGCGCAGCCCGGAGTCACGTGCGCGCCTTGCCGGAGCTGCGGATCACGCGCGCGCCGGCTGGCTCCCGGGGCCCGGCCGCAGCCAATGGGCTGGCGGCGGCGCCCGGCTTGGTGCGCAGGCGGGGCGGTGCCTGTGCCGCGTTGGGACAGGAAGGGGCCGGCTGCGCGGGACCAAGCATGGCTGCCAAGGTGAGTCGGGAGCAGCCGCCGGGCCGCTGCCTCTGCTGGGGGCGTCCCGGGCCTGCCCGCGGTGAAACTTTGCTGCGCTGGGTTGTGTCTCCGCCGGCTGCCTCTGCAGCTTCCCCCCCGGGTGGCGTGCAGGGCCCTGGCTGGGCGCAGAGCTCTGCGGCTGAGCTCTGCAGGGCCTGCTCCCGGGGCCTGGGCTGGCCTCTGCAAGGGCCCCTGCGCGACGGGAGCTCCAGGGGTTTTCCCACCTGCATCCTCTTGCCAGGGAGCTCCCCGCGGCAGGGGGGCGCCCCAGCAAGGTGTGTGTGGTGCAAGCGCCACGTACAGTTGTGGCACTGCCCGTGCACGTGCAGGGCAGCAGTGTTGCCCCTGTGGCAGCACTTCTGTAGTTGGGGTCCGATCTGACGTAGCCTGAAAGGACTTGGCTTGTGCCTGCATCGATTAGTCACCTGATTCCTTTCCCAAGCCGTATTTAACTAGTGGCCTCACAATGGGTGTCTCTCAAGCTCAAGGGCGAAGAATTTAAAGGAACAGTGTCAGGGTTTAAAAAAAACCCTGTATTTAAAAGAGGTCTTTCCCCATGCTACAAACCACACATTAGATTCTCCAAATATAAACTCATTACTATGTACTGTCAGTGGTTGGCTTCCATCATCACCATTCTCACTATAGACGGTGTTCCAGCACCCCTCTGTAATTTTGCAAACACTCTCAGTACGTGGTGTAATGCTTACTACAGTGATGTGAATAATCTCATGGAATAAGAACACTCTTGACCCAGTACTACCAGCAATTACTACTGTAGGTAGCCTCAGGCTGTAACATCATAATCCCTGTGGGTTTTTTTTTAATTTTACCTTTGTTTGGGTAATGAACACCAGATAGAAAACAAAACTAAATTGTCTGTTTAGTAGGACTTTCACATTTTGTTTTACTGGCATGATGCTGTGCTTGCAAACCCTGTAGTTAGTGGCTGTGTTGGGTTTTTATTAGGCCTAAAACAAAAATCATGGAAATATTGCCATTCTTCATTATTCTGTATATCCCCTCCCCTCAAATTTTGGGTCATATCTTACATAGGTGTATCTCCAATGAAAGCATGTTAATTTGATATATGGGTCAGTACTGTGAAACTCCTTCATCTTTCTTCTCCATAAATGGCTCTTCTTTATTGCTATAAAGAATAACTGACTAATTTTTATCTCCTCGCAAAGATTTTTAATCTAGAGTCTTTCTGGTTACATAGCATTTTTTCTAGGCCAGCGTCTTAAAAATATCCTAAATTGTCATAGAAGTAATTATACTAGGTAAACTGAGTAGACATTAGAGATGTTAACGGGTAGCCAGTTAAATGGTTACCTAGTACCTGGGAGCAGCCCCATCTACTGTGGGAGTGGGGCGGGGCTGGGAGCAGCCAGGCTAGAGCAACCCTTCCAGCCCCCCCTTTAATGGGTTAAAAAGTTAAATACGGTGTCAGCACTACATTTAACCGTTGAACCAATTAAACAGGATTTTACATCCCTAGTAGATATATTGCTGAACAATGTGGTTTTGCTTTCAGTTTAATTTCATATGGGCTAGTGACCATAGCCCTTTGTGAAAACACTGGAAAACCATAAAATCCAGTATATTTAAATATAGTGAACAGGTGAGGCTATATATAGTGCAATTTTAAATAACTAAATTTTGCTGAAAGATACCTAATTTCTTCATCTGCTTCTTCTGGGGCCATAAACATGATTGGTGTATTGTAGACAGCCATAGTGCTTGCCTTGCAGCATTTACATTCCTTAGATAACCTCTGAAAAAAAGGATAATGGTTGAAATATCATGTGTCCCCTGAGAGATTCAAGTGAAGTTACAGCTTATTTTGAAATTGTGAGCTGCTGAGTTAGTTTAATATTTAAGCTGCATTGTGAGTCTGAAGTTTTCACCTTTGTAGGCTGAAGTGGCCAGAGTTAAACAAATATGATAGATTCCTGGTCCTATCAAAGTCGGTGGCAAATCTTTAAGCCAGTGGTTTTCAAACTTTTTTTCTCATGACCCAGTTTAAGAAAATTGTTGATGCCTGTGATCCAACTTAATTTGACTAAGCTTGTGGGCTCTGGGGTGGGGCTGAGGGGTACAGGAAGGGGCTCTGGCTTTGAGAGGGGTCATGGCTGGGGCAGCAGGGGTTTACCTTAAGTGCAGGCCTGGGCAAAATACGGCCTGTGGAGGCAGCGGGGAGCCCCAGGCAGGGTCCCCAGCTTGCCCTGCAGCCCCACGCGCAGTGCAGAAACGCGGCTGCGGAGCTCTGTTTCTGTTTTAAAACTGGAGGAGACAGGAAAAGTTTTAGGAGCTGCTCCACCCCCAGCACATTCCCATTGGCCGGTTTCTGGGAGCTGCTTGTTAGAATAACAGGCAGCTAAGAAGAATCACACCCGCTTTCCTGGGCTCAGTTATTCATGAAGCACATGGCCAGGCAAGCAGGCTGTCTGGGAAACATTTTAAGCTCTGCAGGCAGGCTAGTTTGGCAGCTGACAAGTAAGTCTCTTGGCCACAGCCTGCTTCTGGCACCCAGCCCTTTCTTGCCCTGACTCTCTGTGCCCTGACTCTCTGCCTCCGCCCCACACTCAACATGCCCAAACCCTCTGTCCCCCCTCTTACCCCATACCTCCTCCCAGATCTGGCACCGCAGTCTCTCCTGCCCCAGATCACAATCCCCTCCTATCCTAGGTCACATCCCAAACCCCTGCACTCCAGTCCCCTGCCCTAGGTCACAACCTCCTGCTTCATCCCAACTCCCTCCCAGACTCCAGTATCCCTCCTGCACCCAACCTCTATTCCAGACCCCAGCAAAAATTATTGCCCACCCCTGCGTTAGTGGCTCCTGGTGAGTGTGCAGCAGGTGTGCTAAGGCAGCTTTTCTGCCTCTCCTGGCGCTGCAGACCAGGCTACACCTCAGAAGCAGCCAGTTTCAGGTTCCCAATCAGTGGGAGTGTGGAGCTAGTATTGGAGGCAGGGGCAGTGCACAGAGCCCTCTCCCTTTAGGAACTGATCCTGTTGCTGGCTGCTTCTGGGGCACAATGCAGTCTGTGTTGCCAGGACAGGCAGGTAGCTTGCCTTCGTACTCCAAGTGGTCACCTTGATCACCCTGCAACAAGACCCAGTGCCTGACATTCCATGACCCAGTACTGAGTTGTGACGCATAGTTTGAAAACCACTGCTTTAAGTAATACTCTGTACTATACAGTAACAGCTGCACTCCAGTCCTTCAAGCACATACACGAGTCATGTATTTGTAGGATTGGGCTTTTGTTTGTGTTCTGATTACTCACTGATGCATCTTAGTAATGTCTGCCTTTTTAACCTCAGCCAAACAATGGACTGGTGAGTTGAACAACTTTTTCTACAAATTCCTTTTCTTTGCTAGTATCCTGCATGACTGTTTTACTTTCATTTTTTTATTGTACCCTCTCAGACTTATAAATTGTTCCTCATTTTCAATGTTTCCTCATGCTGGCATTGTAAGAAGACTTCAAGAACTTAGTCCATCCAAAAATGAAACACACGATGAAAGTCTGTTAAGACTGTATAGTTAAAAACTCAGACATTAAGAAATGACAAAGTATGAGTTCCATGTGCAACTTAAATCTTGACTACAATATAGTTTATATTACATAGTACGACACATTTTTATACATTTTAAATTGTATATTATTGTATGTATTTTGAGTCCATGAAAGTGTTTTTTATGAAAACACTTTAAATGTTTTCGTACTACAGATGTATAAAAGGATTCGGTAATAGTGAACATTTGCTGGAGTATATTGTACATTAAAGTTTGTAGCTAAATTGGCATAATAGTTACATAACCACCTCATTCTCTGAAGATTGTGCTATATAAAGGCTTTATTTTAGTGCATGCACAGGGCATATATGGTATTACACATCATTTCCTAACTTCTGAGTATTGTGTAACCTTAGCATTTTCTTACACGTTTTGGGTGGCATTTCCTGGAGAAAAAGTTGCATAATGTGGAACAATTTAGCTAGAGGACTCCCCATCACAAACCTGTCTTTTCTTTTTTAAATACAGGACAGCTCAATTAGTGACCTATGTTCGGGGGCTGCGTCTAGATTGGCAAGATTTTGCACAAATACTTTTAATTGAAAAGTTTTTCCGTTAAAAGTATTTGCGCAAGAGAGCGTCTATACTGGCATGTGCCTTTGCGCAAAAGATTTGCTTTTGCGCAAAAGCATCTGTGCTCAGTGTAGACACTCTCTTGCGCAAGAAAAGCTCCGATGGCCATTTTAGCCATCGGGCTTTCTTGCGCAAGAAATTAACTTGCCTGTCTACACTGGCCCTCTTGCGCAAGAGGGCTTATCCCTGAGCGGGAGTGTCAAAGTATTTGCACAAGAACCACTGATTTCGTACAGTACAAAGTCAGTGTTCTTGCGCAAATACTCGCGGCCAGTGTAGACAGGCGGCAAGATTTTGCACAAAAGCGGCTGCTTATGCGCAAAATCTTGCCAGTCTAGACGCACCCAGTGTGTTCAATCTGCCTTCGCTCCAGACATTGCTATGAAGTGAACATGCTGAGTACTGCTAATAAAATGAATTCTTATTTTAAAAGACACACAACTCTGTGAAATTAAAACAAATTTAATTAAAAAGTTCTAAGGCAGTTCTCAATGAGGGCTGTTTCCATGCCAGATTTTAACTTATCATTTTGGTATTGCTTTTGTTCTGCATAAGGTTGCAAGATTTTATTTATAAGGGGGAAGGTGTATTTTTCTTATTTTGTACTCCAGAACAGCTAAAAATTTGTTTGAATGTTTTTGGTTCAAATCACACTTGAGCAAAGTCCAAATCTGAATAATTTCAACACAAAAGTGAAAATTTCAGAAAACATCTAAAAACGGGTTTAAAATGGAAAAAATATGCTTTTTTTAGGCTCCAAATTTACAGTTGATAGCATGTTGGCAGATTACAGCATCCGCATGGAAAACTGTCCTGTTGTTGCAGAAAGAGCCTTAATTATCATGTTAGTTATCTCTCCTGCTATAATACTCTACTCTTGGTGCATGCATTGTGCTAATGTGTACAGTTTGTGTGTATTTACTTAAAGTTTGTTGTTAATGTAAGCCAACAAAAAAAGACATAGGTCAAACAACTGTTCACTAAACTAACTGATTCTGTCAATAGTTGCACAAATTAAGTCTGCAAATATTTACTGGGAGGATGCATGTATTTAAAGTTAAGCACACAAATAAATCTTTGTAGGTTTGGGGCTTGTCAGAATTAATTAATAACTGACCTCAGATGTAATGAAGTAACAAATATCTTATGCTGTTAAGTGTTATACATTTAAATAAAATCAACCATTTTTGAGAGTCTTATCCAAGTTACATAAGAATATTAACAAATTTGGTGTAGACTTCTATGATGTCTTTTAACATTGTTTTACTACTTGTCAGATTTTTTACTGTATTTTCAGACTGCTTGCTATTAAAGCTAATATAACAGTACTTTCCATTAATTCTCCCCCCTCCCATCTAATATATGAGATCTAAGCTCTGCATTTCCCTTGTTTTTTCATGGCATTAATATGTTCAGAGACCTTCCAGGAGTTGGGTCCCTCAAATTCCTTTTGGCACCATCATATTATTTCTTATCAGGTGCTCCCTCATATACTGTGTAAAACAGTTTGAGTATTTTCTGAACAACAGAAGTTAAATAATCCTGCAAGGAGCACCTGATGGGTAGATTTGGGGGGGTTCAGTGCAGTTTTGGGACCTGAGACCCTGATTCTTTAGTGATGGGGTGGGCAAAACAGCCTCTGTGGGCTGGATCTGGCCTGCAGCCACCCTGCCACTCCCCTTCCCCCAGGCCAATCAAGACCTGGGGATGGGGGAGTGCACAAAGTCTTCTGCCCTGCCAGGGGCATGCAGCACCAGAGAGAACTGTTGGCTGTTTTAAAACATTCTCTAGGTGCTGAGAGCGAGGGGCAAGACTTCACACGCTCCCCCACCCCCAGGCCAATCAGGGTCTCTGGGCGGGAGAGCATGAGAAGTCTTCTGGCCCTGCCCCTTCTGCCTGAGGTTCCACCCCCTTCTGGGGCCACCCGGGGCCACTTGAGAAATTTGTGAAGTGGCCCCCTTTTAAAAATTATTGTCCACCCCTGTGTTAGTGATTATAAGTGAGAATGCTACTGTTCCTGCATGAAGCCACTGAAGTCAGTGGGGCTTTGCACAGATGCAGCAGTGTGCCTGTGTGAAGTCACTTGTTGGATCAGGGCCTAAACCAGTAACTGCTCTCCATATGTCTTCATATATACATACTAAAAAAAAAAGAGCTTCTTACTACTTTTCAGTTATGTGCATCCTGACTTTTCATGAAACCATTCAGTATCTGCTGATGGGACACTGTCAATTTTAAGTCACAGTTTTGACAGTTTCTTACTTTATCATTGTTGGAACTAATATCTGAGATGACTGAGAGTTTGAAAAACAAACCCAAATGTTCCCCGTCATTTAATATAGTTCACTGTATGTATTTGACAGCACTTTTTGTCAAGTCATTTTCCTTCATGTCAGGAGTGGGCAATAACACTGTGACGGTTTGCCAGGGTTAGCCCTGTTTCCACTTTATTTAGCTGCATAGCCACAGGTACCAGCAATTGCAGCTCCCGTTGACTGTAGATTGCTGTTCCCAGGCAAAGAGACTGGTGGGAAGTGGTGCAGATCTGGATACCGCTTCCTGCCGCTCCCATTGTTTAGGAATGGTGATCTTTAGCCAGCAGAAGCTATGATCACCAGTTCCTGCAGCTGGGCTAGGGGGATGTGATGGACTAGTCAACTATCTGATAAGCAAATGCTTATCGGATAGTCGACGGGTTAGTTGAATAGTTGCTTTCCCCCGCTACCTCTATCAGATAGAGGCAGCAAGGGTGGGGGGAGAAAATGGGGGGGTACTTCAGATCAAAGCAGCAGCGCTGTGTGGTGCCCGGGATCAGTTGGGGACTCCCCAGCTGACCTTGGGCTCCGTGCAGTGTTGCTGCTTTGAAATGCTGCGGGGAGCCAGGCATCAGGCTCCTTGCAGCATTTCAAAGTGGCAGTGCCGCTTGGAGCCCGGGATCAGCTGGGGACTCCCTAGCTGACTCCAGGCTTTGGCGCTTTTGCCTTTGAAGTGTAGCAACAGCCCTTCAGAAGTTCCCTTATCCTGCTTTCCTAGTGCAGGAGCCAGATCCCCAGGCGAATCCCTGCCCTATCCTGAGTTCACTGGGGATCCCACTCCACCTCCCTATCTTCAGTGAGACCCTTATCCTGCCTTCCTAATGTGGGAGCCAAAGGCGGAGGTTCCCTATCAACTAATAGAATACTTGATGCAAAAATGCATCAACTATTCGATTAGTCATTTACCCGATATTTAACATCCTTAGGCTGGGCAGGTAAATATAGCGGGCGGAGCCACCAGGAGCTAACCCTGCTGGACTGGAGCCAGCCCATAGGTTGGTATTTGCTCACCCCCCTGCTTTATGTGGTCGGTTGGGGGCCTAATCCTGCAAACTTGTACAGCTGGGTATAATACTTACAGTAGTGGTTACATTAAAGCCATGGGCTACTCAAATACTCATGGGCTACCCTTCTGGGGCTCTATTCAGCATAGGATCCTTTTGCATAGTACTCATTACAGGATTAATGTCTAAGTCCTGGTCTGAGCGGCGTACGTTGCCATAAGGCAGAATGAATAGAAGGAGGGTAGTATGTGGCCAACAGCCACCTCAGTGGTTATTTGCAGCGGCTGATGTAAATCGACCTAATCTAGAAAGACTTAGACGTGTGATAGTTCTTTTTCTTTTTATCCTCTGTAATATTTTTACGTAGCAATGAGAAAAAATATATTTTTTAAAATAGGGAGATGTAAACCCACAGATTATCAAGGGATATTGAGGAACATTGGAATCAGGAATGGCTTTTAAGTAACTTTTGTAATTTGCTCATTTTTGTGTTGGAGTCCTCTTAAGATAGTGTTTCTCAAAGTGCTCTGTGGATCCACTCTGAGAAACTTGCTAACTGACTGCTCTGGTTTGTTTATTTTCTGGCTCCGCAGCCACTGAGCCTCACAGCTTCCGTTGGCTCCAGTTCACTGTTTGCAGGCAAGGGGAGCCGTGGGAAGCAGCGACCTGGCTCGCCACTTCCCGCAGCTCCCTTTGGCTGCAAATAAAATGGAGCCAATGGGAGTCACGAGGCTTCGTGGCTGCAGAGCCGGTAAATAAACAAACCAGAGCAGCCAGTTAGCAGGTTTCTCAGAGTGGATCCAAGGACCACTTTGAAAAACACTGTCTTAAGATCACACTAATGTGTAGCACTACTTCCTGTATAACTCTTTGGAAACTTGCCATTAGCATCTGCAGTTTTGTTAACAAAATTGGACCTGACTTAGGTAAAAACATATCTAGCATCTGTTAGGACAGTGTTTCTTAAACTGTGCTCCGTGGAGCCCCAGGGCTCCGCGAGACATCTCCAGGGGCTCCACGAGGTTGACAAACTAGAAACATTGATAGGTACAACACATACAATCAGTGGACCTCTGGGGCGCCGCATACATTTTTACGCATATAAAGGGCTCTGGAGCCCAGAAAGTTTGAGAACCGCTGTATTAGGAAATTCCTATTCCTGTGCAGCTTTCCATTCCTGGAAGTTAGAGGAGCACTGTTTAATATCTTGAAGTGCAAATACAATACACAGGATCAGAAAGAACATCTTTAACATAGAAAAGCGTTACATCCCAGAATGCTAAAAATGTATCTTCTGGCAAATTTATTCAGGCATATGTCTATTTTATTTATTCATGGTAGCCAATGTGACTTTGTAATTACTGGAAGATGATGTATTTCCTGCTTTATTTTGACTTAAATTTGGTTTTATACATGTAATTGCTGCTTGTGAGACTATATCGAATGGTTTTACAATGCTGAGTTGTGTTGGAAAGTCTAGTGCATATGTTTACAGCACCAAATCTTGATCTTGATTAGGGTTTCTGGACCATACTATACAGTAAACTTCCGATAATCCGGCACCTTTAGGACCCAGGGGGTGCCGGATTATCAGATATGCCGGAGTACAGGAAGGGGGGCTGAGGGGTCTGGGGTGGGGGTGGGGTCGGCGGGGAACTGCGTAGCATGGGAGAGGGCGGTGCTGCAGGACCAGCCCGGCAGCACCCCAGCTGCTCTGCCCCCGGCTTCCCCAAGTCAGCCGCTGCTGAAACTGGCCAGCGGCTGACTTGGGGAAGCCGGGGGCAGAGCAGCTCCAATTGTCCGGCTGGCTGGAGTACTTCCGGGTTCCAGGTGGTGCCGGACTATGAGGAGTGCCAGACCACTGGATGCTGGACAATTGGAGTTTTACTGTATTATGTAATACAGGTCGAATGTCTCTTGTCCAACACCCTTGGGACATGAATGGTCCTAAACCACTAAGTTTGCCAGACAAAGGGGGGTGGTCAAGGCTCCCTGCCCAGGTATAGGGCTCTGCTCATGGCTGGGGCTGTGCTTCCTATCGCCTGCTGCTGCCTCTACGGTGCCACCCTGCCAGCTCTGGCTGGAGCTGTGTCCTCCACCGTGCCAGCCCCAGACAGGAACTAGCCCTGCTGCCTCCAACTGTGGCCAGGGCTGCACCCTCCCCACAGCGCTGGCCCAGGCTGCATACATAGCTACCGGCCTTGCTGCCTCCAGCCCTGGCCAGGGCTGCGCTCTCTGCTGCCAGCCCCAGCTAGGACTGTGCTCCTGAGTGCCCGCCCTGCTGCCTCCAACCCTAGCTGTGCTCCCCCACCGTGCCAACCCCAACCAAGCCTGTGTGTGGCACCATGCCAGACCTGGCCGGAACTGCGCTTTCCACCTCGCCAGCCTCAGTAGGGCTGCACTTCTGGCCACTGGCCTGGCTGCCTCTAGCTCCGGCTGGAGCTGTGCTCCCCACCATGCCAGCCCTGCTGGGGATGCGCTCCCCATTGCCAGCCCGAACCAGAGAGTCCCGGATTTTAGTGGTTCAATCTGTAATGCCGTGTTGTCTAGGTTAGTGGTTAGTCTTCAGAGCCAGTGATCGAGGAGGTGAGATGTCTGCAGTCAAAAAATAAAGATGCATTTTTCTGATGCACAGTCTGATCTGGGAAGTAGCTGTACATCTCAATTGTTTGCAGAGAGATGAACCTGCCCTTATGAATACTTCATCCTGAACTTCACAATAATAAAACAGTTTAAATGGAAGCTTGTTAAAACACTTAAATGAATACTGCCCATGCAGTCTCTGTAACATTTTAAAATAATGTCATACACTTCTTCATTTCACTATATTGTAAATAGCATTACTTCAGTCATGTTCTTGTCCAAAAATGTTGTTCTGGCCCACATAAGAACTAGCATGTGGTAGGGATGTTAAATTTAATTAACTAATCAAATAGTCAATGGGATTTTCATTGACTATTTGATTAGTCAATAAGGGCGTCTGCCTTTGAACTGCTGGGCTCTTGCTACAGTTCAAAAGCGTAAGCCCCGCAGGGAGCTCAGGGCCAGCGGGGGACTGGCCCCACACGCCCTGTGGCGCCTGAGCCTTTGAAATGAACAAGAGCCCCAGTGGGGCTCTTGAACATTTCAAAAGCAGAAGCCCTGCAGGAAGCTCATGGGAGGGGTAGGGGGGAGGATTGAGGTTCAAGGGCTCAGGCCAGATGAACTCTTCTGGGATTCCAGTGTTAGTGGATTTTGTGGGCCCCCTAGACTCTGGGTTGGGACCAAAAATGAGGGGTTCAGTGTGTGGGATAGGGATGGGGGTGCAGGAGGGACTGAGGGTGCGAGGTCTGGATGGGGGGTAGGGTGCAGAAGAGGCCAGGGTGTCCAGCTGGGATGAGGAGCAGGAGCAGGCTGGGGGCAGGAGCGGGGTGGGAGTGTGGGGTCTCAGTGGGGAGGTGAGTGAGGGGTCTGGGGTTGCAGGGCAGGAGCAGAGTGGGGGTAGGTGTCTGGCCGGGAGGGAGGGGGCAAGAGCAGGCTGGGGGCGGGGTCTCAGCAGGGAGGTGAGTGAGGGAGGGGGCTGGGGGTGCTGCTCCCGATAGCTGGATTCTGGTCAGTTGGAGTGCAGGGAAAAGCTTCAGAAACATGCTGCTGTTCCCGCAGCCTGGGATGGGAAGAGCTTCTTACCTGCACAGGGAGGCTCGGGGCTTTCTCTCTCCTCCCAAGCAAGAAGGCAGCGCTAGTGCTCCAACCACATGGGGGAGGAAGGAGGACCTCCCCTCCCCCCGCAGCGGGATGAGCCCGGCCAGTGCCTCCTGCCCCGACTCTACTGCCTCGGGCGGCAGCTCCAGCTTGAGGCTCTGCGGTGGCTGTGCCTGGAAGCAGCTTCTCAAGCTGCCTTTGGTGGGGGCAAGCAGGAGGACGGTGGGACCTGCACTGGCTCCGTGCTGTAGTGCGACAGGGGGGAGAGGGTCTTGAGCTCCTGGCTCCTGAAGTTGCTGAGCAAGCGGGCTGATATTGATCCTCCCAGCCCAGCCCCAGAGCAGCTCCTTGCTGGGGGAGCGCTTCTCCTTGGTGTTGCTGGGACTGATCACCCTGGACATGGGGGAAGATCCATCAGTTTTTCCTGTCTCTCCTCTCCCTCCCCATGGCCGCTGGAGAGGAAAAAGAGGGGAAGCCGCGCAGCTGAGGGCGGACGGGCAGCAGAATGAAAACTTTTCCTGCAGGGCGCAGCGTGACGTGTTGACGTCACTTTGTCATCCCACAGGAAAAGGTTTTTTTTAAATATATATAGAGAAAAATATTTGAGAATGGGGGGCGTGAGCGCACACACACACACACACACTCTCACACACTCTCTTTTTTTCTCTCTCTCTCAGAGCAGTGTTTCTCAAACTGTGCTCCACAGAGACCCAGGGCTCCATGAGGTTTCAAACTGGAAACATCGATAGGTACAACACATACCATCAGTGGACCACTGGGGCGCCGCATAAATTTTTACGCATGTAAAGGGCTCTGGAGTCCAAAAAGTTTGAGAATTGCTCTCTTAGAGTATTACATAAACTTTGAAAATAAGCAGAAGTAAATTAAATGTTGTGACTACTAACTTGAATGATGTTCCTTGCAGTTTATTAAATTCAGATTAGGGATGTTACATTTTGATTAATCAGCTAATCAAGTAGTCAATGAAATTTCCATCGACTACTCGATTAGTTGATATTAGTCACTATCCCACTGTACCTCTCCCTTTGAAATGTAGAAGAGCTTTCATCGGCTCTTGTGTATTTCAAAAGGAGAGAGGAAGCAGGTTCCCTCTGCTTTTGAAATGTACAGGAGCTACCCAAGGAAATCAGCTGCCTCTCTGCCTTTTGAAATGTAGGAGAGCCCTGGCAGCTCTTGTACATTTCAAAGGAGAGAGGCAGCGGGAATCCACACCAGCAGGGAGCAAAGCAATCCCCACTGGCAGGGGTTCCCCTCTGTGCCTCTTCCTTTGAAGTGTACAAGAGCCGCAGGTGTACATTCCAAAGGGAGAGGAACAGCAGTGGGACCGACGCAAGGAGGACTGTTTCAATCCCTGCTTGTGCTGTTTCCCTGCTCCCCTGCTCCCCACCAAGACAATACTGGGGGGGACCGGCTTTTAAGACAGCGCCCCCAGCACCAGCTCGTGCTCCCCCCTTGCTGCCTCTCTCTTATAGAGAGAGGCAGCAAGAGGAGGGGAAAGCAACTAGTTGAGTTCCTACTTGACTACCTGATAAGCCTTTGCTTATTGGGTAGTCGACTAGTCACTTGCATCCCTAATTCAGACTAGTAATCAGCTGTTACATTTAGAAACAAATCAGCAAATCAAGTATTAGATTGAAAGAAATTGGAACCTTTTTTCCTTTTCCACTTGGAACTGTTGATCCTCTTTATTTCTATGATAAACTGTTCAGATGGTTCCTCCCTCCTCCCAGTATGATCTGTAGACTTTAACCTAAGTTTGGAAGCAAGAATTTAGATTTGAAATTCTGTGAAAAATTCAAATCAAAACTACCCTGCCATATAGTTTGGTGTAGTATTTTTGACATGTTGGTGATTAGTTTTATTTATGTTGCAAAATTAACTGACTTGCAATAGGAGGAATCTTTCAGGTTAGTGGATGGTTAGGTTTGCCTTGATTAGCCTAACAATCTGCAACACACTTTTCTAACAGTGCTAATCAATTTTAGTGCAACAGACTAAAACACCACACAGAGAGGATCGCTGCCTAAAGTCCACTACTGTCAGTCATTTGGGGAAAATCTAATACTCGGCAGCTCGTTCTTGTGGTTTTAGAAGTATGGGGAAAGTAAAGGAGAGATGATAGTGGTAAGAAAGTAGAACCATGAATATGGTGTAATTATTAGACTTTTTTATAGTTAGCTCAGTAGCTTTTGATATAGCTTTTGATATAGATTTGATGTGCAATGTGATTTTTTTTTTTATTGCAATACTGTTGAATCAAGTGAATTAAAATATTTAGAAATCAAAAACCGAAATACTGACTCAAATAAATAAAATTGGGGTGGGATTTAGTATATTTGTCTTTAGTGACAATAACAAAAGTTCCTGTACAACTTGTTGCAGCTTCATAGTAGATCTCATTAAATATGCCACATTATTAAATGGCTGTGCCATCTCTTCAGTTTTCTGTGTATATGTGAGTCTGAAGACCATTTATGCTGGCTCTGCTCCTGGCGGAGCTGGTTTGAAGAAGGTCAATATAGTCAGTAAGGAAAAGATGAGTGTATAATCTGCTTGGATGTTAGGAGTATATGTAAACAAACATCTTCATTTCTCTTTTCTTCCTTTCCTTACCAGTTGATATTGCTGCCTTTGGGCTGTAGTAACATCCCTTGAGTGGCTCCAGTGGTGGTTCCAGGTCTGACTGCTAGAGCAAGTTGGCAGCAGTGTGGAGAGGGAGGGGGAGAGGCGGTTCTGGTGCTCTTGGGGATCTGGCTTAGAGGCAGCAAGTGGGGGCGTGGGGGTGCAGGTAGTCAACAGGATTAACAAATAAGCCCAGGCTTATTGTCTAATTGTGTAGTCAACTACATGTTGACATCCCTACTTGATATGCCTTCTAGTTTGTCCACGTGCCATAGATAACTACTTTCTGGGAATGGTTTTCCAGTCCGTTATGCACCTTTTTTATAGTAGCTCCATTTAGATTATATTGCCCTAGTTTATTTATGAGCAGGTCATGGGAGACAGCATCAGAAGCCTTACTGAAGTTAAGTTATACAACATCTACTACTCCCTTCCCTATCCACAGGGCTTGTTATCCTGTCAAGGAAAGCTATTAGATGCGTTAGTCATGTTGTGTTCTTGACAAATCCAGGCTGATTTTTGCTTATCACCTTATTCATCTTCTAGGTCTGTGGTGTCCAACACACTAGCCACATGTGGCTATTTGGCCAGTTGAGTGTGGCTAGTTTGGCTACTTCTTCAAAACTGGTTGGACACCATGGTTCTAGATGTTTGCAAACTGATTGCTTGATTATTGGTCTGTATCACTGTATGCAATATTAGAGGCTGGAAGAGTTTTGTTGCTCACCTTTGAGAGGGGAAGGTCTTGGGTAGCCGTATAAGGCCGAAAGCTTTGGGCTGCAACTGACGGGGATTCCTTCTCCCTTGAAATAGGAAGCAACAGCAGGGAGATCAGAGCGGCACTGGGTTCCATAGGTTTGGCAGTTTGGGGCAGGATTAGTACTTCAAGTTGATTAATTTATTCATTGTTTCTCCTTTTGTAACCTGTATCAACTGCATTTTAAATACAATAAGATTGCATAAGTCTGAGTTTTAAAGCCAGACTGCATTTAAGCAGCAAAGATTTACTCAGCCTGGCCAATGAGGCTCCAATCGGGATGTGTCCTGGCCCCGATCCTGGGGCAGGCCCTGCGGTCTGGCCACAGGAAGGGCTAGTGGTGCCCCTCTCCCCCCTGTCTTGCGGTGGTATGGGTGGGAGGGGAGGCCACGATCTGGCTGTGGTGATCCTGGCCTAGCCCCTCATCCAGCCACTGCTGCCTGGGTGCAGGAGCCTAGCCCTGACTAGGGTAAGGTCATCTTGCCCCAGACCTCCCCCCCACATACTCTATCCACCCTGAGCACCCTGCCTTGCCTCCTCTACCTCCCCTGCCCCCAACCCCCTGCTCTGAGCCCCTCATACACCTCAACCCTGATGCCTGGCCCACCCAGTCCCCTGCCATAACACTCCTGCACCTGCCACACCTCAGCCCTGAGCCCATTATACAACTTAGCCCTGACTCCACGCCTCCCACCCCAGTAGCAGTGAATTTTCACTCTAGCAAGTTGTGCTGCTGCAACATGTGATTGCTTTGCTTATATTGAAGTTTGAGTCTGCTTAGAACAGTAACATTCTTTGTCCATAGATCTGCTGCCTCTGCAGTTTGAGTGTTATATCTGGTGACTCTGGGTACAACATAAGCTTTTTACTCAATTTTTTTCCTTGTTGGCCTATGCAGATGAGAGTGAGAGATTCTATTCCTTCCTTAGTATTATCACAGAGCTTACTGTTTTTTTTTAAATTAGCTGCCCATTGATAGCAATGGGTTTGCACATATCACTGACGACCTAATTTGGATTTAGCTCTTTTATGATTGGTTATATGCCATTATGTGCAGTTAAAATAGCATCCTTGTTTGCAAATGCAATATATTTGCCATGGAAGTCATTGACATCACCCCACAATGCCATTTGCAGTCATTTTCCACATTTTAAATGGTGTAAAGGGGAATTGGAGGGGAATGGAGTTCCTCCCACAAAACAAATGTCAACCCCATCAGATACTGCTCTCAGTAAATTGTGCAGATGTTCAGAATGTTAGTGTTCATGCTCTCTCAGCGCCTTTGGCCTGGCTTTCCCTCAGAGGTACTCCGAAGTCCTGTTGGGCTGCTTCAGTTGGTGCAGCCTTGAAGGGAGTTGACGTATCTTACCGGGCACTGCCAGTCCCCTGGTGCTTGATTCCTGGAGCAGAGGTGAGGGAAAAGGTTGCTCACTGGTGACGTCAGAATGACCTGTCACTCGCAGAAGATAGTTCAGACCCTCATATTATGGGTCTCTTCTCTGTTGGGTGCATTGATGAGCAGGGAGTTCATATTGTTGACAGTTTAAAGAATTAACATGGGCATCTGACTTAGTCCGCATTGAGATGAATAGGGCTGATCACAGAAACTTGTATTGGCTACCGTAACAGTTAGTGATGTACTGCCTTAAAAATGTGAAAGCTTATCTTCTCCAGAACAAGGCACCTGCATTAATGCATGCTGGGTGTATCAGAGTCCTAGGCAAGAACCTCTTCTATTTATAAATTATAGGACATACTTTATAAAATTCATGTGTCCTAGATGCTTTACAGAATATAAATAAATATGCTGTTCCTGCTCCAAATAGTTTGCATTCTAAATTTTGGACATGATGTGAAGTACTGGTCACAAATGGTAAGGTGGGAATACGGCTAGGAAGGTAAGCCTTGAAGGATCTTTAATTCTTTATGATGAGGTTATTGTGGTTCCAAAGCAGAACAGAATTAAACTAGTCTGTTGGGGCATATGTCAGCTTTGAGTTAAGTTGTTGGGCCAATTTTATAAATGTATAGTTTTTTTACTTAGGAACTCTTGATTGGTTTTATTGAGGTTGATGTATAAATTGTACATTCAGAGCTTGCCTATACTGCTTCTGTTCAGGGCAAATATCAAGAAAATGGAATATAACATATTCTAAAGCTGTTAGTTTAAAAATCTCGTTAATTTGATAGGACTTCTGGTTAGCGTGGAATGTAGGCATTTAGAGGCATTTTTCATAATTATTTGGACCTATTGTTGTCTTCCGATAGCAACAATTATAGCTATAATGAAGCATCATATTAAGTGCTTAATAATTAAGACAATTAATGAACAATAAAACAGCAACCCTCATCCAATATGGAAAATACTGTTAAATGTCTAGATGACCACAATGTTTAGACACATAGATAGAAAGTGACTTTGTTTTAGTTGTGAGTTTTTCACTATCTAATCATTGGGGCCCAGAGTCAGCTGGGGACTCCCCAGCTAATTCCGGCTTCCGAGCAGCATTTCCCCAGAGCCGCTGGGAGGCCCCAGCTGATCTTGGGCTCCCCGCAGCATTTCCCCGGGGATCAGCTGTGCGATGGCTGCCCTTTTGAAAATGCCACCTCCGCATTTCAAAGGGACATCCATGGAGCCCGGGGTCAGCGGGGGACTCTAAGTCCCCGCTGACCCTGGGCTCCATGGCTTTGAAATGCACAAGAGCCCCCGCTGGGTACTCTTGTACTTTTCAAAACAGGCACCTGCGTGCATCCCGCCATTAGCGGGACTTCCCGCTGGCCCCGGGCTGTACGCGGAGTTCCACGTTCCTCCTTTGAAATGTACAAGAGCCCCAGCGGGGGTTCTTGTACATTCCGAAGGAGGAATGCGGA
The DNA here is from genome assembly GCA_019425775.1 of Rafetus swinhoei. NCBI lineage: Eukaryota > Metazoa > Chordata > Testudines > Trionychidae > Rafetus > Rafetus swinhoei. The sequence continues at coordinate 211,847,732 of CM033424.1, forward strand.
AGTGCCTGTGTTGAGTAGTCGATTAACCACATTTTAACATCCCTATTCTGGATGATTCCTCCTCTGGAGTCAGCCCTGAGCAACTTCATCAGCCATTGACAGATTCCCATGCATTAGCTATTAGACTGCACTATAGTCCTGTTTACTTGATTTCTTTAGCAGACTGATCTGTGTTTGCTCAATAATTTTAAATGCTTTTCTGGAACTGGACTTCATTGGTTGTGCCGGGGCCAAACAGTGCACAAAGACTAACATTTGGTTCTGTTGTTTGAATTTCTTAACATTTTGTTCTGCCATCAAGTATTCAAAAAAAAAAAAAAAAAAAAATCCCATGCCCTTAGATAGGCATTTTATATCTAAAAGACTAATAATGAGAAAGAGAGGGTCAAATTTAGAGGTGACTGAGTTATGGTCCAAGTTGAATATCAGTTAGCCAGCATAGGTGAGACTGTAGGTTGGTGTACCCTACAGTCTGCTAGGGTGGAAAATTGGGCATGTAATTGGAGGGCAACCAATAGGAGGGTTTAAGAAGGTCAGGCAAAGGGAAAGTTGGGGTCATATACATTTTTACTATTAAATATTTATACTGGTTTATACAGAGGTTATAGTTATATAATTACATTCCAGTATTTACATCACCTCTTAGTTTGGCTCTAAAATGATCTCTCTTGGTTGAACACATTCTAAGTTGGTAAACTCCCATTTACAGTCTGTTAGGTGTATAACTAAGACTTTTTTTTTAAATTATGTCTCTCTATTTGATAAATGCATTTTGTGTACTCTGTATGGTGATAGATGCACAAAATGCACCTGTGCTCATCTGCGATAGGAGCTGAGGATTTGACTTACAGTACAGGTTGAACTTCTTCTGTAGTCTGGAACCCTCAGCACCTGATTGGTGCCGAATCAGAGAATTTGCCAAACTACGGGAGGTAACTGTTGTTTAGCAGCATTACCAATACTTCCAACTCTTAGACAATTAGTGGTAAATTAAAGCTAAATTACAACACAGAACAATGAGAACCAGGTTTGGTGGCTGTAAACAAACTATGGGTCCGTGGGAAACTTGGGCACTCCATAAGTGGACATGGGGCTAATTAAAATCATGCCAGGCAACGGATGTTGCCAGACCAGAGTGTACTGGAGTGTTGGACTAGAGAGGCTCACCTATATTCAGATTAAAGGAGAGAACTGCTGACATGGCCCCACTTCTAATACTTGGGTCATATCCAATCTGAAAATGCCTTTCTTTCTCCCCCTATAGTTGATGCAGATATTTGCCTATGCCAATAGTGGAACTCTATTCCCTAAAATTCTTCCTACTTTCTTCATCCATAGTCATATCATTTTATTTAATGTTTCCAGTGATGACTGGCAATATCTGATAGAATGGGCAAAAGTGTCACACAAAGATTTGTTTGGTGTCAATAAACAATTGCAGATAAAGATCGCATTGTATTTCTGATGGTAGGCAATGCCTTTCCTGTTTTCTTCAGGTGAGACTTCCACTGAATATTTCATAGATTCTCTGCTATGTACATGGCAGCTTCTCAATAAGCTTGTGAGATTTCTCTACTTCTTTCTTCATGGTGTTTACTGATTGAATATTTGGCTGGGGTCAGACAGTATATTAAGGATGATTCTGAGCTAAGTGGTCACTATCCAATGTATAGCAGAAAGAAACTGTGACTTTTCTTAGCTGTTGGTCCTGTTGTAACATTCTAGCCAATTCAACCAGCAGAGCTTCTTTTCTCTACAAGACATTCATTTTCCTTGGTAGCCAATAAAGGAATGCTTAGTGGATAGGCTAGAAAATACAGTGGGGGAAGTTGTGGTGCAAGATTGCCAGGTGCTACTGCAGCATTAAAGAATCAAAGTAAAAAGAAGAAAAAGCGACCCCTTTCTATCCTACCCTAGTTTGAGCCCTAAATTAATATTTAATTGAAGAGTAATAGTTTTGGTGCAGCGAGTACATTTTTGGCATGGTATGGATATTAAAAAAATATTTGACACATTCTTGATCATAATAAACCATTTAAACTACCTTATCCATAGTGACCCCAAATGATTGACCCCCCAAAAGTCAAAATATACGTGTCACTTTAGTTTGGAGTTCTGTTCACAAATGTATCGAGGCATATAGCATAGCCCAAAGACATACTTCTAAACACAGCTGCAAGCTTTTCATTATTGTCACTGTGGTTTTTTTATTCAGTCTAGGAAAGGTGACCCATTTGTGCACTTACTTGATTACATCGTTGCTGAAACCTTTGGGCCATGCTTTTTATTATTTTAGGCTTTAATTCTGTAATTAGCAGGTGTTAAGTTTATATATCTTATTTTAATATCTCATGCAGTAAGAATTTTCAAATGTGTGAAAAGCTACTGGACAAAGATTCCCATATGTAAGAATACTTTGATTCAGAATGAGTGAGGGGTTGGGACTAGAATCCAGTTAGTTGCATCTTTACATATCTAGGTGAACAAAATTTTGAGTAATTTCACATTAACATAGTTTTTGTCACCAACATTAACAGCCTTTTTTCTTTCTGTCATTTCATTTTTATTATTCAGCCTGCCATTATGTTTCAGTCTAGATGGAAACTGCTTTATTACGATAATGAATTGGTCCCAAGTTGATGCTGCTCAAATGTTATCTCAAAAATAAGAAAAATATATGAACATTAAAACTTATAAGTTTTGCTGCTTGCATATCTTAGTTACGTTGTATGGATAGTTTGTGAACAAAGCAAACACTATAGAGCAGTGATTCTTGATCTTTTCCATATTGTGACCTTACATTCTAACAGATGATGTTTTGGAATGCAGTTAACGTATGGGTGATCATGACCTAGAGTTCTGTTTACATTTCTCTATGGGGTTTATTAGATGGGTGTGCTCATGCTTTGGACAATAATTTAAATTTGGAGGAAAAGGTAACTTAAACAAGCATGAAAGCATTAGTCTGATTAAATCTTATAAAGCATGGGTGGGCAGTAAGTGGCCGGACACGATTTGCCAGGCTTAGCCTCTGGCGGACCTCCAGAAGCTTTATTTACCTGAGCCTCTGCAGGTGAGGCTGATCGCAGCTCCTGTTGGCTATGGTTCATTGTTTCCAGCCAATGGAAGCTGCTGGAAGAGGTGGCCTGGCCTATGCTGCTTCCTGCAATTCCTATTGGCCAAGAATGGTGAATCCTGGCCAATGGGAGCTGCGGGTAGCCATGCCTGTGGATGCTCAGGTAAATAAAGCATTTAGAAGTCCACTAGGGGCTAACCCTGGGAAATCGTGTCCGGCCCGTGGGCCGCTTATTGCCCACACCTGCAATAGTGTGGGTTTAATATTTTCATTTTCAGTGTGAGATAGACAAGTTAAGAAAATAAATATTAAATTAGCTATATTTGTTACTTTTTTCTTTTACCAAAAAGAAAAAATCTACTGAGAATGAGGAAAACAAACAAAAAAAGATGAAAAGTGTGCTGTTCTGCCCCCTAATCTTTCTGTTTTACACATCATGCATGTAGATCCTCAGTTTCATTATATCTTTACAAATCTGGAGTGCAAAGTACTCCATGTGAGGGTGTCACCAATGAAAGATGCAGGAAGAAAGGTAAATAGTTTCAAGTTTGAGTTTATTTACTTGTCAGAACTCTGTGGTCTGTGGATGTCTTGAGCCATAGGTGATTGTCATATAATCCAATATATTTACTACATCAAAGAGCTGGATTAAATTATTAGGAGAAAGCTTTTACTGGAATTTTATTGCATTTTAAAAAATAGGCATAAAAAAGAGACATTAGATTGACTAGCATCAGTTTGCTAGTATGGGATGTAAATGCATAGATCAGAACTTTCTTGACATCACAATCATGATGTCAGTGTGATCAAGGAAGAAAATAGAAGAACTGTTGTTTCATGAGTTTTAAAAGAGAAACAAATCCAAACCCAATTGCACTTGAATTTCTCTAGAATCTCAAACCGTTCATTGTCCACTAAACCAATACCTCAAATTTTACGTTAAGCTATTGTGCCTCAACAGCAAATAAAAATGGTTTAATTCTGCTTTCTTCATTTTTAACTACTAAAGGTGTTGGCATGTAAACAAGTTCGAGAGGATTTTTCTTCTCCTGCTTCTTTATTCCCCATTTTAAATCAAAATGTTCTGTTTATCACAATTTCCTTAGGGATTAGGTGATGGCATAAAAATATTGTGAACCAAGCATTAAAAATAAATTACTGTTTTAACAAAGCGGTTGTGTTTTATGCAGATATACTGGGGAAAAAATCTCAATGTGCAGAGGAGAAAAAGAGCTACAAACAGAAATATTGCTAAATAGATTTTTAATATTTTCCCCAAAGCTTTACCGTTGCCAAGTCTTGATTTTTTGCAAAGCCTGAAAAGTTATAATTTACTCTTCCATAGCTTTGATTGTCACTGGTCTTGCATCCTGTCTTCTCAGAGATTGTTGCCACTTAGGCTTTGTCTACACCGCAGGGTTTTTGCGCAAGAAGCCTTTTGCGGAAGAAATCTTCTGCAAAAACTTCTTGCGCAAAAGCGCATTCAGATCTCAAAGCGCATCACAAAAGCAATGTGCTTTTGCGCAAGAGAGCATCCACACTGCATGGACGCTCCTGCGCAAGAGCATCCCTGTGCTTTTGCCGATAAGGGTTTCTTGCACAAAAACCCCTCCGGAGCGTCCACACCTGCCTTTTTGTGCAAGAGCTGTAGTACAAAAAGGAGTTATTCCTCATGGGGAGGCCTCTGTTCTGCCGATTTACTTGCGCAAAAACACGCTTGAGGTGTGGATGCTCCACTGGTTTTTGCACAAAAACCTTGTAGTGTAGACATAGCCTTAGTGTTACATATTGTTTGCTGAGGGGTGATGCTGGGTGCCTCCCTCATCCCTACCATCGATCTTTGGATGTAGTGTTGCTGGAGCATTGGTTGGGACCTGACTGCGGTCCTATGTGGGGGGAAAAAAGGCAAACAAAATATTCCTGCAGCCCACAGAATAGTCCAAGGCAACAGTGAAATAGGTTCTGTGGCAGGACTGGATTCCTGCCTCTCTGAGGGGCCCAGGCTGAGCACTCTGGGCTCTAATGAGGGTCCAAGTGCCTCAGACTCTTCAGCAGCTGTCTTTGTGAGTGGCCCCTGCTCTGTGGGGCTAGGAAGCTCTGTTCTTTAGTTCTGTCACCCTGCATTAGGCTTGGATCCTTCCTTTTAAGGAGTTCTCCTTCTCCATTCCTCACATATGCACCTGCTTGATTATGCCCAAAGGAGCTTTAACCCATACCTGACCAGGGTGGGAACATGTCCTTTCATACATCAGTAACTCCCTGTGATGCTGTTCTCTGAAGTCCCTGACAGTTTATTTCTCTGCTTAAGACTGCTAGCTATTTCCAAGCACTCTCCCTGATAGCTCAGACTTTTTCACCTGCCTTCCTCACTCCCCATGGTGATGTGGAAGTCATGTACACACATTAGTCACACATGACAATCTGATATTTAAGCATTAAGAATACACTTAGTACCATGGTGTCCAAGATGGTAGCCATGTGGCTATATAGCCAGTTGTTTGGTTAGTACGCTATAGCTTCAGAACTGGTTGGACACCATGGACTTAGTACCTGAGCTATGAAGTGTAAAAAAGACAATTTGACGCCTCACCCTGACCCACTCACATTGTAGTTGTCCTGTTTCCTGAGTGGTTGGGAAACAGTTTACACTTTCGGTTGAAATTTGTGCTTAGGCTCAAATTCAGTCCTATGAGAGCCACAATCTACATGCAAAAGCGCACACATTCACAGCTACGTTTCAGCATGGAGTTACTTTGATTGCAGGTGCAAATGTGTTCTTTAGACCTCTAATTACCCACCTTTCCTAGCTGCATATGCAAGTGAATCTCTGCCTACTGAAAATGTAGTCTTTAAGAATTTCAAGTGATGGTGCTTTGAAATGGTTATAAAAAAATCCATATTCAAGTCTCTACCTCTTTTGTATATGTTTCTAGGTTCTCTATTAGGATACCAGTGTTCTTCTGTCAGCACTAAGGAAAGGTTTCTGACTCCAAGACTTAAGATTTTCTTTTATTCGTACCATTTATAATGCACAATAACATTGTTACTTGTGTGTGATGCTGTCTGCTTCCATTATACAGTTGTCTTTTGTTCTTTCTAAGATCATAGAAATGGATTCATGCATACATATGGATGCATGCCCACTCACACACCCCTCCCCAATTCTGAGCTACTGAGGTGTGTAGCATTTTGAATAGACTTGAATAGACAGATTTGATTATAAATAGGATCTTTAAAAGTGAACTTTTGTGCTCAATCAAAAAAGAAAACACAACACTGAAACAAAATACATTACCTGTCAGTTAGTCCTACGTAATTCCTGTCACACAATTATTAGTTGAGACATTAATGTATAGGAATTTTCTCTCTTGCCCATTTTAGTTCTCCTGCTTATTCACAACTATGATGACATGAATAAAGATTTGACAGTAATTCTCAGGACGGTTTGATGTAGATGACCTTTCTATTTGCAATATAGGTATTGCATGCCTATTATGGTATTTTGAGTGCTTAAATTCTAGTGGTGCTATGATCAGAATGACTTGTTGGTAAATTTAGATTGGCTCATTTTTAATTGTAAATGTATTTCCTCTTGTACTGTATTACTATCCACCCCAGGGTCATCATCTGCTTCTGCATGAGGAGATGCCTACAAATCTTGTTGCGACTCAGTATTGCAATCTAGCTCCCTTACACAGTGGAGTTTGGAAAGTGTTAAGTCATGTAATAGAAAAGTTTTTGATACTTTGAACAGCCTTTAATTCTTCCGCATTGTTTCTAGTCAGCCTGGAGCAGCCCCTACCTGTGGGTCACCCTGTGGCGGGGGGGGAGACAGGTTCCAGCCCAGCAGCCCCTCCTTCCCCCCAATCAGTTAACCGGTTAAATAAGATGTTTAACTAGTCAGTCAAAATTAAATGGGATTTTACATTCCTAATGCATATGACAGTATTTCTGCACGGCTGTCACGTGTTGCATTGTTGCTGCACAAGATTTTGAGTAGTTCCATTTTTGCAGTGGTGGGGAACCTTTTTTTTTGGATGAGGGCCGATGAAAAATCAGTTGGGAGCTGCACACAAGTGAGAAACAAAAACAAACTCTCACTGACGTGGCCCCTGACTGAGAAGGAAAAAGATTCCCCCCACGCACCAGAGCCTAGCGGGGCCCTGCCTAGTAATTTTTGTGTACTCCAGCCCTACAATGGTGTGGCAAGGAGACTAGAGCCTTTGGAGCCAGATCCAGGCAAGCTGGGGGCTGTATCTGGCCCCTGGGCCTTAGGTTCCCTACCCCTGCCATATTGCATCGTATTCTTGTAGTCTGCATTTAGATACTAAAATTCCTTGTCAATTTAGTGAAACTGCTGAAAATTGCTGATGCTGTGTGAGCTCGGAAAATAGAGGACTGTGTCTGTCTGACTCTCATTATTTTGCATTTGGAATAGAATCTATTCTGCTCGCTAGTGGAATTATGTAGATCTGTTGACCTGGACTTCTGATAATTATTTTATAATGGTTTTGTTTCGAAATTCCAAATGAGAGTAGCTACGGAGCCTATAGCTTAAGTTTGACCTCACAGTGACAGGCTACTAGTGGAAAGCTGCTCTCCTTGTGGGCAAGAGGCTTTCTGTTGCTTTGTGGAGATAGGCTATTTCCTCCACGTGGTGGTCTTGCCATTAACAACATTTCCTGTTATAAAGTGAGGTTTTGAATATGAGTGATGCTTTCCTGTTTGCAGAGGAGCTCTTGACAGAGCAGGTTTGCCTGTTTATGCCCATCGTACTACATTCTCTTGGAGAAGAGATACTAGCTTCTTGTTAACATCAGCAGACCAGGTAAAAGGTGTGATGATGCAATTTTCAACAACTTCTTGTATGTAATCAAGCAGAATGAGGCACTTGTTTTCCTTTTCCCTCCATAGAAGAATTAGCTGGCAGCTGTTACACTGGATCCTGATTCTTCTTTCTTCCTTGAGTAGCAAAACTATAGCCCAGGTTCTCTGATAGTCAGAAACAGTGCTTCTCTGTAATTTCAGGAAGTCAGATGATGACATGAAAGTGTGCTTTTGGAAAACTGAAAAAGAGATCTTTAACACTAGTGAGATGAGGGTTGTAATAGTGTAGTCGATTAACCGATAAGCAAAAGTTATAAGTTAATGCTATAGACCACATGCATTTCCCTCCCACCCTCTGTTGCCAGTACGTTTTTTATCAGGCTGGCCAGCAGCTGGGCTCAGTCCTGGCTTGCGGTGAGTCTGAGACCTACCTCTGCTGCAGTTCTGCATTTCAAGTATATTAGGAGCAAGGCAGGCAGGCAGCCCAGCTCAGTTCTGGCCTGGCACAGGGTCTGGGAGCTCAGACCTCACCTAGACAAGGGCTGCTGCCACCCTGCTCTGCTGCCTCTTTATCAGATGCTTCAAAGGCAGCAGCGCGGAGTGGCAGAGGGCTCCTCAGGAGTGAGGCCGGAGCACACTGGCTGCCAGCCCTGCCTTCAGGAACTATAGAATAGGCAACCAACTGATAAGAATTCATGTGGTTACTCAACCATTAATCAAAACTTAACTTCCCTAAGTGAGATTAATCATGTCCTCAGAAGTATTACTGTGTGTTGCATGCTGTACAACATGTGTAGAAAGCAAAAGGGAATGAGATACGTAGTGAGTTATGTAAGCCACCAAATGCATTTCAGCACTTTGACATGGATGAGGGTGAGGTAAACCTCAGTTTCTACAAGTACGAGGAATGCCAGTGTGATAGATGTGGATGCCTGTCATTAGTTTGCTATTTCGTGTGGAGTTGGAGGGGGAACACATTACTTTTTTGAAAGCAGGGCTACTCAACATGTGGCCCATGGGCAGGCCCGTTTGTTTGCGGCCCGCAGGTGGGAGTTAAAACAAAAAAGTAGCCAATATAATGGTCTTCTGTTGATATGCGTTTAAATTTTTCGACTGTCATTGCTTGTGAAAAGTGCTGTCATATGGGTAGAAGTCGGGTAAATATTGCATTTGATTAATATCAGCAGAACTGACTTAAATGGAGCCTGTGTGTTCTGTAGTCTTGCCTTAATCTTTGTATTCATGCCTGTCAGTATGAAAGAAGCTATTTGCATATATTTACATGTATATGAAACCACACTTAAGTTGTGGCCCTCAGCATGTGCTGTGAGTATCATTGTGGCCTCCGGGGCTTCCAAAGTTGAGTAGCCCTGCTTTAAAGTAACTAGTAGGGGACTGTGCCCTCTGCTTGCTATGCTCACCTAGCAAGAGATCGCAAATTGTTTTTCTGCTGAAAAAAAGGTGATTGAGAACACATTCGTGATTATTAACCAATCTGCCTGCTTTCTCATCTTTATAAGGTCTTTCTGAGAATGATCTATGCCTGTATTGAGGGAGTCCTTGAGGAGAACATGAGAAGGGAACAGGCAGGCTTTTGCAGGGGATTCTCCACAGTGGACCACATCTACCGAAAGACATCAAGGCTACGTCTACGTTGGCATGATCTTGCGCAAATACTCTTTAACACAAGAGTTCTTGCGTTAAAGTATTTGCGCAAGAGAGCGTCTACACTGGCATGTGCCTTTGCACAGGAGATGTGCTTTTGCGCAAGAGCATCCGTGCCAGTGTAGATGCTCTCTTGTGCAAGAAAGCTCTGATGGTCATTTTAACCATAGGGCTTTCTTGCGCAAGAAATTCATGTTGCCTGTCTACACTGGCCTCTTGCACAAGAACAGTTGCGCAAGAGGGCTTATTCCTGAGCGGGAGCATCATAGTTCTTGTGCAAGAAGCACTTATTTAACACATTAGAACGTCAGTGTTCTTGCGCAAGAACTCGCGGCCAGTGTAGACAGGCAGCAAGTTTTTGCGCAAAAGCGACTGCTTTTGCGCAAGATCACGCCAATGTAGACACAGCCAGAGAGTACAAGATCCCACTATGCTTGTTGTTCATTGACTTCAATAAAACCTTTGATTTGGTGGAACAAAATGCAACTTTAAATGCTCTCCTTTTGCAGAGGGTTTCCCCAGTGTATGTTAGAATCATACTAGATTGCATGATGGCTGCAACTACGGAAATCACACTTTTTGATGGTCCATTGAAGTTAAGTGAGGCATAAAGCAGGGGGATGTTCACCAAAGTAGTTTGCCAACTTTCTGTGGAAGATAGAAGTGAAAGATGGATTTTTGATTGATGGCAAGGTTCTTCAGATGCTCCTTTTCGCAGATGACATCATTCTAATTGCGTCAAAACATTGCAAACCCTCCTCAACCACATCGGTAAGAATGCGAAGGAGATTGCCTTGACCAAAGTGGATGAAAAACATCTGTTGTCCAGAGTACATCATGAAGATCGATGGACACCACCGTTGAGCTGGTGGATCCTTTATGGAGGATTCATGGAAGGATATGGATGAGAACCACACAAAACAGGACAGTGTGGAAAAGCTGCAATCTACATTGGTGGCAAGATCATCTGCATTGATTAAATCATGGATCTTTCAAGTATTCCCAGTAGTTTTATAGCTTTTACTGCTACTTCTTGTAAGCATTCTACTGTGTGTCCATTTCCTAATGTATCAATTGTTTCTATAAGGAAGATATTCCCTTCTTCTGTTGTCACATAAGCACATACACAGGATCATTGTGGACATTGCTCCATCCATCAAGACTCAGGCTAACAGTTTTACCCTCTAGTTTTCTGGCACATTTCAATTTTTCTTTCATACACTTTATCCAGCAATTTGCCAGCAATATCTGCTCTGTTGGGTGGACTGTATTCTGGTCTTAATGACTGAACCGTGTCAATGAAGTGTGGGTTCTCAATCATATGGAAAGGAGAGTTTGTTACATAAACAAACAGGGCAATTTTTTAATCAATTACCTCTTTTTGTAATCTGCTGGTTCTTACCACAAACTTATCTAAAGTTGTTTCTGGATTATTGAGATTTATTTTTTTCTTGTAGCCACAGTATATCTATCACCTGTAGCAATTTGACATACATGATGTGACAAACACTATAATTGGCAGAAATCTGAAACTATAGAAAATAATGGTGATCTTGAGGGTGGATAGTCTTCAGAATCCTGTATGTTGAGGATGGATTCTCCTACACAAAAGAAGTCAGTGCAGTTATTTATTACCATACTGCTCAATTAGTATTACTCATTGCATTCACTAACACTCAGTACTACTTTAAAGCTGAAGTGTAAAAGGAAGAGTTGCCAATTTCAGCTATTTATTTTTATCACAACTGCATCTAAAATGATAGTACCATAGAGTAACAATTTATATTTTTTGCTCAAACATGAGAATTCAAGAATAGTCAAGAAGGAAAACAGGGAGTCCTTAAGAAAGTTTACCAACCTGAAGATCTTGCATGCTCAGACATGTTGTTTTCATCATATTCAATGCCGCTTCCTCCTGAGAATGAACACTTTCATGATGATGATTTATTCAGGCAGCCAAGCCTTGCACTGTTTGCATTTTGCACGCATGCCTGTCTTACCCATAGGTAGAGGAACTTCATTAAAATATTCTCAAACTAGGTTTCTTTTTCAGCCTGCTGCCATTATAAGTTTTCCCATCTAGTGAGGGAATGGCATGGTATATCTCAAATCAATGAAGGCAACAATTGGAAAGACCTCAAGACTTTTGGAATATGCTGCTCAAACAGTTTCGCTTTTGTTTCTACTGCCTGCCCCTCCCTTCTCACATTTATTTCCAGACTTCTCCTTTTCCAGATCTATTGTGTCCCAACCATCTTCTTTTCATTGAACTTTTTGGAACTTTGCACTTTCAGGGAGAGGTGAGGGACTGACTCTGTACACAAATTTTCAGAAGGACAATAGAGTTGAGGTCTGTTAGTTCTCATCTCTATATTTTTATTTATTTAAAAACATTTTTGCTGTTAACAAGCATGGAGACACAAATCCACAGATTGAGAACTGCAAAACTAAGGATCTCTGATGGTATCTTCTAGACTGAGCAATGAGACCAATTGCGTAGATAGAAAGATTAACTTAATCTCTACAGAAGTCTCTGGAACCCTGTAAGATTAGGTCCCTACTACATGAACTATTGAAACTAATTTACAAAATTTCTCTTAAACATTACATGAATATATTGTCTCATGCTATAGAACTAGAATTTATAATCCCTATTTTATGATGAGGTATTGTTGAGCTATAATGTATCTTAATTAAAACTATTTTTAGATGTTTTTTCTCTAAAAAGCATTTTATCAAAAATCTGATTTTAAATTAAAATCTGATTTTTAATTTTTTTTTTAAATCATTGATTTTTATTCACCCTGGAAGTGTGATCAAAACCCTTTTTACATGGGACAAAATCTCTGTGGGGCAACAGGCCCCTTTACTGATGTGGGCAAGGCCTGTGTGTCTGTTGTACCTTCTCTGGATTAGGAAATAACTGTAAATATTCTTTCTTTTGCTAACACTCATTCAGCTGCACTGGCAGCAGTCTTGTTGAACTGTTGGCTTTTATACGTGGCTCATGAATAAGACTGAGTCTTTCTCCATGACTTCTGCAGCAGCTGAGATGACTGACCCTCGGTGGGCAGTCTCAGGTAGCTGGTCTTGTGTGCTACCCCAGATCAGTGCATTGAGAGCAGCACTGATGCCCTGCAGTGGGCTCCTCTTCCCACTTTCTTCCCTACAGCGGTGGGGCCCCAGAACTAGAAATGTGATGACTAGTCGACTATCCAATAAGCAAATCATAGAATCATAGAGTACTAGGACTGGAAGGGACCTCGAGAGGTCATAGAGTCCAGTCCCCTGCCCTCATGGCAGGACCAAATACTGTCTAGACCATCCCTGATAGACATTTATCTAACCTACTCTTAAATGTCTCCAGAGATGGAGATTCCACAACCTCCCTGGGCAATTTATTCCAGTGTCTGACTACCCTGACAGTTAGGAACTTTTTCCTAATGTCCAACCTAAACCTCCCTTGCTGCAGTTTAAGCCCATTGCTTCTTGTTCTATCCTCAGAGGCCAAGATGAACAAGTTTTCTCCTCCTCCTTATGACACCCTTTTAGATATCTAAAACTGCTATCATGTCCCCTCAATCTTCTCTTTTCTAAACTAAACAAACCCAATTCCTTCAGCCTTCCCTCATAGGTCATGTTCTCTAGACTTTTAATCATTCTCGTTGCTCTTCTCCGGACCCTCTCCAATTTCTCCACATCTTTCTTGAAATGCGGTGCCCAGAACTGGACACAATACTCCAACTGAGGCCTAACCAGCGCAGAGTAGAGCGGAAGAATGACTTCTCGTGTCTTGCTCACAACACACCTGTTAATGCATCCCAGAATCATGTTTGCTTTCTTTGCAACAGCATCACACTGCTGACTCATATTCAACTTGTGGTCCACTATAACCCCTAGATCCCTTTCTGCCATACTCCTTCCCAGACAGTCGCTTCCCATTCTGTATGTATGAAACTGATTGTTCCTTCCTAAGTGGAGCACTTTGCATTTGTCTTTATTAAACTTCATCCTATTTACCTCAGACCATTTCTCCAATTTGTCCAGGTCATTTTGAATTATTACCCTATCCTCCAGATTAGTCGCAACCCCTCCCAGCTTGGTATCATCTGCAAACTTAATAAGCGTACTTTCTACGCCAATATCTAAATGCTAGTCAACTAGTCTCATCTCCCCTCTTCCTGCTTCTATCAGAAAGGGGCAGCAAGGGTGGGGGAAGAGAAGGGGATGCTTCAAACCCTTCGGCTGTTGCAACACTTCAAAGGTAGAAGCCCCCTTATTGACTAATTGAATAGTCGATGCAAATTGTATCGACTATTCGATTAGCCAAATAATCAAAATTTTACATCCCCACCTTGGACACCCCCTTTCTTCTAGAGGAGCAGCATCTTGCCCCTATTAGGAGTATTTTTATTAAAAGTTATGGACAGTTTGAGCCATGACACTCTGGTTATTGCCTGTGACCTGTCCATGACTTTACTAAAAATACCTATGACTAAATCATAGCTGTATGTGTGAACTCCAGCTGCTTTCCTCAGTACGTCAGTGAAATCTGCTTTGAGCAAATCTAATCAATGTATTTAAAAATGGCTGCTGGTGTTTGAGAAACCTAGCACAGATCGTTCTTGAAGTTGTTAATGGCATTGAAATTGAATCTTTGAGCCAACCTATATAGCTATCAAAACTACCAGTTCTTATCTCTTCCCCCACTTTACCCAACAATTCCTACTAATATATTTTTTTCACAAATTGATAACATGGGTGCAGCATAAAACTGAATTTAATGACAAAATTAATGATGCATGCAATGCTGTACTAATTATATTACTCATTTTAGAGTCAGGTTTTTAATTTAATTTGCTAATAGAAATGCTGCAGAAATCAAGAGTCTTTTCTCCAGAAATTAGATCTAGCTTTCTGTTGAGCATAGATGACCTTGATCATAGGCTCTCAAATAAATAAATCATCTTAATAAAAGATGACGATAGATTATTCATGTTTTCAGACTCTCAACCCCACAATTGTGCATATAGCCCTAGTGACTATTTATTTTCCTTCCTGAGGCTGAGAGCATTGGTTGAACTAAGTCACTGAATCTAATTCATTTTGTCCTTAAATAAAAGTTTGTTTTCTCTAATAGTCATGAAAATGTGAGACGCAAAAGCCCACAGAAATTTTAATCAGAAATTTTAATCAGGATGTTTTAAAGCAAATTTTAGGTCATGGGGAGAGAGGGAGTGAAAACTGTGTTTAGAGTAGAACCTCAAAGATATATACCTCAGTGTTTTGAACTTACCAGTCTCTTAGACACCCTGTGAAACCAGATGTTTTCAGTCAGGCAGCAGTGTGGATGGGGGGGAGGGATGGAGAGCAAATACTGTACTGCGTGACTGAAGCCAGAAATGGAGCTGCAGGGCTGAAGTCCCAAGCTCCAGTACTCCTCTCCCGTTCCATCCACCCCCCCCCCCAAAGTCCTGAGCCCTGGTACTCCCAGGGGGCAGAAGCACTGAGCCCCTGTCTAGAAGCCCTAACAGCCCCTTAGGGTCAGAAGCCCCAATTCCCACCTAGCCCTGAGCTCTCACCTCCAACACTCTCATTGAAGTCCCTAGTGCCTTGTTCAGAGTTACAGACCATCTCAGAATTATGGATAATCTCCATAACTGAGGTTCTGCTGTATAATTCAAAGTAAAGTAATTAAATAGTTAAAATCTACAGAGTCTCTGCTTAGACCCCATAATGAAAAGCGTCTTCAGTTAGAGTATGTAGTAATTGTCATTTTTATCCTATTGGTTGTTTTGCCCGATGATGCAAAATAATCACTAGAGCCACTCTGTAGTTTGAAAAAATACTTACACATTGTGTTTTTGGGAAAAAACTATTTTCGATAAGTTTTCACTTTTTTCACCATCTAACAATTAAGAAATTTCTCTTTTTACAGTTTCTGAGCTCTTCTCGGACAGAGGCTGCTCCACATTCTACAGAGCAGCCTCTGTCCACAGTGAAGCTGGGCCCGTTGTGGATATAAGCTGCTTTGTGGCAGTAGCCTCTGTCCGCGGTGGGTCCGAGCTCAGAGGCAGCAGCACGGAGTGGCAGAGGCTCCCTGGGAGTGGGGCTGGGAGCACTCTGGCTGCTACCCTCCCTACCCAGGGGACTATCGCATAGTCGTGTAACCATTAAGGTTTCATGCAGTTACATGACTAATCAATTACACAGTATCTAACATCCCTAATAAGTCTGCCCCCATTTTTCCCTACACTAATAGAACTAATAGGAAGGATCAGGGTGACAGACAGGCTGGGCTGTTCAGTTAAATGTTTCGGTTTAGCTGAGAAGCAATAACTTATGATGTAGTTTCCAAATAGATGACCCGTTTTTACCTTCACAAGATTTTACTTGATATCGACTCATGTTTTCCTTTAATTCATAATGGATGAATCTGTCCAAAATGGGGCTGTCAGTTAATCACAGTTAATACCTGCATTTAACTCCTAATAAAAACTTATTATTTTTTAACAAACGTTAATTGCACACCAGGGTACTATGCTCACCAGGTTGCTGCTGTGTGCTTCCGGGGCTGGGTGCCCCTCCACTGCTGCTCCTGCCCAAACTGCTTGCATGGGGCTGTGGAGGTAGGGGGACTGATGGCAGGTTGTACCTGGGAACAGGAAGGGCCTGTCTTCTGCTGCTGCATGAGGAGCAGAGCCGGGTTGGGTGGACCAGGTCATCCTGCTCGGGTAGATGCCTGGAGCAAGAATGTTCCTCCTCTCCCTGCTGCTCTACTGCTGCCTGCAGTCTGTGGCTGCTCCTAACTCTCCCCTTGCTCCTCTTGCTTTTGAACTGCTGCTGGCCAATTTGCTCCATACTGGGAGCATCCTGTCTGCTGTGCAGAGCAGGGGGAGGGAGGTTGATGTTAGGGTGTCTCAATCCTTCCACCTGTGTACCTGATCTCTGCTGAGCTGGTGTGCCTATGCCTACCCCCTCACTGATGCCTCTGATACAGAGGGAGCTGGGGAGGGGAGGGGGGAGAATGGGAGTCGGCACCAGTTCCCTACAAGCACCAGCCTTCACTTCCCCATCTGTTTATAAATATGTAGCTGCTGAATAATCTAGCAGTTACACATTTACACTAATACACTTTAGCATCCCTAGTGTGGCGTATCAAACTCTGGTGCAAGACCATACATTTTCAAATGATGGGACTTAGAAAGTAAATATTTCAGCCTGGTGTATGATTATAGTAGAGGATTAGGACAAAAGTTTTAAGTTTTAATCCTATCCTTCCATTCCTTGCTGTGTTCCCTTGAGTAATTCATCAGTGTAAATTGGGGATAATATGTCCTACAAAACACTTTGAAATCTTGAGATAATAGGTGCAGTAAGTGCAAAACTATGTGATGATCGTGGTATAAATGCTTAGTTATAGCAGATTAGTACTTTAGAGTGACTTGGTACTTCAGCAGATATGCAACCTATTAGTGCAGCTTCACGAATTGAAGAATGCATAGAAGAAACATTTGCAGCAAAAATGTTGAATTACTTAGCGTAAATGCTAAGTTAGTAAACACGGCCAACTAAATCAGTCGCTAATTTACCTAAGGCGAACATTTATTTTAATAATTAATTCTATTATTTGAATTCTTCCTTTTTAAATGGCATGTTGGCACTTTTTGTATAAAATATGCCTATTAATGGAAATATATTTACTTGTAGGTGGCTCTAACCAAGAGAGCTGATCCAGCTGAGTTGAAAACAATATTTTTGAAGGTATGTATAAAGTAAATATTTTTACCCTTTCAGACTAAAATTTTTATATCTTTACTCCTTTATTGTAGCATTCAACTCTTGATGTTTTTTTTTTTTTTTTCAACCATTAATCATTCACTGTATTATTACCATGTTAGACTTAACTACAACTATCAAAATTGAACAATGCTCACCAAGAAGTCAAATACATTCTTGAGTGATTATTGTATTGGCTCAGGGAAATATTAATATCTTGGAAAGTGAGCGTTCAGAAAAAGGGAAGGGAGTTTCAAAAATGTTCCTCTACAGGGTAAAAATGCTGGTGAAGACGTGTTGCTCTTAGACCACTGAGTAAGTGGTTTTCTACCCTCCGTGGTGTTGCAGCTCTGCATCTGGTCCCGTGGAGGTACGGGTAGGATCAGCATAGTGATTGCTATACTTGTCAGTTTCATGTTACTTCTGCATGGTGCCATGGAAATACTTGCAGGACCAGTGATCATCTTCCCCCAAGAATTTCAGAAATGGCACTTGAAAACTTAGAAAAATCACTATTTTTTTCCATCTCCTTAAGCAATAAGATTTAACTAAAAATGTACATTTCCTGATTTGTGTTCCCAAAATGAGCAGCATTTTATTCTGGTATATCTTCATACCACTACTTCAGGCTTAAGACTTTATATGCGGAAGTCTTATTAAGGATAAAATTTGCCAGGGGGCTTCATTGTACTTCTGCTTTCACATGCCTATCTATACTTAAACATCATTGCTTTAATGTATAGCAAATAGTGCTTAAGAAGAACCTCAAAGATACGAACATGTTAGTGACCAGTCAACTGGACAGCATGGGAAACTGAAAGTAACCAATTAGGCAGCAGCAGAGACCTCCCTCCTCCCCGCCCCAAAGGGCAAATAAACTGAAGTACTGTGCTTGTAGTGCATCTTAAAGGTAGGCACATCTGGGCTGCCTGTCTCCACACCCATTTAAAACTAGAAAATAAAGTTACTGATATTGATAGGCAAAGGTGTGAGCTCCCACAGACTGGTGGAGCAGGAATAGCACTGGGGTCTGTGCTTCTTTCCCGTAAGCCATAAGTGTTGTTTTCACCTTTCCTTCCATGGCAGGGAGGAGGAGGTCCTGTTTTTATCTACTCACCCTAATCCCGAGTGGGGGACAACCTTTTCTGGGTCAGTGAAAGAAGTACCTTTGGAACCTGGCTTGGAGTGTAAACTAGTAGAACCATAGCTGCATTTTGTTCAAAGTTACAAACATTTTAGAGTTATGGACAACCTCCATTTCCAAGGTGTCCGTAAATCTCTGGTTCTACTGTAATTGTTTGTGCATACAGATGGAAGCCTCTCTTTCAAAATTTGGCTGTAAGTCTAATTTAAAGGTAGAGAACAAAACAGTTCAGTTATGAGATGTTACATCAGCTGATCTAAAGTGGCTATAGAAATACAGCAAGATTCCTGTAAAAGAAGAAATATATGCAAATCTTGGAAAACCGATAACTGAGTTATAGGTGCAACAGAATTTAGATACCACCGGTTTTGCTTCCTAGTGAAAAGGGGCTCTGAAAAAGGAAGTGTGAAATACACGTTACCTTTTTTCTTTAGTCCCTGTAAGCTAGCTGGCTTAGCCCTGGGCCCCAGACCTGTGCTCTGGCTTGTAAACAAATGCCCAGCAGTCCCCTTTAAATCCCTGGCCCGGCGTACAGGATGGGCCCAGCAAACAGAGACAAACAAGTAGTAGTTCAACGGCCGATAAGTCCAGGCCCAGGTTCATTGCAGGCCAGCAACACAAATGGAGTCCCACAGTTAGTAAGGCCCAGGCCCTGGTTCAGGGCAGGCCAGCAACACAAACACAGTTCCCCAGGCAAGAGGGGGGAGAGGGAAACTGCCTGCAACACGCTGACCCACTCTAAAGTTCTATAAGATCAGCCTGACAGTCGTCGGCTTCCCCTAGGCCACTTCCTGACTCCCCCTTGTTATCTACCTGGTATCTACCTGGCTCTCGGGGTCATTGCAATCTGTATCCTCTGGCAAGGTAAAGAATGTCTCCTCTTCAATCAGGGGCCCAGTGGTCCGGTACCAGTCCTCAGCCTCTGCAAGGTGGCTTGGGAGCTCAGGGCAGGCCTCTGCTTCCTCCAGCGGCTGGGTCCTTATTGAGCTCCTGAGCTGTGCTTTTATACCCTTCACCCTGCCCCTTGGCTTCCAGGTAGTTAAAGGGGTGGGACTGGATCCATCCCACCCAGGTTTAGAGAGGAGTTCTTCCCCCTTAGGCTCCATGAGTGAGCACCCTTGCTCACTACAGTCCCTGATCCAGAAAAGCACTTACACATGAAACTAGTCTCATTGATTTCACCCTCATTTCTCATATGATTAATGCTAAGTACGTGCTTATGTGTTTTGGCTGGATTATAATCCTTGGCTGCAGTTAACACAGATTTTTTTACAAAAAAAATGTGCTAGGTTTTAACAGTACAGTGGATATACAGTAATTCCTCATTTAACACAATATATATATGTTTCAGAAAATGATCCTGTTAAGTGAAAACGTGTTATGCGGGGTCAATTTTCCCATTGAAAATAATGGAAAAGGTGGGGGTTGCGTTTCAAGCAATGGTGTCTGTTGGGACCGGGACATAAGGTTGGGGGAGAAAGGGGACTGGGTTACAGCAGGAAGGGGAGGTGTTTGGCTCTGGAGAAGGGAAGAGGTGGAGAGGGGAGGGGGATTGGGTTGGGCGTATGCCCCTGTGACGGGTCTGCTGGGACCCGCACTGCGTCCGGCGAGGGGGGGGGGTCGCTGGGGAACAGCGCGGCGAGAGGCAAACCCTCCGCAGCTTTGCAGGTAGGCGGGGGAAGCCCTGTGCAGCCGCCGGCGAGGGGCCCGCTGGGGAAACCCAGCCACCGGCCTGCAAGCGGGGGTGGAGGAGAGGGGCAAGGCGTCCGGTGAGGGGGAGTCAGCGGGGAACGGCGCGGTGAGTGGCGAACCCTCCGCCGCTTTGCAGGGAGGCGGGGGAAGCCCCACGCAGCCGCCGGCAACGGGCCAGCCGGGGAAATCAGTTATTCCGGGGACAGTCGTGTAATTCAAAAAACGTTCCCTAAAAAAAAAAAAATCATGCTATCGCAAAAACGTGTTAAGTGGGCACATGTTAAATGAGGAATTACTGTATCAGTATATAGCTAGTGCTTCCCTATGGAAAAAAGTAGGAATGTGTAATGAGCAGGGAGGATTTGGATGCAGAGAAAAATTTCTCTTCACACAAGTTTATACAGGCAGAGTGGGGGAGGTGGTAAGATGGAGTGATTTCTTGAATGTTACCTTCTTTTACAAAGGCGTTAAAAGACGCACATACAAATACTCAGTTCTACCCAACCCCATTTCCTTCATGAGCTCATTGTAGACTCTTGTGAGTTATAACTGTGGGGCAAATGGGGAGATACAGGTGCCCATCTATGTACTTATGCACCTGAAACTAAACATTGTTATGAAAAGTGAGCCATAGAAGACTGTGTCAGAACTGGTATCTCTCAAGAAAGGGAAAAAACTTCGTCAGGAGAACTGGTGTTCTGGGAGGTGTTCTTGTGCAAGAATAATTAGAGGTGCCAAGCCAGAAGGAGTCCACTGATTTTTATAGCAAGAGTTACTTCTGGGGGAATTCTGTGCCAAAAAATTAAAAATTCTATGCACAATATTTTAAAATTCTACAAATTTTATTTGTCTACATAACACTACATAATCATGACAGTTTCAATTATTTTGGTAATTTATTTCAAAATATCTGTTCTCAAGTATATCTGTATCAATACAGACACAAAAAATAATTCTCCCAGTAGTAGAGAGTTAAAGAAACTCATATAACGACTATAACAACCCAGTTCCTGTTTCTCTGCTTCTCATGCCCACCACCCAGGCCCAGAGCCCCGCCATATCCCCGTCTTTCCCCCCTGAGTCCAGATACCTGCACCATCTCTTTCCCCCACTCCCCGCCTTGGGGATCTAAATGGAGAACCAGGCTGGTGGTTGGTCCCAAGATTGCATGGCGTTTCCTGTGCACCGCCTTTTCCTTCTGTCGAGGCAGGCTGGAAATTGCAGCTGCTAGGAATCCTCTAGCTCCCTCCCTCTCCCAGCAATGTCTTCTATGTGCAAGCTGGCCCCTCATGTCAGTTAGCAGCACTGCAGCCCATTTCTGTGGGGGAAAAGGAAATTTTGTATGCCTAATGTTAATTTCTGTAAAATTCTGCATTGTGCAGTGAGGCAGAATTCCTCCAGGATAAAGAGTGGGAAGAAGAAATGTGTTCCACAAGCATTTTGCTCGCAATAAAGCAGAAGGTGCTACACTACTCGTTGAGATGGAAGAGTGAGGGCATCACATTGTTATACTGTATACAAGTTATGGCCACAAATATTAATTAAGCTGCCTCTTATGAATGTAACTGATGGGACCAATCTGTTTGTGTCTCAAGATTGAGGGATTTGTATCTATGAATATAATTTAACTGTAATTTTTCATATTACACTTGAGTTAAATAATCTTTGCCATATAATGTACTATATTATATATACAATATAGAAATAAATATAGCTATCAAATTAAATGCTTCACATAACACAACCTAAATGCTTAGTTGTTTATAATCCATTTTGCCATTTGCAATTAAAAAAAAAGGCTGAGTAAAATGTTTTAAAGTCTTCTAAAAATGTGGCTGAACTGGTTAATGTGTCACAATCTGAAATGTATGGAAATAAGTTACCAAAAAACTATTAAGTATTATTATATTAAATCAAATCCTCTGTGTATATAATTGCCAAAGTAGAGAAAAGAGAAGACTGTGAAGAACCGTATTTTTTATGCCCTTGTTCCAAAACCGATAGAATTGAGGGTTTTTTCCTTTGTTATGAAAATTTCCAAGAGTAACTCTACTTTTTGTATCTGTTCTACCATAACCCCTACGAGATTAGTCAAAATGAGCAAGCTGACATTTTTCAAGGTCATTTTCTATATGTAGTGCAGAGTACGTGATTGGATTTCAAATACGTGAGTAAATCATAGTGACAAGAAACAGGGGGACACTGAAACCCTGTGCTGTTTTCTGTTGAGTGTCCTAGCAGGGAGTCAGCCTGGAAGAAAAAATGACATCTAGAACCATATATTGGCTGATTTATTTGTTTTGTTTCTCAATAACAGTTGTGTTAAAAGTTTTTGAGTCTGGGATCTTAGAAATTGTTTTCTCGTTTGAAATCAATGCTCTGCTAATTCTTATACAACTGGAAATTCCTCCCAGCATCTCAGCTAGTGAGCTTGCTTTAAAAAAGAGTATCTATTGAAATATAAATCCAATAATGCTAACCAGCCAATTTAAGTTAGTTCCTGATTTTTGTATCATTTTTGCCAATGTAAAACACTTACCTTGAGGATATTATTGTACTTGTATAGCATTGGAAAAAAAAATATACTCCTAACTGTCGGAGGGATGCCAAAGTAGAGGTAGCTTGAGTAGACCCTACCAGTACTCTGCAGGCTCCGGTATGGCTCTGTGAAATGAGCTGGTGGTTTTCTTCCCCTGAAAGACATGGCAAAGTAAAACAAAATGCATGTCTGTTATAGGGATGTGAAAGTGTAACTATGTGTATGATTAACTGATGAGCCTGGGCTCATCGGTTAACATTTGTGATTACACACAAGCTCCCGAGGAGCCGCCTGCCTACCCATGTGGCTGCCTCTGTATCAGAGGCATTAGCATGGAGGGGAGGAGAGGCAGGAGCTGTTGCATACAGGCAGCTGGCTTCCTGGCGAGCTGACTACAGCCTCACGTGTAACTGCTCAAATTTTTAGCAGTTATATGGTTACTTAAATGCATTTTAACATCCCTAGTCTTTGAAGTACAGTATAAAATAGTTAGACACCTAATTTATTTTATTACTTCAGTGTGGGAATGCACAATAGGGAATTGTAGTAATATTTTATCATCCCATTTAAAAAAAAATTAAGTTTCTTTCCTGTTCAGCAAATTTGTTGTCCTGGTATAGATCTCTTTTCTTTGAAGCAAACGTATGATGGCATAAATGCTGTATAGATTTTTTTTTTTTTACCATTGTGTTAAATTTGTTTTCCACTTAAAACTTTTTATAGCTAAGCTGAGGAATAAGGCCATATTTACCTGTAATACATGTTGCATGCTGACACAAAATTACCTAGATTGGGGCATTAACTTATTTTTGGAAGGATAGGGAACACAGTGGTGACAAGAAGAGGAAATCTTATAGCAGAAATATTATTTTTGTTAAAATACTTGCCCCTCATTGCTTGGAATCTCTGAAGGCTGACCTGTTTGGCCATAACTAGTACTTTTGCAGGAGTGGTATGCTGCATATTTAACAAACATTGATACCAAGGATACTATCCCCTTCTTTGTTACTCTCCTGCTATTTGGGAGTTCCCAGTCTCCTGTTTTTGAATGTATGAGGTCTCCACTTCTGTGTACTTGATTTCTTCTTTCATATTTTTTTCTTTTGGAGAGTCTCTGGGTTTAGTTCAGCATTGCAGAGGAAAAAGCAATATATTGATGTCAAACTTACACCAAGGAAGATAATATATACAGTAATGCCATGTTCTTTTCTTTTTGTTGTATGCATTTTGGTTGTGGTGTGTGTCTGGTTCGTTATTCTGAAACAAACGAATGTATTTCAGAACAGCATCCTCGCAGTGATGTTTTTCTGGAATAGATAAATTATACTGGAATAACTCTGTTGGTCAATTTCTCTCTGTAGGAAAAGTCTAAGATCCAGCACCATATGAATAGATGTGGAAAAATCAGGCCCTCACTGATTTCTATCCTCTTATTTATATTTCTAAACTTTCTGCATACCTCCTATTTAAACATTTCTGCTGTTCATTCAGTATTCTACATTTCATTTAGAGTTACAACTTTTACATGAATAAAACATGAATTTTTTTTTTTAAACCAAAAGTAAAATCTTGAGCGAATAAACATTAACTATGATAGTAAAAAGACTCACTGGAAAAGAAGGAATATTCACAGCACAGTATCTGACTTTTTTTTAACTATTTCCTGCTAAACTCAGACTACATAACTGGCTAAAGATTTTTTTGTCATGTTCTGTTACACCAGGGATAGGAAACCTCAGGCCCCGGGTCTGGATGTGGCCCCCGGCTTGCCTGGATCTGGCCCCCGAGGCTCAGGGCACCCCCAGCATTGAGGAGGCTGTGCTGGTGCTTCAGCCCCCTACCGCAACACCATAGAGCTAGAGCACACAAAATCTACTGGGAAGGGCTTTCTCTGCCTCCCAGGCTCTGGTGGGAGGAGAATGTTGGGAGTGACTTTCTGCTTCTCAGTTGGGGACCACGTCAGTGTGGAGTTTTTTTTCTCATTTGTGTGCAGCCCCTGACTAATTTTTCTGTGGGTCAGTGACCCCCAGCCCAAAAACAGTTCCCCACCTCTGTGTGTAATGCTGGTGTGGGTTTATGTGTGGAAGATGACTCCGAGGAAGCACCATTCCAGAGCTTGAACAGTTGCGAACAGCTGATTCATGGTGTTCCAGCTTGGGGGGTGGCGGAGGAGTTGGGATCGAGTATGAATCAGGCGATTTGTGGTGCTCTGAATGTGCTGGGAGGGAGAGAGAGGAGTAAAGATGTGTGGTACTCCAGTGCCCTGGTGTGGGAGAGATGCATGGGGGACGGTGGCAGACTTGGAGGTCTGTGGGCTGCGGGTGGAACCCCAGTGGGCTGCATATGGCCCGCAGGCTGAAGTTTCCCCACCACTGCCATATGCGATCTCCCTGTTGGGCGAAACACGTAAGCCTTGGTTCAGGAAATAATCCTTATTTAGGAAGGTCATTAAATCACATTCTTAAGACCAGTGTAAGTTAATAGAATTTAAGCATGTACTTCATCAGTGTCTTCCTGAATTAAGACCTTATAATTGCAGAATTATATACTGTTTCTATGCTAAATGTGTAAGAATTGCTGATATTGTTAGTATTTCTGTTTTTTATCTTTTGACTTGGAATGTATTTATTGTGCTTCTGGCTAATATCTGTTACTTTCTTCTTTGAGTGCTTGCTCGTGACCATTCCACTTAGGTGTGCACGTGCCACATGCCCAGATTGTCAAAGAGTTTTCTCTGATCAGTACTTGTTGGGCCAGCCGGGGAGCCCCCTGGAGTGGCACTGCTTTGGCAGCGCATATATACCCCTGCTGGCCCTCCGCCCGTTCCGTTCCTTCTTACCGCACCTGGTGGTTGTTGGAGCTCTTATATCACTTGCTTGCAAGCGCTTTCCAGAGGTATTCATATGTTCTTAGTAGTTAGTTAGCACTTAGATGAGTCCCTTTGTTCCCTCCAAGTTACTCTTCCTGTTCATTGTTCATTAAGTGGTTCTTCTAATTATAGTTAGCTAGTGTTTGTGTTGGGTTGGGGTTTGCCCATTGCACCCCTTCCTGCCCCGTCTCTGGGGCATGTTAGGGCCTCACGGCTTTAAGCCCTGCGTGGACTGTGCTAAGCCTATGTCTTGTGGCGACCTGCACGATTCTGCTTAAAGTGCTTGGGTGAGGCCCACGTCCCAGCCATCTGCAAGATCTGAAGTGGTTTTAAGCCCTGGACTCAGAGGGTATGTCTAGACTACATGCCTCTGGCGACAGAGGCATGTAGATTAGGCTACCCGGCATAGGAAAATGAAGCGGTGATTTAAATAATCGCCGCTTCATTTAAATTTAAATGGCTGCCGCTGCTGAGTCGATCAGCTGTTTGTCGGCTCAGCGCCGCTAGTCTGAAAGCTCGTGAGTCGACATCAAAGGCATTTGTCGACACGCCCGCTATGCCTCGTGGGATGAGGTTTACCGGGGCGGTCGACAAATGCCTTTGATGTCGACCGCGGAGTGTCCAGACTAGCGCGCTAAGCAGACAAACAACTGATTGGCTCAGCATGGCAGCCATTTAAATTTAAATGAAGCGGCGATTATTTAAATCGCCGCTTCATTTTCCTATGCCAGGTAGCCTAATCTACATGCCTCTGTCGCATGTAGTCTAGACATACCCAGAGTGAGAGATTTTCACGCTTAAAAATACTCCTAATGTAATCGGCACTTCACCTGGCCATGGATTGCACTGGAGTCCTGCAACGCACCACCCTCAGTGCAGGAGACCCCAGAGTCCTCGGGGGCCTTGTTGGCATCGAGGCGCCCTTTGGCCTGGCACTGCTCGCAATCACTGGTGCCACATAAGAAGAAGTGGATGGAGAGGGTACTTCGCTGCCCCGACATGCACCTGCACCAGCGCGTGGCCAGTCGAGTGTGACCAGGGGACGTAGTGCAGAGGAGGAGCCAGTGCTTGTCGATGGGCCCTCTACGCCAGACACCTTTGAAGCAGCGTGGGAGCTAATAGAGTTGACCGTGAACTCACCCATGCCATCGCCAAGACACTGAGATGAGCCCCAAGCCCGCACCATGTCAATAGCACCGGACTCTGGCAGGCACTTGAGCATGGCACCAGGTCTGGCCCCCTCTGCATCCATGGGCTCAGTAGCACGTGCAGCACTGCACTCCCCAGTGTTTACGTCAACGCTGGCACCGGTGGCCCCCAGGGTGCCAGAGACCACACTCTCGCAAGAGAGCTCAGCTTCCAATGTCCTTAGGTTGCGCTGCTGGGATATGTCACTGGAACAGCTGATGCCCCCACCACCAGTTGGACACCAGAGCAAGCTGGCAGTGATGGTTTGGCATGCGGCACGGCACCGCACCGTACCCCGGGCCCTTCCTCGGCCCCGCCTTGGTCAGAGTCCGACTACTCCACAGACTCCGATGTGGAGTAGGTATGCTCTCACGTTCCTGGACCCGGTGACGATCCCACTCAAGGCACTGCTCAGGCTCCTGGCACCGTTCCAGGTCCTGGTGCCATTCCCACGAGCGGCACCACAACTCCTCGAGCCAGTCCTTCCAGCAATCCTGGCCCCCGCAGTGGCAGCAGTTGGAGCAATGGCCTTTCTGGACCCCATTGGTTTATCATCAGGCCCAAGGAAGTGTTCCCTCTGTTGTCAGTTCTTGGCATTCAGGGCCTTGGGTCCCACCCGTCGCCATGTCGTTATGCAGGGCTCCAGCACAGGATCAGGCCTCAGCAACCCATGGTAAATCCCCCCAGACCTTTCATCGGAGGGAACGGGAGATCAGGGTCCCTTGACCCAACTGGCTCCCACCCAGACCTCGGAGTGGCCACAAGAGTATGAGGTCTCGACAGTACGCAAGTACTTGTCATCCTTCCCAGATGAGGCCCTGAGGCTGGCCTCTCCATCGATGCCAGCAATAGATTCACGAGCCCACCAGGAACTCCTCAGGAGACTGGTACAGAGTCTGGGAGTGCAGCTTGAGCAGGCTTCAGATGACCCGGTGGATATCCTCAACTCGGAGGCCCCATCTCGCATGGTCCTGTCCCTGAACAAAACTGATTACTAAAGCCCTATGGTAAATGCCAACATCCATACCGCCCCTGGTAAAGAGGGTGGAATGGTGTTACTTTGTTCCCCAGGCAGGTCATGAGCACCTGTTCTTCCACCCATCACCGGGCTCGATAGTGGTGCAGGCTGCAAACCACCAGGAGCAGCAGGGACAACCTGCTCCTGCCCCAGAGAATAGGAAGGCCAAGCGGTTGGACCCATTGGGCCACAAGGCTATGCCTCTGGGGATCTCCTGCTCAGGATTGCTAAGCAACAGGTGCTCCTGAGCAGGTATGCCTTCAATTCCTGGGTGGCAATGGATAACTTTAGAGAGTTGCTGCCCCAGGACTCTAGACAGGAATATAAGCCTTGTCAGAGGAAGTCAAGGTCATGTCCCATGTGGCACTCCAAGCAGCCTTGGACTCTGCGGATGTGGCCACCCGCATCATGGCGACCGGCCTGGTCTTGTGGAGATGCACATTGCTCCAAGTGTCTGGCATTCCACCAAAAGTCCAGAACACAATCTAGGACCTGCCGTTTGAGGGGACAGGCCTGTTTTCAGAGCAGACTGACACCAGCGTCCATGGGTTAAAAGACTCCAGGGCAAACCTCAAGTCCCTTGGCATCCACACCCGTGCCCCGCAGAGGCGCTCCCTCCATAGGGCCCCATCCCACCCTTTCCAACAGGGGAAGAGGTCAGACTTCTCCAGGCACAGAGGCTGTAATAATAATAGAAACGGCAGGCAGCCATCCCACTCCTCGTCAGACCGGGGGCAGGCCCTCGAACAAGGCTCAGGGCCCCAGGCTGAATCTTTGAAGGTGTGAGTGGGGACAGCACACCAGTCTCAAACCAGCGGCCCTTTGCCAACCACCTTTCCCCTTTCCACAGTGGACCAAAGGGTCCTGGATACGTTAAAAAGCATCTATTTCATTCTGTTCTGCTCCACCCCCTCTTGCACTCTCCTACTCCGTCCTTCTTCAGGGACCCCTCTCACGAGCACCTACTAAGGTTAGAGGTGCAACAGCTTCTCGATCTGGGGGCTGTGGAGGAAGTTCCTCAGGGGGAGGGGTTTCTACTCCTGATACTTCCTGGTCCCAAAAGCCCAGGGTGGCTTTCACTCTATCCTGGACTTAAGGGGCCTCAACACTTTCATAGTAAAGTCAGTGTTCAACATGGTAACGTTGGCCTTGATCATCCCTTCCCTAGCCACAGGAAACTGGTACGCTGCCCTCGATCTCAAAGATGCTTACTTCCACATTTTGATTGCATGCCTACACCAGCGATTCCTTCACTTTACGGTGGGCCATGATCATTATCGGTTTATGGACCTCCCCTTTGGCCTTTCTATGGTCCCCAGGGTGTTCACAAAATGTATGGCAGTGGTGGCCCCATTCCTGAAGAAGCACAGATTCTAGGTCTACCCATACCTAGATGATTTTCTTATAAAGGGTTCTTCCCCTTTTCAGGTTTTAGAACTCACATCCCTTGTCAGGGAGACCTTTCTCAGATTGGGCCTTATCCTAAACAAGACCAAGACCACCTTGACCCCCACACAAAGGATAGAATTCGTGGGGGCCTGTCTGGATTCAACGGGCCAGGGCTTCCTTGCCAGTGACGCGATTCAGGGCAATATGGAGGCCATTCTAAGGCTCCAGTTGTTCTCCACGATGACGGCCTAGTATTGCACGAAGCTGTTAGAGTTCGTGGTGGCCTGCACTTATGTGGTGCATCATGCCAGGCTCAGGTTACGACCGCTCCAGCTCTGGTTGGCACGAGTCCACAACCCAGCATTCCAGCATATGGACTTACTGGTGATGGTGCCTGTAAATGGTGATGGTGCCTGCAAATGTATTGAAGTCCCTCAACTGGTGGCTGTGTGAGCAGGTGGTCTGCAAAGGGATGCTGTACCACAGTCTTTCCCCGTCTATCCAGCTGGTGACTGACGCTTCCGATATGGGTTGAGGAGCCCATCTCGGGAAGCTATGGATGCAAGATATGTGG
Source organism: Rafetus swinhoei (assembly GCA_019425775.1). Lineage (NCBI taxonomy): Eukaryota > Metazoa > Chordata > Testudines > Trionychidae > Rafetus > Rafetus swinhoei. The sequence continues at coordinate 211,877,492 of CM033424.1, forward strand.
AGCCTCGCGGACCTCTCCCTCCATGCCAGTGTCAGGGAGTTGAGGGCTGTCTGCCTCGCGGGTAGTGTTTTCCTGCCACAGCTTTGAAACAGGAGTGTTTCAATCTTGATGGACAACACGGCAGCAATGTATTATATAAACAGACAGGGTGGTATTTAAGGATGTTAAAATGCGATTAATTGACTAGTCGATGGAAATTCCACTATGGTCTCTTGTACATTTCAAAGGAGGAATGCAGAATTCCACGTACAGCCTGGGAACAGTGGGAAGTCCCGCTGACTCTGGGCTGCACGCGGCTTGCCTGCTTTGAAATGCACAAGAGTCCCCAGCGGGGGCTGTTTTCATGGACCCTATGGTCCACCGTTTCCTTAAGGGGTTAGATAGAATTTACCCCCAGGTGCATGAGCCCTTGGCCCCCTGGGACCTGAATCTGGTCCCCTCAAAGCTCATGGGGGCCCCCCCCTTTTGAGCCATTGGCAACATGCTCCCTTCTGCACCTGTCTTGGAAAGTGTCTTCCTTGTAGCTATTATCTCTGTCAGGTGAGTGTCGGAACTGCAAGTCCTAATCGTGGACCCTATGTGTACATGGTCTTTTTCAAGGTTAAGGTCAGGCTTCGCCCCACCCCACCTTAGCACCCATCATGCTTTCATGTTCACCAGGACATTTTTCTACCTGTTTTTTACCCAAAACCTCATGGTTCTGGGACAGAACAGGCCGTACACTCTTTTTAGATGTTAGGCGTGCTTTAGCTTTTTATTTATAAAGAACTAAACCCTTCCGTAAGTCCCCCCAACTGTTTGTGTCCATAGCAGACAGGATGAAGGGTCTGCCAGTGTTGGCCCAGCATATTTCGTTCTGGATCACCTCCTGCATTAAGGCATGTTACGAGTTGATGCTGGTTCTGGCCCTGCCTATCATGGCCCATTCAACCAGGGACCAAGCATCTTCCACCACCTTCGTTGCTCCACCATCTTCGTTGCTCAGGTGCTCATTGTGGAGATATGTAGGGTAGCCACCTGGTCATCTGGGTACACCTTTGCGAGTCACTATGCCATAGCACAGCAGGCCAGGGAGGATACGGCGGTGGGCAGGGCTGTGTTGCAACCCATCTCTCTGTAGGCTCTGACCTCCCCTCCTACGGTTTGGCTTTGGAGTCACCAAAATGGAATGGACATGAGCAAGCACTTGAAGAAGAAAAAACGGTTACTTACCTACATAACTGTTGTTCTTTGAGATGTGTTGCTCATGTCCATTCCACCTCCCACCCACTTCCCTTCGTGGGAGGATTCCAGCAAGAAGGAACTGAGGGGGTGGAGGGCCAGAAGGGGTATATATGCGCTGTTATAGTGGCACCGCTCCAGGGGGCTCCCATGCTGGCCAGATGACTACCGCTAAGGGAAAACTCTCCGACAATCTATGCGCGCAGCATGTGTACGCCTAAGAGAAATGGACATGAGCAACACATCTCGAAGAACAACAGTTACGAAGGTAAGTAACCATTTTTTCTTATATCTTCCCTGCCCCCCTTCAATTGTTTTACACTTGTTGCATCTTGTTTTAATGTAATTGCAAACTCTTCTGGGGACAGGAATCTGCTAATACGTACATGTGCAACACAGTGGCCCCAGTCCTAATTTGAGCCTATAGATGCTCCCTAAATGCCAAAAATATCAATTGTTTAGAGAATTAATCTGGGACTCTAAATTTTTTTTTTTTTTTTTTTTTTTTTAAACAGTATGCAAGTGTTGAAAAAAATGGAGAATTTTTCATGTCTCCTAATGACTTTATCACACGGTACCTAGGAATAATAGGAGATGGGGTGCCCAATCCAAACACAGTGCAGCTCCTTGGAGGCGTGGTGGATCAGACCAAGGATGGGTACGTCTTACGTTTTTTATTTTAATTCAATGAATTTAGAAGGTATATAAACTCTCCTTTTACTAGAATCTCATCTCATCACTGCTTATTCATATGTATTGTATAGCACTTTAAGAAACTGCTCATGTAGCTGACCTAAAATTCCCAGTTCATAAAGAGACAAACAAGCCTTCAATATCCACCACAGTGTAACAAGCAGAGAGCATCTTAAAAATTTTACCTAGACTATTATCAGCACAAGCAATAAGCCTGTAACATGAGTGAAAAACACTATCTGCATCTGTGCAGTTAAAAGAATAACACAGTTGTACTCTATTATGCATTGTATAGGGTGGACCTCCCTGATCTGGCACCCTTTATACCTGACTGATCCTGGATGAGGGTTTTTTCTGAACCGGGCAGGTTGTTTCAGGCTCCCTCCCCTTCCCCCCCCCACTGCTCCACCGGGCTTCCTGGCTCCCCCCACAGCCCAGAACCTCGTGCCGGCTCCCGCCCCTACTTGAAGCCCAACTGAGCTGCGCACTGCCTCCCTCTCTCCCCCTTCCCCCCCCAGCCCAACTGACAAGGGCAACGATTCTTGGCTCCCACCTTGCAAGCCAACTGAGTAACGTGCCGGCTCCTGGGCCCCCACCCCCCTGCAGCGCGCTGGGACTCTCTGATCCTGGAACATCTGGGGTCATGCTGGACCACGGATGTTGCCGGACCAGAGAATCCTGGATTTTAGAGGTGCAGCCTGTACTTGTCATATTGCTAATCACCTTTATATTTACTATTTTTTAAAACTTAATGAGCTTCTTCTACTTTTGTCACTCCTCTTCTCTTCTTCGCTTAGCTCTATCCTTCCCAAGATCATGGTGACTAAATAAAGTGGAGAGGGAGGGGCGTTGGGGATAGAGGGGAATGTAGTCCTTAAGTCCTTAGTTGTAGGTTTTAAAAAGAGAAGCAATGCCTGGAGCAGGGCTGCATAATGATTATGTGGAATAAAATATGATAAAAATGAAGCATGAATAGAAAATATATACTCTTTGTAGCATGAGCACATGGAACCAGGTGCTTTTATGTTCATTTTTGTGTTCTTTCTCCTGCCCAGCCTACCCTCCCAAGCCTCCTGTGGTTAGGCATTATGGACCTTGTAGACAAGTTAACGTGATGATTGCTATCTCTGGGATAGGAATTCTTTAAAAGGTTAGAGAACTACATTGTGGTGAGGATGGCTTTAAATGGATTATAACTGGAAATGCTAAACCCTTTCCAGGCTTCCACCACTCTTCTCTTTTTGTTTGGTGTGTTAAAGCTGCTTTTTCTACATTGTGAAGCTTCAAGTCATTTTGTAAGAGGAAAACTGTGACTAGAATACATAACTTGATCCTACCTTAGTGGAGGCTGGTGTCACAGAAAGCAAAATTAAAGCTGTGGCCTCTGTTAAATCATCAACCAATTGGGATTTCATGACTCTGGCATATTGACCTTTCACTACTGGAGTTTAGCATTAATTTTAGAGTAGGTATTTATGCTTGTGATTCAGTAACCATGAGGATTTTCATGCCTTTGGCATGTCTCTGGAGAATGTTTTGAAAATTTTTTAGTCTTTTTTTAGCTGACACATCACTCTGTGAAAGAATGGAAGAAGTTCAGAAAGTGAAAAGGACTTGGTACTTGTTTGTAGTATCCTGTTGATGATGATTAAAGCCTTCCGTGATCTCCAATCTGAAGCAATCCTGTTTTACTTGGCTCACTTTTGCCTTCGGTTTCTGTAGTGAAATTCTCTAGGAGTGGCAACAGGTGGTCTTCTCTTCTGAAACTCACTCCATCCTGGCATTCCTCCAAAGGCCAGATTTGCATGCTTCAGGGAAAAAAGCAAGGCTACTTTTGCTAGCTTAGGCTTTTGGTTGGCTGATGAATGTTCATCGCTTCCAAAACCAGAATGGGCCATTGATCATCTAGTTGGATCTCCTGTGTAACTCAAGCCATGTACAAGGAATGTATCTTAAAGGAGGAATTGTGAATTAATGTTGGTGTTTTTTTAATTGCTGTGCAATATGGAAGTGCAGAGTGGTGGATGCCCGCATAAATGTGTTCTAGAAATACTGTGGTAGCCATTCCATTGCCTCCAGATGTCACTCCAGTCTTAAGGAGCATCTGACCCTCAGGATGGCTAACTGCAATCACGCGTACTGAGAGAAGCTTCAGTTCTACTATGGTGGGTGCTAAGACAGATGGGCAAGCAGGACCATAAAGTGTCTCTAGTCTCAGTAGCAGAAACATATTGGTTGCTAAGTACTTATTACTTCAGAGAGTTGTGGAGGCTTTTAGCATGCACCCTTCCCCACCCTCCCAGCAACCTGGAGGTCTGTGCACAGAGCTGTACTTTGTTTTTTTCCCCCTTCTGTGCAGAGGAGGATGATCAGGTAAGTCTTTGGTGCTGTCCCTTCAACTCTTGATCCTGTGGCATGCCTCTGCATCTTGGGACTATAGACTGTACAGAAGAAATGGAGAGGATTCTGTGGGGATTGCCCATGGCCCCTGCTTCTACCAGAATTGAGTTGGAAAAGAGAATGCAGCCTAAGACTATATTGTATTTTACATGGATCTCCCCAGTTACAACAATGGATAGACTTCTCTTGCTGTGGAGTCGCACTGTCTAGGATAAAGGAGCTAAGGGTTGCCACAGAGGCTAATGCTAATGCAATGAAGAGCCAAGGTTTCCACAAAGACAGCCCTGGCCTTTTGTGGATCCATCTTTTTCATGGAGAGAAAGTTATGTCCCCACATCAGAACAATGTGCCTCAGCAACGGTATCCTGCGAAAGAGTTCTTCCAGATTGAATTAAAAATCTCTTGCAACAATACATTGGTATGTACCAAGAGATGCCACTGACGCAGCAGTTAAGTCCTACTTCCTTTAACGTAATGTATTTTTGTCTGCTGTTGTACTTTAAATACCTAACAAAATAAGTAATGTATATCTCCGTTATTTTGGATTCCAGTAACTAATATACGTCACTGAGAGATACACGATGTGCTTTATTTATAGAAAGGACAAACTATTCAACAACACTTCGAAATGCCAGCATTTTCCATTATTTTTGGCTATAGAGATGCATTTAATGCACCAATTTATGCTGTACTTAGTTTATGTAGGTTGGAGCATGAAATAATAGATATAGCTTCAATTTGTGTCTCATTATGTTATCATGCCTGAAATGCTGATACAGTCAAACATATGCATTGATTACTTAAGAAATCTCTTCATCATTGCATTTGTATGTGTTGTTACAGTAACTAATGGCTTTTCTTTTTCATGACTGCATGTGGACTTTTCTGGTGGAGGAAAGCATTACAGTTGCTTGGGACTCAGATTCTGCATTTATGACCACAAATATAAAAGCTCAGATGGATGGATAGATAGTGAGGCAGTAAATAGTGGTCTTGATGAGCTATATCCAGTGGGTGGATTTAGTTGGTAACTACAGTGTATCGGCGTTAAAATTCAGGATTTCATTCTTTCCTTGAATAAGTTATACAACAGATTTGCCAATGTTAATGAGGCAGAGAGTTTGGAGATAGATTTTAACCAGCCAAATAAATAAAATATGCTTGGCTTATAATTTGTAACCATTTTATTATTTTCTCTTTGCATTGTTAAAATTTACAGGACTATTAGGATTTTCTCTGTGTGGGCTTTCATGTTATAAATGAATACTTACTTATGTAGGTAAAATAACTTAAGTAGTGTATTGAAGTTCATGTTAATATCTGCTGTTTAATGATACCTAATGATATTCAATGAAGGGTTATGCTAAACCAGAAAGAAAATGTGTTACCCAGGCAACTGGCCTTGTGCAATATAGAGCTTTAAGCATATGGCTGTGTAGTGCACATTATTTCAGCATCTTTAAGCATTAAGAGCTATGTGTAATTGACTGAAAAATTACTGCTCAGTTACTGTATTGTATGGTCATAATAGAAGTAAATGAATACGTCATTGTTGTTAGAATAGATCTGTTGGGAATCACTAGTAGGCTAGTCTGCTTAAGGAGCAAAAATACAATAAGAAGAAAATAGCTGGTTTAATTAACATGTAAAAATTGGGTTAATTTGAATTCAGCTGGCACAGCAGATATTAATGTCTATTCTGTAATATCTAGTTGGAACATCACATTCATACGCTTTTAATCTTTCCATATCCATGAATAATTGTTTTTTAAAAATAGATTAAAATAAGCTACATTCAGCTCAGGTTTATTGGGGGGAGGGGTTATTATTTGAAAGTACTAACAGAATATGTCCTAAATTTTAAAAACACTCTTGCTGCATCTTTTAATGCTTGCAATTTTATTAATCATCTCCTAGCCTGGTATACAGAATGTACTATTTTCTTATGATTTGTCAAACTCCCTTGCCTTTTGTATGGAATAATATTGGGCTTGTTACGCTATTTAAAAATGCAAAGTAGCTGAAGTACATTTCTAAATTATAGAATTTCTGCTGTGCACAGGGGCTTTCTGTAGAATTCATGGATTTTTTTTTTTTTTCTGGTATGGGTATTGAGTTTTCTAAACAGATCTAATACATCACTGTTTGTACCATTAATGCCAGCCTCAAACCTGTTTGTCTGGTTTTCTTTTACAACCATTTTTAAGTCTTTCATGCCTTCCCGGAGGCATGGAATGCCCTGCCTACTCTCATCTGAAAGGTGCTTCTTTCTCTCCTTGAAATCCCCTTTAAAGAATAACATCTTCTGCAGTGCTCCCAAGAAGTGAGTCACCTGCATTATTAGTAACGATTTTTAAAAAATGTATTAATTTCGCTGGGATTTTACTGCGTTCAGTCTACTTTGTCCATCCTGCTTGGGCTGTATGCCATCTGGGACATGAGAACTATTTTCATTTTGTCTTGTTCAATATCTGATATGTTGTCAGAATCTAACACAGAATGGATGATGATAATTTAAATTCTGTTGTGTATTTTGCTTAGATTGTAAACAATAAGTACAAGAATAATGAATTTCTTTATTATTTTGGGTTTGAAGAATTGAACTCTTGGTTACATTTTAAGAGTAAATATTGTCATATTGGATCAAACTGATAGATCATTTGGTCCATTATCTTTTCTCTGACAATGGGTGTTTCAGAGGAATTTGGAATAAAGTGGATCTCTCATAGTCTCAAGAAGATGATATTGAGCCCCCATTTTGTCCACCAGGTACAACTCAGAGAAGTCTGAAACCACCAGCCTCTTATCAGATATTCCAGAGGAAGAATAGGAGACTTTAATACATGTAGAATTGAGTGGGGGAAAGAGAATTCTGCTTGCATCTCAGCACTATAAATGCACTATAAAACATGACTATACTAGTGAACTTGTATAAACAGCTTTCTTGGCATTTACTTGTGGTTTGATAGGTGCCCCAAGCTACTGTTGAAGAATAGTAGTGTTATGTGCAATACCCACAGGATGCAATGGGTGATTAGTATGTTACTAGGTGCAGATTATGCATTTTGCTTACTTCTCTTTGAAATGAATTGATAGCACTGGAGTCTTAAAGGGTGAGCTTTTCAAAAGTGCTAGAGTGACTTAATCATGTTGAAAATTAATAAAACTCATGCTCCTAAGTCACTTGGGTGGGATTTTCAAAAGCATCTGGTTATTTTGGTAATGTTATACTATGCTGTGAATTGCTAATGAAAAAGGATTTTGAGCTCTCGCCAGTTATTTCTGTCCACTAGTGTAACTGCAAGTTGGCAATCCTTATACTAATGCATTTTGGAATATGTAGCATTGAGAATATCTTGTACCATTCTTGAGTCAACACTTCAGTTGTGCTTAACCTTGCATAGTTTTCTTTTAAATTGTATAGGTTGAACCTCCCTGGTCTGGCAGCTTCAGGACCTGACTGGTCCCAAAACAAGGAATTTACCAGGCCAGGGGGAGTCAATGCACTGGGGTCTCCATTTTTCCTCCTAGCCACCCCAATGATGCCTCGAGCTCTGCTCTGCTGCCACCCAGGGCTCTGCAGTTGCCCTGCAGCTGCATCCTGGAGGAGAAACTCCAGCCCGGTGGCTCCACTTCCACTAGGGGTTTCCCCAGCCGTGCTGCACTCCACTTGGCAGCCCTGCTGCCACCAGGGGCTCTCCCTCACACCCCCACTGCAGCCCAGGACTGTTCACTTTGCCTGTCCTAGTCTAGCAAGGCTTCTGGTCACCCCAACGATGCTGAACTAGGGGTATTGCCAGACTGAAATCCAGATTATGGCATATCAACCTGAAGTGATATTTTCAATGAGTAACTGGCTTCACACTTTATCTTATTTGCAGGCTGATATCCTTTCAAGAATTTGTGGCATTTGAATCAGTCCTCTGTGCTCCAGATGCATTGTTCATGGTGGCCTTTCAACTGTTTGACAAAACGGGTGAAGGAGAAGTTACTTTCGGTAAGACTTATTATATTTGAGCTTTGAAATATATAAAATTAAAGAGACATGGTCGACTTAAAAATCAGACTTTTGCCTGAGAATATTTTATTTTTACAAGAAACACTTCTTGTGTTTAAACTGAAAGCTATTAGAACAAATGATTTTTTTTAGTTTAGTTTGTGCACTCGTCTTTGTGTGCAATCTTTTTCATTGTTTCCTCTTTAGAGTCAGTCACTTTCTTCTTTTGCTTACATGGGTCTTTGACATAGCAACAGGGGCGGGGTGCACAATTATTGTAAAATTTATACACACACCTGCAGCAGCATTTGAGGGTGAGCATGGCTCAAAGTTACTTTAAATATTTTTTGTTTAAATTGGCAGATTTCAAGTTGGTTTCCTTTTTTAGTTTTTAAAAATTTGTGAAATTAAAAAAAAAAATTCAATACTACCTTATTGAGAATCTTGTCTTTTCTTTGGAGTGAGGGGTTTACATTGACAACTCGGTAAGAGAAACATGTGTCACATTACACCATGGTCATTGGGGTTGTTTACTTTTAGAAACAATATAGACAGCTTCTGACATCTGTAGAACTAATTGCCACCTGTCTAGATGCATGCTACCATTCTGTTAGGAAGAAAAATACACAAATAGCAGCTGTGAATAATCTGAGTGGGCTGCACTTCAGAAAGTTTTTCTTATGTTTTTAAAAAAATTGCTACTTCCAGAGTTTTATGTTACTATATACACTCAGTTCTTTGTATGACTTTGTTCTTAGTAGTGTCAGTGAGTGGACAGACACAAAAAGAAAATTGGGTGAATGCCAGTGTCTCTTCTGAACTGAGTGTATGGTGACACCCCTGATGCAAGCTTCCTTTATTTCAAGTTAATATTCATCCACAGATGCACCCATCCTTCCTTTTCCATGTAAAATAGGAAGATTCTGTTATTGCCATTGTTTGTGGCAAATGTTTTTTAAAAAAGCTTCATTTGCTCTTCTGGTCAATGGAGCAAGCTGTAGGCATGTTTTGGTTTATAGGTGTTTGGTTGTCTAAATTCATTTAAACATTTTCTAGCTCTGTGTGAATTGTTACTTGTTTTAACAGCTGCAGAGTGCACAGCCTCTGTTGGGCACTAAAAATGTTGAAACAAATCAAATGAATAGTAAAAATTCTACTGTCCTTTATCTCAGTAAAGGAAATATTTCGTGCCTAATATGTAATCTGTGTGTATTTGTGTTGACAGCGATTTGACCATCGGGTTTCCATTGGAGACATTCTGTAATAGATGTCTAAATCTACAGTGAAACTGGCTAGATCTTGATTATGATTTGTTGAAACAAAGATTCACAGAATGCTGTGATCCTACCAGGAATGTTAAAATGTGTTTTATTTTAGTAAGCGTGTACCCGCTGAAATTTTCAGAAGGTACACATTTACAAGTGGGTGGAGGAGGGAGGCGGCTCTGTATTAGAGGCAGCAGCGTGGAGGAGGGGTAGCAGGCGGCTCGCGGGGAGCAGGCTCATACAGAAGCAGCAGCGCAGGTGTGTGGGTGGGAGGGGGAGGGGAGGGCTGCATGTAACCATGAAGACCTACTTGCCAGAAATATTAGTTAATGATCTTGAAATAATTAAAAATCTTTTCTTTCTGTACTCAGAATCTGAATTAGTTTAGTTTCAGTTTTTAGCACTGAATTCTTATTGGTTTATCCTGACTGTAGATGTTTCCCTTAGTGTTTTAGTTTTTATATAGCACAAAAGTCATCACAGTACGGAATTTCAAAAGAAAAGTGCTTCCATTCAGACAAATAGAAAGTAGTTATTTGATAACTTTATTAGAGAGTCAGAGGGTATGTTGAAAAGAACAAAAACCCAAACTTTGCATAAATATGGAAATATGAATGTAGAATTTTAGTTGTTTCAAGATCATTAAGTAATGTTCCAAGTAAGTGGAGCTCTGAAATTAGACAACAACCTGTAGGATCACATGCATTCTGTGTGCCTTTGTTTTAAAAAATCATAATAAAGAACTAACCAGTTTCACTATGGATGGAGATATTCTGTAATAAATGTATAAAATGAAAAGCCCATGGTCAATTTTTTGTCAACACAAATACACACAGATTACATATTAGGTGTACAATATTTCCTTCACTGAGATTAAGGAAAGTAGAACTTTGATTCTACTACAATATTCATTTGATTTGTTTCAACATGGTTAGTGCTCAATAAATGTAAAAATATTGCCCTGTCATGTTGTTATAGGTTATAGATTCTCCAGCTTCAAGGGAAAGTATTGAACTCATGGTAAGTGATTTAGAGATTTGTGGTAAGAAAAGAGTTTGCCAAGGGATATGTCAACTTCAGACTCAAGGATTTATCTGCTTCAGTTTTTTCTCTGACCTACCTTTTGTGATGAAGAAACCTCTATGACAAACTTTGTCTTGTGGCAGTTCTTAAAATAACTCTGTCAAGGTTGGAAGACTCTCAAATTCTTATTTGAAAGAGGAAAAGAGAAAGTTACAAATATTTATTTTCAATGTCTGCTTAATGCTTTGGGATGCTCTCCTCCAAAACAAATGGTGAAGTGAATGCTGCATGCATAGTAGTACATACACTAAATATATATGACCTTCAGGTAAGGAAAGACATTTTTAGTTTCTGGTTTCTATCACAAAAACTTAAGGAGAAAGTGAGGGGTTTTTCCTTTAAATTATTGAAGCGTTGATCTTACCTTAACAGCGAATTATTTAACTGTTGTATTATAACTTTGCCTCGCAATGGTTGAATCTTGCACCATTAAAGTTTAATTGTGAGTTTTTGCCATTGATTTTGAATGGGAGCAAGATCAAGCCCTTGAGTTGGTACTAGAAATTTCAATCAGGATGTGGTATATTGTTCAATTGTAGAGTTAAGCATTGGGGAGTAGAAGGAATTAATCTCTATAGGATTGCTGGTAAGTGTAGTGTCTTTATTTGCTTTCTGATGGAAGGGAACTCAGTGACTGGTTATAAACCTATAGCTAGTTTGTTGCTACAAAATTACAGTTAATCTGAGTCTGTACTACTGTAAAGTAATCTCACCAGATCTCAAGTTATTGTGTGAATATTCTAATTTATATTTGGTATAATCTAGGATTTTCCAGTGCATAAATATATTTTCTGCTAAATAGAATTATCCCATTCATGTCATCCAACTCTGGCTTTTTCACAAACACATTTGATAGTGCTATTGGAAAAATAAGTTTTTTAGACATCAGATAAAATGTCTTTCCTTTTTAGCTATTTAGGCATGTAATTGAATTCTGTGAAACTGTCTGCAGAATTTATTTTTTACACTTCAGTTTTTAAGTATTTAAAAGGGCTTTCATTTTCAGCTTTTATTATATTCGGTACATTCCAAGGAATATTTTGTGTTTTTAATACAAAAAATTCAAAAATAGTTGAAAGTTCAAGACAAAAAATTAACTGGATGGTTTTCTAGGTAAATATGGAGGTTAACATGGGGTATGGAAGGGAAGAAATAGAGAAGAAAATATTGAAAGTAATAGTATAACGGTGGTTTTTTAATTAACTATACATGTATGGTATATATGCATGTGTTAATGCCTTTGTGTGTATCTATCTTCATTACATTCTTACAAAACATCCTCATCACATTCTAACTTATTACTAAAACAGATTTATCTAATGCTATATATTAGATTTCTTAACACCTGCATTTTCATGAATTTGAGTGGTCCAAAGTTTGGATGAAAATCAGTATAATACAAATAGCTTTTATAAAACCTTGACAATTTTCAGTAAAAATAAAAACAAAGTCCTTTACATTTATAACAGAAATGTAATTTTAAGTCTTTCAGACAAAGGTAACCAAGTATAATTGGTTTTAAAGAAGTGTTTGCTTGCATGCAGTATGGTACAAAAAAGTATTGATTTTAAGTTGTCATTTCTAGAGGCTGTAGTTATGAAATGGGAAGTAACAACCTGTTTTAGCTCGTGGCTGGTTGAGACTGTATCTGGCCATTGCGTACATTGTAAATTTATCTGCTGCTGATGTGTCAAAGCTTCAACAGTTTGCAAGGAGTTAACTCTCAGCAGGAAGGTGGAAGGAAGTTTAGTTGGCTTTTAAAGTTGAGACAAAGAGCAAACCATTGCTCCTTACTGTTGAGTGTTGACAGGCACATAAAAGCTGATAATATAAGTCCAGGGGTTTAAGAGACTTAGCAGTGTGGCCTTTTTGTTATATTACAGTATTTTAATACCTCATTAAAGAGTCAGAGCTCTTTGAAATTCTATACCATACAGCTCATTTTTAAAGTTTAGACGCTTGGCTAAAAATGTCAGAATTTAAAAATTAAATCCGTTAGATAACCTCCATGTTTGATTCTGAGTGGGTGAATTAAAGGGTCTTATGTGTCATAACAAAACTTAGAACCCTTTTCAAATATCAGTCTTTCTCACATCTGAGAGGCAGGTAACCATTACCTACATTTTACACTTGAGGAAACAGATGCAAAGATAGCATGTGATTTGTCCAAGCCTGCACATCCAATCAGTGATAAAGTTGGATTTAGAGTTTGGAACAGTGGTTCTCAATTCATAGGCTGCTTGTGGCCCAATCAGCGTACAGCTGCAACCCAAGTGACATCTTCAGGGCCATCCAGATAATATGTATGTTGTGTGAATGCAACCCAAATAACCAATATATTTTAAAAATACTATTTATTATTTTCAACATAAATTCGTATGACCTACCATAAGTAGGTTGAGAACCACTCATTTAGAAATTGTTCTTCTTCTAAATCGAGGTTTTTAATTACTAGACTAGACTGTCTATTTCCTCTTTGTAATGTGGGAATGCTTTTGACTAGTTTCAAGAAAATATGGGCATATTAAAATGAATCATAACCAGAGGTGCCCAATCTTATTACACAAGAGGGCCACATAAACCTAAGCACAACCTGGTGTGGACCAAACAGATTCTATATATTTTAATAAGATTTAAAATCTCCTGTATCTATAGATTAAGTTCAGCTTGTTGTATATGTATTTAGATAGTGTTTCTACGTTAGTGTTGTCTGATGCTCTTGTGTAAGCATGATGACAAAACAGTCATGAATCGGCCGTTAGTATGTTGGATTCAAGCAGGCCACAATCCTTATGAAATCTTTTGTTGGCCTGTAGATTGCGCATCTCTGATAGAAACAAAAGCAAGATATGAGGGAGAGAATTTTGGGGATGGGGATTAATAGAACATTGTAGCAAAGTTAAATTATCTTGGTACGTGATGCTTTTTAATACATCTGGGAAAAATATTAAGCTTTTTGGGTTAAATCCTTACCTGCTTTGAAATGACTGAGAGTTTTACCATTGCTCCCGTGTGACCAGGATTTTGCCTATTGCATGGTACTTATCAAACAAAATTTGATAAGTTAGCTGGTTTGCTTGTAAATGGGCAGTTGGTTAATTGCAGTTAAGTCACACGATTAACTCGAAAGTAATTGTGATTAAAAATTAATCACAATTAATCACTGTTTTCATTGCACTGTTAAACAATAGAAGATCCAGGCACCTCAGGCACAGTGTGTCTCACTTGTCTGCACAGCGCTAGTGTGTCTGCCATCTCTGTCACTTTCCCAGCACAGGCAGCATCTCAGACACGCTCAGCAATGATAGCCAGTCTGCTCCCACCACAGCAGCGTGATGCAGGAACTCGTCACTCCTTGCCTGCAAAGAACAATGCAGCTCTGTCAGCCCAGGCAGCAGTACCACACCACAGACTTATACTTACTACAGAGACCTGCGAGTCTCCCTGGTGCCAGCATGCCCCTTGTTGTGGCACCCCTCACACGGGCTCTACACTTAAGCTTCTCATGGGAGACTTTCCCCTTTTCCACCAATGAGTATGCAGGCTTCTTTTCCTCACCACTTGCCTCCCTCCAGAGCCTACAGGCTTGACAAACAGTGGATTTATCAGCCCTCTTAAACTACCCACTGCAGTGGTATGGGCACCAGTGAGGGGCACCCCCCCCACCATTCTGGTCCCTGGCCACATTGAATCCAAGGGACTTTATACATCTTCCAACAGACAACTATCGTCCCCTCATGGGGCACCATCAGATCTCCAGAGTCACCTCCACGACCATTGAGGCAGGGGAATGGGACTTACATGTCAACAACCACCCAGAAAACATAGTCCAGGATACATCTTCTCACACTAATGAGGTGCCTTGCCATTAGGCAAGGCTTCTCTGCCTCCACAGCCACTCGCTGTGGATGATTATGCCTATTTCCAAGACTTGTTCAAATGGGTGGGAGCATAACTCTACACAGATGTGGAGGAGGTGTCAGAAACCCAAGACAAGATGATGGACATACTGCAGCCGCTTTCCTTGGCTAAGATAGCTTTGACAATCAGTGGGGTGGCAGACTCAACAAAATCAGGGTGGCACACTCCAGCAACTGCAGCACCAACAGGCAAGAGAGAAGATTGCAAGTACTATGGCCTCCCTCCCCAAAGGGCTCAGAATATCTCTCCACCCATTCCGCCCCTAATTCACTAGTGGTGAAAGTGATGAACCAAGGGACTAAACAGTAGTCTATAGAGCTATCCCTGCAGACCCAGATAAGACCCAGTCAGGACACCTTTGACTGGCAAAGTACAGTAGACTTCCGATAATCCGGAACCTATGGGATTTAGGTGGTGCCGGATTATCAGATATGCCGGACTATCAGGAGGTACTATAAGCAGGTTATATATATACTGTATACATTATATACTGTATATAAAGTGTTCTTAACCCTTTTTATTATACATACTGTATACAGTATACTGTAATGTTTTAGTTTTTAAGCCTTTTTACCCTTTTGCTCAGTTCAGCTGCTACCGCTGTTACCTTGTGACTCATTTTTTGCCGAAGCTCACTCACTAGGCTCTTGCCATTTTGATGCCGGACTATCAGGAGTGCCGGACTATTGGATGCCGGACTACTGGAGTTTTACTGTATACACTTGATAGAATACTAGAACTGGAAGGGACCTTGTGAGATCATAAAGTCCAGTCCCCTGCCCTCACGTCAGGACCACGCACCATCTAGATCATCCCTGATAGATGTCTAGCCAACCTGCTCTTAAATATCTCCAGTGATGGAGATTCCACAACCTCCCTAGGTAATTTATTCCAGTGCTTAACCATGCTGACAGTTAGGAAGTTTTTCCTAATGTCCAACCTAAACCTCCTTTGCTGCAGTTTAAGCCCATTGATTCTTGTCCTATCAAATGCCGAGGAGAACAATTTCCCCCTCTCCTCCTTATAACACCCTGTTAGATACTTGAAAACTGCTATCATGTCCCTTCTGTCTTTCTCTTCTAAACTAAACAATCCTTTCAGCTTTCCCTCAGAGCTCATGTTTTCTAGGCCTTTAATAATTTTTGTTGCTCTTCTCTGTATCTTCTCCTATTTCTCCACATCTTTCTTGAAATGTGGTGCCCAGAACTGGACACAATAGTCCAACTGAGGCCTAATCAGTGCAGTGTAGAGCAGAAGAATGACTTCTCATGTCTTGCTCACAACACTCCTGTTAATCCCAGAATCATGTTTGCTTTTTTTGCAACAGTGTCACACTGTTGACTCATATTTAGCTTGTGGTCCACTGTGACCCCTAGATTCCTTTTTGCAGTACTCCTTCCTAGACAGCCGCTTCCTATTCTGTATGTGTGAAACTGATTGTTCCTTCCTAAATGGAGTGCTTTACATTTATCCTTATTAAACTTCATCCTATTTACCTCAGACCAATTCTCTAGTTTGTCCGTATCATTTTGAATTCTGACCCGATCCTCCAGAGTACTTGCAACCCCTCCCAACTTGGTATCTTCTGCAAACTTAATCATCTGCAAGTGTCCTCTCTATGCCATCATCTAAATCATTGATGAAGATATTGAGTAGAACTGGTCCTAAAACAGACCCCTGCGGAACCGCACTTGTTATGCCCTTCCAGCATGACTGTGAATGATTAATAATTACTCTCTGAGAATGGTTATCCAGCCAGTTACGCACCCACCTTATAGTAGCCACACTCCAATTAGGATCACATATTATGCCACACGACTCACTAAATATAACCACAGAAACTACACATAGTTTATAGACTTAATTAAGGATCTCCCAGGGGACAAAAGACAGCCCTCATCACAGAGGAACACGCGATTGCACACGCCGCACTCCAAGCAGCTCTCAGTAGCACAGATGCAGCTGCTTGAGCCACAGTTATCACGGTAATCCTGAGGCAGGTATTCTGGTGGAACTCCATCATGTTCCCCTGAGAGATCCAGCGCACAGTGGAAGATCTCCCTTTCAACACCAAGAGGCTGTTTGCGGTGATGACCAGCGAGGTGCTTCATTCAATGAAGGACTCTCGAGCCACTCTTCAATCCCGGGACATACAGACACCTGCCACAATAAGATGCCAGTTTAGATACCAAACATACTGGAGAAGCAGGTACCCATATTACTCTCAACACCAGAGATCATATGACCAACCACATTGACACAGGCCACAGCATCTTAGATCACTATCAAACTCGTTGCCTCAACCCTCACCATCTAATAAGCAGATCTGAAGGTTTGGTCGGGGGTCTGCTGCAGAAATTTCCAGGCGAAGATGCAGGGGCACATTAGTGCCTGGAGTAGAGCACCTATGGGGATACTCATCTCAAAGAATCTGTTACTTCACAGGTGAGCAACCTTCAGTTTTGGTTATAAGTGTTCTGTAACTAGGCACACATTTTTATGAATACGTAAGTTAAACAAAACATGTAGCTGCAGCTTAAAGCTGTTAAGTAAGAACTCTTTTCATTACTGTGTTTTACTGAGCCTTTTGGAGTCTTTAACACCAACAAATTTAAAATTCCCTAGTGACTGGAAGTTTAGCATCATTTTTCTTTATAAATAAATATAAAGCGTTCTACTCTAGAAAATAGAAAAGCATCTTCCTACTTAATCAGTTTGCTCTCTGTTCACAGTCATTCTTATTAGGCTGCTTTAGGGCAAATTGGAATCCCTGTTGGATTTCTTCATGTGCACCAACACAGATTACTGGCATTTAGGTCTGTACAGGCTCAATGGAGTTTGCACAGGTGCCATCAAGGGCATAATGTAGCATCCAGAAACTCTATAATGGAAGGAGCTAGAAGACAAGGAAAGACACGGCTTGTCTGAGATCCTAGCTGGATTTTACAGAGCTGATGGCTATAAAAAGATGCTCTTTTTATTAAACCAGTTAATTTGTATTAGAGTAGTGTCTGGGAACTCAAGAGGTCAGAGCTCCATTACACTAGTGAGGAACAAACATTTCACTGCTCCAGACAGGACAAAAGACACAATTAGGTTAAGGATGGGAGGGTGAAAATACAAACAGAATTGAGCAGAAAAGCAGAAGTCTTAGCTTGCATTAATCTGGAAATTACGGAGACACAAATGTGGATATGTCTGATAATTTTGTGTGAATGGAATTTAAAATAAATTGTACAGCTGTTCTTAAGCTGTATGCAGGCCTGATGACAGCAATTCTGGGCTCCAGGGCAGAATAGTCTATGCCTCCTCCCTCCCGCTCACACACATGCATAAGTGTTGCCCATGCAGATGTAGTCCACCTGTCATTTGGGCGGTGCTGCATCTGTGCTGGCTGGTGCCCGATGAGATACCAGCTGTGCTGCTGGGCATGCTTTTCTGACACAGCCAGGGCTTCCATATGCCCACCTGATAGGGTTGCCAACTGTCTAAACATGTAAACCCAAAAACCTTTGCCCTGCTACTTCCATGAAGCTATATTCATGTCCTGCCCCTCCTCAGGGGTCCTGCTCATTCCACTGCTTGCTCTTACTTTCACTAGACTAAGGTAGGGAGTTGGGGTATATGGTGCAGGCTCTGGGAGGGAGTTTAGACATAGGGATTGGACTGCAAGATGGGATGTGGGCTCTGAGGGAGTTTCGGTGAGGGGTTAGGCTAGGGGTGGGGATACAGGAGGAGGTCAGGGATTTGGCTTTGAGGGGGAGTTCAGGTGTGGGCTTCAGGCTCTAGGATGGGGCAGGTGTTGGGATGCGGGGGTGGGGAGGCTTAGGGGACAGTGCTTACCTTGGGCAGCCCCGGAAGTGACCAGCTCACTCCTGGCAGTGGCTCCTAGGTGGAGAGAGGAGAGGATGGTCTCCATGTGCCACCACCCCACAGTTTCCATTGACTGCAGTTCCTGGCCAACAGGAGCTGCGGAGTCAGCATTCAGAGTGGGGGCCATATGCAGCAACAACCCCCACCCCAGGGGCCACAGGGACATCCTGGCTTCTTTGGGAGCAATATGGAAGAGGAGGGTGAGCAAGAAGCTTGCCTTAGCTTCTCTGTGCTGTGGCAGTAGCAGATGGGACCCTTTTAAATCACTGAGCCCCTGGGCAATTGTTCCTTTGTGCCCCTCCTCTCCCCACTGGCAGGCCTGGCTGCATGCTTTTTAAAATTATTCCTTCTGTCTGTCTAATGACTACTGTGTCTTTTCTAAAATAAAAGCCGGGGGTGCTGTTACTCTAGCATTGGATTTGGGCTTTTAGTTTTTGCTCTTTAAAGTCCATGTAGCGCTGCTGAGCTGGATTAATAGAGTCAAAAATCCTGATTATAGAGCTCTTAATAAAAGAAGAAAACCAAACAGGTGCTGAGAGCCATGGCTTTTCCATGCCACTGAGTCTGACCGAAAGAGACCACCTTTAATACAAGAATCTTGGCTGTGTGTCATTTTGCTCTTCTCCTAAGACTGCCAGCAAGAATGCTGGAGAGGCAAGGTGGGTGAAGTAATATCCTTTATTGGGCCAGCATCTGTTAATAGGAGAGACAAGGTTTCAAGCTTAGACAGACCTGAAGAATAGCTTGGTATAAGATTGAATGTATGCGTCTCTCTCCAACAGAAGTTGGTTTAACAGATACTGCTTCACTCACCCATCTCTGATATCCTGTGACCAACATAGCTACAGCAGCACTGTGGACATCAAGAATACTGACACTGTGGTAACTGCTGTCATGATACAGACCCCTCTCTCTGCCTAGAATTCGGTTAAGCCTACCAATTCATTTTACATAGGCTACCAAGCAATCATCCAAAGCAGTGACTTGTGCTTTCCATCAGTGTGATCCAAATGTTAATGTATTATCTAGAGGTGAAAGGCTTCAAAACCCATTACCAAATCATTCACCTTTTGATTTACTTACAACTGTTACAATTTTTTAAATGATCAGGTTGCCAGCAATAGAAAATCAGTTCCCGCTTATGAACAATAAGTGTTAAACAACTGAATGCAGATGCAACCAAGATTGGCATGTCTGTGTTGTGGGATATCTTGTCAAAGATCAGTAAAACTGCACAGAAGCCTTTCCAGTTCAGTGGGTCAAAAATCCACTTTTTATGAAAGGGTAAATGTGGATTTGTGCGATTGACTATAATGGCTCCAATTTTGAAAGCTAGAGGTAACAGAGCACTTCCAGTTGGTGGGATAATTTGAGAATACCACATGCTCAACTGGCTAAAATATTGTGCTTTCTGCTACTACTTCACGGTACTTAAAAAGAGGAAAAAAGTGTGGGGAAGGGAGCATGAAGCCAATTTGAGAGTAAACCATAACCATATAAAATTACTCTTGGGTTAACTGTGAGCTGAAAGTTAGACATCCATTATACTTATATGATGGGGCAGTTTGTGGAACAACCAGAACTTCCCCCACCTGAACGCACTTGTGTGGTAGTAACAGTCATGTACGCTTTAGCTTTAATTTTGTTCCATCCTTTTAAAAGTTGTACTGGATTGCATTCTAGAAGTTAAATGCTGTAACAGACTCTTAGAGCAGTGGAATATTTTGCTATTATGAATTTTAATATGTAGTTTCAGATAGCAAAATATACTTACACACACTGTGTGTGTATCTATCTTACTTTTTAAATTGAGAATCAGCTGTTACCTAGTAGTTAATGACTATTTTTTTCCAACAGTTGGAATGCAGGACCAGATTTGATAAGCTGATAAAAGAAAACAAAACTGAGAACATGTTGGAAGTGCTCAGAATGAAAATTGCAGTTTAGGTAGGTTTGGGATAGATAGTTAGACATTTTAATTGAATTTAAATAGTTTTATACTAATGCAGCACTGTTGTGGAAGTATGTTTTTGTGGTGCATTTAAAATTGAAGTATTTAAGTGGGGAGGGGAATGTATGCTAATGGTTTTTCAAGAAAGTGATTTTTTGTTATATCAGTCTAAGCAACACAGCTGTTAAAGAAATAGAATTTAACAAATCTGCACCAAAGAAGAAATATAACAAATTAAGTTGCTTCAGAATAATTTCTGTGAGTTAGAAGTATGCATTTTGTCACTTTTGTTGGTGTTTTGTTTTAACTAGCTACTAGGGAATGATTATCTGAATTCTGAAACAAGTTTGTGTTCTGGACCACCACCACAAAATTAGATGCACCAATCAAGCGAAACTGTTGACTTACCTGGACTCTGAGGGTATGCCCTCACTGCAGAGTTAATCCAGGCTGAGTTTTAGACAAGCCCTATCTACGTTCCCTACACAAATCCCTCAACTTGTATTTCGTATGTGCTTTGAATCCTTGCTAGATTGCCTGAAGGCATTAGTCAGAGTTCAGGTTTGCTTTAAGATTTTTCTTTCCTTGTTGCATATCATCAAAACTAATAGAGATGCTGTTATCAACAGAGACACTAGAGACTAGGTGATGCCTTTTTTCCCCCCTTGTGAAAAGTAAATCTGACTTCAAGGGCTTAGCTACACATAAGTTGTACAGGTTTAAATTAGTGGTGCAAATGGTTGTATAGATGCTATCAGTTCACACTTAACTTATGTGGCTTTAGTTTGCATTTGTAAATCTACAGGCAAACTTGCTCCAGAATACGTAAATCAGTTTTAAATCCCCACCTTACAGAAGAACATAAGAACGGCCGTACTGGGTCAGACCAAAGGTCCATCTAGCCCAGTAGCCTGTCTGCTGACAGTGGCCAGCACCAGGTGCCCCAGAGGGGGTGGACCGAAGACAATGATCAAGCGATTTGTCTCCTGCCATCCTTCTCCAGCCTCTGACAAACAGAGGCCAGGGACACCATTTCTATCCCCTGGCTAATAGCCTTTATGGACCTAACCTCCATGAAATTATCTAGCTTCTCTTTAAACTCTGTTATAGTCCTAGCCTTCACAGCCTCCTCTGGCAAGGAGTTCCACAGGTTGACTACATGCTGTGTGAAGAAGAACTTTCTTTTATTAGTTTTAAACCTGCTACCCATTAACTTCATTTGGTGTCCTCTAGTTCTTCTATTATGGGAACTAATAAATAACTTTTCTTTATTCGCCTCTCCACACCACTCATGATTTTATATACCTCTATCATATCCCCCCCTCAGTCTCCTCTTTTCTAAACTGAAAAGTCCCAGTCGTTTTAACCTCTCTTCATATGGGACCCATTTCAAACCCCTAATCATTTTAGTTTCCCTTTTCTGAACCCTTTCCATGGCCAAAATATCTTTTTTGAGGTGAGGAGACCACATCTGTACACAGTATTCAAGATGTGGGCGTACCATAGTTTTATACAGGGGCAGTAAGATATTCTGTGTCTTCTTTTCTATCCCTTTCTTAATAATTCCTTGAACTTCTGTTAATTCAGTTCAAGTTTGTGTGACACATACACTCCTCTTGTTTTGGAGTAATTGTCCTATTTTGATCAGACTTAAGCAAAATAAAATAGGCTGCTTTTAGTCTAGAATAAGCTACCAAATGTAGACTTGCACCTAAATGACACAACGGGGATGAATTAAAATCAGTTCAGTTACTTTGCGATGAGATTGAGTAGGTCAGCCCCATTTTATGGCTTCAAGATTAGACTAACAAATAAAGTTTAAAGACAGATTATGTTCCCTCACAAGAGGACATCTTTGGTTAAATTGTACAACTTTGCATGTAGAGATGAGATACGGTAATAGCTCAAGTAAATGCAATTTTCTATTTTGTGGCCCAACATTTCTTTCCAGTCATGTTTTGCAGCCCCCATTATCTTCAGTTGTATGCCATCTGTTGTTACCATACTAGCTACAGTTTTCACAGGTTCAACAAACAAAGGCATAGTTTGAAGACAATGGGGGATTGGATATGTGTAACTGAAAATTGATTTTGGCTTGCACATATCTTATTGGTGATGTGTTAGAAGGAAATAATTTAGCGTGATTTCTGGATCCCAAATTGTGAGAGAGATTGTGGTCTATCTTGAAGACTGACTTAAGTAAGGGAATATAAGGCACTCCCTAGCACTAGTGTACTGTACTGCTGCATCCAGCTTGAGTGGGGGAAGGGATGTTGTGGTTATGGGGACCCCAACGAGATTGTGGAATGATTAGGAGGCCAGAGGAGTGGGTTTGGGAGAGTTGTTTCATGATGAGACCCCCATCATCAGAATCAAGCTCTCCACGGACCCGCCAACTCAAATAGATGCCTGACCCTGCCATAACAATAGATGCAAAACTTTCAGACCTATCTCCACTGCTGTCCTCCCCACAAGACATATTTCAGGATCCATGAGTTCTATACATGCCTATCTCAACGTGCAGTAGTCCCTCATTCAGTGCACTAAATAACACACTAGGGGAGCTGTGTGGGTGAAACCAGACAGTCTCTGCTCTCAAATGATCTCGCATGAAAAACTGATGAAAGACAAAAACACCACGTCACCCGTGAGCAAAGACTTTTCAGAAAAATCATCACTCCATATATGATTTCTTAGCTCTCAGCTTCAGAGGAAATCTGCACAACATCTTCAAAAGATGAGCCTAAGCTTAAATTCATAACTTTGCTGGACACTAAAAATCATGCTCTTAATAAAAAATGCTAGATTTATGGCTTATTACAACAATGTGTACCCACTAAACTCCCTTTTTGTCTTATGACTGCAAAGATATTAAAGGGCCATCTCATCTTGAAGAAGAGCTCTTTGTAGCTTGCAAGCTTGTCTCTTTCAGCAACAGAAGTTGGTTCAATAAAAGATATGAACTCCCCCACCATCTGGGAATGCAAATAATGCACTGCCCTTTGTCTGGGTAGATCATAAATAAGACAATTCAGATGTGTGTAGAGCTGGCTCTAGGAAAAGCAACATTTGACTTCTGAACTGAGTAAACTTGACATGAGCACAGACACTCAAAAGTGGAGACTCATGATGCCAACTCCATGCCTTATAAACATTTGATAGACCACAGTGTTTTCTCCTACAATACATTTATCCAGTCTCTTCTCCTCTAACCATAGAGACATTTATCCAGTCTCTATGGTTAGAGGAGAAGGCCATGGTGTTCAAGCCATATCTATACTAGTACTTTTGTTGGTCCCAAGTGCGAAAAACTCCTACAGCTGACCTACATAAGTTTCACCACCAAAAGCACCAGTGAGGATAGTGTTGTGTCAGCAGAAGATACTCTCCTGACAGCATAGCTACTGCCGCTCATTGGGAGTGTCTTAATTATGCAGTGGGAGAGCTCTCTCCCTTTGACGTACAGCTACTGCACAAGATACTTTACAGTGGCACAGCTACAGCATAACAGCTGTGTCACTGTAGTGTAAACACAGCTTTAGTAACTGCTTATTTTAAGTTATAATAGTGTATGTACTAAAATGCTTTTCTATAGAACAAAGGTATTTGAAATTAAGCTTTCAATGCTATGCTTTTTTAAACAGAGGAATGTCCAGAGGCCATCCGTATACTTGATGATGATGTGCACCTGGGTGTGCTCTTTCTCTCTCACACAATTCCTTGTGTACCTCTCAAGCTGTTTTACAATAACTTTATTTTAGGCGTCATCTGGACCAGTTTTAGAATGATCAATGATGATCTGATCCAAAGCCTGTTAGAGCCAATGGGGCGAACCCTACTGACCTTAGGATCAGGCATTGCCTGAGGGCTAGATTATGGATCCTGTACTGTGTTGGAGACTAGTAGTATCAAGTCAATG
The DNA here is from genome assembly GCA_019425775.1 of Rafetus swinhoei. NCBI lineage: Eukaryota > Metazoa > Chordata > Testudines > Trionychidae > Rafetus > Rafetus swinhoei. The sequence continues at coordinate 211,901,815 of CM033424.1, forward strand.
GAACTACACTTGTGCGTAGCTGCTGACCAGTGTAATAAGCTCATCTGGAATCTAGCCCAAGTGACTAAAGAATACATGCATGGTGACATTACCGAGGTCAGTTAAGTTATGTCTGCTTGTTTCCAAGTATTTGGCCAGGAAACTTTGAAATGCTCAGCTATCATTAACTAAATATAATTCAGCATAAAAGTATCCTTTACTGTTTTAAATGTTGCCTGCACAGAATGGAGAGGGCTTACTTACGCTCAGCGTTAGCATGAGGGGTTAGGCAATTAAAATATTTTTACAGTTTTTGTACCCATTTTTTCATTTTAAAATAATCTTGACTGTACAAATCTAAGGTCCAGCTATAATGCTGTTATTTTCCTTTTCAGGTTACTATAAAAAGGTCCTTGTTAAAAAGAGTTGAGAAGGCAATTTTGGTATTGGTGCATGGTATGAAACTGCACCCATTTATCTCACTATGCCATTTATTTTACAAATTCTCCAGTTTCTTTTGTTCTCTCCTTAACAGAAGATAGACATGCTTTTCACATAGGTCTCTCTTTTTTTTTTAAACACCCAAATCATCAGGATGGACTCTCATTCCTTTTTGTCAATTCAAGATTTCTTTTGAGGGGCCTAATGTACATATGTAAAAGATACCCCAAAGTGACAATCTTGCTGGAACAATATAGATCAGTGATGGGCAACCTGAGCTAGTGAGTGGGCACATGAGTGGCCCTCCTTCATCTCAGTGGGCCACAAGATTGACATAAGCAAGACAGTCTCCCAGAATAGGGTAGTTTTGCTAACTGTGCTTGTATACCTGGGATTTGCAGAGTGTGCTGGTTGAACTGTAGAAGCTCTTGAGATGCAGAGAGAGCACATCTCTCTCACAGTCAATGTTGTGTGCAATCTGCACGCTTCATGTGCCTTTGCTTTAATTGTGTGTCGCTTGAGTAATACTGCTAGGGAAAAAACCGTATGGAGGGAAATCAGTGGAATCTTGCCACCCAGCACGTGGACAACAGTAAACAAAATGTCTCGCAGGTCACACACAGAACCCCGATGTGCTGCAGGTTGCCCACCACTGATATAGATGAAATTGTTATCAAGAGGGCATAAACATGCTCTTTTAATTCACCTTTTTTGGTATTTTGTTTGTCTGCTTTGGTGTAGTGTGTAGTAGGGATCTAAGAGACTAGTCAACTACCCGGTAGTTGAGTCACTACTCGACTAGTCACTTCCCCCCCCCCCTTGCTGCCTCTGTATCAGAGGCAGCAAGGGCGGGGGTGGAGGCAGGGGGTGGTGCTGGGGGGAGCTGGCTTAAAAGCCGGTTCCACCTAGCATCGTCTCAGTGGGGGGAGTGGAGAATGGCGCCCACTTGCCCTGGGTCTGACTGCTGCACCTCAGCCTTTTAAATGTAGCAAGAGTGCGCCTCCCCGCATTGACTAATCGAGTAGTCAATGGAAAATCCATTGACTATTCAATTAGGTGATTAGTTGAAATTTAACTTTCTTAGTGTGCAGAATGTTGCCTTAAGGTTTGAAGTAAAGGATTTTAAAAGTGATCACCTTCTGTTGTAATGATGGATTTAGAAGACAAGGGAAGAGTACATTTTGAACTGAGGAACAGCTCGGCGTGAGTTGTAGTAAGTGTTTTAGTACCTTCTGACAGTTAAATCACAGGCCAAACTTGTAAATTTGTTCATGGAGCATGAACGGTCTTAGTATCTGAATCAGACAGTAAGACTACAAATGTCGCGAATCAGTGAAGTTGTTCTAGATGAGTGAGTGATGAGTGTAGTGAAGGAAAAAGGAAAAATTTAACATCCAGTCCACTGAACAATAGGAGCTTGTGAACCATGAATAGTGATGAGAAGCAAGTATATGGTATGTGTAAAAAGTCTTGGGCAAAGGAGGGGGACACCATGTCTCATACCATCAAGTAGTCAATAAAAGCACAGTAGGCATTCTTCCAGTCAGCTAACTGCACCATATAATTCAACATGCATGCTGTCAGAAAAAAGCACCTAGTGTTTAGTTGCATCATCTTTTCGAAATGCTAAAGTAATGAAGCTCACTGCCTGTTGTACTAAACAGGTAAAGAAATATAAAAGTTTGTTGGGGCATTACCTCAAGTCTAACTAAACTATAGTAAGAAATTATATTTACCTCTCCTGCTTCAGTATTTTGTCTTTTTGGATGAAATTTGTGTTTATCTGAATCCAGAAGTGGTACAGGTATATACATACAATTTCTGTAAATGCAAGTAAGTAATAGGACAAAATATTAGGGGAATATGTATCTTAATTTTGATATTGTTTTCCTCACAATACATTTGATAACTTGTAGTACAGGAATTGAAATACTTTATCTGTGCAATACATATAATTAGGAAGTATACTTTCAAACTTGAAATAACCATTCTTTTTTACACCCCTCCCCCTTTTTGTCATTTTCTTGAGTTGAGGTTGTTCTTTTAGGCCATAAAAAAGTAGATGCTGCTTCGTTGGGGGAAGAAGGGGGGTGTATTCTTTCTTCTAGTTAGCTAACATGTTAGGTAAACTCCTTACATTGTCTAAAAGCTTTCTTTATCTATGTTTGATTTCTAATAAACTGATTTCATAGTGGTAAGGAATTCACCTGATAGTCTGAGTTTGTAGGATCAAGTCCTAAGCAAATACTTAGTGGTCAGATTAATAGTTTTTATAGGAAACCAGAGATTTCAAAAGTTAAGGTTTGCTTTTATACATATATTTACTGGTGTACAGAACTAGCTGGCCACTAAAATTGACCTTGAAATATCGGTATTTTTGTAACTACGTTTCCTTGAAAGTAGAAGACTGAATACTACTACTCTTATGAAGTACTTGAAAACTGAGTGTTCTTTGTAAACATAGATAGATAGAGTTTTTTCTAGTTTTATGATTTTGCTAATCCAAAAACATCCAACCTTGCTAATATGTTTTTAGGGTAATCTCTTATGTGAACAATATTGTTTTTCTATTAGTTAGAAAAAGTCAGAACTAATTTTCTCTGAGACTCCGTTTTTAATCAGATTTCTTTTTCTCCTTTTCTAGAGGATGTTAAACAAGTTTTTGGCCAGACCACAATTCATCAGCACATTCCGTTTAACTGGAATTCAGAGTTTGTACAGCTGCATTTTGGAAAAGATCGAAAAAGACGCCTTACGTATGCGGAGTTTACCCAATTCTTACTGGTGGGTCTAGTGCAATAAATTTTGTCATGAGTTTCACAATTCAGGGCAACTGCACCTGTATTCCCTCTTTGTAGTCCCTTGAGTGCACCCACGCTAGGCGCTTGGCTTCTCAGCTGTCACCACTCTGGGGTAGAGACCCATGACTTGCCCCTCTGATGTGGATTTTTGCATAATTCCCTGCCTGTATTAGTACTATCTAAACAGATCAAAGTCTGTGGTTTGCTTTCACTTCAGAGGCTTATAAAAGTGTAATTACCAGCAGATAAGCCAGCCTTTATAGACAAGCATATTTATTCTTAAAATGGAAGCATTCCAGGAAAAATATTTTTCTAAAAAAAAAAAAAATCATACACACATGCTCAATGCTCACCAGAAGTCATCCATCAGTCTATTGGCTCCTCAGTAGGCAAAAGTCTTAATCTTTCCCAAGAGGGATTGTTGTCCCTCAGTTGGATGAAATGTCCTGCTGGTTTGCTGAATCAGAAAGAAAACTGTGCATCAGTTTAAAATCTACCTATTTATGCAAAAGTCCTTTCTTTGCCTGTTAGTCTCTGAAAAATCCAGTTTCAGCTAGTATATGCGAGCCTCCGGTGGTGAGATTTCTCTGGAGGTCTTACAATTTAAGTGAATTTGTCTAATCAGACCCTCACTGTTCTTAGCTCCTCAAGCACCCTCCCTCACAGAACTGCATACCTGGCCCACAGTGAAACATAAATTCAATACACTTACTTCAGAGGGATAGCCAAGTTAGTCTGTAACAGGAAAAACTTAAAAAACAACAAATAGTCTAGTAGCACTTTAAACACTGACAAAACATGTAGATGGTATCCTGAGCTTGCACTCCGGTTATCTGAAGAAGTGGGTTGTGCCCACGAAAGCTCTTGATATCATCTATTGTTTTACTAGTCTTTAAAGTTCTACGAGACTATTTGTTGTTTAAGTTTTTCAGTACATTTAGATCTTCCAAAGGGTACTGCAGGTAATTTATTATTATTCACTGTGACAGACATGGCAATGTGCACGAATCACAAATAGTAAATTTAGTGAATACCATATTGACAATATAGCCAATTGTGTTGTGCTTAGGCTCTTCTTAATGTTGGAAAGCTGGATTTCGTGCATTGGCAGGTAAGATCTGCTTGTGGTAAAATTGTTGAATCTAATAGTCAAATTATTTGGCGCTTAAATGTGGCAAGAGGTTTGTTTTAAAGTGGGTCTGGCCCACTGTTTCATGCTGGGGAATACCCAGATATCGTGACATGTAAAAACTGTAGGAGATCTTTCATTAAGAAAATCCAATGTGTCAAATAATAATAATAGACATTTGTACCAAATATTGTGCACTTTGAACTCACTTTCCAAAACTGATATTAAGGAATGTTTCATTTGATTATCAAACTTCTGTGGTTACCAGATTAGTGTGATTTTAGTGGTAAAATACAGTTACTGTGTTCCTTTTGCTGCAGACTTGTTTGTTACCATTTAATAATCAGAGTATAACCAACCGATACAATATTCTCTTAATTTTTGCCTGTGCTGTGTAGAGAATAAATAAGCTAAAAATTGATCATGCTTGCTGTAAGTAAAATGAGATCCATGCATACCTTGTTTCAATCCATTTTGAACATGCTGAGTGCCAGTAAAGATTTTACACACAAATTTTAAAATAGGAGCCTACTTCAAGGCTGTATTTTTTTTTATTTTTTTGTTTATACAGAGAAGTTAGTTCACAGTAGGAGGCGGTATAATTTTGATGAGGAATAATTAAGATAATGCTATTGAGACAAATGTTTCAATTTGACTTTGTGAAACAGAGCCTAATTAACTCTTTGCCTGAAGAGGATGTAGATCATAAATGTAATCACATTGCCTTGGTTTTAATAATGACTATTGTTGCTAAATACCTAGACTAGACATGTATGCTCACTTTGGTAGCTTGCAATATCCTGATTCTATATCTCCTAATTCTGCTCACTATAGAGCTGCTGTTTATTCGGAGGTGTGAAATAAAATTAAAATTCTAGAGAAAAGAAGGTGTATGGATTGATCGAGTGTGGAGTCTCACCTCTGAGTCTTTTTAGAGCAAATCTACCCTGTCTCTGGTAGTGATCAAGTGCCTTTTGAATTGGAAAGCTTTGATCGCCTGTGTGAAAAGGTTCCTGGGGAACAGGTGTCTGCATCACAAAAAGACAATAATGACTGACCTATGAAGTGTAGTTTAGCTGTGGTGATCTCAGGATATTAGAAAGACAAAGTATATGAGGTCATATCTTGTATTGGACCAACTTCTGAAGTTAGACCAATAGAAGTTGGTCCAATAAAAGATATTATCTTCCCCGTCTTGTCTCTATGATGACTTAATCACATTGGTACTCAGTAGATATTCTGGGCATAGAAGGAAAATGGTGCCTTGTTACTCTGATGAAGAGGGTGAGGGCATTCATTCTGCTGTAGCGTCCAAGCACTGCTTTGTGGTGGGACTGGAAAGCTTATGAGACCACTCCTATCGTGCACTTCTGAATGGGGAGAGTAGTTGTTCGGCATTATTAGAAACAGGCATCTTTTGAAAACTCTAAAATGTACTTATATAGAGAATATTAAAAAGGAAAAAAAATAGGTTCTCAATAAATTATAACCCTATGTTTTTCCATTGCTTGGCTTGTTACTGATGCTCTTCAGCCAAGGCTATTCCCGTCTCTCACCTGCAATCCAAAAACAAACTTTTAATGGGTGTTTAATACTTCATTGTATTTTATCCTAATCACAGTATAGATAGTGCCCATGCTTTAAATTCCAGACCATGCGTTCAAATCTGCCATTTTCTCTCTTTCCTACTTCTATGTTATGTCTTCTTTTTATTTATCTCTTTGAGCTCCGTTCCTTTGAAAAAATCCTGGTGGACTTCAGCCTTATGTCCTACATTGATTGCTCTTCTCATGCAGGAGCAGGACAGAATATTTGCATCTTTTTTTCTTTAGTCTCTGTTTTTCTTACCCTGTTGTCTGCAAATATTCCTTTCTTTCTACCTTCAGTTTAGCACAGCATATTTTGTCTGTTTCCCTTGTCTTTGCTCCTGGGCCACAGAGTGGCCAGCCCAATAATATTACTCTTCGCAACTGCAGCAGCAGTTCTGATGTGCAGCATGATAAGATTTCACTTTGGCTGTGCACTGGACAGCTGAGAGGTATCTTGGGTGAGGTAGCTGGTTAAGTTGCTGTCATATTTATGGGAGGCTTCAGGTGGGCTCCAGGTGACCAGGAGTCCTGGGATTTTACTGAAACAGACTGCCCAATTTCAACATAATTGTGACACTGCAGCAATTTTAGTAAATTGGTATATCTAGTTACCCAGGTCATGTAGCTATGACATCATTACTACCCTTTGCCATACAGCAGCGGTTCTTAAACTTTTTGTGTGCTCCGGAGCCCTTTACATGCGTAAAAATTTATGTGGAGCCCCAGTGGTCCACTGATTGTATGTGTTTCCAGTCTGTCGACCTTACGGAGCCCCTGGAGATGTCTCGTGGAGCCCTGGGGCTCCGCGGTGCACAGTTTGAGAAACACTGCCATACAGCATTGTGTCCTTTCGGGTGTAAATGCTGAGGCTCTGGCAGAAACTATTCTTGGCATAAATTTGAATTATTTTTCACTTGTGTGGAAATTTTGCTTTGTATTTCCTAACCTTTGGTACTCTGCTTTTCCTTCTGACCGTCTCTCTGTATGTGAGTCAGTATCCTTGGTCTAACATCTAGACCTTGGACCTTAGGCAGCAGGATACCACAGCAGATGCCAAGTTACCTCTTGGCATTCCTGATGTGTAAATACTTTTTATATTGCCCTTAACTTGGACCAGATGAGTTCCTTAATGTCCTGCAGGTACTGTTTTGTAAATAAAGCACGGCTTGCTGGTTTTTAATGAAATAATGTAAGATTAAAAGTAGTTCATATTTCTTGCCGTTTACCCACTCCCCTTCCTGTAGAGCACACACTTTTTTCATATTCAAATTTTGTTAGTACAGTTTTATTAATCCTCATTTCTGACAAAAGGAGATAGGGCATCAGACCCTGGAGCACAATGCCCACGAAAGCTCATGATACCATCTACATGTTTTGTTAGTCTTTAAGGTACTGCTAGACTATTCATTGTTTAAGTTTTTCCAGTTACAGACTAACATGGTAACCCCTCTGAAGCTTGTGATTTGATAGTCAGAACTCAGTGATTCAGGAGCCAATTCATGATCAGAAAGAGCCACAGTAGTGTGAATTCATTGTTTCATTTACCATTTTATGTATATAATTCTCGCAGTAAAATGATTGACCAAGTATTCTACAGCTGGTTAATAACATAGCAGAAGCATCCTGATTGGTTGACCATTTCAGTTGGTTAATAATTAAATCATACAGTGTTTTAATACATGTGCTGCAAAGAGCCACAGGAGAGACATTAAAGAGCCACTTGTGGCTCCTGAGCCTCAGCCTGTGTGTCACTGCTCTTAAGAAAGAAAGAGCTTCCTTTGTGAGATACTGTCCTTCACGAGTTGGACAGGGGCATTAAATACCACGATCTGCTTCAAGAACAACAATTTCAACCCCTGAGGTTTAAAATCGATTGATAGATCAGATTTTGTGTTGGCTAATGTATAGGTCTGTCAAACTCATTCAAACATTAGCTAGGATTTTGGTCAGTTGTGGCATGCTAGTTGATGAGATAATAATACCTGTAAATGGGACCTTATAATCTACTGCAGTGGAAAGGATTGTGTTGCATCTAATGAATGCAAGTCAATTGGAAATGTCAGTCAGACCTGAACATAAATCTCCACATAACTGGAAAATGAATTATGTTTGTAATGAGCTCTATGAGAAAGCTGAGGTAAAATTCTAGGTGGGAAATCATTTCATTAAAACTCTGGTGCCAGGGTGCCTGAGACCATGCAGATTAATTTTGCATAAACAGTTATTGTAGCATAGTAAAATTCAGGCTTCTCTCATCAAGGGATAATCTTGGTTTTTAAGGTATGTATAGGGATTACAGAAACTTTAATCTAGGGAGGGTTCATTGGATAAGTATTTTGCATTGATAAGCAATTAAGTTTGTTTTCCTTTTATAGCTGCTTCTCGCCCATATTTTAGTTAACTAAGCAATGTTAGGCTGGAAGATGTGAAAAACTTCTGTTTGATTAAACAGCAAAATTTATTTCCAAATTAAGTTTATTTACAGCTGATGTTTCTGAGCCTCATTGCATTGGTACCATTTTTTTTTTTTTTTTTTTTTTTTTTTAAATCACATCACGTCTCCCAGGTGAATGTTAGCGGCTACCGAGCATACTTTTGAAGCATCATTGGTCATGCTGTGAAATGCCTTAGTCAGCTGGCATAGGCCAATTTGGGCTTTTCTTTGCTGTGTGGACATATACAGACAGTTTCTAAACTCTGCACAGGAAAAACCTTGGATCGTAAAGAATCCCAATTGTCAGGGCAGCTACTCATAAATTGAACCTGTCGTGGTCCATATGAGCTTCAGATGTCTTTTCTGCCTTCCTACAGCTGTCATCTGCTCTTCCCATTTGGCCAGCAGTTGGGGCATGGGATCAGGTTGGCAGCATTGTGTGCTTTGCCCTGTACTATTCCTGTGTTAGCCAAGTTGGGTAATTCTTCTCCCTAGTTAAACCTGCCCAGCAAATGTGAAACAAAGAGAAACATTGTTGGTAAGGTAAGGATGATGGAAATTGGTTTGTTACAGGAGGCCCTTATTGGTAGGTCACCTGGGGCCTGATGAAAAATTGGCTCTTGGATCATGGTCATTATAACCCTTGGATGGTGCCTTGTTATCCTGTGGCTGAGACATTGTACCTCGAATGTTCCTACGTTCTCACGTTGACATCAGTATTCTACATCTGCTATAAAGGTTTTTTAATAATCCCAGTGGCCATTAAACAGGGGTGCAAATTGCTATCCTGACAATGAGCTAATTTAGAATTAGCAAGGAAATGTAGTTGGGTAGATTGGAATTGTGCCCGGCACGCTCTTTGCTCTACCTTGACATTTCAGTACCATACACAGGACCTGGTCTGCATACTCTACGGCAGGATGTGCCTAGGTTCTGTGGCAGGGCTCCCTAATTTATGCAGCACTGCAGTGTTTGTCTTCTGCCAATCCAGAAACTCCTTAGCAGCTTGAATTAAAAAGGGGAGATTTTAAAAATGTATTAAATAAGAGGAATCAAGAATTTCTTTAGCATGTTTCAAATACTAATTTTGAATATTCATGGTTTTATGGCAAATGGTTACAAAAAATGGTCAAACCGAGGCTAAAGTGAAAACTGAAATGGCCACCTTCAGCCAGCATGAATGTTGTTGCTGAATTATAGCATCTACTCCTCTGCCTCCCCACAGGGGTCTGTAATGTAAAGGAAATACGACAGACCTGGAATAGTAACTCAGATTTTATGGCTAAAATATTGTAAGCATTTCTTATTAGAACCAGAAATTTTTGAATAATTTAGTGAGTGAATTAGAGTATTAAAACATATAGCAGTGCTCATTTTTCTGCCTAACATATTCTCCGCTTTATCATAACTTGGAGACAAACTACAAATTCCGAAGATTTTGATTAGAAAACTGTTCAAGAAGCCATGAGGCCAGGATATCAGAAGCTGATTTTGGAGGTGCCAGAAGTATCATATTTGCCTTGTTTCCTACTCCTTATCTCACTGAATGCATGCATTCCCTATGAGACAAATACCTATTTCCTCTACTTATCAGTGAAGATATTACACCATTAAAAGTAGCATAATAGAAATTCCCGATTAGTACAGGGTCTCAGTTTAATTTCACTTTTTAGAATATTTTTTTTAAATGTGAGTAGTGGCAATAGTAGCAAAATACATCTGTACCTTGAAAAGACAGGTTCAATATCTATGAAAGCACTCTGATCCAGTTCCTTTAAGGTATGGCTTAGAGATAAGCAACATCCTTCCACGGAAAAGAAATGTTAATGAGATTTGAAGCTGGAAGGGATAATATGGTAGTAACTTTTGGGATATCTGCATTTTTCCTTCTTCTCATTAAAAGGGATTAATCCTGAACAGAGAAGTCTACCTGTCTGTCTTCACTGACCTTAAATATTTGACTTATTACAAAACCAACTTAAAATTGTTAACATTATTTTAATCTGTAACTTGTTCCATGCTAAGTTTGGAATTTGTTGGTGTAGTTTAGTCAGAGGAATCTTTAGTTCTTGTACAATTTCTGTAGATAGCAATAAAGTTAGCCTTTAGCAGAAACCCTCCCCCTTGCTGCCTCTGTATGAGAGGCAGCAAGGATGGGGGGAGAGGGGAGAAACAGTGCTGGGGAGAGTTGGCCTCCCATTCCCCTTCCCCCACGTACAGGGGCTGCTGTCTTACAATGGGCTCTTACTACATTTAAAATGCAGAGGCGCAGCGGTCCTGGAGCCAGTGTAAGCTCAGACTGCTCAGTCCCGGCTCGTGCCAGCTCTGGGAGCTGTTCCTGCTGCAGCTCTGCAGAGTTGCTCCCCTTATCAACTAATTGTGTAGTCAATACAAATTGTATCAACTACATGGTTAGCCAAATAGCTGCTTGTTAACATCCTTAGTGCTCACTCTGGCTCTAAAGCAAGGCCCAACTCAGCACTCAGCACCGTGGTGTCATTGCATAGTGCCCCACCAGAGCAGTCTCTAATCTCCCTCTTCAGTCCCAGCCAAGAAGCTGAAGAAGGTTTGTCGGGGTCGCTCTCCTATTTCCTGCATGGAAGAAGGTGGGACTAGGGCCATTTTCTACACCCCAGTCTTGCTACATCTCTGTGTGGACGCTCCACAATTGAACACTGAAGAGTACATGTGCTTGGAGGAAGTAGAGTAAGTTCTCTTGGGAAGCAGGAAACCATGCACAAGACTGACCTACCTGGCCAAATGGTTGCGGTTTTTCCATTGGGCATCAGAACATGGCATCTCTCCCTCATGCTCTTCAGTGCAGTCCAACCTTAGACTGCAGCTCAAGAAAAGCCTAGCTCATTTTTCATCATAGTGCATTCCACTAGCTGATCCAGGGCCAGAAGATGTTTTTCCATGATATGGTTTTCCGATTCCTGAGAGGCCTCTAAAGACTTTACCTGCACGTATGGCCATAGTGGAACCTTAACCTGGTTTTCTCCAGGTAACCGGCCTGCCCTTCAATATGCTATGCTCCTGTTCCTTCTGCCACTTAATTTGGAACATCTCTTTTCCTAGTGGTGATGACATCAGTGAGACAAGTCTTGGAAATCAAGGCCTTCGCCTCGGAACCGCTTTACAAGTTTGTTTTATAAGACCAAGGTCCAGCTGCGGTCCCACCCAGCCTTCCTTCCAAATGAACCAGGACACATTCCTGCCTGTGTTCTGTTCCAAACAGCACAAGACAGTGGAGGAGAGACATTTTCATGTCCTGGATGTCCAGAAGGCTCTGGCCTTTTACTTGGAATGTACCAAACCTTTCTGCAAATCAACTCAGCTTTTCATCACTATAGCAGATAGGATAAAAAAAACCCTTCCAGTTTCTTTGCCGAAGATTTCCATTTGAACCACATCTCACATAAAGACCTATTACAAGCTGGCAAAAGTCCTACTACTGATTGTCCAAGCTCATTTGATTAGAGCGCAGGTATCTTCGATGGCCTGCCTGGCAAACATGTTAATGTGGTCCTCTGCCCATGCATTCACATCTCATTATACCCTCACTCGGCACACCAGAGACAAAGTTGAGTTCAGCAGAGCTATATTGCAATCTACGTGGCTGTGA